>CM075429.1:1449500-2899000 GCA_037832385.1 Rhizophora apiculata | reverse complement strand
CACGCCCCGGAAGCTCGGCCCGGGTCTGGGTCCCGGCCAGATGCGGTCGCCGTCCACCGCTCGGGCCCCAGTATACCCCGGAAGCTCAACGCGCCCGCTGGCAGTCCCTTCGCCGGCGATCCGTGTCCTCGGCGACGTCTGGGACCGCGGTTCCCTCCGGGAGGCGGCTCTGCCATGCCCGGACCGATTCGGGTCCCGGCCAGACGCGGACTCCACGGCCGGCGTTCTTCCCCACCTTTCCGACGCTGGCCAATTTTCCGCGTTGTCGTGCCGTTATCCGTTAGGCACCGAAAAGAGAAAGGAAAAAAAAAGGGAAAAACACAAAAATTGCAGTATTCGCATACCCGCTCTGATACCAATTGTTAGACTTTTCCAGAATTTCTCTTCATGAAATTCTTATTTCTGTAATGGAGGATCTTTTCCTGATGTGAATATTAGCAATAAAACTGTATTAAAATCAAACATACCGTTGTCCATTATGCTGATGTCCCGTAGCGAAGATGAAAATCCTCTTTGCGTTTTGTTCCTGAACGCTTTTCTCTTTTCTCCTTCTTTTCTCCTACTCTTCCCTTTCACTGCCTTTCGTTCTCTCTCTGATGGTTGAGAGACCGACGAAAAACTGTACGACTGTTATTCACCTCTTTTGAGTTATCTCTGATCAGGGAATTATCCCCTCTTTTCCGATAACAATCATCCTTACGGTAACAATTATCTTTGAATAGGGATAACCGTCATCTTTTCCGCAACAGTTATCTTTGAATAAGGATAATCATTATCCTTCCCGTAGCAGTTATCTTTGAACAGGGAGAGTGGAGGGATTTTAAACCCGATGACCCAAATTGCCATCATGCCTAACCAACCATCATATTAGGCCTTTTATTTTGGGTCATACTTTAAATAACAAGGGCCACTCATATTAATTAATTTAACATTTGCAAACTTGAAGAACTTGGAAACTCTGGATCTTTTTTACAATCAACTAACAATGCTGTCAGGTACTGCTTCCTCTAGTTCATGGGATTTTTGTGTGTTTGATGAGTGCAAGTGTTGAAAAGCTTCATTTAATTCATTAGAAAACTTTGATTAACAATGAAAAGAGAAGAAGAAAAATAAAAAACACCGAGAAGGAGAAAATGCCTTAACCACACAATCAGAAAAAAATGAGAAGAAAAGACATTTAACCTCATGGACCCTACCTTCATTGCTGTACCAGTCCACGGGCAATCTCAAATTGCCCCCAAATCTTTCTTTTCTCCTTTTCTTTTTTTCTTTATATTTATTTTCCTTTTTATATATATATCTGCAGATTTAGCAAGTTTGAAGAACTTAGAAACTCTGCATCTTTCTTCCAATCAACTAATAATGCTGTCAGGTACTGCTTCCTCTAGTTCACGGGATTTTTGTGTGTTTGATGAGTGCAAGTGTTGACAAGGTTCATTTAATTCATTAGAAAACTTTGATAAACAAAGAAAAGAGAAGAAGATAAAAAAAAAACACCAAGAAGGAGAAAATGCCTTAACCACACAAGCTTCATTTAATTCGTTAGAACCGAGAAGGAGAAAATGCCTGATGCCTTAAGAACACAATCAGAAAAAAGAAAGAAGATTGAGAAGAAAAAATAAGAAGAATGAGAAAAAAAGACATTTAACCTCATGGACCCCACGTTGCTGTCCACAAAATCTTTTTTTTCCTTTTTCTTTTTTTTTTGACATTTATTTTCCCTTTCATATATATATATTATTGAAATCAACTAACAATACTGTCAGCTTGCCCTTTTTTTTCTCTAAATTTATTACTATTTCAAATTAAATTTTTAATTTTTTTTTTCATCATTTCTTTTCTTTCTTTCAATTTATTATTATCCTTCACATTTATTAAGAATTTAATATACCTGTCACTTTTACTTAATTTATTTTCCCTTTGATATATATATACAGATTTAACAAATTTGAAGAATTTAGAAATTTTGAATCTTTATGGGAATAACCTAACAATACTGCCAGGTACTGCTTGCTCTTTTCCATTGGCTTTTTGTGTGTTTGATGAGTATACTCCTAAATTGCAAACCTTATTAAACCTTCGTTGTGGTACCAGTCCACCAGTAATCTTTATAGCTCGTCTTCAACAGCATTGTTGTTTTCCCAAATTGCCCCAAAATCTTTCTTTTTTCTTTTTCTGGCCTTTACCACGTGCTCCCTTTCAATTGTTCCCAATTCCCTAAATTTATTGTTATTTCAAATTAAATCTCTAATCTTTTTCCTTTTCTCCATCCTTTCTTTTTTTTCCTTCAATTTATTGGTATCCTTCACATTTTCTAAGAATTTATATAAGGTATCCATTTTTACTTAAGTTGTCACACTAAAAGCTTCTTTTACCCTCACAATTTCTTTTAATGTTACTCATAAACTTTTTCCTTCCCCAAATCTCATCAAATTCTTTTTCCTTCCACAAAATCTTTTTTTTTCCTTTTTCTTTTCTTTTTGACATTTATTTTCCTTTTTATATATATATCTACAGATTAAAATTTTTAATCTTTAGCTTGCCCTTTTTCATGGGAATTTTCTCTAAATTTATTACTATTTCAAATTAAATCTCTAATCTTTTTTTTCTCCATCCTTTCTTTTCTTTCCTTCAATTTACTATTATCCTTCACATTTACTAGGAATTTAATATATTCTATAAGATACCTATTACTTTTACTTAATTTATTTTCCCTTTGATATATATCTACAGATTTAACAAGTTTAAAGAATTTAGAAATTTTGGATCTTTCTTGGAATAACCTAACAATGCTGCCAGGTACTGCTTGCTCTTTTCCATTGGGTTTTTGTGTGTTTGATGAGTATACTCCTAAATTGCAGCAAACCTTATAAAACCTTTGTTGTGGTACCAGTCCACCAGTAATCTTTATAGCTCGTCTTCAACAGCATTGTTGTTTTCCCAAATTGCCCCAAAATCTTTCTTTTTTCTTTTTCTGGCCTTTACCACGTGCTCCCTTTAAATTGTTGCCAATTCCCTAAATTTATTGTTACTTCAAATTAAATCTCTAATCTTTTTCTTTTTCTCCATCCTTTCTTTTTTTTTTCCTTCAATTTATTGGTATCCTTCACATTTTCTAGGAATTTATATAAGGTATCCATTTTTACTTAAGTTGTTACACTAAAAGCTTCTTTTACCCTCACAATTTCTTTAAATGTTACTCATAAACTTTTTCCTTCCCCAAATCTCATCAAATTCTTTTTCCTTCCACAAAATCTTTTTTTTTTCCTTTTTCTTTTCTTTTTGACATTTATTTTCCTTTATATATATATATATCTACAGATTAAAATATTTAATCTTTAGCTTGCCCTTTTTCATGGGAATTTTCTCTAAATTTATTACTACAAATTAAATTTTTAATCTTTTTTTTCTCCATCCTTTCTTTTCTTTCCTTCAATTTACTATTATCCTTCACATTTACTAGGAATTTAATATGTTCTATAAGATACCTGTCACTTTTACTTAATTTATTTTCCCTTTGATATATATCTACAGATTTAGCAAGGTTGAAGAATTTAGAAATTTTGGATCTTTCTTGGAATAACCTAACAATGCTGCCAGGTACTGCTTGCTCTTTTCCATTGGGTTTTTGTGTGTTTGATGAGTATACTCCTAAATTGCAGCAAACCATATAAAACCTTCGTTGTGGTACCAGTCCACCAGTAATCTTTATAGCTCGTCTTCAACAGCATTGTTGTTTTCCCAAATTGCCCCAAAATCTTTCTTTTTTCTTTTTCTGGCCTTTACCACGTGCTCCCTTTAAATTGTTGCCAATTCCCTAAATTTATTGCTACTTCAAATTAAATCTCTAATCTTTTTCTTTTTCTCCATCCTTTCTTTTTTTTCCTTCAATTTATTGGTATCCTTCACATTTTCTAAGAATTTATATAAGGTATCCATTTTTACTTAAGTTGTCACACTAAAAGCTTCTTTTACCCTCACAATTTCTTTTAATGTTACTCATAAACTTTTTCCTTCCCCAAATCTCATCAAATTGTAGGCACCTATTGTTTATAAAGGCATTCTTAGACTTTCCTTATTGTTAGTTCAAACTTAGTCTCTAATCCTTTTCTTTATTTAGGCTTTGTTTTTTCTTTTCTTTAATTTACTAGTATTCTTTGCATTTATTAGGAATTTTATACTTTTATATTTATTTTTAGTTTAAATTTAGTGTCTAATCTAATTGTTTTTTACCCATACTTACTTATGATCTTTAAAATAATTATGTGACTACTTTTTTGGAAAAAAAATAAATTTATTAGTATGGCAAATAAAATAATAATTCAAAGAAATTGGCTAATATATGTATTCTTTTTTATTTTTTTATATATGTATTATATATTTTTTTTATATTTGCACATATAAATTTTCCTAATGAAAAAAAAAAAAATCTAGACTATTACTATCTATGTCCATATAGCTTCTTTATCAATAGTTTTTTTCCTTGTCTATTGCATACAACACAAAGCCAAGGGATTAGCTCTTATACAACATATGAATGCTTTGGTCTTTAAAAGTTTATAATCATATTATCAAATATTGTATTTCATCATTGACATTAAACCAATTTAGGGTCTCTAAGGTTGAATCCAATATGAAGTTATAAAATTTAGTATAATATTTTGTCAAATGCTAAATTGGAATTGCATTTGTTTGAATTATTTTATGGTTTTAACCTAATTTCTTAATATATTTGTTTTATTTTTGGAACAGATTTTGGCCAAATGACTTCTCTCAAAGCTTTATCTTTAGATTACAATAATCTAAATGTATCTTTAGCTCAGAAAGGTAATTGTGAACACTTTACCAATGTTGAACAGTAGCAATCACCTTTTGTCTTTTATGGAAAATTTTAGATATTGTATTATTTTTTGTTTCAGGTTTGTGTTCATTGAAGAACCTTCAAGAATTGGATCTCAGCCACAATAATCTTAGTGGAATTAATTCATCCTGTCTTGGCAAATTGACATCTCTTACATACTTAAACTTGTCATCAAACAAACTTGAAGAGAACATTTCATCATTTCCATTTGCTACTCTTAGATCCCTCAAGTATACTGATCTTAGTAATAATCTCTTTTGGGGTCAATTTTCTTTTTTCAAGTATCCTCCAATTTTAGCTTTGTCGTAAAGTATATAGATATCTCAAACAATCACTTTCATGGAAAGCTTCAACATGTCGATAGTATTATTCCAATTGTAGAAGCATTCAATCTTTCAGCAAATGCTTTCGATGGTAGCATTCCATTCTCTGTTGGAAGCTTGCACTCTTTGTCCCTTTTAGATCTATCCAACAACAAGTTTTCAGGAGAAATTTCAGACACTTTGTTTGCAAATTCCTCTATGTTGGATGTTTTGGTGCTCTCAAACAATCAATTAAGTGGTCAAGTGCCAAAGATGTCCAATAAAACTTTATTGATCTCCTTGTACCTCGATGGAAATCAGTTTACAGGCACTCTATCAAATTGGATCCCTTATTACACAAGCCTCTTGATTATGGATATAAGTGACAACTGCATATCAGGTGAAATTCCTAACTTCATTGGGAATATGAGTTTAGTAATACTAAACATAGCAGTTAATAAGCTTGAAGGAACAATTCCATGTGAATTGTTTACGTCCAGCATATTCATTCTTGATATTTCTTATAACAATCTTTCGGGCACTCTTCCTTCTTGCTTAAAATGGTCATCACAATTAAAGCATTTGAATTTGGAAGGGAATGAATTCACAGGTTCAATTCCAAAAACATTATTCAATTCTTCTGATATGATGATGTTGAATATTGGAAGTAATTCTTTTTCTGGTGAAATTCCAACATCAATTGGCAATTTGTCCTCTTTGAGAGTTCTTCAACTAAGAGAAAATAATTTGAGAGGTTTGTTACCAAAAGAACTCTGCCAGTTAAATGAACTAGGCATACTAGATCTCTCGCATAACTCATTTTCTAGTTCAATACCAAGTTGTTTTAGCCACATCTCTTTTGGAAAAGTGACTAAAGACACATCTCATTTTGCACAAGATACTATAATACCCTTCTCTTACCAAATGTCCTATAGTTTCCAGGGTATATCAAGGAATAGATATCCTATGTTTGAAGGCTTAGAGAGTGTCTTCGTGCAACAAGCTCAAGTTGATTTGGTGATGAAAGCTATGCCCATGGTATACAAAGGCTGGCATCTTGAATTGGTGTCTGGATTGGATTTGTCATGTAACCAACTAACAGGGGAAATACCAATAGAACTTGGAAATTTGAGCTCTATATTGACCTTGAACTTGTCTCATAATCAGTTAATTGGCTCAATTCCAAGAACTTGGGGAAATTTTGGTCAAATAGAGAGCCTAGACCTTTCCTACAACAAATTGAGTGGAGAAATTCCTTCAGAATTAATTAGCCTGCACTTTCTAGAGGTTTTTAGTGTGGCTTACAATAACTTATCAGGTAGGCTTCTAGATATGAATGGACAGTTTACCACATTTGATAACAAAAGTTATGAAGGAAATCCATTTCTTTGCGGACCTCCATTAGATACAAGTTGCAGTACTAATGTACCAAAACTGCCACCATCTTTTGATGTAAGCAATGGAAAATGGCATGACATCATTGATCCTGTGTTCTTCTTAGCAAGTTTCACAGCAACCTACCTCGTATTCTTGTTGGGTTTCGTATCTGTTCTTTCTGTCAACCCTTATTGGCGACAAAGGTGGTTCTTGTTCATTGAGAATTTCATAAACGATTGTTATTTCATGGTTTTTTATACTATTCCCAAATTGTTCACTAAAGTATTTAGAAAGCCATATTTTGTTTGATTTTTTTTGCTAAATTATGTATTTACATAGGTAGCAGTACTTTATGTGGCAATAATGGACATGTATTCTTGAATTTACTTACTATCTTCATGTTGCTACGTTGCATGTCATGTTTCTCTGAATATTGGATGTGAAAGAGTTAGATTCTAAATAAACAAATTCCATAAGATGTAGATCAAATTGGATGCATATTAGACTAAATATGTATTAAGTTTCTTGTAACTTGATTATTGCAATGTGAATACTATATATTCATAAACAACAAACAATAAACAAAAAATTAATATTACATTCATTACCACACATACATAAACAATTTTGGTTCACCAATTCTTTGATTAATTATAACCAATGCAATTTTTGGGTTGTAACTAAACTGATTTCCAATTTTTTCAGTCAAGTTAGTTGGTTTGGTTTGATTCTTTAAACCTTAATTGAAAATTTCCAACTCTTATCTACAATTATTAACACACTTATCTGTGGCTATTGTCCTTGGCTTCAGTTGAGGACCTCCTTGATTAGTGTTAATATAAAAAATTATTTAGTTGTTGCAATTAAACACATTTTTGAGTTAGGGTAACCATCAAATAATGTCCCAATGCTATCTATTAATTACAAGTCAAAAAATCCTAGAAAACAGCTAGAGACTCATTTGCCCGAAAATTCAATATGAGAGCACGATCGCCCTCCCATTCAAGTACTTTCCTTTCTTCTTTGCTTTCGACCTACATTTCACTTGCTCTATTTGCCATATAGATGGGCAGATACTATGATTACCATATGTTAGTCCTTCCATCATATTTACCTAACCACAAACACACATGGCTGTGTAATAATATTCTTTATGATTAATTCATATTCTAACAACTATTTTAATAACATTTTTATTAAATATTTATAATTCTATTAGATTTTTTATACTATTTTAATTATTATTATTATATAAAATGCAATTTTTAGTAATAATATTTTTATTTATACTACTTTATCTCATAGTATTGTCCGATATGCCTCAAACCAATGGATTTACACCATCATCCTACTTAACGGATATGCGTGTGAGCTTTAATAACTAATGGATTGGCCTTGCCATAAACCATGCCCAAATGTATCACACTGCCATGGAGATGACTGAGTGAATTGTTTTGGACACAAATTTATTTTGGTAAATGGCCAACCCACTAGATTTGCATATCAAGTGATTCTACTTGAGGTTTTATTATTACATGACAAAAAATTTTGATGTAAAAAATATTACGAATTTAAAATTGAAATCTATATTATTAGTTACACAAAATTGAAATTATTTATCTAGCACTTAATAATCAAGTTTTTTTTTTTAATCAAAAACTCACAATTCACTTACCATTTTTTTCTCTTATTTACTTTGGAATTTTCCGCATGTTAACTTTGGAACATCTGCACAAGAAATTGAATTGCAGCACTGGAAAAGGGAAAAAAGGTCCCAAAAACCAAAAAAGTCTTTGGATTGCATCATTCCAATGTTGTGGATGAGGTTCTTATTTGGATCACTAACTTTTCAAAAGTTCAAAACTTTGGGTTAGTAACTGAAAAAAGTACATTTAAAGTCAATTTTATATAATTAAATTCACATGTAATTCTGTAATTTAAAATCTGTCAAATCTTATGTTATCTAATGTAGTGACGTTTAGCGTAGCTGCACATATGGCAAGATCAACATACCTGCTCACTTCTTCTTGCCAAAGTGACTAATCCACCCCACTTTCAATGCTTATGTGGTATCCAAGTGTGAGTTGCCAACTTTTTATTTTTTTCTGCTCAAAATTTTTATTCTTTCTTGTGATATACGTATTCCGCTTCTTTTCCTAATTTCTTATTTCATTTCAGATCATTAATTTATTTTTTTTCTTTTCTTTTTTCATTTCAAAATTTACACTTCAAAGGGGGAACACAAATTTCCAGCATATGTTGTTCAAAAATCAGAAAAGAGAGAAAACCTCAAAAAAAAAAAACAAAACAAAACAAAAAAAGACACCTCAATTCTCTTTTTTTTTTTTATTTTTTGACACCATTATAATCATTGGACCACAGCTTCTTTGCCTCACACACTACCATCACTACACGTGACTTACCTTTTCGAAATAGTGGTAAGCCGATCTATCCATTTTCGAAACCCAGTGCCAGAATATGCTGGAGATGCTTGGAAAAAGCTGTTAGAAACTGCTATTCTTAAAAACCGCCATCCTTGTCTTGTCGCTGTTCCACGGTTCCACTGCTCAATGTTCCCCTTCTTTTTGCATTGCCCTATGCCTTTCCTCTCCTATAGTTTTCTCCGCCTTAATTGTCAAACTCCACTCAATCCAACTTAAGGGATTCAGGTAGGAAACCAAGAAATAAATGGAGAATTGGTTTCAAACGTGAATAATGAGATGAAGAAGAATGGAAGGAGAGAAAGAATTAGGACAAAATTAAGCTAGAAATTGAGAGGAGGACAAAACATTTGTATTGAATTTGAGAATTGGCTTTACACATAGCATGCCTATTATTTTTCCCCTCTATTAACTTATATAAACTCACTTGATCACGTTAGGTGCATAACTTAAGCAAATGATGAAATTACAATTTCTCTCCATCATATTTACATTTCCCACCATATTAAAATTTCCAATATACTAAAAAACTAACAGCTTTCACAATCATTAGTTAACCTTCTAGCCAATCATTGTATCACACATGTCCTCTTCATTTATTCTTGCATGATTGCCCTCCCCTTTTAAGCACCATTGTCCTTAAGGGTGAAGGTAGAGAAAAGCTTATGGATATCATAGTAGAATGCCCAACATGGCAAAGCATTGTGGGACCATTGAATAGGTATTTGAGTGACTACTACACATCCATGCTTCACCAATCTTTTCTTCCAAATTGTCACTAGAAAAGCATTGGCTAAGACATTAGGTAATTTTAGAGGAATGTCTGGAGAAGTAGTAAAAAATGGTCCCAAATTCTCTTTGAGTTGAGAAAAGTGAAATACAGGGTGAATTTTGGACTTTGTAGACAACTTCAACTCAAAGGTCACCTTACCAACATTGGCTATCATTGGATAAGGTCCAAAAAAACTTACCAACCTATAAGGTTGTAGTTTATGAAACACCAAGTCACCCACCAAGAATTCCCTTTTTGACCTATGCTAATCAACTTGACTTTTCATCCTTTATGGAACACATTGTAGATAATAATGAAGGAGCTTAATGAAGGTCTCTCTAACTCTCAAATGTTGATTCACAGTAGCCACATTAACATCACTTGGAAAGTGCAAAGGTGGAGCATAACTATAAAGTGCTTCAAATGGGGACATCTTAATGATAGAATGGTGGTCAATATAATACTACCATTTGACAAGACTAAGTGTCGACTCCAATGACAAGGGTGGTTGTTGGCGGCATAGTGGAGATAAGTTTCCAAACACCTATTGACCATTTTCATCTACCCATCATTTTGTAGGTGATAGGTTATGGCAATATGAAGCTAGACTTTTTATAACTTAAAGAGTTCTTTCCAAAATGAAATCAAGAAGACAAGATAACTATTACCTATAGCAATCCGTGTAGTTTAAAGACTTGATCTTGAAAGTGTTTAGCTACAATATTACTTGTATAAGGGTATGCTAAGGATATGATTTGAACATAATTGCTAAGATGGTTCACCACCACTAGTGTCACTTGTTTCCCATCATTCTTTGAAAAGCCATTGATAAAATTCATAGAAATATTTTGCCATATACCTAAGGGATGGGTAAAGGTTAGAGAAGTCTTAGAGAGGCAAAAAGGATCATATTTGCATCTCTAGCATACCGCACACTCCCTTACAAAGTGACGAATATCTTTTTACAAGCCTTTCTAGAAAAATTGACAAGTGATCTTTCTAGGGATATCTTACACCTTAACGTGACCACCATGAAGTCCAACATGCCAATAAGAAATGATTTGCTAATGCAAATCTAAGTTATCCCTAATAACCAATCTCCCTTTCCACTTGAGCTATTCTTCATTAAATGTATAGGTTGAAACCTTTAGTAGGCCTTGCTATAACTTATTGATGATTTGGGATAAATGAGGGTCTTAAAGATAAGAAGACTTAATGCTATTAAGTCTAATCCATGGCCATGCATATTCCATTTTCATTTATGGTGGTGCCCATTAATTAATGAATCTTCCTTCATTTATTAACTACAATTAAGTCCCACCAAAACTAAAAAATATCAAAAGTGATGATGTATGAGTGTTAAAAACATATCCATAATTATTACTAATATAAAAAATAAATTTTGCTAACTTGTCTATTATTTAAGTGAGTTAACAAATGGAAAAAAAAAAAAGAAAGACCAAGAGTTATAAAAATCAACCCATATAGTTTTCAAGAAAATTTCACTTTCCTAGTCAAATCAAATAAAAAAAGTTCTTGCTACATTTTCTTTGGTTCAATAGTTTGACAAATCTACAATAGCAATAAGTCAATATTCAAACTATAAAACTAACTTGTAAAGAGAAAGTTAGAAAAGAAAAATAGATAATAGATGCAATAATATGATTTTAGTAGACAAATATTTTTCATTGGAAAAAATATATACTAAGGCATAAAAGAAAAAGAAAAAACAAAAAAAGAAACTTTAAAAGCCAAGAAAAAATGGATAACAAAAGAAAGGTAATAAAGGTAACGAGAAAATAGTTCTATTTCATTCCAATATTTTCAATTTGTTGTTTAAAAAAAAATATTTTGAAAGTAAAATAAAACAACCACTTTTTAGTTAGCTAAGAATGAAAAGAAAATCATTATGTGCATTTTTTGAAGAAAATAAAAAGGAAGAAAACAAATTGACATGGTATATAAAATTATGTAAAAGAAGAGGATAAAAGGATAAATATAATAACTAAAAATATTAAAATGAGTCGTTAAGTTAGATTTAAATTACATCATTTCAAATCAAGTTATTTCCCAAAATTACATTTGGGTTACATTCTAATTATTCAAATTGAATTCATTTGGTGAGTCAATAAATTGTTATTTAAAAATTTAAATTTTTATTTTTATATATTAATATATATTTAAAGTATAAGTTTTCATTTTATTACTCCAACTTGGTCACATGTCAACCTACAAATTTTATAAAAATTAATATTTTTATTGTGTCATTTATTATAGGTAAAATTTTATTATTTATTATTTTTTATTTTAATATATTAATTTGTATAAAAATTTACAAATATATTATACACAATATTTATTTATATTATTTATAATATGTGCATATAGATATGTATGTATAAATTATTATAATATTATAAACATAAAAAATGAAAGTATATAATTACATAAATAAATAATCCAAAAGTACTATAAAATATTAAAAATACATAATAAATAAAAAAATGATGTATATTAAATGTAATGTATATTTTTATGATATATAAATATAAAATAATTTGCATATATAATGTATATATACTTATATTTATATAAATAAAATAATAAATAAAAATAGTATAAATTATAGTTTTTAAAACATAAAATTTGTGTTTTAAATATTTTAATTTTTATTTTATTTTATTTTTATTCTCTTGAGAATAAAAATTCAAGTCATGATAATTATAAATTTGTCCTAAACTCTAAATGTTTATGTTATTTTAAATTTGAGATATTTTTAAATTAAGTTTTCTCAATCCAATTTAAAATGAGTTGTTAAACCATGTCAAGTTTAACACCTCTAATAATGATTAACATGATGGCAATTGCAATGGCAAAATGGGAAATGTAAAGGTAAAAAGAAATTGGAAAAATTTAAATTAAAACTTAAAGGAAAAATTAGAGAAAACTAATATCCAATAACAATGTTTCACTTAAAGTCTTAAGATGCATTTGGTACACAAAATGTGACTTTTACTTATAAGGTTAGAATCTTATACTATCTTGTGTTTTTACGAAACAAACCCAATATCTATTAATATAAATATATATTTGTAAGCATAATTTTTTTTTATTTTAGTTATTATTTGCTACATTATTTTAATTTATAATTTTATTCTTTTAAAATTTTACTCAACAACGACACATAAAAATTTATTTATTTTTTATTAAAAAAGTTAACAGGTCTTTTTATTTATTCCTTTATAATTCAGTGCTCCTGATCTTACTCTTGAAGAAAAACCTTCTTTTATTCAAATCAAATATAGTTCTAATTCAATTTATGAATAAAACATTGATGGATTCTCAAAATACCAAATTCTGAATTTTCTCCAATAGATGACTATGGTTGCAAATGTTTATTGAACTCATAGTCAAACTTCTGACCCAACAATTATAGAAATTCTTGTTGCAGAATTTTTTGGGCAACTCAAAGACTGGTGGGACAATATACTCACACCAGAAAATTGGCAGGAAATCTTCAGTAGCATCAAACATGACATAAATCAACAACCAATTTTTTATGATCACACCATAGTATTCCTGATGTGGTAACCACTCTTATTTTTACTATTACCAAACATTTTATTGGTGACCCATCTCATCTTAAAGATAAAAGCACTGAATTACTTTCAAATTTGAGATGAAAATATTTACACAATTTTCACTAGTACAAAGATACTTTCTTGATCCATGTCATGCAGCGAAAAGATGCTAACCAACCATTTTGGAAAGAAAAATTACTTGCTGGACTTCCTAAACTTCTTGATGACAAAGTTAGGAACAAACCTTATGATCATTACAATGGACAAATACCTTATTCCATCCTTTCTTATGGAGAACAAACGAGTTTTGTTCAAAAAGAAGGATTGCAGATTTATGACAATAACTCACTGATTAGATCCAAGCCCAACTTCAAACCTTATTCCAAGACAGTAGCTCAGAAGAATCCAAAGTCTCTTCCGAATAAGGCATTCAACCAGATGAAGATGCAAGTCTAACTTCAGAAACTTCATTAGACGAAAAGGACATTTTTGTGCTAACTCACGACCAAGAACAAATTCTTGACATCCTTGACAACTTAGGCATTGACCAGGCCAAATCCCTTTTCCTTGAAAAATTACTTAAGTAGCCATCTTCTTCAAAACCTAATGAACTGTTTCAGCAAACTCAAACACCCTATGATTTACAAAACATACTTACCTGTTATGAACAACCTCAAACTAGACCTATCACAATTAATGATCTAAAAACAGAAATTAACAACCTTAAAACAAAATTAGCCCAAATCAAACAGCAACAAACTAATGATCAAAAAACACTAGTATCCCTACTGGATCTAGTACACAAACACTTACCAAGTACATCTACTAAACCTAAAGACCCTGAGCTAGAAATACCAACACCATCTGAACTCAATAGTGAATTCCTGTTTCTTTAACAGAAGTCATAACCCAAAAATAGTTGGTCAATATCAAACTAACTATTGCTAACCACTTTTCTTTAAGTACTATTGCTTTAGTTAATATAGGCGTTGACCTTAACTGTATCCAAGAAGGTCTCATTCCAACAAAATACTTCGAGAAAACTATAAAAGGATTGAAATTGGCTAGCAACCATTGACTGATTATGAATTACAAACTTCTTGAAGTGCAAGTTTGCCAACAAGGTATTTCACTCCAAATCTCCTTTATTTTGGTTAAAAACCTTAAATAAAAGGTTATCCTTAGTACTCTATTTTTGAATCTTATTAAACCCTTTAGTGTAACCCACCAAGGAATTCATACTCAAATTCTTGGTCAACCAATCACCTTTGAATTCATCCAAAGGCCACAACTTAGAAATATCAACTTACTCAAAAATCTATTTCTTCAGAAGATAGTAGAACTAAACCTTTTACTCCAAACAAAAAGATCCCATCTCAATTATCTCAAAATTGAAGTTTCTTTCAAATAGCTCCAGAATCAATTACAAAATCTTGAAACTCAAAATCAAATCCAAATACTTCGTACCCAAATTGAGCAAATAATTTGTTTTGACACTCCCAATGCCTTTTGGCATAGACATAATTACATTGTAACCTTACCTTATGCTAAAGATTTCAATGAAAGACAAATTCCTACCAAAACTCGACCTATCCAAATGAACTTTGAATTGGTCAAACATTGCAAACAAGAAATTGACAATTTACTCGACAAAGGCATCATGAGACCTAACCAGTCTTTATGGAGTTGTGCAGCATTCTACGTAAACAAAAATGTTGAACTAAAATGTGGTGTACCCCACCCGATCATCAATTACAAACCTCTTAATGATGCTCTGGAATGGATCAGGTATCCCATTTCAAACCAAAAGGAATTACTTCAAAGGCTTATGCATGCTTATATTTTTTCCAAATTTGACATAAAATCAAGATTTTGGCAAATTCAAATTCATGAAAAAGATCGTTATGAAATTGCTTTTATAGTCCCATTTGGCTAATATGAATGAAATGTCATGCCATTTAGACTTAAGAATGTACCATATGAATTCCAATGCATTATGAATGACATTTACATATCATGCATGCATTTCATCATAGTATATATAGATGATGTGCTTGTATTTTTCGAAAACATGGACAAACATATTAAACATCGACAAACATATTAAACATCTGCATCATTTCATGCAATTGACAAAGAAAGTAGGATTGACTGTTTCAAAGTCTAAGATGGACCTCTTTTAAAGCAAAATATGATTTCTTGGCCACTACATCTGTCAAGGAATCATCACTCAATTTTCAAGAGTTCTCATCTTTGCAGAAAAATTCCTTGACCAAATCACTAATAAAACTCAACTCCAAAGATTTCTTGGTAGCCTCAACTATGTCTATAATTTCTACCCTAAACTACATCTTATCCTTAAACCTTTACATGACTGATTATCAAAAAGAAATGCCTCCAAACCATGGATAGAGGATCTCACACAAATTGTTCAAACCATCAAATCCCAAGTCAAAACTCTACCTTATTTATAGCTTGTCGTCCCAACCTTACCTGAAATTGTAGAAACTAATGCTTCTAACCAAGGGTATGGGGGAATTCTCAAATAGGTAAAAGGTCAGCAAGAGCAATTGGTGAGATTTACCTCCAAACATTGGAATGAGTGTCAAAAGAAGTACTCTACCATTAAGCAGGAAATTCTTGTCATTGTTTTATGTATTTCAAAATGATTTATTAAATCAAAAATTTCTTTTACGTATTGATTGTCAAGCTGCAAAATTTGTTTTACAAAAGGATGTTTAAAATCTTGCTTCCAAACAAATTTTTGCTAGATGTCAAGCAATTTTAAGTATTTATGATTTTAATATTGAATTTATTAAAGGTAATTCTAACAGTTTACCTGATTTTCTTTTAAGGGAATTTCTATAGGGACAACCTGATGCCTAGACCTTCTCGAAAAAAGACACACGCCAAAATACAAACATGGGCTGATATATGCAGCCATCCAACTTCTTCTAACTCTGACACTTAAAAAATGGCCCAACCAAGAAAACAAGCCTCAACAGACTCTTCTGAGTCCTCCAACTCACTAGAACCAAGCTTTGACAAACTAAACCCAATTGCAAAGAAAACCTTAAAGGCCCTCATAAATAAACTCTATGAGAACCAATCCACTGCAAAATCCAAAAGACGATCAACACCTCCTTCTTCATCCTCTGATGATTCCAAAAAGAAAAAGGCTATTTTCAAAGGGAAACAAGTGATAACATTATCACCACCCAAACAAACAATGGTCTCACCATCTCAAAAAGAGGTGGTCATGGTTAAACCATCTCCTCTTCAAATTGATTTTTCAAAAATAGAGGTGGTAGTTTTACAAGCCCCTCCAAAATCTTTTCAAACTCCTTATTTCAAAAAACCCAATTTCCAACACCTTGAATTAGTTAAACAAGGATATTACCATGATGATCCTAGACATTGTGCACAAAACCTATTCTAAACATGGTTTTAAAAACCCCGGGATCCTTGTTGAACCCAAAAATTTTATGAAGCTATCCTTATTGAGACAAATTCAGCCAAATTTCATCACCATACCCAAAACAATGAAATTGGGTACTTTACTGTTCAAATTATCAGGGTCCTCCATCCATCAAAATGGCCAAATCACCCTTCCACACAAATATCTTTTAAATCTTTTGTTTACCAAAACTCCAACTTTGCCTAATACTTCTCTTATTGGGATTATAAACAAGCATGGTTCAATGCCATTTATTTTCAAAATTCCCAATTTAAACATTCCTGATTATTTTTCTGAGAAACATAAACTGTTATCAAATTTCCTCTTTGGTTTGTTCACTGGTGGTCTTGGTTTGGACCTATCTGCCAAATTTTCCCTGAACCAATTCAAGAGGGATTCCAACTCTTTGCTGAGAAATATATCTTATCCGAAACTGAAGAAGTATACCCTATGCTTCTACTATTTTGTTATTATTTCAGACTCCCATGGTGTTGCATGTGGGATTTCTAGTATTGACCTGATGCAATGATGGCCACCCTAGTTCTAGGATGAACATACAAAGTCAAATTTTGGTAACAATTCTCTAAAGTTTGCAAACAGAAGGCCCATCAAAAAGGAGTCCTTGCTTGGTTCAACTAGCATCCAACCCAATCAAACAAATTGGAAGGATCCACTTCACAATTTCTGGCCTATAAGGCCTAGACACAGGCCCAACTCACGGGATCCAAATCTGAAGAAGAATACTTCTCATCCTTCAAAGCTTCCCTGGAAAAAGCAGAGCAACAACTATTGACCGACATCTTAGTATCTACTTGAAATGATCCTCTGGCAAATCATGATCCGTTTGATAATATCTACAGACCTTTGGAGGACACAAAAGTATCCAGACAAAAATCAAACAAATTATCTGCCAAAAGCAACAAGGATAAAAAGAAAAAGTAAAATGTAGGGGAATCTACTTTCACCCGAGTAAATTTACTTTACCCAAAGGTAACTCCAGTACAGAGGACAATCTGTCTGGCTTTACCACTGAAAGAAAATTTGACTTGACATCTAGCTCATCAAACCACTGTACATCTCTCTTCTATTATAAAAGAGAGTTAAACCCAACATGAAAGGGCAAGTTTTTTCCTTTCTCTTCACTTCTTTGGGTTACCAAAAGAAAACTCTTGTAACAAAATTTATAATAAATTCCATTGTAAGTTTTATTTCTCTCTTGCTTCTGATTCCTTATCTTTTCTTTTCAAATTTTCAAACTTTTTTTCAAACGATTTCGATTTCTGGTTTAGTATCTCGGTTGGAAACTAATAATTGTTCCTAGTAGGATCTTGATCCTGGAACAACCTTTAGTGTAAACAATGCCACATACTAAATTAGTTGGATTTGCCCTACTAGATTTTCAAATTTTTCTTTGAGTAATTTCATTTAACAGTTTTCGATCCTGTCCAAAGTGAAAGTGTGGTGGGCCCATAACCCATAGGTCCCAGGATCGTAACTTGGCTCTGATACCACTTTGGACAGGATTGAAAACTATTGGATGAAATTACTCAAAGAAATATCTGAAAATCTAGTAGGGCAAATCCAACTGATTTAGGCTAGCTCATTTTGAAAGTTTTTTGTAAACCTTCTGTGACTTGGTTGGTTTGTTTATGGACTTTTGGTAAAATGGGTTACTAGATTTTGGTCTATTTGGTCTGGTTTTGGGCTTCCTTTTGGCCATTTCTTTTTGGTACAGGGTGTCATCAAATTGAGCACAAAAAGATCCAATTTCTCTCTAAGTTTGTTGCTTTTCTTTCTTGATTTGCTTTTGCAGTCTAAGATCACCATAAATCTGCAATCCTTCTTTTTGAACAAAACTTGTTAGTTCTCCATAAGAAAGAATGAAATAAGGTATTTGTCCATTGTAATGATCATAAAGTTTGTTCCTAACTTTGTCACCAAGAAGTTTAGGAAGTCCAGTAAGGAATTTTTCTTTCCAAAATGGTTGGTTTGCATATTTTCGCTACATGACACGAATCAAGAAAGTATCTTTGTATCAACGATAATTGTGTAAATATTTGCATCTCAAGTTTGAAAGTAATTCAGTGCTTTTATCTTTAAGGTGAGATGAGTCATCAATAAAATGTTTGGTAATAGTAAAAATAAGATTGGTTACCATATCATGAGTAGTATGGTGGTGATCATCAAAAATTGGTTGTTGATTTGTGTCATGTTGGATGCTACTGAAGATTTCCTGCTGATTTTCTGGTGTGAGTATACTGTCCCACTAGCCTTTGAGTTGTTCAGAAAATCCTGCAAGAAGAATTTCTGCAATTGATGGGTCAGAAGTTTGACTATGAGTTTGATAAACGTTTACAACCATAGTCATATGTTGGAGAAGATTCGTAATTTGGTATTCTGAGAATCCATCAATGTTTCATTCATAAATTGAATTGGAGTTATATTTGGTTTGAATGAAAGAAGGTTTTTCTTCAAGAACAAGATCAGGAGCAGTAGGTCTAGGGTAATACATTCATGTAGGAAACCTTACCAGTTCTACCTTTACCCTTTGGATTTTGAAAGAATTGTTGGAAGATGAGTCAGTTGAGTCATCAGATTCTTGCAAAACTCGAACGTCTTTGCTAGAAGAAGGTTTGTCCTGAAGAGCTTGCCATCACTAAATCAATGCTTGGTGAAACTCATTTGAAGTATTATTGGAAATTTGAAAAGGTTTAAATAAGGGTTCAGAAACTATTTTAGAAATTGGTTTCGTTTCTTCTTTTGAAAATGTAGGAGAATTAGTGATAGTTTCAATATTTGAAATTTGGTTGCCAATAGTTTGTATATTTTGTTTGTATAATTATTTTGTTCAATAATTTTCTAAAAATCTTTTGGAGAAGAATCTTGATGTTCTCTTCTGATTTTGAAAGGAGAAACAAAAAATAATAGATCATTTATATTTAAATTGAATTTTGCATGATGGGGGATGAACTGATTCCATCTTAGAACTATTCATCAATTCCCATTGTTGCATTGCAGTGTAAGCCTGTAGTCTATTTTTTTCCATAAAGGAAGTCCATGGGTAATTAATTTCTTCTTGAAAACTATATTTGTCAAACTAGTCAAAAAATAAAACCATTTTTCTTTCCCTAGTCATCCAGTCATAATAATCCTATTGAATGGTTAGTCTATCTTTATTTTGAAATTTGTTTAAAAACCATTATCTTTTTTCTTTATTCTAGTTTGCATAAAACTCTTTTCGTAAAATATCTTTTTTAATTTCAAAAGAATTTTGGGAATCTTTTTCCAAGACATTGAGTTCAGGATTTACCTCAGACTCATCTGGGAATTGGACTTGCGATGCAGATGCTTCTAAAGAATTTGGTGATCATGGTAAAGTATCTTCATAGGTTGCTCTTGGAACCTATCTTCATAAATCAACACTAGAAAGGTTAGAAGCATAATTGTTGGTCCTAGTATGACTAGGAGGATGCCTAGCCGAATTACTCCTTTGTAGGTAATTAGCTACTCAAGTTTGGAGATCATTATCCTTAAAGGATGTAGATTTAGAACTTGTTGAGTGTTGTGCAAAAGATACACTAACACTTCCATCGTTGTGTTGAGTAATCCTATTGAGATCTATGGTAATAAGAGGTTTGGGAATGGTGGCATTGTCGATCTTCCACGTGTCAAAGAGGTCGACTTTATGCCATTTGATGTACTTTTGAGTTTGAAGGTTGGATCTGTGCATATCTGTTTGCCATAATATCATTTCACCTTTGTCATCAGCACCACGTAAGGTCTTTGTATGAAAAGATGACTTCATGGCTTTGTATTGGTAACTATACATCAAACTTAGAGGTATAGATCTTTCTGCAAAACGATTGTTATGGATTTTGATTTGCAAAGTTAAAACATCCAAGATATTTCTGTCATGTAAAGAAATAGTAAAATCTAGATAGTAGTTGAAATAAATAGGTCCAGAGCATAAACTAGATTCTATAATACCAAGTAGAGAATCATCAAATTTTAACAGGCAACATTCTCTCAATGCAACAAGTATAGATGTATCTAGTCCTTCCCTAGAAAGTGGTTTGATGTCAATTTGAACCATGCCTAAATGTAGGTAATTGTAATGCTTTTAATGATATTTGACGGAGTCATGAGAAAACAATCTAACAGTTTCAATAGATCTAGTGAGACGACAATCTCTTTCAATAGTTTTGATAGTGTAGTCAGTTTTTCTGAGGATATTGAACTTGGAGATTTTGTAGATTTGTTTTTCCACAAGTTTGGGGATTTGTCAGTTGTCAATAGATTTGTCAAAATTTTTTATGAGGATCTCATCACCATTTAGGGTTCTTGAGGAAGAAGCCTCAGAGTCATGACTTGGTGTTTAAGGTCATAAGGTAAAAGTAAACATGCTTACCACCAATCAAAATGTTACCTACAGATGAAGCTGGCATGAGATTTGTAGAATCTGGCCTTGGGCTTACCAACGGCCTTACTGCCTCTACCCGGGACTTGTTGCCTGAACACCCTAAAGTGGTTGTTCTACTCACACTTATCTCACAAGGCTTACGCTTGGTACACTCTAGTTGAAGATAAATCATTTGCTCTCATCTTTCTCCCCCTCACAAGAAAGCCGACAGGCTTTGATACAACTTTGGATAAGATCAAAAATTATTGGATGAAATTACTCCAAGAAATATTTGAAAATCTAGTAGTGTATATATATATCATTTGTAAAATATATTTGTTTATTTTGTATAGAAATTAATATAAAAATTTTAAACTAAATAATAATATATTTTTATCTATTCAAATATATTATAGAACAAAAAATTAAGTAAAAGGAAAAAAATTATTTTTTTAGATATTTATAAATTAATCCATAGTTTAATATAAATTTAAATGATTCAAATTTAGTTTAAAATATATGATAATTTAAAAATAATTTACTTAAAATAATAATAAGCCAAAATAACTGATGGTCACTGACGTGATCCATTTAAAATCTCTATATTCAATAAACCAAGTCACTATTGTATGAGTGAATATAATGTTTATTAGGCACCCAACATTATTACCCAAAAAAAAAATAAAACAAAAGAACAAAAGTCATTTTATGTAATATTTATGTCTCACAAAAGAAAAAAAGAATTAGGTGGTAATGTTTTCCTTGGCCAATATCTAGGCAAGAAAATTTCACCAACAAGGGAAGCATCACTATTGTTGCAACTAAATCACATGAGTTGTATTGAATTAAAATTATAGATAAATAGTTCATATAAGATTTTATTGGTGATTTAGTGTTTTTTTAATTGATTTTGACTTAAATTTTTTTGTTGCAATTTATTTTTATTAAGTAAAAATTTATATTTAAATTATAATATTAAATTTTAAATTTATTAATTCTAAAAATAAATATAAAAAATTTAACCTAGAATAATAACTAATCTATTGATAATATAATATTATTTTAAAAAAATATATAACGCAAATGGTCAAGCAAATGCCAGTGAACCAAGGTCCAATTTAATGAAGTCAACTATTTAAAAATATATATATATAATTTTCTTATATATATGTACTAAATATAAGAAAATATTTTTTCAACACATTTTAGTATTATAACAAAAAAAATGTATTTTTACTAAAAAAAATATTCTCATCAAATCTTTTATACAAATAAATAATTTTTGATAAACAAACTAACTGTAAAATATCAAATATTGATTTTAAGAATAAAATATAAATTTTTTAAAAATAAAAATAATTATTTTTATTGTTTATTTTATGATTTAATGACTGCTTTTATAAAAAAATAAAATCTTTACAAATCTCTCTAACGGTTTCAATTGTGCCTCATGGTATTGCTACTAGAAAATCTAGAAACTTGCCGGGCAATTGTGGAGTATAATCATTCATATTATTCCATGTGGAATAAAACACATCCAAAATAAACAAAACATCAATATCAAAATCTGAAATTTAGATTAATACGGAATTCCTTATGTGTGGTGAAGAGGAGACATTTTAGTATAAAACAAGTAATTACAAGATCCAACATTTAAAAAAAAAAAAATAGATTCCATGAATTCTATGCAACACCATACTTACTCTATTAGATAATATTCTTATATTTTAGGAGTTTTGTTTATATCATCAGCCCATTACTTGGGTTTCACTATGAGTGAGGTGCCGGCATGTATCCCATGTGAAGATGTCATGACATAAAGATGAGTGATCACTCCTAATTTGAAATAAAATTATTTATAAATTAAAAAAATGAAAATTAATATAAGAACATGATGGGATTTTTGAAAATTAATAACAATTTTCAAGATTGGAAGGTTGAATTTGACCAATTTTTCTTTTTGTTGTCGCTTCATTGTTGTCATTATGTACTGATAGGTGAAAATCTGTTATAGTTTATTATTTGCTATTTATTTTTAATATATTAATTTGTATAAAAAGTTTACAAGTATATTATATACATTATATATATTTATATTATTTATAACATGTATGTATAGATATGTATGAACATATACGCGTATATTATATACGTATTTTTATTTGTATGTATATAATTATTAAAATATTATTAATATAAAATATTAATAATATATAATAAATAAATAATTATGTATATTAAATGTAATATATATATTTTTGTGATATATAAATATAAAGTAGTTTACATATATGATATGTATATATTTGTATATATATAAATATAGTAATAAATAAAAATAATATAAAAAATATTTTTTCTACATAAAATTGTGTTTCAAATACTATAATTTTATTTTTATTTTTATTCTTTTTAGAACAAAATTTTAGTTCATGAGAATTACAAGTCATTCAAAAAACTTAAATTTTCAAATTATATTGGATTTAAGATATTTTCAAGTCAAAATTTTTCAATTGAATTTGAATTGAGTTGTCAAGTTAGGCCAAAGTTTAACATTTCTAATTTTGACTGGTCTTATGGCAAATGTAGTGTCAAAAATGTAAAAGAATAAAGGTAGAAAAAAATTGAAAAAATTTAAAACAAGTGTCAAAAGGGAAAAAAATTAATCAAAATATTTAGTTTTAGTTTACCATGAATAATCAAATTCACTAAATTTTAACAGATGATTATTCAAGTATTACTTGTTTAGAAAAATAGAAAAGAAAAATCTCTTTTTTCCTCTAAGATTTGATTTTATGTAAATTATGACTTTAAGCCTCATTGTCCTCCAAAATTTTTTCACAAAAAAATATTTATGCATTTAGGTATAATTAATAATAATAAAAAAAGTAATGATGTGATATATTAAAAAAATGGTATAGTTTTTAAATTTTAGAAAAATATTTAAATTTTTTTGCTAAAAGCTATAAGTATGCCCCAATTATATTTTGTATTTTTTAAAAATTACTTAAACTTTTAATGCTCTACATTTAAACCCAAATAGCATGGATTGTTCTTAGGCCTTCCCTTAGCTATTTTCATCAATCTAGGTGTGAACTCCCATTCACTGCACTAAAAAACCATGGCTAGTTATCACCTATCTACACTAGTAAATGGATAAACTGTTCATTTCTACTTAATAGCTTAAGTTTCAAACTTGAATTTCTTAAATGGTCTTAGGTACAAAAACCATTGTAACACAAGAATTTCTTGAAAATTTGAATGAAAACAAAGGGGTGAGATGGAAAGGAAAAAAAGATAATGCCTTAGCAACTGGATGTCTTAAAAATTTGAATACAAAAGCGGGGGAGCATCAATGTGATGATGCTAACACTATCTTCTTGTGATATCATTCCCTTTTTTCTTTTTCTTTTTCGTTTTCTTTTTTTGGTCTAAAAAGTGTCTTCCTATATATTACCATTTCCTCAACAAATGTAGTCCAACATTCAAACTATAGTTCCCTTCATTTTCAAATTGACCAAATAGTAAAATAAACCAAAATAAAAATTCTACCTTGTATAAATCAATAACAATTTAAACAAATTTGTGTTCATTAGTTTGTCCACTCCTAACAATCACAACAAGACCTTTTCCTTTATCCTTTGTTTAGTCAAGTCCACTCCTAACAATCTAATCTCATTGATAGTCTTCATAAGTTTGTCTACAAACTCCTCAGCAAACTCAATGTCTTTCATCCTAAGTGACTCAAACTCTCACCTCAAGTTTTGGATGGGAATGCTTTTGGTCACTGTTATGAAACTCTTCCTTTTGCTTTTCCCAAGCTTCTTTTGCACTCTCACATGACATTATTATGGTGAAACCAAAATGAATGCATGTCAAAGCTTTGTACAATTTAGTTGTTTCCTTATTGTGATGTTTAAGTTAAGCTATAATGGGATTATTAAAGAGTGCTAGACTTCATCTCCATTCTTAATTATCTTTTAGAGATCAAGAGACCTTAGATAGGCCTTCATCTTAATAGTCCATATAAAAGAGTTCTCACCAAAAAATACTAATGGAGCTAAGGTTAGAAATGAACTCTTAGATACCATTTCAGTTTTTAAGTGTTTTAGGTCTTTTAGGAAGGTTTTCTCTTGGGTTATTTTCTTTGCTCATAAACTCTAAAACACGGGTTTTGTAAGATCAAAGGGACTATAATCCCACCATTCAGAGGAGCAGGTTTCTACCTTGTTACAGACAATAGCAAGAGAAGAGAGGAAAGAAGATGGAGATTGGCATATTAAAGCAAAAGGCATTAAAAATTTTATGGTTGTAATTTTTCTGCAGCTTCATTGTAAATAAAATTCCCCAATAAAGGCTTATTAAATTAAAATTGAAATTGTTATTTTGAAATTGAAACTACATGATTAAATTAATTACCTTAGCAAAAAGATTGTTGGAAATCAAATGGTTATTTATCGAATTAACACATTCTCATTTAGATATTTTGGAATCTTGACATAGATTGGTAATATGCTAAATATCATATATATGTGAATATATATTTTTAAAGTTGAAAGAAAACTAATGAAATATTTTTGTAATGACACTCACTTAAATTTAGAAATATCTAATTATTTGATATAAGTTTTTGTTTTTCATTAGACTCTCACAATTTATAATATTTAATATTAATTTACTAATTGTTTTTTGATCTTTTTTTAATATTTTAATAGAATAAAATTTTAACATATATCTTATCTATTAAATATTATTTAAAAGATATTATAATTTACTCAATTAATATAAATTATTTTTCACATATTTCAAAAATACTCATAGCACAAATATTTATAATTAAGGAAAATAAAAAAATAATAATTTCTAACAAAAATCTAAAATTCCCCCTTTTTTTAAAGTGAAAAAAAATCTTTAAATTCTACCTTTATTTCTTAGAAAGAAAATATAATTCATAATTTAAATCTTTTTTTTATTTTTCTCATTTAAATAAAATATAAGTAAAAATACACTTTTTAATAAATATGATACATTTTTATATCACACGAGTCTAATAAAAATGTTTAAATATATACTATCAAAACTAAGAGAAAATTGATAAAATTATTTTATAACAATATTTGTTTAATTTTAAGAATATTTAAGTAATTAATTCAATTTCTAATTTTCCTAACAAATTCTAATGTATTATTCTATTTAACATCAATTTTAACAGTTAGTTTATAATTTTTTTCAATAAAATTAGAATTTTAACATATATTTGATTTATTTAATTATAATCAAAGTGTATTACAATTTATCTAATTTATTTTAACAATTTTCATATATTTTTAAAATCTATGCAAAAAAAAATATTTATAATTCGTTTTATTCTTAAGAGGAAAAAGTATTTTAAAATTTACTTTTTTATTTTAAAAAATTACTCATATTTTTTCCCTTTTATCTAAAAAAAAGGATCACCTAAATTGAGAAATATCCAAGGAAAATCAATTCTTATTGTTAAGTAGGAAACCTAAAGAATTTTATATAGAACTAAGAATCTTACAAGGAGTAGATTTAAGATCAAATTTCACTGATTTAAATAAAATCCCGCAGTCACTACTTTTGAGTTTGCGTAAAATAGGAGGAGTCACTTAAGTAATAATACGACATTACATAACATAATATAGAGGCAGCACATGTTCATTCACGTAAGAACACTGCATAGGAGACCAAAGCTTTAGCCTAATCGTCAAAATAGAGGCCCGAGACCCAAAAGGTCCTGGATATAGAAACCATTGTAGCGCAAGAATTTCTTAAAAATCTCAATGAAAACAAGGGGGTGAGAAGGAAAAGGAAAAATAGAATGCCTTAGCAATAGGATGTCTTAAAAATCCAAATACAAAAGCGGGGAAGCATCAATTTGATGAGGCTGACACTATCTTCTTGTGATATCAATTTTTTTTTTCTCTAAAATGCGTCTTCTTGCATATTATCATTTCCTTGACAAATCTTACACACGCTAGACATAAATGCAGTGGAAAGGAGCATATGTAAACATTTTTATTGCTTATTTTCTAAATAATTGATGATATTATAATTTGATTGATATGGTAAATAAAAGTGAGGATTTGAGGCAATTGTTTTTATTTTTGAAACCATAATTGATGCTACCAAGTTTATCTGAAACTATGACCTTTTTGGCTGAAACTAGCTTAGACCGACACCCCACCAATGGAAATTTTGATGATCTAGTTTACTTTTAAGTAGGCAAATGGCTAACATGCTTTCTTGAATTGAAAAGAAAATGGGAACATATGGACAAACTGCTTTTTGCAACTATAGACAACAGTTTACTGTGTAAAAACTAGAAATCTATAAAGTATGACGGATTACATACACATAAATCAAAAACAATATTTGTCTAGAGTGCCTTAGACAATTGTTGGATGTGCCAAAACAAATCCGATTAAGAGCAATAAAAAAAACATATATATATGAACGACAAACACACCAATGGATAGTCAATCAGCCCATTTCATATTATTTTGAGACAAAACCATTTCATTCCAATGATCCACACGTAAACACAAAAGAGACGCCGTTTAACATGAAGACAATGTGAAATCTTTTGTCATCCTCAGTTTACATTTCTAATTTACTTTTGCCATTTGCTTTATGCCTTTAACTTCCTTCTCTTCTGCAACTGCAACAATGACAAAATTCTTAAGAACCTCATTGTCATGAAGAGATAATCAGGAGCAAATTTAAATGAGCCCGAAAGGTAATCTTACATTTAGTCCCATGGTTTCATGCTGGAGATATACCTTCAAATTCAGCTGCATCCATAAAAAATATTATTATAAGATCGAAGAACAACCAAAAGATAAGCAAGTCTCTTTCTTTATAAAAGACAAATGCTAGACATTTTATACTTTAGTCTCACATATATTTTATTAGTAGCAAAATATTGTTTCAAATAAATTTCAAATTGTTACTACAACAGTCATTGCTATGATTCCCACTTTAAAGATGGAATGCACCTAGAGAAAGGTGAATGTGGGACTTTGTGCCTAATCTATACCATTCTCCGTTTGCTTATGCCACTAGACAAATTATGGGTGTTTCTCATATTTTATGTTCATGCAACTTACCATTCATTTAGTTTTATTTTCTGCATATGTATCCTATACATTTTGTCTATGTAATACTTTGATAAAGGAGATGAATCCAATTTTGTCTCTAATTTTTTGATCGTCCAAAAGAAAAATGAAAAACAAAAGGTTAGTTAATGTGAATACCTGCTGCGGGTGGTTCTTTACCACACCTCGCAACGCACTGAGGAATACATGCCTCAGAAAATGACCCAGAACATCCAAGGATACAATTCTGTACACAACTTAAGGCTTGCACTTCAGTTGCAGACTGCACGAGCATGACAGCAAAAGCCAATGCCAAAAGTCTCCCCATTACAATATTGCTAGCCATGGGTACCTAATGCTTGCTTTAGTTTCTTCTCACTCTATGATTTTTTTTACACCTTTTCATTTACTATATATATGTTTAAGAAATCGTTGGCTAAACACTTTTAAAGGGCATTAAATGTTTCTAGTTTAAATAATATGTCATTTAATGAGACAAAAAACAACTAAAGAATTTACTCGTATTTATTTTGAAAAACCGATTATTAAAAGTTATGAAATAATTAAATATAAAGGTAAAAATTGAAATCAAAGATAATTGATTTCATATTTTTTAACCTATAAAAGATCAAAATCTTATTTAATAAGATGGAGTAAAAGTCCATAACATAGGAACACAAAAAATTTGGGGGGCAAAGGACTATCAAAAAATATATGTATTCTTAATATATAATCAAGATATATACATACTTATATGTATATATATATCTATATATATAATACCATTGAAGCATATATATATATATATAATTTTGTTGAACATTTTAACATAAATTAAATTATCTGTAGGGGCTATCTATCTAATTTTTTGACTTCCTAAAGTTTACTTCTATGTTCTTTCTCCCTCAACTCTCTTCACTTTATTATTCTTCATTTTTGTTACTGGTCGGGGAAAAGGAATACATGATCCCAGGATTTATTGAATGGTACACACTTTATATAAGCATCATATCCTCATTCTCTAGACATGAGATTTTTGGTCTCTTGACATTTTATATCTTATATGGTATCTTGTCAACAGATTTGGACAAAAACCTATTAAGAAGCTAAGTAATATTCATAAAGGATCAAACCATATCTAATAGGGTTATATTTCCCCTTTCAAAAACATGATTATGTTGTGGTATTTGAGTAAATGTCAATTGAGAGAAAAACTCATTCTCTTTCAAGTAACTGCCAAATTCTTAGCTTAAATATTCACCTCCGCAATCTAATAATAGGATTTTAATACTTCTACTAGTTTATTTCTCTACTTCAATTCTTAATTCCTTGAATTTTTTAAAATATTCAAATTTGTATTTCATTAAATACACATAGCCATATTTCGATTGATTATTTGTCAATGTAATGAAATAAGACAAACCACCTCTTGCATGTGTTGCCTAGGGCCACATACATCTGTATGTATGAATCCTAATAAGTCATTAACGTGTTCTCTTTTTCTTTTCAAGAAGTCTCACTACAAATTACAAGGTGAATGTTGAAGTTAATCCAAATTCACTACAAATTACAAATTAGTATTTAAATAAAATATAGATAATTGAGCGTTATTTGTTATGATTTTTATATTAAATTAGAAATAGATGTTATAACTATCTACTATATAAGAATTTAAGTATCTAAGTTTGTTGTATAGCTAATGAATATGAATTTATATTTATAAAATTTGTATGTATACTTTTTCAAATATTATGTAATATATTTATCAATTTTATAAAATTACAATATTCAAATAATTGTCTAGCAATTACATCAATGCTCTATCATGCAAACCAACCACATCACCCCATCATTCCCTTAAAATTTGCATGCAATGGCACCTAATTCTCTTAAGCCATGTGCTCTAATGGCTATCCTTGTCTTTGTTATGCATCATCTCTAATGATATCATGTAAAGCAACTTGCTTAAAATGTTTGTAACTAATTAATTATTTTGTTATATTGGTTATATTTACTCACTTTTTGTTTTTTTCACTTGTTTTCTTTCACAATTATTATGATCAAACAACCACGGACATGTCCACTTTGTGGGTGTTGTGAGCCTCTCCTGCCAAGCCACTACTACAAGTGTGTTTGTTTAAGACCGGCTCCACCACTTATAGCCCCATCTCCATAAAAGGTGTTTTTTCACTACAATATCTCTAGTGCTTTTAATACTTTTATATCTATATATGCTTGAAAATAAAATGTGGCAAGAAAAAAGGACTTCTTGTAGCAGTTATGATTGGACCAAATATTTAATATAATCAAAGATATAATGATTGATATATATAACATGCTTTTGATGAGACTAAATGCTATAGTTTAATGTGTAATCTATACATATGTCCTACCTAATAATTTAAACTTTTAAGTTGATTAAATTCCTAACATGATATTAGAATTTTTGAAAGTTCAAATCATGCTCACTTATTCTTTGTATTGAATTATGAATTTCTCCAAAGAGTTTACAATGAAAAAGTAGATATATTTTAAGTGCTCAAATTTGGTTAATTTCACATTTAAGCTACTTCATGGATTTTGACTTGCAATTTAAACAGTCCATGAATTTAAAGTAATTTAAAAATTAATGATTGCTTCTCCAAAAGTGGGTATGTGTCTTTAAAGAAAAAAAAAAAAAGGAGTAAAGGAAACATCATTGACAACTCAAGCCTGTGAGCCCAAGAGGAAACTTGGTACTAACCAAAATGTCTTCACTAAAAAAAGTGGGTCTTCATAGACTTTTATTGCAATTTGATCATTTAAGGCACTCATTTATGTCACCTTGGCCAGCTAAAATTGATCATTAAACAAAATTTTAATTTGAGAGATGTAGGAAAAAATATACCCAATTACTCTTGCAACACTAAAATTGTTACATAAATCTGTTATCCTAAAATTTGTATGATGTTAGGCAATGGATGAAATTAACTTTAATTCATATGGGAACAAGAAAATCTAATGTTGAATAAAATCTAATTGGACTAAAGAAAAAGAAAATCCTAAAAATGAAGTTTTGAGTTCCTTTATCAGCATTTATAAAGCAACTCATTTTGTGATATTTGATGCAAACATAGGATGAGCTTAGCGTGAACATTGTGACATTTAAGCCATTAAGGACAAAAAGAAAGAGAAACAAAATATGAAACAATGGAGACATACCAAACTTAAAATCTAACAAGACTATCAACTGAAGATAAATTTATTTAAGTTAATTAAGCATTAATCTTTTAGGTTTATTAGTTAGGGTTAGCAATAAGACCATAGAGTTGAAATTAATAGTTTAAGTAACTTTATCATTTGATCACTAGTAATACAATTAAGTATTGGTTATTGATGAGTCCAGATATCATAAAATTATTTCATTGTGACACAAAGGTCACGGATTTGAGTTTTAACTATATATATATATATTTTCTGAAAATAGGTTTATCACTTAATAAACTTGGTCAACATATTCATGTCACGACAATCAAAATAATGGAAAATCAAACTTCTACTCTCCCTACCATAAACTATTATAATTCAACATCTATAAATAAATCTCCTCAAGTAGCCAAATTCTCACATAAATTGATCACATAACTCTCTTAGGCTTATAAGGAATGGCATGCAAGTCCCAAAAGTATCTGTTTTGTTGATTATACTCATCATCACAATGTTATTTTATCCAATGATACCATGTGAAGTAGGTCAACCAAATAGGCAAGGTAATTGAATAAGTATCAATCACCAAAGAAATGAAATTTATTTTGTTCCTAGTTAAGAAAATTCCAGGTTTATGTTGATATTAATCTTGTAGTTCTCCAATCCACCCTCCTCTCTGCCAGTCCACGACAGCCCATATGTTTGGCCTGCATGTGTTGCACACCTACACCACCAAGGAGCTGCTGCTGGTGCTTCATTTGTTCAGGTTCTGGTCTAGTTACTAAGGCTAGGTCTCCATAAAACTGCCTTGAATGTTGCCACAAGTTATGTGCATTTGAAACACATGTAGGAAATAAAATGTGGCATTTGTGAATAAGGAAAAACTTGTATCTTCCTGTTGTTTTTAGAACTTTGTGTTATGGACAATGATTATGATAATTATGTAATTAGTATCACAATTAGAATGTGATTAAGTGAATTATTATTTTCTCTTCAATCAAATTTGTTATTTTTACTTATTATTGGTGTTAATAATATCTAAATATTAATTGCTAAGAGCTAGCAATTGAAAACTGACTATAGTGAAACACAATGAGATGAACTCCTCCATATTCAAGAGGCAATACCTTTGATTGAAGCATGATAAGCAATAGACCTGAAGTTCTTGTTCTTTCCTAGACTAAAGCAAAACAAATTTGAATTTTTCTTAATTACTGTAGCCAAAGGTTGCACTCCTTTTAAATTAAGGAACTAACTTGTTGGTTTGGGACAAGAGATGGCAGTAGCTCAATAAAGGAACTAACCTTGAGAGCCTTCATTTGTCACTGGCCTTTGAATGCAACTCAATCTGATAAATTTTCAAGTAATCTTGCAACTCCTGCCAATATTTGACATTGTCCTCACAATCAAAGGGTGGCACTTCTTTTCTACTCTATAGCTTCTCAAATATGTATTGTTGATGAAGAAATAGTTAACCACAAATTATGAAGAACATGTTTAGTTTAATCAAGTAAAGCTAATTACTAGAAGATTGTAATTTTTATCAATAAGAAAATACCTAAACGAGTTTGTTTTTTGATAAAGCACCATATGTCCTTACATATAAATCCACATAATGAGAACTCCCTAGGAAGCCATCCAAAAAAGCTAAAAGTCTACTTTCTTCAACAGCTCTTTCATCCATAAGTTCTCAATATTTGGTATCAAAGGAACTGATGTTCCCATTATTAGTTCTTGTGGAATAAACTCCAAATTTGTAATTTAATTGATTGAAAATGAAAAAATAAATAAGAAATAGAAACAGATTTAATTTAAAGATTGATAATAAGAAAAAAAAAAATTGAAGATGCATTACTTGTTGAAGTAAACTAAAGAAGTACAAGTCTGGACCATCACATTTTTTGAAGTTTCTTATTAAAGATGCATTACATCCCGTTAGGTTTGCTTGATTGATTCTATTTGTTGCAATCACATGACATGTTGCTTTGCACTACTTAATGGCCTAAATGAAAAATGAAAAGGCCAATTGAACACTTTAAACCACATCACTCATTAATTAAGCATTTTGGGCCAAATATCCCAAATTCGAACTCATTTTCTTTATTAATAAATTTATATTTAAATAGGCAAAATGATCCTAATTTAAATTAAAAAATTAAAGAAAAAGAAATGTAAGTAATTTTAAACTAAATTTTCTTAAAACTTTTGTAGTGTCCCCACCGCCTCATCCTCCTCTCCCATCATCATTATCATAATCTTCATATTAGTGGGTGACAAAAAATGGAAAATGAGACAATCATGCTACACCAACTTCACAATTCAACCAAACCATTGACTTGGAATAAATTTATTCAATTAAACTAACTATTACTTACATATTTTAGTGCACCAATAAAATTACTCTATTATAACATATAAATTATGCAATTTATAGGTTATAGACTTATAAAAATAATTTATGTTTAAAAATAAAATTAATACATTTGTATCTAATCAAATTTCATTTAACCATTACTTAATAAATACAGTCAAAATATTCATGTAAATTTGTAGGATCCATCTTCCAATGCAACATCTATCAATAAGTTTGGTCAAAATAATGGAATATCAAACTTTTACATTCCACAGCATCAACTTGTAATGCAACATGTATAAATAAATCTTCTCATGTAGCCAAACTCTCACACACATAAATCATACTTAAACTTCTAAATAGTGGCAAGTAAATCTCTAAAGCCATCTGTTCTAGTGATAATCTTTGTCATTGCAATGGTATCTTCTCCAATAATACCATGTGAAGCAGGTTAGCCCAATAGGCCAGGTAATTGAATATGTACCCATCACCCAAAAAAAAAAAAAGGGTTCTGATTTGTTCCATAATTGTGAACATTTTGGGCTTATGATGACATTAATCTTGCAATTCTCTGATCCACCCCACTCTCCCCCAAGACCACAACAGCCCATATGTGCGACTTGTGTGTGTTGTGCGCCTGCACTACCAAGCAGCTACTGCCCATGCTTCAATTGTTTGGATAGGCCACATCTCCATAAAATAGTTTTGAATATTGGCTCAATGTTGGGGTTTTTTAAGACATATATATGAATAGGGGATCCAATTATATCTTCTTGTTCTTTTTAGCACCTATCTTCCAAACAATGGTAACATAATTATATAATGTGTATGACAATTATAATGTGATCAAGTGAATCTTAATCTTGACTTCAATCAAATCTATTGTTGTTAATTATAACTGATGTTAATAATGTCTAAATATTAACTGTTGAGAGCTAGAAATTGGTGTAGGAATGCACCAATTACATGCCCCATTGCTTTATCATGCACAAAGTCTTAGGGCAACTTGAAACTTGCAATAGGATATGAAATCTATTCTAGCTAACTACTCAAAAACAAGGAAGATTCTTTACGTGAACTATTTCTCCATATTTATGGGTTATATTCGGATTGCTTTGTGAACGACTTTTTGCTGGGTTTGGTTATAAGCACTGGCAATTGGCAAACATGCCTATTGTTGTGCACTTGTATGTCACACAAAGCTCTTCCATTAAGCTCAAGTCAATGAAACATAATAAGAGAACTCCTCAATATCCATATATTTTGTTGTGCACACAATAACTATTGTGCCTAGTTTAAGAGGCAATACCTTTGATTGAAGCATGATTATCAATAGCCCTGAAGTTTTGTTTTTTTTTTTTTTTAAATTAAAACAAACAAACTTGAAATGAAGAGTAAGAATATATACAATAAAAATATGCCTATGCCTTATTTTTATAGTAGGAATATTTAAGATGAAAAGTAAGTTTTAGATCATTAACTTGGCTCACAGAAAAGTTACCAAATTAATTGGATTTTTTTAGAAATCTCTCATTGAATATTCTACTGCCAAATGCAAATTAAATATATATTTTGTTGAGTAAGAATGAAACTCCTAGTCTGATTGGCCCAAAAATTTTGGATAGATATAACCACTAAAAAAACATAATTGAATACCCATGAATCTCTTTCAAATCCTCTTGGGGGTAATATGCTATATCTCTATTTGTTTTTGTTTATTGACAATGATGTCATTTTATACGATAATAAGGTGTTACATCAAAAATTTCACAATATGAAGTTTAAAAAACAATTAAATGTATGCAATTTTTTTTCCTTTTTTTTTTTTTTTGGCATGTAACCTTTATACCACAACAAACCCCTCTTACCATTACACTATAACTCACCTTAATTTTGTGTAAGGTTGATATCATTTTGATATGGTAGTATTGACAAATATTGGAAAAGATCGATTTTTGTTACCATGTGAAGCAACTCACCCACCTCATTAAGGTAATTTTTTTCCTGTTTTATTTTATCACTTCGAATGGTGCATTTTGTTGGAAATTGAGAGATTTTTGTTTTAACTATGATCTGTAGCTCCTAAATGTAAATTTGAGACTGTTTGACAAAGCAAACTTAACTATGTTACCAAGTTCATATGTCACGAGTCATACAATTTCATTTTAATTTATATATATATATATATTGTATTTCATAATTTTTGATGTATATCTCATTATTTTTTAAACTTTAGTAAGATTTTTCTTATGTTAACAATGACAAATATTTTAGTATATTTAAAAATAATTTTCATTCTAAAATAAGTCAGATGGTTACAAAAAAAAAATTTAATTCTAATTTTAGAGTAAAATAAATATATTTCTAAATTAATTATTCTATTTTTGATTTTGTTTAATTTTCATTTTTATTCAAATTCTAATTCTAAACTATGAATTAAATAATTATGAAAAGTTAAATTATGAAATATATAGAAATCATGACAATAAGAATTATGCTAATTATTATAAGATATTTAAAACTCAACTTTGCTATTTTGTAATAGCCTTGGACTACCACCATTTGGATGACCAATCATATGTCCTCATTGCCGGTGTTGCAAACCTGTAGCGCCCACCCATTGCTGTAAGTGTTTTTGTTTAAGACCAGTTCCACTTCCGCCAATAACCCCATCTCCATAGATTGCTTCCAAAACTAGATTGAATGACCTCTAAATTATAATAGAATAACTTTAGTAATACACTAATGCTTACACTCCTTATAACATATTCTATACCATTACTAGCAAAAAAAAAAAGGTAAAAATATAGGGAGGGCTTTTATCTTGTAGCCATTCTCGTGACACTTGTTATTACAATAAATCTATATAATTGGCATAATTAGAGATTGTCATTCGATTGTATTAAACACACAAGGCAAATATATTACTAATATGTGTTAAAAAGGTATTTATGGATATTGAAAAACCTTGGAAATGTCTATAATAATTTTAAATTCAAGTTCAAATTAATTTTATTTAAAAATATTTTATAAGTAATATTTCACATTAAAAAATGTCTGTCATGATCAATTATATTAATCTAAAAATTAATGGATTTTTGATCATGATTATTAGTCCATTTGTATATTTAAAAACATATATAATTATGAGAATAACTAATTCTTATTATATTGATAAAGTGAAGTGCATCATTTTAATAATAAAAAAAAACTAATTCTTTATATAATGAGTAAATATACTTTCTGAAATTTTTTTTTAATTCAATTAAATTAAGAGTGAACAGTTTAATTTTAAATGAAAAATAAAGTTCAAAATATCTTAAATTTCACACTTAAATTTTACACTTAGTAACCTTTAAACTATATATAATAGTCAGTGAGTTCATACGATGCCTTACATGCTCATTTTTTTGTGGGGATAAGGGGTTTGTGTAATTTGTAGGGCAATGAATGAAGTTGTAGATCTACTTATGAGCTTGGAGTCCACTCACCCGACACAACCTATTTCTATTACTCAAGTCATGCAAACAAGTCCAAATGATTTTTATCTATACATAAATACATGAATTTGGTATCATAAAACTTTGCATTGCAAATATTTAAATCCTACATTATCACGAGGTCTGGGTGTTAGTCACCTTAAATTACAAATATGAATTTTTTTTTTAATATTTGCATAATTTTGCTAAAATGATGGACTCTTATTTATTTGTTCAAATATAAATAAAATTATTACTTAAGTTTCTTTTTCTTTTTTTTTTTTTTCAAATTGTAATTTTTTTATTATTATTTTAATACAAATTAAATAAATATTTATAATATCAAAATTATAAAAATTAAAGTTAGAATCAAAAATTTTTTTATTACTTTTATCATTTCGATATAAAGTTAAAATTTTACTTATTTATTTTAATATAAATAAAATTATATTTTACCTTTCTTTTATTTCAAATTATAATTTTTATATTATTTTTATCATTTTACTTTAAAAATAAAATTTTATTTATTGACTTTAATATAAACAAAATTATCTCTTATCTTTCCTTTATCTCAAATTAAAATTTTTTATTATTTTTATCATTTTGAAAATAAACAAAATTTTAAAAATAAAATAATAATATAAAATATTCATATATAATGGAAGTAAGTAATCTAATAAAAATTTTAATTCTAAAATTAATAATTTGGTATTGTGATTAGGAAAATTAAAATTTTTAAAATTTAATTTGAATATAATATTAAATAGTTTATATTTTGTTATTTATATGATTGAAAATTAAAAAAAATAAAAAATAAATTAATTAGAACAATATTTCAAATTTTATATTTGTGGAAATAATTAATTTTTAAATTATTAATATTTTATTTATAATTTTAATTATATTATATTTTAATTTTTATTTGATTTTATTTTTAATATTAATTTAAATGTAGTATAAATAAAAATTATATTTTTAAATAAAAAATTGATTAAATATATATAATAAAATTTAAATAAAAAATATTTAAAATTATTAATTAATAATAATAAATAAAAATTAAAAAGTAATTAAATAAAAAATATAAATATAATAAAAAAATTTAAAAAAAAAAAAAAAGGAATTTTGCGTCCTTCCATAATACTTCGAACCTAAATTTATGAGAGAGAAAAACAAAATCCGCCGGCTACGCTAAACCTCCTTTGACTCTTTTCTTTCATTTGGCTGAAGACAAATGTCTTATACACATGTATAACCAAAAATTTTTTTTCAATATAATATTTATATTTTTTAAAATATATTAATTTTTTAATATTATTATTTACAGTTATTTACATATTTATTTATAAGTTGCCATTGGTCATTCGCTTCGCTTGAACAGCTGCTGATAAAACGAGTGGATTTTGTATCTCAAAGCTTCCCACAATTATCTACTAAAAACAAAACACGCCCAAAAAATAAAAAATAAAAAACAAAACAAAAGAAGCAAAGGCGCTGAAAGTGTACAGAAATGGCCAAAAGGTCAGCGCCAGCAGCACCATTATCGTCAATCTCATCATTTCTTTCAATCCAATGGCGTCTATTCCACTAATCATTCTCTCTCTCTCTCTCCTCTCTCCCTAAACTCACTTCAAAACTCACCTTATTTGGCTCCAAATTCATTTCAACAACCCAAAAGCACCCGACTTTCTGTAATGGCCGCAGCAGCCCCCAATGCCACAACTACTCCTACGGCTGCCACGGTTGTTCCGGCGGTGATTGTTGGCGACGGACGAATGGGCAGGGCGTTGCAAGAAATGGGTAGTGGCCAGGATTTTTGTTGGTGAAGAAAGGAGACTTCGTGCCACTTGATTTTGAAGGGCCTATTTTGGTTTGTGCCAGGAATGATGATCTTGAAGCTGTTCTTGAATCCACTCCCAAGTTCAGATGGAAGGGTACGTATTCCCAATTATTTTAGATTTGTTTTGAGCAATTGTGGTGAAAGATATGAACTTTACTGATAATTGAATCATCATTCGTTACCGATAAACATGAAAAATTGAACTAGAGCAGATGAACTGAGTTCCAAAACTTTGTCATTTGGTTCAAGAAATGGGGGAGGAAGAAAGGGTACAACATTTGCGCTCTGCTGAGCTTCTGTCCCTCTCGTCAATGGTAATTCATCATTGTGGTTTCGGTTCCAGTTATGGCTGTTTGCTCAAATTCTCCCCTTTTTTTGTTCTTATTTCTCCTGCTTAATTGTATAATTGTTTGTCTCTTTCCGTGCTTTGCTAAGTAGTTTTCATGCAGGTCTGGTTCATGGGCGAATTCTCTCACACGTCAGCTGAATTCGATGAAGTAAGTTAAGCAGAAAGAATTTTAGTTAACATTCATAGCATTTCAGCATTTGTTGTACTTTTTTGGATCATTTTCTTGGCTTGATGATTAATCAGCTTGACAATGTTTTCTGACACATTGACCATCTGTCGTTTGCACTTATTCTCTGGTTAGAAGATAGACAGTCTTCTTCATTGTAGAATTGCATCTAATGAAGCAGTAAGCAGAAAAAAAATTTCTGTGCTAACCATTTATTCCCAGCATGAGAGTTTCCTAGCATGCATTAGCAATTGTCATATTTGTGTCATCTCTGTGCATCCTTGCTGACTCTGCATCTAGTGCATTGGTTGCCTCATCAAGCAAAAGAATTTTGGGATTCTTTAGTATTGCTCTTGCAATGGCTCTTCTCTGCTTCTGTCCACCAGACAATTGCACTCCCTATTCGCCTACAGAGGTGTCATAGCCTTGTGGTAAGAGCTCATAAAATTGTGAGCATTTGATGCTTCTGCAGCTGCAGCTATCTTGTCCTCATTAACATCTCCCTCCTTCCTGTAGTCTATATTCATCCTGATGGTTTCATTGAATAGTATTGGTTCTTGACTAACCAATCCCATCTGCTGTCTCAGCCAGCTTAGCTTCAACTTCCAGATTTTGACATTATCCAAATATATATGACCAGAATCAGGATCATAAAATCTCTCCATGAGACCTATCACTGTAGACTTGCCACTGCCAGTGTCTCTGACTAAAGCAACAGTCTGCATATAAAATTTCGAGCCAAGTAAATGAATTGTAAGAAACAGTATGATTGCAGCCAGATCACTCCATATTTTTCAACTTGCTTGAACTCATATTTCTTAGCACTGTAGAATGGAGTACTAAGACTTGGACAACAAAAAATACCTTTCCAGAGGGAATATCAACACATAAGTCACTGAAAATTTGAACATGTTGTCTCATAGGGTACTTGAAGCTGACATGTTCAAACTTCATGTAACCATTTACATGTGAAAGTGTTGAGTCCTTCTCCACTGTTTGAGTCAATTTTGACCTTCCTATAAAGGATTGCAAATATTGAAGCTGCTGAATCTTGGGCTTTGGTTCTTTCTGGAGCCATGCCAGTGGATTGTGAGACTCCAAGGGCTGCAATTGTTAGTGCAAAGAAAACCTGCAAGTATTGTGCATCAGAAATGGACCAGAAACAATTCTCAAAATGAAGGATAGAACAATATTCAACTCATAACTGGAAAACTTCTCCAAAGTGTGCTTTCCCATGTTGCACCACTTGAGATCCAAAGTAGAAAATAAACGCATTTGTGCAGTAAAGAACGAAGAAAGAGAAGCCAAAACCTGCACCACACCCAAGTCCAAGCCAACACCTTGCTTCACAGGATCCTGACATTTCTTTTCGTATAGATCCATCACCTTCTTCTCAGCACAAAATGAGGCCACAGTTCTGATACTGCCAAATGCATCATTTGCCACTTGACTGGCTTCTTCATACATCAGCTGCAACATGTATACCATTGTCAGTGTTTGAAGTATCCAATCAATAACCAAGAGATAAGAGAACATTGAGTAACACTAACCTTTGCATCAGCACTGAAACCCTTAGTAAACTTGGACTGAATATACCCTTGGATGAGTAACAAAGGTGACACAGCTATCATTATGAATGCCAAAATCCAATTGGATGCAAATGATATAATAAGTGCTGCTATAACTGTGGTGATGTTCTGGACAAGTAAGCCCAAGGTGTCACCAACAAGAGTCCTTACTGTAGATGCATCAGCTGACAACCCTGAACCAGCTGCACCACTGGCAAGTGCAAAATTTTCACAGTTAATAATTCTTGCTATAGAAAAAATTGAGAGTAACTATATCATTTTTCTCTTACGAGGCATAACTACAGTTGTCCAGTTGTGCATAACCTTAACCAGTGCATATTGGACAATGTGTTCTGATTTGGCATCAAGCACACTTGTTGCTTCATCGAGAAGGAGAACTGCGTACCATGCTCACCAACCATTGTGTCGAGGCCCTAAAACATAGATGCAATTGTCCTAATTAGAGATGCAAAGCTTAGCAATAGAATAAAAAAGAATTGGTTAGAGAATTGTGAAGTAATATGCATGTAAAACAAAGCAGAACACCAATGAAGTTGCAGGACACTTGCCAAAGAGCAGAGAACTAAGCATTTGGCGTTCTGGAAAAGGCACTACATGCCATTTGTTCGTAAAGAGACAGTAGATTTACCTGAGGAAGAGTGTCTATAAATTTGGCAGCATTGGCAAGTTTGGTTGCTGTTCCAATCTCCTGGTAAGTTGCATTCTCTTTCCCATATGTTGTGTTCTCCTTTATGCTAGTTGCAAATAGAATAGGTTCCTGGCTAACTAGCCCAATCTTCTCACTAATCCAAATGAGCTTCAGTGTCTTTAGGTCAAGACCATCTATGAGTACTTGACCAGAATCAGGATCATAAAATCTTTCAACAAGGATTATAACAGTTGACTTCCCACTCCTACTTTGCCCAACTAAAGCTGCAGTTGTACCACTAGGAACTTTCGGTGAAAATCCAGACAAGATCTGAATGTCAGGCCTGGCAGGGTATTTGAAATGTACATCTTTAAGTTCAATTTCACCGTGCTTCTCTTCCAGTATCATTCCATTTGTGTCATAGGCATCAATCCTTGGTTTGCTTGATTGTCTCCAACATCTTGTACACCACAGCTTGCCCAGCTGCAAATGCATTCAGGGATTGAGATGCCTGACCCAATGATCTAGTTCAACTGGCAAAACAATTAAGTATCTGCTTTCTAAATAAGCACTTGCATCCCAAAAATAAGCACCTTCATTCTTGAAGTCTTGGATAATAAACATTATTTGCAAATTTGACCATCATAAGTACTTACATTCCACTCGTCAGTAGGTTAAACATAACAACTACAACCCTCCCACCATCATAGCCTTTCTCTATGATCAATTTAGATCTGTACCATATTGTGAGACCATAGCTGGCATAGATAACACAAACCATTACACCAAACCCCAAGCCTTAGGCAAGCCCTTGTTGAATAGATGCTTTATATGCAATTTTTAGCTTGTTATATTTTTCAATGGCATGCTTCTCTCCTGTGAAAGATGCAACCTGCATAAGTACAAAATGTATTCATCAAGATACATATATGAGCAAGCAAGTTATGTGTTGATCTGCTGATCCTTCAGCCTACCGTTCTGATGCCTCCTACTGTTTGTTCTAAAACATTTCCAGCTTCTGTGTAAGCAATTTTTCTGCAGATGGAAATTTCTGAAACTAAAAAATTCATAGTTCCACCCACAACCACAAGTAGAGGAATGCAGAAAAGCAAGACTACAGCCAGATGCCATCCTTTTATAAAAGCAACCAAAAAGATACCTATGAATGTTGATGGTAGCTGTATAAACTGTCCAACCTGTGATGAAAGCATTGATTAAGATGCATGTAGCATGCGGACAACTTGCTAGCAATGAAAATGAAGGTAGAATAACAAAAGACACCATAGAATTCTTTGGAAGCACGACATGACATATCTTTTTCGCCCATGGCATCCTGTATGAGAGCAGTGTCACCAGACATTCTTCCAATGACTTCACCGGTTGTTTTTATATCAAATAAGCCAATGTCTTGTCTTAAAATTGTTCTCAAGTACAGGCCTCCTATGCAAGCAGCTTGTCTCTCTCCCATTACCATCCAACATGAAACCTCTGCAATCAGTGATACGGTAACAACAAACTTAGTGTGCAGCTGACGATTTTTCTGAAAGGGTCAGTGATCTGTAATGCCCAAAATTACACCCAGACCAACGGGACAAGCCAGAAGAAAACAAAGATACTAGCATTCAAGGTAAGCTTCTTAGAATCAGCTCCCAATACATAAAAATCTTGAGTCAGAAGCATAATTCCAAATCGCCTGTATTGTCCTAGAAATCATACTTGCTTAATCTAAACTTTCACGTTGGCTGGTAAACCAGCAATCCTGCTTGTATTTGTCCTGTTCACATGCCAACAGAACTTACACCGTCGGCATACACACATGTATAGAATACTCAGCAGGATACTATAACTAGAGAGAGTGAATTCAATTTTCAATACCAACTCTAGCCTAACAAAGTTGCAATCTGGCATAGAAGAAGATTTAATCTGAACTTACATAGAAAAGCAAGGATGAACACATAAGCAGCCAAGTACACCAGCTGTAGTACACCAGAAAGAGTACTCTGAGTTATAAGAACAGGAAAAAAATTGGTCGGATTGATCAAAATTTTCACCAAGGAAAAAAAGTAATTTTGTTGCAATAAATATTAGGTGACATAGTGAGATGTAAGAGCACTTTTGAAGTGGCTAGGCCATTAACATGTTGAACACATGGGAACAAAGTTGTAGACCCAAAATCTGACTTAATGAGCCAATGTTCAGATCTTCAAGCACATAAATACTGCAGCCACTGTCTTGGTAACCGGATACTGCTGATGCCCATTTACTCAACAGCATTGTTCTAGTACAAAGAGCTTAAACCATTGGATTGATTATAAGCCTAGCCTCGAAGACCCCAATCTCACAGTACCAATAAGACAATATCAAACATACAGTGGTAATTAGGTGTGTATTCACAATTTCATGGCAAACTTTATACTTGGAGGATAGTGTGACGGAGTCCCACATCGGAAAGGAGAAGGGGATCCTTGGGCCTTATAAGCGTGGGCGCTGCACACCCCAATAGGTTAGCCTTTGGGGAGAGGGTAATGGCCCCATGATAAGTGGTATCAGAGCTGACCCGTCCCGAATCCGATGTCAGGCAGGGGGGCGGCGCTCTAGACCCAAGAGTATGGGGAGTATAGGCAGGGGGGCGGCGCTCTAGACCCAAGAGTATGGGGAGTAGGCAGGGGGGCGGCGCTCTAGACCCAAGAGTATGGGGAGTAGGCAGGGGGGCGGCGCTCTAGACCCAAGAGTATGGGGAGTATAGGCAGGGGGGCGGCGCTCTAGACCCAAGAGTATGGGGAGTAGGCAGGGGGGCCCCGGTCCACAACTTCTTCAACAACTGAGCCACAGACTCAGATCGAAGAAGGAGTTCGAACTGCCTCTTCCTCCAGCGATCCAGAAGCCACGAGGGTTCCACCACCTCCTCCATTAATTCCTGCTGAGGCTAGAGTTCCTCCAAAGGCTACGCACCTTATTCATCTTTCTTATTCGAAATAAAAAACTAACAATTTCCACAACTAACATTTAGTGCTCCGTTCAATTTCAGATTCCAACCCGATTAGGGGGGCGGCGCTCTAGACCCAAGAGTATGGGGAGTATAGGCAGGGGGGCGGCGCTCTAGACCCAAGAGTATGGGGAGTAGGCAGGGGGGCGGCGCTCTAGACCCAAGAGTATGGGGAGTATAGGCAGGGGGGCGGCGCTCTAGACCCAAGAGTATGGGGAGTAGGCAGGGGGGCCCCGGTCCACGATGAGGACGTCGATGGAATCGGTGGGGAAGAATGTGACGGAGTCCCACATCGGAAAGGAGGGATCCTTGGGCCTTATAAGTGTGGGCGCTGCACACCCCAATAGGCTAACGCCTTTTAGGGAGAGGGTAATGGGCCCGTGATAAGTGGTATCAGAGCCGACCCGTCCCGAATCCGATATTCGCCGCCGAGCGCTCTAGGCCCAAGAGTAGGGGGAGTAGGCAGGGGGGCCCCGGTCCACGACGAGGACGTCGATGGAATTGGTGGGGGAGAATGTGACGGAGTCCCACATCGGAAAAGAGAAGGGGATCCTTGGGCCTTATAAGCGTGGGCGCTGCACACCCCAATAGGTTAGCCTTTTGGGGATAAGTGGTATCAGAGCCAACCCGTCCCGAATCAGATATTCGTCCCAAGAGTAGGGGGAGTAGGCAGGGGGGGCCCCGGTCCACGACGAGGACGTCGATGGAATCGGTGGGGGAGAATGTGACGGAGTCCCACATCGGAAAAGAGAAGGGGATCCTTGGGCCTTATAAGCGTGGGCGCTGCACACCCCAATAGGTTAGCCTTTTGGGGAGAGGGTAATGGCCCCGTGACAATAGCATACAACTTGTACACTAATACCGTCCCTTTCATATGGACAATCTAAGGGACTTGCCATGAGATTGGCTTGTGGGACCTACTGCCAAATAGAAAAAACACCAGGAATTGGCAATGCAAAATGCAGGATGGTACAATCCATTCAACCCAAAACGCTTAATTCCAATCATAAAAGAAGCAAAAACACAAAATCTCACCTTGCCGACTTCATGAACAGTGTGTGTTCCTGCTATGCAACCGAATGAATTAATAAGTTGGGCCAAAGATGATTGCCATGATAGGCTGAGTCACGCCATTGCCGATGGCACACAAAGACCCACTAACCATCAAAACCACGTTGAGCTGGTCAGCGAAAGTGAAGAGCTTGTAAATCGACACTTTCTGCACATCCCCTTTTCCAGCCTTTTTGCCATTAAGGCACAACATGACTTGAACAATATCTTATAAGCCTTCACTCTTTGGCTTCTTAGCTTCAACCTTAAATAAAAGAAACATACAATAACTAACATTTTTGCAATATATTGTTTTATATGTTAACAACATATATATAGTTAATAATATGGTATTTGCTATAAGAATTATTAAGATTAATAAATGAAATGATAATAAGATATAACTACAAGTGGAAAATTTGCTAAAATTTGGTCTACATTAAGTGTGCAAATAATAAGTCTTGAGAGTTAAGTAAGGATTGGAAGGTGTGACCCTGTCCTTAACCAAAATAAATCCTCATTTGTGTCTTGCATGATTAGAATAATAGAAAAATGACGAGTTTTGAGATCATTGTAAGTTCACATATTTAAAATTTAAAAAAACAAACTTGTAAAAATAAAAATAAAATTACAAAAATATAATAATTTTTTCATATTTCTAAAATAAAGAAAATTGACCACAGTATTATTTTTTTTTTATAATTTTTATTCTTTAGATATAAATTCAATTAACACAAAATTGGGACATCTAACTATTTATGCATGTTAGTCACATTATAAAAATCGTTAAATTGTAACTCTTTCATTTATTTTTTTAATTAAAAATTGATTCTCTTTCTAGCAGTTGCAGAGGCTAGTTCCTTAAGAAGTTTGCTACAAGGTAAGGAGCTCAATCATCTTGCGAAACAATTAAATTTGTTGATGGAATTGTATTAAAACATTTTAGCATATGATTTATTTTGAGAAACAATCATGTGAGTAAATGATATGGACTTGAGTCTTTTTACATTGGTTTTTCATGATTTTTAAAAGATGAAATATTTCAATACTCGGAGAGTAGTACTTATTCAGCCTTGTTTGAACTCATTGCCAACTTATTACTTGTTGTTTCAGTTACCTCGAGATGTGGAGGAAAAATTAGAGCAGTTGAAATGTCCTTTCTTCTGGGGAGAGAAGGAAAATAAGTGGAAGATACATCATGTATGTTGGGGTGTGATTTGCAGGAAGAAGGGATGGGGAGGGCTTGGGTTAAGTCGACAAAGGGACAAGAATGAGGGCCTGTTAACCAAATGGCTTAGGAGAATAACAAATGAGAGGAATGAATTATGGGTGAGGATCTTGAAAGGTAGATATGGGGTGTGGAATAAGAGGCCCTTGCAATGGAATATGCAAGAAAGGGATGATTTCTGAGGCAGAACAAGTGCTCAAAAAGATGATCCTCAAGGGCATAGAGCCAAGTGTTTTCACATATGATGCTTTGACGAATATGCATGGCTTGTTGCCAAATGAACACTCTTACAACATAATGTCCAATGTTTTCTAAACAAGGAAATATTAAGTGCACTTCTTCAAGAAATGGTTTATGAGGGCCTCTCTGCAGATTCAACCACATCAAGTTTGTTGATGAATTTGGTTTCTTATGGCAAGACTGGAGGAATTTTTGTTTGAAGGCTATTAATGTTGCAGTGCTCTCTACTCTTGGTATTCCATGGAATCAGGGTCGCTACTTCTCTCGATGGTGATGACTTTACATCAGTTTTCTCTTTAATTCATCTTATCATTTGAGCATTTCCCTTTTTCACTTTGTAGACAATGGTACTGTTAATTGATCTTTCTTTTATACATCTGAGTTTATTGTGCACTGCTATGAATCCCACATGACAAATTCATTCGTAATTTCTGTTGCTCACTGGATGTTGGTAAAAGTACGTTCCTGCAGGCAAAATGGTTGAATGGCGATTTTCCAGAAGAGGATTTTAAAAACAAAGTTATGATGCTAGTCCAATGTACCATATTTGTTTCAAACATTCTGCTGGAGGTATGATGAAATTCTGCTAACCATAGAATTTAAAAGTGTTGCATATGCCAAAATCAATGTCAAATCTTAAACCACAGATGGGGAACCTAGTTTCTTTTACGTGTATTACCAATCTTTGCTGTGAGGGATGGTGTTCTTATAGAAACAGATATCTGCATCAAATTTATTTCGTTTAAAATCCATTGTATATAGCATATTTCTTGACAATGGTATTAGGACTGCTTCAAAAAGCATATTAGTGGACGTAAAGGCACCTCCCGCCCCCTGCTGCAAGTGTTTTTGCCCAAGACCAGTTCCACTTCCACCGGTAGCCCTGTTTCCATGGATTGCTTTCAAGACTCAAATATATGACTTCAAAATCATAATAGCATAATTTTACTACCGTATCAATACTTGTAGCTTATTTTATACCATTACTAGCCGAAAAAAAAGGTTAGAATAAATGGAAAGTTTTATATTAAATATATTTTATATTATTATATATATATTTTGATAAAATTTATTATTAGTATAAATTTATATAATTAATATATTTAATTATATTAAATATACAAGACAAATATATTACTAATATTAAAAAATTTAATAAATTTTAAAAATATTTATAATATTTATATATTTAAATTTAAATTAATTTTATTTAAAATATTTATAAAAATTATTTTAAATAAAAATTATTTTTTTATAATTAATTATATTTATTTAAAAATTAATAATTTTTTTATTATGTTTACTAGTCCATTCATATTTTTACAGTATAAATTATTATGAAAGTGCTAAATATGTCTTGCACCTCTATTTTTGCTTTTTAGCGTAAATAAAAGTTCTGGTAATCTGTAGGCCAATAAATAAAGTTGAGTAGACCTTTTTATGGGCTTGGAGCCCACTCGCCCAACACAGCCTGTTTCTATTGTTTAGGTTAGTCGGCCGGTGGACCCACCTACATTTACATTGGGCTACACTATATTAGCTAAAATAGAAAACATGAGATTAGCTCTTTTTTGTTATGTTCGCGTTGAGTTTTGGGCCTTAATGTTGGGTCTGTAATTTTTTTTTTATATTTTTGATTGGAGGGAAGATTATATAGCTCGGGAAGAGAGAAAGGAGGAGGACGAATTCAAACTCCCGTTGTCTCCCTTAGAGTCTGTAGCTAAATGGTATCAGGTTCATTTAATTACATTATCAGTTTTTTGGTATAATTTTTTCTTTTTGTGAACTGTTATTATAATGTTATTATTTATTATTTATTGTCACTATTTATTTATTTTTTTTATTAATGATTCTTTCTTTTTTATTTAACAAGATCTTTGTCAAGAAAAAAAAATAAAGAGAGAAAAGAGAAAGTATTGATAGGGAGAAATAGAAATCAAAGAAATAATAGACAGTGAAAATGAGAGAAAAATAATAATAAGAGTAAAAGTTAAAAGAAATAAAAATGATTGACTGAAAATGAGTAACAAAAGAAATAAAAAAAATAAAGGAGAGAATAAAGAGAAAAATAATTTGATCTGCAGCAGGGCAAGGCAGCCATGAGCCTGGCAGAATGAAGACTCTGGACATAAATTGTTAGGATATATCTTGTATTTTAGTTGAATTAAAATTATTTTTTTAACCCTTATCTTATATTCTTATAAATATATATAAGTATATTAGGGTTATGCGAGTTGAAACGAAGTAGAAAGGAGAGTCGCACTCTTTGTATCCAGTAACACACTATCTTTGTTAATAAAAGTATTTTCTCTATCTTTTCTGTAGATGTAGATCACATCGACTGAATCACGTAAAATTCTGGTGTGATTTTTCTTTTCGTTTGATTATTTCCATATGATTTTCGGTAACAAACTGGTATCAGAGAAAAAAAAAAAAAAATTCCAAGATTCTGCCGAGACCACCCGACCCACAGCCCTCTGCCAAGACCACCCGCAGCAGTCCTGCGTCACCGGCGACCCCGTCGCGCAGCCCAGCGCCCGACCCAGCCAAGCGCCCGACGCAGCCCAGCGCCTGACGCAGCCCTGCGTCACCGGCGACCCCGTGGCGCAGCCCAGCGCCCGACGCAGCCCTGCATCACCGGCGACCCCGTCGCGCAGCCCAGCACCCGACACAGCCCGCGCTCGACGCAGCACAGCTCCCAACCACAGCCCACACTGGCAAACCCGTTGCACAGCCCAGCGGCCAACGCCCATCCCACACCGGCAAGCCCCGTCGCACAACCCAGCGGCCGGCGTTCCGCCGTACCAGATCCAATCGGGTCCCCGGCATTATCACAATCCCATTGAGGAGATTCAGGAGAAGCCAAGGGAAGAGGGAACAGATCTAGGTTGTATTTGGTTGCACTTGGGCAATTTTATTAATTTGGGCCATCAATTTGTATTTTTTAAATTTCGTTTTGCGTATTTTGTTGCAATGACTTCTTCATCTTCATCAACGGTGAAGTCTGAAATTGAGAAGTTCGATGGAAACACTAGTTTTGCACTGTGGTAAGTTAGGATGATGGCAATTCTGTTGCGAGAAGGTACAAAAGGGCCCTACTTGGCAAGGAGAAAAAATCGGAGTTAATGTTCGATGCAGATTGGGATGACTTGGATGATAGAGCTCTATCCTCAATTCAACTCAGTTTGGGAAATGAAGTTTTGAGAGAAATCCTTGGTGAAAGAATAGCAGCTGGTGCGTGGCTAAAATTGGAAAGTCTGTACATGACAAAATCTTTAATTAATAGGCTCCGATTAAAGCAACGCCTTTACACTCTACGTATGTCAGAAGGTACTTCTTTGAAATCACATATTGGAGAGTTTAGTTCAATTGTTACTGATTTGAGTAAAATTGACGTGCATATTGATGATGAGGATCAAGCTTTATTGCTATTGTGTTCTTTGCCTCCTTCATACAAGCACTTTCGAGATACTATGATTTATAGCAGAGAAGATATTTCCCTTGAGAATGTCAAGACTAATTTGCAAGCCAAGGAGAAAATTGATAGTAATTTGACAGTTTCTGAGACATCAGATCAGAGTGTTGGTTTGATCATTGCTCGAAGAAGATCAAAGGAGAGAGGTCAAAGTTCAGGAAAATCAAGATCGAAATCAAGGCACAAGTTTTTGACATGCAATTATTACAAGAAGAAAGGGCACATCAAGTCTGATTGTTACAAATTGAAAAACAAGCAGAAAGTAAGTGACAGTAATCAAAAGAACCATCCACCATGAGAAGCTCATGTGGCAGTAAATGAGAGTGATGATCTGCTTTGTGTCACTCAAGGCCAAGGCAGATTTCAGGATACCTAGATCATGGACACTGAAGCCTCGCAACATATGACTCCTAATAGGGAATGGTTTACCACTTACAAGCCAATCAATGGTAGTGTTTTGTTAGGTAATGATCACGTATGTAATGTTGCTGGGATTGGTACAATGTAGATCAAGATGCATGACGGTGTCATTAAGACCTTGTCTAAAGTCAAACACATTCCAGATTTGACGAAGAATCTTATCTCATTGGGCACTCTTGAGAAGAATGGCTGCAAGATTGGGTGTGAAGGTGGAGTTCTGAAGGTTTCTAAAGGTGTTCTTGTATTGATGAAGGTTGCTAGAATTGGCACATTGTATTTCTTGCATGGTTCGACAGTCATAGACTCAACTGCAGTTTCTACTTCAGTTTCAGACGTGATAAAGTTGTGGCACATGCGGCTGGGACACATGAGTGATAGAGGTATGGCTGCTTTGAGTAAAAGAGGTCTTTTGTGTGGTCAGAACACTGGAAAATTGGAATTTTGTGAGCATTGTGTTTTTGGGAAGCAAAAGAGGTTGAGTTTCAGTACAGCCATCCATAAAACAAAGGGAACATTGGACTACATCCATTCAGATCTTTGGGGTCCTTCTCAAGTTCTCTTTAAAGGTATGAGTGCTGCTTATATTGTCACTTTCATTGATGATTTTTCTCGCAAAGTATGAGTCTATTTCTTGAAACAGAAGAGTCAAGTGTTTGGAATCTTCAGACAGTGGAAAACTTTACTTGAAAAACAGACTGGGAAGCAAATTAAGAGGCTGAGAACAGATAATGGCCTTGAATTTTGCAATAACGAATTCAATGAGTTTTGCAAAATCGAAGGCATTGTTCGACACTGCACAATTGTAAAAACTCCATAGCAGAATGGAGTTGCAAAATGCATGAACAGGACTTTGATAGAGAAAGCTAGATGTCTGTTATCCAATGCAGGCTTAGGCAAGGAGTTTTGGGCAAAAGCAGTTAATATAGCTTGTTGGTTGGTAAATCAATCTCCTTCTGCTTCCATTGAGTGAAAGACACCTGAAGAGGTGTGGTCAGGCAAACCTGCAGATTATTCTGATTTGAAGATATTTGGCTGTCCTACTTATGCTCATGTTAATGATGGAAAGCTTGAACCGCGGGCTAAGAAATGCATTTTCCTTGGCTATGCTTCTGGTGTGAAAGGTTATAGGTTGTGGTGTCTAGACCCTAAGTCTCCAAAATTCCTCATTAGCAGAGACGTGACATCTGATGAATCCGCTATGCTGCATCCAAAAGAGGAAGTCTTAAGGCCAAACAATGAAGATAGTGGGAGTTCCAAACAGCAGGTGGAGTTTGAAAGCAATATTCCTTCTAAGTCAGGTCAACTGATTCGGGTTGGCACTTCAAAAATAGATGAGGATACTCTAGATACTCAACAGGCATAACCGTACAGTATCGCCAAAGACAAACCCAGAAGGACTATCAAGCCACCAGCCAAATTTTCATACTCAGATTTTGCTTATTGTTTGGCAGTAGCGGAAGAGGTGGACTACAATGAACCTAGAAACTACTCAGAGGCTGTCACTTATGCCGAATCTTCCCAGTGGAGTATTGCTATGACCGAGGAAATTGAGTCCCTGCATAAGAATCAGACTTGGGACTTAGTGAAACTTCCTAAAGATAAGAAGACTATTGGCTGCAAATGGATCTTCAAGAAGAAGGAGGGAATCCCAGGAGTTGAAGATGCAAGGTACAAGGCACGTCTGGTTGCAAAGGGCTATAGCCAGAAAGAAGGGATTGACTTCAATGAGGTGTTTTCTCCAGTTGTGAAGCATACTTCCATTCGTGTGCTTCTAGCTATGGTTGCTATGTATGATATGGAACTAGAGCAGCTTGATGTCAAAACTGCTTTTCTACATGGCGATCTTGAGGAAGTCATCTATATGGATCAACCCGAGGGTTTCCAGATTGAAGGCAAGGAGGATCAAGTTTACAGGTTGAAGAAATCTCTATATGGTCTAAAGCAATCACCTAGATAATGGTATAAGAAGTTTGACAGCTTTATGGTTGGCCATGGTTACTTAAGAAGTGGGTATGACAGTTGTGTCTACCATAAGAAGCTTCGTGATGGATCATTTGTCTATCTGCTACTATATGTCGATGATATTCTTATTGCCTCTACAAGCATATCTGAGATCAATAGTTTGAAGAAGCTACTTGGTAAAGATTTCGAGATGAAAGATTTGGGAGCTGCGAAGAGGATTTTGGGCATGGAGATCATCAAAGATAGGAAAGCAGGAGAGTTGCGCCTTTTACAGAAAAGGTACATCGAGAAGGTTCTTGATCGTTTTGGGATGATGAGTTGCAAACCGGTAAGTACTCCTTTGGTATCACACTTCAGACTTCCAGCCTCTTTGTCACCCAATAGCCTAGAGGAGGAGGAATATATGTCACGTGTTCCATACTCTAGTGCAGTGGGCAGTGTTATGTATGCTATGGTTTGCACTCGTCCAGATATCTCACAGGCAGTCAGTGTGGTCAGTAGATATATGGCTAACTCTGGGAAAGCACATTGGCAAGCAGTTAAATGGATATTTCGGTATCTTAGAGGCACTACAGATGTAGGATTGATGTTCAGCAAAAGCAGTAGGTTGTTTACTAGTTTTGTAGATTCTGACTATGCAGGTGACCTTAACAGAAGAAGATCAACAACTGGTTATGTTTTCACTCTTTCAGGCAGTGCCATTTGTTGGAAGGCAACATTATAATCAACAGTTGCTCTTTCCACCACTGAAGCTGAGTACATGGCAATAGCAGAAGCAGTCAAGGAAGCTATTTGGTTGAAAGGTTTGGTCACTGATTTAGGTTTATCACAGGAAACTACCACCGTATTCTGTGACAGTCAGAGTGCTATACACTTGACCAAAAATCAAGTGTATCATGAGAGGACCAAACACATTGATGTCAGATACCATTTCTTGCGAGATGTTATATCTCAAGGTTTGATTTCAGTGAAAAAGGTCACTACTGCAGAAAATCCAGCTGACATGTTGACGAAACCAGTTTTAACTAGCAAGTTCAAGCATTACTTGGACTTGATTGGTGTTCGTTTTGATTGACTGGCCCTAAGGGGCCATTTGGAGGAAAGACAGAAGGATTCTATTTTATTGTGTGTTTTGAGAATACAATGCAAGGTGAAGATTTGTTGGGATATGTCTTGTATTTTAGTTGAGTTAGAATTACTCTTTTAACCCTTGTCTTATATCCCTATAAATATATATAGGCATATTAGGGTTATGCAAGTTGAGACGAGGTAGAAAGGAGAGTCGCACTCTTTGTATTCAGTAACACATTCTCTCTGTTAATAAAAGTATTCCCTTTGTCTTTTCCATGGATATAGATTACATCGACCGAACCACGTAAAATTTTGGTGTGATTTTTCTCTTCGTTTGATTATTTTCGTGTGATTTTCGGTAACATAAATTGTGGTGGGAATAATATTAGATTTTTATAGTAATAATCATTTAAATGATAAAATTGAAAAATAAAAAAGTTAAAAAGAAAATATTTTTATGTTTCAAGGAATAACAAAATATATTTGATAGGTAAAATAAAAAAAAATCAAAAATTTATAATATTTACTATTTGTGTGGTTAAGAAAACAAAAAATTTATAAAATATTTTTATTATCTAATTCTTTATTTTTTTAATTAATGTTAATTAAAATTTATACTCAAAATATTTATAAAAATATATAATATTAATTATAATTTTAATATAATGTATTATTTAACTTATGCAACTTACATTTATTCCTTTTTTTTATGAACCCATGTGATACGGCAGCCTCCCCCAATAACTATCGGCAATTTGGCATATTATTTCTCGTAAATACTAAATAAAGGGAATTGACGTTGACTCAAAGTCAGTCTTCTATTTTTAGGAGACAAAACATCCGTGTACTATTTTCCTGTTTAAAGTTGTTTTCTTGTGTAATTTCTTGATTGACAGGTACTGAAGAGAATGACCCATACGGTTGTCGTTGGAAGACTATATCACAATCTGAAAATTGCTATTAGCATCTTTCATTTTTTCCACTGGTCTCTCAACCCCAGTCACAAGTTTTCCCCCTTTTTTTTATTTATATTTTCAGTTTACTTTTTTTTTTTCTTTCTTTGCGACACGGGGTAACAACGACTTTTTCGTCTACCCATCATTAATTTTATAAAATAATATATAAAAATACTTTTAATAAAAATATATAATGAGTGAAAATTATTAAAATGGTTAAAAAAAATTTATAAAAATTAATTTAAATATTTGATAAGAATATGGATATGTATTAAATTTTGTTATTTTATAAAAAAAATTAATGATAATATTTTTATAATTTTAAAAAAATTAATTCTAAAATTTTAAGAAAATCAATTATAAATACGTGTCACGTTAAAAAGTACAATAACACTCGTTTGGTACACAGAAAACTACGTATTACCACCTTGATAGCTTTTGGGTTCATTTGCATTTTCTTTTAGGCTTCTGGGTTTATTATTGAATTAGATATTAAATATTTAATAGTTTAAATTTAACATGTAAATTTATATTAAATATATATTAATAATTTTATTTTTAATTATAATGTTTTATTAAAATAATTATAAATATATAATTAATAATTATAATAATATAATATATTATATCATATTAAATTAATCAAATTTATTTGAAAACCATTTTACAAAAATATTTTGATAATAAAATATTGGCATCTTACCTCGTTTGTTCACAAGGAGCGTGGGACAGAACCACTGACATGACATAAAATTCCTTTGGCTTTGCTGTTTTCTGTTCAACTTTTTCCCGTCCTTTTCTATTTCTTGCGGTGATAGTGGGAGGCCGTAGTCATATAACACTCACGTGATCTTTGAATGAATTGTTGGTAACAATTAATACTTCTTGTATTTATTTATATTTATTAAAAAAAAAGTTAAAATGAAGCTACTCATAAAAAAGAGTAGAAGTGTAGATGCCATGATTTTTAATGATCTACTTCCCTCCCATTCCTCCCTGTCCATTCAAACCTGAAAAAACAGTTGGGCATGATGCTGCGCAATCAATGGCTGCACAAACTGCGCCATGAGCGGGATCACCTCTGATTGATGAGGGCCGCATGTGGACTCATTTTTCTCCCTTAACTAGCGGGTAGGAGTTAACGCCCTTGGTGGGGTTAATCCGTTCTTTTTCTTTGATAGAAAGCTTATCAAATTGTCTTCGCATACTTTGAAGTTTCGAGCCTTTGGATTCCTTTTGCGATATTTCTCATGCATTTTTGTCTTTTGACACCCAACATTCTAAAATAATTTTGCTCACAGCCTGCTGGACGATCCTCATTGCACTTGCATCTCTCTTGACATTTTGCTTATTTGACCTCATTGAAGAACTCTCTTCTACTGGTAGTTATTGATAATAATTAGCGACTACCACAAAATTTGTGAGATAAAGATCATCTTCTTTCGCGAGCTTCAATATTCATGGAAATCTCTATCAAATATTAAAACTTGACTTTGAGTTTATATGAAGATGGTAATAGGATTATCTGTGGCCATGATTTTACTAGGACGAGAGTGCACAATTTTTAATAGATGAGTCAAGTTTGTGAGGAAAGGACTAAATTGAGAATTTAGGAATTGAGGGGTCAATCCGCAAAACTTTTTGGGCTTACAAGCGTTGAAACGGTGTCATACAATTTTTTGTATCCACAAATTGTTGTCAACTATTTTCACGCAAAATCTGTTGGTTTTATTGATCAAGGGGGATATAATATCTGATTTTCAAGAAACATCAGCTGCAAACTCTTGACAGTGTGCCCTTCGGATCTAACTTTGAGACCACTTGTTGTGTCAAATGCATGATTGGATGAATTATTAGGTGGCAACTTTCAAAAAATTTCAAAAAAAAAAAAAAAAAGGCAAAACAAAGTGAAAGTATTTGTGTGGATATGTGGGGTTGCTTCTCCTGCAAATAATTATTGAATTTCTTGTTTTTTAAGCCTATTTCTTCTTTTTCTAAGGTTATGAAGTCCATGTTTACATATAGTTTTCTTTGCTGTCTTCATGAGTTGTATTATTTTTGACTTCCTTCGTTGGTATAATGTCTTAGTCTCTCAGAAATAAATTTGTAACTGTGGCTTAGCTTGCATGGCAGTTCCTTAAACATGAAAGGCTTCCTGATTTCTCTTCCCTAAGATAATTTTTTGGAATTTTCTTTTTACTTGATTCCTTAACTTTGACCAAAATTGCAAATTACCTTTTGACAATGTTGTTGAAGATTTGGAGTATAATTAATGACCTATATCTTGAGACTTACCTAACAAATTAAACTTTTGGGGGGAATGGTTTCTTGACATGGTATCAAGAGTCTTCATGATCAAGTAATCATGAGTATGAACCATGCTCGCTCACATTTTGCATGAGAGAGTGTGTTGGAGTAGAACATATAATCCATATCTCGGGTCTCACCTAACAGTTTAAAGTTTTTGGGTATAATGGATTCTTGACGAAGATTATTTTTTGTTATTATTGTAGCACTACCATTGACTTCTCGCAGAAGCCTTGCTTTTGTTTCAAGGGTCAACCTGGTAGTTGGAGTAGCTTTGCTTGTCTTTTTTGATTAGATTTCCTGTTAGGCAAATTTTCTGGTCCTAATTAATTAAGGGTGTCCAAATTCTATAATGATTAGAAGTGTTAATAGTCTCTACATATTGGGTTTATACAATATTTTCATAGGTTAATTTTGAGGGCTTTCGGCCTGTTGGTAATTTTCACCTTTAAAGTGGGAGGCTCTCTTGTCTTGTCCTAGGAGTAAGATTGATTTTAGAAGTTCTGAGTACGATGATGGCAGTTCTTTAATTCTACTAGAGGGATACTAATAAGTTTTTTCAATCTCTATTGCTGTTCATAATTTATCCAATATATATTGAGTGATACAAATTTAAATTCCATACTTAAGATCCTAAAATTTCAATTTCCCAAACTCTAATAAAATCTAGACCTCAACAACCTTAAATCCACCCCTCCTAGCTCTCCTGCATCACCATCGCTAACATCGAGTCCGCCATTATAAGTTACAATTGTATCATGAAATGAGCTAGTTATGGCACTATTTGTGGTTTTAGGTGTCCAGACTTATTGCAGTACTTGCTTCTGCAGCAGCTGCAGAAAAGGGGGTTACATTTGATGCTGCTATAGAAGAAAGATTAGGTGCTTGCTCCCGGCCGTTGCCCACTTCCCAACAGCTGTTAAAGAGGTACAAGTGTTTCAGCTGCAATATTTATTGTTTTTGCATATTGGTGATGAATGTTTGTTTGTGGCTATCTATCTTACCACTTATTTCTTTTTATAGGAGTTCAATAAATTGATGCAGTTATCCTTGGGATTCATCTAACAGTGGTTCTATCTATCTCTTATGAAATGAGAACTTCTGTGGAAAACAAAATATATAAAGAAATTTGAGGTATCATTTAGTTTAGTGGATTCTAATACATGAACCATACATCATATCTTATCGCCTATCCCACAACATTGAAGTCTCATAAATGGAGATATATTTCAAATAGATGAATCATACAACATAGTTGAATATAATACATGATTAATGAGTATTCATCTAATTGTTAGATCACTATCTTGGTCATTATACTTTACACAAATATTTGAAGAAGATTGTTTCTTCAAATTTTGATGTTGGGAGCCTTATCTCCTCGGCTAGTACCTATTTCTTTGCCATTGTCTCAGGAGAATTGTGCCTGGAGTCTAGTTGCCATTGGAATACAAAGAGTTAAGTGCAGAAAGAGTCCCTTCCTTTTGTATGGCTAGATAAAAATAGAAATTCTAATTCCATCTTTCTCACTAAAATCTTGCAGTTAAAATGGAGGAATGGTTGGTTCTATTCTCTCTCTGAAAAGGCAATTACTGAAGGGAGACCAGATCCTTGTCTTGTACATACTGCATGCCTCAAGGAGTTAAATGTCGTCTAGTTATGCTATCTTTTAATCGATCCTTTTTGGAGTGCCTCTCATGACATTATACTAACTATTCACAGTGTACAGTATTGTAAAAAAAAATGTCTTTGTACCTCGGATATTTGTATTTTGATAGAAGAATCCAATGCAAGTTGAGTTGGTGATGAAAACAAGATCCAGCATATATGTTTAGATGGATTTGTCTTGTAACTACATGACAAAGGATATACCAATAGACTTTAGAAATTTAAGCGGGCATTGAAATTGTCTATTCTGTCTGTGTCATTGTTAAAAATGGAGTCCTTGCAAGTTAAGTCACATAAGAAATTACTCCCCAGTTGCCTCCTTTTTAAGTCTTGGTTGTGCTTTTGAAAAATCCAAGTCTTTTGTTAGAAAATGAGTATTAGTTTTATCATCTATCAATCAATATTTATAATATAAAATGATTTTTTTTTTAAAATTTTGTTTAGTTTTTAAGTAAATTAAATTAAATTTATATTAAATGTAAATGAAAATTTTTAAAAATAAATAAGATTTAATTAAAATAAGAAAGAAAAATAAATTTATATAATTTAAAATTATATATATAATATTTTTATAAAAATAAATAAGTATAACAAATATCGAATGAAAAAATCTCAATGGTGAGATATTCATAAACAAGAGACTTATGCATTCAATATAAAAAGTAATCATTTAATTGTAGCAATAGTAGGTCAAGGTCATCTTCTTTGAACACAAAACAAGAAAATCAATGGATTAGTGGGATATTGTTGCATTAATGAAACATTAATATTAATCAAAGGTTGTGTATTTCTTATAACTCATTTTTACATACAATTTTTTCAATTGTAATTGTTGAAAAGCTATTACAACTTTACAAAATATGCCCATTACATTAACTTAAAGTCTCCTTTATATTTATAGTTTTCATGATTTGGTTTGATTAAATAGCCAAGTTAAATATAAAAGAGAGTTGAATTAGAGAAAAAAGTAAACAAATTATTTGTTAGAGAAAACATTACATTATCCTTTACTTCAATCTTTGATAAAATATTATATATATTTCATTAAAATTTTGTTTCACATATAATTAATGATGGAATCAAATTAGCCTATTATATAATGAGATCAAACTAATCAATTTATATTTTATGATGTCTCAAACTTACCTTAAACTAATGCATGTGACAATAATTTCTTTAAAATATACCTTTGAGATTTTAAGAGCAAAATAAATAGGTATGTTTTTGGTTTTTTTGGTACATTTATAATTAAAACTCAAATTTTATAAACGTTCAAAGGAGGTTTAATTTATCAAATTAAATGTAGTTAATTATTGTGTTATAAACATCTCACAACATATATATATATATATATATATATATATATATATATATATATCAAAATATAATTTATGTCTTCACTCTTCTTCTTTAGGAATGCTACTAAGTTAAACAGAAAAACTTTTTCTTCTCTTTTGAGTCATATACAAAGACTTTTATTACATGGCATGTGCAATTGACTTTGTCATTACAAAGTTGACACCTTTTTGATCAATTAGGAAGGGACTCATGACATGTTTAGCAAGATGTGTTAAGGATAGTAATGGGATGTTAATAAATCAAATATAAAGATTTTTCTTCTCATTTGATTCTTATTTTGTCTACCAATTGCACTAATGTAACCATTGATTTTGTTGTCATATTGTGAAAGTGATGCTTCTCATTTTCTAATAATAATACATTTGTCTTTTCAGTATAATTTTCTAAGGCTTGAAAATTAGTCTTATTTTTTATATCTCAATTTGTTCTATTATTACATCTTGGAGCATTGCTCACTATGGTAATTGTGGCATATCATTGGGTTTTCTAGACTACAACATTATTTTTGACAAGATATATATATATATATATATATTTGCATTATATATATTTTTATAGTAATATAGGCATGGAGTTCTTTTGGACCACGTCATTGCGGAAATTAGAGAGATTAAAAGTCAAGTTTTGGACATACTTTGGAAATTAGAGAGGTTATAAATCAAGTCTTAGACACACTTTGGAAATTAAAGAGGATATATAAGTCAAGTCTTGGACACCCATTTTTTGTTTGCATTATACATGCATGGGTCCTTTTGGACCACCTCATTCTGGAAATTAGAGAGGTTAAAAGTCAAGTCTTGGACACGCTTTGGAAATTAGAGAGGTTATATAAGTAAAGTCTTGGACACCCGTTTTTTGTTTGCATTATACAGGCATGAGATCCTTTTGGACCACCTCATTGTTGAAATTAGAGAGGTTAAAAGTCAAGTCTTGGACACGCTTTGCAAATTAGAGAGATTATATAAATCAAGTCTTGGACACCTATTTTTTGTTTGCATTATATAGGAATGGGTCCTTTTGGACCACCTTATTATGGAAATTAAAATGGTTAAAGTCTTGGACATGCTTTGGAAATTAGAGAGGTTATGCAAATCAAGTCTTGGACACCCATTTTTTGTTTGCATTATACAAGTATGGGGTTCTTCTAGACCACCTCATTGTGGAAATTAGAGAGGTTAAAAGTCAAGTCTTGGACACCTTTTTTTTGTTTGCATTATTCTAGCATGGGTCCCTTTGGACCACTTCATTGTGGAAAATAGAGATGTTAAAAGTCAAGACTTGGACATACTTTGGAAATTAGAGCGGTTATGTAAGTCAAGTTTTGGACACCTATTTTTTATTTGCATTATACAGGCATGAGATCCTTTTGGACCACCTCATTGTAGAAATTAGAGAGATTAAAAGTCAAGTCTTGGACACGCTTTGCAAATTAGAGAGGTTATATAAATCAAGTCTTGGACGCCTATTTTTTGTTTGCATTATTCTGGCATGGAGATATATATAGATATATATATATATTTATTTATTTATTTCAAATACATGAATCATACAACATAGTTGAATATAATACATGATTAATGAGTATTCATCTGATTGTTAGATCACTATCTTGGTCATTATACTTTACACAAATATTTGAAGAAGATTGTTTCTTCAAATTTTGATGTTGGGAGCCTTATCTCCTCGGCTAGTACCCATTCTTTGCCATTGTCTCAGGAGAATTGTGCCTGGAGTCTAGTTGCCATTGGAATACAAAGAGTTAAGTGCAGAAAGAGTCCCTTCCTTTTGTATGGCTAGATGAAAATAGAAATTCTAATTCCATCTTTCTCACTAAAATCTTGCAATTAAAATGGAGGAATGGTTGGTTCTATTCTCTCTCTGAAAAGGCAATTACCGAAGGGAGACCAAATCCTTGTCTTGCACATACTGCATGCCTCAAAGAGTTAAATGTTGTCTAGTTATGCTATCTTTTAATCGATCCTTTTTGGAGTGCCTCTCATGACATTATACTAACTATTCACAGTGTACAGTATTGTAAAAAAAATGTCTTTGTACCTCGAATATTTGTATTTTGATAGAAGAATCCAATGCAAGTTGAGTTGGTGATGAAAACAAGATCCAGCATATATGTTTAGATGGATTTGTCTTGTAACTACATGACAAAGGATATACCAATAGACTTTTGAAATTTAAGCGGCCATTGAAATTGTCTATTCTGTCTGTGTCATTGTTAAAAATGGAGTCCTTGCAAGTTAAGTCATGTAAGAAATTACTCCCCAATTGCCTCCTTTTTAAGTCTTGGTTGTACTTTTGAAAAATCCAAGTCTTTTGTTAGAAAATGAGTATTAGTTTTATCATCTATCAATCAATATTTATAATATAAAATGAACTTTTTTTTTAATTTTGTTTAGTTTTTAAGTGAATTAAATTAAATTTATATTAAATGTAAGTGAAAATCTTAAAAAATAAATAAGATTTAATTGAAATAAGAAAGAAAAATTAATTTATATATATAATATTTTTATAAAAATAAATAAATATAACAAATATCAAATGAAAAAATCTCAATGGTGAGATGTTCATAAACAAGAGACTTATGCATTCAACATAAAAAGTAATCATTTAATTGTAGCAATAGTAGGTCAAGGTCATCTTCTTTGAACACAAAACAAGAAAATCAATGGATTAGTGGGATATTGTTGCATTAATGAAACATTAATATTAATCAAAGGTTGTATATTTCTTATAACTCATTTTTACATGCAATTTTTTCAATTGTAATTGTTGAAAAGCTATTACAACTTTACAAAATATGCCCATTGCATTAACTTAAAGTCTCCTTTATATTTATAGTTTTCATGATTTGGTTTGATTAAATAGCCAAGTTAAATATAAAAGAGAGTCAAATTAGAGAAAAAAGTAAACAAATTATTTGTTAGAGAGAACATTACATTATCCTTTACTTCAATCTTTGATAAAATATTATATATATTTCACTAAAATTTTGTTTCACATATCATTGATGATGAAATCAAATTAGCCTATTATATAATGAGATCAGACTAATCAATTTATATTTTATGATATCTCAAACTTACCTTAAACTAATACATGTGACAATAATTTCTTTAAAATATACCTTTGAGATTTTAAGAGCAAAATAAATAGGTATGTTTTTGGTTTTTTGGTACATTTATAACTAAAATTCAAATTTTATAAACATTCAAAGGAGGTTTAATTTATCAAATTAAATGTAGTTAATTATTGTGTTATAACATCTCACAACATATATATATATATATCAAAATATAATTTATGTCTTCACTCTTCTTCTTTAGGAATGCTACTAAGTTGAACTCAAAATCTTTTTCTTCTCTTTTGAGTCATATACAAAGACTTTTATTACATGGCATGTGCAATTGACTTTGTCATTACAAAGTTGACACCTTTTTGATCAATTAGGAAGGGACTCATGACATGTTTAGCAAGATGTGTTAAGGATAGTAATGGGATGTTAATAAATCCAATATAAAGATTTTTCTTCTCATCTGATTCTTATTTTGTCTACCAATTGCACTAATGTAACCATTGATTTTGTTGTCATATTGTGAAAGTGATGCTTCTCATTTTTTAATAATAATACATTTGTCTTTTCAGTATAATTTTCTAAGGCTTGAAAATTGGTCTTATTTTTTATATCTCAATTTGTTCTATCATTACATCTTGGAGCATTGCTTGCTATGGTAATTGTGACATATCATTGGGTTTTCTAGACTACAACATTATTTTTGACAAGATTTATATATATATATTTGCATTATATATATTTTTATAGTAATATAGGCATGAATTCCTTTTGGACCACGTCATTGTGGAAATTAGAGAGATTAAAAGTCAAGTTTTGGATATGCTTTGGCAATTAGAGAGGTTATAAGTCAAGTCTTAGACACGCTTTGAAAATTAGAGAGGATATATAAGTCAAGTCTTGGACACCCATTTTTTGTTTGCATTATATAGGCATGGGTCCTTTTGGACCACCTCATTGTGAAAATTAGAGAGATTAAAAGTCAAGTCTTGGACACGTTTTGGAAATTGGAGAAGTTATATAAGTCAAGTCTTGGACACCCATTTTTTGTTTGCATTATATATGCATGGGGTCCTTTTGGACCACCTCATCATGGAAATTAGAAGGGTTAAAAGTCTAGTCTTAGACACGCTTTGGAAATTAGAGAGGTTATAGAAGTTAAGTCTTCAACATGCTTCAAAAAAATCTAAGCTTGCATTAGATTATGAATATTAATTACATCATTCATGCTTCAAGATATTTGTTAAAGAGATACCAAATAGGCCCATTACATTTTCACAAAAATTTTCTTTGTATCAGCAGTTTTCACAATTTTGTAAAGTTAAATAACTATGTCAAATGTATAAGAGAACAAAATTGACAAAAAAAAAATTAATTATTTATTAAAGAGATCATAACTAAGTTATGAGTTCTTCTCTTTTGATAACTAAAGATGAAGTTTGGATCTAAGTAAAGATATTGGTTGTAAATTTTTGATTTAATCAGTTTGCCTCCAATCACATTGAAAGTAAAATGAAAATCTTTGGGATGAACTAAGCCTATGTTATAACTAAAGATAAGTATGAGAAAAAGGAATTAAAAAAAAAACATATAACTAAAATGAAGAAACTTTGGGGATTGAGATAATATTACAAAATTAATTCCTTTTGTTGTCATATTGTGAAAGTGATGTTTCTCATTTGGTGTACTTTTTTGTGACACAGCATGTGGAGCTGAGTCTGGCATTACAAAATTGACTCCTTTTCATGTGTTGTTCTATATATAGGTGCCTCGGCAATTACAATGGTGTGTGCAAAAATTAAGAAAACTTTTCAGATTTTTCTTTTTGTGCTTGTAAGTTTAAATGACAATGGGGTTCTGTTTTTCCAGGAAACATGTGTTGTGGGTTCTGATCAATTTAATATGGTTAAGTGGTTATGAGAGTTGCCTAGAGGAAGAGAGGTTGGGTTTATTAAGTATCAGGGATTACTTCGAGTCAAGTGGGGTGAAGACAGAGCTTGCGTTTTCTTCTTGGACAGATAATCTGGCATCTGACTGCTGCAGCTGGGAACGAGTCAAGTGTAATAGCAACACAGGCCAAGTGATTGAGCTCTTTCTCAATAACACTAGCCTCGAATCATATTCATCTCTTAGTGATCGCAAAAGAATTTGGTTTCTAAATGTGTCCTTGTTTCTTCCTTTTGAGGAGTTGCACAATCTAGACTTGCATGAGAATTGGTTTAGTGATTGCTACCAAAGTCATGGTACAAATTACACTTCTTTACTTTTCCTTCTTTGCCTCTTGTTTTCATGTGCACAGCGGTTCCAAACCCTTAAAGATCTGCTGACATAGCTATGTTAGCTTCTGTTACACAGGAGAATTTTGGGTTAAAAATTGTTTTAATGTCTTAATTGGGAAAGTCATGATTATATATACAGGTTCAATTGTTTCTAAGATTAACTTTTGTCTTGTAAATGCATGAATGAGAATGTGGCCATTGTAAGTTGCAGAAACATAATCATTTTGCATTTATTTTAGGGGATTTGTTGTGTAACCAAGAAAATTGTTCCTATAGGTTTTGAGAAGATTTCCACTTTGAAGAAGTTGGAAGTTCTAGATCTTTCATGGAACAACTTCCAAAATAATATTCTACAGTCCCTGGGCAAAATTACATCTTTAAAGACTCTAAATCTAAGTGACAACAATTTTCAAGGATCTTTGCCAGTTCAAGGTACTCAAATTGTCTTTCATCAAACTTCCTTTTTTTTAAGATTCATTTAATTCTTTTAGTTATTCATTCTTTAAATTTCAAATTATAATTTTCATTAGCAAAAAACATTCTTAAGTAGATCTTGGAAAGGAATTTGAGCTAGAGCACTTTGTGGTCAAAAAAAACAAAAACAAAACATCCTCTTAGACATGATTGTAAATTTTTGTTTAGATCAATCTTAGTTAAATCATGTATGAAGTGAGTAAAATGAAATTTATAAGATGTAAGAAGTTTATTTTGTCACATAGAAAAGTTTGACAAAAGGATAGTAAACAAAAATAAAAGATCTAACTTATAAGTTGAAACTTCAGGGACATAAAATAAAAGGTATGCATTACTGAAATTTGATTCAACTTCAAAGAAATGAAAAGAAAAAAAAAATAGAGAGAGAAATTAAAATAATTTGTAACATGTCAAGAAGACTTAAAGTAGAGAATTATATTCAAATGTGACTACTAAAGACATAAAGTCTCCACACTAATATCTATTACCATAATTTCCTTAAAATCTACATTAAAACCTTTTCTTTTTTTAGTAATATATTTTAAAACTTTGATTGAATTAGAGAGTAAGATAAATGCATGTTAATTTTTTTAATATATTTTAAATTAAAACTTGCATTTTGTAAGAATTTGAAAAAGACTTTTTTTTTTAACTTAATTTCTCTTTGGCTAGTCATATTAAACCTTGTTGATGGTTAAATCATATCATCTCACTATAAAAACGAATATAAAAGAGAATTATAAAGAAAATAAAAAATAAAAGATATTTTTTTGGGATACAATATAAAGTAAAAATTAGTTTTGGCATTACTCAAAAAAAGAAAAAATAAAAGATAAATATAATAATTAGATGGACATAAAAATTGAGTGAGACGAAAAGCCTTAGCATTTGTGGGATTTTATGGTTGGATGCCTGATTGGAAATTAGATTAATTTTCATTTCTTATTCTATATATATGTACAACCTCAAAAATTAGATAAATATAACAACCAGATGGATATAAAATTATTGGAGGTATAGGCCTTTAACTTTAATTTTTGCATTTTGATTGGAGGAAATTGATCCCATAATCAAAAACTTCTTTATTTCAACGTATGCGTGCATGAAATTAATACACATATGTTTCCCTTTCTTTGTGGAACAACTATAATCTATCCTTAGAGTTAAAGGCTATCGAACACCTAGAGCCGTTGGATTTAAGTTTGAACTGGTTCAGTGATCCCCCAAGGGTCCAAGGTAAAGACATCATTCCTTTTCTTTTCCTTTCTTTTGATTTTTTTCTTTTTGTTTCATCATAAAAAAAGATAAATGATATTGATAACTTTTTAAAAAACTTTTGGAATTATAAATCACAAATTATTTTGTAGTTTTGTACTTTTCATCAAATTTTTATACATATTTTATTTAATCTTATTATATATTTTATTGATTTTTATATAAATTACATAATTTTTTTAAAAGTAAATAAATTATAAGACAAATTATTATTTTATTCATGAATGAGATCATTACAATATAATTTATTTATATATAAAGCATGACTATTTTTTTAATTTCTTTATCATTTTCGATATTTTAGTCAAGACTTATTGTACACGTATAATGAATTTTGACATCACTATTATATATGTGATGTGAATTTTATCCAATAATATTAGTAGACTCATAAATGCATGTGGGGAAATAACTATTAAATACTCTATGTATCTCAGATTTTAAGTCATTGAAGAATTTGATAGTATTGAATCTACAATACAACAATTTCGGTAGTAGCATCCTACCCTTTGTAAGTACCCTTACATCACTTAAGACACTGAATCTTGGCTGGAACAATTTTTGGGCATCTGTTTCCATTTCCACAATAGGTATCGTAATTCTCTGAATTTAATTTATTTTGTTCTTTTCTTTTCCCCTAAAGTCACAGCACTATGCTGTTGTAATGCACTCTTTTTAATTTCTTTTTGGCAAAACTAGCTTCTTTGGAAAACTTAGAACAGTTGGACCTGAGTTACAATGGTCTAAAGAATGTTGAAGGAATTGTTGATGGTTTGTCAAAATCGCAAAAGTTGGAGGCATTGAACCTTGATGGAAACTACATCATGAAGAGCAGTGTTAAATCATTGGGTGCTGTGCAATCTCTGAAGAATCTCAGTCTTTCAAGTTGCAGCCTGGATGGAGTCTTCCCAGCACAAGGCATGTAAAATGTAACTCAGCCATACAAATTTAGAATTGGTCTCTCTTGCTCAATTTATTTTCCCTTTCAATTATATCTGCAGATTTAGCAAACTTGAAGAACTTAGAAATTTTGGATCTTTCTAGGAATCAACTAACAATGCTGCCAGGTACTGCTTGCTTTTTTTCATGGGATTTTTATGTGTTTGATGAGTGCAAGTGTTGACAAGCTTCATTTAATTCATTAGAAAACTTTGATAAACAAAGAAAAGAGAAGAAGGAAAAAAACACCAAGAATGGGAAAATGCCTTAGCCACACAATCGGGAAAAAGAAACAAGAAGATTGAGAAGAAAAGACATTAAACCTCATGGACCCCACCTTCGTTGCAGTGCCAGTCCACCAGCAATTCAAATTACCCCAAAATCTTTTTTTCTTTTTTTATTTGAGAAGAAATGCCCCGAACTAGGTTCAAACCAGGTCCACCTGCATATGGTCCACCCTCACAGCCTTGTTTTTTCTAGTCTTTATCGCATGCTCCCTTTAAGTTGTTGCCAATTTCCTAAATTTATGGCTAGTTAAAATTAAATCTCTTAATCTTTTTCTTTTTATCCATCCTTTCTCTTCTTTCCTTCAATTTACTAGCATTCTTCACATTTACTAGGAATTTAATATCTTGTGTAAGGTACCGATCTCTCTTACTCAGTTCATTTTTTCCTTTCATATATATCTACAGATTTAGCAAACTTGAAGAACTTAGAAATTTTGGATCTTTCTCATAATAGCCTAACAATGCTGCCAGGTACAGCTTACTCTTTTCCATTGGATTTTTGTGCGTTTGATGAGTATACCCCTAAATGGCAAACCTTACAAAACCCTCGTTATGGTGCCAGTCCACCAGCAATCTCTATAACTCGTCTTTGACAGCATTTTATTTTCCCAAATTGCCCCAAAATCTTTTTTTTTTCTTCTTTTTCTAGCCTTTATCACGTGCTCCCTTCAATTTTTTGCCAATTCCCTAAATTTATTGCAACTTCAAATTAAATCTCTCTTTTGCTTTTTCTCCATTTTTTCTTCTTTTGTTTTTTTTTTTTTCCTCAATTTACTGGTATCCTTCATATTTACTAGGAATGTACATAAGGCACCCATTTTCATTTAAGTTGTCACACGAAATGCTTTTTTTACCCTCGTAGTTTCTTTTAATGCTACTTACAAACCTTTTCTTTCTCCAAATCTCATCAAATTGTAGGCACCTATTATTTATAAAAGCATTCTTAGACTTTCCTTATTGTTAGTTCAAATTTAGCCTTTAATCTTTTTCTTTATTTTTTTCATTTTTTTCCTTCAATTTACTAATATCATTTGCATTTATTAGGAATTTTATACTTTCATAATTACTTTTAGTTCAAATTTAGCGTATAATCTAATCTTCTTTTTTTACCTATGCTTACTTAAGATCCTTAAAATAATTTTGTGGCTACTTTTCTATACAAGTATTATTTTTCTTTTTATTTTTGTGTGTATAAATTTACCTAATGATAAAAAAAACCAAAATCTAGACTGCCACTATCTATGTCCATGTAGCTCTCTATTGATAGTCATTTTCCTTGTCTATTGCATTTAACACAAAGCCAAAGAATTGACTCTTATGCAACATATGAATTTTTTTTTCTTTAAAAGTTTATGGTCATACTATCAAATATTTTATTTCAACATTGACATTAGACCAATTTAGGGCCTCTATGCTTGAACCTAGCATGAAGCCATGAAATTTGGCATAATATTTTATCAAATGAAAAATTGAAATTGCATTTATTTGAATTCTTTTGTGGCTTTAACATGTTTTCTTTATATATTTATTCTATTTTTGGGACAGATTTTGGCCAAATGACTTCACTCAAAGCCTTATCTTTAGCTTACAACAATCTAAATGGACCTTTAACTCAAAAAGGTAACAATTAATACTTTATAAATGCTGAAAAGTAGCATTTACCTTTCATCTTTTACGAAAAATTTTAGATATTATACTATCTTTGTTTTAGGTTTGTGTTCACTGAAGAACCTTCAAGAGTTGGATCACAGCCACAATAATCTAAGTGGAATTATTCCATCCTGTCTTGGCAAATTGACATCTCTTACACTCTTAGACTTGTCATCAAACAAACTTGAAGGGGACATTTCATCATTTCCATTTGCTACTCTCAAATCCCTCGAGTATATTGATCTTAGAAATAATCTCTTTCAGGGTAAATTCTCTTTTTACTCAATTGCCAATCACACAAATCTTGAAGTGCTAGTGTTATCAAGCGATAACCACAAACTACAGGTCCAAACTCACTATCCATATGACTGGCTACCTACATTTCAGCTTAAGGTTTTGTTAATGTCTAACTGTAGACTTAACAATATTCCCCAATTTCTCACACGCCAAACTAACCTGAGAGTCATTGATCTTTCCCACAATAACCTCATAGGAACCTTCCCCATTTGGTTGCTTGAAAACAATATCCAATTGGAGTTTTTAAGTCTTAGAAATAACTCTTTTGTGGGTCCATTTCATTTATCTTCCAATTCTAGCTTTGTCCTAAAGTATATAGATATCTCAGACAATCACTTTCATGGAAAGCTTCAGCAATATATTGGCAGTATTATTCCTGTTATAGAAGCATTTAATCTTTCAACAAATGATTTTGATGGTAGCATTCCATTCTCTATTGGAAGCTTGAACTATTTGTCCCTTTTAGATCTATCTAGCAACATGTTTTTAGGAGAAATTCCAAACAATTTGTTTGCAAATTGCTCTTATTTGGAAATTTTGGTGCTCTCAAACAATCAATTAAGTGGTGAAGTGCCACATATAAAGTCCAATCAAACTTCATTACTATACTTACAACTAAGTGGAAATGGGTTTATTGGCACTTTGTCAAATTGGATCTCTCATCATGTAAGCCTAACCATTTTGGATATAAGTAACAATAACATATCAGGTGAAATTCCTGGCTTCATTGGGAATATGAGTTTAGAATATTTGAACATGGCAGTAAATAATCTTGAAGGAACAATTCCGTGTGAATTGTTTATGCCCAGCTTATCAGTTCTTGATATTTCTTACAACAATCTTTTGGGCACTCTTCCTTCTTGCTTTGAAGGGTTATCACGATTACAACTTTTGAATTTGGAGCTAAATGAATTCACAGGTACAATTCCAGAAACATTATTCAATTCTTCTAATATGATGACATTTAATATTAATAGTAATTCGTTTTCAGGTGAAATTCAACCATTAATTGGGAATTTGTCCAATTTGAGAGTTCTTCAACTAAAAGGAAATAATTTGAGAGGTTTGCTACCAAAAGAACTCTGCCAGTTGAATAAACTAGGCATATTGGATCTTTCACACAACTCATTTTCTGGACCAATACCAAGTTGTTTTAGTCACATCTCTTTCGGAAGGCTGACTAAAGACACATCTAATTTTGCACAGTACATTGAGGAGCTACATAGTTATTTTCGTGATGTCCTATAGTTTCCAAAGTAAATTAACCAATAGAGCATTTTTGATTGATGACATTTATGGTTACTTCATCCAACAAGCTCGAGTTGATTTGGTGACAAAAGCTATATCCAATGTATACGAAGGTTGGCATCTTGAATTGATGTCTGGATTGGATTTGTCATGTAACCAGCTAAGAGGGGAAATGCCAACAGAACTTGGAAATTTGAGCTCAATATTGACCTTGAACTTGTCTTATAATCAATTGATTGGCTCAATTCCAAGAGCTTGGGAAAATTTTGGGCAAATAGAGAGCTTAGACCTTTCCCACAACAAATTAAGTGGAGAAATTCCTTCGGAATTGATTAGTTTGCACTTTCTAGAGGTTTTTAATGTGGTGTACAATAACTTCTCAGGTAGGCTTCCAGACATGAAGGGACAATTTGCCACATTTGATAGCAAAAGCTATGAAGGAAATCCATTTCTTTGTGGACCTCCATTAGATACAAGTTGCAATACTGAGGTACCAAAACTACCACCATCTTTTGATGTAAGCAATGGAAACTGGCATGACATCATTGATCTTGTCTCCTTCATAGCAAGTTTCATGGCAACCTACCTCGTATTCTTATTGGGTTTCGTGGCTGTTCTTTATGTCAACCCTTATTGGCGACAAAGGTGGTTCTTGTTCATTGAGAATTTCACAGACAATTGTCATTTCATGGTTTTTTATACTATTCCCAAATTGTTCACTGGAGTAGTTAGAAAGCCATATTTTGCTTGATTATTTTGCGAGATTATGTATTTACGTAGGTAACACTACTTTATGTGGCAATATTGGACATGTAGTTCTTGAATTTACTTACTATCTTCATGTTGTTGCATTGCATGTTATGTTTCTATGAGTATTAGATGTTGGGAAAGAGATGGATTCTAAGTAAACAAATTAGATTAGATGTATATCAAATCAGATACTTATTAGATTAGATATGTATTAAGTTTCTTGTAACTTGAATATTACAATGTAAACACCATATATGCATAAACAACAAACAAAAACAACAAATAAATATTGCATTCATCGCCAAATATATATAAACAATAATTATTGCAATGAAACCCCTTACCTCTTTAATAATAGTTAGAAAGTGAGGCAACAACCTTGAAGAAAACACAAAATCTTTTTCTTCTATAACAACATGCAATGTAATTCTCGTTTATAAAAACTATTACAAAAGCAAGTTTTGCAAAGGTTGGACATATGAAACCACAAATAATAATGTAGATTAGTTCATTTTAAGTTATAACAGTAAATTTATAATGGTGGATTATATTAAAAATGATGTTGTAAGATAACAAGCACAAGAAGATTTAAGGTTCATGATGTCTATGATTTATTTGTTTAAAAAATTAAAACTATAGAATTTTAAGTATGGAATTTAATTTTTTACTTAAATAAAAAAGTTTGAAATTCAAATTTGTGTCATTAAACATTTATTGAATAAATTATGAAGAGCAAGGGAAATTGGAAAATAAAAGTATATTTATATAAAATTGTTATAATAATAATATAAATGGACCTTTGCCTTAATGGTAATGAACCCATTCTATTTGTAGCCTTAAAAGGTGTCACATTCCCAATTAGTTCAAAGTTCAATAGAGTGAATTTGAAAAATTGGCTCTAGCTCACCAATTGATTATCCAACCATTCAATTCACCAATTCCTTGATTGATTTTGACCAAAGTGATTTTTGGGTTATAATTAACCAAAAATTAAACTAATTTCTAATTTTTCCAGTCAAGTTGGTTGGTTTGGTTTGATTCTCAAAACCTTAATTGAAAATTTCTAACTCTTATATATGATTATTAATAGTGGCTATTGCCTTTGGCTTTTGTTTAGGACCTCCTTGGCTAGTGTAAATATAAAAAATATTTAGTTGTTGCAATTAAACATATTTTCAAGCTAGGCTAACCATCTAATAACATCCAAATGCTACCTACTAATTAGGGGGAAAAAAATGTTGACATTACAAGTCTTGCAAGAAAGGTAAGCACAAGTATAGAGTTTATTACAAGTTAAGTGTCCTAGGCATATGTCATAACAATGTCTAAATTAACTCACGAGTACCCTTCTCTTGATGACCAACAATAAAGTTTGGATTTGACAAAATATGATTGTAAATTTTTTGTTAACATTAGTTTTGGTCTAACCATGTATAAAGCAAGAGTAAAATGGAAATTCTAACATGGAAGAAGTTTATTTTTTCACTTATTTTAAGTTTGACAAAAAATGTAAACCAAAATAAATGGATATAATTTTAAAGTTGAAATTTTAGTGACTAAGAGAATGGAGAAAAGAGAGAAAGAGAGAATTTGAGATAATCCATAGAAAGGTGAGGAAGACAATTCTAAATAGTTGTGACTTGTGACTTGGGGAGACATGACTTTGACTAAATGGGAGAGCTAAAAAAAAAACATGTCTTAAGTTTTTTTTTGTTTTTTTTTTGAATTACATTTAAAAATAAACTCACAATTTACAAGCCTTTGAAAGATAATATGTTTTGAATTTAATTTTTTTTATCCAATCAAACTAAACATAAAGAGTGAATTATAAAGAACCTTCAAAAATCAAAACATGTTCTCCAAGTTAAATTAACTAATATAGAATTTGGACACCATAGATTGATTAGGAATAGAAAAATCTACCAAAAAGGAAAATCTAATAAAAATAGACAAATTTTTTCCTCTAATTTTTGATTTTTCTAAGATATTTTCTATATATACATATGTATAACATTTTTCCTCTAAAAGTGACTTGGGGTTTTTGTTTTCTATACAAAGATAAAGTGTTTTTTTTCATTTGTTCATGTTATTGTAGAAAATAAAGAACTTATAAGTTAGATAGGTCAATAAGGAAAATTTTTTGGAATCTTTTTTCTCAATTACTTCTTTACAAGTCTTGGACATGCTTTGAAAAATTTCAAGTCTCCATCAGAACTAGAACATCAGTTCCACATCATCCATGCTTCAAGGGTAGGTCAAATTTGAGCACAAAACTAGAAAGTGAAGCATTAATGGCTATAAAAAGTTGCAACTGATTTTTATAGCTAGTGTTTTAGTTTTGTAATGGTTAAAAACATATTTAAATTTTCAAAATAGACCCATCATTAGTTTTCATAATTTTGTTAAATTGGATAGCTGAGTCAGATAAAGAAGAGAACTAAAATGAAAAAAAAAATTATTATTTGTTAAAAAATCATTGCATTACATTTCAGTTCAAAAGTTGATTAAAATACATTATATCTCATCAAAGAGGAAAATTTGCTAAACTATTGAAAATTTCTAATTCTTGTATATAATTTTTAACATGACAAAAATTTGAGTGCGGCATAAATGAGAATACTTAAATAGATATGTATGATTAGTTTAGAAAGGATAAAAAAGAAATGATGATATCCATATCAAAGTAGATGTAGTATCTATTGGAGATAAATTAAGAGAATGATGTTTGCGTTAGTTTGAAATATTCTAATTAAAATAGGTGATCAAATCTTTAAAAATAGTGTTTGTGGAGTTGACACCAATCTTTTGCTAGGAAGGATTTAGAATAATTAGGTTGAATCTTGATTTTCAAATCATGGTCCTAAAACTTTAAAAATAGTGTTTGCAGAGTTGGCACCAAGGATCAATTAATGTTGATTAGGGATTCATGTCTCCAATTTCTGTTTTGCTAATTTGCATGCAATTTTGTGCTGCAATAAGAGATCAACTGTGAGAATTAGCCATAGCTAACAAGAACAGCAGGACAACTAGTAATAGTAGTATCATGAGGTAGCAATGATGATGACGGTAGCAAACCCTCTAATGGTGGCAGAAGCCGCGGCGATGTACAGGAAATGCTGTACATGGCCATTGGCGATGCCAATAAGACATATTGATGAGGATCTGCACAGACAACTTGTCAGGTATTGTTTGGGTACATGTTTTGGGACTACCACGCTAATAGATATCATTTTTGGGGTATATTTTTTTGTCGCTATTGATTTCCTCTTGTTAGGACAAAATCTTCCTTTTCCAATTGCATTGACCTTATGGGTTTGCTAGTTTGAATTGGAATATTTTATTTCCATGGGCATATAAACTAAAAAAAAATTCATATCTTAATTAAAAAGCAAGGCCACTGGTTTGGTTGATGGTTCATCCTATGTAGCAAACCAAGAAGATTAGATGAATGTTACCACTAAGAACTAAATCCCAAAAACATCTTTGTTTTGTTATTGTTGTTATTTTGGTTGTCATGGTTACTGCTATATATTAGGAAGCCTTTCAAACTTGCAAAATTCATGGTGTAGCCACAAAAATTGTAGAAAACCAGTGATGAATAGCATAACATATCGAATGCTAATATGTACCAAGCATGTTAGACATGTCTTGCCTATGAGGCATTCATGGTGATTTAGCATTAGATTGATCATGGCCAATGAAGGTTGTCAATAAGCATTTGTGTAGGCTCCATGTGTGTGTTTGAATTGGTGTTACCATATTTGTTAAAAACTTTGATCAACCTGTTTTGGTGACAATGGCCAATGCACCCCCATTATTCATTAGCTTGTAGGCCATCCATGAAACCTTGTGATCACAACAAGATTCTAACTTATTGCACATGCTTACATGTGCAAATGCTCATTATGATCATTGAATTTTGCATGAAGTACACATTGGCAAGTTCATGCTACTGAATCATTATCAAAACAAACTGCTTTTCCATTTTTTGTGTATCTATGTATGTACTGCTTATTTCATTTAAAAATCATTGTTAAATATGTGAATGTTGGTTGGAAAATTGGATTAAAAAAATTGATTTTTTCAAAATTTTTAAACACATTGTTAACAAAATCCTCTAATTTGAAATATTTGATATTATCAAACAATAGATTTGGTGGTCAAATGCCAAAGACTAAGCCTAATATAACTTCCCTACAATACTTGCAACAAGGTGGAATCAATTTACTGACACCTTGTCTAATTGGAACCCTTATCACCCAACCTTGGAGTTTGTGTATATCAATGGAACTTCATATCAAGTGAAATTCCTCACTTCATTAGAATTTGAATTTAAAGCATCTGAACATGGCTATTAATGCACTTAAAGGAATAATTCTGTGTGAACTGTCTATGCCTTAGTTATCCCTTCTTGATATTTTCTATAACAATATTTCAGGTAATATTTCTTCTTGCTTGAAATGGTTATCATATTTAGAGAATTTGCATTTGGAAGGGAATGGATTTAAGATTTCAATTCTAGAAACATTCTTCAACACTTTTAGAATTTTGGCAATAATATTTTGTTTGGTGAAACTTGAAAATCAGTTGGGCATTTATCCTCTTTGAGGGTTTTTTCATTAGGACAGAATCCTTGAGTAGCATGACACCATAACAATTATGCCTATTAAATGAGCTAGGCATATCGAATCTCTTACATAATTCATTTTTTGGACCAATACCACATTGTTTTACCTACATTTTTTTTTTGGGAAGGTAAGGGAATTTAGTTTTAGAGATTATAGTGAGTGGTCTAGGTCACCTTTAGGGTTTGTTTACAGTTTTCAAAGTAATCTAAAGCACATAATATCTTAACTAATCTCAAGTAAAATTTGGGCAAGCAACAAGTGCATGTTGAGTTGGTTAGCTATATCCTTACTTAATTATAATCTTGGTTGTTGGCATCTTAGTCATAACATGTAATGATATTGTCTTTCATTAATGACTCATGCAATTCATTAAGTGTTCTCTTAACATCTTTGTTAATTGCTTTAAAGAAATTCAACCAGATAATATAAGACTTGCTTTGACAAAAGTATATAAAGAGAATTCTATTTTATTCCCCCTCTAAGATAAAGCAATGTTAGATCTTAACTAACTAATTGTTTGTCAGATGGTCACAAAATAATCTAATGTTCTAACAAGATTGCTTAACTTTAAAAATATCAACTATCTTGGTTTCACTTGTTATAGTATAAGCATATGGCCACAAAATCTATTTCCTAATTAAACTTTGTAAGGACAAGAAGCACAACTCTTTTTTTATTTGTTTTCCTTAACTAAATGCAATCAAAAATCCACCAGTTCTTGATATTTTGGTCTTGATGATTGCTCCAATCCAATTCTTGCAATAATAAACCATGCATGTGAGCTAAATTTAATTTTAGAAATGTACTTTTTTAAAAATTACATGAAGGAATATTTTATGTATATTCATGTAAATAAAATTTATCTAATTAAAAGTTACAATTACCACAATATGCTTCAATAAGTCATATTAAGGTCCCAAGTATGCATGTATTCTTGATGCAAGCTATGAGATGTTTTGTTAAAAAGATAAATGTAATAGCAAAGCAACAACATATAACCATAATAGAAAACAAAAGAAGGGCTAATTCCCAAAAAAAAAAAAAAAATGAATTTCTCAATTTATTTGAAATTTATTGTGATTTTTTGTTTTTTGTTTTTGTTTTCTTTTTGTTAAATATATCACAAACTCTTATGTGGATCTTAAATCTAATATGAAGTTAAGTCAAAAGGACTTTATGACTTATTTGGCACATAATGCCATATAGGATTTGCATGTGTAGTGGGGTAAATATATGTGGATTTAGAAAAAAAGAGCCTTTAAAATGTAATTAAAAAAAAAAAAAAAAGAGAATGCATAGATAATGTGCTTAAAGGAACATATCCATGTGAATTGTCTACGTTTTGGTTATCCTTTCTCAATATTTCCTAGAACAATGTTTTGGGCACATTTGCTTCTTACTTGAAATGGTAATCATATTTCGAGCATTTGAATTTGAAAGGGAATGGATTCACATATTCAATTCCAAAAACATTTTTCAACCCTTTTAATATGATGACATTGAATTTTGGTAATAATTTTTTGGCTAGTGAAATTTAACATTAGTCAAGAATTTACCCTATTTGAGGGTTCTCTAGCTAGGATGGAATTCCTTGAGCAATTTGATACTGGAAAAACTATGTCAATTGAAAGAACTAGACATATTGGATCTCTTGCATAACTCATTTTTTGGACCAATACCACATTGTTTTAGCCATTTGTGCTTTGGGTAGGCAAATTTCATTTTAGAGATTATAGTATGTGGTCTATCTCACCTTTGGGGTTCATTTATGGTCTTCAAAGTATTTTAAAGCACAAAAAATCCTCAATTGATGTCATGTACAATCTTGGCCTTCAACGAGTGCACATTGAGTTGGTGAGAAAAACTGGATTCAAAATATACAATCTTGGCCATGCTAATCTTTCCATAAATGCCTTGGAAGGTCACATCCCATTCTTAATTGGCCACATGCCAAAGCTGCACTATTCTCTATGGTGGAAATTTTGGAAGCTTCAAACAACAAATTACATGGCCAAATACCAAATTCCATTAATATGACTTGACTAGGGATCTTGCAACTCAATGGAAATCAAATTATAGGCAATTTGTCTAGTTAGATCTCATACTATTCAAACTTAATGTACCTAGAAATCAGTGACAACCACATAATAGGTGAGATTCCTCACTCCATTAGCGATATGACATCTTCAAGTGGAATTTCACTAAACATGGCAAGTAATGAGCTCAAAAGCAGAATTCTATGTGAACTAGCTAGGCTCAAGGTAGATTATTTGGACCTTTGGAATAACTTTCTTTCAAGCTTTATTTTGTCATGCTTCAATTCATTATCTTTACAGCATTTCAATTTAGAAGGAAACAGACTCACTAGCTCAATTTTAGAAACATTGTTCAATTCTTCTGCCCTTCAGATACTAAACATTGGAAATAAATTTTTGTTTACTTGCATTCCATCCTTAATTGGGGCTTTATCAAATTTGAGGTTTCTTCTTCTTTCAAATTTTAGTTGATCCCAAATCAAATGTGTCAATTAAGTGAACTTGGCATCTTAGATCTTTCAAATAACTTGTTTACTGGACCCATATATTATTGCTTGGGTAACATCTCTTTTAGGAAGTTAACTTTTACTAATTTTGCATACCAAACTTTGTGAGGTTATTTGGATGATATGGGAGTCTTCAGCAAAATTGGGGGTTACCCATCTTTTGGCTTGGATGTTATGTATGGGCAGCTAGTGCAAATTGAGTTTGAGAATCTCATAGGAAAATGCTATTTCCTAGTTTTCTACATTGTTTCCAAATTATTTGCTGCATTATATAGGTAACCATGTTGTGTGTCTTTCTATTGGACATGTAATTCTTTAATGCACATGTTTCCTCTCTTTGTTGCATGTCATGTTTTTATGAATACAAAATAAGAGTTAACTTTAAACACATGAAAAAATAGATAACACACTCTAGTCTATCTACATGCATTATTTTCAACTGGTTGGAATGCCAAAGGAGGAATCCTCTGTTGTTTTAGCTAGATATTAACTTTTAAATTATTATTGTAGGTTGGTTTTATTTATAACTTTAAGAAACATTTTGTTGTAAAATGTGTCATGATATTGTTTATATTGAAGGATAAGATATTACATTACACCAATAAACTAGCCATTGACAAATCCTATTGATGGAGTAGGATTTTTTTTTTCCCTTTCTTTCTTTATTCTTGATGTGCCTTCAACTGCATTGTTGATCATTGATTTTCCTCTATCAAAATAGGTCTTCCTTGCATCTCAAGCCTTCAATATCCATATTCCCATATTACATTTCATTTTGTTAAAATCATAATTGCAAGTTATGGGACTTGAGTGTTCTCCTAATATAGACTTTGGACTATCACACCTTAATAACTAATTTTTTTTAGGTGTAGTTCTCCTAAAATTTGTATTAAATTTCTCATTTGTATGCATAGTTTTTTTTTTTTAATTTATATTTTAAAACTATAACAATACATTGTTTCCCCTTTATAGGATAAATTTACCTCATTGATCCTAGCCAACTAGCTTTTTTTTTTTTTAATTATTTGTTGGTTTCAATTGGAAAGTGACCTCAACTCTATATATAGTTGATAAACAAATAATGTACATATAGCTGACTATGGTATTACAAAATTGATTTCCTTTCACTTATTTGTTCCTCTATAATGCACATAATTTTTTAGGTGTAGTTCTCCTAAAGTTTGTATTAAATTTCTCCTCATCTTTGTGCATAGTTTTTTTTTTTTTAATTTATATTTCAAAACTATGACAATACACTGTTTCCTCTTTTCATTTAATAATTCACTTGTAATAGCTGCCAATATTCAAAAGCATTAGCATCTTATTTTCCTAAAGTAAAAGTGGGGAAGAGGAGTGATCACAGAATGGGGAATCATGCAACATTTCAAACCAAAAGTTATTGAGTTACATGATATTTTTCCTCTTTTGCTATTGCAATTCCCTCATCTAGTTGCTCAAAAGAGAGGATGAAGTTAAACAACTTAGGTTTGTAAAATGATTAGTTATTGTCTACACAAGCAATGCCTTTCCATTCTAATTGTCTAAGAATGCTCTTCCATATTAGATTGCATAAACTTTTGCTCCAACTCTTTTTAACACTTTTGTTGATGTAATTCTATCTAACCCAAAGAACAAAATGAGAAGAAAATAATTATATTGGAGCAAAATATAGCTCAATGGACATATCAATCAACTAATAATTTGGGAAATAAAAAGAGAAAATACTTATCATTCGATGTCATATAGATTCTTTGGACCCCCTTATCAGTCCTTTGCCATGCCAAAAGGTTTTATGTGCTATTCTATAAACTAAAAAAGCTTTCTAAACTAACCATCAATTTTAGAAAAAAAGAAAAACCAAAAAGCAATTATTAAATATGTTTTTTCTTATATTTGAAAGTACCTAAAGTTGATGTACCCATTATGGTCATTTCTTAACAAAATAAATTAAAACATAAAGACAACAAAAATTCTAACTTAAAATTTATATAGTGTCCAACTTTAACTAAATTTAAATATATTACATTTTATGTAATGAAATATATATATATAATAAAAGAGAAAATGAGAATGAGATCAATTAAGGAAGTTAAAGAATGGTGATTGTCATGTATAAAGAAATCTCATTCTCCTAGGTAAGAATAAGATTAAAATTTTTCCTACTAAACATTAGTAAAATTATTCTTACCAAATGCCCCCTTAGCTCATCTGAGCAAATAACAAATTGAGATAGGTTAACCCATTTATAGAGATTCAAAGTTGACATATTCCTTAAGTCTTAATGGCTTGGCTTATTTAAACTCATAAACAATACCTTCAAAAATGGTTTATAAAGTCCTTATAAAAACTTCATTTTCCTTTGTTATTAAAGTAAATTTGTAGATTTATTTTCAAATTATAAGTTATATATTTATTTTCAAATTATAAACAAAGATTAAATGTTTGTTTTTAATTAGTTAATTTTACTAAATTAGAAGCTTTTTGTCTTTTTAATTATATTTATAACAATAAATTTTAATCAAATGTGTAGCTATGGTGTTGTGACATAAATCAGGTGGTGATGTGGACCAAAAAATAAAACAATCAACTAGACACTTCATACCACATCACTTCCAATTGGGTTTATTAGGCTTTGTAATCTCCTAATTGAATTCATTATCTTTTTTAAAAAAACTTACAATTAATCAAATAATAATTGAATTATGAACAATTATAATAATAATAATTAAATTTGAATAATAAAAACAACATAACAAGACTAAACCTTTCCCCTTTTTAGTGTCATACAAACTCTAGATGACAATTGAGAAAAGAAAATGAAGAGAAGGAAAAGGAGCTTCAAATTTGCATATTAGAAAGAGTGAAATAAAGAGAACTTAGATAATTTTTGGCAGATATAATGACAATGGAGTCTTACAAAAATTTAGTTGTTGGTCATGCATCTTAGTCTTTATCTTTTTCTTCTTCAAGCATAATTTCAAACTAAATTTTATGTGACCATAGAGTAGAAGTCCAAATATGCATTTCCTGGAGTTAAAACAACCTAGAAAGGAGATTTTGAAGATGCTGATTTTGGAAATGGAATGATTGTAAATGAATGGTAAGACCTAAAGATTGAAGAATTTTACAAAAAAGTAATTAGATCTTTCCATAATAAACACAAAAAATTGGAAGCAAGATTAAACAATATTGATGAAGAGTGAAACATCCATTAGAGCTAGGTTAAGCTGTTGGGAGATGAAATGGAGATGAAGAAGAAGGCCATAGGTTAATGGCTAATGAAATTACAGCCTTGAAGAGTGAGTGTCTATTGCATAAAAATTTGAGGTTAAAGTCTCGTTAGAAGCTCTATGATAGAAATATGAAATTGATATGGACCACTTTGTCTTCATAATACTCTTAAAAATTGATAATAAATACACACACACTCTCTCTCTCTCTCTCTCCACATATATATATATATTCAACACTCTTGAGTTGTCATTTTAGAAAGGGTTACTTGTTTGTTTAAGAGTGTTTTAAGACTTTTTTTTCTTCTCCAATGTTAATCCAATTAGATTTATTCTAATATAATTATTCAATTTAATTCATTTATCTGAAATTTTGTATTTGGACTAACTATTTAAAGCGCAATTAATCCAATTAATCTAAAATTGTTACATGGCAAGAATATAATCCTATCATATTTGTCCACATCATGTCAAAAGGTTAGTTAGCATTTCATGTTAATATACTTGACAAAATCCATCAAATGTAGTTGATAGTGTATTATATTTGTTTGAAAAAAAAAAAAGGGTTATAGGGCATAAGTTGTTAAATTATAAAGGTGAAGCTATATATGTTACAAAAAAAAAGTAGTTAAAGTTATTTTTCTATATTAACTCTAAAATATAATAATGGTATCAAATTATAATATGACTCACTAATTTGATCTTAGGGATTATTTAGTTTATAGTTTGGAATTAGAATTAGAATTGAAATTAGAATCAAACAGAATTGGAAATTAAATGATAAATTTTATAACATATTTAATTTACTCCAAAATAGGAATCAAATTCTTTTTGTAGTTTTTTTGGTTAAATTTAGAATAAAAAATAATGATATAAAAAGGTAATTAATAATGGAGGATGTTTATTTCCCAAATAGCTTCTTTCCTAAAATTTGGCATTAGCAATTATAAGTCATAAATGATAACTTTTTTGATAACACACCTAGTTTGATAATGTGTTATTTAAGTAAAATGATTGTTTTACTGGCACCTTTTTAATTGCTTCTACTTTCACCTCTTCTTTTGGTTCTACTATTGCTACATCTATTTTTTAGTTGCTTATTTCTTGTGTAGATTTTAAGAATTTGCAATCATTAGAAATATGCAATAGATGATTGATTGATGCAGGCATAAAGAATATAAAAGATCTTACATCTCTGTCACTGTTAAATTTGTCCCAAAATTTCATCTTAACAAATAAAACATTGGTATTGATTTTCAGTATCCTCACTTATTTTGCTTTGTACTCATTAAAAATGCTACTTTACTATTGACATGGGTAGAATTACTTGACATATAAAGGGTGATGTTAGTGGTTTATGGAGTAATAGAGAATGTATATGATAGTGGGATATTTATGGTAGATCATTTTAATAATCATTTCATAGGGATGAGGGTTACAAAAGGATGCCAAGTGTTGAAAAGGAAAGAAATTTGTCTCATCCCTAGAATCATGCTCAATCATCAAATCTCTATAATCAAGTTGTTAGATTCCTAAAATCAAGCAACTGTTGTTAGATTCCTATAATCAAGCAACAAGATTTGTAGCTTCCTATTTCATAGTTAGAATACCTATATATATGATCTCCATGCATCTCTAAGAAAATATAAAAAATACCCATGTCTGACCATTAATTAGAGGCCACATCCAAGGCTAGCTCTAACCCCAAAACCCAAACCCCTCCTCTTCATTTCACTTCCAAACACCCATTAGTCCAAATCACCACAATCTACCTAAATGGTGACAATTTCCTGTTTAGTCATACACAATTCATATGTACCTCAGAGGGTGTAGAAAAATTGGCTACATCATAGGAGATACTAAGATGCCTAAGATGACAAATCCAATTTTTGTGCTATGGGATGCTGAAAATTCCATGGTGATGACTTGACTTGTCAATTTAATAGTCGAAGACATTAGTTCCAACTACATGTGTTACCAAATAACGAAGGAACTTTGGGACAATGTCACCTAGTGTACTTTGATCTCGGGAATCAATCTCAATTCTATGAGTTAATGCTGAAACTTAGAGAAATTTGCCAAGGTGAGGACAATGCCGCAAAATACTTTAACTTATTGAAATAAATTTAACAAGACTTAGACCTATTCAAGCCTATGAATGGAAGTTTATGGCTGATTGCGAATACTACCAAAAATGGTGGATGAAAGCCGAGTTTTTAAGTTTCTTGTTGTTTTCAAATTAGGTTTGATGAGATATGTGGCCAAATTATTAGTTAGGTTCCCCTCCTCCAATTAGCAAAGTCTTTGCCAAGGTTCATTGAGAATAAAGCTGCAGACATGTGATGCTAGAGAAGAAAGTATGAAGTTTAAGTGCATTTGTTGAAAATTTTGAATTAGTGGCATCTGAAGCATATGCAAGTCACAGGACCATTCCAAACACACGAGGAACTGATGAAAAATCTTGTGTGTGGTGTGATTGTGAAGTTCAAGGCACACCTATGAGACTTGCAAGAAGATTCATGGCAAACCAGCTAATTGGATGAGTATATTAGATTGTGACAAGTCCAACCTTGTGCTACCCATTGCAAATGAAGCCAAGACTAGTCCATTCAATAAGGAGCAAATTGATCAACTCTAAAAACTGCTAAAATCCAACTCTTCATTCAATATTCCAAGTTGTTCCCTTGCACAAACAAGTAGTACTTCTATTACTTTGTCCATTTTTTCCCAATTAGCTCCTTGGATCATTAATTCTGGGGCTTTTAACCCTATGATTAGTACCTCTCATTTTGTTCAATTCTTATTCTCCTTGCTCAAGTATTGAAAAAATTAGAATAGCTGATGGAAGTTGCTCTTCTATTGTAGGCAAAGGCCTAATAAAAATTTCTAAGAATGATACTTTTAAATTTGTCCTTCACATTCCTACACTCATGTACAATCTAGCATTAATACCTTATTAGGAAAAAGATAGTTTGTGACCTTTATTGATAATCATACTAGATCATGTTCGGCCTATTTGTTAAATAAAAAAATCTAACATTGAACAATTATTCAAAGACTTCTATATTATAGTTGAAAACCAATTCCAAACAAAAATTAGTATTTTATGTTTTGACAATGGAATTGAATATTATAATACATGTTTGGGAAATTTTTTAATAGAAAATGGTGTTATCCATCAAGCCACTTGCCAAGAGTCGCTTTAACAAAATGGAATTGCTAAAAGAAAAAAATAAACACTTGCTTGAAGTAGCACATATTCTCAAGCTTTCTATGTATGTTCTAAAATATTTATGGGGCGAAGTTGTCTTATTTAATTAATAGAATGTCAACTCATGTATTAAAGTATGATACACCTTTAAATTGTTTCAAAAAATTTTCCCCACATCTTGCCTACATTCTAATTTGCCTCTAAAAGTTTTTAGATGTACATATTTTGTTTATATTCCTAATAACTTTTACTCCAGATTAGATTCAAAAACTAAAAAGTGTGTATTTATTAGATATGCATCAAATAAAAATGGATACAAGTGTTTTAACCCATTGACAAAAAGGATTCATAGAAGTATGGATGTCTCATCCTTAGAAACTCAACCTTTTTCTTTTTTTAACAAAATCATCTTTAGGGGGAGAACAAAAGATTGGAAGATAATTTTTGAAATACTTTACAACTTTTACCAAACATTGTGACCTTACCAATTGAGTTTGTTTCATCAATTTATTCAAAAAAAAAAAAAAAGGCCAATGTCATAAGAAAAATATTTTAGATAGTGGAAATGAGGAAGTCTCTAACTTACAAATGTCAAGCATTATTGCATTAAAAACAAGTGGAGAAATACTACAAAAAGAATATCACAATCCTTGTTTTAAGCTTCATGTTTACATTAGAAAGAGGTCTCAAAAAGATACTACAATTTTGCTTATTCCTCTAGCATAGGTTCAATCAAAATCTCCAACTTATGGTCCTAGTCCTGGTCCTCCCCTTAGCACTAAGAGTAATTCTTCTATTGTCTTTATTCCATCTTCTTTAAGTGAACCTCTTAATGCTGAATTTTCTGATTTAAATGTTCCTATTGTTACTAGAAAAGGGGTTCATTCATGTATGCAACATCCCATTGCTAAATATGTGTCATATAAAAATTTGTCCAACCATTATAGGGCTTTTACATCTAGGATTTCTAATCAATTTGTTCCAGGGAATATTTAAAAAGCTCTAGGTCCAAATTGGAAATTAGCAGTAATGGAAAAGATGAATGCTTTCAAAAACAGTGGTTTGTGGGATGTCGTTAATCTTCCTAAAGACAAAAAACTTGTTGGATGCAAATGAGTGTTCACAATAAAGCGCAAAGCTGATGGAAATATAGGAAAGTATAAATCTAGACTTGTGGCAAAAGGATTCACTCAAACCTATAGAATAGACTATCAAGAAACATTTGCTCATGTTGCCAAGATAAGCTCCATCTGAGTTCTTCTCTCCTTGCCAATGAACTACAATTGGACATTACACCAATTGGATATAAAAAAATGCCTTATTAAATGGAGACCTGGAGGAGGAAGTACTTATGAATTTACTACCTGGATTTGAAGAAAGACTTGGAGCAGGAAAGGTGTGTAAGTTAAAGAAATCTTTGTATGGTTTTAAACAATCTCCAAGAGCATGGTTTGCTGTATACTTTCTTTTTGATTTTCTCTAAGGAAGATGATGTTTACATCTTGTTTTGGTTTCTTTAACCAAAAGAAGGTGTCATAGTGCTTGAGGCTTCCACACTATGGGATTTGGAAAGGTTTAGATTTATGTATCCTTATCCATCCTATTCAAACAAAAAGACTATTTCCTTGACTTGAATCTATGAGATTCAATATACAATGCAATACTTTTATCATTACACCAAGGCTCACCTTTCCTCCTATTTAACTTTTGTTTTCATTCCTTATTATTTTCTCTTCCAAAAGGGGAAATAAAAAGTGCAAACTCTTTTGTTTAAGCATGAAACTTCCCCAAAGATATGTAGTGTGTATTTGTTGTCTATCTTTTGGGAGTTCATTTATTACGGATTCAGTAGTACCCCTTGGTGTACTAACAGCTGGTCTAACTAGTTCATTTTGAATCTTCTGTCTTAAAATGAGCATGTACGTACTACTATATATGAGTGGAACATATGGAATTGGAAAAGATAAAATATTAATCCAGATTCCAGCCCTCAATTAACTGTACTTCAATGCCGTCTGGTTGTTAATGAAACCTTTTGAATTCCTTTTGAGTGAACAATAACATGACAGTTGATCCGATCTTGCAAGGTTGCTTGAAGTATTCTTCATTGCATGATTTCCAGCCTAGATTTGATGTTTTTAGATGATATCCAGGTGTCAAAGATCTTTACTTATTACATTTTGAATGTGCATGCAGGGTTGACAGGACTTGTTTCTTTGAATGTTTCAAATTCTCATATTACCAGCTCAGGTTTACATCATTTAAAAAAGCTTAAAGTCTCTGACCTTGGAGTCTTGCACGGTGACTGCTAATGGCATTAAGAAGCTTCAATCAACTGACATACCTAATCTGGTTAGCATCCACCTGAATGGATGGAGATTTATCATGGGATATGCTGTAAATAGCTACTGCTCTCATGAAGGAAGAGCAGCTGTTACGTATAAAAGAACATGAAGCTTAAAGCCTGCGCTGTAAATATAGCTAAGACTTAAAGTTGATTGAGGTGGCTAGATATTGTTATGCTTTGTGTGAAGCTATCTTTCATATTGATTCCCCATGGAAGAAATTGTACATAAGCTTCATTGGAAAGTCTTTAATGTTATGAACTATATTTATGCCGATACATTGTCTGGGGTGCTTGATGAACTTCTTGTAATGGTTGAAACATGTTCCATGCTTTCAGAACAATCCCACTCTAAGTATAAGATTAAGCAATATGTCCCTGTGAAGTTGTTCCGCTTTGTGGTTCTGCAACTTCTTGTAACCTTGGAAACCCTTGTTGCTGACCTTTAGTAAAGCCAGGTGCTTGAGTTTGCACATGGGGTGGGTTATCCACGCATATTCAATCTAGTATTCTTCTACTGATACATGATTATCCTTAACATGCCTAGATTTATGTGTTCAGCCATTTCAACCTGCACCAGCACCTGTCCCAGCACTCCTTGCAGGTTTGATGTCGAATCCTTCAACTGTGACTCATCCAGCTATTTCTGGAGGGGAAGCCATTGGTCTCAGTGTGCCATCAATCCCTTGTAGTATATGCTTAAGTTTTGTTACAGACACCTTAAACTTTTATATAGAACAAATTTGAATATTATATGCAATACCTGGTTCACTTTTTTAACAACGAATATCTTTTATTGCCTTGCATAGCTACTCTGAAACATCCTAAGAACCCTCTATTGAGAACCTAGGCTTGGAAAATTAGGGATTTGAAATAGGGATTGGGAATTGGGGATTGAAAATAAGGATTTTGCAGAAATAAAATGAATATAATTGATCTCTTCGAGGGGATCAACCTCCAATGATCACTTCGAGGGATCAGCCTCCAATGATCTCTTCAAGGGGATCAACTCCAATAAGTTAAATGCTCTGATAATATAATTAATTACTTAATTTCAAAAGTCGTAGAATATTACAAATATATAAACTTAACAGATTATAAATATAATTTCACCTATTAATTTAGAAATAATAAAAGACAAATATTAAATAAAATAATTAATAATAATAATTTCTTAACTAGAAGGATCCCATCATTCTCCCACTCTTCAAATTAGCCTTGTCCTTAAGGCTTATCGCAATCAATTGTCTATTTTTAGTCCGACTTTCTTCCATGGAACTTCTTTCAAATAGTGCTTGAGTGTTGCATTGACTTTAACACCATAGTTTCTCTCTGAAATACTTCATAAAATATCTTGTAACAATAAATCTTTACCAACTAGGTCCTACACAATCAACCCTTATCTTGCTTCCTATAGGACTCGCTCCATCTTGTGATTACTAATAGTAATTTTTTTATCACTACGTCTCTCCTATAACTCTATTATGTGTCCATTCAATAAAAACTTTAGTTTTAATTTGGAGAAATTCCAAGTAATGTCTCCTAAGGTTCACAATCAATTAATGCCAATAACAATTTCATAATCTTCTAAAAGTAATAAGAAAAGATCAACATAAACAAATTGACCTTGTAACCAAAGTTTTACCTTTATGCACTTTCTTTGGCATGTTAGATTTGTTCCATCTGCAACCTTTACATCAAACTTGTCACAATCCTCTGTTAACAAAGCAAGTTCTTTGGCAATCTTATCATCCATAAAATTGTTAGTACTACCTGAACAACTAACATTGTTACTGATTGTCCTTTAAGGGATCCTTCTATTCTCATAGTTTGTGGATTAGAATATCTTGCCAAAGCATGCATTGTGGGTTTGATTGTATATTTAACAAAAGTGTCATTGGCATCTAAATATTTGTTGTCATCATTTACTTCTTCAACTTCCTCCACAAGCTCAATCATTAAGAGCTTTCCTTGCTTACATTAGTGCTCTTTATGCCACTTCTCATTGCAGTGCCAACATGATCCTTTTGCTATCCGCTCTCTTAATTGTTCTTGAGTCAAACATCTAGTGTTAGAAGGATGTATATAAGAGTATGAGTTGATGTTACCCTCAGTAAATTTGCTGAAGCCTTTAGCAGTTGGGTGATGAATTTTTGCACTCAGCTTTTCCTCTTGAATGGGAGCAAAGGAGATTACTACTACCATTGTTCATGGTTATTGAGCTTTGACTTCACATCGGATGTCAAGAGTAAGCCTTTCAATGAAGGTTCCTACCAATTGCCTTTCAGACCAATGTTTAGCTTGATTGGCAAGTCGTTTAAATCGATTCTAATATTCTAAGATGGTGGATGTTTGACAAATCTTTGCAAGCTCTCCATCAACATTGTGATATTCCGAGAGTCCAAAGTGCATAAGAAGGCCTTTAGTGAATCCAGCCCATGTTGGAATTCCACCACATGTTTCGACCCAATCGTACCATTGGATTGCATCACATTCTAATTGAATAGAAGTAATTTTAATTTTTAAGAGTTTTGGCATACGATGGAAGTGAAAATATTTTTCAGTTTAGGAAATCTAACCTGTAAGGTCACTCTCATCCCAGTGAGGAAAATTTACCCTTATGTGTGGTTAGGTATAGTCATGATTGGTGCATCTACATGACTCCACAAGTTCTCTTTGCTTGCTGATAGATCCAAAAATATTGTCTCATGATCAATTCAGTGATTCAGAAAGAACTATATGCTCAAGCCTCGTAAAGGACTTTTACATCTGTTCTTGCATTTGTTCTTGCATATGTTTAAGCTTCATGACAAATTCTTCAACTTGAGATATTTTGGTGTCAGAATCGAGAGAGTTGTATGAAAATATATTGTAAAATTGCAAATTGGTGATATTAGGATTTTTCTTTTGTTGTCAAATAAGGGGTATAAATATTTTTTTTTTGGTAGAAAAGGGAGTAGAAGCAAAATCCCTAAGAATACCAGTCTGATACCAAATGTTAAGAACCTAAGTTTGGGAATTAGGGATTTGAAATAAAGATTGGGAATTGGGGATTGAAAATAAGAATTTTGCCAAAATAAAAAGGATAGAATTAATTTCTTTGAGGAGATCAGCCTCCAATGATTGTTTCAAGGGAATTGGCCTCCAATGATCTCTTCAAGGGAATTCACTCCAATAAAGTAAATGTTTTAATAATATTATTAATTATTTAATTCTAAAAATCATAAAATATTATAAATATATAAATTTGATACATTATTATTATAAATATCATTTTACTTTTATATATTAAAAAATAATAAAATATAAATATTAAATAAAATAATTAATAATAATAATTTCTTAATTAGAAGAATCTCATTATCTTATGATAAATCCTTATGCAAACTACCCATCAGGAGATTCTGATAATATTGCAAAACGAACAAGGGCCTTGGGGAAACTTGCCAGTCAAGGTGTTGCTGGTATCATTTTCTGGATATGGTCATGTTCCGGCTTTCAATGCACCGTATGATTTGCCCATGACTGTCATAAGGACTCTGAATCAGGGATCAACCCCCCATGAGCATGGAGTTTCATCCTATTCAACAGACTCTTCTTCTAGGTCTGCTTTCAAAGCCTTTTTTTTTTGTTTCCATTTCTTCTTGTCCCTTATGCCTTTTATTCTCTTTAAACATCTACCCCTAGTGGTAATGGACTGCTGTTGTTTTCCTGCATGCTGCTATAGTTGGTACCAATTTGTGCGATGTTTGGCTGTGCGAAGTGGGGTCCAGGGAAAGACTGGTGCCAAGGAACTTTAAAGTTTGGGATCTTAGTGCATGTTCAATGCCCTTGCAGGTGTGCCCATTGTTATCCCCCTGATTTGATAAAATTGATAATTGTTGGCATCTTACCCTTGATACTTTCATATTATTTCGCATTGGACCCTGAAAATTGATTTTTCTTTTTTGGCCAAAATACAGGCAGATCTAGTTAAGGATCCTGGCGTCTCTGTTAACCGTGTGATTTGGAGTCCTGATGGCTCCTTATTTGGTAAGCTGAAACTTTGAGGTCCAAGCTTGAAGCATGTAACTAAAGAGAAAAAATATCTATTGGTTGCGTAAGGATTGTGCTTATGTGCCCTTTTGGCGTTAATAACAGGAGTAGCATACTCAAGGCACATTGTACAAATATATTCTTATCATGGGGTGAAGATGTACGGCAACACCTAGAGGTACATGTGGTATTGAGTTACCCCTTGCTTGCACAGTGGATAATTTTCCCAATGTAATGTGATTCAAAATTTTCTTATACATTGATGCTCATGTTGGCGCCGTGAATGATCTTGCATTCTCTACTCCAAATAAACAACTGTGTGTAATAAGTTGTGGTGATGACAAGACCATCAAGGTTAGTTTCCCTTATTTCATACTTTATTATTACAGACCAGAAAAGTGATTTGTTTTTTTTCCAAAATGTGATGTTAGGTGTGGGATGCCAACACTGGTGCAAAGCAATATACTTTTGAAGGTCATGAGGCTCCTGTTTATTCTGTCTGCCCTCATCATAAGGAAAATATTCAGGTAGCAGTCCCATTTCCATATGTTTGTTTATCATCCTACTAATCAGATACTTGAAGTTTGCATGCTTTTGTTCCATCTAAGGCCTTATTGCTGCCCTTATCTTATGATATTCTCTTTTCACCTTTTTTGTCAGTTAATCTTCTCAGCAGCTCTGGATGGGAAGATAAAAGTATGGTTGTATGACAATCTAGGATCTAGGGTTGATTATGAAGCTCCTGGTCGCTGGTGTACAACCATGGCTTGCAGTGCTGACGGAACAAGGTTAAGATATTGTAACATTGGTGACAGTGATACTCATCTTCTGTTTTTTTGTGCACAACTAATAATTATTTATTCGTCTGGGTGGAAACTTCAGGCTATTTTCATATGGGACCAGTAAAGATGGGGAGCCACATATTGTTGAATGGAATGAAAGTGCAGGTGCGGTGAAACGGACATATCAAGGTTTCTGCAAACTTTCACTAGGTGTTGTGCAATTGGATACAACAAAGAGCCGATTTTTGGCTGCTGTGGATGATTTTTCCATCAAGTTCTGGGATATGGACAATGTTCAACTTTTGACGTCTATTGATGCTGATGGAGGCCTTCTTGTGAGTTCATTGTTTAAAGATGAAGTATAAGTGATTGCTGTGAAGATCATAATAGCTCATTTTTGGCATTTCTTATTTTCAGGCAAGCCCACGTATCCGCTTCAACAAAGATGGCACTTTCTTGGCAGTTTCAGCTAATGAGAATGGGATTAAAATATTAGCAAATACGGATGGCATTAGGCTGTTGCGCCCATTTGAGAATATATCTTATGATCCTTCACGTGCCTCACAAGCTGTTACCAAGGTAGAATTGTTACATGATTATTTATAAAATATTATAAATATTGTTGTCAGTATTTGAGTCCTACCTAACAATTTTATCTCACACAGTCCCTGATTCACCTAATCTCAGCAGCAGCAGCTGGAATGGTGTATCAGCAGTGCTTGATATTTTATGGCCCCTCAGATGTTTACATATTGGACGTGCAAATCTTTAAATCATGATGAACTAATGGTTGAGCTATTGCTTATGTTATTATGAGAGTAGGGATAGGGCGTGATTTTTCCTTTTTGTGCCCCATTGGCACTGCATTTACTTTGCATAATTGCCAGAATTTGTGTTTCTTTTGTTATTTATTTATTTATTCATTTATGTCCGCTTATATGTTTTCTCTCTAAGTATGATTTACATCTCACAAAAGAGTTGAATTTGGTAGAACGGAGATGCCCTGAACTTGGGAGATGTGAAACCTAGAATAGCTGAGGAAACGAAGGATAAATCAAAGATATGGAAGCTTACTGAAATTAGTGACAGATTGCAGTGCCAGCCTTTGAGACTTCCTGAGAACTTGAGAGTGACCAAGGTATGAAAGCCCTTTTGCAGGGTGATTTATTAACTTAGTCCTGCTTGATTGTTACTACACAGTTTTTGGATACATTGAGTTTCTAGTCATTTCTCTCTTCTTGGACTATTTCCTATGTTATATGCACATTTTAGAATATATGTTTTAACTGTGCCACATCGTAGTGGAGCTCCACATGCTTCGTGTTTGACTTTGTTGAAGATGCCCATCGTGAAAATTTCTCATGTAACATGTTCATCACAAAGAGAGTCGTTTCCAGTTGCACAAAAATTCAGACGCTTGTGACAAGAATCTGGCTAGCACATATTTTAATGTGCTGCTGTCTGTCTAGTTTTTAGCTCATCTACAAATGCTTCTTTTGAGGATAGAAGAAAAAAGCTAAGAACATTTAGGCAAACATAATTTTGTTTGGTATATTTCCTAGAAATATTGTTTTATATTTTTGTTTCTAACCATGCGCCATGGACCTTAGTCATGTACTCTCAATTGAATGTTGAGGCTTAATTTGATAGAATATATTGTTGTATGAGGTAGGATCATGAACTTCATCATGAAACTTTTATTTGGGTATTTTGTGTCTTCAAGAATGAAGTTTTTTCTTGATTGTTGCAGATATCCAGGTCAACACATACAAATTCAGGTAGTGCTATTTTGGCATTAGCTTCAAATGCAATTCATTTACTATGGAAATGGCAACGAAGTGAGCACAACGCAACTGGCAAGGTATGAGATATGCAAATTAGTTTTGTTTGATCATGTTAATTGTTGGAAGTGACATTTTGAAATGAATTTGATTGCATCTCGAAGAGTGGGACTTCATCCTGTAGGCAACAGCCAATGTGTCACCACAATTGTGGCAGCCATCAAGTGGCATTCTGATGGCAAATGATGTTAGTGATACCAATACTGAGGAAGCTGTGCCCTGCTTTGCACTTTCCAAAAATGATTCTTATGTGATGTCAGCATCTGGAGGAAAGATTTCCCTTTTTAATATGATGACATTTAAGGTATCATATGAATCCGTGGATCCAATCTGATGCTTAGTAGAACTTTTGCTGAGCCAAACTCATTTGCTTTATTACAACATGCAGACAAAGGCAACTTTCATGCCACCACCTCCTGCTGTGACATTTCTTGCTTTTCATCCTCAGGATAATAATATTATTGCTATTGGCATGAATGATTTTTCAATTCAGATATACAATGTTCCAGTGGACGAGGTATGATAAGTTGATGAAAGGTTTTCTGTCTTCCCAGTTCTTATGCTTGTGCAAGCAAAATGTGCTACCACACTTATTGATGCAGGTCAAGAGCAAGCTCAAGGGCCACTCTAAAAGAATAACTGGCCTTGCTTTCTCCCATGTGCTGAATGTGCTAGTTTCATCTGGAGTTGATGCTCAGGTAATACTCATTTCATCTGATGTCAGAAGCTTGCACTGCTTGTGGGTTTTATTGCTGCAAATTTTTCTTCATTATTCTAGCCTTTTGGTCTTTATTAGAAGTATGCATTTTTAAATTTCAAAATTTCTTACGATTTTATCTTTTCTTCAGATTTGTGTATGGAATTCTGATGATTGGGAAAAGCAGGAGACAAGGTTCTTGCAGCTGGGAGGCAATCAGCAGCACAGTCAGAGACACATGTCCAATCTCATCAGAACCAGATACACTTCCTGGTTGTACATGAAACTCAGCTTGCCATTTATGAAACTACAAGACTTGAATGTGTAAAGCAGGTACCCTTTCTTTTTAGTACACTTTGCTTGTGGAACTAATGTCTTGTTTTCATGTTTGTAATGATTTTTTTTTTTTTTTTTTATGATTTCCAGTGGGTTCTGCGGGAATCTTCCGCACCGATTTCTCATGCAGCATTCTCATGTGATAGTCAGCTGGTTTATGCCAGCTTCCTAGATGCGAGTGTTTTTGTGTTTAGTGCTGCAAATTTCAATCTAAGGTTGCATTGTCGCCTCAATCCTTCATCCTATCTTCCTGCTAATGTCATGTAATTCCCCAAACCATTGTCTAACATCATTGTGTTTAAAATATTTGGATTATTTTTTTTTTTTTTTGAATAACATGCTCTCTCATGTTAACTTTGGTGATGCTTTTTTTTTTTTTTCCCTTTTTAATCACAGGATAATTCCCTGTTTGGACAAACTGATGTTTCACTATATTGACTTTCTACTGGTTTTGGTAAGTGAAAAGTCACATGACCCTTTGTTGTGCCTTTGATTGGTGATTTCTTTCTTGACTCTTTATTGCTTACAAACATGCAGGGCCTAATGAGATGATTGTGTTCATTTTCTGCATGCAAAATGCTTTTAGCTTTGCTCTTAATTCTCTCAAGGCCAGCAAAAGATCAATGTCAGAAGTTGCATTGGCAAAATTTACATAAGATTGACATTTCTTCATGGAGGGAGAAAAAATAACAGAGTAGAGAAAGAAACATGCACAAATTTGATTACTGCTGTGATGCCAATGTCTGAAGTAAAAGAAAAAAGGAAATTTATAACTGCTGATTTTTCCTGCTCAAAGGAAAGACTGAATAACCAGAACTACTTTTCAAGACATGCCAATTCACAATCTCTTGCCTGCAGTTCTAACGTGCATCCACTCATCCACTCGGAGCAAATCAATTTGCACTGGGACTATTGGATGCTGGGGTCCATGTATTTGAGCCTCTTGAATCTGAAGGAAAATGGGGTTTGCCTCCACCTGATGAAAATGGGTCAGCAAGCAGCATGCCAACTACTCCTTCAGTAGGACCTTCAGGTTCAGATCAAGCCCAGAGATGATCCTAAGCCGGAGCACAAGTTCTTTTATATTCTTGGCTTGCTGGCCCATTCCTAATTTAGGTATGTATGTCATTTGACTAGCTTCTGCTGGCTTTTTTTTTGTCTTCCTTTTTTCTGTGGTTGTTGTTAAGTTTGACCGGCCCTTATGTCTGTATGCCACTTCTGATCATTCTTAAGCTTGGGAATGCTACGGCATAAATATTCATTCCAGCCAACTAACTAAACTCTATTAAAGGACTTTGTAATTTTCCCTATATCTGACTTTGATTTTTTGTATCTCCTTTACTGCATTACTCAGTCCATGGTTAATGGTTTTAACCATGCTAATCCAATATGCTTCATGGCTAGGTTACCAATTGTCACATTTCTTTTCATGATATGTGCCTTTCTCTCTTATTTTGTGAGGAGTATCTGACCAGCAGTTGTAGATTATAGAACATGAATTTATTATAATTTTTATTCCTTTGTTCGTTTCTCATTCGAATTTCAATTTATGTTCTGCATGCAGCTATGTAATTTACTCGAGGAACAACTTGCAGAAGATGTAGAACCTTGCATGTTCCATGGGATACCGTGCAAGGTAAATGATGTAGGACTGCTAATGGTGAATGCCTTTTGCCCTCCGGAAATTTCTTAAAGGAAGGTTTTTATGTATTTTGTGCTACGATTAATTTCTTCCTTTTCAATTGGTGAAGAGTATGAAATGGTTCTTATCTTATCCTCAGCCCTTGGCTTTCTTCAAATATTAAAGGATTGCATTCTTTTGCTTTTGTATATCTCGCCAACACCTTCCATTCTCTTTTATTCCCTTCTCTTTGGGATCTTGGATATCAGTAATACATCCGAATTCAGACATTGCATCTGGCTCCTTATGAAAGGGTTTTGTCCAATGCAAATCAATTTACTGCATATTTAACATAATTATGCTATAGCATAATGTTATTAGTCTGTCATAGAAACCACTTTTTTTTTGTTAGAAAATTAGGATACACATGGTCTTGCTTAATAGTGCAATTTGAACTAGGGATCTCTAATTTGTTTGGTTTGGCTGCCTATTGATATGCCTCTTCAACATAGAAACTATTTGATGCAGCTCAAGACAGCTTAAAATAAGGTAGTTAGCAGATGAAGAAGTAGTCAATTTGCCATATGTCCTCGTAGTATTGGACTAAACATGTGCATTACTGTCCAATGCATGCTGCCTTGCAACTAACCTCCCAAACATTTTTGTTTACTTGATGTCAATACCTTAATCTCTCTCAACATGTTTTTTCCATGTTCTTCTCTTATCTTGTTTAAATGCCTACACCTAATCTTTATTTCCACGCAACAGGTGTTGGACACCAATCCTTATACTATGCAATGTTTGTTGAAAACCAAAGAAATCCAAAATCTCAAGACATTAGATGCATTGGTCTTTTTTTCCGACCTAAGCACTTTTTTCACTTGACGCATATACCTTAGTCTTTCCTAACTTCTTGTCATGCATGTGTTCTTGTCATTTAAATGCTCACTTGTTTAGGTGCTTACACTCAATTCTTATACCCACGCAACATGTTTTGGAAACCAATCTTTGTACTCATGCAACATGCAACGTATGTTGGAAATCGAAGAAACTCAAAATTTTAAACATTGGGTGCATTAGTCCTCCTTTCTAACATTAGATTCCTGAGTGTTATTACTACTTATTTTTTGAACTACCACTTAAAATTTAAACACCAAATTTAAAAAAAAAAAATTCAATAAATAATAAATTTATAAATTTAATATTATATTTTAATTTAAAATTTTAAAAATATTAAATTTATTAATTTTTATTTATATTATTTTATTTTTTATATGAAAATTTTTTAATTACATAATTCACACTTAAAATTTTAATAAATATTAGTTTGAGTTTTGAGTTTATATCTCATTAAGGGTTCATATGGAGTACTAAGTGTACTAACCAAAATTTTATGTAAAAACTCATTTGTTTATATATTTGGACAACTCAATTCATTTTTCTTATCAATCTGTTAAAGATTAACTTCAAATACATTATTATTAAGTTTCATAAATGCTATTGAACAATAGATTTCTCCAACAATTATTAGTTGACTCAAATTTGGTCTAATTACTAATTTGAACTATTAGTCCTAATTTTGAGGAAAAAAAAATCGGTTGTTCTCAGTTCTAATTTCGTTCCTTGATTAGATATCTACTAGTTTAATTTCAAAAAAAACACAAAATTCAATAGGACTGGTCTCAGTAATGGCTTTACTAGAATGAGAATCAGTTCCTCTTCGAACTAAGTTCAATTTGAACCTAAATAGGGGTCACCTCAAAAACTATCACTAATAGCCTTATGTAATATTAATAGGTGATCTGTTTTTGGCTTCCAGCAAAGAACATGTAGACGAAGCAGAAACCCTGATCTCTTTACATCATTTTATAAGCTTAAGCTTTAGTTCTCCTTTAGTAATTTGAGTTTCAATTTTCTCTTGAAAATATTTTCTATATGAATCAGAATTTTATTAACGTCATTACTTTGGAAGTAAGTGGATCGAAATTTAATATTAAGTTATAAAAATAATACTACTGATCTTATTGATATAAAAAAGAAAATGATAAATAACATCAAGTTATTTTGAACATCCAAAAAGTTTTCCATTAAACTCTATTAAATATGAGTATTATTAGAAAAGTTGAAAAGTAAAAAACAACCCCTTTTTATTGACTTGTTGTTTGCTCCTCCAAACGGGACTTGCATGTGGCAATAGTTCATTTAAATTATAGCTAGCTATCTAACTATTACATGACCTTACTACATGACTTTTCAAATGGAAGTTGGCCTATGTAGGGGCAGTAAAGGATTTTTATTTTTTATGCGATTTTGTTGATTAATTCTAACGTATTGAAATCTCCTTTATTCAGTTTTGGTATTAATAACATCAAACACAAGATTTGACATTAACGGAACATTTTTATCTTATCTTTTTTTTATTAAATAAAAAAATAAAATATAAAAAATTATAAATTAGATAAAAAAAACAAATTAAATTCTTAATTTATAATTAATAAAATTTTATATTTATTTGATTTTTTTTATTTTTATTATTAATTTTATAAAAAAATTTTATTTTATTTTATTATACAAAATTAATTAATTAATTAATTATATTATATTTTATTAAAATATTTTATTTTTTAATAAAAATAAATTTATTTTATTTTTATTATTTTTATATTTTTTATCACAATTTATTTATTAATTAATTTATTTATTAATTATAAAATTATAAATTATAAATATATAATTAAAATATAATATATATTATTTTTATAAAATTAAATTATTTAAATTTATTTAATATTATAATAATATAAATTATTAATTAATTAATAATTAATAAAATAAATAATAATTTTTTAAAAATATATAATAATTATTAATATCTTATAAATTATTAAAATAATGATATATAAATAAAATAAATAAATTAAAAAAATATTTTAATAAATAAATAAATAAATAATAATAATATATTATTATTATTATAAAAATATATAATAAAATATTAAAAAAAATATATATCTAAAGGGCTGGCTTTGGACTCTGCTCGGTCACAGCCACCTCGCCGTTTCAGCTCCGTTATAGTTCGGCTCGTACACTTGATCTCTTTCACTCGGCTCTCTGTGTCTCCAGCTGAGATTATCGTAAGCGAAATGGCTGTGTGTTTTCAGCCATCGATCATTACAAGGTATAATGATCATGAGAATTGATCGTTTTGTGTGCGCGACTGTGTGCGTGTTTGTGTGTGCGTGTGCCTTTTTTTTTTAGTGTGTTTGTTTCTCTGGAAAATGATTCCCCGAAAAAGGAAAAAAGGAAGAAAGAAATTCACTGAATTTTTATCTTTCACGCTCTTAAGCTGTGTAAAGTAGCTTTTGATTGGAAGAAAATAAAGTTTCTCTTTTGAAGGGAATATTATTTTTTTAAATATATTTTTTGTTCCATTACTTTTGCATGTTTTGCTTAATAATCGTGTTGAGTTTTAATTATGTTTTGTTCTTAATATTAATTTTGTCTATTTCAGTTGTTTCTGTGACACAGCCTTTTTTTAAAAAACAAAATTACTTAAAACAGTGTACTGTTTTACTTTTTTCTCTGTTGCCTGTAGGTTTTTTCTTTTTTTTGTCTGGATTCTCTTTGGCAGCTGAGAAAATTTTGAGAAAAGGGAAAATGAAAAGAGAGTGGTATTATGAAATTAAGATACTGGCTTTTATGTTTATGGAAGTTTATTTCGTGTATAAGTTGGAGTGTGTATTGCATTATTAACTTAGCTTGTTATTTTGTAGAAAAAGTATATAAATGTTAGTTGAATCATTAGCTATAATTCTCTGCAGCTAATTGGTGCATGCTTTCTACCAATTTAAATTTGGCTATTCAGCTGAAAAGTGTAAAATGGCTTTCTTTTAAGGTACTGCAAGTTAACCGTATTGATGTCTTGAAGTCCAATACATTGGTAAAACAGAGTATTTAAGCGTTAATGTTATGTCAAATACTGTTTTTTTGATGGCGAGCAAACCTCAGTCCGGTGCCATAGTTCCCACTTGCTTAATGGAATGCGCATAGGCAGATTTGAACCCAAGACTGTGTGCCTACCTCATACAATTTTCAAATTTCCTTTACCACCATGCTAGCCATCAGTGGTTTATTTGCATGACATGGGCTTGTTTTTGTCTTGTAGACTTTTCTTCTGTTAATTTGTGGAGGAAAAACAAATGATCATTTTGGGGTAATATGCGATCACGTTTAGTGCTGATGATGTTTTGGGGAGGATGGGGTAGTTATCTGATTCTCCGCATTTACAATTTGAGCTAATTTCACTTCAAGTGAAAATGACTTTTTTTCCAATTGGCATGCATTATGGCATCAAAAAGTGGTTTACTGTGCATATTCTGGAAATAGGGGAAAAAAGAATGCAATATAATAAAGTAGTTTGAGTGCTTTGGATGTAAATTTGGGTCAACTTGTGTTCTTAAAATTCCTTTGCTGAAAGGAGATAATTTTGATAAATTTTTGTTCAAAGGTGAGCTTAAAATGCCAAACCATGTGCTATCCATAAGTGCAGAGTGGGTTGCACATTCTTATGAACTTAGAACTTATCCTTTTGCTGCATAATTTACTGAACATAATTCTTAGGTGCTTTCAGTTGTTGGTGATGTTGGACATACAATTATTTATTCAAGATAGAGAACAAATCACAATTGTCTCAGCTGAAAATTCTTTCCAAGGTTGTTTTCTTCATAATGATGTTGGTTGGACACTGATTCTGCCACACTGTTTTTATTTTTTCAGGGTGCACTATGGTGCATATTTTCATTCTTGGTCATTCTGTGGATTAGGATCTTTCTCTGCTGCAATTTTATGACATTTGATTGATTGCAAATATGTCCTTGATGGTGGGAGCTTGTTCTAGGAAGTGAGATCAATTAGATAATGAAGATAACTTACCTGAAGTTCTTTCTGGAAGCTATGGCAAATGTGGAAGCTCAAAGTGGTTGGGAAACTCATACTCTAGATCTCTCAAAAATTTACAGTGGGAAATTGGCAAATGTCCATCCCTTATGGAATTATGTGTTAAACAAATATGTGATGTATACTTGTCAACATTATGCCTGGGTGAGGCTGCCAATTGATTTGTCTGGACTGACTTGTCTTTTAAGTGTTTTCCTTGAACAAGACATAGATAAGTATAAGACATTTTCAATGCTTCCAAGGACCTGAGTCAGCAGATCTTCAATGAATTGGTGTATTCTCGACGACTGAATCAGTGGTAATGCTTTCTTGTCCCATTCTTCTTCTTTTCTTTCTTCCTTCATTTAATAATTTACTTGCAATAGCTGTCAATATACAGAAGCATTAGCATCCTATTTCCCTAAAGTACAAGAGGGGGAAGAGGACTGACCACAAGATGGGGAGTCATGCAATGTTTCTAACCTAAAGTTATTGAGGTACATGATATTTCCACTTTTGCTATCACATTTCCCTCATCTAGTGGTGCAATCTCTTTGCCTTAGAGTAGCTGTTCATCAAAATTCAGTTTCCTGTTGTCTTCACCCCCCCACACACAAAAGAGACGATGAAGTTGAACAACTTAGGTTTGCATAGTGATTTGTTATTGTTTACACAAGCAATACCTTTCCATTTTGATGGTCAAAGTATGGACTTTCACATGAGATTGCATGGACTTCCATACCATATCTTTTAAAATTGTTTGTTGATGTAATTATATCTGACCCACAGAGCAAAATAACTAGAAAAAATTAGTGGAAGAAAATATCGCACAATGGACATATAAATCAACTGACAGTTTGGAAAATAAAGAGAGAGAAATTGCTTATCATTCAATGACATATTTTTTTGACCCCCTTATGAGCCCTTTCTAGTTCCAGGATGAAAGTATGCCACGCCAAAAGGTTTTAAAGGCATTAAATGACAACATATATGGGATCTAAAGTAGGACATTGATGTTTTATGTTTTCCCCTTGTCTCATTTTGTAGTGTGTCAAAAGTCATATTAAGTCTCCAACCCTCATAAACATAGTCATAGTTTAAATTTCTGGCTCTTCCTTCTTTCAACCAAACTCTGGGTATTTGCTGTTCTGTCCAAGCTGTCTGGTGTTTTCCACAATTTTTAATATCCTTGAAGGTCTTCTCATAGTTATTCCTTTATTTTTAATCATTTTGTTGGTAGATTGCTGCTGTCTGCATTTTATGATCAGATTTTGTAGACCTGTCAAAGTTGACAAGTTTGAGTTTTAGAAGAAACAATGCAATTACAGCCCAGGGAATGAGTTCCTTGACTGGCTTATTCAAATTGGCCAAGTTGTATTGGGGGTGGGCTTGTACACCTCAAGGGTATTATTAGCAGTTTCTTGGGTTTTGGAAAGGCATAAAACTTTCTTGTTTTATATATATATATATTGTTCATATTAGAACCCAGAGAACACACCCAATTATGTAAGGTTGAGAAATATGGGTTGTTTTCTCCATGAATTCTTTCCTAGAAATGATATACAATTTCTTTAAAATTTTAAACAATATGCAAGTTAGCCTACTAAGAGTGGTTTGTAAGAGTTAAATTTTATACTTTAATAATGTGGCCTTCTCAATTTCTTTTTTCTTTGACAAAAGATGTTTAGAGCACTGTAAGCTGTCTGACCATACCTTACGAATAAGTAATTGCTGTTGCGGCATTTCTTCTCTGTTGTGAATTGATATGGATTTTCTTGCATGTGATGGGAGCAGTTGTGGACTTCTAAATTGGGTTTGAATTGGCCTGTTGATCAGTTGTTTGATATGCTTTTCTGTTGTGATGGACAGACAGCATTGCTCAACCATATGTCGACTACAGAGCATGGGAAGCACATAGCAGTGATAGAGAATGAGGTATATAGAGATGAATTTTGGATCCTTGTGTTAATTGATTCGATTAGAGAATTTTTGTTGTCTTGATAATATGAGAAGGGGATTTTTTTTTTTTTTTTTTTTCGGCTTAGTGATGGTTATGTTATTTTGCAGAAAATTATTCTGGTCTTGAAGCTTGTTGTTTGATACTGACAATGGATGTAATCTTAACTTGTAGTTATACTTTTAAATTGATTATGTATTGTTGAATCAATTTGTTTCCTATTGTTGAATTTGCAGTATGGTGACGTTGACATTGATGGTTCCCTAGTGGCTGCAAAAACTACTGGGGCTCAGGACATTGTTATGCTGAACAATGGTTGTCTGTGCTGTACAGTAAGGGGTGATCTTGTGAGGATGATCAGGGAATTGGTTGAGAGAAAAAAGGGAAATTTTGATCATATTGTAATAGAGACTACAGGTAGGAGATTAATACCAGAAACAGACCTAAATCTTGATTATAAGCATTGGAAGTTGTTTATCTCAATTTTTTTGTGATCTGTAATCTTAGAGAAGGATAGTCTTGTGTAGCTTAGTTTCACTCATGTATATGAAACTGGTTGCATACATTAAGCAAACTTCTCCATAACTGTTTGATGACAGCCCTGGCACTTCTGCAGGTTTGGCAAATCCTGTCCCAATCATTCAGACTTTTTATGCTGAGGATAAGGTTTTCAATGATGTGAAGTTTCAGAGTGTTGTCACTTTAGTTGTTGCTAAGTATGTTACTTTTCATTTGGATGAAGTCAAGCCAAAGGGAGTACTGAATGAGGCAGTTGAGCAAATTGCTTATGCTGACACAATTATAGTAAATAAGGTATTCTTTGTATTTGTAGTTTACAGTGCTCTTCATTAAACTACTGTCACTTTGCATTGCTTGGGTATTCCTTGCATTTGGAGTAAGGTATTCTTATTTTGACAGAATTATAGAATAAGGTATTCTTTTGCTGACAGAATTATAGTAAATAAGGTATTCTTATGCTGACAGACATGATGAAAGAGCTGGTTACCTGTGATTGGGATTTTTTTTTCCCAGAAATATTTTTAATGCTTCTAGATTAGCTTTTCTGGTAATCAATGTTGCCCAGGTGCTTGAAATTGCATGCCACAAAATGAAGCTTTCTATTTGAAGTAAGACAACACAAAAATGAAATATGTGTCAGTATGTGTCATCCAATTATTGTGGCTAATAATCTGACCTTCAAAATGTTTGTCAACGAACATCAAGGTTCAGTCTTGCATTTGTCTTAGTTGTAGAACCTCTCTCTAGTTGTAACTAATATCAGTTATTTTTATTTTTACTAGACTGACTGGTTGGTGAGCAAGTGATTTCTTCTTTAGTGCAGTGCATAAGGGCAAGTATTCTGCTCTTTATGTTGAGCCCTTTCTTTTGTTACAACTTGAATTTCTTTGTGAGCTGACTTAGAGTGCACATGGCTCATTTGAAGCAGACACAATATGGAAAAGTAGACTTGGATTATGTAGTTGGCATTGGAGGCTTTGATTTGGAGAGGTAACTTTTTTACTTGCCTTGCTCCTGGATTTGAATTTCTTATTTTTTTTCATGTTCTCCATTGGTTGTCGTCAATGTTATTTTAGGGCATTTCTTGGTAGGAAGTCTCTGATTATATTCATTTTATGCGTCTAATATATATTACCATATTTTTAACCAATTTTTTTTCTTCTTTTGGTTGCACAAAAATTTTCCCATTCTTTGCTCGTGCCATTAACTTGTGCATGATAACTTTCAACAAATCTTGTCTTTTCAGTAATTGCAATGATATGCTCAAATTTGAAATTAACCTTGGTGGAATTTGTTTTACAACCTTCTTTTAATCAATGTTGTTCATGTTGCTCTTGATTTGGTTGACTATTTCAGCAACTCTTAAATGGAAACCTTGAATGCTTTCACTTTCTTTCATTGAAAGCTTAACAAATTGTCTTCGCATATTTTGAAGTTTCAAGTCTTTGAATTCCTTTTGTGATATTTGTCATGCATTTTTGGCTTTTGACACCAAAGATTCTAGGAAAAATATTTTTGTTCACAGTTTGCTGAATGATCCTCATTGCACTTGCATCTCTCTTGACATTTTACTTTTAGTCTTTCATCTCCTATTTGACCTCATTGTAGAACTCTTTTCTACTGGTAGTTATTGATAATAATTAGCGACTACCACAAAATTTGTGAGATAAAGATCATCTTCTTTCTCAGGCTTCAATATTCATGGAATTCTCCATCAAATATTAAAACTTGACTTTGAGTTTATATGAAGATGGCAAAAGGATTATCTGTGGCCATGATTTTACTAGGACAAGAGTGCACAATTTTTTTCAGATGAGTCAAATATGTGAGGAAAGGACTAAATTGAGACTTTAGGAATTGAGGGATCAATCTGCAAAACTTTTTGGGCTTACTAGCATTGAAACAGTGTCATCCAATTTTTTGTATCCACAAATTGTTGTCAACTATTTTCACGCAAAATCTTTTGGTTTTTGTTTTTTTAATCAAGGGGGATATAATATCTGATTTTCAAGAAACTTCAGCTGCAAACTCTCAACAGTGTGCCCATCGGATCTAACTTTGAGACCACTAGTTGTGTCAAATGCATGATTGGATGAATTATTAGGTGGCAACTTTCAGAAACTTTCAAGAAGAGAAAAAAGGGTGCAAAACAGAGTGAAAGTATTTGTGTGGATATGTGTGGTTGCTTCTCCTGCAAATAATTATTGGATTTCTTGTTTTTTTAAGCCTATTTATTCTTTTTCTAAGGTTATGAAGTCCATGTTTACTTACAGTTTTCTTTGCTGCCTTCATGAGTTGTATTTTTTTTGACTTCCTTCATTGGTATAATGTCTTAGTCTCTTAGCAATAAATTTATAACTGTTGCTTAGCTTGCATGGCAGTTCCTTAAACATGAAAGGCTTCCTGATTTCTCTTCCCTAAGATATTTTTCTGGAATTTTCTTTTTGCTTGATTCCTTAATTTTGACCAAAATTACAAATTACCTTTTGAAAATGTTGTTGAAGATTTGGAGTATAATAAATGACCTATATCTTGAGACTTGACAATTTAAACTTTGGGGTGGAATGGTTTCTTGACATGGTGTCAGAGTCTTCATGATCAAGTAATCATGGGTATGAATCATGCTTGCTCACATTTTGCATGATGGGGTGTGTTGGAGTAGAACATATAATCCATATCTTGGGTCTCACCAAACAGTTTAAAGTTTTTGGGTAGAATGGATTCTTAACGAAGATTATTTTTGTTATTATTGTAGCACTACCATTCACTTCTTGCAGAAGCCTTGCTTCCATAGTTTTGCTTCAAGAGTAAACTTGGTAGTTGGAGTAGCTTTGCCTGTCTTTTTTTATTAGATTTCCTGTTAGGCAAAATTTCTGTTTCTAATTAATCAAGGGTGTCCAAATTTTTATAATGATTAGAAGTGTTAATAGTCTCTGCATACAGGGTTTATACGATATTTTCAGAGGTTAATTTGGGGGTCTTCTGCCCGTTGGTAATTTTCACCTTTAATGTGTGAGGCTCTCTTGTCTTGCCCTGGGAGCAAGACTGATTCTAGAAGTTCTAAGTATGAAGCTGGCAGTCCTTTAATTCTATTAGTGGGACACAATTGAGTTTTTTCAATCTCTTTTGCTCTTCATAATTTATCTAAGTGATACAAGTTTAAATTCCATACTTAAAATCCTGATATTTGGATTTCCCAAACTCTGATAAAATCTAGACCTCAACAACCTTAAATCCTCCCCTCCAAGCTTTCCTACATCACCATTGCTAACATCAAGTCCGCCACTATAATGTAAAATTGTATCATGAAATGAGCTAGTCTACAGTGCTATTTTTATGTGTCCTGCCTTATTGCAGAACTTGCTTCTACAGCAGCTGCATAAATGGGATTACATTTGATGCTGCTATAGAAAGATTAAGTGCTTACTCCTGAGCTGTTGCCCACTTCCCAATAGCTGTTAAAGAGGTAGGGTGTTTCAACTGCAATATTTATCATTATCGTGTATTGGTTATGAATGTTTGTTTGTGGCTATCTATCTTACCGCATATTTCTTTTTACAGGAATTCAATAAATTGATGCAGTGGTCTGTGGTCTTTATCTAATAATAGTGGTTCCAGCATTTAGTGTAGCAGATCAAAGAAATTTGAGGTCTCATTTAATTTAGCAGATTATAATACATGAACCATTGGAATACAAAGAGTTAAGTGAAGAGAGAGTCCCGTCCTTTTGTATCACTGGATGAAAATGGAAATTCTAATTCCATCTTTCTCACTAGAATCTTGCAGTTCAAATGGAGAAATGGTTGGTTCTATTCTCCCTCTGAAAAGGCAATTACTGAAGGAAGGGAGACCGGATCCTAGTCCTCAACATACTGCATGGCTTAAGGAGTTAAATGTTGTCTAGTTATGCTGTTAAATTGTGCAGTTGTGTCTTTTAATTGATTCTTTTAAGGGGTGCCTCTGCTGACCTTAGCCTCACTATTCCCAGTTACAGTATTGTAACCAAAATGTCTTCTACCTCGAATATTTGTATTCCGATAAAAGAATCCAATACAAGTTGAGTTGGTGACAATAACAAAATCCAACATATATGTTTGGATTGGATTTATCTTGTAACCAACTACCAAAGGAAATATCAATAGAATTTAGAAATTTGAGTGGGCATTGAACTTGTCTATTCTGCCCGTGTCAATGTGGAAAACAAAATCCTTGCAAGATACGTAGGTCAACGAGCTAGATTTCTAAGAAATTATTTTTTTTTTATTTTTTTTAATTAAATGAGCTAGATTTTTAAGAAATTACTCTTTTTTTTATCTTTTTTAATTAAATTTTAAACATATTTTTTAAAAATTTAAATTTTATGTGTAAAAAAATATAATAAATATAAGATAAAAAAAATTATAATTTTAAATTTAATAAAAAAATAGTTATAAATGAGAGATTAATATATTTAACTTGAAAAATAATTTTTTAATTATAAAAAGAACAATAGTGAAGGTTAAGGTCATCTTTTTTTAACACGAGATAGGAATATCGGTGGATTAGTAAGACATTGTTGCAATAATTATAAAATTGACTCCTTTTTTATTAATTAAGAAGTGGCTCATGGTATATTTATCAAGATGCTTTAAGGATAGTTATAGAATGTTAATAAATTAGATACAAAGACTTCTTATCTAATTCTTATTCTATCTAGCAACTAGATCCATGTAACCGTTGATTTTGTTGTCATATTGTGAAAGTGATGCCATTCATTTGGTCTACCTTTCATTACACGGCAAGTACTTCTCACTTGGTCTACCTTTCATTACACGGCAAGTGCTTCTCATTGGTCTACCTTTCATATTTTGAAGGTGATACGGCAGCCTCCCCAATAACTATTGGCAACTTGGCATATTATTTCTTGTAAATACTAAATAAAGGGCATTGACGTTGACTGGAAGTCAGTTTAGACGATTGTCATTTGTTTAAGTTTTTATTTCCAGGAGACAAAATGTCTGTGTCAAAGTTGTTTTCTTGTGTAATTTCTTGATCGACAAGTACCGAAGACAATGACCTATACGGTTGTCATTGGAAGACTATATCACAATCTGAAAATTGCCTTTAGGATCTTTCATTTTTTCCACTGGTCTCTCAACCCGTGTCACAAGTTTCGCCTTTTTTTTTTTTTGTATTTTTAGTTTACTTTTCTTTTCTTGCCTTGTGAGAGGGGGTAACAATGACTTTCTCATCTACCCATTATTATTTTTGTAAAATAATATATAAAAATATTTTTAATGAAACATACGAAAAGTAAAAATTATTAGAATGGTTAGAAAAAATTTGTAAAAATTAATTTAAATATTTAATAAAAATATAAATATATTTTAAATTTTATTATTTTATAAAAAATTAACGATAATATTTTTATAATTTAAAAAAATTTATTATGAAATTCTAAGTAAAATAATCATCCCAATAATTTAATACGTGTTACGCTAAAAAGTGCAGTAACGCTCGTTTGACACACTGAAACTACGTATGATCACCTTGATGGCTTCTGGGTTCATTTACATTTTCTTTTAACTTCAGTTCTCTAGTTCTTGGTAAGGAGTCTCCTATTATGTCTATCACTTGGGTTATTGAATGAGATGTTAAATACTCAATAGTTTAAATTTAATATAATTTTAATATAAATTTATATTAAATATATGTTTATAATTTTATTTTTAATTATAATATTCTATTAAAATATTATAAATATATAATTAATAATTATAATAATATAATATATTATCTCATATCAAATTAATTAAATTTATTCGGACGACTACTAATTTGTTTTGTTCCTAACTTTACAAAAATTTTGATATTAAAATATTGACACCTTATGTTGTTTATTCACAACAAGCGTGGGACAGAACCACTGACATGACATAAAATTCCTTTAGCTTTGCTGTTTTCTTTTTAACTTTTTCCCGTCCTTTTTTATTCCTTGCGGTGATAGTGGGAGGCCACTGTTTATTTTGTAGTCATGTAACACTCGGGTGATCTTTGAATTGTTGGTAACAATTAATACTTCTTGTTGGTAACAATATATATTAAAAAAGAAGAAGAAGAATAGGTGTACTTTTTCTTCTCTTTTAAGTTATATACAAAGACTTTTTTTATATGATATGTGCATTGACTATAGAATTACAAAATTGACTCCTTTTTGATCAATTAGGAAGTGACTCATGGCATGTTTATCAAGATGTATTAAGGATAGTAATGAGATGTTAATAAATTAGATACAAAGACTTCCTCCTACCTAATTCTTATTGTGTCTAGCAACTGGATCCATGTAACCATTGATTTTGTTGTCATATTGTGAAAGTGATGCCATTCATTTGGTCACCTTTCATTACACGGCTTCTTACTTGGTCTACCTTTTATTACACGGCAAGTGTTTCTCATTTGGTTTACCTTTCATATTGTGAAAGTGATGCTTCTCATTTTATAATAGTATACATTTGTCTTTTCAATATAATTGTTAAGGTCATGAGAATTAGTCTTATTTTTCTATTTTAAATTTTTTGATTATCACATTTTGGAGCATTGCTTGCTATGATAATTGTGGTATATCATTGGGTTTTCTAAATTATTACATTATTTTTGACAAGATTTATTTATTATTTATATCATACATATTTTTATAATAATACAGACATGAGTTCCTTTTGGACCATGTTATTGTGCAAATTAGAGAGTTTATAAGTTAAGTCTTAGATACGCTTTAGAAATTAGAGAGTTTATAAGTCAAGTCTTGGACACGCTTTGAAAATTAGAAAGGAAATAAGTCAAGTTTTGGACACCCATTTTCTAGGAAATGTTATCCTCCTTAAAGTCTTGGACACGGTTTGGAAAAATCTAAGTCTCCATTAGATCATGAACATCAATTTCATTATTCATGCTTCAAGTCAAGGTCTTTTATGAACACAAAATTAGAAAATATTTCATAAGTTACAACTCATTTTTATGGGGAAAGATTTAGTTTTGTAGTTGGTGAAAAAATATCTTAAATTTACAAAATAGACCCTATTACATTTTCATGAAAACTCTTTTTAAATTAGTAATTTTCACAATTTGGTAAGGTGAAATAACTATATTATATATATAGAAAAACTCTTTTTATGCTTGTTAATTTGCATGACAATGGAGTTCTGTTTTTCCAGGAAACATGTGTTTTGGGTTCTGATCAATTTAATATGCTTAAGTGGTTATGAGAGTTGCCTAGAGGAAGAGAGGTTGGGTTTATTAAGTATCAGGGACTACTTCGAGTCAAGTGGGGTGAGCACAGAGCTTGCGTTTCCTTCCTGGACTGATGATCTGGCATCTGACTGCTGCCGCTGGGAACGAGTCAAGTGTAATAGCACCACAGGCCGAGTGATTGAGCTCTTTCTCAATAACACTCGCCTGGAACCACAGCAGTTTCTAAATGTGTCCTTGTTTCTTCCTTTTGAGGAGTTGCACAAGCTAGACTTGCATGACAATGGGTTTAGTGATTGCTACCAGAATCATGGTACATATTACGCTTCTTTACTTTTCCTTCTTTGCTTCTTGTTTTCATGTTCACAGTGATTCCAAACCCACACAGATCTGCAGACATAGCTGAGTTAGCTTCTGTTACACAGGAGATTTTTGAGTTAAAAATTGTTTTAATGTCTTAATTGGGAAAGTCATGATTACGTATTGGTTCAATTGTTTCTAAGATTAACTTGTCTTGTAAATGCATAAATGAGAAGCAGAAACATATTCATTCTGTATTTATTTAAGGGATTTGTTGCATAACCAAGAAAATTTTTCCTGCAGGTTTTGAGAAGATTTCTAATTTGAAGAAGTTGGAAGTCCTAGATCTTTATTTGAACAACTTCCAAAACAATATCCTACCGTCTTTGGGTGAAATTACATCGTTGAGAAGTCTAAATTTGAGTTTAAACAATTTTAAAGGATCTTTCCCGGTTAAAGGTACTCAAATTGTCTTTCATCAAACCTTTTTTTTTTTTTAAATAAAAATTCATTTAATTCTTTTAGTCATTTATTATTTTAAATTTCAAATTATAATTTTTATTAGTAAAAAACATCCTTAAGTAATTCTTGGAAAGGAATTTGAATTAGAGCACTACATGATCCAACAAAATTAAACAAAACACCCCCGTAAACATGATCATAAATTTTTTTTATATCAATCTTCATCGAATCATGTATGATGTGAGTACAATGAAATTTATAAGATATAAGAAATTTATTTTATCACATAGAAAAGTTTGACAAAAAGACAGTAAACAAAAATAAAAAATTTAACTTATAAGTTGAAACTTTAGGGATATATAATGAAAGGTGTGTATTACTAAAATTTAATTCAACTTCAAAGAAAAGAAAAGTAAAAATAAAGAGAGAAATTGAAACAATTTGTAATATGTCAGGAAAACTTAAAGTGGAGAATTTTATTCAAATGTGACTATCAAAGACCTTTTTTTTTTTTAACTAAATTTCCCTTTGACTAGTCAAATTAAACCTTGTTAATGGTTAAATCATATCATCTCACTACAAAAACCAATATAAAAACAGAATTATAAAGAGAATAAAAAATAAAAGATATTTTTCTCATATAAAGTATAAAGTATAAAGTATAAATTAATTTCAACATTACTCAAAAAAAAAAAAGATAAATATAACAATTAGATGAACATAAAATTATTGGAGGTATAGCTCTTTAACTTCAATTTTTGCATTTTGATTGGGAGAAATTGATCCTATAGTCAAAAACTTCTTTATTTCAACATATGCATGCACCAAATTAGTATATATATGTTTTCATTTCTTGGCGGAACAACTATAATCTATTCTCAGAATTAAAGGCTCTTGAGCACCTAGAAACGTTGGATGTAAGCCATAACTATTTCAGTGATCCTCCAAAGATCCAAGGTAAAGACATCAATCCTTTTCTTTTCCTTTCTTTACTTTTTTTTTTAAAAAAAAAAAATTTCCTTTTTGTTTCATCATCAAAAAGGATAAATAATAATGATAGTTCTTTTAAAACTTTTGAAACTATAAATTATAAAATATTTTATAATTTTATACTTTTTCATCAATTTTTTATATAATTTTTATTTGATTTAATTATACATATTATTGAGTTTTAGGTATATTACATAATTTTTTAAAACATAAATAAATGACAAGATAACTTTTTATTTTTATTTATAAATGAAATTATTATGATATAATTTGTATATATCTAAAGTATAACTATTTTTTAATTTTTTTATCATTTTCGATATTTTAGTCAAGACATATTGTATACATATAGTGAAATTAGACACCACTATTATATATGTGATGTGAATTTTATATAATAATACTGGTAAACTCATAAATGCATTTAGGGGAATAACTATTAAATGCTCTATGTATTTTAGATTTCAAGTCTTTGAAGAATTTGATAGTATTGGATCTATTTGACAATAGATTCAATAGCAGCATCCTGCCCTTTGTATGTACCCTTACATCACTTAGGACATTGAATCTTGGTTGGAACAATTTGGCAGCATCTGTTTCCACAACAGGTATCGCAATTCTCTGAATTTAATTTGTTTTGTTCTTTTCTTTTCCCCTATACTATGCTGTTGCAAAACACTCTTTTTAATTTCTTTTTGGCAGAACTCTCTTCTTTGGAAAACTTAGAACAGTTGGACTTGAGTTTCAATGATCTAAAGAATCTTGAAGGAATTGTTGATAGCCTGTCGAAATTGCAAAAGTTAGAGGTGTTGCGTCTCGAAGGAAACAACATCAGGAAGAGCAGTGTTAAATCGTTGGGTGCTGTGACATCTCTGAAGAATCTCTATCTTTCAGAGTGTGGCCTAAATGGAGTCTTCCCAGCACAAGGCACGTAAAAAATAACTCAGTCAATGAAATTTAGAATTGGTCTCTCTTACTCAATTTATTCTCCTTTTTATATATATACCTGCAGATTTAGCAAGCTTGAAGAACTTAGAAACTCTGTATCTCTCTTGGAATCAACTAACAATGCTGCCAGGTACTGCTTCCTCTAGTTCATGGGATTTTTGTGCGTTTGATGAGTGCAAGCGTTGAAAAGCTTCATTTAATTCATTAGAAAACTTTGATAAACAAAGAAAAGAGAAGAAGAAAAAGAAAACACCGAGAAGGAGAAAATGCCTTAACCACACAAGAAAAAATAAACAAGAAGAATGAGAAGAAAAGACATTTAACCTCATGGACCCTACCTTCATTGCTGTACCAGTCCACCGGCAATCTCAAATTGCCCCAAATTCTTTCTTTTCTCCTTTTCTTTTTTCTTTATATTTATTTTCCTTTTTATATATATATCTGCAGATTTAACAAGTTTGAAGAACTTAGAAACTCTGTATCTCTCTAGGAATCAACTAACAATGCTGCCACGTACTGCTTCCTCTAGTTCATGGGATTTTTGTGTGTTTGATGAGTGCAAGTGTTGAAAAGCTTCATTTAATTCATTAGAAAACTTTGATAAACAAAGAAAAGAGAAGAAGAAAAGAAAAAACACCGAGAAGAAGAAAATGCCTTAACCACACAATCAGAAAAAATAAACAAGAAGAATAAGAAGAAAAGAAATTTAACCTCATGGACCCTACCTTCATTTCTGTACCAGTCCACCGGCAATCTCAAATTGCCCCAAAATCTTTCTTTTCTCCTTTTCTTTTTTCTTTATATTTATTTTCCTTTTTATATATATATCTGCAGATTTAGCAAGCTTGAAGAACTTAGAAACTCTGGATCTTTCTTCCAATCAACTAACAATGCTGCCAGGTACTGCTTCCTCTAGTTCATGGGATATTTGTGTGTTTGATGAGTGCAAGTGTTGAAAAGCTTCATTTAATTCGTTAGAACCGAGAAGGAGAAAATGCCTAATGCCTTAAGAACACAATCAGAAAAAAGAAACAAGAAGAACGAGAAGAATAGACATTTAACCTCATGGGAATTTTCTCTAAATTTATTACTACAAATTAAATTTCTAATCTTTTTTTTTTTCTCCATCCTTTCTTTTCTTTACTTCAATTTACTATTATCTTTCACATTTACTAAGAATTTAATATCTTGTATAAGATACCTGTTACTTTTACTTAATTTATTTTCCCTTTGATATATATTTACAGATTTAGCAAACTTGAAGAATTTAGAAATTTTGGATCTTTCTTGGAATAACCTAACAATGCTGCCAGGTACTGCTTGCTCTTTTCCATTGGGTTTTTGTGTGTTTGATGAGTATACTCCTAAATTGCAAACCTTATAAAACCTTCGTTGTGGTATCAGTCCACCAGTAATCTTTATAGCTCGTCTTCAACAGCATTGTTGTTTTCCCAAATTGCCCCAAAATCTTTCTTTTTTCTTTTTCTGGCCTTTATCACGTGCTCCCTTTAAGTTGTTGCCAATTCCCTAAATTTATTGTTACTTCAAATTAAATCTCTAATCTTTTTCTTTTTCTCCATCCTTTCTTTTCTTTCCTTCAATTTATTGGTATCCTTCACATTTTCTAGAAATTTATGTAAGGTATCCATTTTTACTTAAGTTGTCACACTAAAAGCTTCTTTTACCCTCACGATTTCTTTTAATGTTACTCATAAGCTTTTTCCTTCCCCAAATCTCATCAAATTGTAGGCACCTATTATTTATAAAGCCATTCTTAGACTTTCCTTATTGTTAGTTCAAACTTAGCCTCTAATCCTTTTCTTTATTTTAGGCTTTGTTTTTTCTTTTCTTTAATTTACTAGTATTTTTTACATTTATTAGGAATTTTATACTTTTATATTTATTTTTAGTTTAAATTTAGTGTCTAATCTAATTGTTTTTTTACCCATACTTACTTATAATGCTTAAAATAATTATATGACTACTTTTTTGGAAAAAATAAATTTGCTAGTATGGTAAATAAAACAATAATTCAAAGAAATTGGCTAATATATGTATTCTTTTTTTATTTTTTTATATATGTATTATATTTCTTTTTATATTTATACGCATAAATTTTCCTAATGAAAAAAAAAAAAAAATCTAAACTACCACTATCTATATCCATATAGCTTCTCCATAAATAGTTTTTTTCCTTGTCTATTGCATACAACACAAAGCCAAGGGATTAGCTCTTATGCAACATATGAATGCTTTGGTCTTTAAAAGTTTATGATCATATTATCAAATATTGTATTTCATCATTGACATCAAACCAATTTAGGGTTTCTAAGGTTGAATCTAATATGAAGTTATGAAATTTAGCATAATATTTTGTCAAATGCTAAATTGGAATTGCATTTATTTGAATTCTTTTATGGTTTTAACCTAATTTCTTAATATATTTGTTTTATTTTTGGAACAGATTTTGGCCAAATGACTTCCCTCAAAGCTTTATCTTTAGATTACAATAATCTAAATGTATCTTTAGCTCAGAAAGGTAACTGTGAACACTTTACCAATGTTGAAAAGTAGCAATCACCTTTTGTCTTTTATGGAAAATTTTAGATATTGTATTATTTTTTGTTTCAGGTTTGTGTTCACTGAAGAACCTTCAAGAATTGGATCTTAGCCACAGTAATCTTAGTGGAATTAATTCATCTTGTCTTGGAAAATTGACATCTCTTACATACTTAGACTTGTCATCAAACAAACTTGAAGAGGACATTTCATCATTTCCATTTGCTACTCTTAGATCCCTTAAGTATATTGATCTTAGTAATAATCTCTTTTGGGGTCAATTCTCTTTTTTCTCAATTGCCAATAACACAAATCTTGAAGTGTTGTTGTTATCAAGTGATAACTCCAAGCTAGATGTCCAAACTCAATATCCATATGACTGGCTACCTATAGTTCAACTTAAGGTTATTAGGATGTCAAACTGTAGACTTAACAATATTCCTCATTTTCTCACTCACCAAACTAACCTGAGAGCCATTGATCTCTCCCATAATAACCTCAAAGGAACGTCTCCCATTTGGTTGCTTAAAAACAATACTAAATTGGAGTTTTTAAGTCTTAGAAATAACTCCTTTGTGGGTTCATTTGATTTATCCTCCAATTCTAGTTTTGTCGTAAAGTATATAGATATCTCAAACAATCACTTTCATGGAAAGCTTCAACATATTGATAGTATTATTCCAATTGTAAAAGCATTCAATCTTTCAGCAAATGCTTTTGATGGTAGCATTCCATTCTCTATTGGCAGCCTGCACTATTTGTCCCTTTTAGATCTATCCAACAACAAGTTTTCAGGAGAAATTTCAGACACTTTGTTTGCAAATTCCTCTATGTTGGATGTTTTGGTGCTCTCAAACAATCAATTAAGTGGTCAGGTGCCAAAGATGGCCAATAAAACTTCATTGATCTCCTTGTACCTCAATGGAAATCAGTTTACAGGCACTTTATCAAATTGGTTCCCTCGTTACCTAAGCCTCGGGATTGTGAATATAAGAGACAACTACATATCAGGTGAAATTCCTAACTTCATTGGGAATATGAGTTCAATAATACTAAACATGGCAGTTAATAAGCTTGAAGGAACAATTCCATGTGAATTGTTTACGTCTAGCTTATTCATTCTTGATATTTCTTATAACAATCTTTCGGGCACTCTTCCTTCTTGCTTAAAATGGTCATCACAATTAAAACATTTAAATTTGGAAGGGAATGAATTCACAGGTACAATTCCAGAAACATTATTCAATTCTTCTGATATGATGATGTTGAATATTGGAAGAAATTCTTTTTCTGGTGAAATTCCAACATCAATTGGCAATTTGTCCTCTTTGAGAGTTCTTCAACTAAGAGAAAATAATTTGAGAGGTTTGTTACCAAAAGAACTCTGCCAGTTAAATGAACTAGGCATATTAGATCTCTCGCATAACTCATTTTTTGGTCCAATACCAAGTTGTTTTAGCCATATCTCTTTTGGAAAAGTGACTAAAGACACATCTCATTTTGCACAAGATATTATGAGGTTACCCTTGTCTTACCTAATATCCTATAGTTTCCAGAGTATATTAGGGAATGGATATCCTATGTTTAAAGGCTTATATAGTGTCTTCGTGCAACAAGCTCAAGTTGATTTGGTGATAAAAGCTATGCCCATGGTATATAAAGGCTGGCTTCTTGAATTGGTGTCTGGATTGGATTTGTCATGTAACCAACTAACAGGGGAAATACCGATAGAACTTGGAAATTTGAGCTCTATATTGGCCTTGAACTTGTCTCATAATCAATTGATTGGCTCAATTCCAAGAACTTGGGGAAATTTTGGTCAAATAGAGAGCCTAGACCTTTCCTACAACAAATTGAGTGGAAAAATTCCTTCAGAATTAATTAGCCTGCACTTTCTAGAGGTTTTTAGTGTGGCTTACAATAACTTATCAGGTAGACTTCCAGATATGAATGGACAGTTTATCACATTTGATAACAAAAGTTATGAAGGAAATCCATTTCTTTATGGACCTTCATTAGATACAAGTTGCAGTACTGATGTACCAAAATTGCCCCCATCTTTTGATGCAAGCAATGGAAAATGGCATGACGTCATTGATCCTGTGTTCTTCTCAGCAAGTTTCACAGCAACCTACCTCGTATTCTTGTTGGGTTTCGTGTCTGTTCTTTATGTCAACCCTTATTGGCGACAAAGGTGGTTCTTGTTCATTGAGAATTTCATAGACGATTGTCATTTCATGGTTTTTTATACTATTCCCAAATTGTTCACTAAAGTAGTTAGAAAGCCATATTTTATTTGATTTTTTTGCTAGATTATGTATTTACATAGGTAGCAGTACTTTATGTGGCAATATTGGACATGTATTCTTGAATTTACTTACTATCTTCATGTTGCTACGTTGCATGTCATGTTTCTCTAAATATTGGATGTTGGGAAAGAGTTAGATTCTAAATAAACAAATTCCATAAGATGTAGATCAAATTGGATGCATATTAGACTAAATATGTAAGTTTCTTGTAACTTGATTATTGCAATGTGAACACCATATATTCATAAACAACAAACAATAGACAAAAAATTAATATTGCATTCATTACCACACATACATAAACAATTCTGGTTCACCAATTCTTTGATTAATTTTAACCAATGCGATTTTTGGGTTGTAACTAGACTGATTTCCAATTTTTTCAATCAAGCTAGTTGGTTTGGTCTGATTCTTTAAACCTTAATTTAAAATTTCCAACTCTTATCTACAATTATTAACACACTTATCAGTGGCTATTGTCCTTGGTTTTAGTTGAGGACCTCCTTGATTAATGTCAATATAAAAATTATTTAGTTGTTGCAATTAAACACATTTTTGAGCTAGGGTAACCATCAAATAATGTCCAAATGCTATCTACTAATTACAAGTCAAAATCTTAAAAAACAACTAGAGACTCATTTGCCCGAAAATTCAATATGAGAGGACGATCGCCCTCCCATTCAAGTACCCTCCTTTCTTCTTTACTTTCAGCCTACATTTCACTTGCTCTATTTGCCATATGGATGGGCAAATACTATGATTACTATATGTCAGTCCTTCGATCATATTTACCTAACCACAAACACATATGCCAGTGTAATAATATTCTTTATGATTAATTCATATTCTAACAATTATTTTAATAATATTTTTATTAAACATTTATAATTCTTTTAGATTTTTTATATTATTTTAATTATTATTATTATATAAAATGCAATTTTTAGTAATAATATTTTTATTTATACTACTTTATCTCATAATATTGTCCAATATGCCTCAAACCTTGAGCTTTATAGAATACCCCAATGATCAACTAATGGATTTACACCATCATCCTACTTAATGGACATGCGTGTGGGCTTTAATAACTAATGGATTGGCCTTGCCCTAAACCATGCCCAATGTATCACACTGCCATGGAAATGACTGAGTGAATTGTTTTGGACACAAATTTATTTTGGTAAATGGCCAACCCACTAGATTTGCATATCAAGTGATTCTACTCAAGGTTTTATTATTACATGACAAAAAATATTGATGCAAAAAATACTACGAATTTAAAATTGAAATTATTTATCTAGCACTTAATAATCAAGTTTTTTTTTTTTTTTATCAAAAACTTACAATTCACTTACCATTTTTTCTCTTATTTACTTTGGAATTTTCCGCATGTTAACTTTGGAACATCTGCACAAGAAATTGAATTGCAGCACTGGAAAAGGGAAAAAAGGTCCCAAAAACCAAAAAAGTCTTTTGGATTGCATCATTCCAATGTTGTGGATGAGGTTTTTATTTGGATCACTAACTTTTCAAAAGTTCAAAACTTTGGGTTAGTAACTGAAAGAAGTACATTTAAAGTCAATTTTATTTAATTAAATTCACATGTAATTCTGTAATTTAAAATCTGTCAAATCTTATGTTATCTAATGTAGTGACGTTTAGCGTAGCTGCACATATGGCGAGATCAACATACCTGCTCACTTCTTCCTAATTTCTTATTTCATTTCAGATCATTAATTTATTTTTTTTCTTTTCTTTTTTCATTTCAAAATTAACTCCACGTTCTTTCATTTCAAAATTTACACTTCAAAGGGGGGAACACAAATTTCCAGCATATGTTGTTCAAAAATCAGAAAAGAGAGAAAACCTCAAAAAAAAAAAAAACAAAAAAAAAAAAGACACCTCAATTCTTTTTTTTTTTCTTTTTTGACACCATTATAATCATTGGACCACAGCTTCTTTGCCTCACACACTACCATCACTACACGTGACTTACCTTTTCGAAATAGTGGTAAGCCGATCTATCCATTTTCGAAACCCAGTGCCAGAATATGCTGGAGATGCTTGGAAAAAGCTGTTAGAAACCGCTATTCTTAAAAACCGCCATCCTTGTCTTGTCGCTGTTCCACGGTTCCACTGCTCATTGTTGCCCTTCTTTTTCCATTGCCCTATGCCTTTCTTCTCCTTTAGTTTTCTCCGCCTTAATTGTCAAACTCCACTCAATCCAACTTAAGGGATTCAGGTAGGAAACCAAGAAATAAATGGAGAATTGGTTTCAAACGTGAATAATGAGATGAAGAAGAATGGAAGGAGAGAAAGAATTAGGACAAAATTAAGCTAGAAATTGAGAGAAGAGGACAAAAAATTTGTATTGAATTTGAGAATTGGCTTTACACATAGCATGCCTATTATTTTTCCCCTCTATTAACTTATATAAACTCACTTGATCACGTTAGGTGCATAACTTAAGCAAATGATGAAATTACAATTTCTCTCCATCATATTTACTTTTTACACCATATTAAAATTTTCAATATACTAAAAAACTAACAGCTTTCACAATCATTAGTTAACCTTCTAGCCAATCATTGTATCATACATGTCCTCTTCATTTATTCTTGCATGTTTGCCCTCCCCTTTTAAGCACCATTGTCCTTAAAGGCGAAGGTAGAGAAAAGCTTATGGATATCATAGTAGAATGCCCAACATGGCAAAGCATTGTGGGACCATTGAATAGGTATTTGAGTGACTACTACACATCCATGCTTCACCAATCTTTTCTTCCAAATTGTCACTAGAAAAGCATTGGCTAAGACATTAGGTAGTTTTAGAGGAATGCCTGGAGAAGCAGTAATAAATGGTCCCAAATTCTCTTTGAGTTGAGCAAAGTGAAATACAGGGTGAATTTTGGACTTTGTAGACAACTTCAACTCAAAGGTCACCTTACCAACATTGGCTATCATTGGATAAGGTCCAAAAAAACTTACCAACCTATAAGGTTGTAGTTTATGAAACACCAAGTCACCCATCATGAATTCCCTCTCTGACCTATGCTAATCAACTTGACTTTTCATCCTTTATGGAGCACATTGTAGATAATAATGAAGGAGCTTAATGAAGGTCTCTCTAACTCTCAGATGTTGATTCACAGTAGCCACATTAACATCACTTGGAAAGTGCAAAGGTGGAGCATAACTATAAAGTGCTTCAAATGGGGACATCTTAATGATAGAATGGTGGTCAATATAATACTACCATTTAATAAGACTAAGTGTCGACTCCAATGACAAGGGTGATTGTTGGTGGCATAGTGGAGATAAGTTTCCAAACACCTATTGACCATTTTCATCTACCCATCAGTTTGTAGGTGATAGGTTATGGCAATATGAAGCTAGACTTTTTATAACTTAAAGAGTTCTTTCCAAAATGAAATCAAGAAGACAAGATAACTATTACCTATAGCAATCCATGTAGTTTAAAGACTTGATCTCGAAAGTGTTAAGCAACAATATTACTTGTATAAGGGTATGCTAAGGATATGATTTGAACATAATTGCTAAGATGGTTCACCACCACTAGTGTCACTTGTTTCCCATCATTCTTTGAAACGCCATTGTTAAAATTCATAGAAATATTTTGCCATATACCTAGGGATGGGTAAAGGTTAGAGAAGTCTTAGAGAGGCAAAAAGGATCATTTTTGCATCTCTAGCATACCGCACACTCCCTTACAAAGTGACGAATATCCTTTTACAAGCCTTTCTAGAAAAATTGACAAGTGATCTTTCTAGGGATATCCTACACCCTAACGTGACTACCATGAAGTCCAACATGCCAATAAGAAATGATTTGCTAATGCAAATCTAAGTTATCCGCAATAACCAATCTCCCTTTCCACTTGAGCTATTCTTCATTAAATGTATAGGTTGAAATCTTTAGTAGGTCTTGCTATAACTTATTGATGATTTGGGATAAATGAGGGTCTTGAAGATAAGAAGACTTAATGCTATTAAGTCTAATCCATGGCCACGCATGTTCCATTTTCATTTATGGTGGTGCCCATTAATTAATGAATCTTCCATCATCTATTAACTAATTAGTATTACAATTAAGTCCCACCAAAACTAAAAAATATCAAAAATGATGATGAATGAGTGTTAAAAACATATCCATAATTATTACTAATATAAAAAATAAATTCTGCTAACTTGTCTATTATTTAAGTGAGTTAACAATTGGAAAAAAAAAAAAAAAACCAAGAGTTCAACCCATATACTTTTCAAGAAAATTTCACTTTCCTAGTCAAATCAAATAAAAAAAGTTCTTGCTGCATTTTCTTTGGTTCAATAGTTTGACAAATCTATAATAGCAATAAGTCAATATTCAAACTATAAAACTAAATTGTAAAGAGAAAGTTAGAAAAGAAAAATAGATAATAGATGCAATAATATGATTTTTAGTAGACAAATATTTTTCATTGGAAAAAATATATACTAAGGCATAAAAGAAAAAGAAAAAACAAAAAAAGAAACTTTAAAAGCCAAGAAAAAATGGATAACAAAAAAAAAGGTAATAAAGGTAACAAGAAAATAGTTCTATTCCATCCCAATATTTTCAATTTGTTGTTTAAAAAAAAAAATATTTTGAAAGTAAAATAAAATAGCTAAGAACGAAAAGAAAATCATTATGTGCATTTTTTGAAGAAAATAAAAAGGAAGAAAACAAATTGACATGGTATATAAAATTATGTAAAAGAAAAGGATAAAAGGATAAAAGGATAAATATAATAACTAAAAATATTAAAATGAGTCGTTAAGTTATATTTAAATTACATCATTTCAAATCAAGTTATTTCCCAAAATTACATTTGGGTTGCATTTTAATTATTCAAATTGAATTCATTTTGTGAGTTAATAAATTATTATTTAAAAATTAAATTTTTTATTTTGATATATTAATATATATTTAAAGTATAAATTTTCATTTTATTACTCCAACTTGGTCACATGTCAATCTATAAATTTTATAAAAATTAATATTTTTATTATGTCATTTATTATAGGTAAAATTTTATTATTTATTATTTATTATTTTAATATATTAATTTGTATAAAAATTTACAAATATATTATACACAATATTTACTTATATTATTTATAATATGTGTATATAGATATATATGTATAAATTATTATAATATTATAAATATAAAAAATGAAAGTATATAATTATATAAATAGATAATCTAAAATTACTATAAAATATTAAAAATACATAATAAATAAAAAAATGATGTATATTAAATGTAATGTATATTTTTATGATATATAAATATAAAGTAATTTGCATATATAATGTATATATACTTGTATTTATATAAATAAAATAATAAATAAAAATAGTATAAATTATAGTTTTTAAAATATAAATTTTGTGTTTTAAATATTTTAATTTTTTTATTTTACTTTTATTCTTTTGAGAATAGAAATTTAGGTCATGAAAATTATAAATTAGTCCTAAACTCTAAATGTTTATATTATTTTAAATTTGAAATATTTTTAAATTAAGTTTTTTCTATCCAATTTAAAATGAGTTGTTAAATCATGTCAAGTTTAACACCTCTAATAATGATTAATATGATGACAATTGCAATGGCAAAATGTGAAATGTAAAGGTAAAAAGAAATTGGAAAAATTTAAATCAAAACTTAAAGAAAAAATTAGAGAAAACTAATATCTAATAACAGTGTTTCACTTAAAGTCATTTGATACACAAAATGCGACTTTTACTTATAAGGTTAGAATCTTATACTATCTTGTATTTTTACTAAACAAACCCAATGTCTATTGATATAAAAATATATTTGTAAACATAATTTCTTTTTTTTTTTAGTTATTATTTGCTATATTATTTTAATTTATAATTTCATTTCTTTAAAATTTTACTCAACAACGACACATGAAAATTTATTTATTTCTTATTAAAAAAGCTAATAAGTCTTTTTTTTATTTTAAATATTAAAATTTCTATATTCACATATTAAATAATATATTTCTCATAAATAAAAATTTAATTATTAATATTATGAGTATATTATCGTGACAAAATTATTATTAATTAAATTTTTTCATTAGTTTTTCTTTTGTGGTTTTGTATCTAAATATCATTATTAATTTTTTTTTTAATTTATATACTTTCTATCAAATTTGTATTATTATAATGTTTTAGTATCAATATTTTCACATTAAAAATAAAAAATACTTTAACTACTTAAATTTAGTAAATATAAGATAATAGTAAATTTCATAAACAACGGGTGAACTTGAGCTTGAATGTTTGTCAAGCTTTATTAATAGGAATTTATTCACATGGAGCACAAGAAGGCTATGAGAGCCCAAACTTGGATAAAAATGGACGATTGTCCAACAGAAAATAGTAGAAATTGGTGGTAGTGGCCTCAACGCATGCAAAGCAGAGTCTTTGCCAGTATGGATTTATGTACAAAACTGCAGCTATTACCAACAAGACCATGGCGTAGGATACCAGAAAGCTCACATAGAAAGCTTCCATGTCCATGAAGCCATTGTCTTCTTGGCTTTCTTCTTCAGTTCTTGGCATTGACAATGAAGATGGTTCTCTTTCATTACATCTTTTTGGCAATGGCATCCCACAAAGCAGAGGATTTCCTTCGTAGCTACTTTCATTGAAGGTTGCAAATTGGCGAACCATTGCAGGGTTATGCCAGATAAGTTACTGTGGGCTACACTGAAAGCAGATAGGAAAGTCAGTTCGGTGAGCTGAGAAGGGATTTTTCCATACAATTTGTTGTAAGAAAGATCCAAGCTCTCGATCTGCTTTAGGCTTGCAAAAATTACTGTAATTGGCCCTGTCAAGCTATTATGAGACAAGTTTAGCACTTGAATCTTGCTAAGGTTTCCAATTTGAGGAGGAATTTCGCCTGTCAAGTTGTTGCAGGAAAGGTCGATTCCAGATTAGTACTTGAGTATGCTTGCCTGCAAACAATTTGTTTTGACACTCCCAATGCCTTTTGGCATAGACACAATCACATTGTAACCTTACCATATGCTAAAGATTTCAATGAAAGATAAATTCCTACCAAAGCTTGACTTGTCCAAATGAATTCCGAATTGGTTAAACATTGCAAACAGGAAATTGACAACTTACTCGACAAAGGTATCATCAGACCTAGCCAGTCTCCATGGAGTTGTGCAACATTCTACATCAACAAAAATGTTGAACTAGAACGTGGTGTACCCCGCTTGGTCATCAATTACAACCCTCTTAATGATGCTTTGGAATGGATCAAGTATCCCATTCCAAACCAAAAGGAATTACTTCAAAGGCTTGTGCATGCTTATATTTTTTCCAAATTTGACATGAAATCAAGATTTTGGCAAATTCAAATTTATGAAAAAGATTGTTATGAAATTGCTTTTATAGTCCCATTTGGCCAATATGAATGGAATGTCATGCCATTTGGACTTAAGAATGTACCATATGAATTCCAACGCATTATGAATGACATTTACATATCATGCATGCATTTCATCATAGTATATATAGATGATGTGCTTGTATTTTCCGAAACCATTGACAAACATATCAAATATCTGCATCATTTCATGCATTTGACAAAGAAAGCAGGATTGGCTATTTCAAAGTCTAAGATGGACCTCTTTCAAACTAAAATATGATTTCTTGGCCACTACATCCGTCAAGGAATCATCACTCAATTTTCAAGAGCTCTCATCTTTGCAAAAAAATTCCCTAACCAAATCATTAATAAAACTCAACTCTAAAGATTTCTTAGTAGCCTCAACTATGTCTCTAATTTCTACCCCAAACTACATTTTATCCTTAAAACTTTACACGACCGATTATCATAAAGAAATGCCTCCAAACCATGGATAGAGGATCTCACACAAATTGTTCAAACCATCAAATCGCAAGTCAAAACTCTACCTTGTTTATACCTTGCCAACCCAACCTTACCTAAAATTGTAGAAACTAATGCTTCCAACCAAGGGTATGGGGGAATTCTCAAACAAGTAAAAGGTTAGTAAGACCAATTGGTGAGATTTACCTCCAAACATTAGAATGAGTGTCAAAAGAAATACTCTACCATTAAACAGGAAATTCTTGTCATTGTTTTATGTATTTCAAAATGATTTATTAAATCAAAAATTTCTTTTACATATTAATTGTCAAGTTGCAAAATTTGTTTTACAAAAGGATGTTCAAAATCTTGGTTCCAAACAAATTTTTGCCAAATGGCAAGCAATTTTAAGTATTTATGATTTTAACATTGAATTTATTAAAGGTAATTCTAACAGTTTACCTGATTTTCTTACAAGGAAATATCTACAGGGACAACTTGATGCCCAGACCTTCCCGAAAAAAGACACACGCCAAAATACAAACATGGGTTGATATATGCAGCCATCCAACTTCTTCTGACTCTGACACTCAAAAAAAGGCCCAACGAAGAAAACAAGCCTCAATAGACTCTACTGAGTCCTCCAACTCACTAGAACCAAGCTTCGACAAACTAAGCCCAATAGCAAAGAAAACCTTAAAGGCCCTCATAAATAAACTCCATGAGGACAAATCCACTACAAAATCTAAAAGACGACTAACACCTCCTTCTTCATCCTTTGATATTCCAAAAAGAAAAAGGCTATTCTCAAAGGGAAACAGGTGATAACATTATCACCACCCAAACAAATGATGGTCTCACCATCTCAAAAAGAGGTGGTCATGGTTAAACCATCCCCTCTTCAAATTGATTTTTCAAAAACAGAAGTGGTAGTTTTACAAGCCCCTCCAAAATCTTTTTAAACTCCTTATTTCAAAAAACCCAATTTCCAACACCTTGAATTAGTTGAATAAGGATACTACCATGATGATCCTAGACATTATGCACAAAACCTATTCTAAACATGGTTTTAAAAACCCATTCTAAACATGGTTTTAAAAACCCTGGGATCCTCGCCGAACCCAAAAATTTTATGAAGCTATCCTTATTGAGACAAATTCATCCAAATTTCATCACCATACCCAGAACAATGAAATTGGGTACTTTACTGTTCAAATTATCAGGGTCCTCCATCCATTAGAATGGCCAAATCACCCTTCCACACAAATATCTTTTAAATCTTTTGTTTACCAAAACTCCATCTTTGCCTAATACTTCTCTTATTGGGATTATAAACAAGTATGGTTCAATGCTATTTATTTTCAAAATTCCCAATTCAAACATTCCTGATTATTTTTTCTGGGAAACACAAACTGTTATCAAATTTCCTCTTTGGTTTGTTCACTGGTGGTCTCGGTTTGGACCTATCCACCAAATTTTTCTTGAACAATTCAAGAGGGATTCCAACTCTTTATTGACAAATATGTCTTATCGGAAACTAAAGAAGCATACCCTATGCTTCTACTATTCTGTTATTATTTCAGACTCCCATGGTGTTGCATGTGGGATTTCTAGTATCGACCTGATGTAGTGATGGCCACCCTAGTTCTAGGATGAACATACAAAGTCAAATTCTAGCAACAATTCTTTGAAGTTCGCCAACAGAAGGCCCATAAAAAAGGAGTCCTTGCTTGGTTCAACTAGCATCCAACCCCATCAAACAAATTGAAAGGATCCACTTCACAATTTCTGGCCTATAAGGCCCAGACACAAGCCCAACTCGCAAGATACAAATCTCAAGAAGAATACATCTCATCCCTCAAAGCTTCCTTGGAAAAAGCAGAACAACTATTGATTGACATCTCAGTATCTACCTGAAATGATCCTCCAGTAAATCATGATCCATTTGATTATATCTATGGACCTCTGGAGGACACAAAAAGCATCTAGACAAAAATCAAACAAATCATCTGCCAAAAGCAACAAGGATAAAAAGAAAAAGTAAAATGTTGGGGAATCTACTTTCACTCGAGTAAATTTACTTTACCCAAAGGTAACTCCAATACAGAGGACAGTCTGTCGAGCTTTACCACCGAAAGAAAATTTGACTTGACATCTAGCTCATCAAACCACTTTACATCTCTCTTCTACTATAAAAGAGAGTTAAACCCAACATGAAAGGGCAAGTTTTTTCCTTCTGCTTCACTTCTTCGGGTTACTGAAAGAAAACTCTTGTAACAAAATTTATAATAAATTCCATTGTAAGTTTTATTTATCTCTTGCTTCTGATTCCTTATCTTTTCTTTTCAAATTTTCAAACTTTTCTTCAAACGATTTCGATTTTTGGTTTAGTATCTCGGTTGGAAACTAATAACCATTCCTAGTAGGATCTTGATCCTAGATTGATTTTTGGCGTAAACAACGTCATGTACTAAATCAGTTGGATTTGCCCTACTGGATTTTCAAATATTTCTTTGAGTAATTTCATCTAACAGTTTTCGATCCTGTCCAAAGTGGAAGTGTGGTGGGCCCATAACCCATAGGTCCCAGGATCATAACTTGGCTCTGATACCACTTTGGACAAGATTGAAAACTGTTGGATGAAATTACTCTAAGAAATATTTGAAAATCTATTAGGGCAAATCCAACTAATTTAGGCTAGCTTATTTTGAAAGTTTTTTGTAAACCTTCTGTGACTTGGTTGGTTTGTTTATGGGCTTTTGGTAAAATGGGTTACTAGATTTGGTTCTATTTGGTCTGGTTTTGGGCTTCCTTTTGGCCATTTCTTTTTGGTATAGGGTGTCATCAAATTGAGCACAGAAAGATCCAATTTCTCTTTGAGTTTGTTGCTTTTCTTTCTTGATTTGCTTTTGCAATCTAAGATCACCATAAATCTGCAATCCTTCTTTTTGAACAAAACTTGTTAGTTCTCCATAAGAAAGAACGAAATAAGGTATTTGTCCATTGTAATGATCATAAAGTTTGTTCCTAACTTTGTTACCAAAAAGTTTAGGAAGTCCAGCAAGGAATTTTTCTTTCCAAAATGGTTGGTTAGTATCTTTTCGCTGCATGACACAAATCAAGAAAATATCTTTGTACTAGCAATAATTGTGTAAATATTTACATCTCAAGTTTGAAAGTAATTCAGTGCTTTTTTCTTTAAGATGAGATGGGTCACCAATAAAATGTTTGGTAATAGTAAAAATAAGATTGGTTACCGCATCAAGAATAGTATGGTGGTGATCATCAAAAATTGGTTGTTGATTTGTGTCACATTTGATGCTACTGAAGATTTCCTGCCGATTTTCTGGTGTGAGTATACTGTCCCACCAGCCTTTGAGTTGGTCAGAAAATCCTGCAAGAAGAATTTCTGCAATCTTTGGGTCAGAAGTTTGACTATGAGTTTGATAAACGTTTACAACCATAGTCATATGTTGGAGAAGATTCATAATTTGGTATTCTGAGAATCCATCAATATTCCATTTATAAATTGAATTGGAGCTATATTTGGTTTGAATGAAAGAAGGTTTTTCTTTAAGAGCACGATCAGGAGCAGTAGGTCTAGGATAATACATTCGTGTAGAAACCCTTACCAGTTCTTACCCTTTGGATTTTGAAAGAATTGTTGGAAGATGAGTCAGCTGAATCATCAAATTCTTGCAAAACTTGAACGTCTTTGCTAGAAGAAGGTTTGTCCTGAAGAGCCTACCATCACTAAATCAATGCTTGGTGAAACTCATTTGAAATATTATTGGAAATTTGAAAAGGTTTGAATAAGGGTTCAAAAACTGTTTTAGAAATTGGTTTCATTTCTTCTTTTGAAGTTATAGGAGAATTAGTGATAGTTTCAATATTTGAAATTTGGTTGCCAATAGTTTGTAAAATTTTGTTTGTATAATTATTTTGTTCAATAATTTTCTGAAAATCTTTTGGAGAAGAATCTTTATGTTCTCTTCTGATTTTGAAAGGGTAAACAAAAATAATAGATCCTTAATGTTTAGATTGAATTTTGCATGATGGAGGATGAACTGATTCTATCTTAGAACCATTCATCAATTCCCATTGTTGCATTGTAGTGTAAACCTGCAGTCTATCTTCTTCCATAAAGGAAGTCCATGGGTAATTAATTTCTTCTTGAAAACTATATTCGTCAAACCAGTCAAAAAATAAAACCATTTTTCTTTCCCTAGTCATTCAGTCATAATAATCCTGTTAGATGGCTAGTTTATCTTTATTTTGAAATTTGTTTAAAAACCATTATCTTTTTTCTTTATTCCAGTTTGCATAAAACTCTTTTTGTAAAATATCTTTTTTAATTTCAAAAGAATTTTGGGAATCTTTTTCCAAAACATTGAGTTCAGGATTTATCTCAAACTCATCTGGGAACTGGACTTGCGATGCAGATGCTTCTAAAGAATTTGGTGATCATGGTAAAGTATCTTCATAGGTTGTTCTTGGAACCTTTCTTCATAAATCAACACCAGAAAGGTTAGAAGTGTAATTGTTGGTCCTAGTATGACTAGGAGGATGTCTAACCGAATTACTCCTTTGTAGGTAATTGGCTATTCGAGTTTGGAGATCATTATCCTTAGAGGATGTAAATCTAGAACTTGTTGAGTGATGTGCAAAAGATACACTGACACTTCCATCGTTGTGTTGAGTAATCCTATTGAGATCTGTGGTAATAGGAGGTTGGGAATGGTGGCATTGTCAATTTCCACATGTCAGAGAGGTTGACTTCATGCCATTTGATGTACTTTCAAGTTTAAAGATTGGAACTGTGCATATATGTTTGCCATAATATCATTTCACCTTTGTCATCAGCACCACGTAAGGTCTTTGTATGAAAAGATGACTTCATGGCTTTGTATTGGATTCTATACATCAAACTTAAAGGTATAGATCCTTCTGCAAAATGATTGTTATAGATTTTGATTTGCAAAGTTAAAACATCTAAGATATTTCTGTCATGTAAAGAAATAGCAAAATCTAGATAGCAGTTGAAATAAATAGGTCTAGAGCATAAACTAGATTCTATAATGCCAAATAGAGAATCATCAAATTTTAACAGACAACATTCTTTCAATGCAGCAAGTATAGATGTATCTAGTCCTTCCCTAGAAAGTGGTTTGATGTCAATTTGAACCATGCCTAAATGTAGGTAATTGTAATGCTTTTGATGATATTTGATGGAGTCATGAGAAAGCAGTCTAACAGTTTCAATAGATCTAGAGAGACGATAATCTCTTTCAACAGTTTTGATAGTGTAGTTAGTTTTTCTAAGGATATTGAACTTGGAGGCTTTATAGATTTGTTCTTCCATAAGTTTGGGGATTTGCTAGTTGTCAATAGATTTGTCAAAATTTTCTATGAGGATCTCATCATCGTTTAGAGTTCCTGAGGAAAAAGCCTTAGAGTCATGACGTGGTGTTTAAGGTCGTAAGGTAAAAGTAAACATGCTTACCACCAATCAAAATGTTACCTACAGATGAAGCTAGCATGAGATTTGTGGAATCTGGCTTTGGGCTTACCAACGGCCTTACTACCTTTACCCGGGACTTGCTGCCTGAAACACCCTAAAGTGGTTGTTCTACTCACACTTATCTCACAAGGCTTACACTCAGTACACTCTGGTTGAAGATAAATCATTTGCTCTCACCTTTCTCCCCCTCACAAGAAAGCCGACAGGCTTTAATACTACTTTGGATAGGATCAAAAACTATTGGATGAAATTACTCAAAGAAATATTTGAAAATCTAGTAGTATGTATATATATATATCATTTGTAAAATATATTTGTTTATTTTGTATAGAAATTAATGTAAAAATTTTAAAATAAATAATAATATAGTTTTATCTATTCAAATATATTATAGAACAAAAAATTAAGGAAAAGGAAAAAATTATTTTTTTTGATATTTATAAATTAATTCATAGTTCAATATAAATTTAAATGATTCAAATTTAATTTAAAATATATAATAACTTAAAAATAATTGACTTAAAATAATAATAAGCCAAAATAACTAATGGTCACTGACGTGATCCATTTGAAATCTCTACATTCAATAAACTAGGTCACTATTGTATGAGTGAATATAATGTTTATTAGGCACCCAACATTATTACCCAAAAAAAAAAATAAAACAAAAGAATAAAAGTCATTTCATGTAATATTTATATCTCACAAAAGAAAAAAAGAATTAGGTGGTAATGTTTTCCTTGGCCAATATCTAGGCAAGAAAATTCCACCAATAAGGGAAGCATCACTATTGTTGCAACTAAATCACACGAGCTGTATTGAATTAAAATTATAGATAAATAGTTCATGTAAGATTTTATTGGTAATTTAGTGTTTTTTCAATTTATTTTGACTTAAATTTTTTTGTTGCAATTTATTTTTATTAAGTAAAAATTTATATTTAAATTATAATATTAAATTTTAAATTTATTAATTTTAAAAATAAATATAAAAAATTTAATTTAGAATAATAACTAATCTATTAGTAATATAATATTATTTTAAAAAAATATATAACGCAAATGGTCAAGCAAATGCCACTAAGCCAAGATAGGGTTGAAGTTAATGAAGTCAACTATTTAAAAAATATATATAATTTTCTTACATATATGTACTAAATATAAGAAAATATTTTTCAACACATTTTAGTATTGTAACAAAAAAAATTAAAAAATAATTTATTTTTACTAAAAAAAATTCTCATCAAATCTTTTATACAAATAAATAATTTTCGACAGACAAACAAACTGACCCTAAGTTACACAAATACTTTCAAAAGGGGAAGGTAGATTTGGACCCAAAAAACATTTCTCGTGCCCGTTTGGGTATAGTTTGTCAAAATACATCCGTGGCGGGGGGGCTGGTCTTGATGACGTGGCGGGTGGAAAGTTCTGCTTTTTGTCTTTACGTTTGAAGACGAGTGTACGAAATCAAACCTATCTTTATCGTTACGATAAATGAAGCAGGAAAATACCGGTCCCTGAAGTGTTGGTAGGCCCTTTCTTCTAATAAATCTTATTTGATCTTGCATAAGAATAGAAGCACGTACATGTGTTCCATTTATTGCTCCAATGCAATCACGTTATTAGAACATACTCATGATCATATTTGAGTGATATACTTGAATTTAGCGTACAATCCACTTAAAAACGAAAGTCAACTTTTTGCAATAATACTATTGCATATGCTTTCTTAATATTTTCTAGGCATTCAAAATTTTATATGCAGCAAAAATGAAAACCAATTTAGACCAAGAGCAAATGACCGGTCATGAGCAGGTGGACTTGGCATGGTGCCTGCTTGAAAGCTAGTTTCTGATACCACATTAAAGAGTAACCAAAAAGACAAGTATATTTGGAATATTGCTTAACGTAAAAGAGAATGCATAAAATCTATAACTAATTAAATTTGATCAACTTGAATGGCAGTGACTAATGAATCAGTGCATATTAAGCACAAATGTAATTTGCAGTCCATCGTGTGCTTCCTTTCAACACATGCATGTGGTGCACACGAGGATCAATAACGCAAACTGGTGACTGTCAGGTCAAGCAGCCCCTTGGGGCCACTTGATTTATTAACCTCAAATCCAACACGCCATATAAAGGTCAAAAGAAAACGAAAACAAAGCAACATCAACAAACAATATAGGTTTTAACACAAGCAAATGCTTACGTGCCAAGCGCATAGAGCACCCACTAAGTAGAACCAACAAAGTTAGGAAGCCCGTGATTCTTTCTCTTTTTCTGTCCTTTTATAGTCATTAGCATCCTGTTTTGAAAACAGAGCTTGTAATTTTTGATTTTCTTTTTTTTTTTAACTTTCTTTTATTACATTTTATAATAATATTTTTCAACTTCACAATTTCCAATTTTCGGCCGATGACCCCGCCGGCGACTCCAAACTGCTTGGCGATCCATACTGCACCGTTTTGTCTCCCGCCTCTCTCATCTCGCAACCGAAGAAACGCTTCGCAAGGTAATATCTTCAGAATTACTTGTTTGTTCCTTGCCAATAATTGGTTGCTGCATACACTTAATGATGTGTTGCTGTTGATATTATACTTAGGCTATGAGCAAGTACGGTCATGTGAAGAATTGGTAATTCTCTTTTTTCCGTTTAACTTTCAATGCTTTAAGTTCACTCAATGCATGTCAGGTAGGAGGATAAGTGGAATTAATGAGCTATAGGTCTCCCGGGCGAAATGTCTGGAGTTCAAGTCCGAGTCACAACTAATTAAAAAAAACAAAACAAAACAAAAACAAGGAGAAAAAGATGAGCAGAACGAGGGAGGGAGGGAGTGAGCTCGATGCATTCAAGCTATGCTTCTCGTTAGTGTCGAGACTCCACATTTTGGTGGCTATCTTTGATTTTTGTTCTTATTTTTCAAAATGATGCTTGTGGTTTAGATAAATTGTATAAGCACTGTACTCTCTTAGGCTTTTTTTTTTTTCTCTTTTGTAAATTTTCCAACTATATTCTTTACCTTTGGATGTTATTTTTGTCATGTTATGCTGGTGTTCTGTGCGAACTTTGTCTAAACAAGTGTCTTCTTTGGAACTTATAGTGGCAGTAACTGGCATCTCGCATGACTATGCTTTTGTCGAATATGAAACAGGAAGAGAGATGTGCCGTCCATACAAGGTTTGGATAATCTGGTGTCTGCTAAACGTTTGTTTTTGTATCTGTATGATTCAAGCATGAATGAACCCAACGAAAGAGAAAAATTACTATTCTTAATCTCAATATTAATTTTAATGTTAGCTGTCATTATGATATAGTGAAGTGGATGAGGACAGTTTTCAGTCTCTTGGCTGTTTACTCAGTTTGGATTATATTGCTTGGTGTTAGCCATCTATAAGGACTTTTGCCTGTGTAGAAAGGTGATTAAAATTTCAGAACAATTTAATCAATTGACAATTAGTTGGAAACTTTAATAAATTAAAAGACTTGTCCATTGGCAGTTTCCCTTTTTTTTTTTTTTATGTTACACACAAAGGTATCGACAAAACCACCATGCTCATATAATCACAAATATTCAGATAAAGACAATTGACGCATCTTAGACAATTGAATTTTTTTTAAAGAATTTAGCAGAATAAACACATGGATGTTAAGTGTTCCATTTGTTCCATAAGTGTGAACATCATCATATGAGGAGTTCATTCTGAGTGCCCTATCTTGGTGCAGTCTGCAGCAAAAGAAACAATTGATGCTGATCTCTGCAGCATTTGTGTGATTCTATAGGATATTCATCATTCCTATATTGATGACTCTGAAATTGTAGTTGATTATAGCCCAGTTGATGCCAGGATGGATTCCAAGAAGGTTAGGTTAGACTACTCTATCAAAACTTTGGTTCCAATCAAGATCAGGATAAAGTATTTCATTTGCCAATAGGTGGAGGCCTGGGTGGCAATTCAAATACTTTATCCCCTTTCTCCTCCCAAAGCTGTAAGACAAAATGATATTGCTAACGAGTCTCTCCATCTCATAAGTTAATTTAAGTTACTTTAGGTCATCTTTTTTCTTTACTTTATCCTACCACCTGGCCTTCATGGCTCATCCCATCAGTGCCACTGCAAACGATAAGAGACCCGGCCAATCTAACTTCCCCAAACAAAGCTGCAAACAATTCGGTGGTTGGATAGCTAAGCATCATCTGCGATATTGGTTTCCTAGTTTTGATTTTGTGAATGAATATCTAACTAATTACTAGTCTTACAACTCGAGGAGAAATGGTTCAAAATCTAGGTATGATTATATGTTCAACATTTGTTGGCTAATCTTGCTTAGAATGAAATCAAGCTTAGGTTCAACTGTTATCCAACAGTCTCGTAGTTTCAGTTGACTCAAATGTTGATTCAAGCTAACAATCAATTTCACTTACAATTAAAAGTAACAGAGAAAGAATAGGAACTAACAAAAAAATTGGTGAACCAAAATATCAAAAGAGAAGGAGAAAGGAAAAAAGAATGGACCTTGATCTTGTTTATGGGTTTGGGGCTGTTTTCTTTGAAAGGTCTGACATCGTACCTCCAGTAGCACTCTTTGTACTGCAACTTAAGCTCCTCCATTAATGCCCAAGCGTGGTTTCTGTGACCTTTGGACAGCTGCTTTAGCTTGTGAGACCAGCGCTTGAGGAGCTCTTTGCAGGTGATGTGGGTGGTGGATGAGAGAGCCTTGTCAGTGGAGCAGCAGAGGTGGGGTTTTCGTGGTCGTTGGATTGTGGGGTGGTGGGGTTGATGGTGGTTGGATTCTTGGGCACTTTTGATGATGGCTGGCACTGGTGGTGGTGTTTGGCAGCCGCTGTCATGGCAAGAGAGAGAGAGGAGTGGAACCAGAAACACAGGTTGGGGGTGGCTGTTCTCTGTTTTTTTTTTTCTCTTATTTTAGATGACATGGGAAGAAAATGGCTCTCTCTTTGGCCAGCAGTGGAAGAGAAATCCAGGAGTAATGCAGGATAATTACTTTAAAAGTATTGCTCGAGTATTGTAATTTTTTATGTCCAAAGAAAGTCACCTTCAATTCTAAAATTAATCACAAAGTATGGCTAATTCGTTGCTATCATCATGTATAATGTTAGCATGTTCTTGAAGTCTAATAGAAATCATACTTTATGTGTTCTTTATTACATGTGAAGATCCACCAATCCTTTCATACAGAAGGGATGTTAATGATTCTCAGATCTGCAATGTGCACTAGCAAGCCTCCTTTTAACTGATTGATTCAGTAGGATCAACCGCTGAAGGTGAGATAGATAACTGATCATGATTTCCTCCTCCTCCATCCTTTATGGGTGTTTCCTCTGGGTACAGAACTGGCTTTCGTGGCAATTCTAGGTTTTCCACGTCTCCTTCAAGCATTTCTACCACTTTATTCATAGATGGACGGTCATCAGGATTCATTTGTATACACCATAACCCTACTACTATCATCTTCTCAGCAATCTTACTTTCCGCCTCTGTGGCAGCTTCATTTCCTATAGCCTTTCCATTAAATAGTTGGTCGTAAACCCAGAAGGGAAAGTAGATTTGGCTGGAATTTTTGGCTGTTGCATCCAAATTCTTCCTCTTACCTATCAAAGTTAATCTTAACTCTTAATTAACCAACAGTCAAGAAAAAGTTATACTAATTAAGACTTATTTGATATATTTCAGTATTTTCTTACTTTAGATGTGGTTCCATAAATAATTTTATTTGTATTAATTAATTGTGTGAGAAATTTTGATTAATAAAGTTGAGATTAAAATTATTCTCAATATTTTAAATTTAATACTAGTGATGTTAGAATTATTACTACTGATTTGGTAACAATAATAACAGAAAAATTATTGCAAATTATTTAGCAACATTACCTGCCATCTCCAGTAATAGCATTCCAAAGCTATAGACATCAGTTTTATGGGAGACCCTCCCAATGTTTTTGTAGAAGAGTTCAGGTGCCATGTATCCTATTGTCCCTCTGGCCACAGTGAGTGACGCAATGCTATCATTTCTTGGATACAATTTAGCAAGCCCGAAATCAGCAACCTTTGGCAGGAAATTCTCATCAAGTAGTATGTTATGAGGCTTGATATCAAAATGCAGGATTTGCATATCACAGCCACGATGCAGATATTCAATGCCACGAGCCACACCTAGGGAAATCTTATACAGCATTTCCCAGCTTAAACTGACAGTCTCCTTTCCAGGAAATATGAAGCCGTTGAGGGATCCATTAGGCATAAACTCATACACAAGAGCACGCTTCGATCCCTCGACACAAAAACCAATCAGTTGAACCACATTAGTATGATGAATCCTTCCAATTGTGGCAACTTCACTGATGAAATCCTGTCCATTACCCTTAGACTGGCCCAACAATTTTATCGCAGCAAGGCGCCCACTACGGAGTTTTCCTTTGAATACTGATCCGAAGCCTCCTTCCCCCAACCTGTCCTTGAAATTTCCTGTCATTTTCTTAATATTTGAGTAAGAATATCTGACTGGCATAAAGTTATTCTGACTTTGTAGAAACTCTTCTATAAAATCATCTGCTGATAGATGTCTTCTACGCCACTTGTAGATCAAAAACACAATCACACATGGAGTCCCACACACAGCCTTTGTTGCTTGAAGTAATGCTGCATAAAATATGATTTTATTAAAACATTATAGAAAGATAAAATCAGTTGATTGCAATATGTACTCTTATTAGTGGTGAATATAATTTCACATTATAATTAATGGTAAATTTTTTACTTTTTAATTAATTAACTTTGTAAAAATTTATATTTTTCAAGAAATTTATGAAATATAAAAAAGATCATTTAAATGTATAAAATTTTCACATTATATTATTTAAAAAATCATTAAATTTACCTCATATTATAAAATAATTATATTGTTACACATGACTTACAATATAATATCAAATATTTATTTTTTAGATGAAAATCATATTAATCTATCTAAATTTTTATATTTTGTTTTACCATGAGTTTTATGTATACCTATAATAAAGAGTCACATGTGTTTGAAATTTTTTTCTTTTACCTTTTATTTCCCTCTTTTTTTTTTTCTACGAAAAAGTTAATAAGAAAATTTATTATAATAAAAAATTATTGTTTTATATATGTTGGAAATGCAAACAAATACAAGTATAAAAGGAAAAAAAAGATTTCAATTTTGTGTAATACAAATTATTTAATAGTTATAGTAAATATTAGTGTATTATTCATTTATTTTTATTTTTCAGAGACAACATTTGTATATTACATTAACATTCAAAGAATTAAAAAGTTTTAGGAAAATAATATTTATCATACAAATTAAATGTAGCTAACTTTTTTAAATTAAAATATGTTTGATGTCTGAATATAGTGATTTTCAATATATAATGAAATTCTTTACATTTAGTATTATTATTATTATTATATACACAAAGAGAGAGAGAGAGAGAGAAGCAAAATTCTTACCAAGAAGCATGATTGTAGAATTTGAGATAACTGAAGAAAACAAGTAATTATTTTTAGCATTGATTCAATCGTATAACAATAACATGCAAAATGAAAAATGATGGGTTAATTATCTAACTTCAATGTTTGGAGTAATTTCCATATCACCATCCTTTCAATTTCAATGTTACCATTTTTCCTAATTTGCTCTAAAAGTGCATTATTGTTAAAAAATTTTATTGAATTTGAAATTATTATTATTTTTAGACTCCAGTTCTCATATTATAATACATAAAATGCATACTATTATCACATTAACCATAATAGAGTAGTGGAGAGAGGGAAAGACTTACAGAAAAATAGGTAGTAGTTGTAAAATTTGGTAGTAATGTCATTTCCTTAAAGAAAAGAAAATACTAAATTAGTACAAAGAGTAAATTGTGTTAATTAGGCAAAAAAAATATTAATTAGAAGTTTGAACTTTTAAAATTAAGAGTTTATTAGCAAAATGAGTCATAATAATCTCTGATTTTTATCAAATCAATCTTGCAATCTACTTGTATTGTAATTAATGGTGAATATAATTTAGTTGGATTAATTTTAAAAATTTAATAAATCAACCTTGCACAAATTTTATTGCATAAAATTTTTCACATTACATTGTGTCAAAAATAATCATATTTATGTAAAATTATTTTTAGTTTCATAAAAAGATTATTCTAAGACTAATCTGTATTTTCTACTTACCTCTGATTATAATAAAGTAAATATATTGTTACACAAAACTCTCAAAAGAGCATTAAGTGTTTATATTGTGTATGATAATGAGGTTACTGTATCCAAAGTTTTAACATCTATGTTACCACATGTTTTATGCATGTCTATAGTAGATACATGCATTTGTGTTTCCTTTATGTTATTTTTTTATCTTTTTTCTCCAAAAAACAAAAAATATCAAGAAAATTTGTTATAGTTAAAAAGCATCTAAATTGTTTTGTATTCATTTGAAATTCAAAAAGAGAAGAGTCAAAGAAAAAGAGCCAAAAATAATTTTAATTTTGTGTAATATATTTTATCCAATAAATACAATGATAGATGTTGGTATATTATTCATTTATTTTTAATTTTCAGGATAATCATTAGCATGTTGCTTCTAACATTCAAAGGATTAGAAAATCTCTAAGAAAATATAATGAAATTCTTTATATTTATCATTATTTATTAGAAAAAAAAAAAAGGTAGAATTCTTACCACAAACCACATTGGCTAGGACCCCTAAAGAAAACAAGTGATTATTGTTAGTATGAATTTGACTGTGTAACAATAACATACCAAAAAAAAACAAAAAAAAGGTTAATTATCTAAATTCAATATTTGGAGTTATTTCCATTCCATGTCACTATCCTACCAATTTCAATGTTACAACTTTCCCTAATTTTCTGTAAAAGTGCATCATCATAAAAAAAAATTATTGAATGGTTCAATTATAGAAAAAACATACTATTGTCACACTAGTCATGATAGAGAGAGGGGAGACAAAGAGACTTAAGTAAATTAACATATTATGGATTATCATTATTTGTATGAGAAAAGCAGAATTCTTACAACTAAGTATCTTCAGTCCAAATGAGATGGCTGCAAAAAGCAAGTAACTATTGTTAGGGTTAATTCAACAGTGTAGCAATACCATACAAAAAATATTGATCGAGTAATTCTCTACCACCATTTTCTCAATTTCAACGTGCATGTGTGTGGGCCAATAATGACCCTTGTTGAGAGAAGTTTTAATATCAAAAACACACGCAAAGGGGAGAGAGACAGGGAAGAGAAAGAGAGACTTACCCCTTAATAAATCAAAAATTTGATTTCCTTTAAAAAAAGAAAATACTAAGATTAGTATAAAAAGTGAATCATATCAATTAGGCAAAAACAAATGATTAGAAGCTTGAACTTTTAAAATTAAAAGTTCACTAGCAAAGTGAGTGATAATAATCTCCAATTTTTAACAAATCAACTTTGCAATTGACATGCATTGTATTTAATTATGAATATAAATTAGTTAGATTAATTTTTTATTTCTATTAAATCAAACCTGCAAGAATTTTTATTTTTTTTAAGGAACTTACAAAATAAAAAAAAAAATTAATCTTAATACATAAAACTTTCAAATTATGTTGTTTGGAAAATGATTATATTTTCATAATGTTACTTCTAATCTTAAAAAGATTGTTTTGAGATAAACTTATTTCTTTTAATTACCTTTAATTATAATGAAGTATCTACATTATTACACAACACTTTCAATATAACATCAAGTGTTTATCTTTTGCGTTAATGTACCCAAATTTTTATCTTTTGATTTACCATGAGTTTTATGCATATGTGTGGTAAATAGTTACATGTGTTTGGATTTTCTTTCTATTACCTTTTATCTTTTTTTTTTTTCAAAAAAAAAAGTAACAAGAAAATTTATCATCTTTAAAAAGCATCTAAATTGCTTTTGTACCTAGTTAAAATGAAATAAAAAGGCGGCTTAATTAAAAAGAGTCAATATAACCTATCAAATGGATGCAACAATAGATGTTAACATATTACTCATTTACTTTTGTTTTTTAGGATTATTATTCTTTTATACTATAAACTAGTGAATCGATCATTATTTTTTTTAACTCAATTGCCTTTTAAAATTAGTGAAAATTTAGAGATAAAAAGTTTCAAATATAAGTTGTAGGAAATATAAATGATAATCTTTGCATCATTTTATAACATTTTTCATTACTCTCTTTTTTAAAATCATGAATTATAAAAATTGAAAAAAATATTTATATAATATATTTATTTACAATTAAAAAAAATATGTAAAATTATATATTATATTATATTGATAATTATTTTTTTAATTTAAATTATCTTAATTATATTAAAATATTTTATTCTTTAATATAAAAGTATATGAATTATTTTAGAATATAAATATATAAATTATAATATATCTTATATTAAATTTATTTGATTTAAATCAAATATATTAATTAATTTTTTAATTTTATTATACATAAATTACAAATATATATATAATTACATTTTATTTTTCTATATATATATATATATATATATTATATATATTTAATATTAAATATTAATTTTACAAATTTAACTCCAGTTAAACTTGTTAAATTAATTAAAATTTAAATTTTAAAATATTTCAATTTATTGACTAGGTTAATTCTTAAAACATTAATATGTTTATTATCAAAATATAAAGATTCTCAATATTTATCATTATTTTTAAATTAAAAAAAAAAAAGCAAAAAAGCCGATGAAGATCTCTAATGAAAACAAGTAAATATTGTTAGTATTAATTTGTCTATTTAACAATAGCCGATGGGTTAATTATCTAACTTTAATATTTGAAGTTATTTATATGTTATCATCTTATGTACTACTTTCCTTATTTGCTCTAAAATTGCACCATAAAAAAATTATTAAATTTGAAATTATTATTATTTGCAAACTCTGTCTCTTGGGTTCTATTAGAGATAAAACATATTATTATCACATTATCCACGTTAGAGTGGCGGAGAGACAGAGAAACTTAATTAAATGCAGTTAACATTCTAAATTTAAGGAATTGTTTGATAACATCATCATAACATATCATGGATGAGAAGAGCAAAATTCTTACCTCTAAGCTGGTCCAATCCTTCAGAGATGGCTGCAGAAAATGAGTGAGCAACCGTTGTTAGGGTCAATTTCAACATGCATGTGTGCGGGCCAATAATGATATTGTTGAGAGAAGTTTTAATAACAAAAACACACGCAAAGGGGAGAGAGAGAGAGAGAAAAAGAGAGACATACCACTTAATAAATTGAATACTCGGTTTCCTTTAAAAAAAAAAAAAAAAAATACTAAAATTAGTATAAAGAGTGAATCATATTAATTAGACAAAAACAATTAATTAGAACCTTGAACTTTTCTAGCAAGATGAGTCATAATAATCTCTAATTTCTATCAAATCAATCTTGCGAATTTATTAGCTACCTGGTGCACAGTCGGAAAGGTTGTATTCATTCATGTAGCAACCATATCTGCATTGGACCTCACACCATCGCAGCTCAAACCCATATGCCAGTTGCCTGTGGATTTCCAGAAAAGATTTGTTTGTGAAGCGCTGCGACGACAAGGACATCATCTCTATGGTGCAATGGTCCATCAATTCCCCTACAGTGAAGCTCTGACTGACGATCGCATAACGATAAGAGGACTCATCGGCAGACTTTGTTGCCGATGGCCCATTTCTCCAGCAAGCACCTCTGTCTAAGTAGAGAGGAGAATTCACTGGATTTTCGCATTTGACGAAAACAATAGCAGAAGAAGACTCCACAATCAGATTATAAACGTCGAACAAATGGTTGTGGTCGTTGAAGCTGAAGTAGAATAATGGAACAAGAGGAGCAAGGTTGAGGTTGAGGTTGTTGAAGCCGTTGTAGGCTAATGGAACACGAGGAACAGAGGAACAATCATGTTTGTCAACACCAGCATCCACCACTCGGATTGTGTTGCTGTTGTAGTCAATTTCCTGCACGTAGAACTTCCTATTTGCTGGGTTTTTCGAGTACAACGCTACTGTCGAGTTGTTCTCACAAGAAAGACTGTATCTCATGTCTCCACAATTGCTTGGATCGGTATTCAGACGAAAGGGGGGACTGATGTTAATAGTACCGCATGAAGAAGTGGGGCAATTATTGTTATTCTTAGTCTTCCTAGCATTGCAGCTTTGGAACACTAGCAGTAGGAAAAGCAACGCCATGAAACTGGCGGACGGGAGCCTTCCTTCTTTCAACATTTATCTTGGGCTTTTTATCTCGCAAGATGAGCAAGACACTAAGACAAAAGGGGCAGGAGGATACAATTCCTGCATATGTATGCATCTTAAATATTAGAGCTAATACACCAAAGTCATTTTTCCAGGAAGGTTGAGATTGATTGTATATTTCCCGTCCCATGGTCCAAACAATGGTCTCAGTGGACCACGAGAAATTATTTCAAATTATTCGTTTGGAATCTTTACAAAAGTTTGTGGAAAAAAGGTATGGAATTTAACATTGATACGTCAAAACATAGTTTGGCTTGATCCATTGGGATGCATGTTGACGCGAAACATGGGGGGTCACTGATACAGGTGGATCATTGAAATGCTCAGCCAGCCAGCAGATGGCAATTCCGTGATGAAGGGTGTAGTACTACTTGCTGTGGTCCCTGCTTTGCAATGTCAATCACAGTTTCGAAGGCTTATGACCATTTCCCACGCAGACTCGCATTGGACTTGCACATTTGTAGTTCTATTATAATAATAGAAAACGAAAATTTTATTATAACAATATAACAGCTTCATTTTATAAATTTTATTATAATAATATATAATATAAATTTATATATAAGGTAAAGTCTAAATTAGTATATTTTATATAATTTTTTTAAAAATATCATAAATTTTTTAAAATAAATAAATTAGAGGTACTCCTTTATCACCACTATAATTTAATGGTTAAATACACATAATATTTTTGAATTTGATGTCTAATTGCATATGGAGGTCAGAAACACATCTAGTAATAGGGTTTAAATCTTTTTTTTTTTTTTTCTCTAAGCTGAAACTATAATATAGATTCTAAATTTTAATTTAATTCAAAACTATTAGTTGAAATAATAGAAAAAGTTAGACACCGGCAGGGTGAGTTCGGAAACACAATTAATTTTCTGCATAGATCAGCCAAGAGGAAAGCAACAACATGACATTTCTTTCTTTAGCCAATGAAATTTCCACAACCAAGGCTTTTCACGATCACTTAGACTTTTCGCCCCGACATGCATTTTCAAAAGCGTGTCCAACATAAATGCACGATCATTGTGGAAATTAAAAATTTCAGTCCTTGAACATTAAAATAATTAAAATTTTGAACATTTAATTAAAAATTTTAAGTTTAAAATCAGAATAATAAAGATGAAGCCTCGGCCATTTTGCTAACTTTTTGCCTAAATTATACACATCTTTTCATCAATTTTTGGTGGCTAAAGTCGACATACAAGACACAATATTGCATGTCAATAAAAAGAATTTAATAAAAATGTTCAAAACCTTAATATTACTAATTAGCAAAGCATAAACTAGTATAAATATGTATAGTGTCAAAAGCTAATATATGTCATTTTGATTTAAAAATAGGTAAAAATATTTTTATACAGATTGAAATATTCAAATTTTACAAACTAAGTTAATATAAATATTGTTGATTTACGACCTCCTTTTAATCAATGTTGTTGATGCTGCTCTTGACTATTTCAGCAACTCTTAAATGGAAACCTTGAATGCTTTTACTTTCTTTCATTGAAAGCTTATCAAATTGTCTTCGCATATTTTGAAGTTTCAAGCTTTCGAATTCCTTTTGTGATATTTCTCATGCATTTTTGGCTTTTGACAACAAAGATTCTAGGAAAAATATTTTTGTTCACAGTCTGCCGTATGATCCTCATTGCACTTGAATCTCTCTTGACATTTTACTTTTAGTCTTTCATCTCCTATTTGACCTCATTGTAGAACTCTCTTCTACTGGTAGTTACTGATAATAATTAGCGGCTACCACAAAATTTGTGAGATAAAGATCGTCTTCTTTCGCGAGTTTCAATATTTATAGAATTCTCCATCGAATATTAAAACCTGACTTTGAGTTTATATGAAGATGGTAATAGGATTATCTATGGCCATGATTTTATTAGGACGAGAGAGCACAATTTTTGATAGATGAGTCAAATTTGTGAGGAAAGGACTAAATTAAGACTTTAGGAATTGAGGGGTCAATTCATTTTTTTTTTTTAATTAAGTCTTGAATGTATTTTTGAAAAATTCAAATTTTATGTGTAAAAAGTATAATAAATATAAGATAAAAAGATTATAATTTTAAATTTAATGGAAAGAAAGTTGTAAATGAGAGATTAATACATCTAACTTGAAAAATGATCCTTTAATTATGGAGAGAATAATAGTGAAGGTCAAGGTCATCTTTTTTTAACACGTGATAGGAAAATTGGTGGATTAGTGGGACATTGTTGCAGTAATAACAAAACAGACTCCTTTTTCATCAATTAGGAAGTGGCTCATGGCATGTTTATCAAGATGTTTTAATGATAGTAATAGGATGTTAATAAATTAGATGCAAAGACTTCTTCTTATCTAATTCTTATTCTATCTAGTAACTAGATCCATGTAACCATTGATTTTGTTGTCATATTGTGAAAGTGATACCATTCATTTAGTCTACCTTGCAAGTACTTCTCACTTGGTCTACCTTCCATTACACGGCAATTGTACCTTTCATTACACCGGCAAGTGCTTCTCATTGGTCTACCTTTCATATTTTGAAGGTGATACAGCAGCCTCCCCAGTAACTATTGGCAACATGGCATATTATTTCTTGTAAATACTAAATAAAGGGCATTGACGCTGACTGGAAGTCAGTCTAGACGATTGTCATTTGTTTAAGTTACTATTTCTATGAGACAAAACATCTGTGTCCTATTTTCTTGTTTAAAGTTGTTTTCTTGTGTAATTTCTTGATCGACAAGTACCGAAGACAATGACCTATACGGTTGTCATTGGAAGACTATATCACAATCTGAAAATTGCCATTAGGATCTTTCATTTTTTTTCCACTGGTCTCTCAACCTGTGTCACAAGTTTCGCCTTTTTTTTTTTTTTTGTATTTTTAGTTTACTTTTCTTTTCTTTCCTTGTGAGATGGGGTAGCAATGACTTTCTCGTCTAGCCATCATTATTTTTGTAAAATAATATATAAAAATATTTTTAATGAAACATATGATGAATGAAAATTATTAAAATAGTTAGAAAAAATTTGTAAAAATTAATTTAAATATTTGATAAAAATATGAATATATTTTAAATTTTATTATTTTATAAAAAAATTAACGATAATATTTTTATAATTTCAGACAAAATTAATTCTAAAATTTTAAGTAAAACAATCATTTCAATAATTTAATACGTGTTACGTGCAGTAACCCTCATCTGGCACACCGAAAACTATGTATGACCACCTTGATGGCTTCTAGGTTCATTTAGTTTTCTTTCAGCTTCAGTTCTCTGGTTTTTGGTAAGAAGTCTCCTATTATGCCCATCACTTAAGTTGTTGAATGAGATGTTAAATACCCAATAGTTCAAATTTAATATAATTTTAATGTAAATTTACATTAAATATATATTTATAATTTCATTTTTAATTATAATATTCTATCAAAATATTATAAATATATAATTAATAATTATAATAATATAATATATTATCTCATGTCAAATTAACTAAATTTATTTAATGACCACCAATTTGTTTTGGTCCTAACCTTACAAAAATTTTGATATTAAAATATTGGCACCTTACATCGTTTATTCACAACGAGCATGGGACACTGACATGACATAAAATTCCTTTAGCTTTGCTGTTTTCTTTTTAACTTTTTTCCCGTCCTTTTTAATTTCTTGTGGTAATAGTGTGAGGCCACTGTTTATTTTGTAGTCATGTAACACTCAAGGTGATCTTTGAATTGTTGGTAATAATTAATACTTCTTGTTGATAACAAGATATATTAAAAAAGAAGAAGAATAAGTGTACTTTTTCTTCTCTTTTAAGTTATATACAAAGACTTTCTTTATATGGTATGTGCATTGACTCTGGAATTACAAAATTGACTCCTTTTTGATCAATTAGGAAGTGATTCATGACATGTTTATCAAGGTGCATTAAGGATAGGAATGGGATAATAAATTAGATACAAAGACTTCCTCCTACCTAATTCTTATTTTGTCTAGCAACTGGATCCATGTAACCATTGATTTTGTTGTCATATTGTGAAAGTGATGCCATTCATTTGGTCTACCTTTTATTACACGGCAAGTGCTTCTCACTTGGTCTACCTTTCATTACATGGCAAGTGTTTCTCATTTGCTTTACCTTTCATATTGTGAAAGTGATGCTTCTCATTTTATAATAGTATACATTTGTCTTTTCAATATAATTTTCAGGGTCATGAGAATTGGTCTTATTTTTATATTTTAAATTTTTTGATTATCACATTTTGGAGCATTGCTTGCTATGATAATTGTGGTATATCATTGAGTTTTCTGAACTATTACATTATTTTTGACAAGATTTATTTATTATTTGCATCATACATATTTTTATAATAATACAAGCATGAGTTCCTTTTGGATCATGTTATTGTGGAAATTAGAAAGCTTATAAGTCAAGTCTTGGACACGATTTGGAAATTAAAGAGGGTATATGTCAAGTCTTGGATACGCGTTAGAAATTAGAGAGCTTATAAGTCAAGTCTTAGACATGCTTTGGAAATTAGAGAGGGTATAAGTCAAGTCTTGGACACCCATCTTCTAGGAAATGTTCTTCTCCTTAAAGTCTGAGACACGTTTGGAAAAATCTAAGTCTCCATTAGATCATGAACATCAATGCTTCAAGTCAAGGTCTTTTATGAACACAAAATTAGAAAATATTCCACAAGTTACAACTCATTTTTATAGGGAGAGATTTAGTTTTGTAGTTGGTGAAAAATTATCTTAAATTTACAAAATAGACCCTATTACATTTTCATGAAAACTCTTTTTAAATTAGTAATTTTCACAATTCAGTAAGATGAAATAACTATATTAGATATACTGAAAAATAAAAATGACCAAAAAAAATATTTATTTGTTAATGAGATTAATGAACATAAAGTTTGGATCTAATTGAAAATATTACTTGTAAATTTTTTATTTAGTCAATTGTCATCTATATCCAATAAAAATAAAATAAAAATCTTTGAAATGGAGATTAAAGTTATCTTATAACTAAAATAAGTTTAAAATGAATGAATTAAAAAAATAAAAATACATAACTAAAGTGATAAAACTTTAGGGATTGAAATAATAAAGTGTGTATTATTGAAATTCAATACTTAACTTGAAAAAGAAAAAAGAAAACTCACATATTAATTTTTTTTGATACATTTGAAATTAAAACTCATAATTTATAAGAATTTGATCAAGGTGAAATTTGAATCTTGTGCATTTCACTTTGTCCAATCAAATTAAATCTAAAAAACTAATGTAAAAAACAATTACAAAGAAACTAAAAAAAAAAAGAACAAAAATATATTTTCTAAATAAAAAATTATAAAATATAAGATATCAATTTTATACCTTATAAATGGTTTTAGAAGTAAAGAATGAACTAACCCATGTAACTCTAATTAGCTTTTTGTTCAATTAGGAAGAGACACATGTCTCTTCTTTTTATTTTTTTTGATAACAGTTTTAGCGGGTTCAAAGGCGCCACAGGGGTGTTACTGCACCGATGTAACAGTGATGCTTCTCATTGGTCTACCTTTTATGACACAGCATGTGGATCTGAGTCTGGCATTACAAAATTGACTCCTTTTCATGTGTTGTAATATATATAGGTGCCTCGGCAATTACAATGGTGTGTGCAAAAATTAAAAAACTTTTCCAATTTTTCTTTTTGTGCTTGTTAATTTGCATGACAATGGAGTTCTGTTTTTCCAGGAAACATGTGTTTTGGGTTCTGATCAATTTAATATGGTTAAGTGGTTATGAGAGTTGCCTAGAGGAAGAGAGGTTGGGTTTATTAAGTATCAGGGACTACTTCGAGTCAAGTGGGGCGAGGACAGAGCCTGTGTTTCCTTCCTGGACCAATAATCTGGCATCTGACTGCTGCAGCTGGGAACGAGTCAAGTGTAATAGCACCACAGGCCGAGTGATTGAGCTCTTTCTCAATAACACTAGCCTGGAACCACAGCAGTTTCTAAATGTGTCCTTGTTTCTTCCTTTTGAGGAGTTGCACAATCTAGACTTGCATGAGAATGGGTTTAGTGATTGCTACCAGAATCATGGTACATACTACACTTTCTCACTTTTCCTTCTTTGCCTCTTGTTTTCATGTGTGCAGTGATTCCAAACCCACACAGATCTGCAGACATAGCTGAGTTAGCTTCTGTTACACAGGAGATTTTTGAGTTAAAAATTGTTTTGATGTCTTAATCGGGAAAGTGACGATTATATATTGGTTCAATTGTTTCTAAGATTTACTTGTCTTGTAAAAGCATGAATGAGAATGTGGTCATTGTAAGTGGCAGAAACATAATCATTCTGCATTTATTTGAGGGATTTGTTGCATAACCAAGAAAATTGTTTCTGCAGGTTTTGAGAAGATTTCCATTTTGAAGAAGTTGGAAGTCCTAGATCTTTCAATGAATAGCTTCCAAAACAATATTCTACAGGCCTTAGGTGAAATTACATCTTTGAGGACTCTGAACCTAAGCTTCAACAATTTTGGAAGATCTTTCCCAGTTAAAGGTACTTAAAAATGTATACAACATTATCTTTCACCAAACTTTTTTTTTTGTAAAAAAATTCATTTAATTATTTTAGTTATTCTTCTTTTTAAATTTCAAATTATAATTTTCATTAGTGAAAAACATTCTTAAGAAGTGATTTGAAAAATTAAATGAAACACCCTTTTAGACATATCTCACATATGTGTCTCAAATAACTCACGGATCCCCCTTTGTTGATGATTAGAAAAAAACATTCTTAAGCAGTGATCCCAAAAATTAACTAAAACACCCTTGTAGACATATAACTCACGTATCCCCTTCTATTGATGATAAAAAATTATGTTTGGATATAAATAAATATGATTGTAAATTTTTGTTTAGATTAATCCTAATCAAATCATGTATGACCATAATTTCCTTAAAATCTACAATTAAGACTTTTTTCCTTTTTCTTGAGTAATACATTTAAGACTTTCATTCAATTAGAGAGCAAGATGAATGCATGTCAATTTTTTTTTACTATATTTTGAATTAAAATTCATATTTATAAGCACTTGAAAAAGGCCCTATTTATTTTTCTCTTGGACTAATCAAACTAAACCTTGATGATGGTTGAGTTATATCATCTCACTACAAAAACCAATATAAAAAGAGAATTGTAAAGAAAATAAAAAAATTAAAGATATTTTTCTCATATATGATATAAAATAAAAGTTAATTTGTAACATGTCAAGAAGACTTAAAGTAGACAATTTCATTCAAATGTGACTACCCAACGCCTATAACCATAATTTCCTTAAAATTTACATTTAAGACTATTTTTTTTTAGTAATATATTTACTTTGATTAAATTAGAGAGCAAGACAAATGTATACCAATTTTTTTTAGTATATTTTGAATTACAACTCACATTTTAAGCATTTGAAAAAGGCCTATTAATACGACAATGAGATGGACATAAAAATTGCGTGAGGAGAAAAGCCTTAGCATTTGTGGGGTTTTATTGTTGGATGCTTGATAGGAAGTTAAATTAATTTTCATGTGTTGTTCTATATTTATGTACGTGCCTCAGAAATTAGAATATAGTGACTGCAAAAATAAGAAGGTATGATTCATTTACTTTGCCTTCCTTGCCTCTTGTTTTCACGTGCAAGTGCAGAAATATAATTATTCTACCTCTATTTAAGGGATTTGTAGTATAACTAAGAAAATCGTTCCAGTAGGTTTTGAGAAGATTTCAAGTTTGAAGAAGTTGAGAATCCTAGATCTTTCATACAATGCCTTGCAAACCAATATCCTACAGTACTTGGGTGAAATCACATCTCTGAGCACTTTGAACCTGAGCTTCAATGGATTTGAAGGATCTTTTCCATTTAAAGGTACACACAAATATATACAACATCATCTTTTATCAAACATTTTCTTTAAATGAAAATCATTTAATTCTTTTAGTTATTCCTACTTTTAAATTGGAACAATTTGTAACATGTTAGGTAAGATAAACAATTTAATTCAATTGTGACTACCAAAAATATAAAGTCTCTACACAAATGCCCATGACCATAATTTCCTTGAAATCTACAATTAAAGCTTTTTTTTTTTTTTGAGTAATACATTGAAAACTTTGATTAAATTAAAGAATAACATAAACATGTGTTAATTTTTTTAGTATATTTTCAATTAAAACTTAAACTTTATAAACATTTGAAAAAAAAACTTGATTTTTTCTTTTTTAAACTTAAATTCTCTTTGACCAATCAAACTAAACCTTGTTGATTGTTGAGTCACATTATTTAAGTATAAAAACCAATATTGAAAGAGAATTATAAAAGAATAAAAAATAAAACATATTTTTCTTTGTATATGATATCAATTAAAAGTCAATTTTGTTGTACTAAAAAAAGGTAAAAAAAAAAAGGTTAAATATAACAACCAGATGGACATAAAATTATTAAAGGTCCCTTTAACTTCAATTTTTGCATTTTGATTAGGGAAATTGATCTTATAGTTAGAAACTTGGACATGAACCAACTCTTCCAAATTGCTATTTCATATTATAATGGTGTAAAAACTCCTTTATTTCACAATATGCATGTGCAAAATTAGTACATAAATGTTTTCATCCTTTGTGGAACAACTGTAATATATTTTAGAGTTAACGGCTATCGAACACCTAGAAACGTTGGATTTAAGCTGGAATGGGTTCAGTGATCCCCCAAAGGTCCAAGGTATAGACATCATTTCTTTTCTTTTCCTTTCTTTAATTTCTCCTTTTTTTTTTCTTTTTTTTTTTATTTGTCATTAGAAAAGATAAATAATATTTATAGTTTTTTGAAAAACTATTGGAGATGTCGGTGCTTTCCTTTCATTCAATAATATTAAACACTACATGTATTCCAGATTTTAAGTTGTTGAAGAATTTGATAGTACTAAATCTAGAAGGCAATAGTTTCAGTAGCAGCATCCTACACTTTGTAAGTACCCTTACATCAATTAAGACACTGAATCTTGGCAACAACAACTTGGCGGCATCTGTTTCTGCAACAGGTATTGCAATTTTTTGAATTTAATTTGTTTTGTTCTTTTTTTTTCCCATAAAATCCCAGTAATATGCTATTATTAATTTAGAATTGGTCTCTCTTACTCAATTTATTTTCCCATATATATATATATATACACGTATATATGCAGATTTAGCAAGTTTGAAGAATTTAGAAATTTTGGATCTTTCTTTCAATCACCTAACAATGTTGACAGGTATTGCTTGCTCTTTTTCAAGGGGATTTTATGTATTTGATGAGTGCAAGTGTTGAAAAGCTTCATTTAATTCATGAGAAAACTCTAATTAATAATTAAAAGAGAAGAAGAAGAAAAACACCTTAAACAAACTATTAAAAAAAAAAAAAACAAGAATGACAAGAAAAGACATTTAACCACATAGACCCCACCTTAAATCTTTGACGTCAGGAAGGTCATCAAAGTATGCCCCTAAATCGGGAACGTTATAAAACCTTTGTTATGGTGCCAGTCCATGAGCAATCTTTATACTTCATCTTCAACAGCATTGTTTTTTTTTTTTCCCTCAAATTGCCTCAAATTTTTTTTTTCTTTTTAAGAAGAAAGTGCCCAAGCCAAGTCCACCTACTCGATCAAACCAGGTCCACCTGCACAAGGTCCACACTCACAGCCTTGTCTTTTTCTGGCCTTTATCACATGCTCCCTTCAAGTTGTCACCAGTTTGCTAACTTTATTGTTAGTTCAAATTAAATCTCTAATCTTCTTCTTTTTCTCCATCATTTCTTTTTTGTCCTTCAATTTACTAGTATCCTTCACATTTACTAGAAATTTAATATCTTGTATAAGGTGCCCATGCTTACTTAAGTTCTCACACTAAATAATTTTTTTACCCTCATAGTTTCTTTTAATGCTATCCATAAACTTTTTCTTTCTCCAAATCTCATCAAATCATAGACACTTTTTATTTATAAAAGCATTCTTATCCTTTCCTTGTAAATAGTAAACTTTTTTCCCATTATATATTTTTTATATTTGTACATATATAATTTCCTTATGAAAATATATATATACATAAACTACCACTATCCATGTCCATGTATCTTCTCTGCCATTATTCTTTTACCTTTTTGTTGCATATAGCATGAAGCTAAGGAATTGGCTCTTATGCAACATATGGATGCTTTGGTCTTTAAAAGTTTATGATTATATCATCAGATATTGTAATCCCCCATTGACATGAGTTTTGGCATAATATTTTGTCAAATGCTAAATAGGAATTGCACTTTTTCAAATTCTTTTATGGTTTTAACATATATATATATATATATGCTTTATTTTGGGGACAGATCTTGACAAAATGACTTCACTCAGAGCTTTATCTTTGGCTAACAACAATTTGAGTGGATCTTTAGTCCAAGAAGGTAGTTGTTAACACTTTACCAATGATCAAAAGTAGCAATCACCTTTTTTCTTTTATAGAAAATGCTAAATATTATACCATCTTTTGTTTCAGGTTTGTGTGTGCTAAAGAACCTTCAAGAGTTGGATCTCAACCACAATAATCTTAGTGGAGTTATTCCATCTTGTTTTGGCAAATTAACATCTCTTAAACTCTTAGACTTGTCATCAAACAAACTTGAAGGGGACATTTCATCATTTCCAATTGCTACTCTCAGATCCCTCGAATATCTTGACCTCATAAATAATCTCTTTTGGAGTCAATTCTCTTTTTACTCACTTGTCAATCACACAAATCTTCAAGTGCTATTGTTATCAAGTGATAATGACAAGCTACAAGTCCAAACTCACTATCCATATGACTGGCCACCTACAATTCAGCTTAAGGTTATTGGGATTTCAAATTGTAGACTTAATAGTATTCCCCAATTTCTCACTTACCAAACTGACTTGAGAGTCATCGATCTCTCCCATAATAACCTCACAGGAACCTCCCCATTTGGTTGCTTGAAAACAATACCCAATTAGAGGTTTTAAGTCTTAGAAATAACTCTTTTGTGGGTTCATTTCATTTATCCTCTAATTCTAGCTTTGTCATAAAGTATATAGATATCTCAGACAATCACTTTCATGGAAAGCTTCAACAGCATATTGGTAGTATTATTCCAATTGTAAAAGCATTTAATCTCTCAACAAATGCATTTGATGGTAGCATTCCGTTCTCTATTGGAAGCTTACACTATTTGTCCCTTTTAGATCTATCCAACAACATGTTTTTAGGAAAAATTCCAGACACTTTGTTAGCAAATTCCTCACGTTTGGAAATTTTGGTGCTCTCAAACAATCAATTAAGTGGTGAAGTGCAAAGACAAAGTCCAATAAAACTTCATTGTCATCATTGCACCTAAGTGGAAATTGGTTTACTGGCACTTTGTCAAATTGGATCCCTCATTACCCTAACCTACTGTGTTTGAATATAAGTGACAACTGCATATCAGGTAAAATCCCTAACTTCATTGGGAATCTGAGTTTAGTAAACTTGAACATGGCAGTTAATAAGCTTGAAGGAACAATTCCATGTGAAATGTTTATGTTTGGGTTATCCATTCTTGATATTTCTTATAACAATCTTTTGGGCACTCTTCCTTCTTACTTAAAAGGTCCATCACAATTAAAGCATTTGAACTTGGAAGGGAATGGATTCATAGGTAAAATTCCAGAAACATTATTCAATTCTCCTCATATGGTGATGTTGAATATTGGAACAAATTTTTTTTCTGGTGAAATTCCAATATCAATTGGGAATTTGTCATATTTAAGAGTTCTTCAACTAAGAGGAAATAATTTGAGAGGTTTGCTACCAAAAGAACTCTGCCAGTTGAATGAACTAGGCATATTGGATCTCTCACATAACTCATTTTTTGGACCAATACCAAGTTGTTTTAGCCACATATCTTTTGGAAAGGTGACTAAAGATACATTTGGTTTTGCACAATATATTTCGGGGATGTACAAATCTTTTGAGATGTCTTACAGTTTCCAAAGTAAAATCACCCACAGAGAGTTTGTGATTGAAGACTCATATAATTTCTTTGTGGAACAAGCTCGAGTTGATTTGGTGACAAAAGCTCTATCCAATGTATACAAGGGTTGGCATCTTGAATTGATGTCTGGATTGGATTTGTCATGTAACAAGCTAACAGGGGAAATACCAGCAGAACTTGGAAATTTGAGCTCGATATTGACCTTGAACTTGTCTCATAATCAGTTGACTGGCTCAATTCCAAGAGCTTGGGAAAATTCAAGGCAAATAGAGAGCCTAGACCTTTCCTACAATAAATTGAGTGGAGAAATTCCTTCTGAATTGATTAATCTACACTTTCTAGAGGTTTTTAGTGTGGTATACAATAACTTCTTAGGTAGGCTTCTAGACATGAAGGGACAATTTTCAACATTTGATAACAAAAGCTATGAAGGAAATCCATTTCTTTGTGGACCTCCATTAGATATGAGTTGCAGTAATGACATACCAAAACTGCCACCATCTTCTGATGCAAGCAATGGAAAATGGCATGACATCATTGATCCTATGTCCTTCTTAGCAAGTTTCATGATATCCTACCTCATATTCTTGTTGGGTTCTTGGCTTTTCTTTATGTCAACCCTTATTGGCAACAAAGGTTGTTCTTACAGATTGAGAATTTCATAGATGCTTGTCATTTCATGGTTTTTATACTATTCCCAAATTGTTTGCTAAAGTAGTTAGAAATCTATATTTTGCCCAATTATTTTGCTAGATTATGTATTTACATGAGCAATAATACTTTAAGTAGCAATATTGGACATGAAGTTCTTGAATTTACTTATTGTCTCCATGTTGTTGGGTTGCATGTCATGTTTCTATGAATATTTAATGTTGGGAAAGTGTTGAATTCTCAACAAACAAATTAGATTAGATGTAGATCAAATTAAATACATATTAGACTAGATATTTATTAAGTTTCTTGTAACTTGAATATTGCAGTGTAAACACCACATATGTATAAACAACAAACAATAAACAATAAATAAATATTGTGTTCACCAAATATACATAAACAATAAATATTGCAATGAAACACCTTACCTCATTAATAACAGTTAGGAAGTGGGCGACAACGCTGAAGAAAGCAAAAATTTTTTTTCTTCTATAGCAACATGAAATGTAATGCTCTTTTCTAAAACTATTACAAAAACAAGTTTTGTAAAGGCTGGACACATGAAACAACAAATAGTAATATAGATTAGTTCATTTCAAGTTATAATGATAAATTTATAATGATAGACAATATTAAAAATGGTGTTCAAAGAACATAAGGAGAAGAAGATTTAAGGTTCATTGATGTCTATAATTTATTAGTTTAAGAAATTGAAACTATAGGATTTTAAGTATAGAATTTAATTTTTCACTCAAAAAATAATTTTGAAATCAAATTTGTGTCACTAAGTATTTATTGAATAAATTATAAAGAGTAATGGAAATTAGAAAATAAAAGTATATTTATATAAAATTATAATAATAATAATACAAATAGACTTTTTCCTCAGAGGTAATGTATCCATTACCTCATAATTAAAGAAAGGGGTTCCATGTTATTTGTAGTCTCAAAAGGTGTCACATTCCCAAATGGTTCAAAGTTGAATAAATTGAACTTGAAAAATTGGCTTTGGTTCACCAATTGATTACCCAACCATCCGGTTCACCAATTCTTTGATTGATTTTGACCAAAGTGATTTTTGGGTTATAATCATTAGTAATTTCTAGGAAAAACAAAATAAGTACATTAATATAAAACAAAACAAATATTCCAAATTTTTTTTAATTTCAATAAAAAAAACTAGAACTTAAAAATGATAACTAATAAATATATTCAACAATAAATAAAACAATGAACACCAAAAGAAGTTAGTACCAAAAGAACTAATCTTGTATTTATTAAGTTTTTTGCTTCTTAAGTTGATAATTCAATCTATGTAACTTAGCTTGTTTATTTGTTAATCCAAAATAAATTTCTCCATTTTTATTATCTAAGATTAACTCTATTGTATCAATAAAAAAAATCATAATCTTCTTCAACATATGGTAGAGAATGAATATTGTTCATGACCTCATGTATAAAACAACTTAGCAAGCCTTTTTTCCTATTTTGAGCAACACTATCAACCAATCGATTAATTGTTTCTCTAATAGCAGATGCCCCCTCCTGATTGTCGCTTTGTATTATTCCTTCTAAGACCTTTTTTCCATGTGCCAATTTGATTCAACTACTCTTTTCTTATAAGTCTTATTTCTTCCTACTATATTACTCGTGCCAATATTTTGATTCCACTCTCATGTAGATTAAAATAGATACATATTAGACTAAATGTGCATTAAGTTTCTTTTAACTTGAATATTGCAATGGAAGTATTATATATGAATAAACAATAATCAACAAATAAATATTGTATTTATTGCCAAATATATATTAATAATAAATGTTGTTATAAAACACTTTGCCCCTTTAATAACAGTTTAGAAGAAGAAAATACAAATTTTTTTTCTTCTATAGCAACATCAAATGTAATTTTCTTTTCTAAAACTATTACAAAAACAAGTTTTGCAAAGGTTAGACACATGAAACCACAAATACCAAGGTAGATTAGTTCATTTCTAGTTATAACAACAAATTTATAATGATAAATTGTATTAATAATAGTGTTGTAAGAAAGTAGGGAGAGAGATTTAAGATTCGTTAACGTCTATGATTTATTACCCTAGGAAATTAAAACTGTAAGATTTTAAGTATGGAATTCAATTTTTCTTTAAAAAGAGTTTGGAATTCAAATTTGTGTCACTTATCATTAATTAAATAAATTACAAAGAGCAATTGTTATAATAATAATATAAATAGGTCTTTACCTCAATGGTAATGTACCCATTCCCTCATAATAAAATACTTCACAATTTACAAGCCTTGAAATACAATGTGATATGAATTTAATTTTCTTTATCTAATCAAACTAAACAAATATAAAGAAAAAATTATATAGAATATTAAAAAAAAAAAAAAATACTTCAAATTAAATTCATTATTATAAATTTAGACATCGTAAATTAATTAGGAACAGAAAAGTCTACCTGAAAAAAAAATCTAATCAAAATAGACATAATATTTTTGCTCTAAATTTTAGATTTTTCTAAGATATTCTCTTTATATACATATACATAACAATTTTCCTCTAAAAGAGACTTGGTTTTCCTATTCTACATAAAGATAAAGTATTTTTTTTCTTTTGTTTATGCTATTGTAGAAATTAAAGAACTTATAAGTTAGGTAAGCCAATGAGGGGAATTTCTAAGATTTTTTTTACTTAATTACTTCTTTACAAGTCTTAAACACACTTTGGAAAATCCTAGTCTCCATTACAATAGGAACACAAGTTCCTTATCATCTATGCTTCAAGTCAAGGTCATCTTTGAACACAAAACTAGAAAATGAGGTATTAATGGCTATAAAAAGTTGCAACTTATTTTTATAAGCAGTGTTTTATAAGAAGTCAAGGTCACTTTTGATTTCCTCTTGTTAGGACATAATCTTCTCTGTCCAATCACATGGCCTCGTGGGTTTGCTAGTTTGAATTGGAATATTTTTGTTCCATGGACATATAAACTAAACATAAAAAAGAAAAGAATTCATATCATAATGAAAATGCAAGGCCACTGGTTTGGTTAATGATTCATCCAACATAGCAAACCAAGATGATTAGGTGAATGTGCCATTGAGAATTCGATCTCAGAAACTTTTTTGTTTTTTATTGTTTTTGTTGTTACTTTGGCTCTCATGGTTTTCAATGAATGGTAGGAAGCCTTTCAAACTTGCAAAAAGTCATGGTGCAGCCACAAAAATTATAGAAAACCAATGATTAATTGCAAAACACATTGAATTCCCATATAGACCAAGTATGTTAGATGTGGCTTGCCTGTGAGGCATTCATGGAGATTAAGTATTAGATTGATCATTGTCTAATGAAGGTTGTTAACAAGCATGTGTGTAGGCTTTGTGTGCATGTTTAAATTGGTGCTATCATAAATGTTAGAAACTTTGACAAACCTATTTTTGTGACAATGGCCAATGTACCACACCCTTTATGCCTTAGCTTGTAGCCTATCCATAAAACCTTGTGATCAAAACAAGATTTTAACTCATTGCACATGCTTACATGTGCAAATGCTCATTGTGATCATTGAATTTTGCATAAAGTACACATTGGCAAGTTGATGCCACTGAATCATTGTCAAAATAAAAAAGCTTTTCCATTTTTGGTGTAACTATGTATGTAAATGCTAGTTTCATTTTAGAATCATGGTTACATGTGTTATCTTAATTAATTTCTATATTTTTTACCTAGAATTTTATTTAATATATTAATGGAAAAGTGGTAGATATGAGAAATCAAAGGTCGGAGGTTTTAGTGGGCTAGACCAAGTTCACAAAACATTACGGGTTAGATTTTGGATAGTTAAGCGTCCATCTATGTATTGTGCAAGGCCATTCTTTTGTAAAGTTGGATAGCAATAGGCTTATGTATATCAATTTGGTGGTGGACACTGTGGCTTACTGTACTTTGAGGTAACTATGTATAAATTCTCTTGCCATTGAAAGGAAAAAAAAAAAAGGTAAATGATAATTGATATTCTTAAAGTTAGACCACCTTGTTAAAATATTAAATTATTTTGTAGTCATATGATCAATAATTAGTCAGCTAAATTCTAACATTAATTTATTTTAGAAGGGAAATAAATTATAACTCTTTTTATATATTTTTGTCAAAATAAATTTTATATCATTATATTGAATTTTTTTAAAATAATTAAGAAAGATACAAAACTTTAATTTTTAAGAAGTCTAATTATTTGTAAAAATTTTATTTTTATACAATAAATATTATTTTATTTATATTTGTAATTAAAATTGCATTTAATCTACTCAAATGTTAACTCATATTTAACTACCTAATTTAAAATACATGAAATGTTATAAATTTAGAATATTTAAAATTAAAATTATCTAATTCCTCAACAATCCAACATAAAATCAATTTGATTCATCCATTTGTGAGCTTTGATGTTAATATTTGAGTAGTTTACATGTAATTTTAATTATAAATATAGATAAAATAATATTTGTTATAAAAAAATAAAATTTTTGTAAATGATTGTACTCTTTATAGATTAAAGTTTTATATCTTTATTAATTGTTTTAAAAAAATTTAATATGATAATATAATACTTATTATGACAAAAATAGATAAAAAGAATTTTAATTCATTCCCCTTATGAAATAAATCAATGTTAAATTTTAACTAATTATTAGTCAAATAACTGCAATATAATTTAATATTTTGACAGACTAGTCTAACTTTTGGTTTCACTTTTTTTTTTTTTCTTTAATGGCAAGAGAATTTGTACCCAGTTACCTCAAAGTACGGTAACCCACAGTGTACACCGAATTGATATACACAAACCATTTGCCATCCAACTTTACAAAAGAATGGCCCTGCACAATACGTAGATGGCCGCATAATTATACAAAATCTGACCCGTAATGTTTTGTGAACTTGGTCCAGCCCACTAAATCCTCCGGCCTTCGATTTCTCATATATTTCAACGCCGTTGACACTTCAATTTTATTGTGGTAATAACTAAGACAAAACCATAGTGTACCTTTTACTTGGTCATCAAATGTGGCGGTGACAAAAAAATTTATTCGGGACATGCTTGGAAGTTGCAATATGAAAGGCACGCACACGGCAGGCTATATATATTTATGTTTTATTAAGCCCGGTTTCAACACGTTAACTTTTGTCCATTAAAAGAGTTTTTTTTTTTTTTAAGAAAAGGTATACAGGCTTGTAAACACGAAAATACATGTTATATACATAATTTTAAAATCTCATTTGATCTAACAGTCATATTAATAAATTGATTATTCGAATTCTAAATTAATTAAATTTTCTTATCAAATTGAATAAAAAAATAATTTTAAAAAAATCAACTGAGTCAACATTAAAATTTTTATTTTTTTTTAAAAAATTATATATAATTATATTACATTATTAAGAATTTTTATAAATATATACTTAAATATTATTTTAATATTATTTTATTTTTTATAACATAAAAAATATTAATTATATTTTTTAAAAATAAGAACTGATCCAATCTAACTAACCATTAACTTGTTGAATGAGACTTTAAATTGAATTAGATTTGATTTTGATTTAAAATTTATAGTTGAATATTAGTGAAAGATATTTAATCTAAAAATTTTTTATTAAAAATAATTTATTTTCCATAAAAAAAATTAGGTAGAAAGAAAATCAAAGTGTAAATAAAAGAAACTAAAGTCACTAGTAGAAAAAAGTTTTATGAAATAATGTTATTTCAAATAATAAGCAACCAACCCATACTACAAATATAAGTTGTTTGTTTTCAATCTTTTAATAAAAGTTTTATTTCTAATATATTTTTCAATTAAAATATTATGATTAACACATATATTATATATTATGTGTCTTAAATTTTTTTTTTTAATTTTTAAATTTTAAATTAAGAATTTAAATAACTCTATTATTAAATTTTATAATTAATGATCCACTTGTTCTAAATTTTTAAAAGTTAATATGTCCCATAGCTTGGCAAACGTCATTAATTCGTCAACAACACCTAATGCAAAAACGTGTGCCAAAGTTTCAAACAACCTGTCACAGCCGCATCCGGTGGTAGAATTGTTGGTTTTTTCCAATCTTCAAACTCTAAGATTCAGACCCTTGTCCGAACTAATAAAAAGAATAAGGAAAAAGAAAATTTAAGGACTGCCTCTCACAGGAAATGTACATGACAATTTAGATATTATTTTCTTACCTAATCGGATTCGTCAGTGTGTTTTGTTTCTTTTGAGCATGGCATTTTCTACTAAGTGAAACACAAATTTTATGGCGCAAAGAAAAAGCAATGGCAACGAAACATGTTGAAACGGCAACGAATCATATCGAAACGACCACGTCTAATATTTCTATTTTGCCTGTGGTAGTTTTCTTTCCTTTTATCTTGCATCAGATATTCTGTTAATGGTACTATGCTATATTGGTATTTGAAAGACAGTGGAGAAAGGCTATCATGCTAATCTAATTACTTACAACAGTTTGATTGAGGAGCCTTACAAAGAAGCACCTCGGGTTGAAAACTTAGAGAAAACACACTCACCTTACAAATAAACATCACAATTAAATATAAGGTCGTCTCGGTTTGAATAAAAAATCTCCTGGCCATAAACTTGTAATATCACATCAAGATTCAATTCAATTAAAAAACTTAAATTGTATGATGAAATTCAAGAATGTATTGTGTATTAAGCTCTAAGACAACTCAATGTCAAATCAATTGGGCAAAAATATTTTTTGATTTAATGTTGAAAAGGAGTTATCAACTTAATTTTATTGTTTACAATAACAACTATCAAAGATCTATGTAAACTTGCAGACTAAAATTTGGTGAGAGAGTGGGTTACGAGCCAAATGTTGTGGCCTATGACAAAATCATTGATTGTGTGTGCGAGGAGAAGTTCCTAAGAGAGGTCCAGAATCTTTCCTCCAGAATGCTGAGCAGAGGCATTAAGCATTTTACCTTATGTTTTCAGCTCCAACTCTCTAATTCACACGTCGTGTAATTTGAGCAGGTGAGAGGACGCTATTAGGATACTTGATGAAATTGTTGAGAGCAATACGAATATCATGCAATATGTATTGATTCACTTAACAAAATATGGAAAGTGAATTTCAGTTCAGACGTGCTAAACAACACTTTCATTTCAAATACAATGAATTCAGTCAAACCATGTTGGTCAACAGTTTCTGTCATTTAAAATGGGTGGATTTTGGTTTTGCTAATGTTACAAGAATGTTCAAACTCGGTCATGAGCCTAATGTGTTCACTCTTAATTCCCTTCTCAATGGTATTATTGTGGATGAAAAGCCATGTGAAATTTTTTTGATGAGATGTTGCGCAAAGGGCACAAACTTGATTTAGTTATACCAGTTTAGTCAATGGGTTTTGTGCAGAAGGTCAAATCTCCCAAGCTGTGAGTACATTTGATTTGATGTTCAAAAAGGGCTACTGACCTGTCTAGGACACCCTTGTCAAAGTTTTGGGCAGATCTGGAAACTATAATGCAGCTCGTCAGGTGCTCAAGAAGTCGAAAGAAGGTGATTTTGAGCCAGATGTAGTGGTATACAGCACTGTCATTGATGGTCTTTTTCGTTAATGAAATATGCAAGAAAGGGATGATTTCTGAGGCAGAACAAGTGCTCAGAAAAATGATCCTCAAGGGCATAGAGCCAAATGTTTTCACATACAATGCTTGAATGAATGGCCTATGTTCACACAACCAAATGGATGAGGCTGTTAAACTGTTCAAAGTAATGCAGGGGAACAGATCAGATATTGACGTTGTCACATTTACCATTCTTATTGATGGCTTTCTTAGAGTTGGCACGGATAAAGTTGCAAGAATTTAGTTTTCTATTCCATCAGTGGAAGGATTTTTGTCAGCATTCCTTCATATAACACTCGATCAAAGGACTTTCTAAAGGAGGGCAGCTCAATGATGCATATGAGTTATCTAGGACCATGCATATGCATGGCTTGTTGCCAAATGAACACTCTTACAACATAATGATACAATGTTTCCTAAACAAGAAGGTAATATGAAGTGCAATTCTTCAAGAAATGGTTTATTGGGGGCTCTCTGCAGATTCAACCACGCCAAGGTTGTTGAGGAATTTGGTTTCTTACGGCAAGACTGCAGGAATTTTTGTTTGAAGGCTATTAATGTTGCAGGGCTCTCTAGTCTTGGTACTCCATGGAATCAGGGTTGCTACTTCTCTTGATGGTGATGACTTCACATCAGTTTTCTCTTTAATTCATCTTATTATTTGAGCATTTCCCATTTTTACTTTGTAGATGATGGTGTTGTTAATTGATCTTTCTTTTATACATCTGAGTTTATTGTGCTCCGCTATGAATCCCTCTTGGCATACTGATTTGTAATTTCTGTTGCTCACTAGACGTTGGTGAAAGTACGTTCCTGTAGGCAAAATGGTTAAGCGGAGAATTTGCATAAGAAGATTTTAAAAACAAAGTTATGATGCTAGTTCAATGAGCTATATTTGTTTCAAACATTCTGCCAGAGGTATCACTAGCTCCTTTTATGAATTTGAAATTGTTGCATATGCCAAGATCATTCTGCCAGAGGTATCACTAGCTCCTTTTATGAATTTGAAATTGTTGCATATGCCATCATTCTGCCAGAGGTATCACTAGCTCCTTTTATGAATTTGAAATTGTTGCATATGCCAAGATCAAAGTCAAATCTTAAACAACCTAGTTTCTTTTCTATGTAGTACCAATCTTTGCTGCAAGGAATGGTGTTCTTATAGCATGACAAAAGTTAGTTCAAGAGTGGAGGGTTAACCCAACTCTTATAAAGAGCCCAAAGACCCTCTCAGTAACCGATGTAGGACACACCATTCCCGACTCTATGTAGTACCAATCTTTGCTGCAAGGAATGGTGTTCTTATAACACAACAAAAGCTAACTCAAGAGTAGAGGGTTAACCCAACTCTTATAAACAGCCCAAAGACCCCCTCAGGAACCGATGTGGGACACATTATTCCCAACCCCTTTAAACTGTACGTCCCCATACTGCCTCAGTTGGCGATCAGCACGGCTCGTGTTGCCTCAGTCGGCGATCAGCACGGTGGCAGGGAACCTTTGTAGGTGTGCCCACCGACCCTCTGAGGTTTAGCTCTGATACTATCTAATAAGGGATTGAATCCTAACTTCATCACAAAAACTAGCTCAGGGGTAAAGGGTTGACTCAACCCTTATAAAGGGCCAGGAACCCCTTAGGAACCAACATGGGACACATCATGTCCAACCTCTTTAGACTGCACGTCCACGTGCTGCCTCAGTCGGCGATTTAGCACGGGAGTTAATGGCAGGGAACTTTTGTACATGTACCCACCGACCCTTTATTTTGCTTACAATCCATTGCACACAGCATATTTCTTGACAATGGTATTAGGACCGCTTCAGATAGCTTATTTTTGGACTTGAAGGCACAACAAATGTATGCATTGCCATTGAGTTATAAATGTAATGGCTTATGCTGCTGCTTTTCTTAATTTCTTGTCCCTGTTCTTCTAGAAGTGGAGCAACAACCTTTGTTTCAGAAAATTATGGGGCAGAATTGGAGTCATCTCAGTCTCGATGATCCCCTTTGTTGTTAACAAAGAAGAAAGGACCTCATTGAAAGAAGAATTGCAGAGGAGAACTCTTCTCTGCTGTAAAAGTTTTGCAGATAATGACAACACATTCATTTCATTCAAAGTACCCTTTTTAAGGGATTTCAAACAATGATTGAGTACAAAAGGACTGATGAATACAACCCATCTTCCATACTTCCATGTTGACTTCAACAAGTAACTTGAAAGGGACAAACTTCACCTGATCCCACTATCTTTGGATTGATGTTTCTGCTTTTGCAAAAGTGACAAAAGCATGTACTCTTCAAGTAACAATTAGACTAAACACTGCAATCAAACTAAACATCAAGAGGAATTGTTGCTGTAAAGTTCATTCCACTTTCTTGATCAGCAAGTTTCCCATCTTCTTGTTCACTTCAAGGTTGCATTGCTGGATTTTTTTTTTCTAGTATTTTGGATTTTCTTTGCTGTACCTCAAATGTTTTTTCTATCATGCCCCATAGACTCAGTGCATGAACACCTGAAATGTGAGTAATAGCTGCTGAATAGTTTGATTACTGTCAAAACTAAAAAATTGTGTTTCAATACATGAAAATTGCACAAAACCAGAACACAAATAGCAACTATAATGAATCAGAAAGCATAAGGCACTGCAAGCTCCTGCTGCAAAAACGAATTGGCTGCCATACAGTTGCATTAAAGACCCAGAGGAGAAAATTAAAAGTTAAGCAGAATGGCCGAAATAGAGATACTACGAAAATCAAACACTGGTCGTCTACACATTTCGTGAACGCCAGATGCACAAAAGTTGATTGCTCGGAATGGAATCGGACGGTCACATATTCAATTCGCAATTCTGCTTCAAAAACTAAAGAATTAAAAATCTGCAAAATGTTCATTTTAGTCTAGTGTTTTGGGAAATGGGTTTATTACCGCAAGTCGGGACATGTCCCCGATTAATCCGCATAAATTAAAGGGACTAAAATAATTTTAGCAGCCAACATTTTGTTAATGATTAGTTATGAAAGTCTTTTATGATTTGTATGCATAAATAATTTTTAGAGAAATTAAAGATACTTCATAGTAATTAATTAGATACTTCATAGATATAATTGGATTATCTCCATTATCTCCCTTTATGTAATTGGATTCTTATTAAATCTGTGTCGTTGAGAAGGATAATCATTGAGAGCACATAACAGAAAAAACAAATATCAAATAATAAGAATTAAACAACCTAAAAAAAGTTATTTAAAAAAAAAACATGTAGCAAAAACTAAACAGAAAAAACAAATATCAAATAATAAGAATTAAACAACCTAAAAAAAGTTATTAACAAAAAAAAAAACATGTAGCAAAACCTAAGAAGCTAGACGTGTCTAGACAGACTGATAGTTCATCGCCGATTTCCAAAGTGGCTGATACCATTAGATAGTTCTCCAAAACTGTGATGGTTGGATTCTATGGGGAAAACAAGATGCAAGCAACTCAGTCATTGTTCTAAGATATTATTTAGTGCCAAACTTGAAGAAAATCTAGGAGACATTCGGCGGGTAATGTAAACAAGTAATGAAAGAAAAAACTTGAAAGAAAATCCTAAAATACATGGGGATTACTTGAAAAATAACTTTTAACTAAATTTTTCTTTTTGTTTATAAGATAAAAATTTTTACTAACCAACCAAAATAAGTTGACCTAGATATTTTCCATGTTCCCTACTGCCATGACAATGAAGTTTTTATGAGTTTCCCATAACAAAATTAAGCTCCATCAAATGCCCCGGAAAAAATCAGAAAGCTTGGAATATGAGAATGAGAAACATTTTTAGTTGACTTTTAGGTAAATTAGTACGGTCAAATTAAAAGATTCCATTTAGTGCGGAAAGAGTCGTGGCTGATGCCAATAAGGCCAGCCATCTGCCTTTATGATTGATAACTCCTTCAACACCCTCCCATGGCTGATGGTCCACTATAATTTTTTCATCAAAACTTCCTTGCCAATACATGGGAAAGATGGATCCCATACCTCCAAAAATAATGTCATACACTGATGAAAGTTCCAATCTAATAAAACAAAAAAGTAAAAGGAACCTGGAAAATATTTACAAATATTACATATGCATATTTTTATTTTCTAAACCCAAATTTTGATAAGACCATTTACTGAATATATATTTAACATGTAATATAAACAAGTAATGATAGAAAAAACTTTGAATAATCAAACATTTCACACACATAAGATGTTATACTTAACAGTGAATTCAAAAACTTTTGTCAATATAAGCAAAATTCTCATTCTACATATTTGTCATTATTCACATATGAGATTTTGTTAAGTTGGTAGTTTAAGTCGAGAGATTAAACAAAGTTAGTAGATTTTTTTTCCTTATAAATAAGGATTCTTGTAATTTGTTTTATAATTAAAAGAATAAAACTTTAATAACTTTTAATCTATTATTTAAACTTTTATCAATTGAGTTCGAGAAGAGTTTTTTGATTTTTTATTCTTCATTTTGGTAATATTTGTTTTCATTTTTTCTTATGGACATAGGTTAAATTAACAAAACTACATAAATTTGGTATTTCTTACCTTTCAATTATTTTTTTTTATATTTTATTTTATTTTCTGATATTATTTTTAAGGATTATAATATGAAATTTATCTCCTAACATATTTCCCTTTTTCATTGGAGTTAGTTACTAAAAATGATTCATCATCAAAGATATCTTGTTAGAAAGGTTCTATGGGGGCAAAAAGAAACTCATAATATAAGTGGAGATGGATTAAATAATAATTTTAATTTAAAATTTTCTTATTTGCTCGAGATAAAAATTTTCCTTTTAACCCTAAGCCTTCTCAAATAACTAACCAAGATAAATAAATCAAGATAATTTTTTGTGATTCTCTCTTGTTGTGACAAGGAAGTTTTTATGAGTTTCCATAACAAAATTTAGCCCATTAAATACCACAAAAAATCAAAAAGTTTGCGATGTGAAAATTCAATGCTATCTTTATTATCTTATTGGAAAATAAGTCTAATTAAATTAGAATGTTCTTTTTAGTGTGGAAAAGGCATTAAGGCCACCTATTGGCCTTTATGGTTGATGACCCCTTTAACAACCCTCTAATGGTTAATTGTCCATTTTAATTATTTCATCAAAACTTTCTTGCAAATACATAGGAAAGATTGATCTCAAATCTCCCAAAATTATGTCATACTATGATGAAGAGTTAAGTCATCCACTTCATGTCTTGGGTCTTTCACTTCTTTTGTATTAATGCACTTGCCATTGGGATCAAATCACAAACTAAAAGATGTGTCGTGAGAAAGAAAAAATGGATCAATAAATTTACCTATATCTATGTCTATATATTTGTACAACTATAGGGGATGTCCCGCCAAAAAATAGCTAGATGTCAACAAGATAAAAAGCTTAACAACATAATATAATGAGTTGAAAAATGTAACAAGGATCTCTCCTTTCACACCATAATTAGAGAGAGAGATATATATATATATATTCTTTTAATTTTTTAAAATAAAAATATTTCATTTTTTTATTTAAAATAACTTTACTTTCTCAATTTGGTATCTACTATTTTCTTTTGCATTAAAAATGTCCATTGTTTAAATCATGTGTCATCAAGCATGTCTATTATGATTTATTAAGAATTCATGTAGGTTATTTTCTTATTTACAATTTATATGGGTAGAATTTGTCTAATTTTATTTTCATCTCTTGGGATATTATAATTTACCATATTGTCATTGTAAAAGTTCCAACTTTGCATTATTGGCAAACATTGTCTTGTTTTCCCCTTTCTCATTCAACAACAATTGTAAGAGATTGAAATTGGCTAAAGATTATTACTTCTTGCTCATATAATTAATCCTTTCTACTTAATGATTTAATCCTTATGGACTTCCAATCTTTTTCATTCTAGTGTAATTCTTAACTCTTGCTTCATTATGGTATCAATAAGCAGAGTGCATTGAAGTCATATCTCCACTTTAACACAACTAATCATAGAAGAGCAAAGAGTGATATAAAATAAGTCAAGGTGAATGATAAGAAGAATTTGTATGTAGGGACATACAATTAAGAATTAAACAAACTAAAGCATAATAAGGTAACTGTCATCACCTGTTGTCACTCTCCCATTAGCAACAGCCAATGTGTTTCCAATAAGTGTTAAGTTGGTGACTAAAGCCTCACATCAAGAAATTGAGCAAAGTTAGTTGACACTTTTCTTTATAAATAAGGAGTAATGTAGTTTATTTTATAAATTAATAGAGTTAAATTCTAAGAGATTTTAGTCCATTATTTGAATTTTTTCTCAATTGGATTTGAGAAGAGTTTTCTATTTTTTGTTTTTTAGCTTTCTCCACTTTATGAATATTTGCTTCCACTTTTGCATCTGGATGTAGATCAAATTGATCAAACCACATAAATTTGGTGATCCTTGACTTCCACTTTTTTCTCGTACTTTATTTTATTTTATATTATTGTCTTTAAGGACTATAACTCAAAGTTTATTTTCTAATAAACTTGTATCAAAACCTAGTTCACTAGAAAAATAAACATCATGATGATAACTAAGTATTATTTTGAGAAGTTGGATCAAAGTATCAACTTTAGGATGTGGCAATTGAAGATGAAGGCCATACTGGTTCAAGATGGTGTCAACATAACATTGCTAGGTAAGGGGAAAAGGTGAGAGAAGATGTCAAATAAGAAATATGCTAGTCTTGACAAGAAGGCCAGATCAAGTATCATCTTAAATCTTTCTAATGAGGTTTTAGGAGAAGTAGCTACTAAAATAACTGTTAAGAATTTATGGGAGAAATTAAAGACTTTGTATATGAAGAAAACTGTGGAGAATAGGTTTTATTTAAAACAAAGTTTGTACATGCTTCATATGCCTAGAAGATCATTTATATTGTTACATTTTGATAAATTTGATTCTTTGCTTATAAATTTGAGTAAAATAGATGTTCATATTGAGGATAAGGATTAAGCTCTATTATTATTTTGTTTTCTTTTTTGGTCATTTAAGTAATACAAAGAAATAATACTTTATGGTAAAAAGATTATTTCTTATAAAAAAATTAAGTTTATTTTAAAGTCAAAAGGTCAAATTGATAAGGATATAATTGGAGAGAATAGTAGTAGTCAAGCTAACAATTTGGTTGTTTAGGACAAATTAAATAAGAGGGATGTAGATAGTCAGTGATCTAAATCTAGATCTAAATCCAAATATAGAAATTTAGCATGTAATTATTGTAAAAAAAAAAAAAGGCACATCAAAATTGATTGCTTTAAATTGAAAGATAAAGAAAAAGACAAAGACAAGGATAAGAGTTTGGTGTCTCATAGCAAATCAGATAATAGAGATATAGATAGTCAGAGATCATATAAGAGGAATGTAGATAACAGTTTGGTGGTTTAAGGTAGATTAGATAAGAAGGATGCAAATAGTCAAAGATCTAAATCTAGATATAAATCCAAATATAAAAATTTAGTGTGTAATTATTGTAAAAGAAAAGGGCATATCAAATTTAATTGCTTTAAGCTAAAAGATAAAGACAAGGACAAGGACAAGGATAACTAATGAGTCACCTCAAGTTAGTATTGCAAAAGATGAGAATGAAGGAATAATTTTCTTTACTAATGATAAATTAAGATCTGCCAATGAATGGATCTTAGATTCTGGTTACATGTATCATATGCATCTCAATAAGAACTAGTTTTCCACTTATCAATTTGTTAAAGGTAAAGTTGTTATGATGGGTAATAATGTAATTTGCAAAATTATTAGAATTGGTACGATTAGAATTAAGACTCATGATGGTGCTATAAGAATACTTATACAAGTCAAATGTTTCAAAATTGATGAAAATCTCATCCCTTTGGGAATACTTGCAGCTCTTGGTTATAAGTATATCAATGAATGTGGAGTTTTGAAAGTTAATATTAGTGCTCTTGTTGTCATGAAACTTACAAGTTTAGAAATTTATACATTTTACAAGAATCTATAGTTATAGGTAATATTGCAATCTTTACATCATTTATTTCAGAGACAAAAATTTAGAAGCCATGTCATATGTGGTTACAACACATGAGTGAGAAAGGTTCATTTATATTAAAAGAAAGAAGTTTTTTGTGTGGACAACATATAGGGAAGTTGGACTTTTGTAAGCATTGCAATTTTAGGAAGTAAAAGTGTGTCAATTTCAAGTCTCTAATAATTCATAGAAAAAGGCACTTTGGATTATATTCACTCAAATATTCGAGGGTCATCTTACTTTTGGTCAAAAGGTGGTGCCAAGTACATATTGACATTCATTAATGATCATTCAAGGAAAATTTGGGTTTTCCTTATGAAGCACAAAAATGATGTTTTCCAAACAATTAAGAAGTGAAAAGGCTTGATTAAGAAGTAAACAAGGAAGTAGACTAAGTGGTTTAGGATAAATAATGACTTGAAATTTTGTGAAGGTGAATTTAATGAATTTTGTAAAAATAAAGCATTATTTATCATTGCATAATTAGGATGACTCCTCAACAGAATGGTCTTACTGAACACATAAACAAAACATTTTTAGAGGAAGCTCATTATATGATTTATAATACTAGTTTGTCAAAAGATTTTTGGGTAAAGGCAGTCTCTACAACTTGTTATATCATTAATTATCCCCCTTCAACATCTATGAAGTTCAAAATTGTAGAGAAAGTTAGGCTAGGTACTCTTATTAATTACTCTAATTTGAAGATATTTGGATGTTTTGCATATATGTGTGTTGATAATGGGAAATTGGAACCTAGAGTTAAAAAGTGCATTTTCCTTAGGCGTGCATTTGGAGTGAAGGGATCTCGTTCATGGTGTCTTGACCCATCAAAATTTGTCATTAGCAAAGATGTTACCTTTAATGAATCCTTTATGTTACATCCAAAAAGAAAGTCTTCTAGTCCTTTTGATGTAAATAAAGGTGACAGTGCACATAAGTAGGTAAAGTGTGAAGTTATGAATTAAGACACCACATAGTGGAGTTCTCACATTTCATCAGATTCATCAAATATTACAAATTCCTCTGATGATAGAGAGGAAGATTATTCCATAAAGAAAGATAAACTAAGAAGAGAAATTTAACTGCTATAAAGATATAACGACTATGTTGCTTATACTCTTTTAGTTGTGTACAAAATTAATGAAGATAGCAAACCATTTATATATTCAAAACCAATTTCAAGTATTGATTCATCTAAGTAGTTGGTTATAATGAATGAAGAAGTAGAATCTCTCTACAAGATTAACACATGAGTTCGTGTGAAGCCACCTTTTAATAAAGAGAATCATTGGTTACAAATGGGTCATCAAAAGGTAAGAAAGTATACCAAGGGTTGAATATGCAAGGTACAAGGCATTTTTAGTTATGAATAGCTTTAGTCAAGTATAAGGTGTTGACTTTAATGATGTTTTCTCACCTATTATTAAATATAATTTGATACATATCTTGCTTACTTTGGTGGCCATAAATGATTTAGGGTTAGAGCAACACAATGTTAAGACAACTTCCTTACATGGTGAGCTTGATGAGCAACTATACATTAGGCAACCCTAAAGTTTTGAAGTTAAAGGTAAAAAGACCATGTTTGTTTGTTGAAAAAATCTTTGTATGGGTTGAAGCTATCTTCAAGATAGTGGTATAAGAGGTTTAGTTCCTTTATGTTGGGTCAAGGTTATTCTTTAAGCATGTATGAAAGTTAGATGTTGACTTGTTCATTTATTAATTACTTTATGTCAATGACATGCTTATTACTATCAAGAATTTGTAAGAAATTCACACTTTGAAAGTGCTTTTGAATGTTGGATTTAAGATGAAATACTTAAGAGTAACAAAGAAGATTTTTGGCATGGAAATCAAAAGGAATCATGAAGATGGTATGTTATCTAACCAAGAAGAATTATGTTGAGAAGGTCTTGGAATGATTTAGCATGAAAAATGTCAAACCTATTAATACTCCGATTGCTCATCATTCTAAGTTATTAGTTGCTCCATCACCAAAGTTAGATAAAGAGAAGAGGTATATGAAAAGAGTTTCATATTTAAGTGTAGTTGGCAGCCTTATGTATGCGATGGTTTACACATGGCCAAATATATCACAAGTAGTTAGAGTGATTAGTAGGTATATCTCTTCTCCAGGAAAATCACATTGGCAGATTGTAAAATGGATTCTCAAATATTTGTGAAATACTTCAAATATGTTTAGAGTTTGGTAAAAATTCAAGTACATTAGTTAGTTTTGTAAATTCTAACTATACTGTTGATTTTGATAAAAGAAGATCTCTTATAGGCTATGTATTTTGTGTTAGTGGTTTTATTATTAGTTGGAAAGCTATTTTGAACATGTTATTGCTTTGTTTACTATTGAAGCATAATACATGGCAATGATTGAGACTATTAAAGAAGCCTTATGGTTGAGAGGTTTACATCACAAACTTAGTTTACATCAAAATGTTGTTACCATCCATCATGACAATCAAAGTGGAATACACTAGACTAAGGATCAAATATATCATGAGAAGACAATGATTGTTAAGTGAAAAGTTTAAATTCAAAAAATTAATACCAAGAACAATCCTGCATATATGTTTACAAAGCCTCTTCTAGTTGTTAAGTTCAAGTAGCACTTAAACATAATTGACATGGTATGATGATTTGGGAGCTCGTGGAGAAAGTGGAGCATTGTTACTATATCCATATATGAGACTTGAGCCAAGATGGAGATTTGTTAAGTTAGTGGCTAAAATCCCACATTAAGACATTAAGCAAAGTTAGTCAAACTTTTTTCCTTATAAATAAAGAGTAATGTAATTTATTTTTTAAATTAGAGGAGTTAAACTCTAAAAGCCTTTAATCCATTATTTGGACTTTTATCAATTGAACTATAGAAAAGTTTTTGTTTTTTATATTTTCCACTTTAATAATATTTGCTTTCACTTTTACCTGTGGACATAGGTCAAAATGACCAAATCATGTAAATTTGGTGTTTTTTATCTTCAATTATTCTTTCACATACTTTATTTTATTTTTTATTATTATTTTTAAGAGTTATAACCTACATAGTTTATTTCCTAATAGCAAGAGACCTTCCAAATTGGTGTCTTAAAATCTTATAGGACCTTAGTAACAAATAGGCCCTTAGTGACATGTTAGTGGCAAATGGATTTTGAACCTAAGACTTTACATAAAAATTGCTTTATCACTAGTCTAAATAATAATTTAAATAAATCTTAATAGATATATATATATATATATATATATATATATATATATATATAATACTAAGTGAGGGGGGTTGAGGGGGCAATTCCACACCCCCTCACCCTTAAATTTGCCTCTGCCAATCAACTTTGCAAGATGCTGAAATGTATTATTGCCAACCCTAAATATCTTGATGGTCTTGTCCAACAACGTACTTGCAATGCACTTGCCATAGAAATGCATATCCACTTCATGAACCTTGTCTTTATGATCACTCTTAATCTTTGGACATTATGCATGGGCCATAGTCTATATGGTTAAATCCATAATTTGATTCTTAGTAAGTGGTTTTCCTTTTAATTTGATCTATAAACTTGTATTACTATTAATAGATCACCCTAAAATTCTATTTTATATCTAAATTTACTATTTTATTTTTCATGCAATTAAGTCCATTAATCTTTGTTTTTATTAAATTACAAATGATAAAAATAAATAAATAAATATTACCCATGAAAAAATTCATTAAAGATAATAAAAGACAATAATTTTCTACATCTTTAACTCAGAGGAATACAAAACATATTTAAAATAAAAATTACAGTTTTTTACTATCACATTTACTATAATTAAACAAAATTAAACTTAAAAAGACTTCATTGTAAATAAATAAATGTTGGCTTTAACCATTAAAATATATGTAAATAAAAGTTTTAGAACTCAATCAATACCCTTAGTAGTTTATTGATCAAATTATAGAATATAATTAATCTCATTAATCAAATTACAAGTTTAGTTTTTTTTCTCTTCAGTAATATAGTATGAAGTTTTTCTTTTTTTTTTTTTTAGTGGGTTATGATGGTTAAATAGTACTAAAGGTAAGTTTGTGTGCATTATATTAACCTGAACTCTTATAACTAATCAAGACAAGTCATTTATATTAGAATTGAAATATATTTAAGAAATACTTTCCAATATGTACCTAGAAAAAAAAAAGTATTCATAATTAATTATACTTGTGTTGTATAATCAAATTATTTCAACCCTGATCGATAATAGAGAGCATATTTAATTAATAATTAAGTACGAGTTGAATAGTTTGAATTTGAAAGAACAAAAAGAGAAAATTACATAAAAAGGAATTGATGAACTTCATAAAAGAACTAATAGGGAGGAGGCTAATCAAATGAGACTATAAACAATAATGGTTCATTGATAGACTTAAAAAATTAAGGCTTTTTTTTTTTTTGTCCAAATAGTGGAAAATCAAACTTCACTTTTTGCCAACATTTTAGATTAACACTACTTGACCCTTAGAGAAACATATATAAATATTGCTAACTTGTAGTCATATTTTCACAAACCAATCACATTATTATTATTGAACTTAATCTAAATTCATTACAAATTACAAATAAATATTCAAATAGAATTTAGATAATTATGTCTTATTTATTATAATTTTTGTATTAGATTATAAATAAATGTTATAACTATCTAATATATAAGAACTTGAATGTTTAAATTTATTATATATCTAGTTAGCAAGATTTCATATCTATAATATTTGTGTGTTTTTTTTAAAATTATTATGTGATATGTTTATCGATTTAATAAAATTATAGTATTTATATAATTATTAAATAGTAGTATTAATGTTATGGTGCCCATAGTGGTATTAAAGCAAGTTCAATGCAAAGCAAGTCACCACCGATTGTCACCATCAAAAATTTTTTTCAAAGTAAGCAAATTCATATCATTAATATGGTAATTATATTGTAGTTGGAATTTTGTTAAAAAGAGAAGAAGCAAATAAGTCTTGTCTAATAAAATAATTTAATTTACAATGGACAATAGTGAAGCATTCAAGAAAAAAAGAATATTTTGAACTTAAAAATAAAAGATCTAAAGCTATAAATAATTTAGTTAATATAAGTAATTTAAATAAAAGACATTGATATGAAAGATGTTGAGTTAGTAAAACATATAAAAATTGTATTAAATAATAAAACTTATAAGGTTTGGTTTATAGAATTTAGAGTTAAAAGAAAACTCAAAGTTAGAGACTTCTTGAGTTGAGAATTAAAAATTACTCAGTTCACTCTTTTCATGTGAGATGGAAAAAGAGAAGGTGGATTATTCATATAATAGTGCTCTATAGATACCATTTATTATAAAGTGTAGTGGAGAATGAAGTCTTAGACCTTACTATCCAAGGTTATATGTCACAAGTTTCTTAAAGATTCAAAGAAATTATCAAGGAAACTCTTGATAATTCTATTTATTATGTTGGTGATGATTAAATCATTGAAGTTTGAAAATTATGTCAAGGTAAAGCAAATGTTGTGAATAACTGTAAGGTTGAATTAGGATTAAAGGTGAATGTTGAAGTTAATCCAAATTCACTACAAATTACAAATTAATATTTAAATAAAATATAGATAATTGAGTGTTATTTGTTATGCTTTTTATATTAAATTAGAAATAGATGTTATAACTATCTACTATATAAGAACTTAAGTATCTAAGTTTGTTATATGGCTAATGAATATGAATTTATATTTATAAAATTTGTATGTATACTTTTTCAATTATTATGTAATATATTTATCAATTTTATAAAATTACATTATTCAAATAATTGTCTAGCAATTACATCAATGCTTTATCATGCAAACCAACCACATCACCCCATCATTCCCTTAAAATTTGCATGCAATGGCACTAATTCTCTCAAGCCATGCACTCTAATGGCTATCCTTGTCTTTGTTATGCATCATCTCCAATGATATCATGTAAAGCAACTTGCTTAAAATGTTTGTAAATAATTAATTATTTTGTTATATTGGTTATATTTACTCATTTTTTGTTTTTTTCACTTGTTTTCTTTCACAATTATTATGATCAGACAACCACGGACATGTCCACTTTATGGGTGTTGCGAGCCTTTGCTGCCAAGCCACTACTACAAGTGTGTTTGTTTAAGACCGGCTTCACCACTTATAACCCCATCTCCATAGAAGGTGTTTTTTCACTACAATATCTTTAGTGCTCTTAATACTTCTATATCTATATATGCTTGAAAATAAAATGTGGTAAGAAAAAAGGACTTCTTGTAGCTGTTATGATTGGACCAAATATTTAATATAATCAAAGATATAATGATTGATATATATAACATGCTTCTGATGAGACTAAATGCTATAGTTTAATGTGTAATCTATACATATGTCCTACCTAATAATTTAAACTTTTAAGTTGATTAAATTCCTAACATGATATTAGAATTTTTGAAAGTTCAAATCATGCTCACTTATTCTTTGTATTTAATTATGAATTTCTCTAAAGAGTTTACAATGAAAAAGTAGATATATTTTAAGTGCTCAAATTTGGTTAATTTCATATTTAAGTTACTTCATGGATTTTGACTTGCAATTCAAACAGTCCATGAATTTAAAGCAATTTAAAAATTAATGATTGCTTCTCCAAAAGTGGGTGTGTGTCTTTAAAGAAAAAAAAAAAAAAAGGAGTAAAGAAAACATCATTGACAACTCAAACCTATGAGCCCAAGAGGAAACTTGGTGCTAACCAAAATGTCTTCACTAAAAAAAGTGGGTCTTCATAGACTTTTACTGCAATTTGATCATTTAAGGCACTCATTTATGTCACCTTGGCCGGCTAAAATTGATCATTAAACAAAATTTTAATTTGAGAGATGCAAGAAAAAATATACCCAATTACTCTTGCAACACTAAAATTGTTACATAAATCTGTTATCCTGAAATTTGTATGATGTTAGGCAATGGATGAAATTGACTTTAATTCATATAGGAACAAGAAAATCTAATGTTGAATAAAATCTAATTGCACTAAAGAAAAAATGGTCCTAAAAATGAAGTTTTGAGTTCCTTTATCAGCATTTATAAAGCAACTCATTTTGTGATATTTGATGCAAACATAGGATGAGCTTAGCATGAACATTGTGACACTTAAGCCATTAAGGACAAAAAGAAAGAGAAACAAAATATGAAACAATAGAGACATACCAAACCTAAAATCTAACAAGACTATCAACTGAAGATAAATTTATTTAAGTTAATTAAGCATTAATCTTTTAGGTTGATTAGTTAGGGTTAGTGATAAGACCATAGAGTTGAAATTAATAGTTTAAGTAACTTTATCATTTGATCACTAGTAACACAATTAAGTATTAGTTATTGATGAGTTTAGGTATCATAAAATTATTTCATTGTGACACAAAGGTCACGCATTTGAGTTGTAAAATATATATATATATATATATATATATTTTTGCGAAAATAGGTTTATCACTTAATAAACTTGGTCAACATATTCATGTCACGACAGTCAAAATAATGGAAAATCAAACTTCTACTCTCCCTACCATAAACTATTATAATTCAACATTTATAAATAAATCTCCTTAAATAGCCAAATTCTCACATAAATTGATCACTTAACTCTCTTAGGCTTATAAGGAATGGCATGCAAGTCCCTGAAGCCATCTGTTTTGTTGATTATACTCATCATCACAATGTTATTTTATCCAATGATACCATATGAAGTAGGTCAACCAAATAGGCAAGGTAATTGAATAAGTATCAATCACCAAAAAAATGAAATTTATTTTGTTCCTGGTTAAGAAAATTCTAGGTTTATGTTGATATTAATCTTGTAGTTCTCCAATCCACCCTCCTCTCTACCAGTCCACGACAGCCCATATGTCTGGCCTGCATGTGTTGCACACCTACACCACCAAGGAGCTGCTGCTGGTGCTTCATTTGTTCAGGTTCTGGTCCAGTTACTGAGGCTAGGTCTCCATAAAACTGCCTTGAATGTTGCCACAAGTTATGTGCATTTGAAACACATGTAGGAAATAAAATGTGGCATTTGTGAATAACAAAAAACTTGTATCTTCCTGTTGTTTTTAGAACTTTGTGTTGTGGACAATGATTATGATAATTATGTAACTAGTATCATAATTAGAATGTGATTAAGTGAATTATTATTTTCTCTTCAATCAAATTTGTTATTTTTACTTATTATTGGTGTTAATAATGTCTAAATATTAATTGCTAAAAGCTAGCAATTAAAAACTGACTATAGTGAAACACAATGAAATGAACTCCTCCATATTCAAGAGGCAATACCTTTGATTGAAGCATGATAAGCAATAGACCTGAAGTTCTTGTTCTTTCCTAGACTAAAGCAAAACAAACTTGGATTTTTCTTAATTATTGTAGCCAAAGATTGCACTCCTTTTAAATTAAGGAACTAACTTGTTGGTTTGGGACAAGAGATGGCAGTAGCTCAATTAAGGAACTAACATTGAGAGCCTTCATTTGTCACTGGTCTTTGAATGCAACTCAATCTAATAATTTTTCAAGTAATCTTGCAACTCCTGCCAATATTTGACATTGTCCTCACAATCAAAGGGTGGCACTTCTTTTCTACTCTCTAGCTTCTCAAATATGTATTGTTGATGAAGAAATAGTTAACCATAAATTATGAAGAACATGTTTAGTTTAATCAAGTAAAGCTAATTACTGCAAGATTGTAATTTTTATCAACAAGAAAATACCTGAACGAGTTTGTTTTTTGATAAAGCACCATATGGCATTACATATAAATCCACAGAGTGAGAACTCCCTAAGAAGCCATCCAAAAAAGCTAAAAGTCTACTTTCTTCAATAGCTCTTTCATCCACAAGTTCTCAATATTTGGTATCAAGGAAACTGATGTTCCCATTATTAGTTCTTGTGGAATAAACTCTGAATTTGTAATTTAATTAATTGAAAATGAATAAATAAATAAGAAATAGAAATAGATTTAATTTAAAGATTGATAATAAGAAAAAAAAATTGAAGATGCATTACTTGTTGAAGTGAACTAGAGAAGTATAAGTGTGGACTATCACATTTTTTGAAGTTTCTTATTAAAGATGCATTACATGCTGTTAGGTTTGCTTGATTGATTCTATTTGTTGCAATCACATGACATGCTGCTTTGCACTACTTAATGGCCTAGATGAAAAATGAAAAGGCCAATTGAACACTTTAAACCACATGACCCATTAATTGAGCCTTTTGGGCCAAATATCCCAAATCCGAACTCATTTTCTTTATTAATAAATTTATAATTAAACAGCCAAAATGATCCTAATTTAAATTTAAAAATTAAAGAAAAAAATAAAAATGTAAGTAATTTTAAACTAAATTTTCTTAAAACTTTTGTAGTGTCCCCACCGCCTTATCCTCCTCTCCCACCCCCATCATCATTATCATAATCTTCATATTAGTGGGTGACAAAAAATGGAAAATGAGACAATCAGGCTACACCAACTTCACAATTCAACCAAACCATTGACTTGGAATAAATTTATTCAATTAAACTAACTATTACTTACATATTTTAATGCACTAATAAAATTACTCTATTATAACATATAAATTATGTAATTTATAGGTTATAGACTTATAAAAATAATTTATTTTTAAAAATAAAAATAAAAATAAAATTAATACATTTGTATCTAATCAAACTTCATTTAACCATTACTTAATAAACATAGTCAAAATATTTATGTAAATTTGTAGGATCCATCTTCCAATGCAACATCTATCAATAAGTTTGGTCAAAATAATGGAATATCAAACTTTTACATTCCATAGCATCAACTTGTAATGCAACATCTATAAATAAATCTTATCATATAGCCAAACTCTCACACACATAAATCATACTTAAACTTGTAAATAGTGGCAAGTAAATCTCTAAAGCCATCTGTTCTGGTGATAATCTTTGTCATTGCAATGGTATCTTCTCCAATAATACCATGTGAAGCAGGTTAGTCCAATAGGCCAGGTAATTGAATATGTACCCATCACCCAAAAAAAAAAAAAAGGGTTTTGATTTGTTCCATAATTATGAACATTTTGGGCTTATGATGACATTAATCTTGCAATTCTCTGATCCACCCCACTCTCTCCCAAGGCCACAACAGCCCATATGTGCGACTTGTGTGTGTTGTGGGCCTGCACTACCAAGCAGCTACTGCCCGTGCTTCAATTTTTGGATAGGCCACATCTCCATAAAACAGTTTTGAATATTGGCTCAATGTTGGGGCTTTTTAAGACATATATATGAACAAGGGATCCAATTATATCTTCTTGTTCTTTTTAGCACCTATCTTCCAGACAATGGTAACATAATTATGTAATGTGTATGACAATTATAATGTGATCAAGTGAATCTTAATCTTGACTTCAATCAAATCTATTGTTGTTAATTATAACCGATGTTAATAACGTCTAAATATTAACTATCAAGAGCTAGAAATTGGTGTTGGGATGCACCAATTACATGCCCCATTGCTTTATCATGCACAAAGTCTCAGGGCATCTTGAATCTTGCAATAGGATATGAAATCCATTGTAGCTAACTACTCAAAAACAAGGAAGATTCTTTACGTGAACTATTTCTCCATATTTATGGGTTATATTCAGATTGTTTTGTGAACAACTTTTTGCTAGGTTTGGTTATAAGCACTGGCAATTGGCAAACATGCCTGTTGTTGTGCACTTGTATGTCACACAAAGCTCTTCCATTAAGCTCAAGTCAATAAAACACAATAGAACTCCTCAATATCCATATATTTTGTTGTGCGCACAATAACTATTGTGCTTAGTTTAAGAGGCAATACCTTTGATTGAAGCATGATTATCAATAGCCCTGAAGCTTTTTTTTTTTTTCAAAATTAAAACAAACAAACTTGAAATGAAGAGTAAGAATATATACAATAAAAATATGCATATGCCTTATTTTTATAGTAGGAATATTTAAGATGAAAAGTAAGTTTTAGATTATTGACTTGGCTCACAGCAAAGTTACCAAATTAATTGGATTTTTTTAGAAATCTCTTATTGAATATTCTATTACCAAATGCAAATTAAATATATATTTTGTTAAGTAAGTATAAAACTTCTAGTCTGATTGGTCTAAAATTTTGGATAGATATAACTACTAAAAAAACATAGTTGAATACCCATGAATCTTTTTCAAATCCTCTTGAGGGTACAATGCTATATCTCTATTTGTTTTTGTTTATTGACAATGATGTCATTTTATATGATAATAAGGTGTTACATCAAAAATTTCACAATATGAAGTTTAAAAAACAATTAAATGTATGCAATTTTTTTTCCTTTTTTTTTTTTTTTTGGCATGTAACCTTTATACCACAACAAACCCCTCTTACCATTACACTATAACTCACCTTAATTTTGTGTAAGGTTGATATCATTTTGATATGGTAGTATTGACAAATATTGGAAAAGATCGATTTTTGTTACCATGTGAAGCAGCTTACCCACCTCATTAAGGCAATTTTTTCCCTGTTTTATTTCATCACTTCAAATGGTGCATTTTGTTGGAAATTGAGAGATTTTTTGTTTTAACTATGATCTGTAGCTCCTAAATGTAAATTTGTGATTGTTTGACAAAGCAAACTTGACTATGTTACCAAGTTCATATGTCACGAGTCATACAGTTTCATTTTAATTTATATATATATATATATATATATATTGTATTTCATAATTTTTGATGTATATCTCATTATTTTTTAAATTTTAGTAAAATTTTTCTTATATTAACAATGACAAATATTTTAGTATATTTAAAAATAATTTTAATTCTAAAATAAGCCGGATGGTTACAAAAAAAATTTAATTCTAATTTTAGAGTAAAATAAATATATTTCTAAATTAATTATTCTATTTTTGATTTTGTTTAATTTTTATTTTTATTCAAATTTTAATTCTAAATCATGAACTAAATAATTATGAAAAGTTAAATTATGAAATATATAGAAATCATGATAATAAGAATTATACTAATTATTATAAGATATTTAAAACTTAACTTTGCTATTTTGTGACAGCCCTAGACTAACACCATTTGGATGACCAATCATATGTCCTCGTTGCTGGTGTTGCAGACCTGTAGCACCCGCCCGTTGCTGTAAGTGTTTTTGTTTAAGACCAGTTCCACTTCCACCAATAGCCCTGTCTCCATAGATTGCTTCCAAAACTAGATTAAATGACCTCTAAATTACAATAGAATAACTTTAGTAATACACTAATACTTACACTCCTTATAGCATATTCTATACCATTACTAGCAAAAAAAAAAAAGAAAAAATGGTAAAAATATAGGGAGGGCTTTTATCTTGTAGTCATTATCGTGACACTTATTATTACAATAAATCTATATAATTGGTATAATTAGAGATGTCATTTGATTGTATTAAACACACAAGGCAAATATATTGGTCATATGTGCTAAAAAGGTATCTATGGATATTGAAAAACCTTGGAAATGTCTATAATAATTTTAAATCCAAGTTCAAATTAATTTCATTTAAAAATATTTTATGAGTAAAATCTCACACTAAAAATTGTCTATCATGATCAATTATATTAGTCTAAAAATTAATGGATTTTTTATTATGATTATTAGTCCATTTGTATATTTAAAAGCATACATAATTATGAGAATGTCTAGTTCTTATTATCTTGATAAAGTGAAGTGAATCATTTTAATAATAAAAAAAAACTAATTCTTTATATAATGAGTAAACATATTTTCTGAAGTTTTTTTTTTTTTCAATTAAATTAAGAGTGAACAATTTAACTTTAAATGAAAAATAAAGTTCAAAATATCTTAGATTTTACACTTAAATTTTACATTTAATAACCTCTAAACTATATATAATAGTCAGTGAGTTCATAAGATACCTTACATGCTCATTTTTTTTGTGGGGATAAGGGGTTTGTGTAATTTGTAGGGCAATGAATGAAGTTGAGTAGATTTACTTATGGGCTTGGAGTCCACTCACCCAACACAACCTATTTCTATTACTTAAGTCATGCAGACAAGTCCAAATGATTTTTATCTATATATAAATACATGAATTTGGTATCATAAAACTTTGCATTGCAAATACCCAAATCCTACATTATCATGAGATTTGGGTGAGTCACCTTAAATTACAAATATAAATTTTTTTTTAATATTTGCATAATTTTGCTAAAATGATGGACTCTTACTTATTTGTTCAAATATAAATAAAATTATTACTTAAGTTTCTTTTTTCTTTTTTTTTTTCAAATTGTAATTTTTTATCATTACTTTAGTACAAATTAAATAAATATTTATAATATCAAAACCATAAAAATTAAAGTTAGAATCAAAAACTTTTTTATTACTTTTATTATTTCGATATAAAGTTGAAATTTTACTTATTTATTTTAATATAACAAAATTATTTTTTACCTTTCTTTTATTTCAAATTGTAATTTTTATATTATTTTTTATCATTTTACTCTAAAAATAAAATCTTACTTATTGACTTTAATATAAACAAAATTATCTCTTATCTTTCTTTTATCTCAAATTAAAATTTTTTTATTATTTTTATCATTTTGAAAATAAATAAAATTTCAAAAATAAAACAATAATATAAAAATATTCATATATAATGGAAGTAAGTAATCTAATAAAAATTTTAATTCTAAAATCAATGATTTTGGTATTGTGATTAGGAAAATTAAAATTTTTGAAATTCAATTTGAATGTAATATTAAATAGTTTATGTTTTGTTATTTAAAGGATTGAAAATTAAAAAAATAAAAAATACACTAATTTGAACAATATTCTACATTTTATATTTTTTTAAAATAATTAATTTTTAAATTATTGATATTTTATTTATAATTTTAATTATATTATATTTTAATTTTTATTTAATTTTACTTTTAATATTAATTTAAATGTAATGTAAATAAAAATTATACTTTTACATAAATAATTGATTAAATATATACAATAAAATTTAAACAAAAAATATTTAAAGTTATTAATTAATAATAATAAATGAGAATTAAAAAATAATTAAATAAAAAATATAAATATAATAAAAAAATTAAAAAAAAAAAAAAAAAAGAAATTTTGCGTCCTTCCATAATACTTCAAACCTAAATTTATGAGAAAGAAAAATTAAAATCCGCGGCTACGGCTAAGCCTCCTTTGACTCTTTTCTTTCATTTGGCTGAAGACAAATGTCTTGTATACATGTATAACCAAACATCTTTTTTCAATATAATATTTACATTTTTTAAAATATAGTAATTTTTTAATATTATTATTTACAGTTATTTACATATTTATTTATAAGTTGCCACTGGTCATTCGCTTCGCTTGAACAGCTGCCAGTAAAACGAGTGGATTTTGTATCTCAAAGCTTCCCACAATTATCTACTAAAAACAAAACACGCCCAAAAAAAAAAAAAAAACAAAACAAAAGAAGCAAAGTGTCGCGGAGTTAGGCTTTGAACGTGTTAACCCGTGCGGCACTTAATCAATCTTGTGTGTGAAGATGAACTAACTTAGTGTCCACGTGACAAAAGGCACTGAAAGTGTACAGAAATGGCCAAAAGGTCAGCGCCAGCAGCACTATCGTCAATCTCATCATTTCTTTCAATCCAATGGCGTCTATTCCACTAATCATTCTCTCTCTCTCTGTCTCCTCTCTCCCTAAACTCACTTCAAAACTCACCTTATTTGGCTCCAAATTCATTTCAACAACCCAAAAGCACACGACTTTCTGTAATGGCCGCAGCAGCCCCCAATGCCACAACTACTCCAAGGGCTGCCACGGTTGTTCCGGCGGTGATTGTTGGCGGCGGACGAGTGGGCAGGGCGTTGCAAGATACGGGTAGTGGCCAGGATTTTTGTTGGTGAAGAAAGGAGACTTCGTGCCACTTGATTCTGAAGGGCCTATTTTGGTTTGTGCCAGGAATGATGATCTTGAAGCTGTTCTTGAATCCACTCCCAAGTTCAGATGGAAGGGTACGTATTCCCAATTATTTTAGATTTGTTTTGAGCAATTATGGTGAAAGATATTGATGCAGCCTGATGTAGGCTACTCGGACGTTAGGATCGGGAGATTGACTTGCACACGCGGAACATGATGAACAGTAATTACAGTCCTGCGCAAGCTCAGGAAAATGGATGTAACTTCGTCGATACAGATCGGAATGACCTGATTCGAAATCCTCTGTTTTGAGTTTTCTCAAATAAGCACTGTAGACAGGACGAAATTGGGGTGGAAATGGACACATGTAAATGGATAGAACAGAGGAAAAGATAAAACTTTGTTGGTTGCTCTTCCAGGCCTCCAAGGAAGTGGATAGGGCACCGATTCTTCTAAATTGATGACTACAACTCTTCAAGGATGCAGATTTGAAAACCTCTGACTCTTCAACGATGGAGTGAAAACTCTTCAAGATTTTCAGGGGTATGAACTTTTCAAGGTTCAAGATAATTGCTTAATGCAAAATTTTCATTAATCAAATTTGTCTCTCGAATACATAAAGTAGATGGTCTTTTGTAGCCAAAGAAAAACAAATGAAAAGACTCGAGCAAATGAAGAGGCTAAAGAGCATTAAAGATTCTAGAAGGTATAAAACGTTAAAGAACTTAGAAACTAGAAACTAGGTAAATTAAATGCTCAATGTCTTCTTGATCATCCCAAAGTATCTTTTAGGCTTCCAATGTATAGGGAAAGACAAGGACTTTATTATGGCATGGGCTTGCGAATGAGACTCTTGGTCTTCGGATTGTGTCCCTTCGATATCTCCTCGACTGGTCGAGCGACTTGTCGAGCTCGGATGCGGGTTAATCTCCTTGGTCGAGTAAGCTCGTCTTCAATGTGGGCGACATTATCAATCTGGCCTGCATCATCCTCCCCTTCTTTAAAAGAATTCGTCCCCGAATTCATGTCATCATCAGAGGAATCACCAGCATAAGGTGTTAAATGCCAAACGTTGAAAACATCATGTGATTTTATATGAGAAGGAAGCCTTAAGCGATATGCATTGGGATTGATACGCTCAAGGACTTCAAGAGGACCAAGCTTATGATCACTAAGCTTGTTATAGCTTCCAACAGGATGACGTTCTGGTGGTAAGAAAGCCCAAACAAAATCTCCTGGTTCGAAGATAACTTCACGCCATCGCTTATTGACATCCTTTTTATAGGACTCTGTCTTGCTTTCTAACCTTTGGCGCACATCTTCATGAATTGCTCTCATCTGAGAACAATATCTTCAACATTGCCATTAGACTTTTCAGTAAAAGGAATGGGTGCAAGATCAAGAGCAGTGTTCGGTTGTTGTCCATACACGATCATGAAAGGACTATACCCAGTCGTACGGTTTACAACACAATTATATGCAAATATGTGGAGTAAGCTCTTCTTTCTACTAAGAGCATCAGCAACCTGATTTTGAACTCCAGCTTTATGTTTAATGATGAAAGTGAACTCCTGAACGTATTCAACCCATTTTGCACGTCTGGAGTTAAGCTTTTGCTGCCCTGAAATATACTTGAGAGCTTCATGATCAGTGTACAAAACAAACTCTCGATGAATAAGATATTGCCTCCAATGTTCGAGTGTGCGAAATAGTGCATAGAACTCCAAATCATAAGTGCTATAACGAAGTTTAGCACTATTCAATTTTTCGCTAAAGAAGGCAATGGGTCGACCTCCTTGACTCAGAACTCCTCCAATACTAGTACCTGACGCATCGCAATGTACTTCAAAAACAAGGTCAAAATTAGGCAATGCGAGTACCGGGGCCGTGCTCAATTTTTCTTTAAGCTGCTCAAAACTTTTCTAAGCCGTACACGTCCACTCAAAGACTCTTTTCTTCATGCAAGAAGTAAGTGGGGCCGTAATAGTGCTGAAGTGTGCAATAAATCGTCGATAGAAAGAAGCGAGGCCATGAAAACTTCGTACCTCATGCACATTTGATGGAGTTGGCCATTCTCGAATCACCTTGATCTTGGCATCATCCACTGAAATCCCCTTTGCTGAAATATGAAATCCCAAGAAAAGGATTTGTGGTACCATGAAATAGCACTTCTCGAGGGCTGCGTACAAGCGCTCCTGTCTCAACACATGTAGTATTTCTTGAAGATACTGCAGGTGCTTGTCGGTAGACTTGCTAAAAATAAGAATATAATCGAAATAGACCACAACAAATTTTCTCAAAAAGGGTTTCAAAATTTGGGTCATGAACCTCATGAATGTCAATGGTGCATTCAACAAACCGAATGGCATGACTAGCCACTCGTACAACCCATCTTTCGTTTTGAATGCTGTTTTCCATTCACCTCCAGGCTTGATTCTGATTTGGTGCTGACTCTCATAGGGGGGAGACCTGCAGGTAAGTCCGTCGGGAAAACAACCTTGAATTTTTCCAAAAGTGGTCGAACTTGCTTTGTGAAGTAAAACATATATAATACGAACCCCTTTTAGAGCACCTTTCATATCCTTCATCGAAAGCAATGTAGGAGATGAAGACTTTTCGACAACAGGAGTTTTTAAAGGCTCCTTACTAGGTGCTAATATAATTTTCTTCCCTCCAAATTCAAAAGAATACATATTTCGATAACCATCATGAGTAGTCCACCTATCGAATTGCCATGGTCGCCCAAGAATAACATGACTAGCATCCATCGGTAAAACATCGCACCATATTGTGTCAAAATAAACAGAACCAATGGATAGATTAACAAGGCAGCGTTTGGAAACGGTTATCTCGATACCTTTCGACAGCCATGACATCTTGTAAGGTGTGGGGTGCGCCTTTAACTCCAACTGTAGTTTGTTCGCTGCCATTTCAGAAATTATATTCTCACAGCATCCAGAGTCAATAATCAATTGACATACCTTCCCTTTAATTGTGCAAGCAGAATGAAAAATGTTGGTGCGCAGCCACCTATCTCCGGTCTCATCACGAGGAACTAGAAAGATTTTTCTCGCCATCAAAAATTCACCAGAATCAGCATGCACTATTTGCTCGTCACCTGCGGACTCTTCGACATCATTCACCTCTTCTTCGAGCGGATCCTCCACATGCTCATCAGAATCGTTATCCACTAAGAGGGCTTTGCTGGCTTGTCGATTTTTGTTCTTTTGGCAATTGCTAGCACAATGACCCAACTCACCACAAGCGTAGCAACGAATATCGGACGTAGTTGGTTGCTTCAAAATATTGGGCTGATTAGGAAACTTACTAGCGGTTTGCGTCGTATCCTCAGCAACTTTGGTGATGTCAGGGGTACTCCTAGCGGGTTGATTGGTCATGATAGAGGATGGTTGCCTCCTCGAGCGAGAACGCTCTACCTCGAGTGCTTGTTGGTGTGCATCTCCTAAGTCCCAAATGTCAAGGACTTCCAGGGCATCTTGAATATGAAGTTGAAGGCCATTCAAGTACTTGCTCACAAGCATTTCCTCCGGATCTTGAATGTTGTTGCGAATCACCAACTCATTGAATTTGTTGGTGTATTGGTCCACCGTTCGCATACCTTGTCTCAGATTTTGGTACCGTTGATAGAGCTCTCTCTTGTATCCCTTAGGTAGGAAATACTTTCGGATCTTGTCTTCCATCTTCCTCCATGAGGTAATTGGCGAGTTTGCTTCTCACGCCTCCACCAAACGATGGCTTTACCTCTAAATTGCATAGCAATGATCCTGACTCGATGATCCTCAGGAACATTTCGATGCTCAAACACTTCATTAACAAGTGTTAGCCAGTCAACAATTTCTTCAGGAGATTCATTACTTGAGAATTCCAGGATATCCTTTTTAACTTCTTTTTCCCACTCTGGTTCACGAATGTTTTGCTTGTGACGTCGAACATTCCTCCGATTGCGAAATGGTCGAACATTCTCCAAAGATGAAGAGTCACCATTGTAATCTTCGGTCCTGGAACGAGGTGTTGAATTGTTTCTTTCCGCCCTCAGACGCTCAACTTTCCGCGTCAACTCATCAATTTGTTGTTGCATGTGTTGCTGCAAATTGTCAGCAAGCGTATGCACTTCATTTAGTGGGATGGTTCTGCCTCCACGACGTCTAGCTTGTCTTGGTGGCATGGTTCTCTCCTCCAAAGCTCTGATACCAAATGATGCAGCCTGATGTAGGCTACTCGGACGTTAGGATTGGGAGATTGACTTGCACACGCGGAACAGGATGAACAGTAATTACAGTCCTGCGCAAGTTCGGGAAAATGGATATAACTTCGTTGATACAGATCGGAATGACCTGATTCGAAAGCCTCTGTTTTGAGTTTTCTCAAATAAGCACTGTAGACAGGATGAAATCGGGGTGGAAATAGACAGATGTAAATGGACAGAACAGAGGAAAAGATAGAACTTTGTTGGTTGCTCTTCTAGGCCTCCAAGGAAGTGGATAGGGCACCGATTCTTCTAGATCGATGACTGCAACTCTTCAAGGATGCAGATTTGAAAACCTCCGACTCTTCAAGGACGGAGTGAAAACTCTTCAAGGTTTTCAAGGGTATGAACTCTTCAAGGTTCAAGATAATTGCTTAATGCAAAAATTTCATTAATCAAATTCGTCTCTTGAATACATAAAGTAGATGGTCTTTTGTAGCCAAAGAAAAACAAATGTAAAGACTCAAGCAAATGAAGAGGCTAAAGAGTATTAAAGATTCTAAAAGGTATAAAATGTTAAAGAACTTAGAAACTAGAAACTAGGTAAATTAAATGCTCAATGTCTTCTTGATCATCCCAAAGTATCTTTTAGGCTTCCAATGTATAGGGAAAGACAAGGACTTTATTATGGCATGGGCTTGCGAATGAGACTCTTGGTCTTTGGATTGTGTCCCTTCGATATCTCCTCGACTTGTCGAGCTCGGATGTGGGCTGATCTCCTTGGTCGAGTAAGCTCGTCTTCGATGCGGGCGGCATTATCAATCTGGCCTGCATCAGATATGAACTTTACTGATAATTGAATCATCATTCATTACCGATAAACATGAAAAATTGAACTAGAGCAGATGAACTGGGTTCCAAAACTTTGTCATTTGGTTCAAGAAATGGGGGAGGAAGAAAGGGTACAACATTTGCGCTCTGCTGAGCTTCTGGTCCTCTCGTCAATGGTAATTCATCATTGTGGTTTCGGTTCCAGCAATGGCTGTTTGTCCAAATTCTCCCCTTTTTTTGTTCTTATTTCTCCTGCTTAATTGTATAATTGTTTGTGTCTTTCCGTGCTTTGCTAAGTAGTTTTCATGCAGGTCTGGTTCATGGGCGAATTCTCTCACATGTCAGCTGAATTCGATGAAGTAAGTTAAGCGGAAAGAATTTTAGTTTACATTCATAGCATTTCAGCATGTGCTGTACTTTTTTGGATCATTTTCTCGGCTCAATGATTTATCAGTTTGAGAATGTTTTCTGACACATATTGACCATCTGTCATTTTCACTTATTCTCTGGTTAGAAGATAGACAGTCTTCTGCATTGTAGAACTGCATCTAATGAAGCAGTCAGCAGAAAAAAAATTTCTGTGCTAACCATTTATTCCCAGCATGAGAGTTTCCTAGCGTGCATTGGCCATTGTCATATTTGTGTCATCTCTGTGCATCCTCGCTGACTCTGCATCTAGTGCATTGGTTGCCTCATCAAGCAAAAGAATTTTGGGATTGTTTAGTATTGCTCTTGCAATGGCTCTTCTCTGCTTCTGTCCACCAGACAATTGCACTCCCTATTTGCCTGCAGAGGTGTCATAGCCTTGTGGTAAGGAGCTCATAAAATTGTGAGCATTTGATGCTTCTGCAGCTATCTTGTCCTCATTAACATCCTTCTTCCTGTAGTCTATATTCGTCCTGATGGTTTCATTGAATAGTATTGGTTCTTGACTAACCAATCCCATCTGCTGTCTCAGCCAGCTTAGCTTCAACTTCCAGATTTTGACATTATCCAAATATATATGACCAGAATCAGGATCATAAAATCTCTCCATGAGACCTATCACTGTAGACTTGCCACTGCCACTGTCTCTGACTAAAGCAACAGTCTGCATATAAAATTTCGAGCCAAGTAAATGACTTGTAAGAAACAGTATGATTGCAGCCAGATCAATCCATATTTTCCAACTTGCTTGAACTCATATTTCTTAGCACTGTAGAATGGAGTACTAAGACTTGGACAACAAAAAATACCTTTCCAGAGGGAATATCAACACATAAGTCACTGAAAATTTGAACATCTTGTCTCATAGGGTACTTGAAGCTGACATGTTCAAACTTCATGTAACCATTTACATGTGAATTGAGTCCATCTCCACTGTTTGTGTCAATTTTGACCTTCCTATCAAGGATTGCAAATATTGAAGCTGCTGAATCTTGGGCTTTGGTTCTTTCTGGATCCATGCCAGTGGATTGTGAGACTCCAAGGGCTGCAATTGTTAGTGCAAAGAAAACCTGCAAGTATTGTGCATCAGAAATGGACCAGAAACAATTCTCAAAATGAAGGATAGAACAATATTCAACTCATACCATGAAAACTTCTCCAAAGTGTGCTTTCCCATGTTGCACCACTTGAGATCCAATGTAGAAAATAAATGCATTTTTGCAGTAAAGAATGAAGAAGGAGAAGCGAAAACCTGCACCACACCGAAGTCCATGCTGAACACCTTGCTTCACAGGATCCTGACATTTCTTTTTGTATAGATCCATCACCTTCCTCTCAGCACAAAATGAGGCCACAGTTCTGATACTGCCAAATGCATCATTTGCCACTTGACTGGCTTCTTCATACATCAGCTGCAACACATATACCACTGTCAGTGTTTGAAGTATCCAATCAATAACCAAGAGATAAGAGAACATTGAGTAACACTAACCTTTGCATCAGCACTGAAAGCCTTCATAAACTTGGACTGAATATACCCTTGGATGAGTAACAAAGGTGACACAGCAATCCTTATGAATGCCAAAATCCAGTTGGATGCAAATGATATATGATAAGTGCTGCTATAACTTTGGTGATGTTCTGGACAAGTAAGCCCAAGCTGTCACGAACAAGAGTCCTTACTGTAGATGCATCAACTGACAACCTTGAACCAACTGCACCACTGGCAAGTGCAAAATTTTCACAGTTAATAATTCTTGCTATAGCAAAAATTGAGAGTACCTTTATCATTTTTTCTCTTACAAACCTTGAATTTGGCATAACTACAGTTGTCTGGTTGTGCATAACCTTAACCAATGCATCTTGGACAATGTGTTCTGATTTGGCATCAAGCACACTTGTTACTTCATTGAGAAGGAGAACTGGGTACCATGCTCACCAACCATTTTGTTGAGCCCCTAAAACATAGATGCAATCGTCCTAATTAGAGATGCAAAGCTTAGCAATAGAATAAAAAGGAATTGATTAGAGAATTGTGAAGTGATATGCATGTAAAACAAAGCAGAACACTCAATGAAGTTGCAGAACACTTGCCAAAGGGTAGAGAACTCAGCATTTGGCCTTCTGGAAAAAGCATTACATGCCATTTGTTCGTAAAGAGACGGTAGATTTACCTGAGGAAGAGTGTCTATAAATTTGGCAGCATTGGCAAGTTCGGTTGCTTTTCTAATTTCCTGGTAAGTCGCATTCTCTTTCTCATATGCTATGTTCTCCTTTATGCTAGTGGCAAATGGAATAGGTTCCTGGCTAACTAGCCCACTCTTCTCCCTAGTCCAATTGAGCTTCAATGTCTTTAGGTCAAGACCATCTATGAGTACTTGACCAGAATCAGGATCATAAAATCTTTCAATGAGGCTTATAACAGTTGACTTCCCGCTTCTACTTTGCCCAACTAAAGCTGCAGTTGTACCACTAGGAACTTTCAGTGAAAATCCAGAGAAGATCTGAATGTCAGGCCTGGCAGGGTATTTGAAATGTACATCTCTAAGTTCAATTTCACCGTGCTTCTCTTCCAGTATCATTCCATTTGTGTCATAGGCATCAATCCTTGGTTTTTGCTTGATTGTCTCAAACATCTTGTACACCACAGCTTGCCCAGCTGCAAATGCATTCAGGAATTGAGATGCCTGACCCAATGATCTAGTTCAACCGGCAAAACAATTAAGTATCTGCTTTCTAAATAAGCACTTGCTTTCCAAAAATAAGCACCTTCATTCTTGAAGTCTTGGATAATAAATATTATTTGCAAATTTGACCATCATAAGTACTTACATTCCACCAGTCAGGAGGTTAAACATAACAACTATGACCCTTCCACCATCATAGCCTTTCTCTATGATCAGTTTAGATCCGTACCCTATACTGAGACCATAGCTGGCATAGATAACCCAAACCATTACACCAAACGCCAAGCCTTAGGCAAGCCCTTGTTGAACAGATGCTTTATATGCAATTTTTAGCTTATTGTTATATTTTTCAATGGCATGCTTCTCTCCTGTGAAAGTTGCAACCTGCATAAGTACAAAATGTATTCATCAAGATACATATATGAGCAAGCAAGTTATATGTTGATCTGCTGATCCTTTGGCCTACCATTCTGATGCCTCCTACTGTTTGTTCTAAACCATTTCCAGCTTCTATGTAAGCAATTTTTCTGCAGATGGAAATTTCTGAAACTGAAAAATTTATAGTTCCACTCACAAGCATGAGTAGAGGAGTGCGGGAAAGCAAGACTACAGCCAGATGCCATCCTTTTATAAAAGCAACCAAAAAGATACCTATGAATGTTGATGGTAGCTGTGTAAACTTCCCAACCTGTGATGAAAGCATTGATTAAGATGCATGTAGCATGTTGACAACTTGCTAGCAATGAAAATGAAGGTAGAATAACAAAAGACACTATACAATTCTTTGGAAGCACGACATGACATATCTTTTTGCCCTTGGCATCCTGTATGAGAGCAGTATCACCAGACATTCTTCCAATGACTTCACTGGTTGTTTCCATATCAAAGAAGCCAATGTCTTGTCTTAAAATTGTTCTCAAGTACAGGCCTTCCAATGCAAGCAGCCTGTCTCTCTCCCATTACCATCCAACATGAAACCTCTGCAATCATTGATACGGTAACAACAAACTTTGTGTGCAACAAACGATTTTTCAGAAAGGGTCAGTGATCTGTAATACCCAAAATTACACCCTGAGCTACAGGACAAGCGAGGAGAAAACAAAGATTCTAGCATTCAAGGTAAGCTTCTCAGAATCAGCTCCCAATACATAATCTTGAGTCAGAAGCATAATTCCAAATCGCCTGTATTGTCCTAGAAATCTTACTTGCTTGATCTAAAATTTCACATTGGCTGTTAAACCAGCAATCCTGCTTGTATTTGTCTTCTGTTCACATGCTAACAGAACTTACACCAGTCACATACACGCTTGTATAGAATACTCAGCAGGATACCATAACAAAAGATGGTGAATTCAATTTTAAATACCAACTTTAGCCTAACAAAGGTGAAATATGGCAAAGAAGAAGATTTAATCTAAACTTACCTAGAAAAGCAAGGATGAACACAAAAGCAGCCAAGTACACCAGCTGTAGTACTGCCTGAAAATCACACCAGAAAGAGAACTCTGAGTTATCAGAACAGGAAACAAATTGGCCAGATTGATAAAAATTTTCACCGAGGAAACAAAGTAATTTTGGTGTAATAAATATTAGGTGACATGGTGAGATCTACGAGAATTTTTTAACTGGCTACGCCATTAACATGTTGCATACATGGAAACAAAGTTGTAGACCCAAAATCTGACTTAATGAACGAAAGTTAAGATCTTCAAACACATAAATGCTGCGGCCACTGTCTGGGTAACCATATACTGCTGATGCACATAAGTACAAGGAGCATGGCACCATTAGTCTTATTTGCAATTGGATTGATTATAAGTCTAGCCTCAAAGGCCCCAATCTTGCAGTACCAATAAAACAAATATCAAACATACAGTTGGTAATTTGTTGCATATTCACAATTTTATGGCAAACTTTATACTTGGAGAGTAGCATCCAACTTGTACACTAATACTGTCGGGGACAGCATGAGGGATTTGCCATGAGTCTAAAGTAAAAAAAGAGGAAATTTATAACTGCTGATTTTTCCTGCTCAAAGGAAAGACTAAATAACCAGAACTACTTTTCAAGACATGCCAATTTACAATCTCTTGCCTGCAGTTCTAACGTGCATCCACTCATCCACTCGGAGCAAATCAATTTGCACTGGGGCTATCGGATGGTGGGGTCCCTGTATTTGAGCCGCTTGAATCCGAAGGAAAATGGGCTTTGCCTCCACCTGCCGAGAATGGGTCAGCAAGCAGCATGCCAACTACTCCTTCAGTAGGACCTTCAGGTTCAGATCAAGCCCAGAGATGAACCTAAGCCGATGCACAAGTTCTTTTATATCCTTGGCTGGCTGGCCCATTCCTAATTTAGGTATGTATGTCATTTGACTGGCTTCTGCTGGCGCTTTTTTTTTTTTCCATTTTTCTGTGGTTGTTGTTAAGTTTGACCAGCCCTTATGTCTGTATGCCACTTCTGATCATTCCTAAGCTTGGGAATGCTACGGCATAACTATTCATTCCAGCCAACTAATTAAACTCTCTTGAAGGACTTTGTAATTTTCCCTACATCAGATTTTGAATTTCTGTATTTCCTTTTGCTGCATTACTCAGCCCATGGTTAATGGTTTTAAACATGCTAATCCAATATACTTCATGGCTAGGTTACCAATTGTCATATTTCCTTTTATTATAGGTGCCTTTCTCTCTCATGTTGTGAGGAGTACCTGACCAGCAGTTATAGATTCTAGAACATGGATTTAGTATAATTTTTATTCCTTTGTTCTTTTCTCATTCGAATTTCGATTTATATTCTGCATGCAGCTATGTAATTTACTCGAAGAACAACTTGCAGAAGATGTAGAACCTTGCGTGTTCCATGGGATACCATGCAAGGTAAATGATGTAGGACTGCTAATGGTGAATGCCTTTTGCCCTCCGGAAATTTCTTAAAGGAAGGTTTTTATGTATTTTGTGCTACGATTAATTTCTTCCTTTTCAATTGGTGAATGGTATGAAATGGTTCTTATCTTATCCTCAGCCCCTTGCTTTCTTCAAATATTAAAGGATTGCATTCTTTTGCTTTTGTATATCTGGTCAACACCTTCCATTCTCTTTTATTCTCTTTTCTTTGGGATCTTGGACATCAGTAATATATCCAGATTCAGGCATTGCATGTGGCTCCTTATGAGAGGGTTTTGTCCTATGCAAATCAAGTTACTGCATATTTAATATAATTATGCTATAGCATAATATTATTAGTCTGTCACATAAACCACTTTTCTTTTTTGTTAGAAAATTAGGATACACGTAGTCTTGCTTAATAGTGCAATTTCAACTAGGGATCTCCAATTTGTTTGGTCTGGCTGCCTATTGATATGCCTCTTCAACATAGAAACTATTTGATGCAGCTCAAGACAGCTTAAATAAGGTAGTTAGTAGATGATGAAGTAGTCAATTTGCCATATGTCCTCGTAGTATTGAACCAAAAATGTACATGAGCTGTCATTTTACTGTCCAATGCATGCTGCCTTGCAACTAACCTCCCAAACATTTTTGTTTACTTGATGTCAATACCTTAATCTCTCTCAGCATGTCATTCACATGTTCTTGTTATATTTTACTTGTTTAAGGGCCTACACCCAATCTTTATGCCCACACGCAACATATGTTGGAAACGAATCCTTATACCAGACAATGTTTGATGGAAACTGGAGATTCCAAAATCATAAAGACATTGGATGCATTATTCTTTTTTTCCCGATCTAACCTCTTTTCTCACTTGACACCGGTCTTTCCTAACTTATTGTCATGCACATATTCTTCAAATGCTTACTTGTTTAGGTGCTTACTCTTAATCCTTACACCCACGTAACATTTGTTGGAAAGTAATCCCTGTACTCATGCAATATGCAAAGTTTGTTAGAAATAAAAGAAACTCCAAATTTTTTAAAATACTAAATTTATAAATTTTTTATACTATTTATTCATCTATTTCATTTTTAATATAAAATTTTTTTAATTACATAATTTATATTTAAATTTTCAATAATATTTGAATGAATTTTAAATATAAATTTTATTAAAAATTTTTATAAATTTCTTAAGTGTACTGACCAAAAATCTACCTAAAAACTCATTTGTCTATATATTTAGATAATTAAATTTACACCTTTTTCACCAATCTATTAAGGTTTATATTCAAATATATTATTATTAAATTTTGTTAACTTGTAGTTATATTTTCACAAACCAATCACATTATTATTATTAAATTTAATCTAAATTTATTACAAATTACAAATAAATATTCAAATAAAATTTAGATAATTAAACCTTATTTATTATAATTTTTATATTAAATTATAAATAGATGTTATAATTATCTAATATATAAGAATTTGAATGTTTAAATTTATTATATATCTAGTTAGCAAGATTTTATATCTATAATATTTGTGTGTGTTTTTTAAAATTATTATGTGATATGTTTATCTGTTTAATAAAATTATAATATTTATATAATTATTAAATAATAGTATCAATGTTATGGTGCCTATAGTGGTATTAAAGTTAGTTTAATGCAAAGTAAGTAACCACCGATTATCACCATCAAAAATTTTTTTCAAAGTAAGCAAATTCATATCATTAATATGGTAATTATATCGTAGTTGGAATTTTGTCAAAAAGAGCAGAAGCAAATAAGTCTTGTCGAAATAAAATAATTTAATTTACAAGGGACAATAGTGAAGCATTCAAGGAAAAAAGGATATTTTGGACTTGAAAACAAAAGATCTAAAGTTATAAATGATTTAGTTAATATAAGTAATTTAAGTAAAAGACATTGATATGAAAGATATTGAGTTAGTAAAACATATAATAATTGTATTAAATAGTAAAACTTATAAGGTTTGGCTTATGGAATTTAGAGTTAAAAAAAAGACTCAAAGTTAGAGACTTATTGAGTTGAGAATTAAAAATTACTCAGTTCATTCTTTTCATGTGAGATGGAAAAAGAGAAGGTGGATTATTCATATAATAGTGCTTTATAGATACCACTTACTATAAAGTGTAGTGGAGAATGAAGTCCTAGACCTTACTATCCAAGGTTATATGTCACAAGATTCTTAAAGATTCAAAGAAATTATCAAGGAAACTCCTGATAATTTTATTTATTGTGTTGGTGATGATTAAATCATTGAAGTTTGAAAATTATGTCAAGGTAAAGTAAATGTTGTGAATAACAGCAAGGTTGAATTAGGATTAAAGGTAAATGTTGAAGTTAATCCAAATTCACTACAAATTACAAATTAGTATTTAAATAAAATATAGATAATTGAGTATTATTTGTTATGATTTTTATATTAAATTAGAAATAGATATTATAACTATCTACTATATAAGAACTTAAGTATCTAAGTTTGTTGTATAGCTAATGAATATGAATTTATATTTATAAAATTTGTATGCATACTTTTTCAATTATTATGTAATGTATTTATCAATTTTATAAAATTACATTATTCAAATAATTGTCTAGCAATTACATCAATGCTCTATCATGCAAACCAACCACATCACCCCATCATTCCCTTAAAATTTGCATGCAATGGCACCTAATTCTCTCAAGCCATGCGCTCTAATGGCTATCCTTGTCTTTGTTATGCATCATCTCCAATGATATCATGTAAAGCAACTTGCTTAAAATGTTTGTAAGTAATTAATTATTTTTTTATATTTGTTATATTTACTCACTTTTTGTTTTCTTCACTTGTTTTCTTTCACAATTATTATGATCAGACAACCACCCATATGTCCACTTTGTGGGTGTTGCAAGCCTCTACTGCCAAGCCACTACTACAAGTGTGTTTGTTTGAGACCGGCTCCACCACTTATAGCCCTATCTCCATAGAAGGTGTTTTTTCACTACAATATCTCTAGTGCTTTTAATACTTCTCTATCTATATATGCTTGAAAATAAAATGTGGCAAGAAAAAAGGACTTGTTGTAGCAATTATGATTGGACCAAATATTTAATATAATCAAAGATATAATGATTGATATATATAACATGCTTTTGATGAGACTAAATGTTATAGTTTAATGTGTAATCTATACATATGTCCTACCTAATAATTTAAATTTTTAAGTTGATTAAATTCCTAACATGATATTAGAATTTTTGAAAGTTCAAATCATGTTCACTTATTCTTTGTATTTAATTATGAATTTCTCCAAAGAGTTTACAATGAAAAAGTAGATATAGTTTAAGTGCTCAAATTTGATTAATTTCATATTTAAGCTACTTTATAGATTTTGACTTGCAATTCAAACAGTCCATGAATTTAAAGCAATTTAAAAATTAATGATTGGTTCTCCAAAAGTGGGTATGTGTCTTTAAAGAAAAAAAAAAAGGAGTAAAGAAAACATCATTGACAACTCAAGCCTGTGAGCCTAAGAGGAAACTTGGTACTAACCAAAATGTCTTCACTAAAAAAAGTGGGTCTTCATAGACTTTTACTGCAATTTAATCATTTAAGGCACTCATTTATGTCACCTTGGCGAGCAAAAATTGATCATTAAACAAAGTTTTAATTTGAGAGATGTAGGAAAAAATATACCCAATTACTCTTGCAACACTAAAATTGTTACATAAACTTGTTATCCTGAAATTTGTATGATGTTAGGCAATGGATGAAATTGACTTTAATTCATATGGGAACAAGAAAATCTATTGTTGAATAAAATCTAATTGGACTAAAGAAAAAAAAAATCCTAAAAATGAAGTTTTGAGTTCCTTTATCAGCATTTATAAAGCAACTCATTTTGTGATATTTGATGCAAACATAGGATGAGCTTAGCGTGAACATTGTGACACTCAAGCCATTAAGGATAAAAGGAAAGAGAAACAAAATATGAAACAATGGAGACATACCAAACCCAAAATCTAACAAGACTATCAACTGAAAATAAATTTATTTAAGTTAATTAAGCATTAATCTTTTAGGTTTATTAGTTAGGGTTAACGATAAGACCATAGAGTTGAAATTAATAGTTTAAGTAATTTTATCATTTGATCACTAGTAACACAATTAAGTATTAATTATTGATGAGTCTAGGTATCATAAAATCATTATATTGTGACACAAAGGTCATGGATTTGAGTTGTAATATATATATATATATATTTTTGTGAAAATAGGTTTATCACTTAATAAACTTGGTCAACATATTCATGCCACGACAGTCAAAATAATGGAAAATCAAACTTCTACTCTCCCTACAATAAACTATTATAATTCAACATCGATAAATAAATCTCCTCAAGTAGCCAAATTCTCACATAAATTGATCACATAACTCTCTTAGGCTTATAAGGAATGGCATGCAAGTCCCTGAAGCCATCTGTTTTGTTGATTATACTCATCATCACAATGTTATTTTATCCAATGATACCATGTGAAGTAGGTCAACCAAATAGGCAAGGTAATTGAATAAGTATCAATCACCAAAACAATGAAATTTATTTTGTTCCTAGTTAAGAAAATTCCAGGTTTATGTTGATATTAATCTTGTAGTTCTCCAGTCCACCCTCCTTTCTGCCGATCCATGACAGCCCATATATCTGGCCTGCATGTGTTGCACACCTACACCACCAAGGAGCTGCTGCCAGTGCTTCATTTGTTCAGGTTCTAGTCCAGTTACTGAGGCTAGGTCTCCATAAAACTGCCTTGAATGTTGCCACAAGTTATGTGCATTTGAAACACATGTAGGAAATAAAATGTGGCATTTGTGAGTAGGGAAAAACTTGTATCTTCCTATTGTTTTTAGAACTTTGTGTTGTGGACAATGATTATAATAATTATGTAATTAGTATCACAATTAGAATGCGATTAAGTGAATTATAATTTTCTCTTTAATCAAATATGTTATTTTTACTTATTATTGGTGTTAATAATGTCTAAATATTAATTGCTAAGAGCTAGCAATTGAAAACTGACTATAGTGAAACACAATGAGATGAACTCCTCCATATTAAAGAGGCAACACCTTTGATTGAAGCATGATAAGTAAGACCTGAAGTTCTTGTTCTTTCCTAGACTAAAGCAAAATAAACTTGTATCTTGCTTAATTACTGTAGCCAAAGATTGCACTCCTTTTGCTCACCACATTAATCTAAATCTAACTTGTTGGTTTAGGACAAGAGATGGCAGTAGCTTAATTAAGGAACTAACATTGAGAGCCTTCATTTGTCACTAGCCTTTGAATGCAACTCAATTTGATAATTTTTCAAGTAATCTTGCAACTCCTACCAATATTTGACATTGTCCTCACAATCAAAGGGTGGCACTTCTTTTCTACTCTCTAGCTTCTCAAATATGTATTGTTGATGAAGAAATAGTGAACCACAAATTATGAAGAATATGTTTAGTTTAATCAAGTAAAGCTAATTACTACAAGATTGTAATTTTTATCAACAAGAAAATACCTAAACAAGTTTGTTTTTTGATAAAGCATCATATGACATTATATATAAATCCACAAAGTGAGAACTCCCCAGGAAGCCATCCAAAAAAGTTAAAAAGTCTACTTTCTTCAATAGCTCTTTCGTCCACAAGTTCTCAATATTTGGTATCAAAGAAACTTATATTCCCATTATTAGTTCTTGTGGAATAAACTCTGAATTTGTAATTTAATTGATTGAAAATGAATAAAAAAAATAAGAAATAGAAACAGATTTAGTTTAAAGCTTGATAATAAGAAAAAAAAAATTGAAGATGCATTACTTGTTGAAGTGAACTAGAGAAGTACAAGTGTGAACCATCACATTTTTTGAAATTTCTTATTAAAGATGCATTACATGCCATTAGGTTTGCTTGATTGATTCTATTTGTTGCAATCACATGAAAAATCAAAAGGCCAATTGAGTACTTTAAACCACATCACCCATTAATTGAGCCCTTTGGGCCAAATATCCCAAAACCAAATTCATTTTCTTTATTAATAAATTTATAATTAAACAACCAAAATGATCTTAATTTAAATTTAAAAATTAAAGAAAAAAATAAAAATGTAAGTAATTTTAAACTAAATTTTCTTAAAACTTTTGTAGTGTCCCCAATGCCTCATCCTCCTCTCCCACCCCCATCATTATTATCATAATCTTCATATTAGTGGGTGACAAAAAATGGAAAATGAGACAATTAGGCTACGCCAACTTCATAATTCGACCAAACCATTGACTTGGAATAAATTTATTCAATTAAACAATTACTTACATATTTTAGTGCACTAATAAAATTACTCTATTATAACATATAAATTATGTAATTTATAGGTTATAGACTTTACTTATAAAAATAATTTATTTTTAAAAATAAAAATAAAAATAAAATTAATACATTTGTATCTAATCAAACTTCATTTAACCATTACTTAATAAACACAGTCAAAATATTCATGTGAATTCGTAGGATCCATCTTCCAATGCAACATCTATCAATAAGTTTGGTCAAAATAATGAAATATCAAACTTTTACATTCCACAGCATCAACTTGTAATGCAACATTTATAAATAAATCTCCTCATGTAGCCAAACTCTCACACACATAAATCATACTTAAACTTGTAAATAATGGCAAGTAAATCTCTAAAGCCATCTGTTTTAGTGATAATCTTTGTCATTGCAATGGTATCTTCTCCAATAATACCATGTGAAGCAAGTTAGCCTAATATGCTAGGTAATTGAATATGTACTCATCACCAAAAAAAAAAAAAAAAGGTTCTGATTTGTTCCATAATTATGAACATTTTAGGCTTATGATGACATTAATCTTGCAATTCTCTGATCCACCCCACTCTCCCCCAAGGCCACAACAGCCCATATGTGCGACTTATGTGTGTTGTGGGCATGCACTGCCAAGTAGCTGCTGCCCATGCTTCGATTGTTTGGATAGGCCACATCTCCATAAAACAGTTTTGAATATTGGCACAATGTTGGAGCTTTTTAAGACATATATATGAACAAGGGATCCAATTATATCTTCTTGTTCTTTTTAGCACCTATCTTCCAAACAATGGTAACATAATTATTTAATGTGTATGACAATTCTAATGTGATCAAGTGGATCTTAATCTTGACTTCAATCAAATCTATTATTATTAATTATAACTGATGTTAATAATGTCTAAATATTAATTGTCGAGAGCTGGAAATTGTGTAGGGATGCACCAATTACATGCCTCATTGCTTTATCATGCACAAAGTCTTAGGGCATCTTGAAACTTGCAATAAGATATGAAATCCATTGTAGCTAACTACTCAAAAATAAGGAAGATTCTTTACGTGAACTATTTCTCCATATTTTTGGGTTATATTCGGATTGTTTTGTGAACGACTTTTTGTTGGGTTTGGTTATAAGCACTGACAATTGGCAAACATGCTTGCTGTTGTGCACTTGTGTGTCACATAAAGCTCTTCCATTAAGCTCAAGTCAATGAAACACAATAGGAGAGCTCCTCAATATCCATATATTTTGTTGTGCACACAATAACTACTGTGCTTGGTTCAAGAGGTAATACCTTTGATTGAAGCATGATTATCAATAGCCTTGAAGTTGTTTTTTTTTTTTTTTTCAAAATTAAAACAAACAAACTTGAAATGAAGAGTAAGAATATATACAATAAAAATATGTCTATGCCTTATTTTTATAGTAGGAATATTTAAGATGAAAAGTAAGTTTTGGATCATTGACTTGGCTCACAGCAAAGTTACCAAATTAATTGGATATTTTTTAGAAATCTCTTATTGAATATTCTAATGCCAAATGCAAATTAAATATATATTTTGTTGAGTAAGGATGAAACTTCTAATCTGATTGGTCCAAAATTTTAGATAGATATAACCTTTAAAAAAATATAGCCAAATACCCATGAATCTCTTTCAAATCCTCTTGGGGATAATATACTATATCTCTATTTATTTTTATTTATTGACAATGATGTCATTTTATATGATAATAAGGTGTTACATCAAAAATTTCATAATATGAAGTTTAAAAAACAATTAAATGTATGCAATATTTTTTTCTTTTTTTTTTTTTTTTGGCTTGTAACCTCTATACCACAACAAACCCCTCTTACCATTACACTATAACTCACCTTAATTTTGTGTAAGGTTGATATCATTTTGATATGGTAGTATTGACAAATATTGAATAAGATTAATTTTTGTTACCATGTGAAGTAGCTCACCCACCTTGTCAAGGCAATTTTTTCCCTGTTTTGTTTGATCACTTTGAATAGTGCATTTTGTTGGAAATTGAGAGATTTTTTTTTTAACTATGATTTGTAGCTCCTAAATGTAAATTTGAGACTGTTTGACAAAGCAAACTTGACTATGTTACCAAGTTCACATGTCATAAGTCATGCGGTTTCATTTTAATTTATATATTTATATATTGTATTTCATAATTTTTAATGTATATCTCATTATTTTTTAAACTTTAGTAAGACTTTTTTTATATTAATAGTGACAGATATTTTAGTATATTTAAAAATAATTTTCATTTTGAAATAAGTTAGATGGTTATAAAAAAAATTTTAATTCTCATTTCAGAGTAAAATAAATATATTTCTAAATTAATTATTCTATTTTTGATTTTGTTTAATTTTCATTTTTATTCAAATTCTAATTCTAAACCATGAACTAAATAATTATGAAAAATTAAATTATGAAATATATAGAAATGATAACAATAAAAATTATGCTAACTATTATAAGATATTTAAAACTCAACTTTGCTATTTTGTGACAGCCCTGGACTACCACCATTTGGATGACCAATCATATGTCCTCGTTGCCAGTGTTGCAAACCTGTAGCGCCCGCCCATTACTGTAAGTGTTTTTGTTCAAAACCAGTTCCACTTCCGCCAATAATCTCGTCTCCATAGATTGCTTCCAAAACTAGATTAAATGACCTCTAAATTACAATAGAATAACTTTACTAATACACTAATGCTTACACTCCTTATAGCATATTCTATACCATTACTAACAAAATTAAAAAAAAATATGGTAAAAATATAGGGAGGGCTTTTATCTTGTAGTCATTCTTGTGACACTTGTTATTACAATAAATCTATATAATTGATATAATTAGAGTTGTCATTCGATTGTATTAAACACACAAGGCAAATATATTACTAATATGTGTTAAAAAGGTATCTATGGATATTGAAGAACCTTGGAAATATCTATAATAATTTTAAATCCAAGTTCAAATTAACTTCATTTAAAAATATTTTATGAGTAATATTTCATACTAAAAAATGTCTGTCATGATCAATTATATTAATCTAAAAATTAATGGATTTTTGATCATAATTATTAGTCCATTTGTATATTTAAAAGTATACATAATTATGAGAATGAATAGTTCTTATTATCTTGATAAAGTGAAGGGAATCATTTTAATAAAAAAAATTAATTCTTTATATAATAAGTAAATATGTTTTCTGAATTTTTTTTTTATTCAATTAAATTGAAAGTGAACAATTTAACTTTAAATAAAAAATAAAGTTCAAAATATTTTAAATTTTACACTTAAATTTTACACTTAATAACTTTTAAACTATACATAATAGTCAGTGAGTTTATAAGATGCCTTACATGTTATTTTTTGTGGGGATAAGGGGTTTGTGTAATTTGTAGGGCAATGAATGAAGTTGAGTAGATCTACTTATGGGCTTGAAGTCCACTCACCCAACACAAACTATTTTTATTACACAAGTCATACATACAAGTCCAAATGATTTTTATCTATACATAACTACATGAATTTGGTATCATAAAACTTTGCATTGCAGATACCCAAATCCTACATTATCATAAGGATTGGGTGTTAATCATCTTAAATTACAAATATGAATTTTTTTTTTAATATTTGCATCATTTTACTAAAATGATAGAGTCTTACTTATTTATTTAAATATAAATAAAATTATTATTTAAATTTCTTTTTCCTTTTTTTTTAAATTGTAATTTTTTATTATTATTTTAGTATAAATTAAACAAATATTTATAATATCAAAATTATAAAAATTAAAGTTAGAATCAAAAAATTTTTTATTACTTTTATTATTTCGATGTAAAATTGAAATTTTACTTATTTATTTTAATATAAATAAAATTATCTTTTACCTTTCTTTTATTTCAAATTATAATTTTTATATTATTTTTATCATTTTACTCTAAAAATAAAATCTTACCTATTAACTTTAATGTAAACAAAATTATCTCTTATTTTTTTATCTCAAATTAAAATTTTTTATTATTTTTATCATTTTGAAAATAAATAAAATTTCAAAAATAAAATAATAATATAAAAATATTCATATATAATATAAGAAAGTAATTTAATAAAAATTTTAATTTTAAAATCAATAATTTTGGTATTGTGATTAGGAAAATTAAAATTTTTGAAATTCAATTTGAATGTAATATTAAATAGTTTATATTTTGTTATTTATAAGATTACAAATTAAAAAAATAAAAAATACACTAATTTGAATAATATTTTAAATTTTATATTTTTGAAATAATTTATTTTTAAATTATTAATATTTTATTTATAATTTTAATTATATTATATTTTAATTTTTATTTAATTTTACTTTTAATATTAATTTAAATTTAGTATAAATAAAAATTATATTTTAAAATAAAAAATAATTAGATATATAAAATAAAATTTAAAAAAATACTTGAAATTATTAATTAATAATAATAAATAAAAATTAAAAAATAATTAAATAAAAAATATAAATATAATAAAAAATATAAATATAATAAAAAATTACTAAAAAAAAAAAGAATTTCACATCCTTCTATAATACTTCCAACCTAAATTTTTGAGAAAGAAAAATAAAATCCGCCGGCTACCGGTAAGCCTCCTTTGGCTCTTTTCTTTCCTTTGGTTGAAGACAAATGTTTTATACATGTGTATAACCAAACATTTTTTTTTAATATAATATTTACATTTTTTAAAATATATTAATTTTTTAATATTATTATTTGCAGTTATTTACATTTTTATTTATAGGTTGCCATTGGTCATTCGCTTGGCTTGAACAGCTGCTGATAAAACGAGTGGATTTTGTATCTCAAAGCTTCCCACAATTATTTACTAAAAACAAAACACGCCCAAAAAAAAAATAAAAAACAAAACAAAAGAAGCAGAGGCACTGAAAGTGTACAGAAATGGCCAAAAGGTCAGCGCCAGCAGCACCATTATCGTCAATCTCATCATTTCTTTCAATCCAATGGCGTCTATTCCACTAATCATTCTCTCTCTCTCTCTCTCCTCTCTCCCTAAACTCACTTCAAAACTCACCTTATTTGGCTCCAAATTCATTTCAACAACCCAAAAGCACCCGACTTTCTGTAATGGCCGCAGCAGCCCCCAATGCCACAACTACTCCAACGGCTGCCACGGTTGTTCCGACGGTGATTGTTGGCGGCGGACGAGTGGGCAGGGCGTTGCAAGAAATGGGTAGTGGCCAGGATTTTTGTTGGTGAAGAAAGGAGACTTCGTGCCACTTGATTTTGAAGGGCCTATTTTGGTTTGTGCCAGGAATGATGATCTTGAAGCTGTTCTTGAATCCACTCCCAAGTTCAGATGGAAGGGTACGTATTCCCAATTATTTTAGATTTGTTTTGAGCAATTAAGGTGAAAGATATGAACTTTACTGATAATTGAATCATCATTCATTACCGATAAACATGAAAAATTGAACTAGAGCAGATGAACTGGGTTCCAAAACTGTCATTTGGTTCAAGAAATGGGGGAGGAAGAAAGGGTACAACATTTGCGCTCTGCTGCGCTTCTGGTCCTCTCGTCAATGGTAATTCATCATTGTGGTTTTGGTTCCAGCAATGGCTGTTTGTCCAAATTCTCCCCTTTTTTGTTCTTATTTCTCCTGCTTAATTGTATAATTGTTTGTCTCTTTCCGTGCTTTGCTAAGTAGTTTTCATGCAGGTCTGGTTCATGGGCGAATTCTCTCACACGTCAGCTGAATTCGATGAAGTAAGTTAAGCAGAAAGAATTTTAGTTAACATTCATAGCATTTCAGCATGTGTTGTACTTTTTTGGATCATTTTCTGGGCTTGATGATTTATCAGTTTGACAATGTTTTCTGACACATTGACCATCTGTCGTTTGCACTTATTCTCTGGTTAGAAGATAGACAGTCTTCTTCATTGTAGAACTGCATCTAATGAAGCAGTAAGCAGAAAAAAAATTTCTGTGCTAACCATTTATTCCCAGCACAAGAGTTTCCTAGCATGCATTAGCCATTGTCATATTTGTGTCATCTCTGTGCATCCTTGCTGACTCTGCATCTAGTGCATCGGTTGCCTCATCAAGCAAAAGAATTTTGGGATTCTTTAGTATTGCTCTTGCAATGGCTCTTCTCTGCTTCTGTCCACCAGACAATTGCACTCCCTATTCGCCTACAGAGGTGTCATAGCCTTGTGGTAAGGAGCTCATAAAATTGTGAGCATTTGATGCTTCTGCAGCTGCAGCTATCTTGTCCTCATTAACATCTCCCTCCTTCCTGTAGTTTATATTCATTCTGATGGTTTCATTGAATAGTATTGGTTCTTGACTAACCAATCCCATCTGCTGTCTCAGCCAGCTTAGCTTCAACTTCCAGATTTTGACATTATCCACATATATATGACCAGAATCAGGATCATAAAATCTCTCCATGAGACCTATCACTGTAGACTTGCCACTGCCACTGTCTCTGACTAAAGCAACAGTCTGCATATAAAATTTCGAGCCAAGTAAATGAATTGTAAGAAACAGTATGATTGCAGCCAGATCAATCCATATTTTTCAACTTGCTTGAACTCATATTTCTTAGCACTGTAGAATGGAGTACTAAGACTTGGACAACAAAAAATACCTTTCCAGAGGGAATATCAACACATAAGTCACTGAAAATTTGAACATCTTGTCTCATAGGGTACTTGAAGCTGACATGTTCAAACTTCATGTAACCATTTACATGTGAAAGTGTTGTGTCCTTCTCCACTGCTTGAGTCAATTTTGACCTTCCTATCAAGGATTGCAAATATTGAAGCTGCTGAATCTTGGGCTTTGGTTCTTTCTGGAGCCATGCCAGTGGATTGTGAGACTCCAAGGGCTGCAATTGTTAGTGCAAAGAAAACCTGCAAGTATTGTGCATCAGAAATGGTCCAGAAACAATTCTCAAAATGAAGGATAGAACAATATTCAACTCATACCATGAAAACTTCTCCAAAGTGTGCTTTCCCGTCTTGCACCACTTGAGATCCAATGTAGAAAATAAATGCATTTGTGCAGTAAAGAATGAAGAAGGAGAAGCGAAAACCTGCACCACACCGAAGTCCATGCTGAACACCTTGCTTCACAGGATCCTGACATTTCTTTTCGTATAGATCCATCACCTTCTTCTCAGCACAAAATGAGGCCACAGTTCTGATACTGCCAAATGCATCATTTGCCACTTGACTGGCTTCTTCATACATCAGCTGCAACACATATACCACTGTCAGTGTTTGAAGTATCCAATCAATAACCGAGATATAAGAGAACATTGAGTAACACTAACCTTTGCATCAGCACTGAAACCCTTCATAAACTTGGACTGAATATACCCTTGGATGAGTAACAAAGGTGACACAGCAATCCTTATGAATGCCAAAATCCAGTTGGATGCAAATGATATATGATAAGTGCTGCTATAGCTTTGGTGATGTTCTGGACAAGTAAGCCCAAGGTGTCACCAACACGAGTCCTTACGGTAGATGCATCAACTGACAACCTTGAACCAACTGCACCACTGGCAAGTGCAAAATTTTCACAGTTAATAATTCTTGCTATAGCAAAAATTGAGAGTACCTATATCATTTTTTCTCTTACAAACCTTGAATTTGGCATAACTACAGTTGTCTGGTTGTGCATAACCTTAACCAATGCATCTTGGACAATGTGTTCTGATTTGGCATCAAGCACACTTGTTACTTCATTGAGAAGGAGAACTGGGTACCATGCTCACCAACCATCGTGTTGAGCCCCTAAAACATAGATGCAATCGTCCTAATTAGAGATGCAAAGCTTAGCAATAGAATAAAAAGGAATTGGTTAGAGAATTGTGAAGTGATATGCATGTAAAACAAAGCAGAACACTCAATGAAGTTGCAGAACACTTGCCAAAGGGTAGAGAACTCAGCATTTGGCCTTCTGGAAAAAGCATTACATGCCATTTGTTTGTAAAGAGACAGTAGATTTACCTGAGGAAGAGTGTCTATAAATTTGGCAGCATTGGCAAGTTCGGTTGCTTTTCTAATCTCCTGGTAAGTTGCATTCTCTTTCTCATATGTTATGTTCTCCTTTATGCTAGTTGCAAATAGAATAGTTTCCTGGCTAACTAGCCCAATCTTCTCGCTAATCGAAATGAGCTTCAGTGTCTTTAGGTCAAGACCATCTATGAGTACTTGACCAGAATCAGGATCATAAAATCTTTCAATGAGGATTATATCAGTTGACTTCCCACTCCTACTTTGCCCAACTAAAGCTGCAGTTGTACCACTAGGAACTTTCAGTCAAAATCCAGAGAATGTCAGGCCCGGCAGGGTATCTGAAATGTACATCTCTAAGTTCAATTTCACCCTGCATCTCTTCCAGTATCATTCCATTTGTGCCATAGGCATCGATCCTTGGTTTTTGCTTGATTGTCTCAGACATCTTGTTCACCACAGCTTGCCCTGCTGCAAATGCATTCAGGGATTGAGATGCCTGACCCAATGATCTAGTTCAACCGGCAAAACAATTAAGTATCTGCTTTCTAAATAAGCACTTGCATTCCAAAAATGAGCACCTTCATTCTTGAAGTCTTGGATAATAAAACATTATTTGCAAATTTTACCATCATAAGTACTTACATTCCACAGGTCAGTAGGTTAAACATAACAACTATGACCCTCCCACCATCATAGCCTTTCTCTATGATCAATTTAGATCTGTACCATATTGTGAGACCATAGCTGGCATAGATAACACAAACCATTACACCAAACCCCAAGCCTTAGGCAAGCCCTTGTTGAACAGATGCTTTATATGCAATTTTTAGCTTATTGTTATATTTTTCAATGGCATGCTTCTCTCCTGTGAAGGATGCAACCCGCATAAGTACAAAATGTATTCATCAAGATACATATATGAGCAAGCAAGTTATGTGTTGATCTGCTGATCCTTTGGCCTACCGTTCTGATGCCTTCTACTGTTTGTTCTAAAACATTTCCAGCTTGTGTGTAAGCAATTTTTCTGCAGATGGAAATTTCTGAAACTAAAAAATTCATAGTTCCACCCACAACCACAAGTAGAGGAATGCAGAAAAGCAAGAACTACAGCCAGCCAGATGCCATCAACTTTTTATAAAAGCAACCAAAAAGATACCTATGAATGTTGATGGTAGCTGTATAAACTTTCCAACCTATGATGAAAGCATTGATTAAGATGCATGTAGGCACGACAACTTGCTAGCAATGAAAATGAAGGTAGAATAACAAAAGACACCATAGAATTCTTTGGAAAGCACGACATGACATATCTTTTCGCCCATGGCATCCCTGTATGAGAGCAGTGACAGAACCAGACATTCTTCCAATGACTTCACCGGTTGCTTTTTTATATCAAAGAAGCCAATGTCTTGTCTTAAAATTGTTCTCAAGTACAGCCTTCCAATGCAAGCAGCCTGCCTCTCCCTCCCCCATTACCATCCAACATGAAACCTCTGCAATCATTGATACGGTAACAACAAACTTATGTGTGCAACAAACGATTTTTCAGAAGGGTCAGTGATCTTCGTAATACCAAAATTACACCCTGAGGACAACACGGACAAGCGAGAGAAACAAAGATTCTAGCATTCAAGTTTAAGGCTTCTTGCCGAATCAGCTTTCCCAATACATAAAAATCTTGAGTTCAGAAGCAATAATTCCAATGGCTGTATTGTCTAGAAATCCTTTACTTCTTGATCTAAAATTTCACCTCGCTGGTTAAACCAGCAATCTGCTTGGATTTTGTCTTCTGTTCACATTCAACAGGAACTTTACACGAGTGCACACACGCATGTATGGAATACTAAGGCAGGATACTATAACAAAAGAATAGTGAATTAAATTTTAATTACCGACTTTAGCTAACAAAGGTGCCATACTGGCAGAGAAGAAGAATTAATCTGACCTAGAAAGCAAGGATGACACAAAGCAGCCATGTAACCAGCTGTAGTACACCTGAAAATCACACCAGAAAGAGCAACTTCTGAGTTTATTAGAACAGGAAACTAATTTGGCGCGATTGATCAAATTTTCACCAAAGAACGGAGTAATTCTGGTGCATAAATATTTGGTGACAGAGTGAGATTTAAGAGCATTTTTAAGTGGCAGAACCATTAACATGTTGGCACGACCATGGAAACGAAGCTGTAGACGCGCAAATCTGACTTAACTGACCAATTGTTTAAGATCTTCAACAATCGAAATGCTGCGGGACTGTTCTTGGCTAACCATATACTGCTTGATGCACATAAGTAACAAGGAGCATGGCACCATTTAGTCTTTATTTGCAGTTGGATTGATTGATTATAAGTCTAAGCCTCAAAGACCCCAATTCTTGCAGTAACAATAAAACAATTAATCAAAACAATGCAGCTTGGTGACTGGTTGCATCATTCAACAGCAATTTTATGGTAAAACTCTATTACTTGGAGAGTAGCATACAACTGACAACTAATACTGTCGGGGACAGCATGAGGATTCGCTATGAGTTTTGGCTTGTGGAACCTAGTGCGCTACTAGAAAAAAAAAAAAATATAAAAAAAAACAAGAATTTTGCAGTGAAAAAGCAGGGAGGGTACAATCCATTTAAACCCAAAATTTGCTTTATTTTCCAATATAAAAAAGGAGTTAAAACATTGAAGAGGCAATGCAATCAAGATTTTTCCCTAAATCACACACCTTAGCCTGCTTTAGAACATAGTAGTGTTATGATATGAAACTACGATTAATAGATATGGATGCCAAAGATGAAAGTCATGATAGGCTGACTCACGCCTATTGCGATGGAGACAGAAACCCAATATCATCAAAACTACGTCGGTGGTCAGCGGAAAGTGAAGAGCGTGTAAATGGACTTTCTGCACACCCCTTTTTCCACCTTTTTTGCCGTTAATCATCCCCCATGGCTTGAAACAATATTATAAGCTCTCTCCAAACCGGGTGGCAGGACAACCAATAGGTTTGCTGAATAATGATCCACAACAAAAGTAACCCAAAGCACAAGAGAAATATAACATCCAGCACGAATTAAGCAGCAGAAGATAAATCCCACAATCTACGAATGGATAGTTAATGTACGTCACACCTATCTCAATCTCCACTTACACTTAAAATTGTAGCCATTACTTGTTAGCTAATTTTTGGGTACTAAAAAGAAAGGGTACTTTGCCTTTACACCATTCCAGTTTTGTGGTTTCATAATGGCAAACTGAGTTTCACGTAATACAGGAATGTATTGGGCCTGATGAAAATTGGACACGTGTTCTGACTGTTTTGGCCGATTCTCTCCAGCTTAGAACTGGGCAAGAACCTTGTCTTCCTGCTTGTCCCACGCATCGAATTCCATACCAATCTAAGAGAAGAAATCATAAGATTTTTTGGAATTTAAAAATTGCATACTTCTTTTTTAATCACAGTATAATTCCTTCTTTTGGATCTAACTGGGGATGTTTTCGCTTCCATTGATTTTTCCACTGGTTTTGATGAGTGAAAAAGTCACATGAGCCTTGTTGTGGCTTGATTGGCGGTTTCTTTTGTTCTTTATTGCTTACAAACTGCCAGGCCTAATGAGAAGATTGTGTTCATTTTCTACATGCCAAAATGCTTTACTTCGCTCTTTACTTTCAAGGCCTGCAAAAGATTATGTCAGAAGATGCACTGGCAAATTTGCATAAGATGACATTTCTATCATGGGTGGGAAAAAATACGAGTAGAGAAAGAAACATGCTCAAATTTGATTACAGCTGTGATGGCAATTGTCTGAGTAAAAAAGAAATTTTTATTAACTGCTGATATTCCGCTCAAGGAGACTAAATACCAGAACTACTTTTCAAAGAAATGCCAATTTTACATCTCTTTGCCTGCGGTTCTACGTGCTCCAGAGGGGGGGGGGGGTGGGGATGGCACTCATCCCACACAAAGCAATCAAATTGCATTGGGTCTGTTGGATGTGGGCTCCATGGTATTGAGCGCTTGAATCGAAGGAAAATGGGGTTTTGCTCCACCTGATGAGAATTGTCAGCAAGCAGCATGCACTACTCTTCAGTAGGGACCTTCAAGGTTCACGATCAGCCCAGAGATGATCCTAAGCAGAGCACAAGTTCTTTATTTCTTGGCTTAGGTATGTATGTATTTGAGTAGCTTCTGCTGCTTTTATTTTTGCTTTTTTTTTCTCTGTGGTTGTTGTTAAGTTGACGCAGCCTTATGTCTGTATGCCCTTCTCACAATCATTCTTAGCTTGGGAATGCTACTAGCATACATACATTCCAGCCAACTAACTAACTCTGTTAAGGACTTTGTAATTTTTCCCCTATATCCCATTTTGAATTTCTGTATATCCTTTATTGCATTTACTCAGNAAAAAAGATTAATAAAACTTAATTGTTGATAGATAGAATTAAATATACTTAGTCTAGACATTCCAATGTCACATCAAATTGGAAAAAATTTTTGATTTAGTGTGAAAAAGTTATCAAACTATTTTATTGTTACAATAAAAATGTTATCAAACATCTATGTAAACTGTAGAAATAAATTTGGTGAGAGAGGGGTAAGAAGCCAAATGTTTTGCATGACAAAATCAGTGATTTTTCGCAAGGAAAGCGTCCTAAGTAACAGTCTGATCTTTCTCCAGAATGTTGATAAAGCATGAATTTTGCTTATGTTTGTTAAAATTGTTTGAACATGTATTCTGGTAAAGAGAGTGTTAGCAAGTCATGTATGCAGTTAAGATAAAAACTTCAACTGGATCATATGACATGGCAACCAATGGAGTCTATCAATTTATATACTTTTCATTCTCAAATCTCCATATGTTTCATCAATATTTTCTTATTAAGTGAATTTAATGGTTCCATATGCACAATGGTCTTTTTGAAAAGCAGGAAACCTGTCAAGGTAAGCAAGATAGTCAGTGATTTATCATTAGATAGACATGGCTAATGCTTTTATACTAATGTAAATATATTGTGAATGATAATACATATATTAATGTAAGTTCCAAAGACCACTATAATACTTTTCCGGTAATTGTGTTTTATGTCAAATAATTAAATGCATGAATTTACCAGGTTTGTGATTTGATACAAAGTGTATAAAGTAAAGGGTCTATAGGATCTTTGGTGTGAGAAAGAGAGACACACGAGAGGTTAGTGAAACATTGAGTATTTTAACCAAGTGGTCAATAGCAATTTTAAAGGCTTCTGAACTTCCACTTCGTCCACCCCTTCAAATTTCTGAAGAAATTACATGCAATGTCAATTATGATGAAAAGATACTAAAGGCATTATCATGTATGTCACTGAAAAGGGGATGAATCATGTCTTCCAGCAAATCCAACTGTTATTCAATTCTAAAAACCATAGAGTAAGTAGTTAAAATTAAAGCTCTTCATGCATCATCGGCCATACATTTATGATATTCAATAAGAATTATGAATGAACCCAAATACACTTGGAGACATTAAGATATAAGTGTAGCATTAATAACAGAAACCATGAAATCTAAATCAAAGAGAGTTTGAAGTTTAAAAATGAAGGTACTGGAGATGTCAAAGATAAGTGATAAGACTTAAGATATGTGATATGTCAAGTTAGGTTCTTAGTGAGGACTTACACAGATAAATAGGATGTAGAAAGGTATAGTTGTGTGCTGAGAGGTTTAAGCTAAAAAATTCTCTTTCCTGAGGACTCAAGGACTTCTAAATCATTCTATAAACTAATCATCCATCTCATACTAGAGAAAGAGTAGACTCGACTTGAGGATTAACATCAGGTTCAAGTCAGAAATCTCTGAAGTCTTATTGCAGGCTCCTTAAAGGAAAAACTTCAATAATAAGGTTTTCAAATAAAAAGAATAAATCACAATATGATTGCAAATAGCAAGACAAGAGGAAGAAGTCTATGCTTCATATAAATTATGTAGCAAAACTTCATATCTTCAAGGATTGTTGGATAAAGTGCCATGATCTCTTTTTTCTTCTGCAAACAAACGAGTCATATAAAAATATTGCAAAGCAAAAGAACATTGCAGAGCAAAAAGAACTAGCAAGCAAGTTCAGAGAGAATCAAAGCAAAAGAAGAACTTATTTGTTGCTAGATGCAATGCAATAATTTAAAATCAAACAATGGTTATATGATAGTGGTTCGCACATCACTTCTCTCTATCCATGTCGGTCTTCAAAACATTAGACAAATCTATTGCAAACAAAGTTAGAATGAAATTGGTGCGTTACTTAGCTATAGGAAAAGGCACAGTGACTATCTCAACGTCTATTAGGTAAAATTATATTTGATGTATGTTTGTCTGAAATATAAATACTTAGTGTTGTTAGTTGACTAGAGAATAAATATGCACTGTATTTTGAAAATAATGGTTCACTTATTTTGATTCAAAGAAATGTGATCAATCAATGTTTAAATTGAAAGCAAAAAGATTTTCCCCATTAGAAACCCCTTGAAATTAACAGTAAGGGCATTACCTGCGATATAATAGCTAATCATTGCATAAAAGATTTGAATATTTTCTACTATGGCACTACAAAGCTGCAAAAACATTTTGGTAACTGGTATCTGTTTCAGTGAATATTATCTAATCAGAGGAGTCTCATAGGCATTCAGCAGGAGCAAGGTAACTTCCTGCTAAGTCAGCTAAGAGAGCTAAGGAAAACCAATCAATCCATTCTGATGTGTGTGAACTATGTTCTAATACATTCTTTTGATGGAAGCAAGTTTTTTCATCATATTCATGATGATACTGATTATTTTGGGATGTATTTATGAATCGTAACAGTTCTAATATAATCTTTAAAAAAGACTATCATCTCAGCCATTCAGGGAAAACTCATGTGAGCTTTGGTTTGATGCAAAACCTCTGTTTACATGTAAATTATTATTGTATGTCTTGTTTGTCTTGATACCTTATCAAAGGCAAACTTGAATCAAAAAAGGAAGCCAAAGTAGCTGTGTTTGTTGTATCACTAGCACATTCAAAGGCTTATAGAGTCTATGATGTAGAGATCCAAGAAGATAATTAATCACAGGTGGAAGTCAAAATTCAATGAGGGATCAAGGCTAGAACTGGAATACTGCTATATAGGTCTGATGATTTGGATGTCGATATGCGCTCAGCAAATAATAACACCTGAGTTTTGCTGACGGTATACAGTTTAGATGAGGATACAGAGGATAATGCTCCTGATGATGTACCTATAAGGGGAACAAGGCTTCTCTCAAACATTTATGATAGAAGCAATGTTGCTATCTCAGATCTTACAGATCATAATAAAACTATTGAATCAGCAGGTTGGAGGAAAGCTATACAGGATGAATTTTGTGCAATTCAGAAGAATCAAACTTGGTTCCTTACACAAAGACCTAAAGATAAGAATGTAATTGGAGTCAAATGGATTTACAAGACCAAGTTGAATTCAGATGGCAGCATCAACAAATTAAAGGCCAGATTGGTAGCTAAAGGCTACTCACAACAAGCTAGACTTGATTTCTCAAACACATTTGCTCCTGTTGCAAGGCTTGACACCATTAAACTTATACTAGCCCTTGCTGCTCAAAAGGGCTGGAAAGTTTATCATCTTGATGTCAAGTCTGCCTTTTTAAATGGTTATTTGCAGGAAAATGTCTTTGTGGAACAACCAAAAGGCTTTATAATTGAAGGGGAAAAGGAAAAGGTCTACAAATTGAGAAAGGCCTTGTATGGCCTTAAGCAAGCACCAAGGGCCTGGTTTAACAGAATCAACAATCATTTGTTGCAGCTTGGTTTTGAGAAAAGCAAAAATGAAGCAACTTTGTATGTCAAAGCTGCAAAAGAGCAAATTTTTATAGTATCCATCTATGTTGATGACTTGCTTGTTCTACTGGAGCCAATCTTTGAATCTGTCCAACAATTTAAAGAGGAAATGGAGATGATATTTGAGATGTCTGATATGGGAGAAATGTCCTTCTTCCTAGGTCTTCAGGTGAAGCAATCAGATCATGGCATTTTCATTTATCAAAGGAGATATATCAATGAGGTTCTCAAAAGATTCAGCATGAATGCTTGCAAGTTTGTCTCTACACCAATGGCTACAAATGAGAAGCTCACCAAGGATGATGGAGAAGAAAAGATCAGTGAAGGACTATTTAGGAGCCTCATAGGGTGTCTGCTTTATATTACTGCTTCTAGACCAGACATTGTTCAAGCAACTAACCTGCTTTCAAGGTTCATGCATTCTCCTAGCAAGAAGCACTACAAAGTAGGAAAAAGGATTCTTAGGTATCTCAATGGCACCCGAGATCTTGGCATTATGTTTGGTAAGTTAAAACAGCTTGAATTATCAGGATTTGCTAATAGTGATTGGGCAGGTTCAGCAGATGACATGAGGAGCACTTTTAGTTATTGTTTTACACTTGGTGGAGGTTTCTTTTGTTGGAATTCCAAGAAGTAATCAATGGTTGCACAGTTAACTGCAGAAGCAGAGTACATAGCTGCCACTGCTGCAGTTAATCAAGCCATCTGGTTAAGAAGAATTCTCATGGACTTGCAACTAACACCAGCTCAACCAACATCTATCTTTTGCGACAACCAAGCCGCCATAGCCATATCCAAAAATCTTGTACAACATGGGAGAACCAAGCATTTTAAGATAAAGCTCCAATTTCTTAGGGAAATGCAGGAAAATGGAGAAATAAAGTTGAAATATTGTGAAGCAACTATTCAAATTGCTAACATCTTTACCAAGGCACTCCTTAAAGCCAGATTTGATTTTTTAAGAAGGAAACTTGGTGTGCAATGATGCAAAATCAAGGAGGAGTGTTAAAGATTGATTTTGAACATTGCTAGTTGATCAAGAAAGTGTTGCAATTATGTTGTAGTTAATTGCAATAAACTTCAAGTTGCTGGAATCATGTGGACATGCAGCAGCCAAGTGGATGTTCTATGCGAATCTTCAATCACTTTTTATTCTGTCAAATCCTCCATCATATTTCTCATCCATACTTTCTTATTTAAGTGAATTAAATATGGTAGACCATATGCAGCATGGTCTTTTCTGGAAAAGCATGGCAAACCTATCACAGTATGGGCAAGGTAGTCAACGATTTAATCACTAGCATAGACATGGCCTAATTGTCCTTTTGTACCTAACCATGTACACTATATATTTGAATGATAATGCATCATTTAGTGAGTTCCAACACCAAACAATCTGTCACTATTACTCTTCCGGCTATTGTTGTCTTCATTGTTTGCAAATCAATTAGAGGCAACTCTGCAATTAGCCTATTGGTTTGTGGTTGAACTAAGATGTTTTCAACTCCAACTCTTTAATTCACACATCATGTAATTTGAGCAGGTGAGAGGATGCTATTAGGATACTTGATGAAATTGTTGAGATCAATATGAATATCATGCAAAATGTATTGATTCACTTAACAAAATAAGAAAAGTGAATTTCAGTTCAAACGTGCTGAACAAAACTTTAAGTTCAAACACAGTGAATTCAGTCTAACCATATTGGTCAACTGTTTCTGTCATTTAAAACGAGTGGATTTTGGTTTTGCTGATATTAGAAAAATGTTCAAACTTGGTCATAAGTCTGATGTCTTCTCTCTTAATTCCCTTCTCAATGGTATTATTGTGGATGAAAAGCCATGTGAAATTTTTTTGAGGACATGTTGCACTAATGGTACAAGCTTGATTTAGTTACTTATACCAGTTTAGTTAATGGGTTTTGTGCAGAAGGTCAAATCTCCCAAGCCGTGATGATATTTGATTTGATGTTGGAAAAGTGCTACCGACCTAATTTAATTGTCTACAACACCCTTGTCAAAGGTTTGGGCAGATCTGGAAACTATAATGCAGCTCGTCAGGTGCTCAAGAAGTTGAAAGAAGATGATTTTGAGCCAGATGTAGTGGCATACAGCACTGTCATTGATGGTCTTTTTTGTCAATGAAATATGCAAGAAAGGGATGATTTCTGAGGCAGAACAAGTGCTCAGAAAAATGATCCTGAAGGGCATAGAGCCAAATGTTTTCACCTACAATGCTTGGATGAATGGCCTATGTTCACACAACCAAATGGATGAGGCTGTTAAACTGTTCAAAGTAATGCAGGGGAACAGATCAGATATTGACGTTGTCACATTTACCATTCTTATTGATGGCTTTCTTAGAGTTGGCACGGATAAAGTTGCAAAAATTTAGTTTTCTATTCCATCAGTCGAAGGATTTTTGCCAGCATTCCTTCATATAACACTCGATCAAAGGACTTTCTAAAGGAGGGCAGCCCAATGATGCATATGAGTTATCTAGGACCATGCATATGCATGGCTTGTTGCCAAATGAACACTCTTACAACATAATGATACAATGTTTCCTAAACAACAAGGAAATATGAAGTGCAATTCTTCAAGAAATGGTTTATAGGGGGCTCTCTGCAGATTCAACCACGCCAAGGTTGTTGAGGAATTTGGTTTCTTACGGCAAGACGGCAGGAATTTTTGTTTGAAGGCTATTAACGTTGCAGGGCTCTCTAGTCTTGGTATTCCATGGAATCAGGGTTGCGACTTCTCTTGATGGTGATGACTCCACATCAGTTTTCTCTTTAATTCATCTTATTATTTGAGCATTTCCCATTTTTACTTTGTAGATGATGGTGTTGTTAATTGATCTTTCTTTTATACATCCGAGTTTATTGTGCTCCGCTATGAATCCCTCATGGCATACTGATTTGTAATTCCTGTTGCTCACTAGACGTTGGCGAAAGTACGTTCCTGTAGGCAAAATGGTTAAGCGGAGAATTTGCATAAGAAGATTTTAAAAACAAAGTTATGATGCTAGTTCAATGAGCTATATTTGTTTCAAACATTCTGCCAGAGGTATAACTAGCTCCTTTTATGAATTTAAAATTGTTGCATATGCCAAGATCAAAGTCAAATCTTAAACTACAGATGGGGAACCTAGTTTCTTTTCTATGTAGTACCAATCTTTGCTGCGAGGGATGGTGTTATCTGCATCAAATTTACTTTGCTTACAATCCATTGCATACGGCATATTTCTTGACAATGGTAGTAGGACTACTTCAGAAAGCTTATTTGTGGACTTAAAGGCACAACAAATGTACGCGTTGCCATTGAGTTATAAATGTAATGGCTTATGCTGCTGCTTTTCTTAATTTCTTGTCCCTGTTCTTCTAGAAGTGGAGCAACAACCTTTGTTTCAGAAAATTATGGGGCAGAATTGGAGTCATCTTAGTCTCGATGATCCCCTCTGATGTTAACAAAGAAGAAAGGACCTCATTGAAAGAAGAATTGCAGAGAAGAAGACAAAGAACTCTTTTTTGCTGTAAAATTTTTGCTGATAATGACAACACATTCATTTCATTCAAGGTACCCTTTTTAAGGGATTTGACACATTGATTGAGTACAAAAGGAATGATGATTACAACACATCTTCCATACTTCCATGTTGATTGCAACAAGTATCTTGAATGGGACAAACTTCACCTGATCCCACTATCTTTGGATTGATGTTTCTGCTTTTGCAAAAGTAACATAAGCATGTACTTTTCAAGTTACAATAAGACTAAACATTGCAATCAAACTCAACAACAACAGGAGTGTTTGGTGCAAAGTTCACTCTGTTTTCTTGATCAGCAAGTTTCCCATCTTCATCTTCACTTCAAGGTTGCATTGCTGGATTGGAACAGGAGTGAAACTAGTTCTTTCAACATCCTCTCACTTTTCAATCAGATTGTTCAACAAGCCTATGCCTTTAATTTTCAATTTTACAAATCTTTTTTGCAGCAATTGCCAAGATGAAGAGATCACGTTTGCAGGCTGTAGGCTGCCTCTGATTGGCACACTTCTGTATCAATTAGAGTGCTTGAAGTTGCCATTGCAGTAAATTCTAGTTCTAATAAATATTTTCAAAAGGTAATGGGCTTGATTTTTTTTTTTTTATTTCTAGTATTTTGGATTTTCTTTGCTGTACCTCAAATGTTTTTTCTATTGTGCCTCATAGACTCAGTGCCTGACCACCTAAAATGTGAGCAATATGTCATGGAGTTAGGCTTTGAACTTGCTAACCCATGCGGCACTTAGTCGATCTTGCGTGTGAAAATGAGCTAAGTAAGCCTTGGAGAATTTGAGAGAATCAGTGGAAGGCGTGTGAGGGAGCAAGCGAGTTGGAAGTGCTAGAGAGAGTGAGAGAACAAAAGAGCTTTGCAAGTGAGCTTGTATTGAAAGAAAGGATTTGTGCTGTACAAATGAGAGGGGGTCACCTATTTATACATCTCAAGAGAAGGAACTAGAAGGGTATATCCTAAATATTCATAAGAATATTCTACATATGCATTGAATGTGGTCCCTTCTGAAATTCTCTAGACAGTTATAACACATTCTGCACATTTCTGGGACCTTCCATGGGCAGAAAAGGGCTGGACAATGCTGGTAACTCGTAGAGATTCAGTCTTGGCCCGAATTTGTACCTCAAGGACACTTGAATGGGCCAAATCAAGGTATCCTTGTGACATCCTCCCCCACTCAATCCTGTGACGTCCTCGCATTCTCAGCCTTATATTGCTGAATGTGATTGACAAACTGCCAAAGCTGATGCTCTCGTTCCCAACTAGCCTCTTGGTTCGGCAGATCTTTCCATTTCACCAAGTATTTGGTGTAGTTGGGAACTCCTCTTCTCCGGATCACTCTGTTAGCAAGGATTTGTTCCACCTCCTTGTTGAATTTGGTGACCACAGCTGTTGGTGCATGCTTGGACTCACTTCGACTTGGATCCTCTTCGTCTCCATGAAAAGGCTTAAGAAGACTTACATGAAAAACATTATGGATCTTCAGTTTTGGAGGGAGTTGGACTTGATAGGTAGCCTTTCCCACACACTTGATGATAGGAAATGACCCTTCGTACTTCCGTACCAAGCCCTTGTGTACTTTGCGTAGAGACTTGAATTGGTTGGGTAACAGCTTCACCATCACCATGTCTCCCGCTGCAAAGTCCTTTAGGCGTCACTTTGAGTTAGCCCACCTTTTCATCTTCTTAGCTGCTTTGTCAAGGCAAGCCCTCGTTATGTCCGCTTCCTCATGCCATTCTCTTGCAAACTTAAAGGTAGATGGGTTGTTGCTAGTGTAGGGAGAAGCAATTGCACTTGGCGTTAGCGGTTGTTGTCCCATGACAATCTCGAATGGGCCTTTACTTGTGGCCTCGCTCCTCTGAAGGTTGTATGAGAATTGGGCAGCATCGAGTAGCTTTGCCTAATCCCGTTGGTGAGCACTAACGTAGTGCCTCAAGTATTGCCCGAGCAAGGCATTGACTCGCTCGGTCTGTCCATCACTTTGGGGATGAAAGCTCGTTGAGAAGTTTAACTCGATTCCTAACAATTTGAATAGCTCTCGCCAAAATTTGCCTGTAAAGCGGGGTCTCTGTCGCTAATTATACTCTTTGGCATACCTTACAACTTTACCATGTTTTTGAAGAACAAGCGAGCAGCTTCGTCTACCTTGCAATCAGCAGGGGCTGGAATGAAGGTGCCATACTTGCTGAACCGATCAACTATCACCATAATGCTTCCATGTCCCTCAGACTTTGGTAGAGATATAATAAAGTCCATTGAGACACTTTCCCATGGCTTCTCGGGGATAGGGAGTGGCTTAAGTAGACTCGCGAGTTGCTGCTATTCTACCTTGTCTTGTTGGCAAACCAAGCATGTTTGCACATAGGTCTCGATGTCCGTATGCATATGTGGCCAGAAATAATGTTGTTGGACAAGTACAGGAGTTCATGCCATACCTTGGTGACCAGCCCATAGGGAATCATGATATTCCTTGAGGATCTCCCTCCACAAGTTTCCTCACTTAAGCACGAAGACTCGATTCCTGACTATCATTAGGACTTCATCATCCACCCAAAATCGACGAGTCTTCCCCTCGCTAGCCAATCTCAGTAAATTGTTTACCAGGCTGTCTTGTCCTATATTTTCCTTGATTTGTTCAAGGAGGTTGTTTTTAGGCGTACTAATGGAAAGGTTAGCTAGCTCCACCTTTTTACTTAGCACATTGGCAACAACGTTGGCTTGGCCCGGCTTATATCGCAATGTGTAGTCAAATTCTGCCAAGAAGTCTTGCCAACGAGCTTGCTTGGGGCTGAGTTTCTTCTATGTTTGGAAGTAGCTCTAGCAACATTGTCAGTCATGATCACGAACATACTTCCAAGGAGATAGTGCCTCCAATTGCGTAAGCAGTGGATAATGACAGTCATCTCCTTATCTTGGATGGTATACCGCCTCTCCATGTCATTAGACTTGTGACTTTCATAGGCAATAGGATGCCTATCCTGCATTAAGACTCCTCTGATGGTGAAGTTAGATGCATCGGTGTGGACTTCGAAGGGCTTTTCGTAATCCGGTAGCACCACGATAGGTTCCTCGAAGATTGCTTGCTTCAATCTCTCGAAGGAAGCTTGGCATTCCTTCGTCCAATGCCAAGGGTAGTTCTTCTTCAGTAGGTCGGTTAAGGGTGCTGCTACGGTAGAGTATCTCTTGATGAACCAACGATAGTAGTTGACAAGCCCCAGGAAGGATCGCAATTCTGGGACCTTAGTTGGAGGCTCCTATTGTTGAATGGCTTGCACCTTTACTGGATCCATCATCAGCCTGCCATCCTTGATTCGGTGACCAAGGAAGTCTACTTCTTGCTTGGCGAATGAGCACTTTTCCTTCTTGACGAACAACTTGTTTTCTTGCAGAACTTGGAAGACTTGCTTGAGGTGCTCAATGTGCTCCTCAAGAGTGTTGCTGTACACCACGATGTCATCCAAGTAAACTACCACAAATTTGTCAAGGAATGGATGCAATACCTTGTTCGTGAGTGTACAAAAGGTGGCTGGTGCGTTAGTGAGGCCAAAGGGCATGACTAGGAACTCGAATGCTCCATAGCGCATTACGCAAGTTGTCTTTGGCTCATCACCTTGTGCTATGCGGACCTGGTCATAGCCTGATCACAAATCCAACTTGGTAAAGTACCTTGCCTTCCCGAGTTGGTCGAAAAGATCAGCTATCAAGGTTATTGGATACTTGTTCTCGATAGTGACCTTATTTAAGGCTCGGTAGTTAATACACATGCGCAGCGATCTGTCCTTCTTCTTCTGGAAGAGGACTGGGGCACTGAAAGGGGCTTTCGATGGTCGAATGTAGCCTAAATCAATCAGATCGTGGAGCTGCTTTCTCAATTCAGCGAGCTCCGGGGGTGCCATGCGATAAAGGGTCATGGCAAGAGGTTTAGCACCGGGTTCCAGCTCAATGTGGTGATCCACATCTCACTTTGGTGGAAGCTTCTTTGACAGTTCAGAAGGCATGATGTCCTTAAACTTGGTAAGGACAGCCTGGATGGGTTGCGGCAGTGCGGGAGTTGGTGATGCTACATCTTCCCCATCGCTTAGCTCTCTTATGGTAGCTATATAGTTTGGACGCGACTTAAGACCCCATTTGAATTGCAAGGTAGAAATCATCAATGGTCGTGACTTCTCCTTGCGTTTTAAGGGAACTACTCAGATCTTGCCAACATCAATGACCATAAGTGAACTTAAAGCAGAAACGGGAAAAGCCAAGGGTTTGCAGAAGAATGCAAGACCTAGCACCACTTTAAAGTCATCCATGGGAACAACGGTAAAGTCCAACTTACCAATCCATTGGCCAATCTTGACAGCTACTCCATGCACTATGCCTTGAATAGGCTTTACTTCTGAGTTTACTGCTTTAAGGGTGTTGTTTCCCTTTGCCAGTTTGAGGCCTAGATGTTTGGCCTCTTGTACGTTCATGAAGTTGTGCATTGCCCCCGTATTTGACATCGCACAAGCTGCTTTACCCTCGATGGCAACGTCAATGTACAACAATCCCTTCTCCTTAAAGATTACTGGGGAGGGACACTTTAAGAGATTACCCAATTGTTGGATACATTCCATGTCAACTTGGGCACTTTCATCAGCCTTCTCTGGGTTGAGTACTGCCATCATAGCATTCATTGCTTTACGTTTGGGGCAGTCTCTCACCCAGTGTGGTCCATCACAAATGAAATAAGGAATAGGGGGATTAGTTGAGTTGCGCTTACCTGCAAACTTCTTCTTATACTTGGGACAACCACCTAAAGGTCTCTACTGTCCACCCTCGTTGTGGCTAGAATCCTACTTCTTCTGCCTGATTTTCTCTCCCCCACTTTTGCCAGAGTTTGGCTTGTTGCTCATGGAGTGGGCAGAGTAGTCAATGAACATTTTAGCAGTGGCAATGGTAGCATCCAGGGTCTGCACATCATGCCTATCTAGCTCGACTCTCGCCCAATCCTTCAAGCTGTGTTTAAAGTAGAAGAGAAGCTTCCTGTCGGACATCTCGATTTCAAGCATAAGGGTAGTAAATTTCTTGATATAGTTAGAAATACTACCTGTCTGACATAGGCAACGCAACTTTCCCCTTACTTCGTTGTCTTCATAGTGGGGCACGAAGTACCTACGTACTTTAGCCTTGAATTGCTCCCAAATGTTGATGATGCACAAGCCTTTCTCCCTCTCAGAGTGCTTTCGTCTCCATCAGAGTTGGGCAGCATCCCTTAGGAAGATTGGGGTGTTACTTACCTTGGCAAAGTCGTCAACAACCCTCATGGCCTCAAAGTACTGCTCAAGGCTGAACAGAAAGTTCTCCACAGTAGTTGCATTGTGTGTGCTGTTGTACATGGAAGGTTCAGGGACCTCCAAGCCATGCATTGCAGTGGCAATAGTAATGGCAACTGTACTAGCGAATGAGTTGTTTCGGTGCAGAGAATCCATTTCCCTACGGAGGTCATGAATTTCTCCTTTAACGAACTTGTGCAGATTGGACAGATTTTGGTTTAGGAAGTGTAGTTCTCCCCTAAATGAAAGGCCAAACTCTTCGATCATGACTTTGGCAACCCGTGTGATCTTTGCATTCTTATGGATCAAGTTATCAACTTGATCACTGAGGTCGCCCACAACGGAGTTTGTATCAGTGACGCTTCTTTCCAAACCACCAACACGAAAGTCCATGATTTCCTTCGCTGGTGCCTTGGACTTGCCACGCTTGGTTGGAGCACACTGCTCCTCACGCCCACGAGGTTGTTGCCCCACTTGTTGCTCCTCCACAGTGGTCGCAACAAATCCTTCTTCGCTTGTCATGCTCATTGTCTCTGCAAACAACAAACAAACAGGTTGTGCCTAAGGTTTGAACCGTCACTCTGATACCACCTGTCACGGAGTTAGGTTTTGAACTTGCTAACCCGTGCGACACTAAGTCAATCTTGCGTGTGAAGATGAGCTAAGTAAGCCTTGGAGAGTTTGAGAGAATCAGTGGAAGGAGTGTGAGGGGGCAAGTGAGTTGGAAGTGCTGGAGAGAGTGAGAGAAAAAGAGAGCTTTGCAAGTGAGCTTGTATTGAGAGAAAGGATTTGTGCTGTACAAATGAGAGGGGGTCACCTATTTATACATCTCAAGAGAAGGAACTAAAAGGGTATATCCTAAATATTTATAAGAACATTTTAGATATGCATTGAATATGGTCCCTTCTAGAATTCTATAGGCAGTTATAGCACATTTTACACGTTTCTGGGACCTTCCGTGGGCAGAAAGGGGTTGGACAATGCTAGTAGCTTGTAGAGATTCAGTCTTGGCCTGAATTTGCACCTCAAGGACACTTGAATGGGCCAGATCAAGGTATCTTTGTGACAAATAGCTGCTGAATTAAGGACCTTATGACAATGGGCCCAAGGCCTATTCCAAGCCTAAATGGTTCCCCAGCTTGATGCAAGCTAGCAACCCATGGCTTCACTGCGTTCACAAGGGCATTCCCCACTACCATTCCTGCAACCCTTGTTGATTAGCAGTCCACACTTTATTACCCATAACAAAGTATTGATAGGGTTCGACCCACCCTGTGCCCATCAATCAATAAGAGCCTACTAAAGGACCTATAAATACCTTGAGCCTCCAAGGATTCCAGGTAATTTCTTTCTGTTTTCCTTATTTCCTAAGTTTCTTTCCTTTTGGGCTTGAGCCTAGCACTCCCATAGCCTTTCTCTGTCTTATAAGAACACAAGTCCACTAGACTAGAGAACTCTTTATCACCTATCTTTGAGCCAATTGTGATACATTTAGATACAAGGTACTAAGATTTACAGAATGAAATATACGAGAAGATAATACCATTTATGCTTGGATTCACCCTTAGGAGCCCAACCAAAAGCTTATAAGCAGCACATAAAACATTGAAAACATTTACGGAAGAAAGAATATTGAACTAATAAATACAGCTGGAGGCAAATGAAAGGGTATATAAAACAATGACGGGTGTTATATATGGTAGTTGTTGATCTTGACAATACAATAGCAGTTGTTTCCATTGTTGCTAAAGTTGATTGTGTGGAATGGTGAATGGTTCAAAATATGCACTTTCCTAAGCGAGGAGATAATAGACCCACAATGAGCATATGACTATAAAAAAAAGAAAAAGCCCCCAATGGGCTTTTAAGTTGGTTAAATTATAATATATAATTTATATTATTATTTTTTTCAATAATTTTATTTTTTAGGTTAAAATAGTTTTTTAACATTATATTAAATTTTTTTATAATTAAATAGTTTTCTATTAAAATTATATTATTCTTATATTTACTTTGAAAAAAATTTAATAATTTTATAAATTAATAATTATATTTTAGAGTTTTGTTATTTTAAAAATTATAAATTATATAATAAGTCAACTCTTTTACAAAAAGAGAGGGCAATTCTTATATGGAAAAAATTCTTATAAAATTGTGCAGATTGTAGCTTCATTGTTAATGTGGCATGGCAATGAGGGGAGATTCGTCAACCATAGTTGTTTGCCTAATTTTTATGCCCAAAATGTTCTTTACAATCACGAGGTAATCTTGCTTTGAAAATGGCAGAGATACAAAAAAAATCCATTGAGAGTGATCTGTGGTAATTCAAGGGGTAAGACACATTTATGGTGACCTATACTTAGTGGAGAAGGTTTAGCAAGAGTTGGGACCACATTATGGGTCTAAGTTGGATCGAATTCTTGGCACTTGGTGGCCTGGCTCTCTTACAGTAGCAGATGTTAAATCTTCCTTGTAAAATTGGGTGTACTCTCCAACCTTCAAAAAATGAAATACATTTTTGTTAGTTTCTTTATAGTGTAGCTTGTGATTTGTCAAGATCATCTAGGCTAAGAGCTGAAAAAAAAAAAAGAATGAAGTAAGATAATCATTGAATTGAAAAAAAAATGCATATGAGCCGTTAAAGAGATTGTATGCCTTCCTCGCATTTCTTATTGCGTTACTATATAGTCAAAACTCTAGAAATTAGGCTTTCAATATGAAATATGACACCTAATGAGGACGTATCTCCCAAAAAAAAAAGTAGACAAAACCATAGTTTTAAAAAACTATACTGGCCTTGCAATCAGACTAGAAAACTAATGACTCACATTTTGGATCGGATTTGATTCTTTTATCTAATTATTATGGGTCAAGATATAGTTTGGGCTTAAAAATTATGGACAAAACTCTATATTTTGACAAGAAAGCAATAAGTTTGAATCTTAGTTGGTGCATTACGTGTTTCAAGTGGGAAGCTACAGCGGTGGGATGTTATGCTAGCAATTCTAGGTTTTCCTAAAGGAATTCCTCATCTATATTATGATAAGGAAGTTTCTACATAAACTAGTTGGGAAATTGCACATCCTAAATGCCTGGTAAGAAACTGAACCTAAGAGATTGAGGAGTAAGTTAACTAGGAAAGAGCATTCAGTCATCAGGTTTGTTATCGTTTACTTCACTTTGCAGCTTATTGTAACGGGTTGCCTGTCCTGCCACTCCCACATTGTCAAGGAAGAGGGGGACCTTGGGCCATATAAGTGGGTGTGCTGCACACCCCAATAGGCTGCCTTTTGGGGAGAAAGTAATGACCCCGTGACAGTGGTATCAAAGCTCTACCCCTCCCGCCGTGGGATGCTTGACTTGGCGCGGAATGCCGAGAACCCCCGGTTTCACCGGCTCAGTGCGTGTCAAGAACATCGACGAGGACATCGATGAATTCAGTGTGGGAGAATGTAACAGGTTGCCTGTCCCGCCACTCCCACATTGTCAAGGAAGAGGGGGACCTTGGGCCATATAAGCGGGTGTGCTGCACACTCCAATAGGCTGCCTTTTGGGGAGAAAGTAATGACCCCGTGACATTATGCTCTTATTCTTCAGCTATAAAGGGAACTTAGAAGAAGCAAGGGAAGTCTCCTGCAAATAAAAACCTCCATAAACATTCTAAAGGACAGTGCTTTGTGTTGGATAGATAGTGATGATTCGTGGTTACTTGCAGTAGAAGGAAATGTAGGAGAATCCAAGGGATGGATCAAGGTAGGGACAAATAAAGGTTCTACATGTGTAAAAGCTTGCTATTTTCTAGCTTCCATTTCAATAGATACCATAAAGTTTACAAAACCAATTTTTTTACAAATTCAAATTTCATAATTTGAATTTAAACACAAGTTACATGATTGTACATTAGTTTAAATTCAAAAATACTTTGAATTTGAATTAAACAAAAAGGTTGTTGGAAATGCTTGCTAGAAAGCTTATGGAGTAAGTTTCTTCAATTACCATAGCCAACATAACTAACACTTGGTGGAAAGTTGGTTACAAGAGTTTGTTGCAACAAAGTAGGGGCACTATGACCTTTCACTCCTCCTTGGTGTTGTTGCTTTGCATTCCCAATTTTATCCTCAATTTAGTAAATCTATCTTTTTGCAATCCTTTGGTTAGGATATCAGCAAGTTGACCTTTGGAAGAACAAGAATTCAATCCACTTCTTGATTATCTTGCATTTCCTTGACAAAATGAAGCTCAATGTTGAAATGCTTAGTTTTGCCATGCATTACTGGATTCTATGATATAGTAATGGCTACTTAATTGTCATAGTGAATGATGGTGGCCTCCTTTTGCTCCAGCTTTAAGTCTACCATAATTTTTCTGATCCATATGGCTTGATTCATAATTAAGGCAGCAGCTATGTATTCTGCTTTAGTTGTGGATTTAGCCATAGTAGTTTGTTTCCTTGTGCTCCAATAAAAAATAGTTAAACCAAGGGTGAATGCATACCTTGAAATGCTTTTCATATCCTCACTTGATTAGCCTAATCACTATATGTATATCCTTCTAATTTTATGTTTGTTATACTTTTGAACCTGATTCCAAATTGAATAATGCCTTTGATGTACCTCAACACTCTTTTTGTAGCTTTTATAATGCAACTCAAAGGGGCTTTGCATGAATTTAGATAACATACTCACTAAAAACATGATATCTGGTTTATAAGCTGAAAGATACAAGAGACATCCAATGAGACTTCCAAATTCTCTTGCATCAGTCTTGGGTGAGCCATCCTCTTCTGCAACTTGATTCCTTGAGTGAAACGAAGTTGTTGCCATCTTGCAATGTTGTATGTGAAAGTTTTACAGAATATGGCTTGCATATTTAGCTGAGAAACAAAAATGTCTTTTTGAGATTGATGGATTTGCAAGCTTAAGAAATATTTCATCTTCCCTAAAATCTGTCATTTCAAATTGCTTTCTTAGTTCTTCTTTAACTTGATGAACCAACATACTATTGTCACCAATGGATCATGAGATCATCAATATAAGAGGAAGATGTGAACAATATGAGCAGCTTCTTTTTTAACATAAAAAGTTGCTTTAAAAACACTCCTTGTGAAGCCAAGCTTGAGTAGGTATATGTGTATCCTACTATACCAAGCTCTAGGAGCCTACTTTAGCCCATGGAAAGCTTTCTTAAGCAAGTATACTTTATCTTCTTCTCTAGGAATGGTCAAACCAGGTGAACTGTTCCAGAAAAATTTCTTCTTGCAACGAGCCATTTAGAAAGGTAGACCTTGACATCCATTTAGTGCACCTCCCACTAGTTATAATTACAACATCTAAAAGAAGCTTAATGGTATCCATCTTGATCATAAGTGCAAAGGTATCTTTGTAGTCCACTCCCTCTTGCTGTGAGAAACCCTTAGCAACCAATCTGGCTTTGATCTTGTGTAGGCTTCCATCTATATTCAATTTTCACTCTATAAATCCATTTTGCTCTTATGACTTTTCTATCACGTTGGCCTTGGTACTAAAAATCCAAGTGTTGTTTTTCTCCAAAGCTTGAAACTCCTTCTGCATTGTAGCTTGCCAACTTGGAAATTTTGATGCTTCATCATGCCTTACTAGTTCTTTAAGAGCTACATTGGATCTCTTATAGATATCAGTAAGATATCTAGTGCCTCAGATGATGAGTTGTCAACATTGTCTTCTTCTTCTGAGGAGTTAGACTCCAGGTGCATGGATGACATAGGTTGATTGGAACTTGAATGTAAGCTCTCATCAACCTCAGTAGTTTCCTTTCCCAATTCCATCTTAAGGCTTTGTCAAATTTCAAGTCTTTACTTACTGAAACTTTGTTGGAAAATAGGGTTATAAACCTTATAAATGTGTGTTGTATTTGTATAGCCAACAAATATAGCTATTGAAACTCTAGGATCCAGTTTACTTCTTTTTTCTTGAGGCATATATGCATAACACAAGCTTCCAAACACCTTAAGATGTGACAGTGAAGGTTTGGTGCAAACTAGCACCCACAAGGTGTGGAATCAGCAAGGGCCTTTGTAGGCAGTTTGTTTACAAGTACACTGAAATGGCTACTGTCTCTAACCAAAAAAATTTAAGAAGTCCCTATTTTATTAACAAGCATCTGGTCATGGCTACAATGAATATGTTTTTCCTCTCACTCACTCCATTTTTCTGGGGTGAGTAAGGTGCTATGAGCTATTGTTTGAATCCTTTGCATTTCTACAAATATACTTAAATGACTCAGATGTATATTCTGAGCCATTGTTTGATAGATGGCCTTAATTTGGAAGCCAGATTACTTCTCAATCCAAGCCTTTACATTGATTGGAAGATACTTGGAACTTCAAACTTTTACTTGAGAAAGAAAATCCAGGTAAACTTGGTCAAGTCATCTATGAAGATAACATAGTACATGCTGTCTTTTATGGATTCATGATCCATAGGGCAACAGAGATCATTGTGAAGGAGCTGCAACTTCTCACTTGCTTTAGATGATGTTCTAGATGAGAATGACAACCTGGTTTATTTACCAAGCTAACAAGTCTCACAACTAGACTTGAATTCTGCTACCTTGGGTAAAACCATGCACTAGCCCCTTTCTTTGCATCCTTTTCAAGCCAGCAAAATTGATGACTCAACCTTTTATGCCAAAGCACAATGTCTTGTGTTTATGCAGGCAATGCAAGGTGTTGCACCTTACTTGCTTCCAATTGGAAGGTTTTGCCTTGCATAGATACCTTTATCAGGAAGATACCTTTAGCATTTGAAATAAAGCAAGCCTTGTCCTTGAAGACTAAGCTATATCCTCTTTCCAATAATTGCCCTACACTGAACTAGTTATAACTAACTTTAGGCACATATAAAACATCATGTATAAACTTAATACCTGCATTTGTGTGGATGGTAGCATAGCCTTTTCCTTCTACTAGTATTATGTCACCATTACCAACTTTCACCTTGGCTATAAAAGACCTATCAAGCCTTTGAAAAGTTGTAAATCAGGTGATACGTGGTTTTTGTACAACCACTGTCAACAAGCCATATGTAGCTACTCTTGTTGATGGAGTTGGTTGCTGCAACAAATAACTGCTCCTCCAGCATCTACTCCTCATCAGCTACTTGTGTCTGTTGAGGTTTTTGCGCTTACTATTGTTGCTGCTTCTGTTTATGCTAGCAGATTCTGTCAGCATGCCCCTTCTTGTTGCATATTTTGCATACTAGATCAGTCTCTTCCAACAATATCTAAACATGTGATTAGTCTTTTTACAATAATCACACATGGTGGATATTGTTTTTTTCCTTCAGACTTAAGGTGATCCATGACCTTTTGTCTTGCTTGCTTTGTTGCCTCTTCTTAGTTTGAGACTTGAGTTGTTGCTTCATGGAAAGAACTCTTTCAATATTCTCCTTCTTGCCTTAGAAGCCTTTTTTGCTCCTGAGCTTGAAGAGAATTAAGCAACTCTGGCAGGACTTATGGTGTTGAGACCTTTTTGAATCTTCTAGAGAGGAGATCTTTGCCTCAAACCTCTCTGGAATGCCTCACCAATACTTTCTGCACAATGTTTCTATCAAGGAAGTGTTCTCCCAAGACACTAATTTGGATAACCAGCTTAAGAAGCTTATCCCCATACTCCTTGATGGTGTTTGTATCTTTCATCCTTAGAAGTTCCAATTCTATTTTGGAGATTAAGGAGTTGCATATTTCTGGTTCTCACACTACTAGAAAACTCCTCCTTTAAACCTGTCCATGCATCTTTGGTTGTTTTATAGGCCATGATTCTGTTGAATATGTCTCAGCACAACTGAATGAATACAAGTTAGTGCCTTGTATTGTTTGGTTGTCTACTCACTATGGAGTATTGATTTGTGCAAGAGAGGGATTAATAGGAAAGGGGTGGCTTTATACCGTTTTTCAGTAACTTCTTATAAATCAAATGCTGTAAGGTAGGCTCTCATCATTACTGTCCACTAAGGATAGTTTCCCCAGTGAACTTTGGAGGTGGGAGTGGAGAAAAACCAGAGGAAGCCATGTTACAGCATTATGATTTTGGTTCTGTGTAAGGTTCTATCAAATTTTTTTTTTCTCACACAACAATTAACTGATTCTCTTTTCTTTCCTTCTCACTAGTTTGCTTTCAAGGCCCACGGATGCTGCCTGCTCTGATACCAGAATGTTGGAAAGATAGTGATGATTCATGTTACTTGCAGTAGAAGGAAATGAAGGAGAATCCAGGGGATGGATCAAGGTAGGGACAGACAAAGTTTTGGTGCATGTGCAAAAGCTTGCTGTTTTCCAGCTTCTATTTTCAATTTATACCAGAAGGTTTACAAAACCAGAGTTTTCACAAATTCAAAATTTTATAATTTGAATTTAAATACAAGTTGCATGATTGTACATTAATTTAAATTAAAAATACTTTGAATTTAAATTAAACAAAAAAAGTTGCTGGAAATGCTTGCTAGAAAGCTTATGGAGCAAGTTTCTTCAATTACCATAACCAACATAACTAATACTTGGTGGAAAGTTGGTTGCAAGAGTTTGCTGCAGCAAAGCAGGGGCACCATGCCCTTTCACTTTCTCAACTGGTATGGTCAAAATTGTTGCCAGTGGCAAGGTGTTGACTTTGGTGGTTTAACCTCTTTTGTTGTTAAAATCATCTTTCCATATCTGAGGAGTGAGCAGAGCAGCAACCCTTGGTATCCAAATGCTACCTTATTTGCTCAGTTCAAGTACTTGCAAGAATTTCATCTACCCAAAAAGTATATTGCAGGTTTCATATCACCAAATGGTAAAATTTTTCACTTTTTTTTCTTTGAATAGATGTTATATGATGTTTCCATCAAGCATGTCCTCTTCTATTTGATTGTCAGTTTGAGTCATTGTCACCATGACCCCTAAGTAGGTTATAGCTTGATTGAATATTTTGGCTTCTTTTCATCTGTTCTTTCTGTGTTTAGCAAATTCATCTCAAATCATATGCAGTAGCTAAAATGTCTATGAAAGTAGTCCTGTAGTTGCTTCATATATACCATGCAAAAGCCACATGATAGCTTGAACAAAAGAGTATATAATGTAAACTCATTTCAACTGAAACTCTGCAGCACTACAGAAACTCCGGTACCTGCAAATACTAGATCTTCATGACAATTCCATCTCAGACGGTTGTCATCCTTTTTGGGTGTTATGCCTAGTCTTCAAGTTTTGGATCTTTCACAGAATCAATTTGAAGGTGATATCCCAAAATGTATTTGTGAAACTCATTCCTACACCTTGGTAATCTGCTTCACAACCAACTGAATGGAAACCTTGATGCATGCTTCAACAACATGACTTCTCTTGAGCATTTATTTCTTGCTCATAATGATATCAGTGGAAAGTTTCCTTTTTTGTTGTTCAAAAACCCGACAAACATGGAGTCATTTGCAATCTCAAAGAATCATTTCAAAGGTGACATCTCATTTTCCATTTTTAGCAATCTGTCGAATCTGAGCTCCCTTGATATTTCCTTCAATGCTGAGCTAGAAGTTGAAACCAAGTCCCCCAACTTGGCCTCCCTCATTTAGGTTAATGAACCCAAATTAGCTGCTTGTAATCTCAACAGCCAAAGCGGCAGAATTGTTCCCAGCTTCATATCAACACAGCACAATTTGCAATCACTGTACTTGTCTTACAATTCAGTTGTTGGTGGCATTCCTTCTTGGCTGTTTTGCAATGTCTCCTCAGAACTGTGGATAGGGGAGAACAACTTTACTGGTGTATTTCCCAGAACTCAAGGAAACATCAGTCCAAGTCTATCCGTGACATTTCTAACAATGGACACCATGGTCCACTGCCTGAAGACATAAATTTTCTCTTTCCAATGCTATCGCCCCGATTTCTTTGGCCAATGGGTTCACTGGAGACATTCCTGAATCATTTGGTGAAATGAAGCAGCTTGTCCTTCTGGCTTATCACCAACAACTTAATAGGAGAGATAAGCCGTGGTGTTGTGGGCAATTTGACTTATCTACAATTCTTGAAGTTGTCTAACAACGAGTTGTAAGGTGAAGCTCTCCCGAGGAATTCTAGTTTGCCTAGCTTGAGATGGCTATTCTTAGAGAGAAATGGCTTTTCAGGATCCCTTCCAGATAGTCTGTCAATATGTTCATCCACTCTACTTCATCTTAACATTCACTCCAATGACTTGTCTGGAGAGCTTTCAACACAATTGCCTTTCTTCCCCAAGTTAAGATTACTGATACTACTCGGAAATAATTCAAGGGAGAGACCCCTTCAGGTTTGCCAATTGCAACGCTCGCATGTTTTAGACCTTTCATTGAATAAATTCTTAGGAGCCATTCCAACCTGTCTTGACAACATTACATCTTTGACCTGGATTCTGATGACACAGATTTTGAAGCCCTACCCTTGGGTTGATGCAGATATATATGTTTGCTACAACTTGACCGGTACAATTCCTCCCAGATGACAAAGTTGACAACACTTCGAGCTTTAAACCTCTCACATAATCTTCTCACTGGTCAGCTTCCTGCAACTTTATCCAATTTACAAGAGGTGGAGAGCCTAGACCTTTCCAAGCACAAGCTCCTTGGGCCAATCCCTGAGAATGACTGATCTCCTGTTTCTTGTAGTTTTCGATGTTTCTTTCAATAATCTGTCAGGCCCTATACCAGAGGAGAGGCAATTTACCACCTTTATTGCTTCCAGCTATTGGGGGAAACTCAGGCCTATGTGGTCAGCCATCAGAGAAAAAGTGAGAATTGAAGAGACGCATCAAGGTGAAACAAACAAGAAGTTAAATCTCCACTCAAAATATGGCCTTCATTTCAATTTCCATAGTTGTAAACATAGTTCACTGTTTAGTTGCCATAGTCCAAAATTATTATAATCTATGTAAACCCCACATAGACTTCAATGTTAGAAACCTCTGGTGCCTTCTTTCATGGTCAAATATGATGTTTCTCCTATTGCAACTTTGGGGCACGAAAAATTCCTCATTACCGTTTTGTTTGCGATTGTCTTACGTTTGAGTTTTGGTCTTCTTAAGAAATAACTATGATAATGATAGCTCGAAGGGGACGTGTTCCGGATGTTGACCACATATTATTTTATGACTTTCGTTAAAAAAAATATTAGACCATGACTGTTGTATGCATATTGTTAGTCTTTCGACCATGGTTCCCTTTGATTTGGAGACGAAAATTTGGATCTAAAACATTTTATTTGATCCAAAGTTTCATTTTTCTTGCACGAGGTATTGACAATAGTAGTGAATTCCTATGCACGGATATATAATGTGGACGTGTCTGCACACCTGTGATGAGTGTTGTAGGCTAAATATGTCAATATGTTTTTTTTTTTTTTTCTTGATTCTGAGTTTAATAAGTTGGTTAATAAGGACTGTAATGGGTGCAACAGCTTTGAGAAAGTTTGAGGAATAAAGTTCTATCCCAGTCAATAATTTAAGCTTTTAGTATGATAAAAAACACTTCATCATAACATGCGTGTTTATGCTTTGCATTATATTATCATTTATGAAAGAAACAAGCAAATAAAATAGCATCACTTCTTTTCAAAGAGTAGACAAAAGAAATTTTGCAAGGTATTGTGTAATTGTGCTCTTGGCTTTAGCCATTACCAAATGAAGCTTGGTATAGGCACATAACTTGATACTGGAAATTTTCACCAAGTAGCCAGTAGGGACTTGTGACTGCAGGTAATGCCATCCCACAAGCAGCAACATATGCTTAGCATCACAAGGAGCATGGCACCAGATACTGTAATTCTTTCCAATGTGCATATGCAGATAACCAGCAGAAGAACACACCTTTTTTGGCAATTCCAACTCTCCTCTTTCAGTGTCTTTCAAGTAGAAAGTTCAAGCTCAATTTAAAAGATTAAAGAAAATGGAGCAATTTGCTTATATATTAAAAGACAATTAAAACTAGAAATGCATTTTTCTTCCTTTTAACATACAACTGCATGCAGTAAATCAAAACAGCAACACAAATACACCAGTGCATTGCAGGGAAACTTGTTGGAAATCACCAGTGTCCAAAGTAGACTTCGGTGTTGGAATTCTTGGTATGGCATTTTCAATGGTCAAACTTGATTTTTTCTCCAACAGATTGCAGTAATGTTACTTTGTTCTGACTTTCCCTTTATAGTCTTGGTCTTCTTAAAAGTAAGCGAAGATAGTGATAGCATATCTACAACATAATGGATGGTCACTGATGCAGTATAATTTGGTGAACGAATTATTGAATTATAAAAAAAAAAAACCTATGATCCATTGATACATTATATGCCTTTTGTGCATTTTTTTATTGCTTTAGTAGGTTGTTACGTTCTAGAGATTATTCCAAACAGGGGTTTTCTAGACAAAATATGAGACCCAATGAGGACCTTAAATGCATCTCCTGAAACAAGTAGACAAAACCATAGTTTCAAAAATCAGACCGACCTTGCAGTCAAACCAGAGAACTAATGACCCAAATTCTGGATTGGTTCAATTCTATTATCTAACTCGGTCAGATACAGTTGGGTTTAAAAATTATGAACAAAACTCTATATTCTGACAAGGAAGTTTTGGGTTTGAATCCTAATTAGTGCATTCTATGTATAAGGTGGAAGGTACAGCGGGGAGATGTCATGCTAGCAATTCTGGGTTTGCCTGAAGGAATTCCCCGTCTATATTATGACAAGAAGGATGTTTCTGCATAAACTAGTTGGAAAATTGCATACTCTGGATGCCTGGCAGAGACTGAACCTGAGAGATTGAGGAGTAAGCTAACTAGGAAAAAAGCATCCAATCATGAGGTTTGTTATCCTCTACTTCACTTTGCAGCTTATGCTCTTCTTCTTCAGCTGTAAAGGGTGCTTAGAAGAAGAAAGGGAAGCTCTCCTTCAAATAAAAACCTCCATAAACATTCCAGAGGACAGTGCTTTCTCAAACTGGTATGGTCAAGATTGTTGCCAGTGGCAAGGTGTTGATTGTGATGGTTTAACCTCTTTTGTCGTTAAAATCACCTTTTCATACATAAGAAGTGAGCAGAGCAGCAACCCTTGGTATCCAAATGCTACCTTATTTGGTCAGTTCAAGCACTTGCAAGAGCTTCGTCTACCTGGAAACAATATTGCAGGTTTCATATCACCAAATGGTAAAATTCTTCACTTTTATTTCTTTGAACAGTTGTTATATGATGTTCCATTTAGCATGTCTTCTTCTTGTATTTGGTTCAGTTTGAGTCATTGCCAACATGATCACAAAGTAGGTAATAGCAAATGATTGAATATTTTGGCTTCTTTTTCATCTGTTTCTTTCTGTGTTGGCAAATTCAGCACAAATCATAAGCAGTAGCTAAAATGTCTAGGAAAGTAGTCCTGTAGTTGCTTCACATACTACACAAAATCCTCGTGACAGCTTTCAGAAAGAGTATATAATGTAAACTCATTTTCAATTTATTAATTTTCTAACACAAATTTTACAACAGAAACTCTGCCAGCACTACACAAACTCCAGTACCTGCAAATACTGCATCTCCATGACAATTCCATCGCAGATGGTTCTCATCTTTGTTGGGGGATATGCCTAATCTTCAAGTTTTTGGATCTTTCATGGAATCAATTAGAAGGTGATATCCCAAAATGTATTTGTGAAACTCATTACTACACCATGGTTATTCTGTTTCACAACCAACCCATGAGAAGCCTCGATGCATGCTTCAGCAACATGACTTCTCTCAAGCATGTATTTCTTGCTGGTAATGATTTTCAGTGGAAAGTTTCCTTCTTTGCTGTTCAAAAACCTGACAAACTTAGAGTCATTTTCCATCCCAAAATAATAATTTTAAAAATGTCATCTCATTTTCCATTTTTAGCAATCTGTCGAAGCTCAGTTTCCCTTGATATTTCCTTTAGTGATGAGCTAGAAGTTGAAACTGAGTCCCCAACTTGGTCTCCCTCATTTAGGTTAAACGAACTCAAATTAGCTGCTTGTAACCTCAACAGCCGAAGTGGCAGAATTGTTCCCAGCTTCCTATCAACACAGCACAATTTGCATTCACTGGACTTGTCTTACAATTCACTTGTTGGTAGCATTCCTTCCTGGCTGTATCAGCAATGCCTCCTCAGAACTGTGGATAGGGGAGAACAACTTTACAGGTGTATTTCCCAAAACTCAAGGAAACATCAGTTCACTTCTGTCTATCCTTGACATTTCTAGAAAATGGATTCCATGGTCCACTGCCCGAAGACATCAATTTTCTCTTTCCAATGCTATCACACCTGAATGCTTCAGCGAACAGGTTCACTGGGAACATTCCTGAATCATTTGGAAATGAAGCTTCTTGTGTTTTTGGACTTATCAACCAACAACTTAATAGGAGAGATAAGCCATGGTGTTGTGGGAAATTTGACTTATCTACAATTCTTGAAGTTGTCCAACAACGAATTGCAAGGTGAAGCTCTCCCAAGGAATTCTAGTTTGCCTAGCTTGAAATGGCTATTCTTAGATAGAAATGGCTTTTCCGGATCCCTTCCAGATAGTCTGTCAACATGTTCCTCCACTCTAACGTTATCTTGACATTCACTCCAATGACTTGTCTGGAGAGCTTTCAACACAATTGCCTTTTCTTCTCCAAGTTAAGATTACTAATACTATGCGGAAATCCTTTCCAGGGGAAGATACCCCTTCAGGTTTGTCAAATACAACACTTGCATGTTTTAGACCTGTCATTGAATGAACTCAAGGGTCATTCCAGACTGTCTTGACAACATTACAACTTTGACCTGGGATTTTGGTGACAAAGAATTTGAATCCTACCCTTGGGTTGATGCTGATATATATGTCAAGGGAATAATTTTTCTTTATACTACTCGACTTCTTGCATTTGTGCGCACAATAGATATGTCTTGCAAACAACTTGACAGGTACAATTCCCTCCCAGATGATGAAGTTGACAGCACTCTGCATTTTAAACCTGTCACATAATCTTCTCACTGGTCAGCTTCCTGCAACTTTATCCAATTTACAAAACATGGAGAGCCTAGACCTTCCAAACAACAAGCTCATTGGGCCAATTCCTGAGAATGTGATTGATCTCCTGTCTCTTGAAGTTTTCGATGATTCTTTCAATAATCTGTCAGGCCCTCTACCAGGGGAGAGGCAAATTACAACCTCTATTGCTTCCAGCTACTGGGGAAACCCAGGCCTATGTGGTCAGCCATCAGAGAAAAAGTATGAGGAATTGAGAGAGACGCATCAAGGTGAAACAAACAAGAAGCCAAATCTTCACCCAAATATGGGCTTCATTTCAATTTCCATACTTGTAAACATATTTCACCGTTTAGTTGGCATTGTGTAACTTTGTTAAAATAGTACTTTAAGTTTCTAAAATAAAGATTAAGTTTTTCAAAGATGTGTTATAAACCTTTTCAAAATTTATGTATATTTGCTAATAGAAGATCAAGTCTCCAACATTTAATTTAGAAAAATATGCAAATATGCAAATAAGACAATTTTATTTATTTCCTTCAGAAGCAGACACAACTGCCGTATGCAAAGTGATCTGTTCTCTTGTTCTCTGCTGTAGCCTCACTTAATAAAGCATAGTATTGGGACACGGCATAATAGGAAATGAAGTGCTCTTATCATTTGGATTTTTAACGTACAGTGTACAGTGTTGGACGCTGGAAACAAGGTAAAATCATGAGTAAGGCTGCACACTTACAATCTTTCTTTAGGCTTTAGAGTGTTGGGGTTGAATGCACTGGGATGCCCTTTTTATGGTATTGTAAAATAAGATAACAGCACATAAAACTAAAAACAGTAATTTAGCCATCGGTCTGTTGCAGCATAAAATTTTCTCCTCCAGTTTTTTACTGAAGCAGAGAGGTCCTATGACACTCCAAAATCCAATAGATTATGACACGAACACAAAAGAATAGAACACTAAAATATTATCACTAATTTCATTTTCCTCCTTGTAGTTTTCTTCTTGATGGGGTTGATTGCCAATGTCTGAGCATTTCCTTGGCAAGGGTTCTCCACGCAGCTTTCGATTGCCAATAAAGTTACTCTCACTCAATGTTGAAAATTGAACAGAAGATGGGATCCTGCCAGACAGGTCATTGAAGGCAACATAAAAATTTGAGACTTTGCCTATATGATCAAATTCCTGAGGGATGGATCCAGTTAACTTGTTGTGGGAGAGGTCCAAGCTCTCCAAGCTAACAAGATTGCCAAAAGTTGTTGGAATTCCACCGATCAAAAGATTATGGGACAAATTCAAAGAACGGAGTTGCCTTAATTCTCTGAGTTGGGTCGAAATTGGACCTGTTAATCTGTTGGCAGAAAGATCAATCCCACTCATTAAAGTCAGTGGAATACCTTGGTAAGAATATAAGTTCCCCTTGGTGGTAAAATCAGTTGGCACCCAAGAGTTTGCTGAGACTAATTTGTCCAAAACAAATTGTTCTTGAGGCAAGAAGGAATGGTATCAGAGAAGTCATTATTGGAAAGATCTAAGAATTGCAGCTTCTGCATTTGACACAAGTAACTTGGAACATTTCCAAAAAATTGATTGAATCCCAAGAGAAAGGCTCCTAATTCAGAGAAAACTGCCACTTGTTTTGAAAGCACTGTGAAATGAGAAATGAACTGCAGATCAAGTAGGGAAAGATCCTTCCAGGAGATTGTTGGACAAATCTAGTATTTGCAGCTTGTATTGAGTGGAAATGAAGCGAGGGATGCAGCGATTACACTGCAGGTTGAGATTACATCCAGCAAGAAGCAATTGTTGTAGTTGGAAAGAAGGATGCCAGCTTGGAGATTTGGCATCAACATCCAACTGATTGTTGTAACAAAGGTCTAAATGAGACAATTTTGAGAGGTTTGCAAAATCTGAAAGTGGAAAAAGGCCCTTGAAGGAATTGTGCGAAACATCAATGTGCTCAATGTTAGATATGTTACTGAGAATGGAAAGGTCTCCTTGAAATTGGTTATTTGACAGGCTCAGTCTCCTGAAGGATGACATGCTTGCTTAACACAGATGAATGTCATCTTCGATCGAATTGTACGAAAGATCCAACTGCTGCAAATTGGTAAGTCTGCACAATGCTGCATCAAAAGTCAATAAGATGAATTAGTACACTATTTGCTTTTGTGAAGAAAAGGTATGTATTTGAAGCAAGAAGTGACCTTCAGGATCAGCTAGTCCACCAATATGATTTCCTCTGAGATTTAATTCCTGCAATCCTTTGATTTGGGCAAACAGATTCATATCAGGATACCATGGCAGCCCTTGTTCCCGAGGGAGCCCACCAGGCTGCAAATCTTCCTCTTTCCAAGTATAATAAAAGGAAATTCTCACCACATAGGGGCTTGAGGGACTGCAAGCAATGCCATCCCACAAGCAACAGTCATCAGAGTAACTCCCTGAGTGTTCAGGCTGGTATCCCATAGAGTTTATGATCTCTTTGAGGACCCTCTTCTCATTATCCAGGAAACCTGCACAACAGCCAAAGCAGCAGCAAACACTTAGCACCACAAGCAAGCACCTAGAACAATATGCTTGAATCCTTTCCATTGCACAAGGGCAAAAGTACAATTCTTTGTATCTCAAATAGGGAATTGCAATAAAATTTAGTTTAAAGATTAAAGAAAATGTAATAGTTATATTCATGTTATACTAATAAATTAATAATAAAAATGTCTCTTTATTAGTTTCATATAATTTTATGATATAAAACTCAGCAGATTCTTAAATACAATAAAGTGACACTAATGCATTTAAGGAAAATGGATTGAAGCAAACAACAAAATAAATAAAATAAAGGGACCCATTGTCCAAAAATTATTATAATCTATGTAAACCCAGCTTCGATGTTAGAAACCTTTCTGTGCCTTCTTTCATAGTCAACTATGATGTCCTCCTACTGCTACTTCGGCATGAAATTCCTCATTGGCATTTTGTTTACGATTGTCTTATATGAAGTCTCGGTCTTCTTAAGAAATAACTATGTTAATGGTAGCTCGAAGAGGACGTGTTCCATATTATTCCATCACTTTCGTTCAAAAAATATTATACAATGACTGTGCATATTGTTAGTCTTTTGATCATGGGTCCCTTTGATTTGGATATGAAAATTTGAATGTAAAACATTTTACTTGATCCCAAGGTTTCATTTTTCTTGCACGAGGTATTCACAATAGCAGTGAAATTCCTATGTACATAATCTATAGTTTCATTGCGTGCTAAAATGACAATAGAACGAGAATTCCATGTACCGGCATTTACATGACTCAAAAATAGCCGTATTGATCATGGCTAATGCAATTTTAGGACCGTCACTTACCGAATACAAAGTTCATTGTGTCAATGCTATTACACTCCACACGGGAAATCAACTCGTAGTTTGTTTTGTTGACCATTAATGACCCCACAAATATTCCATCGATATCTATGCAATGAACAAAACAGAAATGTTTATTTGACATTGGCAATGAGAAGACTATAGATGATGGAATCTTATGATAAGAAATGTGAAATGCATCAAAAACAGTAGATAAAAATCCATACTCTGTCAATCAAGTTTGCATAATAAAATGTTGTGATCATTTCCCTGTTCTGAGTCCAAATCATAGGCTTGGGCTCATGATTTAAGCAATAAAAGACTAGGCCTCAGGAATATTCTGCATCTGGTGCATTTTTCATTTGATGTCTATTGAAATTCTATTTTTAGGCCGAGTAGATCTACGTATCTTGGTGACCATAACAGCAAGAAACTAAAATTTTGGAGGATGTCCTGGACCAAAATATGGAGGATGTTGGGTGAGACCTTTTGTTGGCTAGTTCCAAAGGGTCTCTAATCCTGACTTGAGCTCTCTGATTGTTGTCTTGTTCCAATGCATTTAGGTCTCAACTAATGAACTTGCTCTCTCCAGTACCGAACATTTTGAGTTCTATGTCTTAATCGGAACCAATTCATAAGAAAAGAACTTTTGTATAAGATTTAATTTCCAAACCAACGTAAAAAAAAATTAATATCGTCAAGTTTGATTATAGCGCAACATATTGCATTTTTTGACTACCATTACATGCACCAAACAACAACATATAAACAAACTACCAACTCAAGACCTATATAACACAAAAAAAAAAAAAAGCGAGAACTGCGAGATGGAGGATTGACATGGGACTAAGAGGTTGGAGATGTTAGATGAAAAAATTGGGGAGACAAAAGGATCAGAGAGACTATAAAAAGACCATTGAATTAAGGCCACTTCATGGATAGAAATTGATGGGTCCAAAGGGAATCGACTCGCTCCTAGCTGCAGCAATCAGACTATAGATCATCACTCCATGAATGGAGGGAATTGTCTATAAAATGCTATAAGCATTAGAATTTTGAGTTTGTATAGGATAAAAATTTCATATCAATAATAATAATAATAATAATAATAATAATTTTTTCTTTCTCCCCGTTGACTTGATCCTACTAGGTTACCCAATCAAAATTAACATGGGTAGTTGAAATGTATTAAAGTCTCAACAAATATTTGGACTAAAAATAATATCCCAATTAAACCTCAACTAATAGCCACAAAAATCAATAGCATATTAAATCAAAATTTACCAAATGAAATCGACTTTCAAGGCCAAAACTATAATGTTAAAAAATTAATACAATTAAAAATTAGTAATAACTTGATTCTACTAAAATACATAATTTAGGTGTTATCTTAAAATACAGGTTAAATTAAAATATAATATATATATATATTTTATAAATTTAATAAACAAATATATTAATTATTTTTTATCAAAATTAAAGATATTTATTTTGTGACAAAAAAAAAAGTATATATTATTGTGAATGGGTATAAGTTAAGGGATTAAATAGAAAAATAATTATAAAACTAAATAAAAAATAACTTTAAGTATTGATATTATTATAAATACAAATTATTAATAAAATTTTAAATAATAATTTTTTTTTTCTCTTCATCAAGTTTATTGAAATTTGTATTGCTACAATGGAGACACAATGAACTATGGATAAACTAGTCCATATCACAAAGATGAGATAATTCATTTTTTGGCTTTCCTTAACATAGGTTTCTCCTATTTGTATCTATTTATTTGCTGCTAGTTAAATGATTCACAACTTGAATGTTTGGACTATAATTTTATGATCGTTGAATATAAAAATTCTTTTGTAACATAAATTAGTGTTCAATGTATTTATTTTTTATAATATAATTTATGAGTAATATGAAATTAAATTCGTTTATGTGCCTGAGGGTGCATACACATGCATGTTAAATATAGTTATCTATTCATAAAGAAACTTGAAACTTGATTTAATTTTGGTTCCTTTACACCTTTATATAATTATAATTATTTAATGTATATTTTTAATATTTTAATCCACGACTAACACCCCGCTCCTCCAACACAACACTCAGTTGTGGCTTAATTACAACACTCCTGTAATGGCCACACAAATCAAATTATAGTGTTAGAATGTAGGCTTTATTAATTACAAAAATTACAAACTAATTTGTTGGCCTCCTTAGAGGTTAAAAGTAATGGCTGACCTCCTCCCCACCATCCATCACGAATACCACCCACTGTTGCCACTGGTAACACTAATTGCCTCCACTGTTCATGAAGTCTGTATTGCCCATTAGGAAGCCCAATTTGACTTCTTTTACAATTTTGTGAAATGATGCAGAGAAAGGTGTTGGCTTTTAGCTACTCTTTTGTTTTTGCTTCTATTCATCAATTCAAATGAAGCATTATTGTTTTGAATTGCCAAAATTATGAGAGTTCTAGTATAAGATAGTCATATTAGTTGTGGGAAAGAGAGACATGTGAATGTGAGAGAAGATTGTGGAAACCTTGATGATGCTTTAGCCTTCTTTAATGAGATGGTTTAAACATAACCTTTACCTTTCATTATTAATTTCAATAAACTTTTGGGGGCATATTGTTAGAATGAAGCGTTACATGATGGCAGTCTCCTTGTTCAAACAATTGGAATGCTTAGAGGTTATGCATAATGCGTACACCTTAAGTGTTAGCCCCTTAATTCCCTTGATATGAAAATACAAACATTTGGTAACACCTTGTACCAATGCTTTACATAGCATTGGCATGCAAAGGTTGCATCAAAGGAAACAAGGTGGATGTGTAAGGTAATGTGTATGGTAGCAAGTTAGGAGTGACCTTATACAGGCTATGGCATTAGCGAAGACTTGGACCTGAGAGCATGGGTGGCATTATGGAAGCCTTGGGATAACAAGTGGTTTTGGCAGGAAAGGTGTTTGGGGCATTGGTTGGTGTGTTAGCATACATCAATGATGTTGGCCTAAGTTATTGGTAGGGTGTGACTACTCGAGCACATTAATGTCTCTTTTTGCTAAATGGTTAGAAACCCTAATGCTCTTTAAGGGGGTATGCATAACTTCCTTGAGAGTTGGCCAATGTTGGGACATAGGCAAGGGTAAAGACCAATGATATGTAGGCAAAAGGTAAGTTGGCTAACAAGTACAAAATTAGCTACGACATTACAAGATTTGGTGTATGGGTCGAGGTTTAAGCCAATAATGTGTAGTTCCTCCAACATGCATGAGTTGGTTGTGCATCAAAGGTCTACATATTGCAAACAACATCAAAGGGTTGTTAACACATGAGTTTGGGCTTAGGTTAACACATGAAACGACTAATTGCAATTAGTAAGCTTGGCATGGGTTTAGAGTGTGAATTAAGTCAAGTGTGCCTCATCCTTAAAATGTGGGGGCATGTTGTGGTGGTTAAAGTGGCAAGTGAAGAGTGTTATTCCAAGACGATGTGTTGTCACATCCTCCTTTAGTGAAGGTAAACATGAGTGGCCAGGAAGGGAGCTAACTAAGTAAGAGGATGAGATGTCAATACCTCCTAGAATGACGTTATATAATCTAACTAAAAAGTGAGGAGTGCTCCTAAAAAAAAGGAGATCCCACTATGCATGATTGGTTTGGTAGCCAAGTCATGCAACCTTATGTAGTTGGAGGTGTTAACTACAACTCTATAATGGGGTATGGGTAGCCAAGAGTCCATAACACTTGAGGGAGAGACATAAGTGAGGTGCTTGGCATTTATATTCCTTTATATATTTTTGTGAGAAAAGTAATAAAAGGTTGGAAAAGTTTTTGTAAATTGTTGTATGCTTACTTTCCTTGTGTGCAATTGTATGAAATGTTGTTTGTGTTTTTATGTACAAATTAGGCTGAAACTAAGATGACATCTTAATGCTATCATGAGGCCAAAAATTTGGGTGAGGAAATTGGTCTTGTGACATTAAGCATCCTTAGCAATTGTTTCTATCATTTGAATAGGGTGAAATTGTTAAAACTTGGTTTTTCACCTAATGTTATCATATTTAGTTCTCTTATCAATAGGCTAATTATAGAGAGGTAAAGTTAGCCAAGTGATTAGGTTTTTCAATGATATGTTTAGCAAAGGCTATCAAACTAATCTAAATATGTATAATGAAAGGTTTATGTAAATTTGGTGAAAATAGACAACTCTTAAACTGATCTAGATTATGGAAGAAAGTGGTTTTGAGCCAAATGTAGTGGTTTACAACAATATCATCAATAGTCTTTGCAAAGATAAGCTAGTACATAAGGCCTTCAATCTCTCCTTTAAGATAATAGATAAGGGCATTTCACCAACAATTTTTGCATATAATTCCTTGATCCATGTTGCTTGCAATTTGGGCCAATGGAAAGAAGCTATGAGGTTTCTTGATGAAATGCTTGCTAGGAATATTGGGGAAAAAATTATATCATTACATTAAAGCCAAGATTTATGGGGAAGTACATCTAGTAGCTATTATTACTACTAGTCTGAATTAATGTTTGAGAACTTCTTAAATGATTGTCTTGGGATAATGACATTTATTTATCTTAGTATCAACAATTGCCAAAATAAAAAAACCCAAAAAACTTAATGATACGTGCTAAAATCACTATAATTTGTTATATTGAGTGCATGGTTACCACTTAGTATTTTGTGCTGAAAAGTATAAGACTAAACTTCTCATAAAATGACATATTATTTGAAAAATGAAGGATGTTCATTTCCTAAATAGTTTTTTTCCTAAAAATATGGCATTAGCAATTATAAGTCATATATGATAAATCTTTTGATAACAAACTATATTTGATAATGCGTTCTTTAATTACAATGGTTGTTTTACTAACACCTTTTTAATTGATTTTGCTTTCACATCTTCTTTGGGTTCTACTATTAATGTGTCTATTTTTTAGTTGCTTATTTCTTATGTAGATTTTAAGAACTGTGGTCATTGGAAATATGTGGTAGAGAATTGATTAATGTTGGCATCAAGAACATAAAAGATCTTACATCTCTGTCACTGCTAAATCTGTCCCAAAATTGCAACCTAATAGATAAAACATTGGAATTTATTTTTGGTATCCTTACTCAATTTGCTTTGTACTCACTACAAATGCTATTTTACTATTGACATGGGTAGAATTACTTGACATATGAAGGGTGATGTTAGTGGTTTATGGAGTAGTAAAGAAAGTACATGATAGTGGGATATTTATGGTAGATCATTTTAATAATTATTTCATAGGGTTGTGGGTAACAAAAAGATGTAAAGTGTTGAAAAGGAAAGAAATTTGTCTCATCCCTAGAATCATGCTCAATTATCATATCATTATAATTAAGTTGTCAAATTCCTAAAATCAAGATACTGTTGTTAGATTCATAAAATCAAATAAATGTTGTCAAATTCTTAAAATCGAGCAGCAAGATTTGTAACTTCTTATTTCATAGTTAGAATACCTACAAATATCATCTTTATGTATCTCTAAGAAAATGTAAAAAATATAAAATACCTTCTTACGTGGTATTAGAGCAAGGAAGTTCTCATGTTTTTCTTCCTATGGTTGTGCATATTCTAAACCATGTCTGACCATGAATCAGAGGCCACATCCGTAGGTAGCCCCCACCCTAAAATCCAAACCCTTCCTCTTCATTCCACTTCTGAACACCTACTTATGTAGATCACCATAATCCACCCCAATGATGACAATGTCTTGTTTTGGTCATAGGTTGTTCAAATTTACCTTAGAGGGTGTAGAAAAATTGCCTACATCACAAGAGGCACTAAGATGCCCGAGACAACAGATCTAGCTTTTCTGATATGAGATGCTAAAAATTCCATGATGATGGCTTGGCTCATGAATTCAATGCTCAAAGACATTAGTTCTAATTGCATGTATTACTAGATAACAAATGAACTCTAGGACAATGTCACCTAGATGTACTTTGATCTTGGGAATCAATCTCATATCTATAAGTTGACGTTAAAACTTAGAGAAATTTGCCAAGGTAAGGTCAATGCTACAAAATACTTTAACTCATTGAAATGAATTTGGCCAAACTTAAACCTGTTCAAGCTTATGAATGGAAGTCTATGGCTGATTATAAACACTACCAAAAAATGGTGGATGACAGCCAAGTTTTTAAGTTCCTTGTTGGTCTCAAATTAAAGTTTGATAAGGTATATGGCCAAATGATTAGTTGGGTTCCCCTTCCTCCAATTAGCAAAATCTTTGCCAAGGCCCATTAAGAAGAAAGCCATAGATATGTGATGCTAGGGAAGAAAGTATGAAGTTCAAATGAATTTATTGAAAAATCTAAATTAATGGCATTTAAAGCATATGCTAATCTTAGGACCATTCTAAATGCATAAGGAACCAATGAAAAATCTTATGTGTGGTGTGATTTTTGCAACAAGTCAAGGCACACTTATGAGACTTACAAGAAGATTAATGGTAAATTAGCAAATTGGAAGAGTATAGATTGTGACAAGTCCAGCCATTGCAAGTAAAGCCAAGACTAGTCCATTTAGTAAGGAGCAAATTGATCAACTCTGAAAACTACTAAAATCTGACTCTTCATTTGATATTCCTAGTTATTCCCTTACACAAACAAGTAATACTCCTATTGCTTTGTCTAACTCCTTGGATCATTGATTTTAGGGCTTTTGACCATAATATTAGTACCTCTCATTTTGTTCAATTCTTATTCTCCTTGCTTAGGTATTGAAGAAATTAGGATAGTTGATGGAAGTTTTTCTTATATTGCAAGCAAAGGCCTAATAAAAATTTATGAGAAAATTTTTCCTTCATGTTCCTAAACTCATGTGCAATCTAGCATTCATTCCTTATTAGGAAAAAGATAGTGTATGACCTTTATTAATGATCACACTAAATTATGTTGAGTTTATTTGTTAAACAAAAAATCTAACATTGAAGAAGACTTCTATATTATAGTTGAAAACCAATTCAAAATAAAAATTAGCATTTTACATTTTGATAATGGAATTGAATATTATAATGCATGTTTGGGAAATTTTTTAATAGAAAAAGGTGTTATCCATCAAGTCACTTGTCAAAAGTCACCTTAACAAAATGGAATTGCTAAAAGAAAAAATAAACACTTGTTTGAAATAACATATACTCTCATGTTTTCTATGCAGACTCTAAAATATTTGTGGGATAAAGTTATCTTATTTAATTAATAGAATGTCAACTCATGTATTGAAGTATGATACACCTTTAAATTGTTTCAAACAAAATTTTCCCACATCTCACCTCCATTTTGATTTGCCTCTAAAAGCCTTTGGATGTACATATTTTGTTTATATTCCCAATAACTTTTGCTCTAAATTAGATCCAAAAACTAAAAAATGTGTGTTTATTAGATATGCATCAAATAAAAATGGATACAAGTGTTCTAATCCATTGACAAAAAAGATTCACAGAAGTATGGATGTCTCATTCTTAGAAACTTAACCTTTTTTGTTCTTTAACCAAAATCATCTTTATGAGGAGAACAAAAGATTGGAAGATAATTTTTGAAATACTTTGCAACCTTTACTAAACATTGTGACCTTACTAAGTGAGTTTGTTTCATCAATTTATTCAAAAAAAGACCAATGTCATAAGAAAAATATTTAAGGTAGTGGAAATAAGGAAATCTTTAATTTACAAATGTCAAGCATTATTGCACCAAAAACAAAGGGAGAAATACTACAAAAAGAATGTCATAATCCTCATTTTGAACTTCATGTTTATACCAAAAGGAGGTCTCAAAAAGACACTATAGTTCTACGTTTTCCTCTAGAATAGGTTCAATCAAAATCTCTAGCTTATGGTCCTAGTCCTTCCCTTAACACTAAGAGTAATTCTTCTTTTCTTTATTCCATCTTCTTTAATTGAACCTTTTAATGTTGAATTTTTTGATTTAAATGTTCCTATTGCTACTAAAAAAGGGGTTTATTCATGTACGCAACATCTTATTGCTAAATATGTGTCATATAAAAAATTGTCTAACCATTATGGGGCTTTTAAATCTAGGATTTTTAATCTGTTTGTTTCAAGGAATATTCAAGAAGTGGAGGTGACCCAAATTTGAAATTAACAGTAATGGAAGAGATGAATGTTCTTGGAAAAAGTGGTTCATGGGATGTGGTTGATCTTCCTAAGGACAAAAAACTTATTGGATGCAAATAAGTGTTCACAATAAAGTGCAAAACTGATGGAAATATAGAAAAGTATAAATCTAGACTTGTGGCAAAAGGATTCACTCATACCTATGGAATAGACTATCATGAAACATTTGCTTCTGTTACCAAGATAAACTCCATTCAAGTTCTTCTCTCCTTGTTAGTGAACTTTAATTGGCCACTACACCAATTAGATACAAAAAATGCCTTATTAAATGGCAACATAGAGGAGGAAGTATTTATGAATTTACCACATAGAATTAAAGAAAGATTTGGTGTAGGAAAGGTGTGTAAGTAAAAGAAATCTTTGTATAATTTTAAGCGATCTCCAAGAGCATGGTTTGAATGCTTTGGAAAGGTAGTTAGAATACACAACTTCTATCAAAGCCAAGCTGACCACACCATGTTCTATAAGCATTCCAAAGATAGTAAAGTTGTTTTGATTGATTATGTAGATGATATAATTATTACAAGGAATGATTATATTGAAATTGAGAACTTGAAGAAGAAGCTTGCAAGTGAGTTTGAGATCAAGGATTTAGGAGCCTTAAAATACTTTTTTGGAATGGAATTCGCAATATTCAATAAAGGACTTTTTGTGAATCAATGCATATGTGTTCTTGACCTGCTAATGGAAACTAGAATGCTTGGATGTAAAGTAGCTGAAACACCAATTGAGCCCATTGTGAAGTTAGAACTGGTTGCACTTACAAATGTGAATCGAGAACAATACCAGTGATTATTAGGCTAGCTAATTTATTTATCACACGCTCAACTAGACATTGCCCTTGCAATAAGCATGGTGAGTCAATTAATGCTTTCACCTAGCTTAGTACACTTTGAAGTCATATTTAGAATCTTAAGATACTTGAAAGGCACACCTAGAAAGGGTTTGCTTTTTAAAAGAAGGGGACATTTTCAATTAAAAGCTTATACGAATGCAGATTGGGCAGAAAGTATAATTGACAGAAAGTCAGCCTCTTTGGTTATTGCACTTTTATTGGAGGAAATCTTATTACATAGAGAAGCAAAAAACAAAATATGGTAGTAAGAAGTGCCAAAGCAAAGTTTAGATCAGTTGCTTAGAGAATTTGTGAGGTATTGTGGTTAAGAAGGCCTCTAGAAGATTTAAAAATCCGTATACCATCCCCTGTCTAACTTTAATATAACAACAAAATAGTCATCTCAATTGTTCATAATCCAGTTTTACATGATGGAACTAAACATTTAGAAGTTGACAAACACTTTATTAAGGAAAAGCTTGATTCATACACCCTCACCTATCAAGCTTTACTATGACAAAAAAGCAACCATCTCAATTGTTCATAATCCAGTTTTACATGATAGAACTAAACATGCACAAGTGGACACTTTATTAAGGAAAAACTTGATAGTGGGATGATTTGTATGCCTTATATATCAACCATTGATCAAGTGGCAGATAATCTAACTAAAAGTCTCCACAAGAGACAATTTGACAACTTAGTAAGCAAGCTAGCAATGGATGATATCTTCATGTCAGTTTGAGGGGAGTGTTTAAGAGGAAGTGTCCCATCCCTAGAATCATGCTCAATTATCAATTCTCTATAATCAAGTTGTCAGATTCCTAAAATCAAGTGACAGTTGTTAGATTCCTAGAATCAAACAACAAGATTTGTAGTTTCATATTTTGTAGTTAGAATACCTTTATATATAATCTTTATGTATCTCTAAGAAAATATAGAAAATACAAAATAACTTATTACACAAAGATTCTTTGAGGTACGTTGAATTTGCATTTGTTTGCTGTATTTGGTTGGGAGATGAATGCTATGTCTATCAAAGATGTAAATTTATCCATGTTGTTACTTTGGCATGAGGTGATTATCAACGTTCTTTTTGTTATGCAGCTGTAGTTATCAAAATGATTTTTATTGGCTGATACGTAATTCAATTGGGCAGCTTTTTGCTGCATACTTTCTTTTTGATTTTCTCTAAGGAAAATGATGTTTACATCTTGTTTCACTTTCTCTAACCAAACGAAGGTTTCATAGTGCTCATGGCTTCCACACTATGGGATTTGGAAAGGTTTAGATATATGTATCCTTATCCATCCCTATTCAAACAAAAAGACTATTTCCTTGACTTGAATCTACAAGATTCAATATACAATGCAATACTTTTATCATTACACCAAGGCACACCTTTCCTTTCCTCTTATTTTACTTTCATTTTCATTCCTTATTATTTTCTCTTCCAAAAGGGAAAAAAAAAAGTGCAAACACTTTTGTTTAAGTGTAAAACTTCCCTAAAGATATGTAGTGTGTGTTTGTTATCTATCTTTTGGGAGTTCATTTATTATGGATTCAGGAGTACCCCTTGGTGTACAAACTGCTGGTCTAACAAGTTCATTTTGAATCTTCTGTCTTGAAATGAGCATGTACGTACCACTATATATGAGTGAAACATATGGAATTGGAAAAGATAAACTATTAATCCAGATTCCAGCCCTCAATGAACTGTACTTCACTGCCATCTGGTTGTTAATGAAACCTTTTGAATCCCTTTTGAGTGAAGAATAACATGACAGTTGATCCGATTGTGCAAGGCTGCTTGAAGTATTCTTCATTGCATGATTTCCAGCCTAGATTTGATGTTTTTAGATGATATTCAGGTTTCAAAGATCTTTACTTATTACATTTTGAGCATGCATGCTGGGTTGACAGGACTTGTCTCTTTGAATGTTTCAAATTCTCATATAACCAGCTCAGGTTTACGTCATTTAAAGCTTTGAAAAGCTTAAAGTCTCTGACCTTGGAGTCTTGCAAGGTGACTGCTAATGGCATTAAGAAGCTTCAATCAACTGACATACCTAATCTGGTATGCATCCACCCTGAATAGATAGAGATTTATCACGGGATATGCTTTAAATAGCTACTACTCTCATGAAGGAAGAGCAGCTGTTACATATAAAAGAACATGTAGCTTAAAGCCTGCGCTGTAAATATGGGTAAGACTTGAAGTTGATTAAGGTGGCTAGATATCGTTATGCTTTGTGCAAAGCTATCTTTCATATTGATTCCCCATGGAAGAAATTGTACATAAGCTTCATTGGCAAGTCTTTAATGTTATGAACTATATTGATGCCAATACGTTTTCTGGGGTGCTTGATGAACTTCTTGTAATATTTGAAACATGTTCCATGCTTTCAGACCAATCCCACTCTAAGCATAAGATTAAGCAATATGTCCCTGTGAAGTTGTCCCGCTCCGTGGTTCTGCAACTTCTTGTAACCATGGAAGACCTCGTTGCTGACCTTTAGTAAAGCTAGGTGCTTAAGTTTGCACATGGGGTGGGTTATCCAAGCATATTCAATCTGGTATTCTTCTACTGATACATGATTATCATTAACATGCCTAGATTTATGCGTTCTGCCATTTCAACCTGCACCAGCACCTGTCACAGCACCCCTTGCAGGTTGGATGTCTAATCCTTCAACTGTGACTCATCCTGCTGTTTCTGGAGGGGGAGCCATTGGTCTCAGTGTGCCACCAATCCCTTCTAGTGTATGCCTAAGTTTTGTTACAGACACCTTCAACTTTTCTATAGAACAAATTTGAAGATTATATGCAATACCTGGTTCACATTTTAACAACAGATATCTTTTTTGCCTTGCATAGCTGCTCTGAAGCATCCTAGGAACCCTCTGACGAATCCTTCTGCAGAGTACCCATCAGGAGATTCTGATAATATTGCAAAATGAACAAGGGCCTTGGGGATTACTGATGAGGTATTCTCCTCGGAGTTCTGTTGTTGCATTAAGTGTATCTTCTCCCAAAGCTATTTTTTTGGGTAGTCTTCACTGTACTTCATGCAGGTAAAGTTGCCAGTCAAGGTGTTGCTGGTATCATTTTCTGGATATGGTCATCGTCCAGCTTTTCATCCTATTCAACAGACTCTTCTTCTAGGTCTGCTTTCAAAGCCTTTTTTTTTTGTTTCCATTTCTTCTTGTCCCTTATGCCTTTTATTCTCTTTAAACATCTAACCCTAGTGGTAATGGACAGCTGTTGTTTTCCTGCATGTTGCTATAGTTGGTACCAATTTGTGCGATGGTGGGCTGTGGGAAGTTGGGTCCAGGGAACGACTGGTGTCAAGGAACTTTAAAGTTTGGGATCGTAGTGCATGTTCAATGCCCTTGCAGCTGTGCCCATTGTTATCTCTGTGATTTGATGGCATTGATAATTGTTGGCATCTTATCCTTGATACTTTCATATTATTTCGCATTGGACTCTGCAAATTGATTTTTTTTGGCCAAAATATGGGCAGCTCCAGTTAAGGATCCTGGTGTCTCTGTTAACCGTGTGATTTTGAGTCCTGATGGCTCCTTATTTGGTAAGCTGAAATTTTGAGGTTCATGGTTGAAGCATGTAACTAAAGAGAAAAAATATCTATTGGTTGCATAAGGATTGTGCTTATGTGCCCTTTTGGTGTTAATAACAGGAGTTGCATACTCAAGGCACATTGTACAAATATATTCTTATCATGAGGGTGAAGATGTACGGCAACACCTAGAGGTACGTGTGGTAATGTGGGACCAGTAAAGATGGGGAGTGACAATTGTTGAATGGAATGAAAGTGAAGGTGCTGTGAAACGGGCATATCAATGTTTCTGCAAACTTTCACTAGGTGTCGTGCATTTCGATACAACAAAGAGCCGATTTTTGGTTGCTGGGGATGATTTCTCCATCAAATTCTGGGATATGGACAATGTTCAACTTTTGACATCTATTGATGCTGATGGAGGCCTTCTTGTGAGTTCATTGTTTAAAGATGAAGTATAAGAGATTGCTGTGAAGATCATAATAGCCCATTTTAGGCATTTCTTATTTTCAGGCCAGCCCACGTATCCGCTTCAACAAAGATGGCGCTCTCTTGGCAGTTTCAGCTAATGAGAATGGGATTAAAATATTAGCAAATAGGGATGGTATTAGGCTGTTGTGCACATTTGAAAATATATCTTATGATAATTCACGTGCCTCAGAAGCTGTTACCAAGGTAGAATTGTTACATGACTATATATAAAATAATATAAAATATTATAAAATATTGTTTTCAGTATTTGAGTCCTACCTAACAATTTTATCTCGCGCAGTCCCTGATTCACCCAATCTCAGCAGCAGCTGCCACTGCTGCTATGGCTGCATCTAGTTCTGGACTTGCAGGACAGAGGGACATCTATGGTTGCAATTGCTGGAATGGTGTAGCAGCAGTGCTTGATATTTTATGGCCCCTCAGATGTTTACATATTGGACGTGCAAATCTTTAAATCATGATGAACTAATGGTTGAGCTATTGTTTATGTTATTATGAGAGTAGGGATAGGGCACGATTTTTCCTTTTTGTGCCCCATTGGCACTGCATTTACTTTGCAAAATTGCCAGAATTTGTGTTTCTTTGTTATTTATTTATGTCCGTTTATATGTTTTCTCTCTAAGTATGATTTACATCCCACAAAAGAGTTGAATTTGGTAGAACGGAGATGCCCTGAACTTGGGAGATGTGAAACCTAGAATAGCTGAGAAAACGAAGGATAAATCAAAGACATGGAAGCTTACTGAAATTAGTGACAGATTGCAGTGCCAGTCTTTGAGACTTCCTGAGAAGTTGAGAGTGACCAAGGTATGAAAGCCCTTTTGCAGGGTGATTTATTACCTTAGTCCTGCTTGATTGTTACTACACAGTTTTTGGATACATTGAGTTTCTAGTCATTTCTCTCTTCTTGGACTATTTCCTATGTTATATGCACATGCTAGAATATATGTTTTAACTGTGCCACATCGTAGTGGAGCTCCACATGGTTCGTGTTTGACTTTGTTGAAGATACCCATCGTGAAAATTTCTCATGTAACATGTTCATCACAAAGAGAGTCGTTTCCAGTTGCACAAAAATTCAGACGCTTGTGAGAAGAATCTGGCTAGCACATATTTTAATGTGCTGCTGTCTGTCTAGTTTTTAGCTCATCTACAAATGCTTCTTTTGAGGATAGAAGAAAAAAGCTAAGAACATTTAGGCAAACATAATTTTGTTTGGTATATTTCCTAGAAATATTGTTTTATATTTTTGTTTCTAACCATGCGCCATGGACCTTAGTCATGTACTCTCAATTGAATGTTGATGCTTAATGTGATAGAATATATTGTTGTATGAGGTAGGATCATGAACTTCATCATGAAGCTTTTTTTTTTTGGGTCTTTTGTGATTCCAAGAATGAAGTTATTTCTTGATTATTGCAGATATCAAGGTTAATACATAAAATTTCGGGTAGTGCTATTTTGGAGTTAGCATCAAATGCAATTCATTTACTATGGAAATGGCAACGGAGTGAGTGCAATACAACTGGCAAAGTATGAGATATGCAAATTAGTTTTGATCAATCACGTGAAATGTTGGACGTAAAATTTTGAAATGAATTTGATTGCGTGTCAAAGAGGGGGGCTTCATCCTGTAGGCAACTGCCAATGTGTCACCACAACTATGGCAGCCATCAAGTGGCATTCTGATGACAAATGATGTTACTGATACCAATCCTGAGGAAGCTGTGCCCTGCTTTGCACTGTCCAAAAGTGATTCTTATGTGATGTCAGCATCTGGAGGAAAGATTTCCCTTTTTAATATGATGACATTTAAGGTGTCATACGAATCCGTGGATCCAATCTGATGCCAAGTAGAACTTTTGCTGGGCCCAACCCATTTGCGTGATTACAACATGGAGACAATGACAACCTTCATGCCACCACCTCCTGCAGCGACATTTCTTGCTTTTCATTCTGAGGATAATAATATTATTGCTATTGGCATGGATGATTCTTCAATTCAGATGTACAATGTTCCAGTGGACGAGGTATGATAAGTTGATGAAAGGTTTTCTGTCTTCCCAGTTCTTATGCTTGGGCAAGCAAAATGTGCTACCACACTTATTGATGCAGGTCAAGAGCAAGCTCAAGGGCCACTCTAAAAGAATAACTGGCCTTGCTTTCTCCCATGTGCTGAATGTGCTAGTTTCATCTGGAGTTGGAGTTGATGCTCAGGTAATACTCATTTCATCTGATGTCAGAAGCTTGCACCGCTTGTGGGTTTTATTGCTGCAAATTTTTCTTCATTATTCTAGCCTTTTGGTCTTTATTAGAAGTATGCATTTTTAAATTCCAAAATTTCTTATGATTTTATCTTTTCTTCAGATTTGTGTATGGAATTCTGATGGTTGGGAAAAGCAGAAGACAAGGTTCTTGCAGGTTCTAGCTGGGAGGCTATCAGCAGCACAGTCAGAGACACATGTCCAGTCTCATCAGGACCAGATACACTTCCTGGTTATACATGAAACTCAGCTTGCCATTTATGAAACTACAAGACTTGAATGTGTAAAGCAGGTACCCTTTCTTTTTAGTACACTTTGCTTGTGGAACTAACGTCTTGTTTTCATGTTTGTAATGATTTTTTTCTTTTTTTTTTTTTATGATTTCCAGTGGGTTCTGCGGGAATCTTCCGCGCCGATTTCTCATGCAGCATTCTCATGTGATAGTCAGCTGGTTTATGCCAGCTTCCTAGATGCGAGTGTTTCTGTGTTTAGTGCTGCAAATTTCAATCTAAGGTTGCATTGTCGCCTCAATCCTTCATCCTATCTTCCTGCTAATATCATGTAATTCCCCAAACCATTGTCTAACATCATTGTGTTTAAAATATTTGGATTTTTTTTTTTTTTTTTGAATAACATGCTCTCATGTTAACTTTGGTGATGCTTTTTTTTTTTTTTCCCTTTTTAATCACAGGATAATTCCCTGTTTGGACTAACTGATGTTTCACTATATTGACTTTTCCACTGGTTTTGATAAGTGAAAAGTCACATGACCCTTTGTTGTGCCTTTGATTGGTGATTTCTTTCTTGACTCTTTATTGCTTACAAACATGCAGGGCCTAATGAGATGATTGTGTTCATTTTCTGCATGCAAAATGCTTTAGCTTTGCTCTTAATTCTCTCAAGGCCAGCAAAAGATCAATGTCAGAAGTTGCATTGGCAAAATTTACATAAGATTGACATTTCTTCATGGAGTGGCAAAAAATAACAGAGTAGAGAAAGAAACATGCACAAATTTGATTACTGCTGTGATGGCAATGTCTGAAGTGAAAGAAAAAAGGAAATTTATAACTGCTGATATTTCCTGCTCAAAGGAAAGACTAAATAACCAGAACTACTTTTCAAGACATGCCAATTTACAATCTCTTGCCTGCAGTTCTAACGTGCATCCACTGGGGATTGCCACTCATCCACACAAAGCAAATCAATTTGCATTGGGGCTATTGGATGGTGGGTCCATGTATTTGAGCCGCTTGAATCTGAAGGAAAATGGGGTTTGCCTCCACCTGATGAGAATGGGTCAGCAAGCAGCATGCCAACTACTCCTTCAGTAGGACCTTCAGGTTCAGATCAAGCCCAGAGATGATCCAAAGCCAGAGCACAAGTTCTTTTATATTCTTGGCTTGCTGGCCCATTCCTAATTTAGGTATGCATGTCATTTGACTAGCTTCTGCTGGCTTTTTTTTGTCTTCGTTTTTTCTGTGGTTGTTGTTAAGTTTGACCAGCCCTTATGTCTGTATGCCACTTCTGATCATTCTTAAGCTTGGGAATGCTACGGCATAACTATTCATTCCAGCCAACTAATTAAACTCTGTTAAAGGACTTTGTAATTTTCCCCATATCAGATTTTGAATTTCTGTATTTCCTTTACTGCATTACTCAGTCCATGGTTAATGGTTTTAACCATGCTAATCCAATATACTTCATGGCTAAGTTACCAATTGTCACGTTTCCTTTTTGATCCATGCCTTTCTCTCTCATTTTGTGAGGAGTATCTGACCAGCAGTTATAGATTCTAGAACATGGATTTAGTATAATTTTTATTCCTTTGTTCCTTTCTCATTCGAATTTCGATTTATGTTCTCCATGCAGCTATGTAATTTACTTGAGGAACAACTTGCAGAAGATGTAGAACCTTGCGTGTTCCATGGGATACTATGTAAGGTAAATAATGTAGGACTGCTAATAGTGATTGCCTTTTGCCCTCCAGAAATTTCTTAAAGGAAGGTTTTTATGTATTGGGTACGAAGATTAATTTCTTCCTTTTCAGTTAGTGAATAGTATGAAATGGTTCTTATCTTACCCTCAGCCCTTGGCTTCCATCAAATATTAGAGGATCGCATTCTTTTGCTTTTGTATATCTGGTCAGCACCTTTCATTCTCTTTTATTCCCTTCTCTTTGGGATCTTGGGTATTAGTAATATATCCAAATTCAGTCATTGCATCTGGCTCCTTATGAGAGGGTTTTGTCCTATGCAAATCAAGTTACTGCAAATTTAACATAATTATACTATAGCATAATATTATTAGTCTGTCACAGAATCCACCTTTTTCTTTTATAGACAATTAGGATACACATGGTCTTGCTTAATAGTGCAACTTCAACTAGGTGTTAAATTTTGTTGGGTAGACAAACAGACATAGGAACAAAGGAGAGAGGAGCAGATGAAGAGACAAAGAGGAAACAAGTTATATTTTTCATTCACACCTATTTCAATTCAATTCATCGGATTACATACTTATATAAATGGAAAACTTCAATATATAATTTTTCTTATTTCAAGGATCACACTTTAGTTTTAAATTTCTAATAAAACTTGTCAAAGAGGGCATTAATTAATAAAAAACAAGTTTACATGCCAACATTTGCCCCCCTTAAACTTGTTCTTCCTCGAGCTTGAACTCCAAGTTGCCTCCTTAAGTGCTGAAAAACTTCAACTTTTAAGACCTTCGTAAAGATGTCAACAACTTGGTCACTTGAACTCACATGCAACAACGCAACTTCTTTTGCCTTAATATATTCTCATATGAAGTGAAAATGAGTATCAATATGCTTCAAATGCTCGTGATGAACCGGTTTCTTATCCAAAGCAATTGCTAACTTATTATCCATATAAATCTTTGGTGTGTTTTCTTGCTGCAACTTCAGTTTTCAAAGTAACCTCTTTAACCAAATAGCATGACAAACATAGGAAGTTGCGGCAATGTACTCCACCTCACAAGTAGATAAAGCAACAATAGATTGCTTCTTAGAAGACCAAGTAAATGCAATATTACCAAGATAAAACATGAACCCTGCAGTACTCTTGCAATCATCATAGCTACCAGCCCAGTCACTATCACTAAATCCAATCAATTCCATACCTCCTTTAGATGAATATAGCGACCGATAATCAATTGTTCCTTTGAGATATCTCAAGATTCTCTTGGCTACCTTCAAGTAGGAAGTTTTCGGAGTCTCCATATACCTGCTCACCAAGCCAACTCCAAAAAGTATATTAGGTCTTGTACAAGTTAAGTACCTCAGACAACCCACAAGACTTTTGTAATATGTTGGGTTCACTGGCTTCCCTTCTCTTTCCTTCATCAATATAATGTCGCACTCTATTGATGTGTCCACAGACTGACAATCCTCCATTGAAAACTTCTTTAGGACCTCCTTGGCATATCTTTCCTATGAAACTACAATTCCTTCTTCATCCTATTGCATTTTGATGCCCAAGAAGTATCTCAGTAGACCCAAGTTTGTCATCTCGAATTCCTTCTTCATTGATTGCTTCAATTCTCAAATCATGAAGTTATTGTTGCCTATGAAAATTAAATCATCTACATATAAATATACTAGTAAAATATCTTCATTAAAATTTATCCTCACATACAGTGAGTGCTCATAAGGGCACTCTGTAAATCCTTCTTGAACAAACTACCCTTCAATTCTAGAATTCCAGGGTCTTGGAGCCTACTTGAGCCCATAAAGTGTTTTCTTTAACCTGTAGACTTTTTCTTCTTGGCCTTCACAGATGAAGCCTAATGATTGCTCGACATAGACCTCTTTTTTGAGATTCTCATTCAAGAACGCTGATTTCATGTCCATTTGGTACATCTTTCATCATCTTTGAGTTGCAAAAGAGATGAGCAACCTCATCGTTTTAAATTGAGCAACCGGTGCAAAGACTTCTTCATAGTCAACCCTATATTTCTGCTTGTATCCTTTCACAACTAGCCTTACTTTATGCCTTTTCACTTCACCTTTTGCATTTCTTTTTGTTTTGTACACCCATTTGACTCCAATAGCTCTATGTCCTTTTGGAAGAAAAGTGAGCTCCCATGTAACATTCTTATTTATAGCATGAATCTCTACCTTCATTGCCTTCCTCCACTTTGTCTCCTTGAAAGCTTCTCCATACGTTAATGGATCAAATCCCACAAAAAGACAGATTATTGAATTCTTCATCAAAATTAATATCAACAACATGGCTAAAGCTGTATATGTCTTAGATACTCCTCATTTTCCTCCCAATCAAGCTCCTCAAATCATCACCATTTGGCTAAATTTTGACTTTATGAGTGACGATGTTACTAGTGTGTCTTCCTTTTGCCTTTGCTCTTTATCGAGAGAAATTTGCTTCAACAAGTTAATGTTTTTCCAATCCCATACCTACTCTTGATCGAACTCAACATTTCTTGACATCACGGTCTTGTAAGTTATACGATTGTACAACTTTTAGCCTCTAAAATTCTCATCATAACCCAAAAAAATGCGCTTTTGACTTTTATCTTCCAGCTTTGTTTGCTTTTCTTCTTATACCTTTGCAAAAGCAATACTCCCAAAAATTCTGAGATGATTGACTTATAGCTTACGTGAACTCTAGGCTTCCTTTGGTGTGAAATCTTTGTTGCACTTTATTGGGAACCTATTTAATAGATAAACAAAACAAGCAACAACGTCTCCCCAAAATTCCCTTAGAACATTTCTCTCTTTTAACATACAATGAACCATATTAAGAATTGTTCAGTTTTTCCTCTCTGAAACACCATTTTGTTGTGGTGTTTAAGGTATTATGGATTGGTGAACAATCCCATTCTCTTTGCAAAAACTCTCAAACTCTTGTGATGTGTACTCGCCTCCACGATCAGTTTATAAACATTTTATTTAACTATCACTTTGCTTTTTAACCAAACTCTTAAAATTTTTAAATTTGGCAAAGACTTATTTCTTCTCCTTCAACATGTAAACTCATTTTTTTCCACTGTAATCATCTGTAAACATTAAGAAATACTGATTACTTCCAATGGAGATAGGCTTAATGGGTCCGTAGACATTTGAATGTACCAACTCAAGGCATAATGATGCTCTTCTCAATTTATACTTCTTGAAAGGCTTCCATTGTTGCTTTCCCACAATACAAACTTCACACAACTTACTAGGAGCTTCAATCTTCGGTAGTCCCATCACCATGATTTTCTTCTCCAACAACTTTAATGCCTTAAAATTCAAATGTCCATAACGAATATGTCAAAGAGTAAAGCTGTTCAGAGTAGTTGCCTTCAAACAGTTTGACTCATTAATGCCTAGCTTTAATAGAAACATCCTATTCTTGGCCATTCTCATATAAGTAATAAGATTATTATTCTTATCACGAATACTAAGAGTCAAATTCTTCATTGTTAGATCATATCCTCTCTCCAACAATTGCCCAATGCTTAAAAAATTACTTTTAATATCATACACATAAAAAACATCTGAAATGCAAAATTAACTTCCATTCTAGAGTTCAAAAATGACATCACCATTCCCTTCAATTGTCCTCTCGGGGAGATCACCGAAAGTGATGTTGCCTATTTGTCTTTAGTCAAGTTTAGTGAAAAATTCCTTTCTTCCCCACATGTGATTGGAGGCTCCTGTGTCAAGAAACCATGTAACAAATTGAAGTGGTTTAGGTTCATTATATGCCATCAATAAAACCAGCCCTTCATTAGCTTTTTCTTTATCAACTAGATTTACTTATTCTCCTCCATTATTTGTATTATACCAGCAATCATAAGAATAATGACCAAACTTCTTGCAAATTTGAAATTGGATTACAGAGTTGTCATACTTTCTGCTAGTATTTCTACCACATCCACTATCTCAACCTTGTCCTCGACTGCAACCTCCACCTCTTCCATAGCCATACCATTTCTAATTAGTTTCATTTCTATCATTGTGGTTGTTGATTTGCTCAATGGAGTAAGAACCTCAACCGCCTTGTCCTCTTTGTGCAGTAAATCTTCCTCGTTGATAACCTCTTCTAGATGATTCATTCTTCTTAAGTGAAAGTTATGTCTATAGTGCTTGCTCCAAAGTTTTCTCCTCTCTTTTCTTCTGTATTCTCTATTCATAGGCTTGCAAGGATCTTGAGAGTTCTTCAACAGTCTTCATCTCTAGATCTTTTGATTCTCCAATTACCACAGCTATAAAGTCAAACTTCAAGTCTAGAGATCGCAAGATTTTCTCCATTACTTGAATATCCTTCATCTCTTTGTCATTTCTTCTCATCTAATGAACAATAGAAATTACCTGAGAAAAATAATCAAAGATTGTCTCTAAGTTCCCTTGTTGTAATGCTTCAAATTGAGCTCTCAACAACTACAGGCAGATCTTCTTCACTTTATCAACTCCATCATACGCTTTCTTCAATATCTCCTAAGCTTCTTTTAATGTCTTTGTTGGAGCAATCAACTCAAATGTGACTTTATCGACTCCTTGATAAATCATGAATAATGCCTTTTTCTCTATTTTCTTTAGTTCTTTAAATGTCTCCTCATCCTCCTCATTTGATTTGGTATAACTAGTCTCCACAAGGTCTTATACATCAAGATAACCCAAGAAGGCCTCCATTTGGATACTCCACATTCCATAGTTATCTTTGGTTAATCTGGGCACCTGTGATTGAAAGGAACTAGTCAAAGCCATTGTTGTTTTGGCTTTGATATCAAAATTTTGTTAGGTACACAAACATACATAGGAATAGAGGAGAGAAGAGCAGACAAAGAGACAAAGAGGAGACACGTTATATTTTTCATTCACACTTACTTCAATTCATTGAATTACATACTTATATAAATGGAAAGTTCCAATACATGATTTTTCTTATTTCAAGAATCACACTTTAGTTTTAGATTTCTAATAAACCTTATCAAAAAGCATTAATTAATAAAGAACAAGTTTACATGCCAACATTAGGGATCTCCAATTTGTTTGGTCTAGCCGCCTATTAATATGTCTCTTCAAAATAAAAACTATTTGATGCAGTTCAAGACAACTTAAATAAGGTAGTTAGTAGATGAAGTAGTAGTCAATTTGCCATATGTCCTCGTAGTATTAGGCCAAACTTATGCATGAGCTGTCATTTTACTGTCTAATGCATGTTGCCTTACAACTAAGGTCTTAAACATTTTTGTTTACTTGATGTCAATACCTTAATCTCTCTTAACATGTCATTCCCATGTTCTTCTCATATCTTACTTGTTTAAGTGCCTATACCCAATCTTTAGGCCCACGCAATGTGTGTTGGAAACCAATCCTTATACTATGCAATGTTTGTTGGAAACCAAAGAAATACAAAATCTTAAGATATTAGATGCATTGGTCTTCTTTTTCGGCCTAAGCACTTTTTCATTTGACGTCAATGCCTTGCTTTTTCCTAACTTATTGTCATGCATGCGTTCTTGTCATTTAATTGCTCAACTGTTGAGGTGCCTACACTTAATCCTTATACCTATGCAACATATTTTGGAAACCAATCTTTGTACCCATGCAACATGCAACATTTTGTTGGAAATAAAAGAAATTCAAAATTTTAAACGTTGGGTGCATTAGTCCTCCTTTTCAATATTAGATTTTTGAGTGTTATTACCACTTATTTTTTTAACTACGAATTAAGATTTAAATATTGAATTTTAAAATAATTTAAATAAATAATAAATTTGTAAGTTTAATATTATATTTTAATTTAAAAATTTTAAAATATTAAATTTATGAGTATTTATTCATCTATTTTATTTTTAATGTAAAATTTTTTAAATCACATAATTCTCATTTAAAATTCTAACAATATTAGTTTAAACTTTAAGTCTAAGTCTTATTGGAGATTTCTATGTAATACCAAGTATATTGACCAAAAATTTTATGTAGAAACTCATTTGCTTATATATTTAGACAACTAAATTTACTCTTCTTGACAATTTGTTAAAAGTTACCTTCAAATACATTGTTATTAAGTTTCAGAAATACTATAAAACAATATATTCTCTAATAATTGTTAGTTGACTTGAGTTTGGTCCAATTATTAGTTTGAACTGTTACCCTAATTTTGAGAAAAAAAAAAGAATTGGTAGTTCTAATTCTAGCTCCGTTCCTTAGATATCTACTAGTTCGATTCCAAAAAACCACAAAATTCAACAGGACTGTTCTCAGTAATGGCTTTACCAAAATGAGAACTAATTCCTTATTAACCTTAGTTCAATTTGAACCTAAATAGGGGTCCCCCCTAAAACTATCACTAATAGCCTTCTACAATATTAATAGGTGATCTATTTGGCTTTAAGGCAAAAACTATGATCTCTTTACATCATCTTATAAGCCTAAGGTTTAGTTCTCTTTTATTAATTTGAGTTTCAATTCTCTCTTGAAAATATTTTCTACATAATTCTCTTAAGGGTTTTATTAACATCATTGCTTTGGGAGCAAATGGATCAAAGTTTAATATTAAGTTATAAAAATAATACCACTAATCTCATTGATGTCAAAAAAAAAAAAATTGATAAATAATATCAAGTTATCTTCAATATTCAAAAAAATTCCCATTAAACTTTGCTAAACATGGTATTATTAGAAAAATTAAAAAGTAAGAAACGACCCCTTTAGTTGGCTTGCTATATTGTTCCTCCAAAAGTGGGACATGCATGTGGCAAGAGTTCACTATTTAGCTATCTAGCTACTACTTGACCTTTCAGGTGGAAGTTGGCTCATATGGGGGCGATAAAGGATATTTTTTTATGAAATGACTTCATTTTTTTATTAATTATAATATACTGAAATCCTTTTTTATTGAGATTTAAAATTAGTAATATCAAACACAAGATTAAACATTAACATAATATTTTTTTATTTTTTTTAAAATACAAAATATAAGAGCTCATAAATTAAATAAAAAAATTAAAATATATTTTAATTAATTAATTTATTTTTTAATTATTTAATTAAAAAATTATAAAATTTAAATAATTAATATAATTATATAATTAAAATATAATATAAATTATTTTTATGAAATTTTAATATTTAAATTTATATAATATTATAAAAATTAATTAATTATATATACAAAATTAAATAATTTTTATATAATATATTTTAATATCAAAATAATATTATTATTTTAATTTTACAATAATATTAATTATTAATTAATAAAATAAATAATAATTTTTAAAATTAAATAATAATTATTATTAAAATTATAAAATTTAAATCTCACCTATTTAAAAAAAATAAATTAAAAAAATATTAAAATAAATAAATAAATAATAATAATATATTATTATTAAAAATAAATAATAATATATAATATAATAAATAAAATAAAATAAAAATTGATATATTTTAAACGTGTTATCTAATTTGTCTGCGGGACCTTGCGGAGAAACCTAACATTTATTGCTCATATTCGTTCTACTTATACGTAACCGTCCATCATAATTCCACGTGTCAATCATCTGTTGGCTTTGGACTCCTGCTCGGTCACAGCCACCTCGCTGTTTCGGCACCGTTATGGTTCGGCTCGTACACTTGCTCTCTTTCGCTTGACTCTCTGTTTCTCCAGCTGAGATTATCGTAAGCGAAATGGCTCTGTGTTCTCAGTCAGCATTCATTACAAGGTATACTGATCACGAGAATCGATCGTTTTGTGTGCGTGTTCGTGTGCGCGTGTGCCTGTTGTTTTTTTTTTGGGGTGTGTTTGTTTCTCTGGAAAATGATTCCCGGAAAAAAGAAAAAAAAGGAAGAAAGAAATTCACGAAATTTTTATCTTTCACGCTCTTAAGCTGTGTAAAGTAGCTTTTGATTAGAAGAAAATAAAGTTTCTTTTTTGAAGTGAATAGTTTTTTTTTTTTTTTATATTTTGTTCAACTATTTTTGCAGGTTTTGCTTAATAATCGTGTTGATTAAGATTTTTTGTTTTAACTATATTTTGTTCTTAATATTACTTTTGTCTGTTTCAGTTATTTTCGTGACACAGCCTTTTTAAAAAAAAAAAAATTAAAACGGTGTACTGTTATACGTTTTTCTCTGTTGCTTGTAGGATTTTTTTTTTTGGTTTCTGTTTGGCAGCCGAGAAAATTTTGAGAAAAGGGAAAATGAAAAGAAAGTGGTATCATGAAATTAAGATACTGACTTTTATGTTTATGGAAGTTTATTTGTTGTTTAAGTTGGAGTGTGTATTGCATTATTAACTTAGCTTGTTTATTTGTAGAAAAAGTATATAAATGTTAGTTGAATCATTAGCTATAATTCTCTGTAGCTAATTGGCGCATGCTTTCTACCAATTTAAATTTGGCTATTCAGCTGAAAAGTGTAAAATGGCTTTCTTTTAAGGTACTGCAAGTTAACCGTATTAATGTCTTGAAGTCTACTACTACATTGGTAAAACAGAGTATTTAAGTGTTAATGTTATGTCAGATACTGTTTTTTCGATGGCGAGCAAACCTCGGTGCAGTGCCATAGTTCCCACTTGCTTAATGGAATGCTCATATGCAGGTTTGAACCCGAGACTGTGTGCTTACCTCATACAATTTTCAAATTTCCTTTGCCACTATGCTAGCCATCAGTGGTTCATTTGCATGACACTGGCTTGTTTTTGTCTTGTAGACTTTTTTTTCTGTTAATTTGTGGAGGAAAAGCAATTGATCATTTTGGGGTAACATGGGACCACGCTTAGTGCCAATGATGTTTGGAGAGGATGGGGTAGTTATCTGATTCTCTGCATTTACAATTTGAGCTAATTTCACTTCAAGTGAAAATGACTCCTTTTCCATTTGACATGCATTATGGCATCAAAAAGTGGTTTTACTGTGCATATTCTGGAAAGAGGGGAAAAAAAATGCAATATAATAAAGTAGTTTGAGTACTTTGGATGGAAATTTGGGTCAACTTGTGTCCTTAAGAATCCTTTGCTGAAAGGAGATAATTTTGATAAATCTTTTTCAGAGTTGAGCTTGATATACCAAACCATGTGCCATCCATAAGAGTGGGTTGCACATTCTTATGAACTTAGGACTTATTCTTTTGCTGCATAATTTACTGAACATAATTCTTAGGTGCTTTCAGTTGTTGGTGATTTTGGACATACAATTATTTATTACATTCAAGCTAGAGTACAAATGACAATTGTCTCGTCTGAAAATTCTTCCCAAAGTCGTTTTCTTCATAATGATGTTGGTTGGACACTAATTCTGCTACACTGTTGTCATTTTTACAGGGTACACGATGGTGCATATTTTCATTCTTGGTGATTCTGTGGATTAGGGTCTTTCTCTGCTGTAATTTTTATGACATTTGATTGATTGCAAATATATCCTCAATGTTGGGAGCTTGTTCTAGGAAGCGACATCAATCAGATTATGAAGATAACTTACCTGGAGTTCTTTCTGGAAGGTATAGCAAATGCGGAAGCTCAAAGTTGTTGGGAAACTCATACTCTAGATCTCTCAATGATTTACGGTGGGAAATTGGCAAAGGTCCATCCCTTATGGAATTATGTGTTAAACAAATATGTGATGTATACATTTCAGCATTATGCCTGGGTGCAGCTGCCAGTTGATTTGTCTGGACTGACTTGTCTTTTATGTGTTTTCCTTGAACAAGACATAGAGAAGTATAAGACATTTTCAATGCTTCCAAGGGACGTCAGTCAGCAGATCTTCAATGAATTGGTGTATTCTCAACGACTGAATCAGTGGTAATGCTTTCTTGTCCCATTCTTCTTTTTTTCTTTCTTCCCTCATTTAATAATTTACTTGCAATAGCTGTCAATATACAGAAGCATTAGCATCCTATTTCCCTAAAGTAAAAGAGGGGGAAGAGGAGTGACCATAGGATAGGGAGTCATGCAATGTTCAAACCTAAAGTTATTGAGGTACATGATTTTTCCACTTTTGCTATTGCATTTCCCTTATCTAGTTGTGCAGTCTCTTTGCTTTAAAGTAGCTGTTCATCAAAATTCAATTTCCTGTTGTCTTCACCTCACACACACCAAGGAGAAGATGAAGTTGAACAACTTAGGTTTGCATAGTGATTTGTTATTGTTTACACAAGCAGTACCTTTCCATTCTGATGGTCTAAGTATGCACTTTCATATCAGATTGCATGGACTTCCGTACCAGCTCTTTTAAAATTGTTTATTGATGTAATTATATCTGACCCACAGAGCAAAATAACTAGCAAAAATTAGTGGAAGAAAATATCACTCAATGGACATATAAATCAACTGATAGTTTGGAAAATAAAGAGAGAGAAATTGCTTATCATTCAATTACATATATATTTTTTTGACACCCTTATCAGCCCTTTCTAGTTACAGAATGAAAGTATGCCATGCCAAAAGGTTTTAAGGGCATTAAATGACAACATATATGGGATCTAAAGTAGGACATTGATGTATTATGTTTTCCCCTATCTCATTTTATAGTGCAACAAAAGTCCTGATAAGTCTCCAACCCTCATAAACATAGTCATATGTTAAATTTCTGGCTTTTCCTTCTTTTGACCAAACTCTGTGGGTATTTGCTGTTTTGTCTGAGCTGTCTGGTGTTTTCTGCAATTTTTAATATCCTTGAAGGTCTTCTCAGAGTTATTCCTCTATTTTAATCATTTTGTTGGTAGATTGCTGCTGTCTGCATTTTACGATCAGATTTTGTAGACCTGTCAAAGTTGATAAGTTTGAGTTTTTGAAGAAACAATGCAATTACAGCCCAGGGAATGAGTTCCTTTACTGGCTTATTCAAATTGGTCAAGTTGTATTGGTGGTGGGCTTGTACACCTCAAGGGTATCATTAGCAGTTTCTTGGGTTCTGGGAAGGCATAAAACTTTCTTGTTATATACACATATATATATTGTTCATATTGGAACCCAGAGAACACGCCCAATTATGTAAGGTTGAGAAATTGGGTGATTTTCTTCATGAATTCTTTCCTAGAAATGATATACAACTTCTTTAAAATTTTAGACTATATGCAAGTTAGCTTGCTAAGAGTGGCTTGTAAGAGTTAAATTTTATACTTTAATAATGTGGCCTTCTCAATTTCTTTTCTTTCTTTGACAAAAGATGTTTAGAGTGCTGTAAGCTGACTGAGCATACCTTACTAATGAGTAATAACTGTTGCGGCATTTCTTCTCTGTTGTGAATTGATATGGATTTTCTTGCATGTGATGGGAGCAGTTGCGTACTTCTAAATTAGGTTTGAATTGGCCTGTTGATCAGTTGTTTGACATGCTTCCCTGTTGTGATGGACAGACAACATTGCTCAACCATATATTGACTACAGACCATGGGAAGGACATAGCAGTGATAGAGAATGAGATATATAGAGATGAATTTTGGATCCTTGTGTTAATTTATTGGATTGGAGAATTTTTGTTGTCTTGATAATATGACAAGGGGAATTTTTTTTTTGTTTTTTTGGCTTAGTGATGGTTATGTCACTTTGCAAAAAATTATTCTGGTCTTGAAGCTTGTTGTTTGATACTTACAATGGATGTAATCTTAACTTGTAGATATACTTTTAAATTGATTATATATTGTTGAATCAATTTGTTTCCTATTGTTGAATCTGCAGTATGGTGACGTTGACATTGATGGTTCCCTAGTGGCTGCAAAAACTACTGGGGCTCAGGACATTGTTATGCTGAACAATGGTTGTCTGTGCTGTTCAGTAAGGGGTGATCTTGCGAGGATGATCAGGGAATTGGTTGAGAGTAAAAACGGAAAATTTGATCTTATTGTAATAGAGACTACAGGTAGGATATTAATACCAGAAACAGACCTAAATCTAGATTATAAGCATCAGAGGTTGTTTATCTCAAATTTTTTGTGATCTGTAATCTTAGAGAAGGATAGTCTTGTGTAGCTTAGCTTCTATCATATATATGAAACTAGTTCCATGCATCAAGCAAACTTCCCTGTAACTGTTTGATGACACCCCTGGTTTCACTTCTGTAGGTTTGGCAAATCCTGCCCCAATCATTCAGACTTTTTATGCTGAGGATAAGTTTTTCAATGATGTGAAGTTTTTACAGTGTTGTCACTTTAGTTGTTGCTAAGTATGTTACTTTTCATTTGGATGAAGTCAAGCCAAAGGGAGTACTAAATGAGGCAGTTGAGCAAATTGCTTATGCTGACACAATTATAATAAATAAGGTATTCTTTGCATTTGTAGTTTGCAGTGCTGTTCATTAAACTTCTGTCACTTTGCATTGCTTGGGTATTCCTTGCATTTGGAGTAAGGTATTCTTATTTTGACAGAATTATAGTAAATAAGGTATTCTTATGCTGACAGACATGATGAAAGAGCTGGTTGGCTGAGACTGGGATTTTTTTTCCCAGAAATATTTTTAATGCTTCTAGATTAGCTTTTCTGGTAATCAATGTTGCCCAGGTGCTTAAAATTGCATGCCATGAAATGAAGCTTTCTATTTGAATTAAGACAACACAAAAATGAAATATGTGTCAGTATTTGTCGACCAATTATTGTGGCTAATAATCTGACCTTCAATGTTTGTCAACAAACATCAAGGTTCAGTCTTGCATTTGTTTTAGTTGTAGAACCTCTCTAGTTGTAACTAATATCAGTTATTTTTATTTTTACTAGACTGATCTGGTTGGTGAGCAAGTGATTTCTTCTTTAGTGCAGTGCACAAGGGTAAGTATTCTGCTCTTTATGTTGAGCCCTTTCTTTCGTTACAACTTGAATTTCTTTGTGAGCTGACTTGGAGTGAGCTTTTGCCTCTTAATGCAGAACATTAATCACATGGCTCATTTGAAGCAGACATAATATGGAAAAGTAGAGTTGGATCATGTGGTTGGCATTGGAGGCTTTGATCTGGAGAGGTAACTTTTTAACTTGCCTTGCTCCTGGATTTGAATTTCTAATTTTTTTTCATGTTCTCCATTGGTTGTCCTTAATGTTATTTTAGGGCATTTCTTGGTAGGAAGTCTCTGAGTATATTCATTTTATGCCTCTAATATGTCTCTGAGGCTCTCTTGTCTTGCCCTGGGAGTAAGACTGATTCTAGAAGTTCTGAGTATGAAGCTGGCAGTCCTTTAATTCTATTAGTGGGACACGATTGAGTTTTTTCAATCTCTATTGCTCTTCATAATTTATCTAATATATATTGAGTGATACAAGTTTAAATTCCATACTTAAAATCCTAATATTTCGATTTCACAAACTCTAATAAAATCTAGACCTCAACAACCTTAAATCCTCCCCTCCGGGCTTTCCTACATCACCATTGCTAACATCAAGTCCGCCACTATAATATAAAAATTGTATCATGAAATGAGCTAGTCTACAGTGCTATTTTTATGTGTCCAGCCTTATTGCAGAACTTGCTTCTACAGCAGCTGCATAAATGGGGTTACATTTGATGCTGCTATAGAAAGATTAAGTGCTTACTCCTGAGCTGTTGCCCACTTCCCAATAGCTGTTAAAGAGGTAGGGTGTTTCAACTGCAATATTTATCATTTTCGTGTATTGGTTATGAATGTTTGTTTGTGGCTATCTATCTTACCGCATATTTCTTTTTACAGGAATTCAATAAATTGATGCAGTGGTCTGTGGTCTTTATCTAATAATAGTGGTTCCAGCATTTAGTTTAGCAGATCAAAGAAATTTGAGGTATCATTTAATTTAGCAGATTATAATACACGAACCAATGGAATACAAAGAGTTGAGTGAAAAGAGAGTCCCATCCTTTTGTATCACTGGATGAAAATGGAAATTCTAATTCCATCTTTCTCACTAAAATCTTGCAGTTCAAATGGAGAAATGGTTGGTTCTACTCTCCCTCTGAAAAGGCAATTACTGAAGGGAGACCGGATCCTAGTCCTCTACAAACTGCTTGGCTTAAGGAGTTAAATGTTGTCTAGTTATGCTGTTAAATTGTGCAGTTGTGTCTTTTAATTGATTCTTTTAAGGAGTGCCTCTTTTGACCTTAGCCTCTATTCCCAGTTACAGTATTGTAAAAAAAATGTCTTCTACCTCGAATATTTGTAGTCTGATAAAAGAATCCAATACAAGTTGAGTTGGTGACAATAACAAAATCTAAAATATATGTTTGGATTGGATTTATCTTGTAACTAACTAACAAAGGAAATATCGGTAGAATTTAGAAATTTGAGTGGACATTGAACTTGTTTATTCTGTCCGTGTCAATGTGGAAAACAAAATCCTTGCAAGACACGTAGGTGAATGAGTTAGATTTCTAAGAAATTACTGTTCTTTTTTTTTTTAATTAAGTCATCAACGGGCCTTAGAAAAATTCAAATTTTTGTGTATAATATTTAAAAAAAAATTTTATAATAAATATAAAATAAAAAAATTAACTTGAAAAATGATCTTTAAATTATAGAAAAGATAACAGTGAAAGTTAAGGTATTTAATTTTTTACATGAAATAGAAAAATTGGTGGATTAGTGAGACTATAATTGCAGTAAAGAAAACATTAATATCTATAAGAAGTTGTGCCTTTCTTACAACTTCTTGCTACAAAATAATAATTTTAATTATAATTAGTAAAAAAATATTTTAAATTTGTAAAATAGGTTTTATCATATTAACATGAAAATCTCTTTATATTTATAATTTTTTTGATTTGTTTAAATAATAATATTAAATATAATAAAAAAAAATAATAAATTATTTGTTAAAAAATTATTATATTATATTTTATTTCAAAATTTTATAAAATATTATATATATTTCATTAAAACTCTATTTCACATGTTATTAATGAGAAATTATATTAGTGTATCATATAATGAGGTCAATTTATCATATAATGAGGTTAGATTAATTAATTTATATGATATCATATTTTAAATATATTTTAAATTAATATTTATATAATAATTTTTTAAAAATATATATTTAAAATTTTGATTAAATTAAAAAATAAAATAAATATGTATATATATATTTATTTATTTATTATATATTTATAATTAAAATTTAAATTTTATAAGTATTTGAAAAAGACTTAATTTATCAAATTAAAAATAATTAATTATTAAATTATATCATCTTATAATATATATATTAAAAAAATTATAATTAGTATACTTTTTCTTCTCTTTTAAATTATATACAAAGATTTTTTTTTTATATTATATGTGAATTGATTTTATAATTACAAAACTAACTCTTATTATCTAATTCTTATTCTATCTTGTAACTAGATCCATGTAACCATTGATTTCGTTGTCATATTGTGAAAATGATACCATTCATTTAGTCTACCTTTCATTACACGGCAAGTACTTCTCACTTGGTCTACCTTTCATTACACGGCAAATGTGCCTTTCATTACACCCGCAAGTGCTTCTCATTGGTCTACCTTTCATATTTTGGAGGTGATACGGCAGCCTCCCCAATAACTATTGGCAACTTGGCATATTATTTCTTGTAAATACTAAATAAAGGGCATTGACGTTGACTGGAAGTCAGTCTAAGCGATTGTCATTTGTTTAAGTTTTTATTTCCAGGAGACAAAATGTCTGTGTCATATTTTCTTGTTCAAAGTTGTTTTCTTTGTGTAATTTCTTGATCGACAGGTACCGAAGACAATGACCTGTACGGTTGTCATTGGAAGACTATCACAATCTGAAAAATTGCCATTAGGATCTTTCATTTTTTTCCACTGGTCTCTCAACCCGTGTCACAAGTTTCGCCTTTTTTTTTTTTTTTTTTTGTATTTTTAGTTTTCTTTTCTTTTCTTTCCTTGTGACACGGGTAGCAATGACTTTCTCATCTATCCATCATTATTTTATAAAATAATATATAAAAATATTTTTAATGAAACATATGATGAGTAAAAATTATTGGAATGGTTAAAAAAAATTTGTAAAAATTAATTTAAATATTTGATAAAAATATGAATATATTTTAAATTTTATTATTTTTAATAAAAAAATTAATGATAATATTTTTATAATTTCAGAAAAATTAATTCTGAAATTTTAAATAAAATAATCATCCCAATAATTTTAATACGTGTTGGACACGGTTTGAAAAAATCTAAGTCTCCATTAGATCGTGAACATCAATTTCATTATTCATGCTACAAGTCAAGGTCTTTTATGAACACAAAATTAGAAAATATTCCACAAGTTACAACTCATTTTTATAGGGAGAGATTTAGTTTTGTAATTAGTGAAAAAAATATCTTAAATTTACAAAATAGGCCTTATTACATTTTCATAAAAACTTTTTTTAAATTAATAATTTTCACAATTTGGTAAGGTGAAATAACCATATTAGATATACAGAAAAACAAAAATGACCAAAAAAAAATATTTCTTTGTAATGAGATTATTGAAGATAAAGTTTGGGTCTAATTGAAAATATTACTTATAAATTTTTTATTTAGTCAATTGTCATCTATATCGAATAAAAGTAAAATGAAAATTTTTGAAATGAAAATTAAAGTTATCTTATAACTAAAATAAGTTTGAGATGAACAAATTAAAAAAATAAAAATACATAACTAAAATGATAAAATTTTGGGGATTGAAATAATAAAATGTGTATATTATTGAAATTCAATATTTAACTTGAAAAAGAAAAAAGAAAACTTCATATCAATTTTTTTGATACATTTGGAATTAAAACTCATAATTTATAAGAATTTGATTAAGGTGAAATTTGAATATTGTGCATTTCACTTTATCCAATTAAATTAAATCTAAAAAGCTAATGTAAAAAATAATTATGAAGAAACTTAAAAAAAAGAATAAAAATATATTTTCTAAATAAAGAATTATAAAATATAAGATATCAATTTTATATTTTATAAATGGTTTTAGAAGTAAAGAATGAACTAACCCATGTAACTCTAATTAGCTTTTTGGTCAATTAGGAAGAGACACATGTCTCTTCTTTTTATTTTTTTTTGATAACAGTTTTAGCGGGTTCAAAGGCGCCACAGGGGTGTTACTGCACCGATGTAACAGTGATGCTTCTCATTGGTCTACCTTTTATGACACGGCATGTGGATCTGAGTCCGGCGTTACAAAATTGACTCCTTTTCATGTGTTGTTCTATATATAGGTGCCTCGACAATTACAATGGTGTGTGCAAAAATTAAAAAAACCTTTCCAATTTTTCTTTTTGTGCTTGTTAATTTGCATGACAATGGAGTTCTGTTTTTCCAGGAAACATGTGTTGTGGGTTCTGATCACTTTAATATGGTTAAGTGGTTATAAGAGTTGCCTAGAGGAAGAGAGGTTGGGTTTATTAAGTATCAGGGACTACTTCGAGTCAAGTGGGGCAAGGACAGAGCTTGCGTTTCCTTCCTGGACTGATGATCTGGCATCTGACTGCTGGGAACGAGTCAAGTGTAATAGCACCACTGGCCGAGTGATTGAGCGCTTTCTCAATAACACTAGCCAAGGAACAAAACAAATGAAATCAAAAGGAAAAGAGTGATGTCAACATCACTAATTATTTTAGTAATAATCACATACACATAAATATTAGGATAAGTAAATGGAAATTGGTTTATAATAATTGTCATATTCAGAATTGCCTTAATAATTATCATAATGATTTTATTTATATAATTGATAAATTCACCAAAATGATATTATATGTCACTATTAGGTGATGATTGGGAATTTATTTTTAAAAAAAGAAAAGATAAAAGGAGCATGAAAGGATGAAAATTATTATAATAATTTTTTCTTTCAATTAATCGATAAACGAGGTTGTTAGTCACTGGTAATAGTCGTATGGTCAATTAGTTTTGAGTAACATTTGGGCAACAACCAAAAAGTTATTATTAGTTAATGTTAGTCTTCTTCATTAATTTATTACTCAAAAATACCACCCAAAAATACAGCCCCTTTCAATCATCACACGGTTTTGATTGTACAACATAGGGCTGATAAATTTAATTAGTCTTATCCATTCATTTATCACTCAAAAATAATGCTCAAGTTTAATAAAAATAATATGGGTGTAACTTTTTGACTCCTCACTTCAAATGGACCCCATCCTTGTGGAAAAATTTTAAGAAGACTATAAGCCTAATTAATATATGTATTTTGACCCTTTAACACGTTGTTGACCTTTTTAGATGTTTGCATCAAAGAAAGTTTTTTATACTTTTCCTAGGGCTTTTTTATAAGCCAAGGAATGAAGCAAATGAAATCGAAAGGAAAAGAGTGATGCCAACATTACTACTTATTTTAGTAATAATCACACACACACACATATATATATTAGGATAAGTAAATGAAAATTGGTTCATAATGATTTTCATGTTTGAAATTGCTTTTGATAATTGTCATAATGATTTTTTTTTTTTTTGATAATTGATAAGTTGGCCAAAATGATATTATATGTCATTATTAGGTGATGACTTGAAAATTTTTTTCAAAAAAAAGAAAAAGATAAAAAGTGTATGAAAGAATAAAAAATATTATAATTAATTTTTTTTAGTTCATTGATAAATGTGATTGTTAGTCAATGATGATAGTTGTATGGTCTATTGGTTTTGAGTAATATTTGGGTAACAACCAAAAAGTTATTATTGGTAAATGTTAATTTTTTTCTATTAATTTATTACTCAAAAATATTACTTAAAAATATCACCCAAAAATTCTAGCTATTACCCATCATCACATGGTTTTGATTGTAGAGCTTAGGGCTGACAAAATTAATTAGTTTTCTCCATTCATTTATCATTTAAAAATAAAGCTTAGGTTTAATAAAAATATTCAATTTTAGTTTACTACTAATAATCAAATTCATTAAATTTTAATAAATAATTATGTAAGTATTATTTATTTGAAAAAAAAAAACAAAAGAGAAAAATCTTTTTATTCCCCTAAGATTTAATTTTATGTAAATCATTATTTTTAGCCTGTTGTCCTTGGGATTTCTTTCATGAAAAATATTTATGCATTTAGGTACAATTAATAAAATAAAATAAAGTATGATGTGATTTAATTACTAGTTTGTCAAAATGCATCCGCGATGTGGGGGTTGGTCTTGATAACTCGGTGGGTGGAAAGTTCTGCTTTTGGCCTTTACGTTTGAAGACGGGTGTATGAAATCAAGGCTCCATTAAACCAATGCAAGGCCGACGTCTGACGGGCTCTTCCGCGGAAGAGTGCAGCCAACCTTTGGTGGGGCCAGATCCACCTAGAAGAAGACTTTCACAGTCGTCGGTTGTTTTGTTTTAGTCAAAATATCCGGCTGTACGCGTTTCTTTTGATGGGCTGAAGAGTCACTCAAGCCTGATGCAGCCGAAGACCAACCAGTTAGGGTCCCAAAATTCTACTGGTCAAACTTTATTAAAAATACCAAAAAAAAATGTTATTTATTTTTTTTTCATAACCGACAGATTTTATTTAGATCTAATATCTTGATGTAAAAAAGAATTACAAAAAAAAAATGAAAAAAAATAATTTTATAGATAAGAAATTATATATACGAAGTTGTTCTACATAATTAAATATAAGGTATCAATCTTATACCGTTTAAAAAGTAAAGAATGAATTAACCCATTTAACTCTAATTACCTTTTTGATCAATTAGGAAGAGACACATGTCTCTTCTTTTTATTTTTTTTGATAACAGTTTTAGCGGGGTGTTACTGCACCGATGTAACAGTGATGCTTCTCATTGGTCTACCTTTTATGACACGGCATGTGGATCTGAGTCTCGCATTACAAAATTGACTCCTTTTCATGTGCTGTCCTATATAGAGGTGCCTCGGCAATTACAATGGTGTGTGCCAAAATTAAAAAACTTTTCAAATTTTTCTTTTTGTGCTTGTTAATTTGCATGACAATGGAGTTCTGTTTTTCCAGGAAACATGTGTTGTGGGTTCTGATCACTTTAATATGCTTAAGTGGTTATGAGAGTTGCCTAGAGGAAGAGAGGTTGGGTTTATTAAGTATCAGGGACTACTTCGAGTCAAGTGGGGTGAGGACAGAGCCTGCGTTTCCTTCCTGGACTGATGATCTGGCATCTGACTGCTGCAGCTGGGAACGAGTCAAGTGTAATAGCACCACTGGCCGAGTGATTGAACTCTTTCTCAACAACACTGCTAGCCTGGAACCACAGCAGTTTCTAAATGTGTCCTTGTTTCTTCCTTTTGAGGAGTTGCACAAGCTAGACTTGCATGAGAATTGGTTTAGTGATTGCTACCAGAATCATGGTACATACTACACTTTTTTACTTTTCCTTCTTTGCCTCTTGTTTTCATGTGCACAGCAATTCCAAACCCACGCAGATCTGCAGACATAGCTGAGTTAGCTTCTGTTACACAAGAGATTTTTGAGTTAAAAATTGTTTTAATCTCTTAATTGGGAGAGTCATGATTATATATTGGTTCAATTGTTTCTAAGATTAACTTGTCTTGTAAATGCATAAGCAGAAACATATTCATTCTGTATTTATTTAAGGGATTTGTTGCATAACCAAGAAAATTGTTCCTGCAGGTTTTGAGAAGATTTCCAATTTGAAGAAGATGGAAGTCCTAGATCTTTGTTGGAACAACTTCCAAAACAATATCCTACCATCTTTGGGTGAAATTACATCGTTGAGAAGTTTGAATCTGAGTTCTAACAATTTTAAAAGATCTTTCCCTGTTGAAGGTACTCAAATTATCTTTCATCAAACTTTTTTTTTGAAAAAAAAAATCATTTAATTCTTTTAGTTATTTATCATTTTAAATTTCAAATTATAATTTTTATTAGCAAAAAACATTCTTAAGTAGTTTTTAGAATGGAATTTGAACTAGAGTACTACATGATCCAACAAAATTAAACAAAACACCCTCTTAGACATGATTATAAATTTTTGCATTTTGATTGGGGGAAATTGATCCCATAGTCAAAACCTTCTTTATTTCAACATATGCATCACAAAATTAGTACATATATGTTTTCATTTCTTGGTGGAACAACTATAATTTATCCCCAGAATTAAAGGCTCTCGAACACCTAGAGACGTTGGATGTAAGTGATAACTATTTCAGTGATCCCCCAAAGGTCGAAGGTAAAGACATCATTCCTTTTCTTTTCCTTTCTTTACTTTTTTTTTTTTTTAAATTTTCTTATTATTTCATCATCAGAAAAGATAAATAATAGTGGTAGTTTTTTTAAAAACTTTTGAAGTTATAAATTACAAAGTATTTTATAATTTTGTACTTTTCATCAATTTTTTGTATAATTTTTATTTGATTTAATTATACATATTATTGATTTTTAGGTATATTACATAATTTTTTAAAAAATAAATAAATTATAAGATAAATTTTTATTTTATTCATAAATAAGATTATTATAATATAATTTGCATATATTTAAAGTATAACTACTTTTTAATTTTTTTATCATTTTTGATATTTTAGTCAAGACATATTATATACATGTAGTGAAATTAGATACCACTATTATACATGTGATGTGAATTTTATATAATAATATTGGTAGACTCATAAATGCATTTAGGAGAATAATTATTAAATGCACCATGTATTCTAGATTTCAAGTCTTTGAAGAATTTGATAGTATTGGATCTATCGAGGAATAGATTCAATAGCAGCATCCTGCCCTTTGTATGTACCCTTACATCACTTAGGACATTATATCTTGGTACGAACAATTTGGCAGCATCTGTTTCCACAACAGGTATCGCAATTCTCTGAATTTAATTTGTTTTGTTCTTTTGTTTTCCCCTAGAGTCACAGTACTATGCTGTTGCAAAGCACTCTTTTTATTTTCTTTTTGGCAGAACTCTCTTCTTTGGAGAACTTAGAACAGTTGGACCTCAGTAGCAATGGTCTAAAGAATCTTGAAGGAATTGTTGATAGCTTGTCGAAATTGCAAAAGTTAGAGGTGTTGTATCTTGATGGAAACAACATCACGAAGAGCAGTGTTAAATCGTTGGGTGCTGTGACATCTCTGAAGAATCTCGATCTTTCATTCTGTGGCCTAAATGGAGTCTTCTCAGCACAAGGCATGTAAAAATTAACTCAGTTAATGAAATTTAGAATTCGTCTCTCTTACTCAATTTATTTTCCTTTTTATATATGTATCTGCAGATTTAGCAAGCTTGAAGAACTTAGAAACTCTGGATCTTTCTTCCAATCAACTAACAGTGCTGCCAGGTACAGCTTCCTCTAGTTCATGGGATTTTTGTGTGTTTGATGAGTGCAAGTGTTGAAAAGCTTCATTTAATTCATTAGAAAACTTTGATTAACAATGAAAAGAGAAGAAGAAAAATAAAAAACACCGAGAAGGAGAAAATGCCTTAACTACACAATCAGAAAAAATAAACAAGAAGAATGAGAAGAAAAGACATTTAACCTCATGGACCCTACCTTCATTGCTTACCAGTCCACCGGCAATCTCAAATTGCCCCAAAATCTTTCTTTTCTCCCTTTCTTTTTTCTTTATATTTATTTTTCTTTTTATATATGTATCTGCAGATTTAGCAAGCTTGAAGAACTTAGAAACTTTGGATCTTTCTTCTAATCAACTAATAGTGCTGCCAGGTACAGCTTCCTCTAGTTCATGGGATTTTTGTGTGTTTGATGAGTGCAAGTGTTGAAAAGCTTCATTTAATTCATTAGAAAACTTTGATTAACAATGAAAAGAGAAGAAGAAAAATAAAAAACCTACACAATCAGAAAAAATAAACAAGAAGAATGAGAAGAAAAGACATTTAACCTCATGGACCCTACCTTCATTGCTGTACCAGTCCACCGGCAATCTCAAATTGCCCCAAAATCTTTCTTTTCTCCTTCTCTTTTTTCTTTATATTTATTTTCCTTTTTATATATATATCTGCAGATTTAACAAACTTGAAGAACTTAGAAACTCTCTATCTCTCTTCCAATCAACTAACAATGCTGCTTCCTCTAATTCATGGGATTTTTGTGTGTTTGATGAGTGCAAGTGTTGAAAAACTTCATTTAATTCATTAGAAAACTTTGATAAACAAAGAAAAGAGAAGAAGAAAAATAAAAAACACCGAGAAGGAGAAAATGCCTTAACTACACAATCAAAAAAAATAAACAAGAAGAATGAGAAGAAAAGACATTTAACCTCATGGACCCTACCTTCATTGCTTACCAGTCCACCGGCAATCTCAAATTGCCCCAAAATCTTTCTTTTCTCCTTTTCTTTTTTCTTTATATTTATTTTTCTTTTTATATATGTATCTGCAGATTTAGCAAGCTTGAAGAACTTAGAAACTTTGGATCTTTCTTCCAATCAACTAATAGTGCTGCCAGGTACAGCTTCCTCTAGTTCATGGGATTTTTGTGTGTTTGATGAAGTGTTGAAAAGCTTCATTTAATTCGTAGAACCGAGAAGGAGAAAATGCCTAATGCCTTAAGAACACAATCAGAAAAAAGAAATAAGAAGAATGAGAAGAAAAGACATTTAACCTCATGGACCCTACCTTCATTGTTGTACCAGTCCACCGGCAATCTCAAATTGCCCCCAAAATCTTTCTTTTCTCCTCTTTTTTCTTTATATTTATTTTCCTTTATATATATATATATATCTGCAGATTTAGCAAGCTTGAAGAACTTAGAAACTCTGTATCTCTCTGGGAATCAACTAACAATGCTGCCATGTACTGCTTCCTCTAGTTCATGGGATTTTTGTGTGTTTGATGAAGTGTTGAAAAGCTTCATTTAATTCGTAGAACCGAGAAGGAGAAAATGCCTAATGCCTTAAGAACACAATCAGAAAAAAGAAACAAGAAGAACGAGAAGAACACAATCTCTAATCTTTTTTTTCTCCATCTTTTCTTTTATTTGCTTCAATTTACTATTATCTTTCACATTTACTAGGAATTTAATATCTTGTATAAGATACTTGTCACTTTTACTTAATTTATTTTCCCTTTGATATATATTTACAGATTTAGCAAACTTGAAGAATTTAGAAATTTTGGATCTTTCGAGGAATAACCTAACAATGTTGCCAGCTACTGCTTGCTCTTTTCCATTGGGTTTTTGTGTGTTTGATGAGTACTCCTAAATTGCAAACCTTATAAAACCTTCGTTGTGGTACCAGTCCACCAGTAATCTTTATAGCTCGTCTTCAACAGCATTGTTGTTTTCCCAAATTGCCCCAAAATCTTTCTTTTTTCTTTTTCTGGCCTTTATCACGTGCTCCCTTTAAGTTGTTGCCGATTCCCTAAATTTATTGCTACTTCAAATTAAATCTCTAATCTTTTTCTTTTTCTCTATCCTTTCTTTTCTTTCCTTCAATTTATTGATATCCTTCACATTTTCTAGGAATTTATATAAGGTATCCATTTTTACTTAAGTTGTCACACTAAAAGCTTCTTTTACCCTCACAATTTCTTTTAATGTTACTCATAAACTTTTTCCTTCCCCAAATCTCATCAAATTGTAGGCATCTATTGTTTATAAAGGCATTCTTAGACTTTCCTTATTGTTAGTTCAAACTTAGCCTCTAATCCTTTTCTTTATTTTAGGCTTTGTTTTTTCTTTTCTTTAATTTACTAGTATTTTTGCATTTATTAGAAATTTTATACTTTTATATTTATTTTTAGTTTAAATTTAGTGTCTAATCTAATTGTTTTTTACCCATACTTACTTATGATCTTTAAAATAATTATGTAACTACTTTTTTGAAAAAAAAAAAAATTTGTTAGTATGGCAAATAAAACAATAATTCAAAGAAATTGGTTAATATATGTATTCTTTTTTATTTTTTTATATATGTATTATATTTCTTTTTATATTTGTATGTATAAATTTTCCTAATGAAAAAAAAAAAAAAAATCTAAACTACCATTATCTATGTCCATATAGCTTCTCTATCAATAGTTTTTTTCCTTGTCTATTGCATACAACACAAAGCCAAGGGATTACCTCTTATGCAACATATGAATGCTTTGGTCTTTAAAAGTTTATGATCATATTATCAAATATTGTATTTCATCATTGACATTAAACCAACTTAAGGTCTCTAAGGTTGAATCCAATATGAAGTTATGAAATTTAGCATAATATTTTGTCAAATGTAAATTGGAATTGCATTTATTTGAATTCTTTTATAGTTTTAACCTAATTTTTTAATATATTTGTTTTATTTTTGGAACAAATTTTGGCCAAATGACTTCCCTCAAAACTTTATCTTTAGATTACAATAATCTAAATGTATCTTTAGCTCAGAAAGGTAATTGTGAACACTTTACCAATGTTGAAAAGTAGCAATCACCTTTTGTCTTTTATGGAAAATTTTAGATATTGTATTATTTTTTGTTTCAGGTTTGTGTTCACTGAAGAACCTTCAAGAATTGGATCTCAGCCACAATAATCTCGGTGGAATTAATTCATCCTGTCTTGGCAAATTGACATCTCTTACATACTTAGACTTGTCATCAAACAAACTTGAAGAGGACATTTCATCATTTCCATTTGCTACTCTTAGATCCCTTAAGTATATTGATCTTAGTAATAATCTCTTTTGGGGTCAATTCTCTTTTTTCTCAATTGCCAATAACACAAATCTTAAAGTGTTGTTATTATCAAGCGATAACCCCAAGCTAGAGATCCAAACTCAATATCCATATGATTGGCTACCTATAGTTCAACTTAAGGTTATTAGGATGTCAAATTGCAGACTTAACAATATTCCTCATTTTCTCACTCACCAAACTGACCTAAGAGCCATCGATCTCTCCCATAATAACCTCACAGGAACATTCCCCATTTGGTTGCTTGAAAACAATACTAAATTGGAGGTTTTAAGTCTTAGTAATAACTCCTTTGTGGGTTTATTTGATTTATCCTCCAATTCTAGTTTTGTCGTAAGGCATATAGATATCTCAAACAATCACTTTCATGGAAAGCTTCAACATATTGATAGTATTATTCCAATTATAAAAGCATTCAATCTTTCAGCAAATGCTTTCGATGGTAGCATTCCATTCTCTGTTGGAAGCTTACACTATTTGTCCCTTTTAGATCTATCCAACAACAAGTTTTCAGGAGAAATTTCAGACACTTTGTTTGCAAATTCCTCTATGTTGGATGTTTTGGTGCTCTCAAACAATCAATTAAGTGGTCAAATGCCAAAGATGCCTAATAAAACTTCATTGATCTCCTTGTACCTTGATGGAAATCAGTTTACAGGCACTCTATCAAATTGGATCCCTCATTACCTAAGCCTCGACATTGTGAATATAAGAGACAACTACATATCAGGTGAAATTCCTAACTTCATTGGGAATCTGAGTTCAATAATGCTAAACATGGCAGTTAATAAGCTTGAAGGAACAATTCCATGTGAATTGTTTATGTCCAGCTTATCCTTTCTTGATATTTCTTATAACAATCTTTCGGGCACTTTTCCTTCTTGCTTAAAATGGTCATCACAATTAGAGCATTTGAATTTGGAAGGGAATGAATTCACAGGTACAATTCCAGAAACATTATTCAATTTTTCTGATATGAAGATGTTGAATATTGGAAGTAATTCTTTTTCTGGTGAAATTCCAACATCAATTGCCAATTTGTCCTTTTTGAGAGTTCTTCAACTAAGAGAAAATAATTTGAGAGGTTTGTTACCAAAAGAACTCTGCCAGTTAAATGAACTAGGCATATTAGATCTCTCACATAACTCATTTTCTGGTCCAATACCAAGTTGTTTTAGCCACATCTCTTTTGGAAAAGTGACTAAAGACACATCTTATTTTACACAAGATATTATGATGTCCTTTTCTTTGTCCTATAGTTTCCAGAGTATATTAGGGAATAAATATCCTATGTTTGAAAGCTTAAAGAGTGTCTTCATGCAACAAGCTCAAGTTGATTTGGTGATAAAAGCTATGCTCATGGTATACAAAGGCTGGCATCTTGAATTGGTGTTTGGATTGGATTTGTCATGTAACCAACTAACAGGGGAAATACCAAGAAAACTTGGAAATTTGAGCTCTATATTGACCTTGAACTTGTCTCATAATCAGTTGATTGGCTCAATTCCAAGAACTTGGGGAAATTTTGGTCAAATAGAGAGCCTAGACCTTTCCTACAACAAATTGAGTGGAGAAATTCCTTCAGAATTAATTAGCCTGCACTTTCTAGAGGTTTTTAGTGTGGCTTACAATAACTTATCAGGTAGGCTTCCAGATATGAATGGACAGTTTTCCACATTTGATAACAAAAGTTATGAAGGAAATCCATTTCTTTGCGGACCTCCATTAGATACAAGTTGCAATACTGATGTACCAAAACTGCCACCATCTTATGATGCAAGCAATGGAAAATGGCATGATGTCATTGATCCTGTGTTCTTCTTAGCAAGTTTCACAGCAACCTACCTCGTATTCTTGTTGGGTTTCGTGTCTATTCTTTATGTCAACCCTTATTGGCGACAAAGGTTGTTCTTGTTCATTGAGAATTTCATAGACGATTGTCATTTCATGATTTTTTATACTATTCCCAAATTGTTCACTAAAGTAGTTAGAAAGCCATATTTTGTTTGATTTTTTTGCTAGATTATGTATTTACATAGGTAGTAGTACTTTATGTGGCAATATTGGACATGTATTCTTGAATTTACTTACTATCTTCATGTTGCTACGTTGCATGTCATGTTTCTCTGAATATTGGATGTTGGGAAAGAGTTAGATTCTAAATAAACAAATTCCATAAGATGTAGATCAAATTGGATGCATATTAGACTAAATATGTATTAAGTTTCTTGTAACTTGATTATTGCAATGTGAACACCATATATTCATAAACAACAAACAATAAACAAAAAATTAATATTGCATTCATTACCACACATACATAAACAATTCTGGTTCACCAATTCTTTGATTAATTTTAACCAATGCGATTTTTGGGTTGTAACTAAACTGATTTCCAATTTTTTCAGTCAAGTTAGTTGGTTTGGTCTGATTCTTTAAACCTTAATTGAAAATTTCCAACTCTTATCTACAATTATTAACACACTTATCAGTGGCTATTGTCCTTGGCTTCAGTTAAGGACCTCCTTGATTAGTGTCAATATAAAAAATTATTCAGTTGTTGCAATTAAACACATTTTTGAGTTAGGGTAACTATCAAATAATGTCCAAATGCTATCTACTAATTACAAGTCAAAAAATCTTAGAAAATAGCTAGAGACTCATTTGCCCAAAAATTCAATGTGAGAGCACAATCGCCCTCCCATTCAAGTACCCTCCTTTCTTCTTTGCTTTCAGCCTACATTTCACTTGCTCTATTTGCCATATAGATGGGCAGATACTATGATTACCATATGTCAGTCCTTCCATCATATTTACCTAACCACAAACACACATGGCTGTGTAATAATATTCTTTATGATTAATTCATATTCTAACAATTATTTTAATAACATTTTTATTAAACATTTATAATTCTATTAGATTTTTTATACTATTTTAATTATTATTATTATATAAAATGTAATTTTTAATAATAATATTTTTATTTTTAATATTTTTATATATACTACTTTATCTCATAGTATTGTCCAATATGCCTCAAACCTTTAGCTTTATGGAATACCCCAATGATCAACTAATGGATTTACACCATCATCCTACTTAATGGATATGCGTGTGGGCTTTAATAACTAATGGATTGGCCTTGCCATAAACCATGCCCAAATGTATCACACTGCCATGGAGATGACTGAGTGAATTGTTTTGGACACAAATTCATTTTGGTAAGTGGCCAACCCACTAGATTTGCATATCAAGTCATTTTACTCGAGGTTTTATTATTACATGACAAAAAATTTTGATGCAAAAAATACTACAAATTTAAAAATGAAATTATTTATCTAGCACTTAATAATAGAGTTTTTTTTTTTTAATCAAAAACTCACAATTCAATGCTTATGTGGTATCCAAAAGTGTGAGTTGCCAACTTTTTCTTTTTTTCTGCTCAAAATATTTTTCTCCTTTTTATTCTTTCTTGTGATAGACATATTCCACTTCTTTTCCTAATTTCTTATTTCATTTCAGAACATTAATTTATTTTTTTTCTTTTCTTTTTTCATTTCAAAATTAACTCCACGTTTTTTCATTTCAAAATTTACACTTCAGAGGGGGGAACACAAATTTCCAGCATATGTTGTTCAAAAATCAGAAAAGAGAGAAAACCTCAAAAAAAAAAAAAGACACCTCAATTCTTTTTTTTTTTTTTTAACACCATTATAATCATTGGACCACAGCTTCTTTGCCTCCCACACTACCATCACTACACGTGACTTACCTTTTCGACAGATTTGAAGGTGAAGGAAGTCCATGCCTTGGGTATACTTATTCACCAGGGAGCTAGAAACATAATTCTTAGGATTAACAAGATATGAACTCAATTTGTGAGTGGAAGGGCAGCCGCTCAAGGACAGGATGGGGACTCGCCCTGGTATACAAGAAAATACATGTTGGATAAATAGTTTTAAAATTTTAAGCAATCTAACAATTAAATTAATAAATTGACTATCTAAATTCTAAATTAATTCAGTTCTCTTATCAAAATGAATAGAATAAATAACTCAAAGAAAATTGGCCGAGTCAATATTAAAAATTTTATTTTTTTTAAAAAACTTGTATATAATTATATTATTTTATTAATAATTTTTATAAATATATATTTAAATATTACTTTAATAATATTTTATATTTTATAATATAAAAATATTTAATTATATTTTAAAAAACAAGAACTAGCCGACTAGTCCAACTAACTGTTAACATGATAAATTAAACCTTAAATAGAATTAGGCTCCGATTTTGGTTTAAAAATTATAGTTGGATATTAGTAAAACATATTTATTTTGAAATTCTTTTATTAGAAACAATTTTTTCTCAATAGAAAAAATTACTAGGTGTGTAAATAAAAAAGACTAAAGTCACAAACAAGGGAAAATCTTATGAAACAATTTTATTTCAAATAACAAGCAACCAAACTCATGTCACAAATATAAATTATATTTTTTTAATCTCTCAATAAAGATTTCATTTTTGGTACATTTTTCAATTAAAGTATTATGACTAATACATATATTGTATATTGTGTCTATTAAGATTACATCACCAGCCATGTGACACTTCATTTATGGGATTATCAAAAGTAGTATTTACCATTCTCTAGGAGTCGTTACTATCTTTTAGGAGTCTTTGCTATTATCTAAGAGTCATTGTTATCTTTCACGAGTGTTTGAGACCATGACAGCTTTGCTCATAAGGTCAACAAGGATTAGGAAGCCAAATCTTAAATATGCCAATGCAACCATACTAGAAGAATCAAGTGTACAAGAATTAGAAACATTTAAGGAAGTAGTTTAGTATCTAGAGTGGACCAAAGCTATGGAAGAAGAAATTGTTGCACTGGAATGAAATCAGACTTGGGAGCTTATGCCAAAGCCTAAAGATGTTGAGCCAATTTCTTGCAAATGAGTTCATAAGATAAAGCGTCGCATGGATGGATCAATTGAGAGACACAAGGCTCGTTTGGTGGCTCAAGGCTTCTCTCAACAATATGGAATAGATTATGATGAAACCTTTAGTCCAATTGCAAAGCTTACTACTGTTAGAGTCTTACTTGCACTTGCAGTGAGCAAAGATTGGAACTTGTGGCAAATGGATGTGAAGAATGCATTCTTAAATGGGGAATTGGATCGAGAAATCTACATGAATCAACCAATGGGTTTTTAGAATCAAGATCACCCTAAATATGTGTGTAAGCTACAGAAGGTGCTTTATGGATTAAAGCAAGCATCGAGAGCCTGGTATGGTAAAATTGTTGAATTCTTGACTCATAATGGTTATTCTATGACACCTGCAAATTCTAGTTTATTTGTCAAGGCTAATGAAGGGAAGCTAACTATTGTGCTTGTATATGTAAATGATCTAATCATATCTGGAGATTGTGAAGAAGAAATTCTCAAAACAAAGGAGAATTTATCAATTTGGTTTCAAATGAAAGAACTTGGGCAACTCAAGCATTTTCTTGGTCTAGAGATTGATCGTACCCAAGAAAGAATATTTCTTCATCAACAAAAATATTCTAGAGATTTGTTAGAGAAATTTGAAATTCTGAAGTGCAAGCCAATATCAACGCCAATGGAACCAAATGTCAAGATATGTGCCCATGAAGGAAGAGATTTGGAAGATGCAACGATGTATCGACAATTGGTGGGTAGTTTGATCTACTTAACTCTAACTAGACCTGACACTTCTTATGTTATTGGTGTGATGAGTCGGTATATGCAAAATCCAAAGAAGTCTCACTTAGAAGCAGTTCGTCGAATTCTAAGATATATGAAGAGCATGCTTGGCTATGGTGTCATGTATAAGAAAGGTGAAGATTGTAGGTTATTGTGATGCTGACTATGCAGGTGATCATGATACCTGACGTTTAACTATTGGTTATATTTTTATGCTTGGGTCTGGAGCAATTTCATGGTGCAGTAAAAGGCAATCAACTGTGTCCCTGTCAACAACAGAAGTAGAGTATCGAGCTGTAGCAATGACAGCACAAGAGAGCACTTGACTTATTCAATTGTTAAAAGACTTGCATCAACCAACAAATTATACAGTTCCCTTATATTGTGATATGTTTTGGTAAAATTGTTATAATAATAATATAAATGGTCCTTTACCTCAATGGTAATGTACCCATTCCCTCATCCTTAAGTGAAGGTGTTTAATGTTACTTTCATTCCCAAAAGTGTCACATAGCTCAAATGGTTCAAAGTTGAATTGATTGATTTTAGCCAAAGCAATGTTTAAGCTGTGACCAAATAAAAAACCAAACTAATTCTCAATTTTTTTAGCTCAAATGGTTCAAAGTTGAATTGATTGAATATAGCCAAAGTAATTTTTGAGCTGACCAAATTGAAAACCAAACTAAATCTTAATTTTTTTAATTAAACTATTCAGCTCAATGCAATTCTCAAAACCTTGATTGAAAATTTCTAACTCTTATCCACAATTATTAATGTACTTATTAGTGACTTTTGGCATTGGCTTCAATTGAGGACCTCCTGGATTAATGTCAATATCAATAATATTTAGTTATTGCAATTAAACATATTTTCAAGCTAGGCTTATTAAATTAAGATGTTTCTCCCAATGTGTCATCTTACCAAAGGATTACAAAATTAAGAGGAGTGAGTTGATAGAATTATAGATGACTCAAGGTTATCTTAAGCGAAGACAAAATAATGATGACTTGGAGATCATTCAAGGAGGAAGGAGAAGGGGAATTGTGAAGTTTAGCGTGAGTAAAGGATAATTGTAATGACATTTTGGTTCTTTTAAGTCATTTTCAATTGCATTTTTGCAAATAAAAATAATTTTTTATTAATGGTGAATTAACTAAATATATCTTTTGTTATCACTCGTAATAATTAGAATATTTTTTATAATTTTTTAAAATTTATATTGTGAAGTTTTAATACACCATGAAATTAAAATGTAAAAGGCAATTTTCCCCACACATATTGTCGCTAGTAATTGAACTCTTTTGTAATTTCTGTTGCTCATTAGATGTTGGTGAAAACCAAATTCTGATGCTAAATTGAATCAATCCCTGCTTATGATGATCCTGCAGCTTTAAGAATCAATCCCTGCAGTGGATCAAGCCCAACACCTTTCAAGATAAAACCACAGGTTAGTTAATCAAAAAATGAAAGAGAAAGACCTTAGAGACAAGTTATAATATTGAATTCAATACGTCTTTGTTTCTTATATTCAAAATTGCTGCTATACAAGGATCATATATTAGTCTTATTCAGCTAATTGTTTGTCCTTAAAGCCACGGAAGCAAGTGAGAGAGAGGCACCAATATATTTCTTCGTCTTTATCTGTTTTTTCTTTTTCCTTTGTTTGGTTTTGTGAAATGGTTAAAGTATAGAGAATATATTTTATTATTCAATATATATAAAAAAGTTAAAGTTATAGTCACTTTCTATTACACTTGTCATTTCATTTTATTGCAACTGAACTTGAGTTATTATGGAGTTATACATATTTGTCTCATTTTCAAAATATATATAGGGATGAAAATAAATGTACTTATTATAGTTTAACATATAATTCATATTTAAATCTTACTCAATATTTTATATTTTATGTTAAATAATTTTTTAACAAAAGATTATAAATTTAAAACATTTTATTTTTATTCATTAATTAATTATGCTTTTTAATAGAAAAGGAGGGTTTATACTTTGTTCATACTTTCAATCCAATTGGCTTGCATTTAAGGAGAAGTATTAGAGTTAAACACATGTTCTACATTCAATGACTCAAGTTTTAGGTTTAATGTGGTTTATGGTTCAATAAGCTGAAGCAGTAAGGAAAAAGGTCGATTCTAAACATTAATTAACAGGGCAAACAGAGAATGAACCAGACTCCTTATCGGGACAAGTGGCATACTACTACAGTATCTTGTGTGGAAGGAATATGTTGTTAGTGACATTTCCATCATCCTCCACACCTCCATTGCCCTCAGGATCAATAACTACTGTCATAAAATTAGCCTATTCTTATTTTCTGTAGGTCAGGACCATCTGCATCTATGAGTTTATGGGACCTAAGGATTTCCCATTTGCTGGGCACTAATTAAGTGATGGTGCTTAAGTTCAGCTTCAACAATTCTCCATCTTTTGTTCACCCTCAACCTGAACTTCACCATTGCTGGACAGCCAGTTCTAGTTGCAGGCTTCGGGCAATTAGCTTTGCCCTTTTTCATGAAACCTACAGATTGCAGTGCTACTCCTATAATTGTGGATTACAGTATCCTTGTAGATGGATTCTTCTGAGCTCAGCCAGCTAATGTGGCCAAGGGATGGTTTTCTGCTCTATTTGTTAAAACAAGTTGTGGCCAAATGTTGAAGCATTTACAATAATATCAAAGGGCTGTGTTTCTCTTAATAGAAGCAAGCTTAGCTTGTGAACATTTCACCTGGTTTCCATAGTGATTTGAACAACTTTTGGAGACAGTTTCATCAATATCACTTACAGGGCAATGCATCTCCTTGCTGCCAGTCTTTCCAGTGGATGAAACAGCACTATTGGAACCAAAATTCCACAAGTTCCTGCAATTCAAGAAAATATACATATATCGTTTCAATAATCCAAAGGAGATGTAATGGTGTTTGAAAAAGGAAAAGTCTTTTAGTCAGTTTAGTGGGGTTGTAAGAGTATATTTTTGCAGATGGGGAGCATGGTATTTGAGAGCAGCAGCATATATTGAATCTTCAATTAAAGATTTTATTTATAATTCATTATACATTTGATTATTGTTTTTGTTTAAGTGGGGGAAAAGCTCTCTGGCCTCCTTTTGATTCTTCTGAACACCATTGTCAATAATCTTACAATCTTTTCATTAAAAACCTATACCTTATTTTTTTTATTCAATCCTTTTTTTTTTTTTTTGGCATGTCATTTCCTGTATTTTGTGCCACATTCTATTGTCCTTTTTCTCATCCAAATGTTCATTGTGCCGATAAAAATTCTCTCTAGAAAGTATGGGAAACAATTTAACAGATTTCCCAGGATGTCTGCTGTCCTTTCTGGCTTTAGTTTGTGCTTATATAGGATTTATATCCTTGTCTATGGATCTAAGGCCTTGTTGTGATTCATTTGCTAGCTTAATCAGGTTTTGCTATTTTGTGCTTGACCAGCATATTAAAGGCTTCATCTGCACTATAGATGAGCCAAACAGGACGGGCTTAAGGAGAATGCAAAGGGCAAAAGCAGTGTGGTTCCCATCAGAATGTGTGGAGAAGCACAATAAAAATGAATAAGTTTACTGACGAGGAAAAGCGGCATGACTCCTACCTTGTCTGGTAGAGCTTACTGTTTCAAAACTCCCAAGCTGTTTATTTTGTTCCTCAAGATTTGCCACAAATGAAAATGAAAACAAATGTGGAAGCTTTAAGAGTAGAAAAATAAATAGTTTTTATCTTTCTATTTAAGTTTTCTCTTGCCCCTTTTTCCTCAATTTTGCATAGAAAAGCATTGATACATTTTCCAAGCCCATAATTCTCCACAATTTTGCCCATATGCACTACTGCTATCATGTCTGCATTTCTGATTGTTGTCAAACGATGAGCAACAACTACAGGTGTCCAGTTGTGCATAACCTTAACCAGTGCATCTTGGACAATGTGTTCTGATTCGGCATCAAGTGCACTCGTTGCTTCATTAAGTAGGAGAATTTTTGGAATCTTCAACACGGCTCTAGCAATGGCAATTCTCTGTTTTTGTCCTCTAGACAACTGGGTGCCGTGCTTACCAACCATTGTGTCAAGCCCCTGAAACATACATGTAATCATCCTAATTAGAGACGCAAAGCTTAAAAACAGTATAAAAAAGAATTAGTTTAAGAATTGTGAAGTATCATGCATGTAGAACAAAGCAGAATTATCAATGAAGTTGCAGAACACCTGCGGAAGAGCAGACATCTAAGTCCAATTTCACCGTGCATCTCTTCCAGTATCATTCCTTTCATGTCATAGGCATCAATCCTTAGTTTTCGTTTGATTGTCTCAAACATTGTGTATGCCGCAGCTTGCCCTGCTGCAAATGCATTCAAGGATGGAGAAGCCTGACCCAATGACCTAGTTCAACAGGCAAAACAATTAAGCATCTGCTTTCTAATTAAGCACTTACATTCCAAAAGTAAACACCTTCATTCTTGAAGTCTTGGATAATAAACATTATTTGCAAATTTGACTGCCATCAGTACTTACATCCCACTAGTCAGGAGGTCAAACATAACGGCTATGACCCCCCCACCATTATAGCCTTTCTCTATGATCAATTTAGATCTGTACCATACTGCAAGACCATAGCTGGCATAGATAACACAAACCATTACACCAAACCCCAAGCCTGAGGCAAGCCCTTGTTGAAAAGGAGCTTTATATGCAATTTTTAGCTTATTGTTATCTTTTTCAATGGCATGCTTCTCTCCTGTGAAAGATGCAACCTGCATAAGTACAAATGTATTCATCAAGATACATGAATAAGCAAGCAAGTTATACGTTGATCTGAATTTACTTATCTTTTGGCCTACCGTTCTGATACCTCCTACTGTTTGTTCTACAACATTTCGAGCTTCTGTGTGAGCAATTTGTCCATAGCTGGTCATTTTTGAAACTAAAAAATTAGTGGTTCCACCCACAAACTGCAAGTAGAGGAATGCAGAAAAGCAAGACTGATGCCAAACGCCATCCTTTTATAAGTGCAACCAAAAAGCCACCTATAAATGTTGATGGTAGCTGTATAAACTTCCCAACCTGTGATGAAAGCATTGATAAAGATGCAGTGTAGCATGGTCAAGCTGACAAATGGCTAGCAATGAAAATGAAGGTAGAATAACAAAAGACACTATACAATTCTTTGGAAGCACGAAATGACATAGCTTTTCACCCATGGCATCCTGTATGAGAACATTGTCACCAGACATTCTTCCAATGACTTCACCGGTTGTTGTTTCTGTATCAAAGAAGCCAATATCTTGTTTTAAAACTGTTCTCAAGAACAGGCCTCAAATGCGAGCAGCCTGTCTCTCTCCTGTTACCATCCAACATGAAACCTCTGCAATCAGGGACACAGTAATAACAAACTTAGTGTACAACAGATGATTTTTCTGAAGGGGTCAGTGATCTGTAATGCCCAAAATTACAGCCTGACCTACAGGGAAAGCCAGCAATGAGGGCTCTTTAGCCAATTAGATGAAACACCAGAAGAAAACAGAGATTCTAGCGTTCATAGTAAGCTTCTTAGAATCAGTTCCCAATACATAAAAATCTTGACTCAGAAGCATAATTCCAAGATGCCTTTATTGCCCTAGAAATCTTATTTGCTTGATCTAAAATTTCACATTGGCTGGTAAACCAGCAGTCCTGCTCGTATTTATCTTCTGTTCACATGCTAACAGAACTTACACCATTCACATGCACACACATGGAATACTCAGCAGGATACTATAGCTAGAGATAGTGAATTCAATTTCAGCTACCAAATATAGCCTAAAAAAGGTGCAATATGGCAAAGAAGAAGATTTAATCTGAACTTACCTAGAAAAGCAAGGATGAACGCATAAACAGCCAAGTACACCAGCTTTAGTAAGGCCTGAAAATCACACCAGAAAGTGCATGCTGAGTTATTAGAACTGAAAGGTTGGTTTTGGTAGTTGAAGAAACTTGCTCCAGAAGCTTTCCAGCAGCCTTTTTCTGTTTAATTTAAATTCAAAGTATTTTGAATTTAAACCAATGTAAAAAATCTGGTTTTGTAACCTTCTGGTATATATTGAAATAGAAGCTGGAAAACAAAACAGGCTTCTGCACATATCCAACCTGTGTTTGTTCCTGCCTTGATCCAATTCTCTGATTCTCCTTCATCTCCTTTTACTGCAAGTAAACACAAATCATCCCTATCTATCCAACACTTTGGTATCAGAGCAGGCAGCATCCACGGACCTTGAAAGCAAAGCAAACCAGTGAGAAGGAAAGAAAAGAGAATCAGTCAGTTGTGTGAAAAGAAAAAAAAAATTGAGAGAACCTTACACAGAACCAAAATCATAGTACTGCAACATGGCTTCCTCTAGTTTTTCTCCACTCCCACCTCCAAAGTTCACTGGGGAAAACTATGCTCAGTGGACAGTAATGATGAGAGCCTACCTTAGAGCATTTGATTTATGGGAAGTCACTGAAAAAGGCATAGAGCCACCCCCTTGCCTGCTAATCCCTCTCTTGCATAAATCAGACTCCATAGCGAGCAAACAGCTAAACAATACAAAGCATTGACTTGTATTCATTCAGCTGTATCCAAGACCATATTCAACAGAATCATGGCCTGTGAAATAGCCAAGGATGCATGGGACAGGTTAAAGGAGGGGTTTTCTGGTAGTGAGAGAACCAAAATCATGCAACTCCTTAATCTCATAAGAGAATTTGAACTTCTGAGGATGAAAGATATAGACACCATCAAGGAGTATGGGGATAAGCTTCTTAAGCTGGTTAACCAAATTAGGGTCGTGGGAGAAGACTTCCCTAATAAAAACATTGTGTAAAAAGTATTGGTGAGCATTCCAGAGAGGTTTGAGGCAAAGATCTCCTCTCTAGAAGACTCAAAAAATCTCAACACCGTAAGTTTGCCAATGTTGCTTAATTCTCTTCATGCTCAGGAGCAAAGAAGGCATCTAAGGCAAGAAGAGAATATTGAAGGAGTTTTTTCCATGAAGCAACAGCCCAAGTCTCAAACTAAGAAGAGGCAACAAAGTAAGCAGGACAAAAGGTCAGGGGATCACCCCAGGTCTGAAGGCAGAAAACAATATCCACCATGTGATTATTGTAAAAAGACTAATCACATGTCTAGACATTATTGGAAGAGGCCTGATCTAGTATGCAAAATATGCAACAAGAAAGGGCCTGCTGAGAGGATCTGCTGGAATAAAGGGAAGCAACAGCAGCAGCAAGCACAGAAACCTCAACAGGCACAAGTAGTTGATGAGGAGCAAATGCTAAAGGAGCAGTTATTTGTTGCAGCAGCCAACTCCATCAGCAAGAGTAACTGTACATTGCTTGTTGATAGTGGTTGTACAAACCACATGTCACCTGATTTACAACTTTTCAAAAGGCTTGATAGGTCTTTTATAGCCAAGGTGAAAGTTGGCAATGGTGATATAATACCAGTAGAAGGAAAAGGATATGCTGCCATCCACACAAATGCAGGTATCAAGTTCATACCCGATGTTCTATATGTGCCTAAAGTTAGTTATAACTTACTCAATGTAGAGAAATTATTAGAAAGAGGATATAGCTTAGTTTTCAAGGACAAGGCTTGCCTTATTTCAAATGCTAAAGGTATCTTCTTGATTAAGGTACCTACGCAAGGCAAAACCTTCCAATTGGAAGCAAGTAAGGTGCAACACCTTGCATTGCTTGCACAAACACAAGACACTATGTTTTGGCATAAAAGGTTAGGTGACATCAATTTTGTTGGCCTGAAGAGGATGCAAAGAAAGGGGCTAGTGCATGGTTTACCTGAGGTAGTAGAATTCAAGTCTAGCTGTGAGACTTGTTAACTTGGTAAACAAACCAGGTTGCCATTCTCATCTGGAACATCATCTAGAGCAAGTGAGAAGTTGTAGCTCCTTCACAGTGATCACTGTGGCCCTATGGATCACAAATCCATGAAAGGCAGTAGGTACTATGTCATCTTCATAGATGACTTGACTAGGTTTACCTAGATTTTCTTTCTCAAGCAAAAGTCTGAAGTCCCAAGTGTCTTCAATCAGTTCCAGGCTTGGATTGAGAAGTAATCTGGCTTCCAAATCAAGGCCATCAGGTTAGATGATGACTCAGAATATACGTCTGAATCATTTAAGCAGATCTGTAGAAATGTAGGGATTCAACAACAGCTCACAGCACCTTACTCACCTCAACAAAACAGAGTGAGTGAAAGGAAGAACAGATCCATTGTAGCCATGACCAGATGCTTGTTAATAGAGAAGGGACTTCGTAAATTTTTTTGGTTAGAGGCAGCAGCCACTTCAGTGTATTTGTTAAACAGGTTGCCCACAAAAGGCCCTTATTGATTCCATACCTTATGAGTGCTGGTTTAACACCAAACCTTTGCTGTCACATCTTAAGGTGTTTGGAAGCTGTGTTATGGCACATGTTACCTCAAGGAAAGAGAGGCAAGCTGGATCCTAGAGCTTCAATAGCTGTATTTGTTGGCTATACAAATACAACACACATTTATAAGGTCTATGACCCTATTTCTAACAAAGTCTTGGTAAGTAGAGACTTGAAATTTGATGAAGCCTTAAGATGGAATTGGGAAAAGGAAACTGCTGAGACTAATGAGAGCTCACACTCAAGTTCTAATCAACCTATGTCATCCATACATCAGGAGTCTAACTCCTCCTCTGAAGAAGAAGATAATGTTGACAACTCACCAGTCAGGGGCATTAGATATCTTACTGATATCTATGAAAGATCCAATATAGCTCTTGAAGAACCAGCAAGCTATGATGAAGCATCAAACTTTCCAGGTTGGGAAGCTACAATGCAGGAGGAGTTCCAAGTTTTGGGGAAAAACAGCACTTGGATTCTAGTGCCAAGACCACATGACAGAAAAGTCATAGGAGCAAAATGGATTTATAGAGTGAAATTGAATGCAGATGGAAGCCTATACAAGCTCAAGGCCAGATTGGTTACTAAGGGTTTCTCACAGCAAGGAGTGGACTACACAAATACCTTTGCACCTGTGGTTAGGTTGGATACCATCAAGCTTCTTTTAGCTGTTGCAACTCATAACCAATGGGAGGTCATCCAAATAGAATGTCAATCTGCCTTTTTAAATGGAGTGTGTTGCAAGAAAGAAATTTTTGAAACAGCCACCAGTTTCACCATTCCTGGAGAAGAAGATAAAGTATACTTGCTTAGAAAATCTCTCTATGGGCTGAAAGCAGGCTTCCTAGAGCCTGGTATAGTGAGGATCACACATACCCTTTACTCAAGCTTGCGGCTTCATAAGGAGTGTTCTAAAGCAACTCTTTATGTTAAAAACAAAAGCTGCTCATGTTCTTTATCTCCCTTTATGTTGATGATCTATGATCATTGTGACAATAGTATGTTGTTTGTCAAGTTAAGAAGAATTGAAAAAGCAATTTGAAAATGACAGATTTAGGGAGATGAAATATTTCTTGGCTTGCAAATCCAATCAATCTCAAAAAGTCATTTTGTTTCTCAAGCTAAATATGCAAGCCATATTTTACAAAGTTTCACATGCAGTATTGCAAAATGGAACACTCCATCAGCTCAAGGAATCAAGTTGAGAAAGAGGATGGCTCACCTAAACTGATGCAAGAGAATTAGAAGTCTCATTGGATGTCTCTTGTATCTTTTCAACTTCTAGACCCAATATTATGTTTGCAGTGAGTGTGTTATCCAGATTCATGCAAAACCCCTCTAAGTTGCATTATAAAGCTGCAAAAAGAGTGCTAAGGTACATCAAAGGCACTGTTTAATTTGGAATCATGTTCAAAAGTGTAGCAAACATGAAGTTAAAAGGTTATACAGATAATGATTGGGCTGGATCAAGTGAGGACATGAAAAGCACTTCAGGGTATGCATTCACCCTTGGTTCAGCTGTTTTCTACTGGAGCACAAGGAAACAAACTGCTATGGTTCAATCCACAGCTGATGCAGAATATATAGCTACTGCCTCAGCTGTGAATCAAGACATATGGATCAGGAAAATTATGGGAGACTTAAAGCTGGAGCAGAAGGAGGCCACCATCATTCACTGTGACAATCAAGCATCCATTGCTATATTAAAGAATCTAGTAATGCATGGCAGAACCAAGCATTGCAACATCAAGCTTCATTTTGTCAGGGAAAAGCAAGATAATCAAGAGTGAACTGAGTCTTTTGTCGCTTCAAAGATCAGCTTGCTGATATCCAAACTAAAGGATTGCAAAAGATTAGATTTGCTGAATGAGGATGAAATTGGGAATGCACAGCAGCAAACACCAAGGAGGAGTCGAAACGTCACGGTGCCCCTGCTTTGCTGAGCAACCTTGCAACCAAACTTCCGCCAAGTATCTAGTGATGTTAGTTTTGCGTCGTGTCAATTAATCGTTGCGTCAGAGCTTTCCAGCAGCTTTTTCTGCCTCTAATTTAATTCAAGCCAAGTTTTGGAAATTTAATAATGTCACCATCATACAACTTGTGTTATAATTTAAATATATGAATTCTGACATTTGTAAAAATATCGGTTTTGTTTAAATCTTTCTGTATATATGGGAAATAGAAGCTGGAAAACCAAAATAGGCTTATGCACGATATCCAACCTGTGTTTGTCTTGCCTTGATCCCAAATTCTCTGGATTCTCCTTCATCTCCTTTCTGCTAGTAACCAACAAATCATTCACCACCTCTGGCCCCCTCCAAACAAGAACAGAAAAACAAATTGGTCAGATTTGATCAAAAATTTTCATGAAAAAACAAAAGAATTTTGGCTGCAATAAATATTAGGTGGACATTGTGAGACCCGTAAGAGGCATTTTAAGTGGGGAGGCCATTAACATGTTGAAACACATGGAACAAAGTTGTAGACAAAAATCTGTCCACTAGATTAGCCAAAGTTTAAGAGTCTTCAAGCACAAAGGGACACTGCCAACCAGCCACTATCTTGGGAAACCATAGACTGCTGATGCCCATTTACTCAATAGCCATTTCTCTGTACAAAGAGGGCACCGTACCATTAGTCTTATTTGCAGTTGGAACTTGATTATAAGTCAGCCTTGAAGAAACCCAAATCTCAACAGTACCAAAAGACAATATCACAACATACAGTGGGTAATAGGTGTGTCATTCCACAATTTCATGGCAAACTTTAGGTAGCATACAACTTGTACACTANAAGCCCATTCGCGCACTGGCTCATCAAGAAGGGAATTTTGACCAATAGCCTCTAGCCAATGCAATTCTCTGCTTGTGCCTCCAGATAACCTGACCATGCCCACCAACCATTCTCAAGACCCTAAAACATAAGTGACCAATCATCCTAATTAGAGATTGAAGCCTTAACAACAAATAAAAAAAATTGTTAAAGAATAATAAAGCCATGCTAATACAACAGAACACTCAATGACGTACAGCAAAACTTGGCCAAAGAGCAACAAAAACATTTGCCTTCGAAAAGCATTACATCCATTTGTCATAGAAGACAGCTTAGATTTACTAGGAGAGCTTTATAAATTAGCAGCATTAGCAATTCAGTTCTGTGTCTAACTCCTGATAATTTGGCCATTCTCTTCCCATATGCTTCTCTCCTTGATGCTATTGCAAATTAGAATAGGTCCTGCCTTAACTAGCTCTCAATCTTCCCCTAATCTCAATTGACTTCAACTCTTAGGTCAAATACCATCTATGCAGTACTTGACAAAATCAGGATCATAAAATCTTTCGACGCAGGCTTATGACAGTTGACTCCATCCCACTTTGCCCAACTAAAGCTGAAGTGTACCGTAGAACTTCAGGGAAAATCCAGAGAAGATTTGAACTCGGTCATCGCAGAACTGAAATCTACATCTCAATAATTCACCTCATCCTTCCAGTTAATTCCTTTCATAGCACAATCTGTTCGTTTCATTGTCTCAAACTATCGTATGCCGCACTTGCCCTGCTGCAAATGCATCACGTGCGAATGCCTGCACCCAATGACCTAGCTTCAAACAGCCAAAACAAAGTATCGCTTCGAAATAAGCACTTACATTCCAGAAATAAGTAAAAAAACCCCCCCCATATTCTGAAGTAATGGTTATAATAAACCATTATTTGCCAAATGACTGCAATAACTTACATTCCACCAGAGAAATGTAACATAACAACTAGACCCTCCACCATCATAGCCTTTTCTCTATGACTAATTTAACCATACCATATGCGCCAGACCATAGCGGCAATAATACACAAACCATTACCACCAAACCCAAGCCTAGGCAACCCTGTTGACAGAAGCGTTATATGCAATTATAGCTTATCATTATATTTCAATCGCATGGCTTCTCTCGCTGAAAGATGCAACGCTGAATAAGACAAATATATTCACAAATACATAAATGAGCCAAGCAATAATGTGCATCTGAATTTACTGCTGATCTTTTCCTACCCTGTTCTAGCCTCCTAGTGTTTTCTACAACCATTCCAGCTTCTGCTAATCAATTTGCGCGCTGACATTTTTGAAACTAAAAGATTCATATACCACCAGCACTGCAAGTAGACGCAAGCAGTAAAGCAAGACTACCGCCTAACCCCACCTTTTATAAATGCAACAAAAAGCCACCATAAATTCATAGTAGCTGTATAAACTCCCAACCTTGATGAAACATCATAAGATGCAATGCTACATGGTCAACCGATCAAGATTAACTAGCAATCATAAAGAGTAGAATAACAAAATACACCATACAATTCTTGCCAGCCACAAAATACATACCTCGCCCATCATCCTGATATGAGAACAGTGTCACCAGACATTCTTCCAATGACTCACCAGTTTAGTTCTGTATCAAGAAGCAACTCTTTCTTTAAAATTCTTCTCAAGTTACAGGCCTCGAAGCGAGTCAGCCGCCTCTCTCCCTTACCACCAACATGAAACCTCGAATCAGCTGATACAGCCATAACAAATCTCAGTTATCAACAGACAACTTTTCTGAAAGCGCTCACTTATCTTTAATGACCAAATAGACCCTGACCTACAGGCAAAGCCAGCAACAGGCTCTTTTAGCCAATAATGCAACTAGCTATTCTCTAATCAACACAGCAAGAAAACAAGATCTCAGCATCAAGTAGTCCTCTTTAGATATCTCTCCCAATAGAATAAAAATCTCGCATCAGAAGCATAATTCCAAATCTGCCTCCTTAGCAAATCTTACTGCCCCGATTAAAATTCACATTGGCTGTAAACCAGCGCCTGCTTGTATTCTTCTGCTCACATGCTACCAGAACGTAACACAATCACATACACCCCACATATAGATATACTCAGTAGAACTATAGCTAAATATTGAATCAATTTCCTACCAAACGTAGCCTAACAAGTGCCAAAATGCCAAAGAAGAAGATTAACTAACTTACGTAGCAAAAGCAAGATGAACGCATAAAACAGCCCAAGGTACACCACTTTAGTACTGCCTGAATATCACACCAGAAAACACGCTGACTTATTATGAACAGCGAAATTAAATTGGCCGATTGAATAAAATTTTCACCAAAGAAACAAGTAATTTGCGGCAATATAATATTAGACATAGTGAATCAAGACATTTTTAAAGTGAAGCCATTAACATGTTGACACATCGGGAATACAAAGTGATAGGCACCCAAACTCACTAATGGCCCAAAGTTGAGATCTCAAACAAGAAATACGCAGCCACTCTCTCTTAGTACCATACACTACTCGTGCCCATTTACCATAATATCATTCGCTAGTACAAAAGCATCCACATCAGTCTTGTTTGCAATGATTGATTAAAGTCTAGCCTCAAAAACCCCAATCTCCCTACAATAAGACAATATCAAACATACATGTAATAGTGGTATTCACAATTCATACAAATTTAACTCGGACGCTAGCATACAACTTGTACACAATACTGTACCTTTCATATGGACAGCCAGGCGACTTGCCCATGAATTGGCTTGTGACCTCTCCTATAGAAAAAACACAGAATTTATCCAAAATGCAGGATGTACAATCCATAAACCAAACGCTTAATCCATCATAAAAAGATCAAAATAAAAAAGCAATCATCAAATTTTCGTGAACTCACTGCCACTTCTATGAACAAGTGGTGTTCCTTGCTCGAACCAACAATTAATAAGTTGCCAAATATGTCGGATAGGCTGAGTCACGCCATGCCGACTCAGACAGAACCTATATAACCATCAAAACCACGTCAATGCCGGTCAGCAAAACTGAAAGCTGCTTAAACGCGCACTTCTGTAACAACCCTTTTCCATCCTTCGCCCATTAACGTCCCCAAATGCTTGAACAATATCTTACAAAGCATTTACTCTTGCTTCTTGCCTTCGACCATAAATAAGAACACAAAACCCCAAAATGTAACACGTCAAGTTTGCATCTTTAAGCAAATAGCCAGAAAAGAAAAACTAAAGATCAATATTTGACATCTTAAGATCGAAAATATTAAAAGAAAGCAGAAAGAACAAAAAAACGTGGTTCTTGTAAAGAAACGATACAACATCCAAACTAAAAGAAAAACGTGTTCTCCAAAACAAGCAATATCCAGAGAGGCCAACATAGATCGATGCCACGCCACAAAGCAGAGCGAGCCAAGCGATAACCGACAGAGAGAGAGAGAGAGACGTGTGGTGTGCTGTTATGTATTTAGAAGGACAGCAAACGAACTGGAGCAGAGAGAGAGAGATACAGGGGAAGGTTAAATACGAACGGGTTTGTAGAGAAATCCAAGAGAATTTTTAGGCTTTTTGTTAATCTAAATTGTTATGATAACAAACATTAGAAAAAAAATCAGATCAGGTCAACACTGTTTAAGATAATAATTCTTATTTGTAAAAAGATTTTTCATTAAAGATATTTCGGAGAGGACTTCGCAATTTTAATCTCATATGATAACTAACGTCTTTATAATTTATATAATGTACTGTTTTATATTTAATAAAAAATATATAAATATTGTTTAATAATTGGTATTTATTTGGAAATTACGAAGGATAATTATGAGATGATAATAACATATAACTATAAGTAGAAAAATTGGCTAAGAAAACAATATATTTTACGTCAATAACCATTTATACTTAGGTTGACCTGCATTGAGTGTGAAATAATAAAAGACTTGGGAGTCAAGTAAGCTTGGAAAGTGTGATCACTTCTGTCTTTGACAAAACAAATCCACATTTGTGTCATGCATGATTAGAATAAGAGAAAAATGATAAGCTTTGATGTCACTAGAAATAATTACATATTTAAGTGCTAAATAACTTCCCCATAAAAATAAGAATAAAAATATATATTTTTTAATATTTATAACAAGAAAAGAGAGATTGAAAAATGTCTAATGTCATTTACAAAATTTTTTAATTTACTCTTTGGATTATAAATTCAAATGACAAATTGTAATTATGTCAAAGCATTCCAACTATTAGTCACATTAACTAGAGGTTTATAACCTTAAATTTGAATAGAACATTTAAATAATTGAATACTGCATCTTACCTTCAATTGTATTGTGTTTCCTATGATTATATTGTGTTGTGATTAAGCAACTTTTGGCATATTAATTTTGGAGTTAGAAGATTTAGGAAAATTATTAGATAGATTAAGTAATTATCTCATTAATTTTTTATGTCAAATATTTATGAAATTTTCATTTTATTGAACCAAAATTTACTTATTTTTTTAATTAAAAATGTTCTCTCCAAGAGGCGCAGAGGCAAATTTCTTAAGAAGCCTTGCTAAGAGGTAAAAAGCTAATCATTCTTGGGAAATAATTAAATTTGTTATGAATTTTATTTTTTTTTTTTTTTTTTTTGTATTAAAACATTTTAGTAATATGATTACTCCAAGAAAATGTCACGTAAGTAAATTATATAGACTTAGGACTTTCATATTAACTTTTATAATTTTAAAAGATGAAAGTTTTTCCTTGCATTGTTTGTATAGTTCTCATTACTATCATTCATATAAGTTAAAAATCAAAGTTTTTTTGTGGACTGCAGGCACCTTCATGCATGAATCCAATTGGTAAACATATTCCTTCATGGGCTTTAAGGACTATGGTTTCCATCCTTATGGCAAGAAACAAAAATGAGCAACCAGGAATGCCAACGAAAAATTGTCCTGTCCTACTAACAATATGCATATGTATATTTTTGTTATAATAGATGTAAAGCTTCTAAAACACATTTATTGATAGGAATTAATGTAGAGATTATTGACAGCCCTGTTACTCATATCTTGAATGAAGTGCTAGAAATTGTCAGTAATACCCCCACCCCCCCCCCCCCCCCCCCCCCCGAACAAAATTTGCACTGGACTTAAAAGCTAACATGTATATAGTTTTCATTTGCAAAAATGTATTTGAATTTTTTGACTTCACGTATTGTGTTAATTGAATGCAATGCAAGTTTTTTAAATCAAATTAAATGACTGTTGGGTTGATAAAATTGAAAATTAACTATGGTCTAATCTAATTTAATTATTTAAAAAATTATTAGTTCTAAAAATTAGTAAATTAAACTAATGAATTAATTAATTAAATTATAAATTAATAAATTAATTATAATTTTTTTAATTAATTAATTTTAAAAATTTGAAAAAAAATTAAGAAAATCAATTTTTTATATTTCAATTTTAAAAAAAAAATAAAGTTACATCATTTTATATTTTTTTTCTTTTTTTAAACTTATAAATAATAAAAATTAAGAAAAAAAATATTTATATAATATATTATTTATATTTAATAAAATTATATAAAATTATATTATATTAATAATTATTTTTATCTAAATCATATTATTTTATATTAAACTTATTTTATTTTAATAAAAAATTATATGAATAAAATAAAATTATCATAAATGAATATACTTTATATTAAATTAATATTAATTAATATATTCATAATTTTATATATATATATATTTGTAATGTATTTATATTTATAAATATTTAAATTTTATCAATGATATTAGTTTTAACCAAATAAACTAATGTTATTCAAAAACCAATGATATTATACGGATATAGGTAAAGTGTGGTTAGAAATAATGAGATTCACAAAAAAGTATCATGCAGTAATATTTATGACTATTAATTATATATTTATAATAATAAAATGCATAATCACAACTTAAAATAAGAACTAAATAAATAAAATTTGCTTTTAAAATAAAACCCTTTAATATATAAATATGACAATTCTAATTAGAAAAATAGTTAATATCCAAAAAGAAAAATTTAACCTTTTGTGTAAAATAACAAATATATTATGTTTTAAAATATTAACAATTAAAATTTGTTAGAATTTTTTTAAATTCAAATCTACTACAATATTAAATTAAATAAACAAAAACTATTAGAATAGAGAGGTAGCACACTAATTAATTGAATTTAATAATATACTAAAAATAAATGATGCAATGAGATCTACATCAAATGATAAATTGGATTAACCCATTTGAAACTTTAAGCTTAAAACTACTTAATATCATTCAACTAAAATTATAAACAAGTAATTTTAAAAATCAAAATAATTAATTTAATTTAATAATTTAAAAAAACTAAAGTATAAAACTAATTTTTTTATTCCAAAATCAAACACCAACATAGCTACTATTAGTCCTTTAAATAAGTTGATTTTTAATTTTGAATCTAATAATTAAAAAAACTAAAGTATAAACTTAATTTCTTTATTCCAAAATCAAACACCAATATAACTATTATTAGTCCTTTGAGTTAATTAGTTTGAAGCATACAAGTAAATTAATGACATTTTACACAAATTCTTGCATAAGAATTAGGTGTAATCACCCAAGCAAGTAAGGTGCAGTAAGAATTTGTGTGTCAACACAAAAAGAGGTGAGTAAAGGCTATTGGTTAATATGATAGCATGTGTATAAGAAAGGTATAATGTTTCAAGTATATCAGTATTTTCACTTATCAGATGATTAAAGCCCCTAATACTTTTTTAAAAGGAAGTGCATATCTTTAACAAATGTTAGTCAATATTGATACGATGACTTAGGTTTAAGTTGATGACTTGAAGGTTACATGTTGCATACAATATCAAAGGGTGTTGACATATGGGTATGGGCATAGGTCGACACACAACACAGTTAGTTACGGGCCTGGAGTGCAGACTAAGTTAAAGGCCTCTCATACACCATGAAAATGAGAGAGAATGAGGGCAGATTCTCCTAATCTATGGGGCATGATATAGTGATTGAAGTAGGCAACTAGGAGGAGTTATTGGGGATGATGTGTTGTTGCTTCCTTCGTCCGTATAGGTGAGCATGGGCTACAAAGAATAAAAATTGACCAAGCAAACTACATGAGATGGCAAACTTTCCTTGAAATGGACTACACTGACTTGTTAAAAAGTGAATAGTGCTCCTAAAAAAGGGAAACCCACTATGATTGGTTGTCAAGTTATACATTACCCTAGGTATTTGGGAGTGTCAACTATCAATATTATAAATAAATGTAGTGTAACAATTAAGAGTCATACAAAAAAATAAATGAAACACTTGTATGGGTGAAATTTTGGCAATTCTTTTATACTTGGGAGAAAATAAAAAAGGTTAAGAAGAAATTTTTATAAGTATACTTGTATGATAGATTGACTGAAACTAAATGTGACTTAATATCATCACTTGACTAACCGGGTGATAGCTACCACCACATCACTATCACCGTCAACGTTGGCTCTTCCTCTCTTAATCCATAATACCTTAATAGACTTATATCCTTCACCAAACCCTAACCCTAACCCTAACTTAACAAAATGTTCACATTGTTGTCATCTTCCTCTCCACCTCCACCATTGACTGCCACTCTTGCCGAACCTGCAAAGAAACACGTTAAAGCACATATAGCTCAAGGTCAACCAATAGGAGGATGTCTTTGACATTGTCACTAGTCCCTGTGGCTACGACCACCCAGCTAAATCTACCATGCAATACCGCAAAAAGATGGAGAAACTCTGTTATTGGTATTGGTACCTTAACAAGAAGCACATTTTCTGTCACAGGCACCCATTCCTGGTCGTACTTTAATCTCATAGATCCCTTGGAATGCGAGCCCTTGACAATCTTGCTCTACCTCTGTCTCCATGTCATCTGTGAATAAGAATCATAACAAAAATAACGTGCGGTAATTACAGCGGCAACAACGAGAAGGTGGAGGAGGAAGAAGAAGAAGAAGAAGATGGTTATGGGTATAGAAATAAAAAGAAGACTCGGGAGTATCGACTATATATTTAGGAAACTCAAAATGATTAATAGTTTTACTAGGATTGGGTAGGGAGCAGTGAATAAGAGGAAAATGAGAGAAGAATTGCCAATAGTGGTAAAACAAGAGGATGAGAGGAAAGAGAGGCAAACAAATAGGATTCCAATTGTATGCAAAAGTAACCCTAATTTTTTGTTTAATTAAACTAAAATTAATTTTCTTATTTATGAAATTACTTGATTATGATTTTAATTGAATGATATTAAGTAGATTGGGCCTTTAAAATGTCCCAATTAACTTTCTATCCATGTAGATATACATGTCGTCAAAATCCTCTCATCATATTTGTTATCAAAAAAATCCTACCATATCTAAATTGTTAAATTTTAAAAGTTATAATATATTTATTAATTTGCCACAAAAATGGTGAATTTTTTTATATTAACTCTGAGAAAAAATGTTTTTGTGACATTGAAACTTTGTAGTGATTTAATCTTTAATATAGTAAATGAGTAATATGTCAAAGTGTATAGGTATGCTCTGCATAGATGGCAACTCTATTTATTGTTATTAAATGAATGAACGTTATTGAAGAAATTAATGTTTCACTCCCAAATAAAAATATGTTCTTTTTTTTTTTTCAAATGAATGAATGTTATTCAACCAAAAAAAAAAAAAAAATGTTACATGAATGACACAAGCTAATAAAAAAATCATTTAGTAATATTATGATTGTTAATTACATATTTATAATTATTTAATGTATAATTACAATTAACAATTATGATCACCAAATTCCTATCAACATTTATGATATTACCACATAACCTCCTTTCCTTTAAAAGATTACTCTGACATTTCCAATCAAACAAAGTCTTGAAAAATTATATATTATGGTTATTTAATCTTAAATGTGATACGCGTGAAATACGTCAGCATATGTGTATACTCCATGCATGAATGACATTTGGCACTGACACTCTTCTGAGGGTGTTGAATGAGTGAATCTTATTGGGAAATTAACGAGTCACTTCTAATTAAAAAAAAAAAAAAATACATATTTTTTTCGTAAGTAATTTAGAAAATCTCTATAAATATGACACTCTAAGTATTGATAAACCAAAACTTCTCATACTTAAATCTATATTTGTTCCTTGCCCTCAATTTTTTGCCAAATGTTCTTGTTCATGCTCCTTGTTAGTCCTCTCTTTCCCTCTTATGATATCAAACCCTTTACCTCTCTTCAACGTTACCTTATAATTTGATTCGTGACATGTGCCTCATTAGTTTGTTCAAGTTCATTATTTTCAAAATTCTATTATGCTTTGAAAAGATTCAGTGTTAAAAGTTTTTATCAGATCGGTGATTTACTAGATCAAGTATTCAGTTCTTGGAATTATGAACGAATAAATTAGTCAACCTTCTCCAGGTATGCAATCCAAGCATTTTTCATTTTTCCTCTTTCTTTGTTAAGGAATTCATAAAGATGTTAAATTTGAAGCCGATTGGTGTTTTGATGAAAAGAAAAGAATTAACTTTCCTCTATGTTTTGAGTAATTTACTCTTCTATTATTTTTATAATTCTCATCACTACCATTCCTACAGGTGAAAATTCATTTTTTTTTGAGGTAAGAACGGACACCTCCATGCAACGATGAATTTGGAGTCATTTTCTTGGTGGGCTCGGAGAACTATGGTGTTCCCGAATGGGAAACAAAATGGATTGCTCACCTCAAAGCAACAAGGGGAATGTTTGTCACTCAAACGTGTGCCGTTAATTATTTATCTAGCCAATAGCAAGCAAGCAAGCTCTGCAAGCTAATGAGGGTTTTCTTCTGTGGACATAAAAGGACAAAAATAAATGAAAAGAAAATTTACCATTCTATGTTCAAAATTTCTTCTTTACTATCCCACCAAGTACAGATGCATATGTATATTTTTTTATTGTATTCATATTTGAATAAAGTATTCGTGCCGGAGATTGACTGCAAAGTAAAAAACTTGCACACGACTTGGGACCCTCGAAGGCTAACATGCATATTAGTTTTTCATTTGGGTAAAATGTATTTAAATTTTCAAGCTTCATGTATGTTGTATTAATTGTATTTAAGTACATTGACAAGGCGCTAAAACAGAATGGAATCTAGAGTCACTCAACTCGCAGCTCATTTCATACCATTTGTAGCAATGTTACCATAAGCTGACGAGGGGAGTGCAGCAAATGATCCAAGTTTATACAATGGTAAAGTCAGGGAGCATCAATCGCCAAAATGGTTCTTGTACATGTTGGGAAGCATGGGAAATATTTATTAAATTAATACACACCACAAGTATAGTTTAAAATTTTTTATATCTAAAATTAGATTGGGTTTATTGTTAAATATAATCACAATTTAATCTGTGTTAGAGAAAATGATCTCAAGCCACCTCCTTAAGTTCCTTAACTTCAATCCCTTACCAACATTTTGATAAAAATTACTAGCGGTTTAAATTATTAGGACTCTATTTCACACAAATAATGGATGATATCGTTAAATGACTTTTTGGTACTTAAATTAGCATTGTTGCATACATTTTCTTTGTTGGATTTCAATGGCAGCCTATTATGTTCTCTCGAATGGCTGCCTCTGTAAATTAGATTTCTGGCATTAAACAGAATGCAAAAGGCCAATTGACTTTTATTTAAAAACCTTTGTTTAGAGTTTTATTTTATTTTATTTTATTTTTTTGGTTTGTCAAGACCCATTCCATTAATTTATTAAACTCTAACCCGACGCTCCCAAATATAAATTTATAGGCTAACGACATAAACAATGCACAAATCCTTTACCTTTTTGAACTTGTGACCACTAACCGCTAACCACACAGTTACTACAAGAGATAGCATGCATAGTGCAACAAGATTCCTACACATTGTAAGATTTGGAAAATGGATAAATATACGTAATCTTACCCTTTATTTTTTAAAACAAAAAGATTGCTTTTGTGACTCAAACCCATGTCCTCAAAGTCACAATGAAGTATGCTTTAATGTCACACTGAGACTGGCCCTTCACTTGTTGCAATAGATGTGCCAGCAACTTTAAATGGTTTCTCATCTTTGCAAATTTTCTGAAGGGCAATTATCACCATTTTATTACTCTTACAAACTACCCACACATGAACCCTCCAATTCTGTAACCATAGTTTGTGTTTCCATGACTTGTCTCCCAATAAATTGTCAATTTGGCCATTATACAGATGAAACCTCAATGCAGCTAATGCAAATGTCACCCAGGCCCAAGGGTCATGCATTTTGTCTGCCTACCATACCCAAAACAGGCAAAAAGCAGATCACCATAATTGTCTTTCCCACCTCTTGTTACATGTTTAGGCACAGGCAATGACCAGGAATTTTCTGAACCTGCATAGATACATGATATTTGTCAACAAAATGAAATGAACTTTACAAGTCCACAATTCATGTATGCACTAAGGGTATTCACAAATGTAAAATAACTCTTCATAGGAAGAAAACTGTGGTGAATATACTGCAATCTTACAAATGAATCAATAGCAGAGAATTGGGGGACAACAATGACAGAAAATAACAAAACCAACTTATTAGCCTTCTATTGATCTATCAACATTTTTGTTACACCAATGAAATGCAATTTCTGTGCAGATTGTAATAACATGAAATGTGGATGGTAAATTGAAATAATCTACAGCAATTGCAATGCGAATCCATTTCTAGATCTCTCTTCATATCATTTCCTACAAATGTTAGAGAATGATACAAAATGGTTTTGTTAGCATAGGAAACAGGAAGATTCAAGACAGCACCTTTTCTGTGGATTTTCTTCTGGCACTCTATGTTCAACGAACAGAAGCACAGATTGACTGCCGATTGTGCAACCCTGTAACCCCATTTGGGAACTGCTGCCTATTTCTTCTCCGCTTTGTTACAACTATAAATCCTTCACCATCACCATTTTTCTTTGTATTTAAATCTGTTGTTTTTGGTTGCTCCTGGTCATTGGAACTGCTGACAAAGTTTTCCTTTTCTTCATTTGCATAGAGAACTTTTATAATTGCACTGTCATTTGCAATTGCATCAGAAGAACCATCAAACTTCTGCTCGCTGGCTATAGACTCATTTCCAGGATCAGTGTTTTGCTGGACTGACTTTACAATGAAGCTAAGCAGTATCTTCCTTGCAAGTTCATTCTCAGACTGAGAACCAACATCCTTTGGAGTACCATCTTTGACATCATTGCAGGATTTGGCATCAAAATTATCCTCTTCAGCCTTGCTTGTCTCAACTAAAGAGTTTGATTCTGTTGAAACAGATGCATCTCCATTTTCAGAATTTGTTTGGGAGGCTTTCCTGGGCACAAACTCAGGCGCATTTGGATTCATGCTTCTGGGAGACGTTGTCATGAGAGCTGGGTGTCTCAGGAAACCTCGTTTCATGAGGTAAGCTTGATTGGCTCTATAGTACAATGGTGATCTAGGTCCACAATGAACTCTAGCAGTGATTGGAGGTGGCACTGGTACTGCAAGTATACCTTGATTAGCATTTACATTGTAAATATTGGTCATGGCAACCAAGTTCGGTGGGTGAACTGTGGAGATAACCCCAGGATTGAATGGTTCAGCTGAAGCTGAAAGCTTGCTTCCATTAGTTTCAATGGATTTTTCCTCATCGAAAGGGTTCTCCTCAGATTGAGGATCAGATTTTTCAGATTGAGTTCCGTTGCTTGTCATTCTGTTGCCTTCACCATCATCTGGTATGGTATCAACAGCTGAAATATCATTAATTTCCTCGTTTAATGTGTCAGACACAATGTTGGACATCTGGGTTTCATGTTCTTTCTGACTGGACTCTTCGACTACCTCCGGTGGAGGCTTCAAAACTGTTCCTGGTGGAGCTAGAGCTACCTCTTTGTAAGATAAAGATCTAGGAGACATAGCAGTGAGATTTCCTAGAGTGGATGAAGCTTTGGATGCCCAAACCTTCTTCTGCAACATCATTGAATCTTCTGTGACACTCATACCTTGAAGTTTTGACTGCTTTGCTGGCGAATTCTCATTTTTAATTGTCCCAAGACTTATTCTTTGAGGTGACAAAATGATTTCTCGCCTATAGCTGCTTTCTCTAACACTTGATGATTCAGAAGCATTTGTAATTAGCTTTGCAAGAGCTGGTTGTTTGATAACTGATTTCCTGCCAGCAGCATTACTTGATCGCCCTTTTGGATTGGCTTCTTGCCATCCTTCATCTGAGGTAGTTTCTTCAACCACTTGACCAGAAATTGTTGGCCTGGTCATAATGATACCATCTTTTTCTTCTTGTTCCTCACCATTAAGCATGTCTGCCTTGACCACTTCTATACTGTCATCCACCACAGGCATTGCACTTTCCAGGCCATCATGGGGGATGGCACCTTCTGTTACTACTTGTTCTTGGTTGATGTTATCACTAACCTGCAGTGTCTGAAAATTTAGATACGGTAAAAATTAGCACGTAAGTTTGTGGTTTGGAAGTTGTAGAACCATAAATCAAGAAAATTCCAAAACCAGAGTTGAGAGTGCAGATGTGCTGAAATGCATAAATGATGCTTGGCTGCTCCAACAACATTTTTTGGGAACTTAGTTTACTTTGAAGTTTTCCAGAAATTTTACAGCAAGAGAAGAATAATTTGAACAATTTTTACTAACTTTTTTGAGAATCCTTCTTCCCAGTGAACCGAATTTGTCTTCCAATGAAAAATACACTTAGAAAACTTGTTCAGTGCTTAAATCATCTTTGGAAAACGAAAACAAAAACACCTGATTTTCTACTTTAATTTAAATTTAAATTACATTCTTTGTAAACATGCTTTCAATTTCTACAACTCTCTAAACATGATTCCACATCTCCAACTCCCAAAAATTGTTTCTACCTTTAGTAAACAAAAATGTTTTCTGCATTTTATTTCATGGGAATACATTGGAAAATGAAAAGGGGCAATGCAGATAAAAGTTCAAAGTCAAAGTTTCAAAATTTCTGGAAAGCTAAAACAAGCAGAAATTTGAGCCAACTCATGTCAATCTTAGTCTTTCCCTTTTCCTCTTTCCTTTCCCTCCATGAAGGCTAATGCAAATTCAAATCATCATGACTCCCTTGTCTTTTGGCATGGAATACAACTGAAATGATTGTCAAATCTAGATCTTAATTTGATGATCATATTAGATCATTTACCTTTGCACGCCGCAGTTTTCTCTGTGCATCGCCTCCTCTAGAATCTTGATCAGGACTAATATAATCCAATAGGTCTGATACACTGCAAAAGGCCCACAGGCTTTGGTTCCCCAAAATATAGTTGCAGATCCAAAAACAAGTAATGTGGAGGATACCATATCAATACCTAAGGTGACCTTTGCTTGCAATAGATGCATCTGGCTTAGGAGTTCCATTTCGTGCCGCTTCTTGCTGCTCTAGAACTCTTGACTCAAAATACTCCAGCCAAGCAACAGCATCCTGCATGAGGAGATTCATCATCAAAACTCCAAAGTGAATGTGTTGTCTGACAGATTGAACCAAAGCTGCCTCACAATGCATCCAAAAAATATGTATGATAACAAACTGCATCATCCCATGGCTTGGAGCTTGGGTGTAGGAGCCACAAACTCCAGCATCATGGAAGATCTAGAAATAAAGGTCTGAAAGTTGGAGACATCCTCTTTTGCCACTGGCAAACAAGTTCATGAAGCATAAATCAAGACTATAGAGGTAACCTGAGTACGAAGATCCTCTGATCCAAGTTTCACTTGAAGAATCTTGAGTGTAGTTTGTTCATGTTGAACACTCAGAGAATATGCTTCCATTAATGAAAGAGCTATGGCTATGGCATGGTAGCTCGCAGCTGTCTGAAAGTAACAAAAACATACAATCTATTTTAGATTTGTTAGCATCTTCTTTTGGATGACTTAAGAATAGAATTTCTGCCTAGTGGAGAGTGTAGGAAAACGTGATTAGTGGCTTATATTGTACATAGTTAGCTATTTTAGAATATATCTTTAGAAATAAACTAATTTAGGTAAGTTTTTTAAAGTCCCCATAAGTTATGGGATTTGATTTACTTTTACTTTTATCAATTTCCTTTTTACTAGGTTTAGCATCTATAAAACTATTGTCTAATGTATTATTCAATAAGATAATTACTCTTTCAATTTCTAACATGGTATCAGAGCCTTTGTTCTTCGTAGTCTTCTTCCTTCTATTTTCTTTTTCTCAAGACATCAACACAGATTGCTAACCTTTATTGCTGGTGATCTCTACTTCACGTGGAAGGCCTTAATTGCCTAGAATTGTTATTTTTTTCATAAAAGATGTCTGAGGTTGCAGAGACAATTTCTACAACCCAATCAAAGGAGATAGGCAGTCCTAACCAAGAAGTGATCGAAAGGACAGGATCACTTATCAACAGCCTTGAAAAACCCTCAGGTACCTGTTCTTTGGCATATTCAGGTGAGTTTCCATTCTCCATTGGGTTAAATGTTTCGGGTACAACCTTTGCCAACTCTTGGGTCATGGACTCAGGAGCTACTGACCATATGACTCACTTACCAAATATTTTTTCCACGTATTCCCCATGTCCAAGCAGTAGAAAAATAGCCACAGCAAACGGTTCTGTGACCACTGTAGCAGGTGTAGGGAATGTTAAAATAGGTCCATCACTGATCCTAAAAAATGTCCTCCATGTCCCTAAACTGTCTACAAATCTGATTTCTATACAAAAACTTACTCAAGATTTACATTGCAATGTGGTTTTTCATGACAACTATTGTGAATTTCAGGACAAGGATTCGGGGAAGATGATTGGACATGCTAAAGAACGGTATGGTCTCTACTACCTTGAAGCATCAAGTCAATTAAACATTACTAAGGGCAGATTATCCCATTCTTTTATGTTAGAAAATCTTTCATCCAATAAAGAGAAAGTTTGGCTTCATCATCGCCGACTTGGACATCCATCTTTTAAAGTTATTGAAATTCTGTTTCCTTCTTTATTTAAAAATCTAAATGTTGAAAACTTTCATTGTGAGGTATGTAAACTTGCTAAACACAAACATATACCAATTCCAGCCAGTAACAAAAGGAGTTCTGTTCCTTTCCATCTCATTCACAGTGATATTTGGGGTCCTACGTCTATTCCTAATATTTCTGGGGCAAGATGGTTTGTTTCATTTATTGATGACTGTACTCGTGTTACCTGGATTTTTTTACTCAAGCATAAATCAGATGTTATTATTGTTCTCCCAAATTTTTGCTCCATGGTTAAAAATCAATTTGGAGTCAATATCAAAAGGTTTAGGTCAGATAATGCTAGGGAATATTTCAATCAAACCCTAACTCCATATTTTCAAAAGGAAGGGATAGTACATGAATCATCTTGTGTCAATACCCCACAACAAAATGGAGTAACTGAAAGGAAAAATGGTCACCTTTTTGAAAAAACCCGAGCCTTTATGTTTCAAAACAATGTGCCTAAAAATTTTTGGGGGGAAGCAGTTCTTACTGCTGCCCATCTCATAAATCGTTTGCCGTCTAGAGTTTTGGGATTCAAAAGTCCTATAGAGATACTCTCCACATTCTACCCTGACCTACAAACTACAAATAACCTTGTTCCCAGGATATTTGGGTGTGTATCATTTGTTCATGTACACTGTCCACCTAAAGGGAAATTAGATCCAAGGGCAATAAAATGCGTCTTTGTGGGGTATTCCTCAACTCAAAAAGGGTACAAGTGCTACCATCCTCCATCAAGGAAGTTCTATGTCTCAATAGATGTCACTTTCAATGAATATGAGTCTTACTTCACCCATCCTTATTTCCAGAGGGAGAATTTAACAATAGAAAATAAGGATGAGAATATTTTACTTGATCTATCGCCACTCTCTATGTGTAAACCATCCAATTCATCTTGTCCCATTATACCAAACCGTGTGCCTGAAAATCTTCCTAAACATATAGTTGACAATGAACCTGAACTTATGTCTGAAAATCCTCAAGAAAAAACAGATTCTGCACTTAAGAATATAAGATTTGGCAAGGGCAAGGTGTTCACAAGGAAGAAGATGACCATTCCTGAATTTCTGCAGGTCCAAGAGTCCAACCCAAGTCCTGAGAATGAGGTAACAATGTCTAATCCTACATTGCAAAATGAAACTGAATTTCATATGAGTAAGGATGACCAAGATCTTCCCATTGCTATTAGGAAAGGAACAAGAGAGTGCACAAAACGACCTTTATATCCTCTTGCACACTTTATGTCTTTTAAGAAAATCTCACCATCTCATCGATCCTTCCTTATTAGCTTAAACACCATTACCATTCCTACCACCTTATCCGAGGCATTGTCCAATGAGAAATGGAAACAAGCTATGAATGTGGAAATGGAGGCATTGGAGAAAAACAGAACTTGGGAGTTGGTAAAGTTACCAGTGAGAAAGAAACCTGTAGGGTGTAAATGGGTGTATACAATGAAGTATAGAGCAGATGGATCGATAGAAAGATACAAAGCAAGGTTAGTGGCCAAAGCATATACTCAAAGCTATGGAATTGATTATCTAGAAACTTTTGCTCCAGTTGCAAAAATGAATACTGTTAGAGTTTTTGTTGTCGTTGGCAGCTAACTATGGTTGGGAACTACAGCAGTTCGATGTAAAAAATGCATTTTTGCATGGAGAACTAGAGGAAGAAATTTATATGGAGGTCCCACCAGGTTATGGGAAAAACTTGGATTCTCAAACTGTGTGTAAATTGAAGAAAGCCTTGTATGGTCTAAAACAATCACCACGTGCGTGGTTCGGACGATTTGCTAGAGTTATGATAGCTATGGGATATAAACAAAGCCGAGGGGATCATACATTGTTCATTAAACACTCAAGTTCAGGGGGAGTCACAGCTCTCTTGGTTTATGTTGATGACATAATAGTGACAGGAGATAATGACAAAGAAAAACAAATCCTGAGTCATTGTTTGGGCAAGGAATTTGAGATCAAGGCATTAGGAAGGCTGAAATATTTTCTTGGGATTGAGGTTGCTCACTCTAAGCAGGGCATTTTTATCTCCCAACAAAAGTATGTCATGGATCTCCTCAAGGAAACAGGCATGACAGCATGCAAACCAGCAAGTACTCTAATAGATCAAAATGTCAAACTTGGAAAAGCAGAGGAGGATGTTGCGGTAGACAGGGCAACATATCAACGCCTTGTAGGAAGACTCCTTTATTTGTCTCACACACGACCAGATATAACATATGCAGTTAGTGTGATTAGCCAATTCATGCATAACCCAAAGAAAGTTCATCTACAAGCAACTTACCGAGTATTACAGTACCTTAAGGGAGTACCAGGGAAAGGTATTTTATTCAAAAGAAACGGAGGTTTAGTACTTGAGACATACACAGATGCTGATTATGCAGGGTCAATTGTTGACAGAAAATCAACCACTGGATATTGCACCTTTCTTGGTGGAAACCTTGTGACATGGAGGAGTAAAAAACAGAATGTAGTAGCCAGGTCTAGTGCAGAAGCAGAATTTCGAGCAATGGCTCAAGGTGTGTGTGAAGTACTTTGGTTAAAAATCATTCTAGAAGACTTGAAGATTAAGTGGGATGGCTCAATAAGACTCTATTGTGACAACAAGTCTGCAATTAGCATAGCTCACAACCCAGTACAACATGATCGAACAAAGCACATCGAAGTCGACAGACACTTTATCAAAGAACACTTGGAGAGCGGGTTGATTTGTACCCCTTACATGCCTACACACAGCCAACTTGCTGATGTACTTACCAAAGGGTTAAACAGTTCAGTGTTTCAAAATATAATATCCAAGCTGGGAATGGAGAATGCCTATTCACCAGCTTGAGGGGGAGTGTAGGAAAACGTGATTAGTGGCTTATATTGTGCATAGTTAGCTATTTTAGAATATATCTTTAGAAATAAACTAATTTAGGTAAGTTTTTTAAAATCCCCATAACTTATGGGATTTGATTTACTTTTACTTTTATCAATTTCCTTTTTACTAGGTTTAGCATCTATAAAGTTATTGTCTAATGTATTATTCAATAAGATAATTACTCTTTCAATTTCTAACAGAGAGATTAGTATGTTGAGAATAATTGGAGAAAAGAGAGTGAAATAGAGAGAAAAAGAGAACCTGAATATGATCCTCTCCCAATAATCTTTGGTTGCATTTTAGAGCTTCATGAAGATATCTGAGAGCAATATTAACATTTCCCATACCCTCTTCCATCATAGCCACATTGATGTATGTTGCAGCAGTATTAGGGTGAGATAATCCACAAGTAAAATGAAGAAGAAACAAGGCACGTTTTACATATCTGCCAATAATAATTGATTGATCAGGAACAATAAAGTGCAGAGAATGGACAAGACAAGTTACACAAGAATTGTAAAACTGTGTATCAAAATCGAGCATGAGTTAAACTGTGTAAAAATGTCAAACAGATTCACACAGGAGAGAAGTGGCAGATGGAATTAACTTACAACTGGAACTCTGTCCCAATTGCTATAATCAAATTATCTTATAGATGAAGGAACAGATAAAAAAATGAATTCATATTTGGTAGAGCATTAATCATTATGGTATGATTGTTGGGAAAACAAGTGGTCTGTGATCTAGCTCAGCAAGTGAAAACAAAAGGAACTCTTATTTCTAGTGTACTAAACACTAACTAATTGAGGCAACACATAAAGCTGGCCTCCAAATAAATACTAACCACAATGGTGGATCATTTAACTTACTTCAAAGCCAACTCAATGTGCTGAAGACGATAATAAAACACAGAGAGGTCCCCATAGCTTTTCATTGTATCAGGATGGTCAAGCCCAAGCTCCTTCTCATTGATATCCAAAGCCTTCTGTTGATATATAGTTGCCTATCAAGAAAACATATAAAAAAAGCATAAAATTAGTTTAGATGAAGATACGAAAGCATCAAATGGCCCAAAGCCACTCATAATTGTAGTTAACTCTTAATCTCAAATAAATTTGATATTTCACACTGAATGGTATATTGAACATCTAAAATCTAACATCTCAGTGATTGTTTGGTCGTTTGGAACCATTCACATGGAACAAGTTGCAAAATATTTATTTTTGTGCAGTTTGACCAATCTAACAATTTATTTCATCTCTACCAAAAGACAGGTACTTTGCTTAAAGAAAAATATGAATAAAACATACGAGAAATTCATAGCAACAAAGGTTCTGTTACCTGGTTAAAATCCCCAGTGTGATAAAGAACTACAGCAAGAAGACTATAAGCACAAGCAGTAGTACGATGATAGGGACCACAAACAGCTATCATCTTTGCCAATGCCTTCAATGCAATAAAATATAATATAAGACCACATCACTTGGTTTCAGCTATAAAAAATTCAAGTAGCAATTATTAAGAGATGGAACATGTTAATACCTTTGTTCCATAATTAACAGCATCCTCTAGTTTTCCTTTGTCAAGAGCAACCTTTGATGATTCTAACAAACTCTGTCCATCAGCAGAAGAGCATCCTACATGCTGTAATGGACAGACAAATACTCTATATTATATTGCATATTTGGATTCACTAAAGCTTTCTAAAATAGAATTTTTAGTTGATTAAAGAAAAATCCTACCTTACAAACAGGAACCAAGCTGATAATATCAGCTTTTCGGAATGGGTTCGGGCATTCCATGTCATAATCTCTTGGAACCAACTCCAATCCAACCTGGGGATAGAATTTTCATCAAACACAATGGTCAGGAAATATTTCAGCAGTTGAAAAAGGAAAAGACATTAAGAAAAGGAATACCTTATGGCAAAGACCACGGAGAATAGAAAACTTTCTTAAACATTGAAACTCGTCTTTTAATTCCCAGCCAAATCTTATGGCTAGAAACTTCCGTAACCACTGCAATTTGATAATTTGGTCATCCTTCACATATTGGTCATTGTCTTCCTCCCCACAGGATCCGAGTAGGAAATTCAGGCATGAAGCTATGCTCGCAGCCAAGTCTGCCACATAAGGAACTGATGCAATAACTGCTTGAAGTATGTGCTTGAAAGCTCTAGTAATCATCTCATGAATACAAAGAGATCTTATGTGAGGAAGCATCTCTGCAAGTTCAACCTGATAAAAACAAGATTAGAAAAAGAAAACAATGTCATTATAGAAATTTACAATGTTATAATTGCAATTTTTGAGTAAATTTTAACAAGCACAGTCTATTAAAAGTTTGACGATTGACAAGTAGCACTTTAGTCAAGCAATAGGCCTCTAAGAAAAGATGAGTATAACTTGAATAAAAGGATTCAAAGTAACATCTCCAGAACATCAAACATGTGTGCATCTGCATATGCATTCTTGATAGAGAGAGAGAGAGAGAGAGAGAGAGAGAGAAAGAGGAGACAAAGACAGAGACAGAGACAGAGGGAGGAAAAAGAAAAGCATTTTGCTCACCACACGGCCCAAAGAATGCATTTGTAGTCCCCTTAAATGCATGAAGTCAGTCAGTGTGCGGCCATCAACTGGAGATAGCTCAAGTGATGCAAAATCTGTCACCTAATATAAGTAGGACACCTATATCATCAGCTGTGCAAGATATGATACAAAAATGTTGGCATAGTAAGTCTCTCACTGCAAATATATTACCAGTTTTGGCAGAGCAACTTCATCATAATATCTATGTGCCATTTGGATAAGCTGATCTGCCGACTGTTAAAATGAGTAAACTACTAGAGTTAGTCCAGAAAATGAAAAGATCAGTCACTCAAGTGAAAACAACAAAGCAACAAGAACTGGAACAAGTAAACAATGATGTGCACAATAAGAGTAACTCCCAGAAACCTTTAAATGAAGGCCTGTCCCAGTTTCTTTAAGACGCAAATATGCTTCCTCAGAAATTACTTTCTTCAATTCCTTTTCGGAGTCAAATTCATCCAATCCATCATGCTCTACATCACTACCCATGCTTTGATTGCATGTGTCATTTTGACTTTCTTCTTTATCATCTGTGCTACTTATGCTAGATTTTTTGTACCTCTTCTTCAAAAACTTAAACTCCTTTCCAAGCCCTTTCACAGCATGTTCAGTCTCACTATTACTGCCACAGGTTTTGGAATTGGTCTCTGCCTTAGTTTCCTTCTTTTGCAGATGTTGCAACCAACACACACCCAGTTCCCATCTAATGGACCCTTCAGAAGAAGCAGGTTTGTCCTTTAACTGGTTCAAACTATCTTGAATTACATGTCGAACAAGAAGTCTAGACTCTTCCATATCATCGACAGCATAGTTGCATGACTGACCTCCAGATGATTCAGAAACAAAGAATTTGTGCAGAAGAATCCTCAAGCTGCATTGAATTTAAAAACTTAACATCAATGGTAAATAAGAAGGGAAAAAAGAAAAAAACATGCAGCCGATAGGAGTATTTGAAAAGAATGTCCCATAAAGCATCAAAAAATTGTTGCACGGTTTATAACTATTTCTGCAACTATGATTTTCCCCATCTTTTTGCCAATTAGTTTTCTTTTTCCTTGTCTGTCTAGAATATTCACTGAAATTTTGCAACTAAAATAAGGCATATCTCAGCCAAAGCACCAAGTAACCATTTTTAACAAAAGTAGAATATGAAATGGCAATAATTTTTTATTTTATTAGACTTTCCAACTGCAAAGGAAAAATACACATATCTACTTCGCTGCAAGTACTCAAAATTTTAAAGCAAGAAAAATAGCTCTTTAGAGTTCATTCCTATTTTCCTTTTTCCCACTATTACTTAAGTCTGGATTTCAATATGGTCTCGGAAGAGAAGATATATTTCTGACCTTGTCTCAGGTTTTACTTCCATGGTTTGGTCATCAAATTGCAACTTCTATAAGGATATAAAATACCCTTTCCCAATTCACAAGTTTTTCAATCACATAAACTCATGAAGTGGATCTCACAAGAAGGAAGCAACACTCTGTTTTCCTTTTAACAAAAATCCCATACAATAGCTTTAAAAAATTGTCTAATAAAAAAAGGGCATTAAAAAATGCCTGAAAGACATCTTACAAATTACAACAGTCCCTTGGTCACTTTCTTTAATTCAATCAGTAAAAATTAGGCTCACATCAGATATGATTGAGACATTCATTTTTTGGTGATTATTCAAATTTTCTTTGGTTGCAGTTCTTTATGATTGTATCTAGGATTTGCCCATATTTGCCAAGCACAGGATGAGGGCATCTTATTGTTGTTCCCAGTCATAGAGTTTCTTAAATGCATGTATCATGTGTAAGCAATAGCAGATTGGCCAGCCTTTCTGATACAAAGAGAAAAAGCTTAGAAGCACCTGTTAATATTAAGAGGATTAGCTCCCCCATCAGGTTGATCATCAATTTCAATATCTTGAGCACCACACTTTTTCCTCTTCACATCACCAATAACTTTTACAGTTGCAGTGTATCCACAATGCCTCACAATGACAACACCCAATGAGGCAGTATCCTATAAAAAAATACCAATGTTTTTCAGCAAACTTAGATTGCAAGAATCATAAATATGAAAAATCAATTAAAAATGGAGTTCTACTATTCTGAATGATATATATATTTCAAATGGTTAGGGTGATTTCAATATGTAATATATATTAAGAGTTTGCATCAGATAAGGATTGTGAAGTTTCAATCTAATGACACTACTACAATGAGGTGAAGACCAGAGGGAAGTGGATTAGTGGTCAGACTGATTTCTTACAAGAATTTATGGAAAATAGGGCCCTCACTCTGCAGTACTATGCTGACAAGAAGGGACTGAGAGTGCTGACATCCCATGGCTGGGACATAAGTCTGTTGAGCCCCGTTTCCTCTTTCTTTTAATGTGGAAATTAAACTTGAAACCAATAAATAAAATCTTTTTTTTTCTTTTTTTTTTTTTTTTGTGGTTTCTGATTATTGATGAAGGAAAGAAACAGAAATATATTGCAGAGTCTTGGTAGCCTGGGAAGTTAATGGCAAATGACAATTAAGAGAGGAAAAGAATAAAAAGGCACACTCCAATGAATACAATGCAACCTAGGGCTGGTATTTGTAAGGGTATAGCAGTATAGTGTTTCCCACATTGGTTTGTCCAGCCATGTGCATGTATGTGCTGCTCTGAGATGTTGAAAGGATGAAAATGAGAAGATAGTATGTACTTACATGAACAATAACACTTTCATCTGCAGTTATCCCCTTTAGCAAATTCCTTTGAGCAACTTCCTTAGCAGAGATGCCAGATAACAGATGACCATCAATTTGTACCACAGACTTTGAACTTGCATCTGTTGCATCTCGTTTTACAACAATGGACAGGTCTCCCACACAATCCTCAAGCAAAACTGCGCCTGAACTACAACCCACATCTTTTTCATGCAAATTGGATTCGATGATGCTACAAATAGCTCGAACAGCTTTAAAAATTGAAACATCAACAAATTGACTATGAACTAAAAAGGCCTTTTGGTCTCGGACCACCCTTTCCTCCTCAGTCTTACATGGTAGACTTGCTAAAATGGCAAATTCAGTGGCCCAAGGTCGAAGATCATATTCACCATTTCTTCCTTGCCCTCCACCATTGCCACCCCAACTCTCATCTTCTGCAGGTAGAGGCTGGAAGTTGGATGGAGAATTGACAACAGACGGAGGAACAAGCCATGTGTTTGCTCGAAATCCGTAGGGAAGATTGCCAAACTGGAAAGGAATCAAAACAAGGCATCATACATTTTAGCCACAAGAAAACCAAGATGAAAAATATCACAATCACATCAAAATAAATATGATAAGAGTAAACAAGCTGTCACCTTATTATGCTCTAAGAAAGCTTTCATAAGCGAACCATAAGCCTGCATCAACACAACATTAATATAATAATAAACTGAACAATTAGCAAATTGATTCCAACAGAACTAACAGAGCACATTGGCTTTGATAAAGCTTATGCCATATCCATTGGAAACAAAACCAAGAAAAGTACCCACATTGGCAAAAGCTTGGCTGAGATCCTGCAGAAGATCCACCAGTGAGTGTCGATGGAAAGACTGCTTTCCCACTGTATAAAAGCCCTTTGCTGACACGACAATGTTTACCAGCTTCCCGTTACAGATTCTAACCTGCATGCATTATTCACATTGCTTGCAGCTTCAGGTTTCTCCATTGCCAGAGCAACAAATCAAACCAAAAGCACTTCACTACATACTTTCTCAAATTCAAAATTCATGTGGCTCATATAGGTATAATGTACATACACTTGCACCAACACACACGAGCTCACATACACAAACATTCATTCACACAACTCGGACACATGATCTTAAAACAAAAATTAAAGAAGAACCAAAAAAAGAAAGCATTCACCTGAATTTCAAAATGGTCGCCTTGGCGCCTTTCCTGTCCATGCTTCCAATCACATCTCTTTATACCTGCAAAAAACATGAAAGTTAATACATTATAACATTAAGACACAGATAAGATAGAGGCTCTTTTTGTTTCGTCAGAAAGTTATAGAAAAGAAAATTAAAGCACAATTTCTGATTCTTGCCTTTCCGCCTATTCCTTAAGTCAAATGGTTCCCTAATACAAAGACTAACCTCCATATTTTCTTTCATTTTCCAGCATTTTCTTAGCATCCAAACAGAAAAACATGTGAAAATTTTTCAAAAGAAAGAGAAAAGCCATAGAGAGAGAGAGAGAAAGAAAGAGAGAGAGAGGGGGGAAATTGCAAAAATACTTACCGAGGACGGGTGGAGAGAGATGCGAAAAAGAGAAGAAGTCGTAGAACTCCGAGAGCTTCGGCGTCGGGTGTATCGCCACCATGTCGATATTATCCGTTCCCGCTGCCTGAGCCGATGCTGCTTCCGAACTCGCCGTCGATGATGAAGATTTCCGTCCTGTGTTTGTCCCATTGCTACGGATATCGTTGGAATTGGGACTACAGTTAGCGTTACCTTTCTTGGACTTGGACTCCGACGACGGCGGCGACCGTCGGGGCTTGGCGAACCTGGTGGTGCAGGCCACGATGTCTAGCAGCCTCCGGACGTGAGCGACGGCTTGCGATTCCTCCACGTAGTCCTCTGTAGTGGCAGAGATGTAAATATTGAATAAATTATGGGTAAATGTTGAACTATTTTCTTTTTTTTTTTCCTAATTTTGGTGACGTTGATAGAAATCATTTATCACGTGCGGCAAAAATTAAATGGTATTTTTAAAAATCTTTTGAAATTTGACTTTGTTGTGATATGACGTCATATATCAATATTAACTTTTCTAATTTATTTGCTAGAATTATATTCATAGAAATACCTGAATTTCTAAAGAAACACAAAATTGTTACAGTAAATTGAAAATAAAATAAAGAAATCAACCATGAATAAATAATAAATTAATTGTATCAAAGTTTAAATCTTAGACAGACTTATCAATCAAATATTGTTGAATAGACAAATTTCTATGCATAATTATAGAATAATACATATATAAAAATAATATTAATTATTTCAAATAATAAATATTACAATTGTTCCCCACAAATGTAAATTTAAAATTTGACCAGATTTTGAGAAAAAAAAAAGCTTTTAGAAATATCTTTAAAAAAAAAAATTGTAGGAGTAAGGAAAAACTTGTAGAACAATTTTGAACATGAATGGTAGCAAAAAAATGTATAAGGGAATTTTGATATATTTATTTATTTATTTTATCTATAAAACTTTATATAATTACAATCTCAACTTAAAAAGACAGAAAATTAATAGTTATGGACCAATGATTAAAGTAGATCCGACCAGATGGGTACAAAATCATGATGGTTCAATAATCAGGTAAATTTAAAAATATTGAATTTAAATAAATATAAATAATTTTTATATTATATAAAAAAATATTTTTATATATAATATAAAAATTAATTACATTTATTTAAATTCATTATATTTGAGTTTACTTAAATTTTTCTATCATAAGATTATGTCATTTATATTGATATTATGCTAAAAATGTAACACAACAAAACATTAACAAATCTAAAATTTCGGTATTAAAATCTTATTTATTAATGATACCAACTAATTTTCCCAACAATATTTCTTATAATTTCCATATTCATTTCTTTTTCCAACCGTATACAACTTATTCCATATTGATTTCTTTTTCCAATTATACCCAACTCACAATAACCAGGGCGATTCAGTGTAACGAGTCTTCTATTCATTTTTAATACCTAAAAATTTAGGTAAAAATATTTAAGTGGATACATAAATATCAATTAATTATATTTTACTTATAAAAATAAATAAATAAAATTTAAATGAAAATTTTATTTTAATTTATTATGTGTTTTAATAAGTGTAATTATAGGAAGGTATTTTTTTAATATTTTATTTTTTTATTAAAAAAAATACTATTTTCGAGGATACAACCAGCCAAATTTTGTCAATGAAAAACACCAATTTTTTGGCAGCAACAAAATAGACACGTGCCCCACATTCCCTCACAGTCTCCGGCTACAAATGCATTGGAAACGTTGCCACTATTATTCAATCTTTTTTCTATTCAATTATTCAATTTTTTTAATTTTAGGCCAAACCAGTATCAGGCTGCAACGCCATACCGATGGTTGATGACAGAGAGAAAACGACAAGTAGCTTGTCAGCTTCAAAGGACATGGCGTTACGTTCCCTTATTGAACTTGACAAAGGACTCTCTATTATGGCACCTTTAATTGATTACCTCTGATTTTCACATGTTCTCCTATGGGAAATTTAAATGAATGAATAAATAAATAAGAAAATAAATAAATATGCATGTGGCCTTGTTTTTGCTAAATTTACTCTCTTTTTTTTTTTCATATCATTCATTTTCACACATGAAGTGACAATTCAATTCTAGCCCAATTCCATATATTCACACAAACAAAAGCTAAATGTTCATTTTAGCTTCACACCTACCTAGAAGAAAATGATAAAAGTTTCAAGATCCCTATTAACGTTAAAAATATTTTTATGTCTTGGTTCAGTGTCTAATTTTATTACTAATTAAGTTTCAGATTTTAATGTTCAAGTCATCAATGGGATCGTGAAGCCAACCCCAGAAAGAGAAATATCTCAAAAAAAAACAAAAAAAAAAAAAGCATAAAGAAAAATGACAGCGAAGCATGGTGGATGGTGCTGCAATTTCAAGACTTCACCTACCTTCAACCAGTCTGACCAAACAGGGCTTGAGGGTAACAATTTCCAGCTTATCATTTAATCTCTGCCCTTTGACCTGGTAATTAAACAATGTTAATTGCAAATAAATGTGGAAAATATTATTTTTTAAAAAAGGGGCATATGGTCAATATCAATCAGTTCTTGATATGGTTATAATTCCAGCCTAATTGAGAAAAGAAAGCTGGTATACCTCATGAGACAAGGAATAGTTTGTAAGATGGCATGTTTCCACGTTCACAGCCAAAAGCTTCTTCACATCTAATATCTTGTCGGTGGAAATGCCCTGTAAAATATTTTCATTGCAAGCAGTCAGCCAAAAGGCTTTTTTTTTCCCCCATTTTATATAATTAAAACGAAAAACAAAAATGGAATATGAGGTCACCTTGAGTACAACTTGTGATTCATATGGAGTTATGACAGTGATGTCGAGAGCATTAGGCGCCACTGGAAAACCAACCCAAACCAGAAAATTAGGACAGAGGAAAATTGTCTGATCCACAGAACAAGAGAGAGAGAGAGAGAGAGGAATATCATCAAAAGACTTAAACTTCTGTCAGTCATTAAGAAAAAAAAAAGGAAAAAAACTGAACAAATTTTACCTTTCTCCTCTTTCTTTTTCCTTTCTGGCTTGGCTTTATTTGACTTGCCTCTGCCTGACCTTGGGGCCATTTTCTAATTTTCTTAATATACTAAGAGGAATGGAGGATTACCAAAAGGAAAAGCTATATTTTAGCACAATTTCAGGCACCCATCTCAGAAATCACTGATACTAGAAAGAGTGTTGCTTTAAAGGGTATTGATGCAAAGGTTATTACAGGTCCTCCAATAATGAGTTTTATGTGAAGAAAAAAGGTTGGTAGCAAAACAAGTGAAAAGGGAACAAGAGGGTGAGGAAAAAAAACCCAGAAAAAGGGAGAAAGAAAGCACTTTTTAGAGTGTGTATAAGAGAGAGAGAGAGAGAGAGAGGATGAGGAAAAAAACCCAAAAAAAAGGGAGAAAGAAAGCACTTTTTAGAGTGTGTGTGTGAGAGAGAGAGAGAGGAGGAGCAGCAAATAAAGAGAAGGAAATCTTGTGAAAGGTCTTTTTTTGGGTTTTCAATCCAAGAGAAAAGATAGGATAAGGGTTTTAGTTGGGGTTTGCCCTCTTGACGATTTGAGAGCAATCCTGGCCTCTCCTTGTTGCTAAAAGCCTGATTGCCTTTCCCTCTCTCTATTGGACAACTCCTCACTCTTTCCAAATTACACCAGTGGCCCTTTTATAACCAAGAAAAGCCAATGTCCTTAGGCAAGACGAAAAAACTGGTGAGACCAGGAACAGGAGGCCACTGTTTAGTTGTGCCACGTGTCCAAACCCGTGGTGGGCCGGTGCAGTTGAAATCTTGGAGTACTTTTTCTTGACCCCTCGGGGTCATGTTATGCATCCTCTGGCTTTGCCTTAAACTATTTGGGGTCCTGTGGGGGTGATTTTCAAGATAGATCAGCTTAAAGTAAAGTTCTATTCATCAATCAACATTTTTTATGATGACTAGTGCTTGTTGTATTTAGTAACCTTAAAAATTCGGAGGAAGGCTTAAAATTATTTTAAACCAACTGTTCCAATGATTGCTTTATGATGTACATTCTGCCCTCCATTCCTGCTCTACCATGTTGTTATTTTGGCTTACCATCTCGAATATCGCCGCGTTCCCAAAAATAGTAAATTAAAATAAATATAATTAATTTTTATATTATATATTCATCACTTTATATTATATTAATATTTTACATATAATAATATAAAAATTAATTATATCTACTAAAATTTAACACATTAAATGCACTTACTCGTTAACACCACAAAATCCCATATACTTGGGGGAATCCAATAAATGGGTGTTTGTTTCCCAAGATTTTGTTTAAAGTTGTATTACATTGCAACAACTTTCTTATCCAGTTAAACTCAAAGTATCTGCGAGAAGTTTGGAACTTAAATTTTTACTATTAAATTATGAAATTTAATGTAATAACGGATATATGAAATTTTATGCAAATAAAAAAAATTTATATTGCTAGATATATTACTATTAAAAAATTACGATTAATAATTTAGTACTAAATGATTACAAAAAGAAAAAAGCATGATTTATTGTAAATGTTCAACATCAGCTTTTTAGTTTGGTATTAAATGACTAATAATTTTTACTATCATACCTCATTTTAGTAAAAATTTGGTAAATTTTAATTGATAGCAATTATGGCAGTACTTTTTTTTTTTGGTAATAATTATTGGCAACAATGTTGAACTTACCACTAAAACATTAGCTTATTGACAACAAAACGTCTTTTTTCTGCATGATTTTTGTTGCTAATTATGTAATTTGTTATATTCAGTGCTATTATTCTTTTTTTTTTTTTTTTTTGCACAATATTTTGACTTCCCTTTTTAGTTATAGGTAATTAAGGGCATAGCTTATTTGAAGGCATTGAAAATTTTTTTTAAAAAAAATCATAAAATAAAAGTATTTATTTGTGCCTTACAAAGGTGGGTGAACCACACAAATGTATTTGTGTCCTTTTAGGTGGTCCGTTGTAGACAATGAAGTTTCTTCAGTTCTTTGTTTCTTTCGTTTTTTTTTTTTTTTTGGTTCAATGGAAAAAAGAAAAAAAAAGGGCTAATAAAAATGTATGCATATAATGAAATTATACAAATTAAAGGTAAATGTTAATGAGTGGAGATAGGTACTCGATAATGAGCATTTGATTAGGGAGATATAAGTGAGAATAAATATTTTTTAACAATTATAATTAGTTACTTTAAAGAAAATAAAAAAATGATTTATTATTTTATGTTTGTAGTTTACTGTACCTACTTAAAATTATATTAGATAATTTTCCTTAAATTTTAATGAATGAACATATGCAACATATGCACCCAATAAAGAGCATTGAGAATGTACCAAAAAGAAAAGGAGAGCATTCAGGGGTGGTTTTCTGTTTTTTTTTTTTGGGTATTCATTTTGAATCAATTTTGAATGATGATAGAGTGTTTTGATAAAATTTTTGAATTTGCTGTTAAGGTTGCATTTTGTCTCTAAAAAATTAGAAAAATAAGGTTAAACAATTTTTTTAAAAGGAAAGGGAGTTGATGGTATTCCCTTGACTAAATTATTTATCACACTATTAAATAAAAATTATATTATTAATTTTTTATATATTTTTAATATTAAGTAATAATTTTATCAATTTAATTTTGATTAAAACAATTAAATCAATTAAATTTTCAACTTTAAAATTTTTAAATTTAATGACCAATTTAGTTTTTAAACTTTGGTTTGGATTAAATTTCCTCATTTTAACTCTATTATTACAAGGTAGAACGAGAAAAAATATATATATATATAAGGAAGGATATCTCCATAGGACGGTGACATAATGATAAAAATAGAGAAATGTGACTGATTTTATTTTTTTTTTATTGTGTGAAAGCAAAATTTTTATTGAATTAAAGAATAATTTCTATAAAATAGCGACTAGGATGGATGATTTTTTACATTAATGAGCGTTGAATTGTTCAGAAATTACACATCTACAAAATGAGTATAAAACTTATTAAATGGATTTCAACTACTATAGTAAAGGATGAGTAAGAAATGTGGTCATTCATGATAAAGTAGGTACACAACACTAATTGTAGCAACGAGGAACTAGCATTTACATTAATTTGGAATGAAGAAAAGCGACCAAATTCAAGTGAATGAAAAAAAAAAAAAAAGAAAAAAAACCTTAATTGGGCATAAAAATCTTACATTATTTATGCTCTAAAACAATTATATATTTCCACAAATGCAATCTAGAGTAAAACAAAATGATAAAAAAAATATGTTTATACAATGGATTTCAATTAAATTTATGATCAAGATTTTATTGTTATTATTGTCCATGCAATATTTAGAGTTTCTTTAGTAAATGTTTTAAAAGGAAAAGGAAATTAAAAGGTAAATAAAATGGGGTATGCCTTTTTTAACCAAAAAAATGTCAAGAAAGGCAAGACGAGAGAGAGAACTCCAAAGTGGACTATGGAAGTGGGCATCATGTATTAATATTCATACCTAACAAAGAAAATAACTAAAAATCATTTGTCAAAATCACGTTGTAATTGCCAAGGGGACTCCTCCGTACTCATTATATGTTAAGATTCACCATAAATGACAACTTTTAAAAATTGAAACTTTACTTATAAAGTAAAAGAACGGTAAAACCTCATTTTTTGTTTAATTAATGTCCGCACTTAGAGCGTGCAATAATTATTCTTATAGGTGTGGTGGAACTATCAATGTATCATATCATAAAAATAAAAAAAATAAAAATTTATTACTTAAATAATATTAAATTTGAATAAGTTAAAATTTTATTATTAATCTTTAAATATTAAATTTATCTTTCATAAAAAAAATTGTTAATTAAAAATTCAAATCTAAATGGGTAAAATATATATATATATATATTAAAATATTAAATAAAATACCTCCTCGATTGGTAGGAGTCCCCGCATTTATAGCACGCGATTGTGATTCTTATAAATGGGAGTGGAGCCATCAATACACCCACCTGTCAAAAATAGAAAAATAATGGTCCAATGGCAAGACATCGTGATCAAGAAGCACAGAGTCCCAACTTCTTGCTGTAGCATAAATTCCGATAGCCAATCAAAGTCACCGACGCTTCAGGCTTCCTGCAAAATTTTAGAATAAATTTTGTTTTTATTAAAGATTAAATTCATAAAAAGAAAAAAAGAAAAAAAAATTTACATTTTGCTCATAACATTTTAAAGATGGGAGTTTAAATTGACACTGACTGCATACTTCAGGGTCCTTTCATGTAATCATTCGCAGCTCAACTTTTGACGCAGTGACAAAAGTGTCATTGTGAATTATGAAATAAAAGCATGAAACATTCATATGGCCAATAATTTTCAAAGGCTTTAGGCTTTAGGGTTTAGGGTAATAATGCATCGGAGAGAAATACAAATTTGTTTTGCATCAAATTGGGTCAAATCTTTGGTCAAACTGTTTGGTTGTTCCTTCTTTTGACCTACCTCAATCATTGTAAATAATTTAGGAATAAACATTAAGAAATGAATTGAATCTTTGAATAACAATATCATTCAAACTATTGGGTCACATTGGTCGCTCACTTCATTTGAATGAAATTTATGATTTTTTTTTTTTCAAATTGGACACTTAAGTTAAGTTTAATTTATATTAATTTGAGACTGAAATTGGCTTTTGTTTATTTTTTTTTTTTTTAGTTTTGGCATCATCATCACAATTAAATTTAAAATTCTATATAATGCAGAATTTAAACTGCAAATGTCAAAAAATAATAATAATAAATCATGTCGTATTAATTACACAATGAAATTTTAGATGGATATTTCATAATATATAAAAGTTTCATCTAAAATTAAATGCAAAACTCAAATTCGATGAAAATAAAGTCCACATTGCATCAAATAAATCATCAATTTTTTTTTTTTTTTCTGCTCTGGTCAAAGACCATACATTCAAATTCAACCTAATCTGCAAGTATTATTATCATAGGTAGCACTCGGTGGCTATAAAAAATAAATACGAGACTTTTAGTGGAAAATGACTCAAAGATTAATTGCCACACTGACACCAGTACCCAAAAACAAGAATTATCCCTTGTTCTCTTTCCTGTATATATATATATTTTTTTTTTTTTTTTTTTTCCTTATCATAATTTCTCCAAGTTATATTCATATGTCTTTTTCCGTTCGTTTATTAGGCTGATGATTAGAAGTGACAAAAATTGACATGGTCTTAGTAACTCAATTTAAGACTTCTAAAACTTAATTTAATTTAATTATATTAATTAAAAAATTAATGAAATGTAATTAAAAAAATTTGAAACTAAAATGATAAAAAAAAACTAATATATCTAAAATCAAATAAATTCAAATTCTGATAAATTCAAAATGTAGTAAACTTAAAATCTAATATGTGTAAAATCAAATGTATTTAAAATTTAATATACTTAAAATATAATAAATATACAATTCAATGTATTTTATAATTTAATAAACTTAAAATTTGAATTATTGATACTAAAAGTGATATAGTCAAAATTCAATTTGACTGATAATATTTTACCTGCAGTCATGATTTCAAATGTAGGATTAGGACTCTTAAATAAGTGATAGATGAAGCAAGTAAACATTCAATCATTCGCCTCCATAGTTGACAAAAAATATGTCATAAAAATTAACTTTTATTATTATATAAATTATATAATTGTCATTATATAATTTATTTTATTATTTCATAATATTTTACTACAATTAAAAAATTTAATTAAATAATATAAGAAAATATATGAACAATTTGTGTGTTTTAAAAGATTTAATTAAGTGTTAACTTTTTAATATAATTTTTTTTTTTTTTACTTTTCAATGTTATTGTCGCTCAAATATTTTTTTAGTTTCATTTTTATATGATATATCAATTTTTGTTATATAATAAAAAAAATTAAATAACAATATTTTTAAAAAATAAAATTATAAATTAATTATATTTTATTTAATTTTATAAATAAATAGAATTAATTATAACAATTATTTTATTACTATTTTATACTTATCATATCACACTAGAAATATTATTATATAATAATACTCATATAATCATAAAAAAAAAAGAGAGAGAGAGAGAGAGAGAAAAAACGAAAACTATACAAATGTTGATGACTTCTTAATGAATCTTTGATGGCATTCAACACATTCAGAGGGTTTAGTTATGTCCTTTTTGGAGAATCCCAATTGTTAGGGAGCCTCCACATGCAGAATATTTTAATCAATTATATCTAACTAAAGTTTGACACTCAAACCAAAAACACCTCAGGTAAAATCTCAAATATATTAAATTATATAACCTAATTTGAATAATTTTCTTTTTTTTTTAATAAAATTTATACAATTTTAAAAATTTTACACATAAAATTTATAATATAAATTTATACAATTTTAATTATTAAGATACTTATAAGATGCTTTCAAATATATATATATATGAACATGGCAAAAAATGTGTCTAGAAAGATTTTTTCTTAAAATGATGCTCATCTATTAAATATTAATAATATAAATATATGAATTAATAGTTTAATTAGTAATTTAATATTTAATAATTTTTTATGAAAAAAATTGATAAATGGTGATAACGTTACTAATATAATTGTGATAAATATTTTATTTCTTGGCAAAAAAAAAATAAATTAGGGGGCAATATATTATTTGAGAAGAATCAACGTCTTAGTGTTTGATGTAGGTAATTGTAAATTTTAACATGAAAATTAAGGAGTAAGAAAATAGTTAAATAATAATTAAGTATGAGCATTACATCCAAGTTTGAATCCCAAGAATAGGCTGGCCAGGATCTGACTCTTGCCAATGTTTTTAAGTGCCTTTCAGAAATCAACAACTATTAAAAGACTTTTTTTTTTTTTCTCATGTTTGAAGTAATGTAAATTCATGAAGATACTCTAAAATTTTATTAAAAATATATATTTATTAAAAATTAAATTTTAAAAATATATATTTAGTTTACTAAAATGGTTTTTTTTTTAATTAGTTGGTTTAATTGTTTGACTCAATGTAGGCTATGTTACTCAAAAGTCTAGCTCACGTCTCCTAGCATAAGGCAAGACCAGGGCTTAAGGAAAACATACACAACTTCCCATTCCATTTGGTTGGCATAAAATAATTATTTTATTTTATTTTATTATTTTTTAGCTTACCAAGCACTTACGGCAAGTTATGATTATATTTAAGCTTTTTTTTTTTCTTTTTATAAGCTTTATTTATATTGTTTTCGATGGAGCAAGGAATGTAAAAGAGAAGAAAATCAATCTTGTGAAGAAGGCAACGCGCTAGTTTATTTCTTTAAGACTTAAAAGGATGAAATTTAATTACAGTGATGAGACTGTAACATAACTTTAAGTAGATTTTTTTTGATGGTTAAATATTATAAATTAAAAAATATATTAAAATATATCTAAAAATTAAAAATAAAAATTTGATGTATGATATTTATAATTAATATATATATATATATATAGTATATTTAAAAAATTATTTTTAAATATTATATATTTTTTATAAAATAATAATAATTAATTTATTAAAAATTAATAATTAATACATTTTTTATATTAAATAAATTTTTATTAAATATATTTATTTTGTGATTATATTAATTATTATCTTAAATTAAAATTAAAATTAATTATTTTTAATTTATTATTTGATATTATTAAATTTAAATAAATTTTTTATATTTTAAAATTTTTAATTTAAATTAATGTAAAAAATTAAATTATTAATTAAATTATAAAATAAATACTTTAATTTATTTCGAACATAATTTTTTCTATTATATATTTAGTTTTCTTTATAAAATCCAATTTTTATCTTCGGTCAATCCCCCCCCCAAAAAAAAAAAAAAAAAACTAGTTCGACATCACGTTGCTCGCCGGAAAATGCCGGAGCTACCGGAGGTGGAGGCGGCGAGGAGAGCCATAGAGGAAAACTGCTTAGGCAAGAAGATCGAGAAGGCCATTATAGCCAATGACACCAAGGTCATCGACGGAGTCTCTCCTTCTGATTTCCAGGCTGCCCTCCTCGGCAAAACCCTAATTTCCGCACTTCGCAAGGGCAAAAACCTCTGGCTCCGCCTCGACTCCCCGCCTTTCCCCTCCTTTCAGTTCGGTGCGTTGCTCGCTTTTTTGTTTTTCTTTTAAACCCTAATCTTCTCTTTTTTCTTTTTTTTTTTTTGGCTTATTTAAGTACATTTCAAACTTTTTTTTTTTTAAATGAACTCAATTTAACTGCCTATAAGATTGAAATGAATTTCGGTTAGTTATACAAAATGTTTTCATTGTAAAGGAACTGCATTTTTTGGTTTATTTATTTATTTATTTGTTTGTTTATTTTATGTTTCAGTTGAGTTCAGGAAGTAAGACAGTGTTTGGTTGCTTTGCATTTGTTGTTTTAATAGCTTTATTATTAATGAGATTGAGAATGCATTCCAGGGATGACTGGCGCCATATATATTAAGGGAGTTGCTGTTACCAAATATAAAAGGTGGGTTTTATTTGGGAAATGACCATGAATTGTGATCTTATGTAAATGGGATTTCTTTTATGTTGAGGAAATGTTATTCATGAGATGAGGTTGTGTAATGAGATATGAATTGGGGGGATTGGCGTAAACAGAGTGCTCGATTCATCTCCAGTTTACTCGTTATAACATAGATTAATCTATAGTAAAAATAATTCCACTGTCGGAACCATGGTTGGTTGTTAATTCTAATATAGAATTTTTATTAGGTCTGCGGTAAAGGATGATGAAGAGTGGCCTTCCAAATTTTCAAAGCTATTTATTGAAGTAAGAATGCATCTTATTTTTTGTAGATTGAGATATCTTGTCTTTGCATCCATATATTTTATATGCAGCTCACTATAAATTTTTTGTGATATATATATATATATATATGTATGTATGTATGTATGTATGTATTTACCTTATGTCACTGAAGAATTGAAATGGCTATGATCAGGATATTTTGAACAACCAAAACTAAGGTTTCAACCAATTAGATTACAGAAAAGATGTCTATCATATGGCGACTTTTACTTGTATCTTAAACTGAATGATATGAGATTGCATCTCATGTGCTCAATATTGATTGATTTTATTTTTGAATTTGTCCACATGGCCGTAGCCTTAGAAATTATGAGGAGCATACACATTCATGACCTGAAAATTTTTGGCCTTTTCTCTACCAATTAATCAAACACATAATGCACCTGCAGCTAGATGATGGTCTGGAGATGTCTTTCACTGATAAGAGGCGATTTGCTAGAGTTCGCTTGCTTAAAGATGTATGCAATTTAATTTGCTAGTTTGCTCAATTAGATGCACTTATCTATTTTATGATGCATGTAACATAATTTCATTTTATTCATATTTCTGGTTACAGCCATCCTCAGAGCCCCCAATATCTGAGCTTGGCCTTGATGCACTACTGGAGCCAATGACAGTTGATGAGTTACATGAATCACTGGTGAAGAAGAAAATTGCAATTAAGTCTCTGTTGCTTGATCAGGTAAATATTTTATGATAGTTTTCTCTTCTGTTTCAGATGTGCTGTACATGTAAAGGTCAATTTGACAGGCATGGAGATTCTAATTGTAGGTCTAAAGTCTAGTATACATGGATTAGAGTGCTTTTGATCTCAACAGTCCTATGATTAACAGATAAGGAACTGTATGTGGTGAGACTAGTCTTATGACATTTAAAATTCGATTCACCCAACATCTGCAAGATTAGGAATTTGCATTAATTGCGAATATATAAGAGCATTACAACTTAATTGAAATTTGGATATCCAAGATTGGTGTCTGCAATCAGGCTTCTGTACAATAAATAAGTTGGGATAATTTTTCTACAGGTTTACATGCTTGCTTTGCAATGTAAGGAAGTGACGTTTGTGTTCTCTTAATAAAAATCTAGGAGTGTTTGCTTCAGGGGAATAAGGTGAAAGATTAGTAATTCAAAACATTGGAATACTGAGTACCAAACATCTGACTGGTCTGATTACAAGATGATCATAAACTACTATGGGTTGCCAATTTGTTTTGCAAAGTTGTTTGCAAGAAAAAATTCTCCAATTCTACCTCTCCATACTCATTGTGGTTTTAGTTTTAGTGTAAGTGTTCTTCAAAGGTTATATTTCTGGCTTATTTTCTAATTATACATTTTTCAATTGACTCCTAAAAGGCTACTACATAATTATTTGTTGTTGCTCACCGTGTCACCCAAGTTTTAACTTTAAAAGTATACACTATACAGTTATCTTCTCTGATGATCTAACAGGAATATTAGTTCTAACTAGCTTACCTACAGAGATTTATTGCTGGAATTGGCAATTGGGTTGCAGATGAAGTGCTCTACCAGGTATGTCTACTTTAGTATTGTCAATACTAAATTAAATTATTTGAACAGATCTGTATGTATTTTTACACACAATGTTGCAATCAGATTTAGGTCTTTAATATAGGTTTATCTGCAATTGTTGTTATTAATTTAGAGTCAGCAAAATCCTAGAATCAGTCTGAGATCTGTTTTAGCTTTTGCTGCTGATAATTTTCAGACAATAATGTAGTGACATCCTTAGTCATGTGACTTTAAGATTCTTAACTCATGCAGATTGCTTGGTAATTTTGTGATTACTTAGAGATAAAATGTCTATAATGTTTGTAGGTTAAATGACCTGTCTGGAACAGATGAGAACCTATTTCAGCGACATTGGAAGAAATATCTATATGCTTTTATGCTTGTGTCTGACAGCAGGCATAATGGCAATTGACAGCAGACAATTTTGGTATAAGATGGTCTGTTAATTTAGAAAGTCATTGGTGATCTGCTACCAAGGACATGCTAGCATATTCTCTTTTAAAATGCAGTCACTCAACTAGATGGGATTTGGGGATTTGTGTGGCCTACATTTGTTTCTTGGGATCTACATTTTTTCTTATTCGTCTAACTTACTTCTAATCAGTGGTCTTTCACATCTTATGGTATGTACAGGTTTGATAGTTAAGTATTTCTGCTCTGTTTCAGGCAAGAATTCATCCACTGCAGATTGCTTCCAGCTTATCAAAAGAAAAATGTGCAATTTTACACAAGTGTATCGAGGAGGTAGGAGATTGTGCTTATGCCTTTCTAGACTCTTGCCAGCAATTGTAGAAATCTTATTTGTAAAACATGAAATTTTCATGAGAAAACAGAGGGTAAAATCTGTAGGTTATTCACTATGCGGTTGAAGTTGATGCTGACTGCAGTCACTTCCCTGTTGAATGGTTGTTCCATTTTCGGTGGGGCAAAAAGCCCGGGATGGTTGATGGTAAGATACTGTTATACAAGTGATCATTTTTGACAAGCAATTGTTTTACAGGTAATTGAAAAAGCAGTAGAAGTTGGGGCAGATAGTAGTCAGTACCCAAGTAATTGGATATTTCATTCCCGAGAAAAGAAACCTGGGAAGGCTTTTGTTGATGGTGTGACTCTTAATCTTTAATGATATCCTCTTTCCTATAATCTGACCTTTAGTTATCTTTGCTGTACTACCCCTTCTGCCAGTTATGGCTGCATCTCTCTCTCTCTCTCTCTCTCTCTCTCTCTCTCTCTCTCTCTCTCTGTATGTGTGAATGCATGCACACATGCTCGTATAACTGCAGCTGATGGAAAGCATAATTACGAAGAATTTTCTAATTTAGACTATTTGTTTGTTTGGGTGCCAGATTATATGTTGGACTTTAATGTGTAGAATCCATTACAGTTCCAAAAATTTTAATAAATGGACATCACCTAAGAGCTCATTATTAAGGATAAGCTTCAATATATTTCTTTTGTATAGGTGAACTCACAAAGATGGTTTAAGATTTGCTGAAAAATGGATGGGTTTGAATTTTTTGCCCCTTTTGTCTTCTGCTCTCATCTTTTTCTCCTGGCTCTCCTCTCTTGGTCATTTTTCTTTCTTTTCTCTTTTGTTCTATGTCCTTCCCTTTCTCTCTCAATCCTGCTTAGCCCCTCCCCTCCTCCACTCTGCACTGCAAAAATAAAAAAAAAGAAAGAAAAAGTTGAGTTCTGGCACAAATCACTTTGACTTGTTTTCTTTTGGCTTTGAAGCATTGCATATTTTTCCTGACTTTTGATAACATTTTCTTGTCTTGCTTATCACTATTGATATGCTTTTGTGCTTTTGCATGGCAGGGAAGAAAATTGACTTCATAACTGCTGGTGGAAGGGTATGTCAATCTAAACTACAGCTTATTACATCATGGATTGGTATAAGGGGTTTGTTCTGTTTCTGTATGTTGCCAAAAGAAAAAATAAATAAATAAAAAAAACTTAGCTAGTTACATTGGGCAAAAAGTGGTGGATTGGGGAGAATTGCTGTTAAGTTTATGCACTTTTTTATTGTTGGTTTTAGACGACAGCCTATGTACCAGAGTTACAAAAGCTAAGTGGGAACCAAGTTGTGAAAGCAGTGGATCAGCCACGGAAACGAACTGCAAAGAGAAAAGCAGGTGATGTTGCCAATGAACAAGCAAGTGAGGAAGAAGAAAAAGCTAAAACGGTCACTTCAAAGAGGCCAAAGCCAGGTCATGATAAGAAGCATTCGACTAGGAGAAAATCCAAGGCAAATGATGATGACAATGAAGTTGACCATGAGAATGATGATGCCAGTGAACCAGTGACTGAGGAAGAGGAAAATACTACAAGAGCCAAATCAAAGAGAGAGCTGAAGCCCAAAGGTGGTAGTAAGAAACGCACAATAAAAGGAAAATCTAAACCTATTGATGATGAAAGTGGTGATGACAATCATAGCAATGAAGAAGAAGCTGAAGAAGAAGAAAGAGATGATCAACAAAAGAAATTAGGAAGAGTGACCAATAGAAAACAAGCCAAAAAAGATGTGGCATCCAAGAAAAAGGTTACCAGTCAAAGAGGCAAGAGGCTGAAGAAGAAAGCCAAGTAGGTTCCTTTTCGGATATCGTACGTAGTTGTGGCAAGGACGCCCACACTTTTGAACCATGTTATTGTGGGTGCATCTAGTATTGGTGATGATGATCGTATTAGGTTTTTGAACGATGTTATTGTGGGTGCATCTAGTATTGGCAATGATTGTATTATCCATGGTTGCATTGAATGTCACTCTTAGTATTGGAATATGTAATGTATATCCTTATGAGAGGGTTGCCGTACATCCAAGCAATGGGAACCTCTAGGTTTTCGATCTAAATGCATTATTGTGTGTGCCGGAAATATGTTGTAATTTGCTACGTTTCAGCTGGGTCTGAGGGTTGAGCTACTAAATCATTTAGAGAAACACAAGTGACGGAAGCATTTGTGCTTTCTGTTGACGATGATGCTTTAAGGGATTGCGTGTGTGTGAACGATCACCAGCAATGGAAACAGTGAACTGTTAAACCTTCTCTGCAACCATACTTGGAGAGGAGAACTGAACAGGAGAAACTTGCAGCTAATTGGCCATTTTTGCTTCTGTATTTGAAAGTTCCAAAGTCATATGCCAAAAAAAAGGTGCAGCATGGCCAAAAATCAATGCTGGGTTAATTCATAACTCACAAAAAGAGATGAAATGTGTTTGTATTACGATATCTAACCTTTGACTCAACTCTATGCTAAGCATGGAACAATTCACAGAAAGGTTTATGCAGTAGTCTTCAGTCAGTCCCAGTGAATGTTGCGAGCTTCTATTTCCTTCTTTTGTTGGGAGCAAAACAAGCTTGTTGAGCTCTGTTCTTAACAATATGCAGCCTTATCCTCAAGACGAAGTCTAGAAAGTAGCATGTTATATGTGGGTTTACGGGTTGTCCTAAAGAGCATACAGCTTTCTCTTCAGACATACAATAAAGTAGTCTTAAGATCCTTGCCATCTCAATAGAACAATGGACATTAATTTATTTTTAAAAGTAACCAAAAAAAAAAAAAAAGCAACGGACATTTATCTACTTATCATTCTTTGAACATAGAGTATGCATGGGATTGAAGATGTATGAAACCTTGATAAGATTGAACAAGATAACAAAGTGATGAAAAATTCATAGTGATTTTCACTATGAAATTTTAAGCCTTTTGCTTCTTTTTTTTTTTTTTCTTCATCTCTATCAGGGAGATTGCTCTGCAAGGTCTGCTCATCTCCGATCTGCAGGAGAGGTAAAACCAAATCATCTTCTTCATGCTTAATGATTTGAGCTGAATTAGTTATTTTCTTTAAAATCTTTGGAATTAATATTTGGGACATGAATGCTCGTATCCTTGAAAATTCCCAAGATTTTATTTTTCCCATCAGCAGCACCAGTCACTTGTAATTCTTACCTTAAGTCTAGTAGAACTGTAATTGAAAATTTGACACTTCCTTCAGGGCAGTATCTCTGAATGTTGGTCCATGCCTTCAACTTAAAAGAACAGTCTCAGTGGATCAACCACTTTCTCAGGCCTGTTAGTGCCAGGTAGCCAATATCATACCGGACAAGCATGAGAAAAAATGAAAGGGGAAAGAGAGAAGACAAGAAGTTGGTATGCACATAAATTGAGAGATGTGTATAGATACCAGTCTTCCTGTGGCATATGGCCAGCACCTTCTATCAACTTTAGCTTGATCATGTCAGGATTTCCTTTCTGAAACTCTTCTGCTACAGACTGAGACAGATACTTGTCTTGTATTCCCCAGGCAAGAAGTATCGGTTTATCCCATCTAAGGTCCAGAACCCATGAAATTATGACTCACAAGAGAAAGCTGATACATCTTCAGCTGCATGTATAACAAGTAAACTCATTCCCCACCAATGGAGAAAAGTTGTACCTTTCAGACGCGAAGCCATCGGCTATTTGTCTTGAGATATCTGAGAAATTAATCTTTCTTGCTGCCTCAAGCAGGGCTGAAACAATACAAATGAAAGTTTGAACTGGTTCTTGGCATCCATAGCACAATGCCCACACACTACTCATTATAGTGATGAGGAATGGACTAGCTTGGATTATTAGAAAATGACTGTATTACTGGTAATTCAAGGAGAAAAAGATTTCTATCACTGACCATTTATTTATCTCAGAGTATTGTTCAGGTAATTGCAAGTCACTACACTAGATCAGAGCAAGGTTCTTCTTTGGTTATAAATCATTAATCAATTTATTTTAGCATATGATCTCCAGTCAAACTTGCCAAGCAGAAAAATTAAGCCAAAAAAAATCATTAGTGGTTCTACCAATAACACAAGCTTTTCTTCACATGAGCATGTATAAATGCAGACAAATAGATGCATAGAAGTTCAAGTCAATAGACAAACTTAGGTAACAAAAATGAATAAGAGTTACATGACCATTTATGATGTTTAAAGAAATGTTAATTTTCCAAAGGTGTCTGCCCAACTAAAAAAGGAAAAATTGCTAGGCTATTGGAGGATGCCTTATAACAGCTTCATAATGATATGACAAGGGGCAGAAATAAGATGCTGTTAGAAGTCCCTAAAACAACAGGTTGCATTCATATGACACTACTGATGAAGACTTGGCAAATTCAATTGTAATCTTTAAAGCAATGTCTTTTTGTTATGGTATGATCGTCAAAACGTGCAAATCCATAAAAGAGTCTCAAAACGACTACGCATGATTATGCATCAAACATGGCTAACCAAAATGACTAATAGCTGAATTTCTTTTAGCTTGACATTTACTATGTGCTGTTCCAATATTTGACTCCATGGGAAACAAGAAAATTTACAAACCAAATCCTGGTCCACCACTTGCCAAATATGGTAGTCGATATACATCAGCCTTTTCCAACTTCAGAACATAACTGCAAAGATAGATGCTTGCTTTTGTAAGAGAAAAGCACATATAAGCAGTTACTGCCACAACATAGTTTGTGAAGCTGGATCTTCTAAAATACATGGCAGTTAACTACTTAGAGGCTTCTATGATTGGTAAAATGAAGGTACAAACTCTCTTCTTCAATTACCTTCTGAAAAAGTTATGCTGAGAGTCCACCCAAACTGGGTTCAGATAAAAGGTTATGATGCTCAAACAAATTCTGAATTTATGCACCAGCACATGGTTAACTATAGCTTCTTTGGAATGTTACTACCTTAAATCCTATTTTTAAAAGACAAGTTGACATCCTCTTGATAATTGAGTCATCATGTTGGTGATAACATTGTTATATCTGACATCCGTTTAAACAATTTAATGGCAAAAGATGATTGCCCAGAGAGGCAGCAAAACTGGGAGCCTAAAAAAACACTAATAATAAATCATCATAAGAGAAACATAAAGTAACAAGTTGCATGAACTTCTGTTAACTATATGATTTAAATACAGATTACGGCTAAAATGTGCCAGAATGAAGTAAGGGAAAGGAGAAACTCTTGACGCCTCTAACACTAATTAGCCACATCCAAGTATTGATTTTGTGTTAAACTATGCAGCCTATGGCCATGCTAACTGTAATGCTAGGTGTCACTTCCTGTACAAAGTTTTTCAACCACTAGTTAAAGTTTTATGTGACTTCATTTTCCAAAGCTCCAAGAGAAGATTTGAATACAATTGACAAGCCTTTGATATAAAAAAATGATAGGAATGTCTCTTTCTTTAACGTGTAAATCAGTAGGCAAATAATGCTATATTTCCATGTTCAAAATAGATTAGCTGTTAATTATGTCTCATTTCCATTTTGCCTATAATGACCATAAGAAATAACCTCCATTTTCATGACCAAGTAACCCAGAGTCACTAGTGATAAGAAATTCGTAGGTTGAAATTTTGGGTTGCATTAGTGAGCTAAAGAGAAAACAAGATAGCAAGATAACTTCATATAAGACCATTACTTCTGCTCATCTCTTGATATTATAAGTTATAATAACAGTGTTTCTTATCCAAAAAGACCAATTAAGGCTTAGGATATGTCTTTCACTACTGAGCTACAGGTTAGTTTCAAAGCTATGATCTGAAAGTGTTGAGATGATTTGGATACATACGGGCTACCTGCTTCAATGAAGCGCTCTGCCATAACAGCATTTTGGCAAGTAAATTCGCCATAAAGGGGAATCCTGTATCATACAAAGGAAAGGCGACCAAAAACACAAACAAATAAATTTGAAAGAAACTAGGAATTGACTACTGAATGTAGACAATGATTACACTATATTATTCTCTTAATAGCATATCCTAAGAATTTAATTAATTGGATAATCACAGGACCTTAGCTTTTGAAACAGCCCAGGAATAGGGGATGAAACTGTCAGCGGACTATTCAAAATTGCAAGTTTTGATATCTTGCTTGCATTTTTAAGGGCCCAAGTCAATCCATATGAACCTACAATAAAACCCTTTGGGGAGAATATGAGAAGTTCACATTAGTTATGCTCAAGTAGACAGGAACTTGGGACAAACTGCCACTTGCAAACATTAACATATTATCTGCATAAACATTCAGCATATGAGTTAATCAGTGACATATATCAGTTAAGCAAATTAAGCAGATTTGTGCAAACCTGAGTGACGAGAAAGAAAGGAGATTTAACATCCAACACGTCTAGTAATTTATCAAGTTCCTCATGGAACTCCTTTTCTGTAACATTGCAATTCAAAAGAGTGAGACTTATGGGAAGGCAATGAAATATTACTTCAGCGCCAGAAAGCCATAAACCTGTGTAATCAAATCCATAGCCTGGCTGTGGCTTGTCACTGAAACCAAATCCTATCCAATCAGGTGCAAAACAGTGGAACCCAGCATCTGACATCTATATATCAGACAAGGGGAGTTTCAATTGCAAGAGGAATGCCAGAACTATTTTATAAATAACGGGTACACTAAAGTCATTGCATTAGATGATATGGACCTTCAGCTTGGGCAAATAGGGATTTCAGATTGGGTTGTCTATTATTTTTTTACAAGCTGTAGTTCTAGGGAAGCACCATGTAAATAATTAACAACCAGCAAATTAACCTGAGACATGACAACCCGGTAGCTGTAAGACTGTGTTGGAGCCCCGTGTAGAAAAACAACTGTTCCACGTCGGCTCTGAGGTGATCCTGCAGGGCAGAATCCCCTTGTCGGTTGAGTATTTGGAAGCGAAGGAACTAACGTTGTTGAGAGTCGATAGAAATTTACCAGTTTCTCTCACAAACCATACTAACTTTCCAGATTTGATGTATGAGCCATTCTCCTTTCCCTTGTCTTCTATCCTCTAGAATTGGAAACAAGGCATTAGATGATTTGTCTGCACAAAATTATAGAATCCCGATGATTCATTTGAAGGACAAGCATAAGACCAACGAATTCCTAAAACCAAAGAAACTGAACTCTCAATTGCTGCGAGGCAGCTAAACATCCCCATAGAGCACCACTGAGTTGCAGGAGTTTGCAACAGACTATACGCAAAATACGATACAACAAAGATGATAAGACTCCTACACGACTGCAGGTTTCTTTAAGGTAATCCTAAGAATCATGAAAGCAAAGATTAGGTGCAAAATACCTCTCAAACTTTATTAAAATTTAAACTTCATGATCAAAAAATCTTAAACGAACCACAGCAACCCAATGTTTTTGCTTTTGAATCTCGACAAAGTAAAATCATAGCATACTTATCCAAATCCATCTACAAGGCGCACGAGTATTCCTTCAAATCCACTAATCCACAATTGCATCTACTTCAGAGAAAGCCTGTAAACTTACATAGAGCATTTGACCAACATTTCCATCCTCAGCAGGGCTCTCAGGGAGCTGAATGGCACTACGGCTTGAAGGATTATCAGTCACGAAACCAAATGGGTTGAAAGTTGGTGATTCTTGTGCCTTGCTGTTGTTGCCTTCATTCTCCGTGGCTTTTGCCTGTGTTATTGTTGCTTTTCTTCTGATTGCTCTGTAGGATACGCGGGTCCTCTGGTTGTTAAGCCTGAAGGCACAAGTCTGCAGGGGTAAAAGAGGAAACAGCAGAGCCCAAGCCATTAGGCTTTTGCTTGTGTTACCAGTCTACCAGATCTCTATGTATTGATTGAAGAGGACAAATTTTCGAAATGAAGGGCTCGGGTTGGCTGGAGTTGTTCAGGTTAAGACTCATTCCTAGTGGCTCAAGATGATCCTGATTTGAATTCAATGGTCACCTCAGAATCTCACATTGTGTGTCTTAATATACACCACATTTAAACCCCCCCCTCCCCCCCCAAAAATAAAAAACCCTCTTTTCTTCTTTCCCTAAAATGATAATAACAAAATAATTTTAACCAAGTATCTCTTCCACTTGCAGATAAACGAAAGTAGAGAAAATAACATAAACCAATTTTAAGTTGCTTACCTGATGATCCTTTCGTAGCAATATTAAACAGATTATTATGTTTTTCATCACGATGAAGTACCAAATAAATCGCTGGGCCTAGCTCAGCAGCCACCCAAGCAAGACTTTGAAGCAGGACTCGGATTCGAATCCAGTCCTGCCCAGTGAAAAATACCCCACCCTCAAATAAACAAGATTAAATGGTAAAAAACAGAGACTTCATAAAAATCTGCATTCCAAACAAATGAACACGCTATTAGCCCACCTCCCAGAGTGCGTATTTGAATTGAAAGATCACAACACAATCACAATTGAAAAGGAAAGCGCATTATTTATTATAAAAGATGACAAATGGCCTTTGTAAAAGGCCTTCCAAATTTCTTAGAAGCAAAGAGACCATTTGGCGGTCATAGAAACACAGTACATAAAGAACACAACAACAACAGAAGTCTGGAAAAGTTCTTAAAAACACTTATTCAAGGCCATTAACAATGGCCGCCAAACACAATAGGAAACAGATCGGGCAATGACCCAGCTTTTAGAAACCACCACGAAGGCGCAGGACAAGGTGCAAGGTGGACTCCTTCTGGATGTTATAGTCGGCCAGGGTCCTCCCATCCTCAAGCTGCTTTCCAGCAAAGATCAGCCTCTGCTGGTCTGGTGGGATACCCTCCTTGTCCTGGATTTTTGCCTTTACATTGTCAATTGTGTCTGAACTCTCAACCTCCAGGGTAATGGTCTTTCCTGTGAGGGTCTTCACAAAAATCTGCATGCCCCCACGAAGACGAAGCACCAAATGGAGGGTAGACTCCTTCTGGATGTTGTAGTCTGCAAGAGTTCGCCCATCCTCTAGCTGCTTACCAGCAAAGATCAGCCTCTGCTGGTCTGGTGGGATACCTTCCTTGTCCTGGATCTTGGCCTTCACATTGTCTATGGTGTCAGAGCTCTCAACCTCCAGGGTTATTGTCTTCCCAGTAAGGGTCTTCACAAAAATCTGCATGCCCCCACGAAGACGAAGCACCAAATGGAGGGTAGACTCCTTCTGGATGTTGTAGTCCGCAAGAGTTCGCCCATCCTCTAGCTGCTTACCAGCAAAGATCAGCCTCTGCTGGTCTGGTGGGATACCTTCCTTGTCCTGGATCTTGGCCTTCACATTGTCTATGGTGTCAGAGCTCTCAACCTCCAGGGTAATTGTCTTCCCAGTAAGGGTCTTCACGAAAATTTGCATGCCACCACGAAGACGGAGGACCAAATGAAGAGTAGACTCCTTCTGAATATTGTAGTCAGCAAGCGTCCTCCCATCCTCGAGCTGCTTTCCAGCGAAGATCAACCTCTGCTGGTCTGGTGGGATCCCTTCCTTGTCTTGGATTTTCGCTTTCACATTGTCAATTGTATCTGAACTCTCCACCTCCAGGGTAATTGTCTTGCCAGTAAGGGTCTTCACAAAAATCTGCATGCCACCACGAAGACGAAGCACCAAGTGAAGGGTGGACTCTTTCTGAATATTATAGTCTGCAAGGGTGCGGCCATCTTCGAGCTGCTTTCCAGCAAAGATCAGCCTCTGCTGGTCTGGGGGAATGCCTTCCTTGTCCTGAATCTTTGCCTTGACATTATCAATGGTGTCAGAGCTTTCAACTTCCAGTGTAATTGTCTTTCCAGTGAGGGTCTTAACAAATATTTGCATGCCACCACGAAGACGAAGGACCAAGTGCAAGGTGGACTCCTTCTGAATATTGTAATCAGCGAGGGTGCGGCCATCCTCCAGCTGCTTGCCAGCAAAAATCAGCCTCTGCTGGTCAGGGGGGATTCCTTCCTTATCTTGGATCTTGGCCTTGACATTGTCAATGGTATCTGAGCTTTCAACCTCAAGGGTGATGGTCTTGCCAGTAAGAGTCTTCACAAATATCTGCATCTGCAAAACCATAAGAAACCCAAGTTTTAGAATCCACAATTTAAACCCAGACAGAACAAGATGAATATAGTATAGACAACCCAGCAATGTTTTGCATCAAACACTGGAAGCATAACATCATTACGATATCAGCCACAAAAGAATTATTCACAAGGTTTCAAAAACATCCTGCACCCATTGTCAGTTCACATCTCCTATGGTTTTATTTAAAAGAAAAATCATAACAAGAATACAAGACATTTAATAAACCATTACCAAAAGAGTAGCAAAATTTTTTTTCCCCATTCAAACTAGCACCACAATTAACAGTTAAAAATAATAAAAAAACTTCAACAAGAAACATAACCAAAGTACCAATCAAATGAGCCAGTGCTGTAAAAAACCACAATACAATTACCCATCAACGAAAATAGACCAAATCAATTTGACACAGGTGAACATACATAGAACCCAGCACAATACAAGCCAACTCTTCTATAATCAAATAGACACATACATGGATCCTCTTCAAAACAGATAACAGTTAACCGCAATTAAGAACAAACCCTAGAAATTTACAGAATCCCTGCTTCCCATGGGTAGATCTAACAAATCTATAAATTCAATCAAATCGGGAATCAAATACAGCGATCTGTTAATGGCGATTAAGGACAAGTCCCAGAAAATTACAGAATCCCCGCTCCTGTGAACAGATCTAAGCGATCGAAAACACGTAAACCCTAGAAAACAAACTCCATCAGATCGGAAATCTTCTATACGTTACAGATCCAAGAACCAAACAATCATTCGACTCTTTATTGAATCAATCAGTTAGATCGAAAAGCCAAACTAAAAACTAAAATCTTCAAAAAATATATAAAATAAAAATAAAAATAAAAATAAAAATATAAACGTAATTAATTATTTAAAAAAAAAAAACATCGAAATCCAGAAGCAACACGCCATCAAACAAATAACAGGAAATAGAAAAATAAATTGAAAAATTAAGAGAAAAATTAAATCATACCTTTCAAGAGAGAGAATAGAGAAAAAAAGAGAGCTTTGAACTTTTAAGAGCCTTCGAATTGATTCCAGCAGAAATGCGTGAGGCAAAGCCTCGAGGTCGTCCGATTATATAGCGGTTGGGGCTGATGTAAAATGACGGAAGTGCCATTCAGATTGCGCTCAAATAACATTAATTACGTTGCGTGTAACGTGTGCGACTTTGGCATCTCTGACGCCGCAGCCCACACGCCAACGGTTAGTCCTTGTCCGACTGGGAAGGAAAACAAAAATTTTTTTGAAAGTCAATCGTGGTTGGCGCCCCCTTGAACGGGAGTGGTTGTTCCTTATTTTGGACTTTTTGTGGCGTAAAAGCCAAAAACCGCGTCGTTTTAATTTCACATTTATTGATATATTATTTAAGTGTAATGAAATTTGTTTAAATATAATAATGTTTTAAAGTCTCTTTGGCTTTTTTCTAATGAAAAATTGCACGTATTACACGTGTTACAGTGTCTTGGGAAGATTTAAAAAATAAATAAATAAATAACAAGTTTGATTTTAACGTTCGACTTTCATTTTTCACAAGGTCACCAGTTTAACGAATGCCTTGGACTTAGCTGCGAGTAGTCGATAGAGTAGAATAATGCCTTGGATTTTTTAATTTTTTAAATGATTTAGTATGAGAGTGACGTAAAATATATAATAACTTTTTTATTATTATAAATTTTATATTTTTAATATTAAAATTAAAAATTATAAAAATAAATTTAAATTCTTAATAATTTGTGATACTCTATGTTGATAGGGGCAATGATGGTACTCAATTATCATACGCAACACAGCACTGAATTCTCCCCCAGAAAATTCTAAACTCACCCGTCTCGCTCTTTTGCTTAAATAAAAAAAGCGCCACGTATCGCAGCCGCCACCGCCGTCCCTGAGTGTCTGATCGCCGGATCATCGCCGTCTTTCTAATCCAAGGAAGAATCGAATCCCTAACTGTAAGTACTTTACGAGTCGCTCTCCAACCTCTATTTTTTGCTTCATGTCTCTGATGTTTCATTGTTATAGGGTTCGGTTTTTGTAATCAAATTATTAATATTTTTAGGCCAATTTTCTTTTACTTAGTTATATATTTGAATATTAGTAATATTTGTGCGTTGTTTGTCTGTTTGGATGTCTAGAAAGTGGAGTACAAGAGAATGGAAAATGCAAAAGGAAATTTGAATTCTGCCTAGCTCAGTTGAATGCGTTTTTTAGTTTAATTTTTTAGAATTTATTGATAAATTTACGCCTTTTTTTTTATAAAATATTTGGTAGAATATAATTTTATGTGATGAAGAATCAAACATATTTCCATAAGGAAGTTTGTTCAATTATATTCCATTACAGCTAGTGTAGTCCATTGAACTTTCTGCGATTTGGTGGCTTTTGACTGATGAAGTAGTTCCAATTGAATGTGGAAATGAATATCTCAAGTTGTTTTTCAATTAGATATGGCAACATCCTGTGTGTGTTTAAGTGAACTATTCTGAGAAAACCAGTCATTTTATGCATTTTTTTGGGTATTTCTATTAAACTGCATTCCAAAAATGAAGGAATATGGTTGACAGAAGAAGCAAATAACTGAAGGAAAAAAAAAAAAAATGTTTCAAGCAGAGATGAAAACTGTAGAGAAGCCATTTCAATGTGTTTAAAGTTTCAGATTTGTAATAGTATTCCTTAGTGCTTGTTATTAGCCATCTATGAAGCTTCCATACATGTCAATACATCAATGTGCTTAAAGTGATCACTGTTCTTTCTTTCTTTCCTCTTTTGCTTGTGATTACTGATTACTGCTTATCTTTGTACTTTTTGATAACTGAACATGATTTTATACCGACCCTTTTCTCTTTTCTTCCATATCTTCAGGCTAATTGTTCCTAAGCTTGATGGATGTGAGGATTTCTGTTCATTTGAGAGACAAGAGTCCCTTGTCAAATATTGGGAGATTTTAAAATTTATGTGTTTGGACGGATTTTCAAGCCAAGGAAGTTTCAAAGACAGGTAATGCTCATGTTTCTTGATAGAGATCTGTGAATTTTAAACCTTTTCTATTGATAACTTGGATCATTCCTAGTTGGAAGTTCCTGTTTTTCAGATAATCAAGAATTGAATTTGAAACTTTCCATGAGCACCATGAATTTAAGGCAGCAATCGATAATCATTGATCGAGATAATTATACAAGTGAAACACATTCTTTGATTGGTGTATTTCTTGAGACCCTTGAAACATTTTCCTTTTTCTTTATTACGTTATTATTGTTTTTTTAGTCCATCATATAAATTTTTCAATGGTAAATGATGGTTAGCTGTTATGGAGTAGCCTTTAAAGAGACTTTTGGCATGCCAATGAGGCTTTACTGTATATGATAGATTGGGCATCCTGACCTTTACATGACCATCACGATGGGGGGAACAACCTTACATGCAATAACCAACTTTAAATGAACTGAAGTCTCACATGAAAGATAAAATATGTGGAACCTGTTGTAGGTTATTCCATAGTAATATTTTTGTTTAGTGCTTTAGAAAGTGAATTTGTCTATTTTTTTCTATAAAATTAACCTTGCATGAACTTAATAAATTTGTTTTTAAAAAAAAAAAATTGTGCCACATTATTTTATCATAAAAAATAGTTTGTTTTTGACAAAACATTCTATAAAATATTCTTTTTATCATAAATTATAATCAATTTACAAATAACTAATAAGCTGAATATAACAAGAGAAAACAACTATACATACACAAACATATACATATATATCACATTCAATTCCTTATTATATACAATGCATTTAAGAATTTTAATTAACAAATAATTTACTTCCTTAAGTGCATGACAATCGAAGAGGAAAGGAAATGATAGAAGTCCAACGATTATAAATTTACGTACTTATACAAATGGTAATAAAATCAACTAATCTATTTTAAATGTTGAGTAATGGCAGATGCAGTGTTATGTGCAGTCAACACATAGGTCTGGCCCTGCATTGCATCAAGGAAGTTCTTTTTTGTCCCTTCTGTTATGATGCAGTGTTATCATAGTGTAACGTAGTAACAATTTTAATTTTGTTCAACAGATGGCAGATGCCTCCTGCAGCAGTGAGCAATTACCTAAAGTTAAATTGAATGAGAATCAGAAAGAAAAGGATGGTGAAAAAATAGGACTAAGTGATGAATGTGGCATGCCTGAGGCAAGGAAAGAATTTGTTGCACCTGCTGTTGGAATGGAGTTTGAGTCCTACGAAGATGCTTATAACTATTACAATTGCTATGCTAAAGAAGTAGGCTTTCGTGTTAGAGTGAAGAATTCATGGTTCAAGAGGAATAGCAGAGAGAAGTATGGGGCAGTGCTTTGTTGCAGTAGCCAGGGCTTCAAAAGAGTCAAAGATGTAAATCGCTTACGGAAGGAAACAAGGACTGGTTGTCCTGCAATGATAAGGATGAGGTTAGCCGACTCACAGAGGTGGAGGGTGCTAGAGGTTTCACTTGAGCACAACCACTTGTTAGGTGCTAAGATCTACAGATCAATAAAGAAAATGGCCACTGGAAACAAAAGGAAATTACAAAAAAGTTCAGATGTTGAAGTACAAACAATTAAGTTGTACCGAGCACTTGTCATAGATGCAGGGGGCAATAATGGACACCCAAGTTCAAATGCAAGAGAGATCAGAAAAATTTCAGAAGTTCCCAATCAATTGAACCTTAGAAAGGGCGATGCACAAGCTATTCATAACTACCTCTGCCGAATGCAATTGACTAATCCAAATTTTTTCTATTTGATGGATCTCAATGATGAGGGCCATTTAAGAAATGTATTCTGGATTGATGCTTGGTCCAGAGCCTCATGCAGTTATTTTTCCGATGTGTTTTACATTGACAGCACATATTTGTCAAACAAATATGAGATCCCGCTTGTGGCATTTATTGGATCAAATCACCATGGGCAGTCTGTTTTACTGGGCTGTGGCCTACTTGCAGGTGAGACAAGAGAATCTTACACTTGGTTGCTAAAGGCATGGCTTACATGTGTATCAGGGCATGGTCCACAAACTATAATCACGGACAGGTGCAAGGCTTTGCGGAGTGCAATTGGAGAGGTATTTCCTAGGTCTCATCATCGTTTTGGTTTATCACATGTCATGAAAAGAGTTCCAGAAAAATTGGGAGGATTGCGCAACTATGATGCCATCAGGTTGGCATTGATGAAAGCAGTTTATGACAGTCTAAAAGTGCTTGAATTTGAAGCAGCATGGAGCTTCATGGTCCAACGATTTGGAGTTGGTGATCATGAGTGGCTTCAGTCACTGTATGAAGACAGAGTTCTGTGGGTTCCTGTTTATTTGAAGGATACATTTTTTGCTGGAATGTCATCTGCTCGGCCAGGTGAGACCCTCACTCCATTTTTTGATAGATACGTCCATAAACAAACTCCATTGAAGGAATTTCTTGATAAGTATGAACTAGCTCGACACAAGAAACATAAGGAAGAGACCCTTGCTGATATTGAGTCCAGAAGTTCAGGCCCCACATTGAAAACAAGGTGTTCTTTTGAGTTACAGCTGTCAAAGCTGTACACCAGGGAAATATTTAAAAAGTTTCAGTTTGAGGTGGAAGAGATGTATTCTTGTTTTAGTACAACACAGATACACATTGATGGGCCAATTGTAATATTTTTGGTCAAAGAGCGTGTTCTTGGTGAAGGAAGTAGGAGGGATATTAGAGATTATGAAGTTCTGTACAACAAAAGTGCTGGAGAGGTCAGATGCATTTGCAGCTGCTTCAACTTTTATGGATATTTATGCCGTCATGCAATGTGTGTCCTAAATTTTAATGGGGTGGAAGAAATCCCTTCTAGATACATGCTGTCACGATGGAAAAAAGATTACAAGCGCTTGTATATCCCAGATCAAATATCCACTGATGTTGATGCTACCGATCAAGTTCAGTGGTATAATCAGTTGCATAGAAGTGCTTTGCAAGTTGTGGAGGAGGGGGTAATTTCTTTAGATCATTATAGTATTGCGCTACAAGCTTTGGAAGAGTCACTGAATAGGGTTCATGTTGTAGAAGATAAACAAGATTAAATTAGGTGTAAAGTTACCAAATTCATTGTAAATAAAATTGTTGTCTAGTCCTCTTCTTCCCTTGATTGTGATTGCTTGTGATCCGTTGGCTTCTAGGATGTCAATAATAGAGGTTGTACAAGTTAAGCTTACATTGTATTATGTTTCTGCAGCAAGTTGCAAATTTTCAGTGCACAGAAAGGCAAAATAGAACTCCTTGTTATTTTCTCTTTGTTTGGTGGTTCTTTGGCGAGTAAGTTTGAACTAGCAAGTAAGCAAACAAGGGCTGCCGGGGTTTGCTTACCTGCGGACGCGGTGAAGCAGGCCGGCGAGAACTCAGCAGCCGCCCTTTTCTCTCATCGTAAGTGTTTAATTTCTTCTGTTGACTCAATTGACCTGAGTTTTTACTTGTTCCGTACCTTGGAAAATGAGGAAAAATTTTATCTTAAAAAAATACTCTTTCAAACAAACGGGTCTTTAGTATCAAGTTGTTATTGAACGCATTTTGCTTGGGACGTCTGTATTTTCCAATGTAAAGACCTGAAAAATCGGGCAAGAGCAACAGTTCTAAAAAAAAATAAAGTCAAATCTACAGAGTCACATGACAATTTTATATATCATCATGCGTCTTCTCAAACTTTTATACAAGTTTGGAGTTGGTGATATATTTCAAAAATCAAAGAGCTCACAGATTTTTTTTTCTGGGGTGGGGTTCATTTCTTCTACTCTAATGACAATTAGCATTATATCCAGGACCCCCAAAGTAAATGTGATAACCCAATTGGGGACTATCGAGTATCTCTGCATCATAGCAGTTAGCACGTGTTGCTGGGAGGGGTGCAAGATTATCGGCATCTTTGAATTTGAAGTACATGCTTTTGTCCATGTAGCCAATATGGGCAATGTAGGCGGCTTTGCCATAGCCTTCGCTAGGGAAATGGCCACTCCCCATTTGAGTGGTTGTGTGGTGCCCCCGAGGCTCTTTATTGGTAATCTTTCCACCAAAGACTACGATTTCTGCTGTATCAGCCAAGGTTGAGAAGATGGATTTAGGCCAATATCCTACGTATTGATTCTGAATCACAAGAACCCAGGCTTTTGTGATCAGGTCCTGAAACATTAATTTTCCATCGTTAATGAACCATGAATATAAAATAAAATAAAAACCACTTCCTATTCTTTTTTTTACTAACTTTCCTAGGTGAACATTAATTTCAGAAATTTAATTTATATCTACAAAATAAATTAATTTAAATATATTACAAAATCTTGAAAAATATTTTAAAAAATTAATTTAAGTTAAATTATTTTTTTAATCTATTAAATTTCACAATTTTTATACTTACTTATTCTCGTAATTAAAATTTAAAATTTTAAAAGAAGGGATTCAACTAGATATAAAGGAGACACAAAATTCCAACTAATGTTAAGCAATGTTATACCAAATGAACTTTGAAAACAATTATATATAGCATGGAGCGAGTGATGTTGTCTTGCCTTCTTTATGACTATTTTTACATGGAATTGCTTCCCGGCATAGGTGGAGGCAGGATGTAAGATAGATCCCAGAGCAAATTTATGGGTGGTTTGCACAAAACCAGGACAATCAAGATTGTAGCAGCCGGTTGAATAGGAATCATGCCCCTGGAAACCATGCAGAGAATATGTACATGTAAAAAAAAAAAAAAAAAAATGCTAATTGATTGAGAACTATCATGCAAATTTTGTCTCGAGATATAAAACTAATGAAAATTCCAAGCCAAATTAACAGAATTCCAAGTCACACTTGCATACCATAATCTCAGGGATAGAGTAAATTAGACTTACATTCCAGTAAATGAAGAATCTTGCATTGTTGTCGCCGCCCTTGACCTGAAACAATTCATCATTAATTTGGTACATCACTTAGAAATTTTGCTCCATTTTTTTTTATTGCTCCCTTTTTTTTTTTTTCTTCTCCCCTTTCATTGCAATTAAACTTTGATTATGTGAAAATTGGAGAATGTGGGATTTAAAGGGTTAGAACTCCATTAACTTAACTAATTATATGAATTATATCCTAAAACTCTCTCTATTTTATTAATTTCAAAACAACATATAACAATTAATTGAAAAATACGTAAAGAATATAAATATCAAATTCCACTGATGATACGGTTCGACTAATTATACATTAAATTGAGATTGAGACACTTTAATTATTATATATTAGACTACACTTGTCGATAATTTAATATAAAAATTATAATAAATAAGAATTAATCTTATAATTTTTATTTAAACATTTACTTCTTTTTTTTTTTTTGTTTTTTCAAATTTAGACATAAACCCCAACTTTTCTCTAAGAACTTTTGGTCCACTTTGTGAGTTAGACTCGGTCGGGTCAGGCGGGTTTGATAACTATGCTATGCCCCATTCACCATGGTAAACAAATATCCCAATCTAATATGTAGAAAAATTAAAAAAAAAAAGTTATAAAATATGCTACAAAAAATAATTAATATGGATATGGCATCTCCAAAACGTACCATCCACCCAGCCTGCATACTGTTGTACGTGTTCCCTTCGCCTGACCTAACCCACATTTGAGATGCACTAAATTCTCGGTCAACAACTCTGGGGATCCACACGTTGAAATCCCCACGTGCTCCAATGTATTTGCCAGATGGTAGAACAGCTTGAGCAAACTAATAATCCCAAAAAAAAAAAAGAAGAAAAAGAAAAAAACCAGAGACGTTAGAGCACAATTAATTATCATGATGGAAATTAATTATGTTTTGCTTGGCCTGCGGGTTATTATGGTTGTCATTGCCTCTAAAATGGTTGAGAGTATTTTTTGAGGATATCCCAGTTGTTAAAAATACAAACTTCTATTTTTAAGGTGAAAAAAAAAAGGATTATATTTATTGAAATGTGAAGATATATTGCAATATCTGATAATTTTACCTTAATTAGCATGATCTAATGATTTCTTTGCATTCTTATCACTATAATCATGCCAAATTAGAGTGATTTACAACCGATTAATTACTTAAAGTGAATTTACTTACATCACTTTTAATTTTTACTTTTTCCAAAAAAGTTTTTTTTAAGGGCATAAGCTTTTATTTATAGGCAATCTTAAACCTATTTCTGAAAAAACTTTGAATCACATAAGACAAGATAAAACAAATTTAATTCTGAATTATCAGAAACAAATAATTACTTTGGTACGAAGTGAAATCCACATAAAAATTGAAAAAAAGAGATGCATGTTTCTCTAAGGAAATAGAAAAAAAAAAAAAAAAGAACTCCAAGTACCTCAGCAGAGCCAGCGAAAGCAGCAGATGACACAGAGCTTGTATTGAACCGTCCATTCCACTGAGCTTGTTCATGGGGGCCAGACATTTTGGGTGACCTTAGAATTGGGATTGTTCCTAGAGGGCACTCTCCATCCTTGTGCCAACTTTGAAACAGCTCATCATCATCATCAGTATAGGAGTTCTTTGCTTCAAGTTCTCTAAGATATTCCAACTACAAATGAGAAAAAAAAAAAAAAAAGAAATAGTTCCCATAATTTATAACATAAATCTCTTTTTTTTTTTTTTTATGCATTTCATTAGTGATAAAATAAAGATAAATTTATCCCCAAAAGAACATCCTGGGGTTACACAATGGATATTTACCTGTATTTTGTGATTTTTGAGAAAGGGGTGACTGAGAGCAGGTTGCTTGTAAATATCAACACAGTCAATTATATCACCATCACTACTCTGAAAAGAATTGAACAACAAAAGAGAAAGATTTTAGCAACTAAAAACTTTTACAATTTATCTTGAAAAACTTAAATTGAAAAAAAGAAAAAGAAATCCAACAGTTGTTTTCAGACCTTTATGGTTTTGTTGACTGCTGAAATTCCTGCCAAGGCAAGCCCATTGCTCCAAAATTGTATAAATGATAGCAACAACAATAGGAAACGACGAGAATTGCTTCGAGCCATTCTATGCTGAGATATAAATTTTTTTTGCAATTCCCTTATGTTTTATTTTACGGTAATCCCCTTCAAATTCGTGTCCTATTTATCTTGTGTTTTTTTCCTGTGCCAAAAGCTCGCTCTTTGGTAACGCACGGAAACATAATCAATTTTTGAAGGGAAAAAGACGGAGAGAGATTAGGTAAGGCGCATAATGAATAGTTTTCCTAGTTAATAAACAATGAATCCAAATATTATCATTTTTTTGATGAAGTTAACAAATATTTGACTCAAATTCGAAAATATATAAAATTTTTATTATTTTTAAAAAATAAAATATAAAAAAATTATTTTCTTAAATTTTTTATAAATTTTTAAATTAATAAAAAAATAAATAATTAATTTAATTATTAATATTTAAAATTAATAAATTTTAAAATAAATTAAATTAAATTATAATTTTATCAATATAAATCAACCCAATTTAATTTTCAAAATCTTACTTATAATATGAAACCAACTTAATCCATATGTGATCCAAATTTAAAATGGCTCGAGATAGACAAATCCAAACGGCAAAATCAATAAAAAGGCCATCATGGACCAAAATCCAAACGGATCAATTTTGTTGGGAGGTACCGTCCAAGGAAAGAGATAAAGGATAATAAATGAAATTGAAACAAGATAAAATCGAAATAAATATTAATATATTTATTCATTTTATGTATTATTAAATTTTTAACTAAATTAATTATAAAAATATTATTAATAAATATTTTGATAAAAATTTTAATTAAAATATGTATCTTACTTAACAAATTATAAAATAAATAGTCAAACAAATACTTAAAACTACAACTATATATTTGATTTTATATGTTGAAAGTATAATAATAAATTGATTCTTAAATAATTACAAACAATTAATAATTCTAAAATTAAAATAGTATTTAAAAGTATTTTTATGATTATCTACTTCTCTACCCTAATTTTTATTAGAATAACCAATAAGATTATAATTTTTAGATGACAAATAAAATAAGTTATAATTATAAATTCTTTTCATATAACACATAATCCTCTTAACAATCTACAAATGAGGTTGACAAGAAAACACTAGAAATTTGTTGATTAAACTAATTCTATAGGATATATCAGGTCTCATACATGTTAGATCAGATATCTTAAAGTTCCAATAATTTATTTGAAAAATATAAAATCAACGAGTGCTTCATTGTCTTTTTTAGACAATTTAGTACCAATTTTTATAAAAGTTCTTATAAGATTACAATCATATATTCGCATATCTCTTTTAATAAATAAAGATTCCATCATCTCTTGGAGTCATTTTAATTTCTAAAAAATAAGACATTAGATTCAAATCTATCATCTCAAATTCATGTATCATGAATTTCTTAAAGTCTTCAATTATTCTGGCATTGTTGTCTATAAAGATCAAATCATTCACATATAGACACACCAATAATAAATCACCAAAATTATTGATTTTCACATATAAAGCATATTTAGAAGGACACTTCCAAAAATTGTTTTCTTAGAAGAAGGAATTAATGCATTTGTTCCATATTTTAAAGGTTTATTTTAGGCCATACAATGTTTTCTTCAACTTATATACCTTTTTTTCACTTCTGATCTTCACAAAACTTAATAGTTGCTTGACAAACACTTTCTCTTCAAGGGGACCATTGAGAAAAGCTAACTTCACATCCATTTAATGAATTTTTCAATGATTTTACGCAACCAAAATAATTATAAGTCTAACAGTTTTCATTGAGCAATAGGAGAAAATACCCCATAATAATCATGGTTAGGTCATTGTTAAAATCCTATTGCAATTAATCTTATTTTATATCTTTTTACTTCTTAATTGGACTTTTTCTTAGTATTGAAGACTCACTTCACATTAATAACTTTATGGTATCTTTTTTTATAGAAAACACAGTAAATATGAAAGTAAGTTTGGCTATAATACTCATACAAACACTTCCTTTTTAACCTTGCTTAATCAGAACCATGTCAATGGCTTGAAGGTGAAAACAAAGGATGGTTAATGGATTGCCATTCAAACCCATTCCTTTATCCTTCATTATGATGGCAAGCCACAAGCACTCTTGGTGGGTCAATCTATTGGTCATTTTTAAATTCTTACATCAATCTTTTGAAAATTTCACTCTAAACAAAGGACGTTGTAAGGTCTAAGAAGCTATAGCATCAGCATAAATTAGTAAGTGACTAATAATATTGATTTCAAATGTCCATACCTTCCATGTTTCTCAATTCGTAAATCTTGTAGCAATTTTTACTATCGTTGCTTGCTAAGTTTACTCACATTTTTACAAGCGTAGCAAAGACCAGTTTTACGTGATAATAATTTTTTAAGATAAAAGGAGTCTCTTTCTGTTGGAGTATTAAATTGTATAATTAATATGTTATGATTTATTACTGAAATTGTAATAATTGGGACATATACTTTGCTTAAGCACCATATATAGTATTGGAAGGTGCAATCTGCTTAGTTGAGTGGATGATAATGAGAAAGGAAAGGAAGGTCAAGGGAAGGAAGTTTCTTCACCTCACATTTGTTTCTCCACTCCCTCTTTCCATCCTCTTCAACTAAACCTAATCCAGTGTTTGAGGTGTTTGAAACATAATGTTAGGATACTCGCACGACTGTGTCATAAACAATTTCAAAAACACACAACCAACATTTTATTAAAAATTCCTATAATAAATTAATTCAATAAACTTATTATCGAAAAGCACGTATATGTTTGTTCGATTATCCACAGATTCAATTTTTAAAATCTATTATTTTCTTCGAAGAAAAAACAAAATAACAAATATTAGTTTCATTATATCAGTAATGTTTAATGTTTAATTTCGATAATATATCAATTATCAATATTTAGTAATAATATTTTAATATAATAAATATTTTATAATTAAAATTTAATCATAATTATTTTTTCAAAATATATTTATTCAACAGAGTATAAGGGTCAACAAATTAACCAATAACTAGTTGTCGGGTTGTCACAATCTTCTTGGCCCCCAGTTATTTAAGTTTGTCCACTTAATTGCCTGTAATTGGTCAACAAAAGCAAAGAGTGATAAAGGCGAGAGAGACACATCGAGGCAAAGAGACGCAGCTGAGTCGACAAATCGTCTTTATCTTATGAACTGAACTGTCAAATAATGTCTAAAACGAGAAATTAGTTGGACCGTCACCGGGTGGATCCTAAATTGTTAGTTAGGTTCTAAAAGTCTGTTTATATGACCAACTACTCGGGAATTTGATTATATAATCAAATAAAAAAAATTTAAAAAAATCCATTGACTTGTTGACTTTTTCTACTATTCCTATCAGTTATCCAATAAAATCTAAGAATATTTAGTGGGTTAGTTGTACATGGCAACTTTTTCTCTCCCACTTGATGACTTTTTCTAGTATTCCTATGAGTGTTCAAATAGTATGTTATCCCTTGTTGGTCTTGCTCGCTAGCATATTATCTAAAGATTTTAACTCTGTACAAATCATGCTCGAGTAAATATTTTAAAAATAAAAATTTAATACATGTTTAATAAATAATTGTAAATAAAAAATATTCATTATATTTATTAAAATTATAATTAAATATAAAAATAAGATAATTTTAATATAATATTATTTAATCATAAAAATTATGGTATTATATTAAAATTTATTTTGTCTTAAATTTTAAATTATTAATTAAAGTCTAAAAAAAATAATCATATATTATATTTTTAACAAATATTATGTAAAATAATAATAATAATCAATCAATCAAAAAATTTACACTCTCTCGGGTGAGGTGGAAAAATGGATAGTCAGAGCTCTACCATTATATAGGCCTGATTTCAAGAGGTGTTTTCACCACTGGAGCAATGAGTTCTTTATCACCTCAAAAGCTACCTGTTGTGAATTTTTCCCTAGAAAATTTTAAGCCAGGAACAACCTCTTGGCTCACCACAGCTAAGAAAGTCATAGATGCTCTGGAGACATACGGGTGTTTTATTGCTGTCTACGACAAGATTTCACTGGAGCTTCACAATTCTCTGTTCAATTCATTAGGAGAATTGTTTGACCTTCCCTTGGAGATCAAACAAAAAAACATTTCTGAGTTGCCATACTTTGGCTATCTTGGGAGTGAAAAGACTCATCGTCCTCTCTACGAAAGCTTGGGCATCGGTGATGCAAACACTCCTGAAGCGACTCAAGATTTTACAAATGCTTTGTGGCCACAAGGCAATGAAAGTTTCTGGTATGTACTTTTTAAGTTTTCTAATTTCTAGTATGCGAGCATAAAACAAGATCTGAGAGTTGGTAAAATAAGGTTCCAGGAGATTTTCTGACAGGGGTTTCAATCAGGGTAGTGTTGGGACCATATGAACACGATTTTTCTGATATGAATTTGCTCATGGACAGTTCAAACCTGCTTTCATATGCAAAACTGGCAGCAGAATTGGACCAGATGGTGCTGCGGATGGTGTTTGAGAGCTACGGATTGGATGATCAGCACTACAAGTCCAGGAAGGACTGCACCGTTTACTTATTTCGAATGATGAAATATGGAGTGCCTAAGAACAATGATCGTGGTATGGGCTCTAACATTCACACGGACAAGAACTTTGTGACTATTCTAGACCAAAATCAGGTCAAGGGTCTGGAGGTTGGATTGGAGTTGAGCCGTCAGTTTCATCTTTCACTGTCATGGCAGGAGAGGCATTCACGGTACTTATTGTAAAGCTTTACATCTTTGCTTAAATTTCATTGGCTTTTTGGCATTATAGCTTTTAAGGAGTGTTTTTGTCCTGATAAAGATTGGGTTGATGACAAAAACGGGATAAACTATGTGCCCCCACATGTCTCTCGGGGCATTGGCGTTGCTTCGTAACCACAAGCTCTTTGATTTTTCTATCTAAGGCATTATGATCATTGGAATTGAGCAGGTATGGAGCAATGGCAGGATACATGCTCCACTGCATAGGGTAGGCATGAGAGGCAAGGAAGAGAGGTTCTCGGTTGGGCTATTCTCCTACCAGAGAGGCACAATCCAGGTTCCAAAAGAGCTAATTGACGAGGAGCACCCTTTGCGGTTCAAGCCATTTGATCATTTTGAATTTATGAGATACTTTGCTAGCCATCCCAATCTGCCAGTCGTGTCTACGCTTGAAGCCTATTGTGCTATTTAAGACTTCCTTTTTTTTTTCTTTTTTTTTTTTTTTTTTGTCGGTGGGGTTTCCACATAAGGATGCTGTTTGCCTTGTAAACCAAGATCGGACTTTTAAGTTCTGTAAGGCAATTATATGAAATAAAATAAATAAATAAATAAGAATATGATATAAGAGATAAGTTAATTTATTTTAATTTAAAAAAATATTACGTTTTGACTATAAGTAAAAATTATTTTAATTTTTTATTTTGTAAGATATAAAATAAATATTTTTTATTTTTGATGTAAGATATAAATTTTTAAAAATATACTTATTTTGTAAAATTTTATAATTTTGATGTTAATTTTTTTTTATTGTAATTATTTTCTCATGGAATGCATATTCCCTAAAGAGATCAATTGGTAAGCAAAATTAAGCATTTTTCTTTTTTTTTTTTCTTTTTCCTTCAAATTTTATATAGGTAACTGGGTATTATTGCAGAGTTTCTTTTGTTTTCTCATATTTTGAAGACTAAGAACATAAACAAAGGAGCCCAAATGCCAAATTGAGCAATATTACAAAAGTTACAATTATGGTTGATGGACCTGGCAATTTTACCTTTTTCTTTTTTTTTTTTTTTTACAATTTTTATATTTTAAAATCAATAATAATAATAATAATAATTTATTCTTACCTTCAAATAATTATTGTCGCTTCACAAATGTAAGTTACGCCATCGTTTTATTCTCTAAGGTCTTCTTTTGTCCTTATAACTGGTTTTTATTTTTATTTTTATTTTTTATTTTTCTCTTTTCTTTTCTTGTCTGCAAACTAAAGAGGAGTGTGTCAGAAAATTCACATTATTTTTTCATTTTTTAATTCAAAGATCTTGTTTATTTTTTTATTTTACTCAAAAATTATAAAAAATTATATTAAAAAATAAATTTATTACTTTTTGTTATTTTTTATTAATCAGATAAATATAATTTATATTTCAATAAAACATAAAAATACAAAAAACTTTAAATTAGTTGTAAAAATATAACATTTTAACTATCAAATTTTAATTATAATATATCGCAATACCCAATCAAAGATAGCCATGTGTGTAAAAACCATCTAGCAGAGTTTGAATAAGTCAACAAAGTGGAATCTCCTTGTAGAGCTTTTCTGCAGCCAGAGGCCTTCTTGCCTAAAATGATGCTTTCATGATCATGTTGCCCTAGATTAAAATTAAATTCATTTTTTTTAATTATTTAAAAGTTAATTATTTTTTAATTTAAAATTTTTTGATTTTCTATATATAATATTTTTTTAATAAAATAAATAAAATTATAATAATTCACATCTTTTATATATATATATTTATGATTATTTAAATATAATAAAAATATTTTAAAATACACATGTATCATTTATTCAATAAAATTAAATATTAAAAAATAATAAATATAAAAATTAATAAAATATAAAATATAAAATATATTTTTAATTATATTATTTTTTATCAATTATGTATATAAACAAAATATATAATAAATTAAAATAATTAAATTAATTATATTAATTTAAAAATATTTAAAAAAATATGAATAAATATACAAGTCTAAACTTATAAATAATTATCATTACATCTATTTTATTTTCTTTATTTTTTAATAAGTATTATAAATTATTATTAAATATAATACAAAATAATAATTTAGTTGAAAATTTGACACACATTAATTTAAGTTCCAATCTTTACAAATTAATATTCTTCCTAATAAAAATAATAGTATAAGATTTACATTTATATGAGTAATAGTAAAATTTTACACTTATTGACTAAACGTATAAGAGACTCATCAAATTTAATAATACTCATAATGATAATTTTTTTAATAAAAAAAATTAAATTGAAACAACAAGAAGTATGATTTAAAAAAAAAAAAAATTAAATGAAGAAAACAAGAAGTAAGTCTGCCTCAACCCACGGGACCATCCCTGCTAGTACTTGGCCCACGACTCCGGTAACCAAGTCCCAAAAAAATAATAGGATGAAGTGCTAAAAGGTGAGCATCCCCCATAGAAGTGAGAGGGGGTGGCAGAATGGAGAGACAAGCATGTCATTCATTTTGGGACAACAGGCAAGTGGGAAATGGACAGATCTCGCAGTTGATTTAACTTTATCAAAAAACCAACTACAAACCCATAACAACATCCTAATTGAACATCTCATGCCAAAGAGAAACAGAAAATGAAGCTAACAGAGTAAGCCTACCGAAGTCAAGTCGATCAAACACACTACATTATGGGATATAAAAAAATAAAATAAAATAAATATCCTATGTACCTAATATTCCATTTTCACAACTGCCTTGGGATTCTCCATTGATGACAATGAAGATGGCGATGATGATCCATACTGCAGCCAGTCCTTTGCGCAAACAAGGGCTTCGAGTGTCACGGGGCGTAACGAACTCCGGTAGTTATCTATCTTCTTATTCTCAGTGTCAAATACAGAATCAGGAAGAACAGTAGATACCGGTATCGACAATATGTCAGCAGCCATCTTGGATAGAGTGGGATACTTCATCTTGTTTAGTTTCCACCATCCCAACAAATCGAACTCTTTTTCTCGAGGCAGAAGAGATTCCTCCAGATACTGGTCCAATTCGGATTTCACGTGTTGGCTGTTTGTGATTTCAGAGATGTACACTTCGAAGTCTGAAAGACCATCACCAGTAGAAAGCAAAACCAGATTTTGAGGGTCTAATTCGTGCTTTGTCTCTCGTGAGAGTAGATGAGGGTCTATCCCCTGAGACAGCACTTCTTGGGTTTGCATGTCTTGAGCATCTCCCATGTGAACATCTTGAGAGAGAACTCCTTGAGCATGCATTTCTTGATGCAACATTTCTTGAACCTGCGTATATTGAGAATGTAGTCCTTCAGCATGCATTTCTTGATGCGACATTTCTTGAGCCTGCCTATATTGAGAATGTAGTCCTTCAGCATGCATTTCTTGATGCGACATTTCTTGAGCCTGCCTATATTGAGAATGTAGTCCTTCAGCATGCATTTCTTGATGCAACATTTCTTGAGTCTGCGTATATTGAGAATGTAGTCCTTCAGCATGCATTTCTTGAGCTCGCTCGTCTTGAACCTCCATTATTTGAGTCTGAATCTCCTCAGGCACTTGTTGAGTATCCATGACTTGGCTCCCTTCCTCAGCCTGCAATCCTTGAGGCTGCTCTTCTTGAGTTGGCATTTCTTGAGGAGGCACCTCTTGCGCTTCCATTTCCTGAGGTGGTGCCTCTTTTGCATCCATCTCTTGAGGCTTTGCATCTTGAGGCAGCCCTTCTTCAACCTCCATCTGCTGAGAAGGCCTTTCTTCAGTATCCTGAGGCGGCACTTGTTGCATTTGCATGTCTTGAGGTGGCATTTCTTGAGTCTGCATCTCTTGAGGTGGCACTTCTTGAGTCTGGATCTCTTCTGGGACTACTCCCTGATTCTGGTTCTCCTCAGGGCCCACTTCCTGATTGTGGAGCTCCTCAGGACACATTTCCTGAGTCTGGACCTCCTCAGGGGCCACTTCCTGAGTCTGGACCTCCTCAGGGCCCACTTCCTGAGTCTGGACCTCCTCAGGGCCCACTTCCTGAGTCTGGACCTTCTCAGGGCACACTTCCTGACTCTGGACCTCCTCAGGGCACACTTCCTGAGTCTGGACCTCCTCATGGCCCACTTCCTGAGTCTGGACATCCTCATGGCCCACTTCCTGAGTCTGGACCTCCTCAGGGCCCACTTCCTGAGTCTGGGCCTCCTCAGGGGCCACTTCCTGATTCTGGACCTCCGTAGAGGGCACTTCTGAATTCTGGACCTCTTCAGGGGGCACTTCTTGAGTCTGGACCACTTCAGGGGCAAACTTCTGGGTCTGGATAACTTCTTCATTTTGCTTCTCTTGGGGCATCACTACTTGATCATGCCTCTCTGGAGGTACCCCATCCTGAGGAAGCTGCAAGCCCTGAGAAGACACTTCATGATGGTATTTCTCTTCTGCAGATACTTCTTCAGCATGCACAACTTCAGAGTGCACTTCATGGATAGTTGCTTCTTGTGTGGGTAGTTCTTGAAGAGTTAGTTCCTCAGAGTGCATGTCTTGTGTCAATACTTGAGAGGGTCCATCTAGCACAGGTACTAGCTCTACTTCATGAGGAATCTCTGATGTAGGGTTACCCATATGTCCTTCCTCGGAATACATTGCTGGTAGGGTAAGATTTGGTGCCAGATATTCCAGAAAGAGCTCGTGAATGCCATCATCAACAATCTTTATCCACATACCTGCATCCTCACCGAATATCTTAGAGAAGCTGAACTCCACAAGCTTCATTTTGAACCTTGGATCCATGACTACAGCAATTGCCAAAACCAGGAAGCATTCCTTCCAGTACTGGTCAAATTTTTCCTTCAAGGGTATGGTCAAGTCTCTAACAAAGGGATCCTGACTCATTGCCGCATGTGTGAGCTCCAATTGGATTTTGGATGCCTCGTGGTAAAATGCATTAGTAGGTGAGTACACTGGAGCAGTCAGGATGTAAGCAGCATCAAAAAACAGCTTCAAGTATGAGCAGAGAATTTCTGCCTGCTTCCAATCATCAGCTGATGGGTTTATCTTGTAGATAGGGTCAGCAGTATCCAAACAAGCAAACACTTCCTTCAATTCACATGCAGCCACCAGCATTTGGTAAGTTGTATTCCACTTGGTTTGATCATCAATTATGAGCTCTTTTGTGCTAGGGACTTGAAGTTGTTGTCTCAGCTCAGCAAACTTCTCATCATGTGTTTCTGAGGTTTTCACATACTTCACACTCTCACGAATTCTCTTGACTGGTTGCTCCATGGCACCAAGTGCACCTTGAGCAAGTCGACTTAAAACACGAGCATAACAACTCCCTTTCACTAGTTGGCCGCCTAACATAAGTGGATTCCTGACCGAAAGGAGGCCTCTTAGATTTCCTCTAGTGGTTTCATTAGAAAAAGACTGATCAACAGTAAGGGTAAACAGCTTGTTCTCCAACTGCCAATCAGATAGGCAAGCCACAACTGCTTGATTCAACGCATAATCTGAATCAGGGAAAGGTATCATGACAACATTAAGGATCTGACGATGTAAATTCCAATCAGCATCTATGAAGTGCCCAGTTAGAAAACCATAACCCAAGTTCAGATTTGAAGTGCCCAAATCTAATGTAAGGCTGACTCTTCCAGGAATTCCACTGGTAAGATTCAAAAGGTTTTGCTTCTCCCTTAGGTAGATAGCCACACATTCCTCTTGAATTGTGTTGAAACTCACCATATTATACTGGGGTTGAAGACTCCGCACAAAATCAACAAAAGCAGGATGTTCCACTATGTGGAGTGGATACTCATGCTGTATGATCATTTTAGCTATTTCATGGCTGCAGCGATCCTGATCAAAAGGAATACTTGCAAATCCAGGACTAGCTCGGTAGCGTCGCTTGGGAGGATCAGTTTTTGCACCTGGGGTGAATGGTGATGACACATTTTTTTGACGGCTTACTGGGCAAATACCCAAGGCAATGTGTCGTTTGAGGTGGCTGGTTCCGGCAAGTTTTGAACCAGTAATGTAGGCAAATGATTTCTTGCACTGCTTACACAATGCCCTCATACAACCAGCTCCAACAGTCTCTATAGTAAAGTGTTCCCAGACAATTGACTTCTTTCTCCTTCGTTTATTAGCTGGTTCCTCAGAGGTGGGTGGGTCATTGTCACTGATAAGCATTGTAGAAGTAACAGGTGTCATAGGAGTGTCTATTTCCATTCTAGCTGTAACCTTGCAAAGGAATAAATTCATCAGAGACCTCAAATAACAGATCATAGAGCAACAATATGCAGGCTACAGGAAATTTTGGAGAGACAGAGTGTGTGTGTCCTTGTTCCTGCTAAAAAGAGAGTGCCTTCAGTGCACAAAGCCATTAAAAAACAAGAAATTATGGCATATCTGAGGCGACGGTGACCCTTGTTGATTAGAATCATTCAAGGATCAAAGAGCAACAGCAAAAAATTCAATTATATATCAAACAACAAACAAGTGCCATAAATAATCAGCATAATTATGATATTATACTACCATGAAGAGCAAGGCATTTTAAAAGGACTAGCAGATCTACTTATTTGCTTGTTTTAAAGTTACAGTACAATTGCAGAGAATATTTTACAGCTTCAAAATAAGAAAATATCTATAAGGGTAAAAAGTTTCAATAGAATTCTCTAAAAATAATCATGCACCTGAAGCTTTGACAAATATTATTCTATGATAATTGAAATGATTAAAAAAAAAAAAAAAAAACCATTTTAGGACACATGACCACATAAGTTGACTTGGAGATCTTTGGATTAGAACACCTGCACCTCACAACAAACTTAGTCCACAATGAAGTGGAATGGTGAAAAAAGATTCATATAGCTCACCCCAATTAAATTTTGGATAAAGGTTTTATTCTTGTTGTTGTTGTTATTGTTAAGACACATGACCACATGATAATATTTCTAGAGAATGCGAAATTTACCCCATGATAATTTTGAAGAGAAATAGCCTTAATTAAAAGTTGAAACAATTTGACTATGATTTTGTATATAGTCTCCAATTTGAGAACCTTAGTAGTGAGTGAAAGGTCCCATAGAGCTAATTTAGCTTCTAAGAACTTACCTGTTTGCTTCACTGCAGTGTGTGTCTCTGCCAAGGTTACTTTTACAGAACATTAACTGTTACATACATAATGGATGATGGAACTAGATTCCCAGAAGCACAGTACTTCTATGTTTTTGACTCTATTATAATGCATGGTAAGCATTTTTAAGTCATTAAACAAAATGCTGCCGTACATTCCTTGCAATTGAAACTTAATGATATTTTGCAACAAACAAATTCCTATTAAATGTATATAATTTCCATAACAAGGACTAAAGTAGTACCTAGATTGCTTACAACATTAATGTTTCAACACTAGCCTAATGGAATTGTGTGTATACCCCATAATTTGCATATAACACATTGGCCATTTATGACTAGGCAAACGACAAAAAGAAAATGCTGTATGCCACTTGAGAAACATTTGAAAGAAAGGGATGGAAAAGCTGCTACTAAGGCAATGTTAACACCACAAGCACAACCCGCACGATACATCATCTGAAAATAGTCACTATCAACAAAACTGCTAAATGGCATATGGAATCAATTCTAGTATAAAAAAGGAGCTATAGAACTCGCTATCTAGCATTAAATGAATTGTTTTGAAGGAGACAACAATTCAGAAAGTAAAGTAGCAACACTGTTGAACATATAAACCTCCAATCAGTTAAAAAACCAACCCAGATTATCCCATGAACTTACACTTTCAGAAAAGCAAACGGGGCCAAAGAATTTAATAAGATGCTTACATGCTGGCCCATTTAAAATAAGCCCATTTGGGGCTGTTCAAACCCTATATAAAGAAACTACTCCATCACATGGCAATATAACTTGGAGATACTAAAAATAACTTACTTCGATATAACAATCTTTCAAAAACGAAACAAAACTCTCCCAGCCCCACCCAACCATCACACACAAGAGCAACCCATCATCTCGTAGATGCTACAACATAACAACATATACATAAGCCCCAGCCAGAAATTCACATCATGCTGGTGCAATATACAAACAATAAGCATAAATAGCTACTGCAACTCTTATCTTTAATATACATATATCACACCACATGAAAGATGAACTCCACAAACCAAATCAAAGCTAACACGTTAATGTTAAATAAGGACCATGTCTACCATCAACAAGTTAATCAATAAGCACCAGAGGCAAAGGACTTTCCACAACCAGTAACAGGAAAATTCGAACTCGCCACTAAAAGCACCCAAGAATCAAAACGAAACAGATAAATAACAGAAAAATCAATAGCCCACCGATAAAAAATAGGAAAAAAAATCAAATTCTAAGCCAAACCCAGTAACCAAAAGACAACAACGAATCAGAGAAAATTAAAAAAAAAAAAAACTCAAAAATTTAAATCGTGTTCAGAAGAGAAAAATCGGGAGCTGAATAAAATAGTTCAGTAAAGAACACTGAAGGCAGAAAAATCTTACCTTGACTCACAGATCTGCAGTAAAGTAGCTCAGAAGAAAAACCCAGAAATCCCAGAAAAAAAAAAAGAAAAAAGAAAATATTTTGATTCTGGGAAAAAAATTCGAAATTTGGGAACAGAAATTGGATGTAGAAGACGAGGGTTAATGGGCTTGGATTTTGGAGGGGGAGAAGCTATTCAAAGGGTTTTGAGCTTTGTTTTCTCGAAAAGTACTGAGCTTTTTGAAAACAGAGCATAGAACAACCAACCACGACCAAAACCCTAATTGGACCTAAAAGCTAGGGCTCTCTCTGGTTCTAGGGCCTTTTCTTTCTTTTGTTTTTTTATTTTTATTTTTTATTTTTTCACAAAGAAACGATGTATGGTGTGTAATACGTAAGAAAACTTCTATTATTATATAGGGACCAAGGGCAAAAGGGTCATATACATATATATATTTATTTATTTATTTGTGATGGGAAGTGGATTTGGACTTTGTTGACGAGGTCCATCTGTATTTTTAAAAAAATAAATTAATTTTTAATTTTTTTTAATTTTATTTAATTATCTCTTGTTTGTTGTTATTCGATGGACCTCGAACCTCATCTGTGTGGCCATCCAAAGAGCCCACCTAACTAGCCTTCAATCACAGCCGTTCAGTTTTGAGCTGCTGCCTTGTTGGGGTGGGAAAGAAAAGCATTGCTACCGACAACAATCACGAGAGCTTATTTCAGCAGTGGACCAATGTCGGTTTCTTGTTTGATGAATTTGATTGCAAAATCATGCGGAAATTCATGGTATATGAAAGTTAGTTAATACAATTTTCCTCTTATTTAGGAATTTCTGTTGTAGGATTAATTTTCTTGGACTGCTTGAGAAGTTTTTAATGGGCTTAAAACACTAGAAAATACTTCGTTGTTATACAATTTTCTCTTATTTAGAAATTATTTTTATTAATTAACTTTAAACACACTTAAATTTGAATTTTCAAATTTTAGATGAAATTTTATTGTCGTTAAAAAAAATAATCTTATAATTTTATTAAATACTAAAATTATAAATAAAAAATATATATTACATAATATTTTTTTAAAATTAAAAAGAATATAAATTATTATATTTACAAATTAAAATAAGTAATTATTCATTTGGCTTACATTTATATTTTTAAAAAAATATCATTTAAATATTGTTAAATTTAAGTAAATTTTTTTAATTGATATTTAATCCCTAAATCTAAAAGTGAAAAGTAATGGAAAAAATTCAAATTCGAAAAGTGAGGCACCGGATGACTACAAGCTACCACCTTTCATTCCTATGCGCGTCGTTCCACCTTTCATTGTTGTCGGTGCATATATTCCCATCCTTTCCAGCAGACACTTGTGGCGTCTCTTGGTGCTAATAAAGGCAGCAATGTTGTTAATAATTCCGCGCGTGCATTGTCGGAACATTCTCTGCACGTAGCTGCCGTAGCGCAAATGTTCAAAAGCCGCTCAGCCGGCTCCCTGCGCCAGGATGGTTTTGCTCCAACCGGCTGGTTGGTGTTTTTACTACGAGTTTCTCGTCGTGAAAAGAAACGTTACCACTGTTCTCAAGTTTGTCAGTCTCAGGACATCTCCAATTGCTTCTGATCATAACTTTCATTTCTAATAATTATTGAATTTATGACATTCTGTAATCCTATTATAATTGATTAAGTGATAATTATATGGCCGATTAATAAGAAAATATTGTTGAATTTATGGCATTCTATAATCTTATTAATAGAACTATATTAGATTTCATTTAACATAAATGTGATATAAATTTTTCAAAATGAAGATGCCAATAATGAGAATAACACTTTTAATTATATTATTTTTAATGTAACAATAATAAGACAAGGACCCCTTGCCAGGTAGAATTTTTGACTTGTAGACCTGTGCCAGTAGGGCTGGGGTGGGTCCAGCAGCCCATGCATGATCCAAGAAATTACAGGGAAAGTTTTATATCTACTGGGGCTAAGTCAAGTCACGCCCAGACTATCACACTTCCGGTGGTGGTAATTTATGAAGATGCCCCGCACGTCTGGCTTTTCTCCATTCCCATGGCTTCTCAGGATTAGAGGAAGCCCATAATCCCACTTGCTTTGCTCGAGCCTCTTGTTCCCACTGGCATCAGAAACCATGTTTGTTAGTCCAGGAAAGGGTTTACCATCTGAGGGAAGAAAAACACCAGGAGCCGTGAAAGCAGGTTCTGTACCGATGCTAGTTCGGATCGTTGATCGTAGGCAGTATACTGCCATGCAAACCCCTTCTTCAGCATTGCCTCCTATTAGTTATGCACATGCAAATACTAATAAGCTCTTGTGTGTTAACTAAGCCATGTAGAGATACTGAGCTCAGTGTTGCATACCTGTACAAGCATGCCATTGCAGTATACGTCGCCAATGCAACGGCCATAATTGTCTCTGCTATAGACGAGTATTCTCAGACACTTGCCTTGGACAATCTTAGATAGCTCCTCCTTTGCCTGTTGTCCGTATGGCATTGAACTCTCTGGTGCATCTATTCCCCTGTATACATTCCAATCAAAAGAGTCAACATTGGAATCCAAAATGCTGCAAAATATTGGCTACTGATGCTGTAGCAGGTGTTACCTTAGCCTTATTCGGTACTTGCGAGCAAGAATATCCTGATTTTGATCATTTATGAGCCTGGACAAAGGAGAGAATCCCACCCCAGCTATGAGAAAATGACTAATGCTAAACCAAGGAAAGGTTTGAACAAGCAATAAAGTAAATAGCAAACCGATATCCAGAATGGATAATTTTCTGATGAAGTGCATCTGCCTTTGGATAATTTCTCTCTGCACGTGCTTCTGAACATTGGCGAGCTGCCATCTGAATATCATCCGGAATACAGGATGACTCCCTGGGACTGATCGTGCTAACGTAGACAGTCATCGTGTCTCCATCATGTACGGCTTTTGCATCCACCTGGATCATTTAAATGCTTTAATCTAACCAAGATTAAAAGATAACCAGGTCGTCGTTGGTAAAAGTTTGAGAGGCTTGATAGTGTTACCGGCAGTGTCTGCAACTCAAACTCCACAGTGGATGGAGCCGCAGTAGAAAGAGCAACGGGAGTACGAGGAAGTGGGAGACCATAAAATGCCAACAAACCCTGCAAAAGCAACACGTAATGTACTACTTTAGATTACATTTGCATTCAGCAATTTGCAACAGGCCTAGCAAGTTTCACTTTTGGCGGCCAAAATTTCACTCGTCCCTGTTTATAGTTGTACCTCGACATCCGCCTTACGGTGTTTCTTCAAGGTTTGAATGACAATCCTGGCAGCTTCTTCAGGTGTCCTTGGCGGGGGCTTTGCTTCCTTCCATGCCTTCGACAGTTTCCTATACCTTCATATATAGTAGTAATTTACATTGTGTGTGGGGAAGTGTCATTTTCCCGTAGTTAATTCTCATATCATAAACAATTTTTGAAAATCGAGAGTCTATACGAACAATGAAACAAGGAAATAATAGAAGAGCATATTGTTGTGCAATTTACCATTTAGCTTGTGCTTTCTTGGCTGAAACCACGCGTTTACTGAGTGCTTCCGGCACCTTAGAAAACGAAAGCAAAAGAAAATCGCCATTTTAGCTTTCGGATCTAAGGTAAACTAGGCATATATATATATACATCTAATAAGCAAAAAAATTCTATGTCATTTTCCTGGTCAACCGTTGCATGTGATGTCATAATTCATTAACAAGCCAAGTTAGCAATATACAACTGGTGAGATCAAATCCAAGAGCCCTCTTATCCTCCAAAATAGAAGAATTGTGATTGCTTCAAAGACCCCACGTATTGTAGTTGCCGTTTAGAAAATTGTTTGTTAGTCATTACAATTTTTAACAACATAAATGAGCTCAGTTTGACATTTGATTATCAATGAACCTGGCGACATGTTTTTTGACCGTCAGTCTAACAAAACTCAACTGTAATTCCGAACAGACTCTAACTAACCTGTCCAGAAATGACAACAAAAAAACACCTCAAGGTAAAAATTTGGGGCAATCTCAAGTGTACTGGAACATTTAGATGGTACCTGAGAGGTGATCTCAAAGTGAGAAAGATCCTGGGCAAGGGCGGAAACGCCCACGGTGGCCGTAGAGGCGCCCTGGGGACCCAATGATTCGGAGTCTCCAGCAGGGACGCCCTGGGGACCCAATGATTCGGAGTCTCCAGCAGCGACGCCCTGGGGACCCAATGATTCGGAGTCTCCAGCAGCGACGCCCTGGGGACCCAATGATTCGGAGTCTCCAGCAGCGACGCCCTGGGGACCCAATGATTCGGAGTCTCCAGCAGCTTTGGAAGGCTTGCAACATTGTCCGTACAAGAATCGCAGAACGCTTCCAGGCATGACTAGAAAGAGAAATGCTCCCGAGAAGGCAACACAAGTGATACACACAAAAAGGCCACGTTCATTGGGTTCCGGAACCATTCTTTGCTCGTATTAATGAGCAGAGTCCAATCAATCTGCCGAATTCGATCCCGAAAGCCATGGTGATTTGAAGATGCCACTGAACGTGAAATCTCCTTTCTCTACTGAACCAACTGCTTGAATTTTTCACCTTCAAAAAATTGATCTTTGTCACTCAGGATTACAGGTTTTCCATCAAAAATCGTTTACCGCACCAAAAAACACTCCTGAATCTATTAGCAAATGTCCATGCATTGTTTAATGTTGATGCCTAGACAACACAAGCAACAAGTTATGTTAGCAACAGAAGCAAACATAAAGACAGGTTTCAATCCAGCTAAAGCAAGGAATCTGCCATTAAAACAAACCCCAGAAGCCAAGACCGCAACATGACCATAAAGATCTGCTCATTAAGGTCAAGACAACAAAAAGGATCGAAATTGAAAGCCCCATAATCAACTAATCTACAAAAAGCAAGAGACAAAAAGCCCTGTACTTATTCAGAGCCCAGAAAAGGGCAGGAACCAATGTCACAATTCATTCTATAATCAATTCAACAGCGAAATTACAAAACAATGATAAAAGAAAGCTGAGCGCACATAATTCAATCAACAAAGAATTGAAATTTAGAAGCAGAAAAGTGTTCAAATCTAACACAAACAAAACATTGAGAAAAAAAAAATAATGTTAGGTTTTATTAAATGCTGAAATTAAAGATAGAAAACAGAATACTTCATAATATTTGTATTAAATTAAAAAATAATAAAAATTGAATTGCAAATATATTGATCATTGTACTTGCCAATTGAGAACAAGAGTCACTTATTTTGCCATATTCATCTTCTGTATAGGGAAGACCCACAACCCACAAAACACTCTTAAATTTTAGTAGATCTCTTCCTTGTATGAACAAATTTGAAACTCAGTTAGACTTGTCAATATTTAAAACTCTTAAATCTGAAAGTGGGCAGTGGTGAGAAGACTCAAACTCAAACTAATGCAAAAGGTGACGCACCTACTGACTACCAAACTATCACCATGGAGTGGTAAATGCCGCATAATTTGGAAGAATGTTACTGTGCACAACTAATATTCCATTGCCAATTCCTATGCGCGTCGTTCCACCTCTATTTGTTCTCCGCGCATATATTCCTGTCCTTTCGAGGCATTTTGTGGTGTCTCCTGTTTCTAATAAAGGCACCCATGTTCCTAATAATTCTCGGTAACTCCGTGTGTACATTGTCAGGAAATTCTTTGTACGCAGCTGCTGCAGCGCAAATATTAAGAAGCCGCTAAGCCGGCTCTCCTGTGCTAGGATTGATTTGCGCCCCCTGGTTGGTTGGTGTTTTACTGTAAGTTTCTCGTCAAGAAAGAGCTCCAATTATGTAGCAACATCGTCAATGAAATGGAAGAAATGGGACATGCATGCCTGCTAACAAAAGCAGAGAGCTTGCTATCCCTGACATGCATGACATGCATACCTTTAACTACTAGCATAACAATGATATTGTCCTCTATTTGTTCTCCGTGCATATATTCCTGTCCTTTCGAGGCATTTTGTGGTGTCTCCTGTTTCTAATAATGACACCCATGTTCCTAATGATTCTCGGTAACACCGTGTGTACATTGTCAGGAAATTCTTTGTACGCAGCTGCTGCAGCGCACATATTAAGAAGCCGCTAAGCCGGCTCTCCTGTGCTAGGATGGTTTTGCACCCCCTGGTTGGTTGGGGTTTTACTGTAAGTTTCTCGTCAAGAAAGAGCTCCAATTATGTAGCAACATCGTCAATGAAATAAAAGAAACGGGACATGCATGCCTGCTAACAAAAGCAGAGGGCTTGCTATCCCTGACATGCATACCTTTAACTACTACCATAACAATGGTATTGTCCTATTATTAACGTAAAATTACGTGGATGTGAGTGGGTTGATGTGTTAAAAAAAATAAATAAATTCATAAATTGCGTTATTATAATTATTAATTATATGATTTTTAATTATTTAATATATGATGACAATTAAAAATGAGAGCACCCATATGCTTTCAAGGTTTGGAGTTCTATGCATCCAACCCCAGACTTTTACATTGAAGGCAGCAGAGCAAAGTAAGCCAAGTGAAAGTTCAAATCGAAAAGGGTTGTAAGGAAACAAATGCATGAATAAGGAGTTCACTCTACAGTCTTTGTGTTGCTCTTTTATGCTGAGCAACACTTGAATAGAAAATAAAAGAAACCACTCTTCTCAAGTTTTCCAGTTGTACATCTCCACTTGCTTCTGTGTATCCATCACTGCATGGCAATCATAATGTTTATGATTAGAAATGTTAAAATGGCACGGCATGCCCTGCTCGCGCGGCTTACGCTGATGAGTCTCCCTCCTCGGTCATTGTTAAATAATGTGACCAGCTATGGGAAACTGTGACCTTCTTGTTTTGATTCATCAGTGCTTTGATTTGAAACCAATATTACAATTTGAATCTTGATCATTAAAATTGAAATTGAAGGATCAATAATTCTATCAATTTAATCATTCAACTCTTAATAATCTCATAATTATATTTATATTTCAAAATTTAACTCATTAATTGACAAACACATAACGACTAATAAGAAAATATTAATGAATTAATAATAACATCTTATAATCTAATTAATAAAAAATATTATATTTCATCTAATATAAATGTGATATAATTTTTTAAAAAATTAATTTTTTGATTAAAAAATAATGGTGTTAATTATTCTATAGAGAAGTTGCAACTAATTCCTTAATATGCAAGTTAATAAAATGCCAGAATTTGAATTTACATCTAATTGCTCTTTTTGAAGGTATGTTTTGAAACCAAGATCAAATGGCAATGGAGAAATTGGCTTGGAAAAGGTTGTCAAGGAATGGCTTGCCTATGAACAAAATTTTAGAATTTTTGACTTTTAGACCTGTGCCAGTAGGGGTGGGGGCGGGGGTGGGTCCAGCAGCCCATGCATGATCCAAAAAATTACAGTGTAAGTTTTATATATCTACTGGGCTAAGTCGCACCAAAACTATTAGACACATTAAAATGTTTGAGTAGGCATGAGCCTTTAAATTTCAGCCCGAGGCCCTCTTAGCTCAATCTCTCTTAAAATTTGTTGTTTGAAAATAATTGCAGTATCTATTCTTGGGTGTATAATTTGGTAATTTAATTATGTATAATGATGTGATTATTTTCTCAAATTTGTTCAAAAAAAAAAAAAAAAGCATAACACAATTTCATAATCCATGTGTCACAAATAAATTTATGAATTTACCATCTTGGCATTTATCATTGTGTCTAATACTACCAATCTTGGAGCTTATTTTATTGTCTATCATTTCAGGAATGATCATTTAAGCAATTAATTTGGTACAATTGCAAGGAATGCAGTAGAATCATTGTGTTATTCTGGATAAACATGAAATGATTCTACTGTATCTATTGAGCAATGATTCTATTGCATTGGATAAACAAGTGTTCTTGTATCAATGTTTGAATAATCTAAACATGTTTGCCATGATTAAAATTCAGAGCTGCTTCAGTTTCAGTATATGGGGCTTATATTTTGCTCTGATTTGTGAATGTTGTCCATCATCCCTGCACAGATAATGAATGTGTCTTTGCCATCCATTCAAATTGTTTCTAGTTTTCTTTTGTACTTTCTAATTGCTATTTCGTTTCTTTGAAAAACAAAGAAAAACAGTCCTTAGGGACATTAGAAATTTTGAGTTTTTGATGCATAAGTTCTGCTCATCGACTGAAAATTGTTTTTCACATTACTAATTTCTTTCATGTCTTGATCTCATGAAGCATTTTTCTTTTTCTGGTTTGCTTCTGAAGATCTCTATAAATGCCACTACTGTTGACTGCATGATTCAACTAGTGTTGCTATGTATACACCTGTGTTGGATGGACGAACAAGAACATACATACAGAGATGCTTCATTAATTGAATGCCTAGGCTCATGACCAGTTAATTAATATTAGCAAATAATTGCATGAGCTTTAATGCGAATCTGGCATACAAGACTTCTGATCTATATGATTTGTTCCATTTGTTCTGATAGCATTACTTGGGTACAACTTACATGCTACACACTTCTGGTGGCGGTAATTTATGAAGATGTTATCTCCCTTGACGTCTGGCTTTTCTCCATTCCCATGGCTTTTCAGGATTAGAGGAAGCCCATAATCCCACACGTTTTGTTCGAGCCTCTTTTTCCCACTGGCATGAGAAACATGTTTGTTAGACCAGGAAAGGGTTTACCATCTGAGTGAAGAAAAACACTATGAGTGGCAAAAGCAGGTTATGTACCAATGCTAGCTCCAATCGTTGATCATAGGCAATATAATGCCATGCAAACCCCTTCTTCAGCATTACCTCCTATTAGTTATGCACATGCAAATACTAATAAGCTCTTATGTGTTAACTGAGTCATGTAGAAATATCAAACTGAGTGTTGCATACCTGTACAAACATGCCATTACAATATATGTCGCCAACGCAACGGCCATACTGGTCTTTACCATAGACGAGTATTCTCAGACACTTGCCTTGGACAATCTTAGCTAGCTCCTCCTTTGCCTGTTGTCCGTATGGCATTGAACTTTCTGGCGCATCTATTCCCCTGTATACATTCCAATGAAAAGAGTCAACATTCAAAACCAAAATGCTGCAAAATATTGGCTACTGATTCTGTAGTAGGTGTTACCTTAGCCTTATTCGGTACTTGTGAGCAAGAATCTCCTGATTTTGAACATTTATGACCCTAGAGAAAGGAGAGAATTCCACTTCAGCTATGAGAAAAATAGAACTGTATGATGACTAATGCTAAACCAAGAAAAGTTTGAAGAAGCAATAAAGTAAATAGCCAACCGATATCCAGAATGGATAATTTTCTGATGAAGTGCATCTGCCATTGGATAATTTCTCTCTGCACGTGCTTCTGATCTTTCGACAGCTGCCATCTGAATATCACCTGGAATACAGGATGACTCCCTGGGACTGGTCGTGCTAACATAGACAGTTATTGTGTCTCCATCAGCTACAGCTTTTGCATCCACCTGAATCATTTAAATGCTTTACTCTAACCAAGCTTAAAAAATAACCTGGTCGTCATTAATAAAAGTTTGAGAGGGTTGATACTGTTACCGGCAGTGTATGCAATTCAAACTCCACCCCTTCAGGCAAAGTGGTTGGAGCGGCAGTAGAAAGAGCAACAAGAGTATGAGGAAGTGGGAGACCATAAAATGCCAACAAGCCCTGCAAAAGCAACGCATAATGTACTACTTTAGATTACATATGCATTCAGCAATATGCAACATGCCTAGCAAGTTTCCCTTTTGGCTGCTTGATTTCACTTGTCTCTGTTTGTAGTTGTACCTCGACATCCGCCTTATGGTCTCCCTTCAAGGTTTGAACGACAATCCTTGCAGCTTCTTCAGGTGTCTTTGGTGGGGGCTTTGCTTCCTTCCATGCCTCTGATAGTTTTCTATACCTTCATATATAGTAGTAATTTACATTCTGTGCGAGGATGTGCACACGGGAGTTAAGCGAAAAACGTATTTTCATTTCAATTTCCTGTATTTAATTCTCATTTCATAAACAATTTTTGAAAATCCAGCGTCTATACGAACAATGGAACAATGAAATAAAAAGAAGAGCATATTGTTGTGCAATGTACCAATTAGCTTGAGTTTTCTTGGATGAGACCACATGTTTACTGAGTGCTTCCGGCACCTTAGAAAACGAAAGCAAAAGAAAATCACCATGTTAGATTTCAGATCTAAGGTAAACTAGGCATATATACATCTAACAAGCTAAAAACTTCTGTATCATTGTCCTGGCCAGCAATTATATATACGATGTCATAATTCGTTAACAAGCCAAGTTAGCAATACACAACTGGTGAGATCAAATCCAATGATCCCTCTTAATCCTTCAAAATAGAAGAATTGTGATGCTTCAAAGACCCCACGTATTGTTCGTTTGTAATTACAATTTTTAACAACATAAATGAGCTCAGTTTGACATTTGATTATCAATCAACCTGGCAACATGCTTTTTGACCGTCAGTTTACTAATCACAATAACAAAACTCAACCGTAATTCCGAACAGACTCCAACTAACCTATCCAGAAATTTAGAATTTTTTTTCTTTAAAAAGAAAAAATGCAAAACACTTCAAGATAAAAATTTGATGCAATCTCAAGTGTACTGGAACATTTAAACGGCACCTGAGAGGTGATGTCAAAGTGAAAGAGATCGTGGGCAAGGGCGGAAACGCCGACGGTGGTGGTGGAGACGCCGTGGGGACCCAATGATTCGGAGTCTCTACCAGCTTTGGTAGGCTTGCAACAATTTCCGTACAAGAATCGCAGAACGTTTCCCATTTTTAAGATTTTTCCAGTATCAAGGCGACAAGTTGAGAATCAGAATTTCGAGATCAAGAAGAGGGAGGCATCAGCCCAAGAGACAGACTCGGTTTAACTTAACGACACGTTCATGTACTTTTGTTTTTCGTCAACTGTAAGAATCCGATGTAGTAAACCGTTGGGTCAAGACACGGAGTCAGTCAACGGCTTATCCTCAATTTTTAACAATATAAATGAGCTCACTTTCACATTTAATTTTAATTTCTTAAGGACTTTTTCGTTTTTCGCCGCCTGGATACTAAGTTTTTTTTTTTAACCGTCAATTTACCAACGGTAATAATAAAATTTAACCGCAGCATCGAACCGAATTTTTAACTGACATGTTAAGATTTAAAAAAAAAAGTAACCTAAGATAAACGTTTGCGGCAATCTTAAGCGTGCTGTATGTACCTGGGAGGTGATGTCAAAGTGGAAGAGATCGTGGGCAAGGGCGGAAACGCCGACGGTGGTGGCGGAGACGCCGTGGGGACCCAATGATTCGGAGTCCTCAGCAGCAGCTGTGGCAGGATTGCAATAATTTCCAGACAAGAATCGCAGGACGTTTCCCATTTTTAAGGTTTTCCCAAGATGTCAGAGTTGAGGATCAAAGTTAGAGATCAGAAAGGGAGAAGCATTACGTAAAGAAGTAAGCCAAAAAAGAAAGAAAGGCTTTTTCTCCAGCTTTTGGAAGGAACTCCACTACCATTTGAAAGTAATAACGTGTTCATGACTTTTCTTTTTTGGTGAACAGGGGTCTAGAGAACTGTAGGGTCATGACACAGAGCCAGTCAACGCTTTTCCTTAACATTTTTTTTTTGTTTTTTTTTTTTTTAGCGTCACTTATTAAGTGTAGGTAGGTAAAATAGACAAAAGTGAAAATAAAAATTTTTCAATAATTTTGATTGATGACTTTAAGAAAAATATAACAAGAAGAAAATTTTTTGATTGATTGTGCTCCTATAATTCCTCAAAGTTAAGCTAAATAATTTTTTTTTTTTTGATCTACTAGGAGATTTATTGGTTATGAAACATATAATAAGATTTTTTTTTTTTTATTTTGATAAACCTCATATTTTTTATAAAAAATTAAAATTTAAAATTTTTAAAATAAAAATTTAAATTTTTAATTATTGTATCTCTTAAAGAACATATTTTGTTTAATTTAAAGAGTGGATATCAAGTAAAATTGTAAAAAAGGAAATTAAAAAGAGAAAAATAAAATTTTCTCCTAGTTATTTGAATAAATTAAAAAGAGGTTAAAAATGCATAAAATAATTTTTTTTTTATTTTGATATAGTGTAAAAGTGAAAGAATAGAAAATTAATACATAAAATATAACAATTATATTCCTCTTTGAAAATTAAAGATGAGTAGTTGGAATAGAGAACAATTTAGTATTTATATTATTATATTTGATTTTATAACTCACTTTCACTTATTTTGGTGAGAAAAACAAACCGGTGGATTCTACCTTTTATTTTCCTATGCTTTTATTTTAAATATAACATATAATTTATATTTTAAAGTTTATTTAATAGCTAAAATTTTTAAATGAAATTAATTTTTAACATTATAGTAATATTTTTATGACTAAATAATTTTATATTTAATTATAAATCTTAATAAATATATAATATATAATCAATTAAAGTAAAATGATTTATTAACAATTTTTATGCATACTCAAAAACCACAGAGATGCTGCTCTATGAGTTGGCAAAGAGGCTCTTCACAACTGCCAAAGCATGAACGAGGAACAAGAAAAGATAGATACCTTGTATTTGATACGAATAGGCCTCAGCCAGGCTGCCCATATAGAAATTTCTGAAAAAGTGTGCCAAATATAGGAATATTATGTTTCTAACACACCTAAGACAAATGGGGAACAAACAAGTAAAATTGACTCTTTTTCCTTTAAAATTAAAAGGAAAATCAAACATGTAAAAATGAAGTTAATTTAGGATTTTTAAAACATATAAACCTAGAGAAATTTTATTTTATTTTTTTAAAATTCTAATTTAGAGGGAGATGAACAAATTGTGTACAACCGAAAAACTTAAAACTAAGTGAAGACCATTTAATTGCAAACATGACTCTAGTTGGATTTAGTTTTGATTATAATTATGAATCATTAGTTTCCAAATTTAAAATTAAAAAAAAAAAATAACTGAATTGTAAATTATCAATTTTGTTGGAATTTAATTTAAATTTTTTAGTTTCAATTTTAGTTATGATTCATTTCTAAGTTTTAATTTGATTTTAATTTAATTTGATTTGATTTAAATTGAGTTAATTTGGTATAATATAGTGACTTTTTTTCTAAAAAAAATTTGAAATATCTTAATTTTTTATTATTTAGTTTTTTTAAAGACAATTTAACTAATGGTTTTGATTTAAAACGATGGCTGCAAGCACTGACTTCACATCCTATTCCATGTCTCTGTAAGATCTTGGTTTGAAAGAATGAAGATGAACAAAATTACTCTATTTTCACTTGTATATTACACGATCAAGTTACAAAGATAGTCTTTTTGAGAAATTAAAAATAATTCTGTATACACATAACTCTACAGCAAGATCCAACAATGGGAGTCTCGTGCACAAGACACCCCCTTTTCCACTCCAAGGTCCAGTGAAACATCCAGAACTTCTCGAGTCGATCAGATGGGTAGCACAAAGTACAAGTCACAACTCCAGACCAAAAGGGTACAACTTTATGTATTTAAAAAAGAGGCACCTAGAGAGACTGTTTCTTTAACACGGCATACTGCCATTAGAAAACCATAGTTCCAGGCAGAGTGTTTCTTCAAATTCAGATTGAGTTCCGAACAGGATTTGAGTGTAGATGCTAACAACAATGTGTTTCTAGAGGGCCTTTCATTGCACTTGCAATTTGTACCTCGTGTGTGAAAAATACATTTTGTGTCAATTCACAGTCATAGGCGAGAAATGCTGTCTATGTTGCTTCCCAGCTAAACGGATTCTCTTTTTATCAGAAATGGAGCAGGTGGGATCATGGTTTCATCGTTACTTCCTGTGGAAGACTCTTCTTTCATTGTGTAGAGCTGCCTGTCTGTGTCACTGTCTCCCTTCGATGCTGTGCTGGGACTTGGAGATTTAACCATCTTAATGTTTGATGGGCTAGAGTTGTCGCCAAGCGAAGAACGTGGAACAATAACATCTTCACGAGTATTGTCAAATTGTCTTAAGCAAAACTTGTCTTCCACAATATCATAGGAATTCCCAGTTCTAACTTCCTGAGCAAGAGAGCACCAACAACAACATAGCCATAATGAGCAATCTGAAATAGATGGTTTACCAAAACAGAAGGTGTATGCTGGTAAATTAAATCTCTTTCTCATTTGAATCCTCCAGAAGCCCCCGTAAAGCAGACCAAAGGCACAGAGAATAATTCCAGTAACTCCTAGTGCTCGCCTGACTGTCTCATTATCGATATTAATAGCTGCCAAGTTGAAAATCCAGAATGGAGCCATACAAAAGAGGAGAAAAGTAGCTATATGAACATACTTGTTCCCTAAACCAAGCCTTTCCATATTCCAACCGAAAACACAAAAACTGCAAAAAAGTGACATGTATGCTACAGAAATGTTGTCCCAAAAGTCCAGTATACCTCCATTCCACCGTGGACTAGCTTCAACAATACTTGGATCATGTATGGTTGCAAAGGAATATTTTTTTTCTAATGATATGGAACTCAATTGCTCTCGCCTGCTGCTATCACTGGTGGTAGCCTCAACTTGTGCTTCCTCATCCACTCCAGAATTGTAATCCCTACCAAGGGGACTGAGCATGGAATATACACCAGCAGCTGCAGGTGCAGCTATTGCAAAAGATAAACATATTCCGACCCCTATTGCAGGCCGCTGAGATCTCTTGTATCCCCAGTTTAGACCGCAAAGTGCGTATTGAGCAAAACAGTTGATGTGGAGCAGGACAACAACAATCATCATGTGCGCCCACTCGTGGGGCTTATAAGCTCCATCTTTGCAGTAAATCTTTCTGAGTTTAGAAATGTCTTCGGGTTTCCATCTGCAAAGAAGTGTAAGGTGATAGAATCGCTTTGGATGCTGGTACAGACACATAAGAGTAAAAAGTGCGTTGAGAATCTGATTATTGACTTCAAACCATGCATTTCTCTGGGACTTCTTAGGAAGCACACCGTTCAACATTCCAGTCATGACTAGAAAGAGAAGTGCTCCCGAGATGGCAACACAAGTGATCCACACAAAAAGGGCCATGTTCATTGGGTTCCGGAACCATTCTTTGCTTGTATTAATAAGCAGAGTCCAATCAATCTTCCGAATTCGATCCCTAAAGCCATGGGGACTTGAAGATGCCACTGAACGTGAAATCTCATCTCTCTCCTGAGCCAACTGCTTGAATTTGGTGGAGGCAGAACCAAACTTGAGGAACTTTATTCTGTTGGGAAAGGCAGCTAACCTATCCTGGAACTTTCTTGTTTGAGGGTTCTCTTCACTTAAAAGCGTCCTTCTACATCCTAAAACTTGAAAAGGAACTTGACCCTGGGATTTCATACCATTGGATTCCTCAACTATCTCCTCTTTCTGACCTCCATTATCAATCGAACCCATTTTCACCCTCAAAAAATTGATCTTTGTCACTCAGGATTACAGGTGTTCCATTAGAAATTGCTTACAGCACCAAAAAACACTCTTGAATCTATTAGCAAATGTCCATGCATTGTTTAATGTTGATGCCTAAACAGCACAAGCAGCAAGTTATGTTACCAACAGAAGCAAACAAAGGGGCAGGTTTCAATCCAGCTAAAGCAAGGAATCTGTCGTCAAATCAAACCGCAGAACATTACCATAAAGATCCTTTCACTAAGCTCAAGATAACTAAAAAGGTCGAAATCAAAAGCCCCATAATCAACTAATAATCTACAAAACGCAAGAGACAAAAAGCCCTGTTACTTATTCAGAACCCAGAAAAAGGCAGGAACCAATGTCCCAATTCATTCTATAATCAATTCAACAAGGAAATTACGAAACAATGATGAAAGAAAGTTGAGTGCACATAATTCAATCAACAAAGAATTGAAATTCAGAAGCAGAAAAGAGTTCCAATCCAACACAAACCAATCGAATGACAGAGAAACATGAAACATAAGATGTCTTGAGATTGTCCAATCCTACCCTTTTGAAGTAAAAGCTTCAATCTTTGCTCGTTTTAATGTAAATTTGGCCAGGTGTTGGAAGCTGGTTGGTGGCTGTTCTTGTGCTGAATAGCAGACGGTGCCTTCCTTCTGTCCAGAAGGAACAAAGGGAGCCCAAAAAGTGAGTAACAGTGTGTGGACTTGCTGGAGCCGTCGCTTTACCATTGGAACATCCCAGACGTTGTCATCTCCTGCGAAGCCAGCAAACAATTAGCTTGTTTTCTTTAATTAATTAATAACCTTTTTTTTTTTTTTTCATTTTCCACCTCTATTTTTTTATGTCTGGAAAGACTATTTTAATTTTGGGTTAGATGTCATGTATCACTTCTTTACACCAACATGTCACGTACACAAACAAACAATATTTGGATACGTATTCGCAAGATGATGGTGAATACTGTTGTGCATTAACTCTTTCTTAAAAAACCTTTTGGATAATGAAGCCCATGTAACCTGTTAATATGCTTGTAGATGAACCACTCACAAGCTTATACGAGTGGACTCCTAAATTATTCAAAAACAGCTCGTTCAACATTCATTTCCAATAACCAACCACGCTTAACATGGTTAGACGGTGACCCCAGGTGAAGGCTCTTGCAGAAAAGGTGGCAGTTTCAACCCGAACTCACTCAAATTTCTGTAAAATGTGCATTTCAATGGAAATGCCGAAGCATTAATAGTGGATGATGAAGCTACTTGTCATTCGCGAAAGAGAAAAGAGACAGACGCGAAACACATGCAAACCTGCTCATATGCAACATCATAACGCTTCAATTCAAGAGACTTGACGGTCCCTGCCTTAATACTGTTCACCGTTATTGGGGCACATAATGTGGCATGAAAATGCTAGTATCCCAATTCATACAAATGTCTATGATCATAACCGAAAATCAAAGGACATTTCCCAACGCAAAACATTGTAAATGAAGCAAAACTGCACACAAACACATAATACAATTCAATCATCAGTTGCGGTCAAAATGATAAGTTGACAATTAGGTAAGGTCGTCCTCCTCCATTTCCTTAGCTTTAAGCTTCTCTTTCACCCTCAACAAGAGTGTTGTCTTCCAGGAATCCTGTATGGTGATTAAGGCAAACAACCACCGTGAGAAAGTTTAAGAATTGTGATAAATTACCATTGAATATTGCAAATATATTGTAAATTATCCAAATGAGAGTTCACTTTTCAAGCAAGCAAGAGAATGCATAAAATCTTGAACTAAGCAAATAGATGCAACACGATTTCAACAACAGCAATACATTATCCCTGATGAAGTACTGTAGAAGGCACATTTCATAGGCGAACTCCCATTGATTCTTTATTTGTATTCTCTAACAGGAATTATAGACATTAGGCAGAGGACTGTACCAGTGGGGTCATGCTATCAAATTCCTTGACAACATCGGTAAACCTTCCAACATCTTCCTCATCAAGGGCAGCAGCAATGTCCTGCCACGGCAAAAATAGGATTACCAACTAGTACTCTCTGTTAAAATTTACCATCTTAGACAAAGAAAGTAGACTTGATATTACTGAAGTGTATGCAATATGCAATTTCTATAGCATGTATTGATGAGAAAGCAATTGACCATTAAATATTAATGAAGCAAAGTGTCAAAAGGTAACTTTATGAAAAAACAATATAATACAAACAGCCTACCGACAAAAGTTTGTATTCTCGAGTTCCTGAAAAAGTAGGATCCAATTCCTGCAATGGAAAACTGCACTTTTTCAACTTGAAGATTACATATCACATTAGATATAACATAAAAAAAAATATTAGAGACAAACTTAACCTGATATCGCTCTAATGCATTCGTAATTGCAACAACATCTCCTTTGCAGAGGTGGCAAATGCCAGCATTAAGAAGATGGCCTTTGACTCCATACTTGAGTAAATTGTTATTAAGTGATTGTCGAGCTATGCCTTCATAAATCTCAATTGCCTTTGGGTATCTAAAGAAATATACAAAGAACATTTAAACACAAAAAGAAAGTTCATCAATTCTCTATTAACAACGTCATCAAGGAGAAAAAAAGAACATTGCACACTTAGACAGTAATCTAAATATGAAGCACAATAAAATCAGCCAACTGAAACACACTACCCACATATTCATAGCCAACATCCAAGCAGCCAACAATCTGTGCTCCAGATAATGCCACAAGAATTTAGAAATAAATTTAGATCCATCCTATGGAAAAATTTTGAAAAAACAGTTTTATGGGAACCCTCACAATTGAGGTCCTTGGCTATGTCCTCAAAATACTGTGTGGAAGGAGTATGCTATTTGCAGATGGTAAAATCATTGTCTAAGTGTAGATACAAAATGGAACATTGTAGTCATCATCTAAGAATATGTCAGTCACACAATAGGAAGGCATGCAGCAGTATATCTAGTATTTTAGGATCAGCAAGGCGCACAAATGATGTCCCTCTCAACAAGTAAATCCAAAAGAAGCCTCTCATGCGCCCAAAAAAACAAAAAAAAATGGCAACAGTCAATGCTGAAAATGTGCAGAGAAAGCCAGAAAAAATGTACATGGCAGCACAAGATGTTTAAACACAAAATTGTCAATATTAAAAAACCCAACACCCTTACTGCTCTAATTGAGCAGCAAATTGCGCTACTTTTTGCTTGCATTGGTTGGCAGAAGTTGTTACTTCTTCATTTTGGAAGAAATCAGCTGCTTTTTCAAAATATTCCATAGCTTTCTCAACACCTGCTTCTGATTCATACAACTCAGCAATTTCCTGCACAGAAAAGGGGGTCCCAGACCATCACCAAATCACACATAGTAACATTAATCTTTACAATTAGTTGACAATTAGAATATAATTAAGCATATTTACCAGCCTAACCCAACATCAAGTTCTAGACAGCATAAAATTAGATATGTTAACCATACAGTTACAGAACTTAAAAAGAAACAATCAAAATGACATTTGGTTATAATAATATCTTTACCATTATTAAATAGCATCTTAAATGAAAAATCATTCCTTGTGTGTCAATACTAATACCAAGTGTATACCTTGTAATATCTAGCAGCCATACTGATCCTTCCAATATCACAAAACATTTCTACTGCCTGACCTAAGCAAGATATTGCCTCTGCATGCACAGAACATCCAAAAATTGAGGTGATGCAAACAGAAATGCCAGATAATACACCATTTCATAACCCCTTTGAGTTGGTGGTGATACCCTTACCACGATAGAACTCTTGAATGCTAAAAAGCAAATTTAATTAAATAGAACCATGTTTTAATGCTTAAACTTAATGGCTCCAATAAAAGAAAGAAATATAACATTTTGAAAAAACAGAGCCCCAATATCAGCACCAGTCCTATCACACCCCATGGCTGGGATCAATTTTATAATTTTCATGTGCATAATGTGAAGATCATAACATGCAAAAAGTAGGGAGAAATTGCAATGTGCAGTGTGCAGAAAATGCACAAAGCTGGTATGGTAATACAGATGTTGTCATAAAATCATCATGAGGAAATTTTTAACTGGGGACAATTGAAATACAGTGATACAGAAGATCACAGATCATATACAAGATGTCAAAAATTACATGCATTCAAGGCATCTCTGTATACCATTTGTGGAAGATTTCTTATAACAGTGAGCAGCATCAACATAAGCTTGGGCAGCTTCATGTTTGCTATCGAGCTACAAACACAAGACGTGTCATGTATAGGTAAATAAAACTCTAAAAAGTCAGAAGCAGAACAAAGTTCAATGCTTTATTAAAACACAAAAAAAAAAAAAAAAAAACACTCACACACACACACACACACACACACACACATACACACACACACACACACACACACAAAGCTGTTACCTTCAAATGACAGTTTGCCAACTTGATGTAAGTTGATCCAGCTTTATCCCCTAAAACACCACAACAGAGATACATACATAAAGCACGCTGAAAGCACAAAATGTGCATAGATTGACGAAAAAAATGGTGCCAAATACGAAAAAAAATTCAACTCCAATCCTTTTATTACAAAAACTTCATTGCACAAAAAACACAAATTAAAATTCCATCCTTTTTTTTTTTTTTTTTATTGAATGACGAGGAATCTTTTCAGGCAAACTCCGATTGCAAGCACGGTCCCACCATCGAGGCTCCCACTTGAAACATGAAAAACACTTAGAAATTCCAACCTGAGACCGTGTCTCTAACTCGCACAATACCATTAATGGAAACAAAAATCACATCACAACCAAAAAAAAAAGGGAAAATAAATCAAAATCTGCGATTCTGATTACATTAGAGATTAAAAGAAGGAAAAAGATGAAAAGGGTTACAAGATTTAGCGAGCTTGAAGGAATTGGCGGCTTTATCGAAGAGGTCGGCGGCATCCTCGTACTTAGAACCGAAAAGACCCCATCCATTGAGCTTCTTCTCTGCTTTCTTCTCAAATTCCTCTGCTCTTGCCAACTGATCTCCCATTTCTCCACACCCACCCCCCCACTCCGACCCTTTTCGTTTTTCTCGTTGGGTCTTGCGATTATTGGTAAAATGGAAATCCACGAGAATATCGCTCTCTCTCTCTCTTTCTCTCTCTCTATATATATATATAGAAAAATACTTTACTGTTGCAATCTCGACCGAAGAGCGCCTATTTTATATTATACAAATAATACAATTTTTATATTGTATTAAAATAATTAATATAATATAAATAGTATAATTTTAATATTATATTTATAAAATTATATGTATAATTGTGTTTTATAATATAATATATTATATAATTTTATTTTTTATTTTAAATAAATATAATTAAATTATTAAATATTAATTTTAATTTTATTTAATTATATTATTATATTATTAAATAAAAATTTATAAAATTTATTTGTTAAAAATATATTTTATTATATTAATATATTTATTATGTTATATTATATAATTAATTTTATTATATTTATTTTTATTAATTTTTATTAAATTAATATATTTGTATATCAAAATTAGTTATATTATTATTATAAATTAAAATAATTTCATATTAAAAATGTTAATTTAGAAAAATAATAATTTTTTTATATTTATCTAATTTGATAATTATATATATATATTATTAATAATAAAGTAACTTATAAATTTTATATTTTTTTATAATTATATTATATAATTTTAATATAAAAATATTATTTAAATAAAAATAATTATAATAAATTTAATTATATAAAAATATATATTTTTAATAAATATATTTTATAATTTTTATTTAATAAAATAATAAATTAATTAAATTAAAATATAATTAAAATGGAGTGATTATATTAAAAAAATAAATGATAAAATTTAAAAAAGTAAATTTAATAATTAACTATATAATTTGTCCTTTTAGTGTTGTAATCTAATGATCTCAGCTGCTTGATCATGCGTGAGATAAAACCATTAAGATTATCCTAAACCCTTCCCTCATCCTTGAAAATGGTATAATTACTATTTTTAGTCGTTTAGTGTTTCTAGCACCCACGTCTCTCAGTTTTCCATGAGTTTGATTATATGAGTTCAGATTGTCGTAATACAGAGATTGTTGGAGTGATACTATCTAACTATTTAATTATTGATTATATATTTATAATTTTTTAATTAATTATAATTATACAATAAAAATTTATAACTAACAAAACATGAACACAACTTTTGTTAAAACATACTATACACAGTTTAGTTGAAAAAAGACAAAGTAATTAACTACAAATAAAAAAGAATAAATTTTGGTTAAAATTGTTCGGTGGCTATAAGATTTTTTAAGGCCTACATTCTTAAATGTTGTAAAAAATAAATATTATTATTACAATTCAAATCTTTCAATATGTTCTTTTATTAAAATTATTTTTTACATAAAATTAAAAAAAAAATAAAAATTAAGTCTTAATATATATATATATCATCACTCTTCCTAAATAAAGTCCAATTAGCTACCTTGATTATCTTTTAACTCTTTCTTAATACAAAAGCCCTGCTAGAGCATCAATTTTAATCAGTATCAACTCTTCAAAACTGTCCACCCTGCTTATTTTCCACTGTCATTCTCAGTTTCGTGTTTCCTTTTTCAATGCCATTCTGGCTTCATGTCAACGAGGAATTTAGCACACTGATAGATCGGTCCGAACTTCTGGTTAGGAAGCTCATCTCTTTTCATCTGGCTCAACTTTCTTTTTCTTGTTTATTTTGAAGACAATCCTACCATATCCCAGTTAATGTTGTGTTTAATTCACTAAAGATTGACTTAGTTAGTCGATACAAACTCGACCAAAATGGAGAAATTTTGGTGCAGCTAGGAGCAATCAATTGCAGTTAACTAACCTTCTCGCCTATTGAAATACATAATTCAGTAGAAACATTTTCACAGTAGTAAAATAGTATTCTGTTCAAGATCATAAATTAAGGGGCCATTTGTTATTCTAAACAAAGGACATACAAGATTGCTGCAAGGGCTGGGCACAAATACACTAAAGATTCAACCAAACAAAATGTTAACCTTAATGATCCGATTTGCTGTTCAAGTTTTCCAACAACATACCTCATATACTTTAAGAACTGCCATTTCTTGCATTAGTGAGCAGAGCGTCATTTGCCATGGCAGGAAACCTAAACATCCATCCTCCAACAAGATATCTGGCAAAATGGTTAGGGTTGTCTAGTTTCCTGTATGACCCCGTGTTTCCACCCTGCCATACAAGCTCACGGTAATGATTCCAATTCAGCTGACAATTGCACTTGTGAGCAAACACTACTTGTCCCCACCACCAAACATTCCCATCATATCTTTGGCAGAACCCATTTGCTTCATCAAAGTTTGCAAGCCACCCATTCCACCAATCTGTTTCAGCATCTGTGGTGGTAGGACTTTACTCATGTGCTGGGCATTCATATTTCTGGACAAGGCACTCATTTCACCCTTCTTAGGAATTTTAAGTCCTTTCATTTTACTCCATATCTTAGCAAGACGTTTATATTCTTCCAGCATTTCCATTACATCCCTAATATGACGGCCAGAACCTCTTGCTATCCTCATTATGCGCGATTCATTCATAAGCTTTGGATTTGTACTATCCAGCTCTACAACATTCAAGGCATTAGTGGTTAGAAACAAAACAATCAGTTGAATAACAAGAAACAGCATACCCAGCATATATTTATGTGGAGGCATTTACTTGCCTTCATTTGTCATGGAATCCATCATGGTCATGTAACGCTTAATCTTTGCTTGGCTCTCCTTCTCACGGCCCTTTGGCATTAATTCAGCACTGAATCCTGGAAGCATTGAAAACACCTATACAAGACAACCCAAGTAACATTAAACTAGGCATCGCAACTCTGCAAAAGAGGGAACAGAGTGGGAAAACAATAGGCCTGGGATTTTAGACAAAAACTCCATCAGAATGGCAACCAGTTAGGAATTGATATACATATATATAAACCATTCAAGGCACAAGGAAATACTGAATTCCTGTGCTGGTTCCCAATTTGTGGCCAATTAAGCATCTTTAAGTTTTAAAAGTAATTCATTCAGAAATTGCCAAATAACTACAATTCCAAATAAGCTCAGTTTATGGATGACATCTGAAGTCCACTGAGTTCAAATTTGTTGATAGACTTCACAATGCTAAATATGACAAGATAGCCAAAACAAATTAAGTGAAAATTTAGGCCAAGGAAGAAAGGCAACAATGTTATGTAGGCCTAAATTATTGTCTAAGAAAAAATCCCACATTTTTTCTTATCTAAGAGGTGAAGAGATATTTTTTGGGATTGATGGCTACAAAAGGAACAACAGCATTGCTAAACTTTCAATGCAGTTATTCTGCAGAGTTGTCACATTTGAAGGCATAACCTTGCATTTTATTGTAGATAATTATCAATTTTCCTCCTGTGGTCTATGTTTTCCATGTGTTGGTTTAAAAAGGATAAAAGAAGAAAAAAAGGAAATAGAGGAGAACAAGTGGCAGGAAAAAGTACAAGAAGAATCAATTTCTCAATTTCTATCTATAAATTAAGTCTCAAAAACACCACCATAATGGTTATCAACAATCTTTTCCATCGAAACAAACAAAAGATCACAGTAACAAATAAGCATAAATGCCATTTATACATGGACATTTTGAACCAAATATGCGAAATTTGATAAAGTAGCACCTTAGGATCAATGTGAAGGCATCAGTTGCCCTTTTCTAATTTATGCATAATGCTGTAAGCTGTAATGACAATAGATGAGAACATTATCAATGAATATTAATCAAACAACATAAGGAGATAAAAACCTGCCCAATGGGTCCCATCTTGAGTATATTCTGAAATTGCTCATACATGATCCTCAAGGTAAAGTTCCCTTCCGAGAGCTTTTGCAAAAGTTCAGGTTGTTGATCCATGGGAACAACCTCATGAATTTTGTCCATAAATCCAGACCAGTCACCCATGCCTATTTGAAAAAATATCATTATGTGGATTCTCTTTGCAGTTATGAGCAAATTAAGAAAATTCAATAAATCATAGGCCAAAGGAACATTAACAAGAAAAAAAGTTCACAACTGAGAAAATAAGGTAGGTACCTAAAAGGCGACTGACAAATGGTTTCACATCAAAGACTTCAAACTCATCCATATGCTCTCCTGTACCAATGAATATGACAGGACTCTTTGTTGCTGCTACACTGCAAACATGATATGAAATAGTAACCAATATCAGCAACAAAACAAGAAGAAGCACTAGCATAACTGGATCTCTGTTTAAATATATATATATATATATTTTTTTTTTTTTCCCAATTAACAAATATGAAGGAAATAATTGAAATCAGCAAGAATCCAGAAGAGGCACGAGTGAGTACAGAAGGGAGACAGGCAAGGACATTGAAAAGTGATTATGTAAAGTCTTTTTAAAAGTGTCAATTTTGTTAGGCAAGAACAGTTAATAAATAAATTAAATCAGACCAAAAGGGCTCAATGACTGCAGCACTCACGCACTAAGAGCACCACCACCCTTTGCATGACCATCCATTTTCGTAATAATCACAGCTCCGACTGAGACACTTTGTTTGAATGCATGGGCTTGATCAAATGCTGCTTGACCAATACTGCTATCCATGACAAATATAACAAGATCTGGTTTCTAAAAGATGCAAAAGATAAAAACAGGATAAGTCTCTATTGGCTAAATTGTTTACAAAACACAGATGCATGCAAAACCAAAAAAATACCGTTGCTTCTGAAACTTGGCGCATTTCCTCAAAAAGAGCAGCCTCCTGTTTATGTCGCCCACTGGTATCAACAATTATAAGATCACAGTTTTCTTTCTTAAACCTTTCTACACCTTCCACAGCAATTTTAACGGGGTCCGATTCCATGTAACTGTGAACAAGAGCAGAGGACCAGTTAGAACAATAAAGAAAACAAAAATTATCCATTTTTTCCAGATCTAACCCTCAGTTTTGCCTCTGAATTTGTCTGAACCAATTATAAATATATCTGTCAAGTTCTGAATGGAAGTTAGAAAGAATAGGTGATGGAAGTACCTTCCATAAAAAGGAATTTTAGCCTTAGTTGCATTTTGCTTCAGCTGATCAAAAGCACCAGCTCTGAATGTATCTGCACAGACTAGAGCAGGTTTCCAACCTTTTTTCTGATGATAATACGCATACTTTGTACATGTTGTAGTTTTTCCAGACCCTGGAATTTTGACAAACAGAGACACATGAGTAAATTAACTCTTTTAAGATGAAGCAGATGCCAGTTAAATTGAAAATTATGAGGCCATTTAAATGAAAATGTTCAGCATTAAATGAATGTTCAGCAAACTACACAACGGTAAGGCACATACATGTGGCCAAAGTGTCTCATTCAATGCATACTTTTCAAAATCCAAAACAGTGGAAAAGCAATCAGAAGTGACAACCAAAATACCTTGCAAGCCTACAAACATAACAACACTTGTCTTTCCTTTCTTTAATGTGAAAGATGGCTTTCCAGCATCCAACATATTACAGAGCTCGTTAAAGATTGCCTGAAATCCACAAAAAGCACATCACACACCATTCTCAGACAAATGCAATTATAAAAAAAAAAAAAAAAAAATCAATCTTGGAATAGCATTAGAGAATGATTCGCGAACAAAATCGAGGACAATATGCAGCAAGTAATGTGAAAACATATATCCTTCCCATACAAGTCCCAGTGCATATACGAAAGGAATGTCTTTCAAATCAAAACATTAACAACAACAGAGCCTTAATCCCAAATTTAAATGGAGTCGACTTCCCGAATCTCTTTTCTTGCCATTCTACTCTATTATGAACTAAATTTGGATCTTTCAAACCAAAACACAAACAATAATCCTAACAACTGAAACATAGTATCAATAATAAGAAAATGGAATATCTTGTGTAAGCCATCTACTATGCAGGCATCCTTCCTACACAAACACAATTATCATAAACCATAATATCATAAAGTCAAATGGTTCAAATCACTGCCTATCAGCAGCTCAAATGTTTCCTTCTCTTAAAAAATAATTAAAAAAAAAATTCCAGCTAAATTCAACCAATAAACCACAAAAAGGAGAGAAAAGGATACAGACTTGGTGGATGATTTTGCGCTTGTTGTGGCCGGCGGCGAGGTCGTCGAGATTGACGATCTTCTTGATATTGGTCTGCATGTCGCGGACGAGCTTGAACTGTACATCGGCCTGGAGGAGGGCGCGCGTGATCTCGTTGAGGCAATCGTTCAGAACCTTCTCGTCGATGATCGTCGCATTGGTCATCTGCTGTATTGCGCGGGATATGCTCCCTCCTAATTGTCCCAACACCATTTTTGCTTCGCCCAAAAAAATTCAAACAATTTCAATTCAATTAGGGTTTCCCTTAAGGGGATTCAAGAGAGACTGAGAAGTGGTCTTATTGGATTTTACAGATGGGAAATTCTTCGCCAACTTAATCTCGTTTACACAGATAGATTATAAAATCTGTATCTATAACATATTATATATATATATATATATATATATTATTTTTTTTTTAATGTTTTGGCGTGAGAATTATACTTTAAATTTAAAAATAATTTTATGATATTTTATAAATTTTAAAAAATTTTAATATAAATATGTATACTTAAATAATATAAAATTTTTTATATAATTTTTAATAAAATTGTAAAATAAAAATAAAAATTTTAAATGTTAAAATTTAAAATTTTTTATATTTTAAAATATTTTTTTATATTAAAAATAAATTTTAAATTTATATAATATAAATTTTAATTTAAAAAAATTATAGATTATATAATAATATTTTATATAATATAAAAATATAAAATATTATTTATATAATATGAAATATTTTATATAAAATATAAATTTTTTATAAATATATAACATTTTAAAGTAAATGAATATTTTGTATTAAGTTATTATTAAATTATTTATTAAGTTATAAGATAAAATTATTGATTAATTTTTTTAAGTAAAATAAAAATATTTCATTTAATTAAAAAAAAAGAAGAAAACTAAGTACATCTTGACGAATGAAATTGTAAATTGAAGACAAACTTGATTTGTTCCACACCATTTCTCTCATGGTGGATAAAAACTATCTCGGGTAGTGCATGAGCAACCCCTTTGGAGTCACGGTTGATGTTTGAGTATGAACCAGGGAAGCTTTTATGGAGACTTCACCTTTCAAATGGGAATGTCATGCATGCAACATTACGGCGGTGGTTGGGATCAAATACAAAAATTTTCCATCGAGGAGAGAACGCAAGATGCAACTTCAAGGAAAAAGGAGGAAGAGAGAATCAAGTCAAATGGTGTTGATTGTCTGAAACCATTTAAAGCCCTTTCTATCACTTTCCTGGAATCTTCTTTCATGTGAATTGGACTCTCACAGATGCAATAAAGAAGAAACATGCCTTCTTTTCTCTCCCATCTACCTTCAAAGACACAGACTTGCCTACAGATGGGAGGACTTCTGTGGTACTCAAGCTGACAACCAGACTGCTCCAAGTGGCAAAGGTCACTCTTTTACTGGTACTGTGCTGAAATCAACCCCCCCCCCCCTTTCTTCAATATGTTGCAAATGCACAATTGCTTATCTAGGTATTGTTTGTCTACTTTCTTACTCCTTTACTGTAATGGACAACATGTTTCCTGTTTTCTCTTGGATTGCTCATGTTTCTTTTGATGGAATTCCATTTAAAAAATTAAAGAGTTTAGGGGAATTTTGCAGACCTAGCATTTTGATCAAGCTCAAAAGCCATAATGGCATGTTGGCAACATAAAGATTAAATCTTTTGCTGGTCTTTGTGTAACTGAACATAACCATGGCTAACTAATTCAATCTGCCATGTGGGTTTTGTGTCTAAATTCAGAAAATTTCTCTTATGGTATCCAGTTTCTAAACTTGGGGTGAGATGACACTTTTTCCTTTTTTCTTGTCCCAATGTATCCTTTGTGGCATCTTATAAAATCAGTTTTGCATTCAAAATTAAACTGTCCCGGATTTTATGGCTTTTCACTTTGCAGAACTGGAAGCTGCAACTAACAATTTTAGCGCTGATAGTTTGTTGGGGAGGAGAAATATCCACTCAAAGCTGCCCTGCATATAGCCCAGCTTGCCCAGCTTGCACTGCAGCTGAACCCATGTTGTGGGCATCAATGAAAGAAGTCTGGAATGCATTAGAACAGACTGAAGCCATTAAAGAAAGACCAAAGAAACCTCAAGTTCATCCCATGTGTAAAAACTGCAGTTCTTAACATCCCCAAGCTAATCATCGTCCCCGGAGCAACCTTGGCCCCAACCGCCATCAGCAAGCATGGAATGACTAACTTGGTTGTGTCTGCGTATTGGTCCTTCGGTCGCCTGAAGCAGGATTCCCAATGAGGAGATCGTCCGCATTTTTTGCCAAGTTTCTTTCCAGAATTGAGCTTGTTTACAGATTTTGAGCCTCTTGACAGTGAGACTATCACATAATACATATGCAATAACTTACCAATGTGGAAGTCATTCAATATAAGGAAAAATTCTTACATGGACTTGACGCATGGATTCCATTGTAGATTCAGCTTATGATTTTAAGACATTTTACTTTCTTTACCGCTTCCCATAAACTTTTAGGAGTCCTTCATTCTTTTTTCTTTTTTGGATATGAATTATAAATTCAACAGTCAAGTTTTGGAAGATCAAGTTCAGTAAATTTTACAAATGCCCCCATGATTTTTACTTGTCAATGGAGATTCGTCTGCTCTCTAATTTACTCAATCAGCTCCATCCTTAGATAGTACTCATAATATATATATATATATATATATATATCTAATTTTCAATTGCAAAATTCAGCAATGTATATTATTTTTGAAAAATGGAAATTAATTTGTTCAATTATCATAGCTAACAAAGAAAATTTTAATTTTCTACTAAACATTTTTAATATGACAATAGAATGGTATAATTTTTTACCCTCTCTCTAAATCTTCTCCTCTTTCTTTCCTACTTGACACCTGTAACAATACAAGGGAACATTGAATTTTCTGCAAATTAAGAAAAAGAAAACTTTTTTTTTCTGCAAAATTAATAGAAAATCCACTTCATGTCACTTTCCTGCATTCTTAGAAAATCTATCAACTAACAGCAGTACCAACTAAACAGAGTCTCTCCCTTTTATTTATTTATTTATTTTTCCAACCAACTAAACAGAATTATTGCCATACAAAAACTTGGCAACATTTCAAGAAACCTAAAGTTTTGGTAACTGAAGACTCAGATAAACAGATAATGGCACAGACTGTGTCTTTTAAGCTTTGCTTCTCATGCTTCTGCTCGACATACCATCAACAATCATTAAACCCCACGAAAAAGAAGCTCATGGATCCCACGAAGTTCTTCTGCAAGTCATCAATTCTTTTGTCAAGTAGGAGGCTAAGTGGGTATTTTCCTAGTCAGGCTTCCAATTCTCCAGGAGAAGAGGCAAGTGAAAGTTCCACCAAAAATGAGAGCTTTGGAGTCTATCTGGTCAGTTCATACTTCTCTCTGCATTTGTTTCTGTGTTATGTGTGATGGGGTTTGGGGTAGAGAACAGAATCAGGTTGGGGAAAAGGGAAATGAGAAGATGAATTCTTGATAATTTTGTTCTTGGTAGGATTTTGGCTCAATCTCAGTGAACTTTTGGTTTCACTGGAGAGGCCAAATATGCTTTGATGAATTACCACTGATGGCCAGTTAAATCGGGCTGGCGACCAGCAAGACAAACGAATTGCCAGGAGCGAGATTGGGAGTCCAGCGTTAGCACTTTGATGTTCAAATCAGGTGAAGTAGGTGAGAAAAATGAACGAGGAGAGGAGAAGTGGTGTTGAATGCTTAACTAACTGATTCAAGTATGAGAGTGCTAATGCGAGACTCCCAGTCAAGCCTTAGACAATTCTTGATCATTTTGCAAGGTGGCCAGCCCAAAGCAACTGACTAGGAACTCATCAACCACAGCTTTGTTGATATTAACTTAATTAGATTTAGCAATGGGTCTTATTAATGCTAGATATGTCATATAAAATTCTAATTAGTCCAAAATAGTAGTAGAAATGTTTGAGGATGGTTTAGGATGTAGTTTTGGATTGTCAAGCCAGAGGAATGAAGACAATTGAATGGAGGAGATCTTCAAAAGTGGATATTTATGTTTGCAGATGGACTTTACACACAATGGAAGGAATGAACAAGACAATCTCGTGTTTCACTTGGTCCTCATTGTGTAAGATAGAATTCTTTTGCTAGATTTGCGCAGAATTCATGTGCAAAAGTGAATGTGTTTGAGAATGAGTCTGCTGATGTGTAGCAAGTTGGAAGACTGGTGGGAAATATGAACACTTCATTCATCCCAGTGAAATAAGAAGCAGAAGATAGGTACCAATTTTAGGCATAATGATCAAAGCCTTGGTAAGTGCGACCAAGCTAAACATGTTATTTATTACTCTCCCAAAAACATTGTTTTTTTTTTTTTTTGGGTTTTTGATGAAAGAATCAATTCATTTATCAACTGGAAATTGGAAGGGAGAGTAACTCCTGCTACAAGCCTCTGTATTAATATTCAATGTCAATTAAATAGAGACCACAGATTTGTTAGACTATCAATTAGATCATTATCTAAAAACTTCCATAAGTTCGAGTTATGAACAGTTCTCAAGCTAACTTCATATTCTATATGCACTATCAAACTGGCTAGAGGTATTAGACTGATGTAATCAACTATTTCTTTCTTTCAATAAGTGATAAATGACAACACACTATGTTAGCCTCATAATAGCAGATCCCAAAGTCTTCTTCTTTTGGTTTCTTTTTGTACATTCAGGCTCCTCAGCTGATCAATTTATATCTTTTACACTCCTACAACAATTCATGATTTTCTTCCACAAACTATGGGAATAAGGACATGCAAAAATGAGATTGTCTCTACATTCTGCCTCTCTGCTATGAAGCAAACAAAACTTTTGCATTATCAAGTCTCTGTTGATTAGCCTATCCTTAGTGCTAAGTCAATTAAGGATAACTAAAAATGAAAAAAAGTAGTGTTTAGGGATGAAAGATGGACCCCAAACTTTTAATTTTAGTATTCTCCATAGCATTCGTAATGGTGAACTTGCCATCTGCACCAGGAGCAATTTGAGTGCATCTTCTCTCTCCATCCTTGTAAAGATGACACCACAAACACTTGACTATAATTGTATGTCTCAACTGAGCGGGCAGGACAGCATTTCCAGCTATTATCCACTGTTAGTCTATTACAATACTCACCCTTGCATCCATAGGAACATCTGATTGTTGGAATATTCTAGGAGAGTACTGTCTAACCAATGCCCCATGTGGATGCCAAAGGTCCCACTGAAAGTGAGTGTTCTGACCATTGTCAATCTCCTGAGAGATTAATGTCCATGCAGCTTCCCTGTTCTGAGAATTCTCCTACTGTAATTCAATAACAAGGGATTGATGCACTAATAAGAAGTCTTCATCAGAAGAACCATAAGAAGAGAACCTGGACCTTGTATAGATGTCTCTTTCTTTCTCAGTCAGAACAATCAAAGTGGGTGGTTTAGAGATTGCATCACAATGAGAAGTGATCAAAGCATGCAATCATACGAGCCAAGAAGCAACGATCAGAAAAGCAAACTGTAATTAATGGGACAACAAGGTGCCGTAAGGGGGACATCTATATAAGGGTATGCATTACTATTGATATGATAATTGTAGTCTTAATGACGTTTTGAGTGTAGACAGATGAAATTGGTGAAAATGAATCATATTAGTTATGTTTCCTTGGATTGAACCACGTGAAACCCTTTTTCTACTTGTTATACATTCTTTTTGACAAGTTCTTGAGCAAGCTTTCAGTGAAAAAATTAAGATACAAGGTGCTGAAAAAATGAATAATTTACCATATTTTGCTACTGCTTTAGCATTAGCACCTGGTACTGGTTGAATTTTTGAATTTAGAACCATTTCCTTTTCCCTCTGTAGGAAAACATGGTAGCAAATGGAGTTCACTCAGCAAAACACCAAACTACAATGTGAAATCTACAGCTACTCTTTTCACAATTATCAACTACTTCAAGAATGTGAAAAATTATTACATTGTTGTGATTCTATGAATAGCAGTGTAGCGAGACGTGTCTCTCTGTAATGTCCATATTTTATTTTATTTTTTTACACACACTTAGCAGCAAAAGATATGCCGTTTGATTCATCTTTGCCTCGCCTTCACAAATGTAGGCAAATTGAGGCTTTAATTAATGCTAATACAGGCTGTATCTCTGTAGCCATCCTTTTGGAAGGAACATCATAATTGAACCGCAGAGCATGAGAGAGCCTGTAATGCTTGCAATTACATGGCTAGCAGAATGCTTGCAACAAAATCTGTTGAGCTCTTTAGAGAATAGATTAATCGCAATTCCGATAACGCAGGATTACGCTTACAGCTTCTGCTATAAGCTGATACACACTTCCATTTAGTTTACATGCAACAGTTTTTCTGAACATTTATTCTTCTTAAACTTAAACTAAATATTGATGCACGCTTTTCTGCAACAGGAGGATGTGAACTATTTGTGGAAGCTAGGAATTGGTTCTGCTGTTGGGGCAGCTGTGATAAAGTATGGAAGCATCCTTTTTCCAGAGGTAACAAGGCCTAACTTGTTACAGGCTCTAATTATGATATCAACTCCAGTCATTGTTGCTGTTGTGCTTCTGCTCAAACGAAGTCAAGAATGATGGGTCGCAGTGTTCTAATATCCTGCTTTGCGAGAAAAAACTAGTTTTGAGCCATAGTTCCCATTTAACTAATGTAAGACTGCAGAGATGAAATTGAAGTTTAGTAGCTGTAAACAATTCATCCAAAGGGGAATTCAGTACTGTATATCTTGGGATGAAAGTTGGAACCATCAACTTTGGGCATAGTAGTTGTGACAATGTTTGTGCACAATTTTTTTCTTGAAAGGGATAGAAGGGTGTCACGAAACAATCACACACACACGCGCGCACACACACACACACTCACACACTTGCAGATATTAGAACTATGAGCTTACATAAAATGAGAGGGCACCTAAGAAACAGATTATCCCACTTGCAGATATATTCAGCCACAAAACTGCCAATATTCATTTCATTTATTCATTGTTTCCATATGGCCACAGAATGTAGGCTAATGTGCTTGAACAAGTCTCAAATATTATATCCCAGGTACTAAACATTTAAAACGAATGAGAGGAAAAAATCAATTAATCACCACTTAAGTTACCACTGAGTTTTTATTCAGGACAATGGTTGCAAATATCAATGGAAGTAATCCAAGTTACTGATGGCCAGGTCCTTCAAGAACAAATTTGAAGGGATACAAGGAAACCTTTGCTAATATCAAAAATTAAGGCTGCTACTGGCAGCTTTGGATGTTGCTAGCAAAGGAATGAAACTTAGAGGTGGTCTTTCAGCCATTTTAAGAAGCCATTAGCAGCTGACCTGCAAATTTTAGAGCAATTGGTTAAATGCAATTCCACAGATCAATGAAGGTTAAATAGAAGATGCAAAGGAAGCATGTAGATGACCTGTGAGGGAAAAAAAAAGAGCATCAATAAACAGAAACCAAGATAAGATAGTAAATAAAATAGCAAAGCTTATCATATCAGTGCAAGTAATAATCTCCTTATGAAACCTTTAATGCTAGTGTAGTGATAGGTAATCAATCAACAATTTGCATAACAAAGAAAATTTTCAGCAAAGTTGTGGAGACCACTCCACATGCTTCAGAATGGAAAATGAAACAAGTGATAATGGGTGCCAAGTTAAAGAAAACCAAACACATAATTCAATCACAGTAAATGGGAAATAAGATTTCAGTATGTTTACCAGAAACATTAACAAGAAGGAAATTACCCTGCAAGATCTTTTAGCTTCTGCCATATGTCATCAGGTTCTCTTTTTTCCTCAATTTTCTCAACTACCTTTTCCACCTGACTTTCTGTAGCTCTAGCTACAGAAGAAAAATAAAAAACATAATGGTCATCTTGCATGGCCTAGATATCCAATATTTACAATTAAATAATGTTTTCTTCAAGACAAATGAGGAGTGATTTCCCCTTGTGCATAAAGCAATAGAGGCCTTTACTCACTTAAGCTTTAGGTGACATTTCAACTCAACAATATATTATCATCATTCTCTTGAGAAACATGCAACACTATACAATATAAGAGAATCAATTTTGGTCTTTTGCTTGAAAGCCATGCACATCATCCAAAAATGAAATAAGTGCGCTAGCAGGGCTGGCTGGCTTTCCAATAATACCTTCTAATATCATCTGCAATCTTTAGAGATGGGGGAAAAAGGGAAAAAAAGGCATAAAAGGAAAACAAAAAAGTGCATACTGGCAGGCTGAGCTCTGGGGCGAGTTCGTGATCTAGCAATATTTTTATTACCAAGAGAGGCAAGTTCTTCCAGCAATTCACGCTCTTTTGCACTGCATATATAGGCACAAGTTTTGGGGTTAAGCACAAAGAAACATCTAATTTTGTTTGAAGAGTGCAATGTTTTTCCTTTTGCTTGCTTATTGGAACCCCACTTATCCGTCCCAATGGTAACAACAGTCAAATGAACATACCAGTTAAGTTAAAATTGGTAGAGTAACATGTCCAAAAGTCCTTTTATCAGTTAATCTTTGTTTTATAAAAACAAGAAAAGAGATTTTCCAAAGATTGATGACCCACATATGGTTTAAGAAAATTACAAAAAACAAAATCTGAGTTAAGCTAAATTGAAATGAAGCACATATTACGTTTTGACCTGTCTGACTTAACAAATAACAATCACTGTAAACCCACAATTCAGTAAGAAACTAAATTTATCTCTTAATGAGAAAAGAAGAAGAAAAACTGAGCTTCTGACAAATCAGATAATGCAATTAGCTTGATATTTATGTGTATCTAGCCCATCTTATCAAGCTACAAAGCTTACTAGCACAGGAGCTAAATCTTCTTTTAGAAAACAACAGAAAGAACGTACAACTATCAACAGCAAAGATAATTGATTAACAATCACATGGAGCTATTTTATATTTATGATTAGTGGCAGAAACCATGAACAAGATATAATTATACCTTATACGGTTTGGTATGGTAACTTTAACTGTAAATAAGTGATCACCACGTATGGATGGTTTGTTCAATTTAGGTGCCCCTTGCTTTGCTAGGACTAGAACGTCCCCAGGCTGTGTACCTGGCGGAATCTGAAGCTCACTAGCTCCCTCAACTGTCTTTACCTGATTTGAATGTAAATATATAGAGTCAGTGTAGTCAGAGACACACTGGGTTCAATGGCCTACAAAAGCTCTGAGGACTATGTGCAACCAATGGCGAGTTAGAAAGGCTCAGAAACAAAGCAACCAAATATAAAATCATCTGCAAAAACAAAGTTGAAGATAGCAAAACTATCCAGTTTATTGGCATAATGGCATGCTCCTCTACAGTTGATCCAGGCTCTTCCCTTTCTTCCCCGTAACAGTTTCAGGGCTAAGACCTGGACACACTAAGTCTTGTTTTTTACAGCTAATTATTCATAACAGATTCCTTACCCATTGGAGCTCTTTTATATACTTTTATAATTTATCCATGAAAATTTTCAAGTTTCATACTGCAGTAGGACGGCTTATGAAAATTAGAACTGCATCATGTTCTATTAGACTTCCTATTCAGTCTCTTAAGCTTCCTTTCAGTATCCGCATCACAATCTCATGCATGTGAAACTTCTATGTCAAAGAAAAGAGCCTAGGATTCTCACTTCTCCTGCCAATGCTGAAAGCCACGACGGACTCTAAGTTCAAAAACAAATGCAGTCATTGGCAGGCACATACCTTCCTCCAAAACAAAAAAGCTCAGCATGAAATGGCTGGCAGGGTGATTTCTCTTCCTAATTTTACACAAGTGCTGAAATCTGGTTGTAATTTAAAAGACATTTGTAGGAAACAAATGCCAAATTTTGTTTAGAGAAGTTAAAAAAATATTAGCATGCAACACTATGCAATATAATGTGTCCTATGGAATCTGTACTTTTTACAAATTAGTTAAGAAAATTGAAAAATATCTTCCATTCCATGTTTCTTTCTCTTCCATCACCACTTATAAAGAAGCTTGAGAATCAACAAGTTAAAACATGCATGAACAAAAACTGATGATGTTGACCAAGGATAACTAAATAGGACCTTGATAACAGCCCCCAGAATTGCATCAAGATAACTGATAGATATTGTTGATTTGAGATTTATTCCATCTCTTTGTATTCCTCTTATCTCTTCAACCTCAAGGTAGACAAAAAGATCACCTGGTGGTCCACTGCAGAAACCAAAATTCATAGTGGTCCAGAAGCAAATCAGTCTCAAATTTTTTTAATCTAATGCATGATACACTTGAACAAATACTACCACATGAGAACAAAAGAAAACTTTTGTCCAATAAGCTCCAGCACTCTTCAACTATAAAAATAAGTCAATAACGAATAATATCATAAAAAATTAAGAAAGTGTAACTGACAAAAAGACCAGCAAATGTTGTAAAAGATATAGTTGAATAAGTTGGAAGTTTCATTATATGTTTCACAGGGAAAAACTTAAATAAGATGATTTAGAAGAACCTCTTTTCCTTCATTATTCACAAGTCCATTCAATAGTTTGTTGTGCATTTACCAATATTGGACTGATCAACATTATTTTGATTCTTAAAAGGGAACATTTCTTACCACTAACAACCAATAATGATCTACAAGGCAAGTAAAGTTCTTTCCATGGTTTTATAATACAATGTAGAGAAGATTGAAAATAAATAGCAAATTCATCAACATACCCTCTTGGTCCGGCATCACCCTCTCCAGCAACTCTGAGGATGCTACCCGCACTAACTCCAGGAGGAACTTTGACTTTGATATTTTTCTTAGCACGAATACGTCCTTCACCAGAGCATTTTCGACAGTATTCAGAAATCACTTCTCCATCCCCACCACAAGTGGGACAAACAGAAACCTATTTTCCATTGACAGTTCAATATAAAAGATTGTAAAGATGACAAACTCTCAGGTGACAACCTGTGCACAAAGGACAAGAAATGAGAAAAAAAAAATGAAAAATAAGTTCAGTCCATTCTCCAGATTCTATACAAGAATTCCTTTCATGGACAACACAAAAGGTATATACAGCAATTTTATTGCATGACTTTATCCATGTTAGCACAGCAAGCACTTCAAGAAGATAGTATCATTCCTGCATGGCACAATTCCACTCTCTTTGTTTCCCTTTTTCTGGAAACCAGAATCCATATTCATTTCATATCATCCCCCAGGTGACATTTTTGCTCACCTGGTCCCTCCTGTTATTTGTTAGCTTCCCCTCATTATTTTGGCTTCCATAGGGTCTTTAATGGAAAGACCTACAAGAACTTGTATCGCTAACTTTTCTCCCAACATGGTATACTTTTCCCTTAATTAGGGTAGCTCTATGATGCCTATTAAACTTCTTGCTAAATTGCATATTTAATCAAATACCTCCCCTTCTTCAGGATTGCAGGTAACCACTCAATTTTATTAAACAAAACAAAATATCATGCAATAATCATCTAAATCTTACATAATCAAACAACAATATGAAGCTTCTCACTCTCTTTCTTTTTTTTTTTTTTTTTTGTCTTTGTGCCTTAGCACCATATATACAGCTAGAAGAAAGCCAATTACCTGTGAGAACATGCCAAAGGGTGTTTGTTCAGTTCGCATAACTTGACCTCGGCCACCACAACTTGAGCAAATCCTCATCTTGGTCCCTATTTTTGCCCCATTGCCAGCACAAGCTTCACATGTCTCCAAATGAGAAAGCGGAAATTCCTTTTCAGTTCCAAATATGGCTTCAGAAAAATCTAAAGTAATGTCATACCTGAAAAATATTTAGTCAGTTAAATAAGCATTTCAATGCAATTCCACTACATATCAAATTAAAAGAAATGGAACAAGATTAAACATGAAAACTGAGAAAAACATATTACAACCAAAAAATGGAATAGCACGTATAAATTAAATGTCAAGAAGTAATATAATGGCAGAAAGTATTTTAACTCACCGTATATCTTCCCCCTTAACAACAGTACGACGACGTGTCCCAAATCCAGTTGGGTCCATACTCGGAAAACCACCCATGCTTGCCCCAAAGAATGCCTCAAATAGATCAAAAGGATTAGCCTGTGTAATAAAAGTAAGTGGTCGTGTTATGCATTGAAAATCTAAAGCCATGCAGATAGTGCATGGTATATCTCTAGATTGCAAAATTATACAGTGCAGTCACTTCTGGTGCTAGAGTAAATCAACATAGCATCATACAGAGCATTTTACAAACAGCACATTATACTGCATATCAATGACTGAAAACTAAAATGAAATTACATGTATAACAAACAACTTGCATGATTAATGAATAGTTAAACATGAGACATGAAATACCAAATGCTAGTTCATATTTCAAATAATGGATCTACAAAGTTTTTAAATAAATCAAAAAAGAGAAAGGAGGCAAATGGCCCAAACTCCCCTTAATGAAAAAAGATGGAATCATAAACAAATTGTTTGTTGAAGTCCAATAGTTGGGAATAATAAACAAACATTCCATTGAAGGTAAATGCTTAGGAATACAGCTATGCTAAGAAAGATATAAAAGCATATGCTTCACGAACAAGTAAGACATGGCACATGTAAGGTCATTATTATCTTTTGGCACTGCCACATGTAGAGGTAACATCAACAAAGAAATACACAATTTACATAGTTCAGCAATCTTCCTACATTCATGGGTAGCCTCCATGTACTATTTCTCTATGAGAAAACTGGCAATACAAATTACATGCTACTGAGGGCTCTCAAAGTATATTCATATGGACTAGGACACATATAACCTCAAAACCCAAACATATCCACCACCATAAAACATACACCTTAGGCTGGGAGAAGAAAAGCATTTCCCCTTCTAATAGCTTTAGGTGTAGTAACCTTTCTGAACATCAGGCATAATTTAATAGTAATTCAATAACTACAAGACTGACTAGAGTAGCAGTCAACAGCAAACAATATAATCCTCATACAGTTATTGTCAGAAGAAAATAACTAACTAGTGATTTGGCAATGACAACCAGGCCAGGGCACTCTATGCAAGAGGAACTCCCATATATGTTTCATCATGCTCAATTTATAATTGACAGACAAACTCATCTATTCTATATCAGGCCAAAAAGAAGACCAGAAAAAGAATAAACCACTAGATGCAGTACCGCATAAGCATTTGGTTGTCCACCTACAGTGCTCTTAACTCCAGCTTCACCAAACTGATCATACATAGCCCTCTTTTGATCATCTGATAGCACCTGACAGTGTTGTACTTCAGAATTCAAAAGACAGTAGGATAAATGCAAAATCACTAAAAATAAAAGGTAAACCAAGCATGATTGCAGAAATGAAAAAAATAAATGATGGAGATGACGAGTACAGATAAGGCTAAACTCTTTCATGCATAGAAAGCCTATGGCATTGACAGAAAACATGAAATGCACTGATCTGCAAAATCATGTTTAAGATTAAATATTAGATATTGCTAATTCTATGCTAATAAGGTAAAATGTGCTCAAAGTGTTTTAATGGTAACAAATTCCAGAGATTTTAAGAAATCAAGGTAAGCATAAGAGTGTCTAAGAAAAGTTCAGTTCTAACTCGGTTAAATCACATACAAATCAATAAAATTGTAGACAAATTTAAATGTTTTGTGGAGATCAACAATGATAAGCTGTCCTTAGAAAAGGTCTAAACAACAAAGGGTTCACTGACTAACTAAAGGGTACTCCCCACACTACTCATTCAGATATTGTATATCCAAAATTGCAATCATTACCTCATATGCTGCACTAATCTCTTTAAACTTTTCAGTTGCTCCAGGTTCCTTGTTAACATCAGGGTGATACTAGAATCACAATGAAACATAGCAGTCAAGATCACCAGAAAAAGAGAAAGAAAAATAGATTATGCTCTCAAATACAAATTCCTAGCTCAAAATTTATATCAGACGAAAACCCCAAGTCAAAAAGAGACTAAATTTGACAAATAAGTCTAAATATTCCGGTCAGATAAATACTTTCCAACAGGAAAATGTATCCATCCAATAATCATCCAAATATTCAAGAAGATTCAATTAATTTGAGAGAAAGCAGAGCCCATACCTCAGAATCAGTGTAAATTTTTTTCAAGAAAAATGTAAAGTTCAAAATGTTAATGACCCTAATCAAGTCAATTGATACACTAGCCAAACTCAAGCACCCCCAACCTTATTTCAAGGGATTCGATTCAAGATCACCTAAGCTACAATAATGCTACTAAGAAAAATAACCAAATAACCAAATAACCTAATCAATTAACTCATTTTTATCTAACTTTAAATATGAACTTTACAAAGGCCATATGCCCAAACCATCAAACAAATTTCTTATACAGGTGTGGCCATGAATTTGCAGAGTAAAATTGGGAGCTACATCCAACAAACAAAGTACAATGCGAGAGAATATAAAACAATCAATTTAGCAACCATTTAGAAGCAATGAATTAAGTGCCAATATAATGTGGAAATTAGTAAATTTTCCAACAATGTGAAAGAGCCTTTCCTAGTTACATTTTCTAGTTTTTAGCTTTTTCCTTTGTTCTTAGTTCAGAAAAGCCATTAAATTTCTGAAATACAAAGTCTTCAACATAAGCTCATTAAGTTTTCCACAAATTTTGGATAAAAGCATGAAATATTCCCTCCTTCTCCAAATGACAAACGTTTTGCAATTGTGAAAGAATAGAAGAAAAAAAATGCCACAAGAACAAAACCATGGGCTATAACTATAAGTGACAAAGTTCCTGTCTTGTTAGAGTGTGCCAACTCAATGAAACTACCGCATTTGCCTCCAATATGAAGTAGCCTTTCCAGCTTAAAAGTTATACTTTTCTTTGCTCCAAACAAAAGCCATCCAAGTCAATGCAATTAAGCAAAAAGGTCAACGCAATAGCATTTTCCATTGCTTGGCATCTTCAGCTGCAGTCCAAATTCTCACCTTTAAAAGGGTCCATTCTTATTCAACAAACCCACATAGAAAATCCAATTCTAATTCAAAATTGTTGACAATGAATGAAAAAAAATCAAGAAATTAATACCAAAATTAAACCCCCCAAAAAAAACCCACAAAAATTAGAGCTTTACTAGTAATACCTGCCGGGCCAATCTTCGATAGGCGGTCTTGATTTCTTTATTGGTAGCAGATTTGGGGACACCAAGAGTGGCATAGTAATCCCCTGAAGCAGCATTAATCTTTGGCCCAAAACGATTGGTTGAGCCGGCCCTTCTCCTGAACTTCAAAGAAGAAGGTGATATAGAAAGTGAAGTTGCAGAGGCAAACTTCTTGTGGGACCACAGATGGGTCCCACCTACAAGGAAAGGAGAAGAAGGAGATGATGCTGATAGACAAGAAGATGAAGGAGGGCAATAAGAAGAAGCAAATGATGATGATGATGATGATGATGATGATGATGTGGGTGTATTGAAGCTGATTGGAGAAAGGAAAGCCAGAGTTGTTGTGGCTGTTGTGGTAGCCATGATAGATAGATAGATAGAGAGACCGATAGAGAGAGATTGGAGAAATGGGTTTTGGGTTCTGACTGACTAGGGAATTGGGTTTTGGTTTTCAGGATGCTTGCATTGGCAGAGAGAGAGAAGGCTTTTTTTTTTATTCGTGGGTTTTAATGGATGGAAGAGGGAAAGTGGTGCGTACTGCCACCAAGTTTATGGTTGATGGTTTAAAAATAAAATTAAAATAAAATAAAAGTTAAGTGTAATTTTATAATTAGGGTTAAATTTTTTTTAATTATTTAATTTAATTTAAAAATAAAATTAATATTAAATATATTATAATATGTGTGTTATTAAAAATAATAAAATATAAATTAAAAATTATATAATATAAAAAAAATTATAATATAATATTAAAATTATTATAAAAATAATATATAAATAAAATTTATAAGAAAAAATTAATATAATAATTATAATAATAATATATTTCATAATAATAAATAAAATATAAAATTTAAAATAAAATATTATTTTTTAATAATAATAATTTTTAATTAATAAATTAAATAATTTATAATTTATTATTATTATTATTATTATTATTATGTATTTTATATCAATATTTTTAAAATATAATTATTTTAATAATATAATTTTTATTATAAATAATTTAATTGTTAATATAATTTTTAAATATTTATTATTATTATAATATATATATATTTAATGATATTTTATAAATAATATTTATTTTAAATTTTATTATAATATATTATATTATATTTATAATTATTTTTATATATTTTTAAAATATTTATATAAAAAAAAAAATAAAATTATTTTTAAAAAGTAAAAGAATGATAATTTTTATATTTGAAAGAATTTTATTTATATAATTAAAAGAATAAAAATGATATTTTTTTTACAATAAAAATTATTTATTTTTTTATTTTTATTTTCTATTTGAAAAGTTTTAAATCCAATGATTTCTTAATAAAAATATGTCCGATATAATGAAAACGAGTCACACTACATGTACAAAAATAACTTTATATTACTAATGTATTAATAAAAATTATACAATATATAACTAAACAAATATACAAATAAATTGAGTAACATATATATGAAAATTACTAAAAAATATAAAATTATATAATATTATTTTATTGTATTTTTTTTTATTTTTTTAACTTATTTTATTTAAATTACTTGTAAATGTACCTATACACATATATAAGTGATACAAATTTTAATTATATGTAAACAAAATTCAATATTAATATTGGTATATGATCATTCTAATAAAATTAAGAGATTTAAAATTATGATCTAATGATTATAAATAATTAAAAATTAGAATTATAAGATTTAGATGTTACTTCTACCAACGATGAATTTATTAAAAAAATTCGTTCAACCCACTAAATAATAATAATAACTAATGAAAATAACCCATTAAGATGCTGAAAATTCGTTCAACCCACTGTATAATAATATAACCAATGAAAATAATCTGTTTAAATACCCAAATATGAACTTCCAAATCCAACTTCCTTCCCAAAACCATGGTTTTTAAATTCCTCTATAGATTCTAATTTTTTGAGAAACTAATTCTGAATTTTTATATTTGAATGTGTTGGTTCAATAGATTTATTTTCTTCAATTTTGTTATTATTAGGAGTGATGTCTGTATTTTATAATTCTGATTTTTAATTATTTATAATCATTAAGTTAAAATTTTAATTTTTTTAATTTTTATTAAAATAATTTTATATCAATATTAGTATTAAATTCAGTTTACATGTAATTGGAGTTCGCATCAATAAATTTTTTTTTTTTTTTTTTGTCAAAATAGAATTTTAAGTAGATGTCACTTAAGTAGACCCAAGGTTAATTCGGCTGCTGAATCATCAGTGCCAATAATGGAACTCAAAGGTTAATGGGTACTAATGTTAATATAGAGCAAACAAAATAAGCTTCAATAACTATAAATTTAGGAAACTTAACACAACAACTTGAACTAATATCAAAATTAAACATTTTCCTTTACATGTGGTTAAACTATTATATGCCTCATATCTATTATTAACCAATTAAATAAAGAAATAGATTAAATTTTTTCAAATTTTTGATCAATCACGTAGTAATTGAGACATATAGATAAAACATAAAAGACATGGGAATGGAAGGACAAATAAAAGAACTTAGAAATGGTTAAATTTGTTTATATTCTTATTAATTTAAATTTAACATAATATAGATACATTGAGAAGGATTAGGTTACAAAAAAGATGTTTTCTTTTCAATTTCTTATCTTAACCCAATAATAGTAATACAAATTTAATCCTAAATTTAATTAAGCTTGGCTCTTTAAATTTTTTTCTCCTTATTTCATTAAAGTGGTATCACATAAACAATTTATAATAAACCCATAATCATTAAATTAATAAAAAATATACGATAAGCCTAAATTTGCCAGTATTACTATCTAATTACAATGAAAAGGTGGGGTGTGGAGAATGAGAAGAAAAGAGAGAAAGCTCTTACTTTTTGCAGTTTACATTTGGGTTAATGGGGATGCTAAGATTAATACCGCACACTCGGGGAAGTTTCTTTCTTAGCGTTTCTAGCAACAAAAGATAAAGACACCCCCCTGACACAGGAGCAAACTTCTGTGCAAGTTTTTGGATCAGCCACTGCTTGATTGTTCAATGCTTTCACCGCAACACAGCAAGACTTGGTGACAAATGGGGAAAGACCTGCTACAAAGAGGTTACAAGGCAACAAATGTTTTAGGACTTGACGACATGTGATTGCAAACACTGAATTTGCACTAACAACTAGCAAAAGTGTCAATCCAAAAGGCAACAAATCCTTCATTTTCCTCTCCATAAGGGTATTTGGGACGAGGGTTAGATTGCTTAAGACACACAGAGAAGCATGTTTTACTCACCATTTATAGCCTCAGGACCTTGGCTACATTCAGAGATAAATGTGTAATTTGTAAGCTTAATTAAGAAGTTGACCACCTATAAATTGTGACTTCAATTTTTTTTTTTAATTAAAATCTTCATTAAATGTCAATCAGACTTTTTTATTTTTTCTTCTTTTTGCACTAGAAAATTTATTGAACACACAACATAAGTAATCCTTCCTTTCTTTTTAATTTTGGATAACAATTTGAAAATTCGAAAATAAAAATTTAAATTTTTAATTATTAAAATATTTTCTAAAAACTACAAGTCTATTAATTGTGCACGAAAAGTTAGTAGCTTTTTCTAGTCTCGAAACTCCATCAAGGGGCTACCAGATGGTGCAAGAAAAGTCAGCAGTTTTTCCTTGTTCTCAAAACACTAATAAATTCGAGAATCTGACTCAAAACTTTTTATTTGTCCATTTGCTGACTTTAGTAAGAGGCACCTCGTAAGAATCATTAAATGCTTGTTGATCGTATTTATTATATTTTCTAATAATTGTCAATCAAGGAAGTCATTTAAGAATTGATGATTATTTAATATGATTAAACTTTGAAGATTTTAATACAATTTAATATAATTAATCTATTTATCCAATTTCTTTGTTTAGCATTATACCTTACATATGAATATAATTTCATGACTTAAAAATTTTAAGCACTTTGTAGGATTGACAAATTTTTCACAAAGGTTGACATTTAGTGAGGGTACAAATCATTTGATTTTTCTTGTATCTATGTGGTTAAAGGTTTGATAATACTTTAAATTGTTTTTAAATGTGTATTAAATAAAAGAATTTGGCACCAGTTGCTTCTCAAGTATTCCTTTGATAAGTGTCTCTCAATAGTTGTAAGAGATGACAACTTTGCACCATAAATTCAATTTTAACAATTTGGTCTTTAAAATTACAAATTATGTGATTAAATAATGAAAACACAACTTAAAATACAGTGATTAATAAACCTCAGACATGTGGTTTGCAATACTGTGTTCATAAACAATTTCATGTTAGGACCAATTCATAATTAGCTGGATTCTTATCAATTAAGGGTTTACAACCCAAATTGGATTTCCTATCACTTAAAATCAGAACATAAAGTTATCCATAGTATCTTTTTGGAATTGACCTTCGTTACGTAGACTTAAATCAATTTGATGCATTCAAATACAAATTCACCTTTTACCATATGAAAATTAGATACAACATTGCAATCTCATTGTTAATTACGATTATGTATTAAAATAATAAAAATATGTGACAAATATATAAAATATTATAATATATAAATCTACGTGTTAATTTGACTATTTGCATGTAATTTTACAATTTACGATTCTACTTGGAGGCTCTTTACTCTCTCTTGCCAGAAAATATTTGCATAGATCTGGTCCATAGTGGGTCTTGTGAGATAAGTCGTAGGTCACACGCACAAATTGTACAAGTGGGACACTTCTTTTATTAAACAGAGTCCACTAGGACTAGGTTCACCCAAAAATGTCTCCAGTCTTCTTCCTTTCTTCTTTGCTCTAGTGTTGTTGCTGGCCTGATTTTCTAGTGACAATCTCCAACCTCTCTTAGATTTAAGAGATCTAAGGCTTTTCTTTGTTATTTGTTTTCTATAGTTTATTTATTTGAATAATTTAGTCTCGTTAGATTTATGTTACATTGTGAGATTTTATGTTATTTTGGTTAAGATATGGTCATATGAGATAAATCTAAGGCTTCCTTGTGTCATTTTTTAGTTTGACTCTTTTAGAGAGTCAAGTTAACTCAATACTAATTAACGATGAGGAGAAGGGGAAAAAAGAAAAATCTAAGTGGAATCCAATTTTTTTTTTTTTAAAAAGATATAATTTTGTAAGATACAAAATTAAGTATTTGCTATATTTACAAAAAGAGTGAATTAACATAACAAAGACATTTTTTTAATGAAATTTTTTGTATATATAATTTAGTTTTTTTTTAGAGAAGAAATGTAAAAATTATACCAAAAAAAAAAAAAAATAGAATACACGTCTCAAAAGTCTAATAAAGATAAATAGTGATTGTTATCAAATCTAATCAAGGTATACCCATGAAAAAAGTATAATCATGTGCATTTATGAAGAAAAATGTAAAAATTATGAAATATAAATTGCAAACCCTAAGCCTTAAATTACAACCTAATTCTAGAAGAATCTATTTAACTTAATACCAATTGTGAGGAAAAGAAAACAATTTAAACATAACTCAATTATTTTTTTTCAAAAGAAATATAAAAAGTGCTTTTAAGATTGTGAACACCTATACTGGCTAAGTCTTTTTTTTTATTATTTTTATTTTTCCATATTCAATTATTTTGTAACTCTTCAACCTAATTTTTAAGGTTAAAGAAGAGAAATTGTTTCCTTTTAATCTTTTGTTTGTTTTTTTTTTTGATCCAATCATATACACTTATAATAAAGGGAAAATTTACTTTTTTGTATTCATAATTAGTACCAATTAAGGCAAATTTTTTTCTTAATTGAGAAAACTTTCCAAGTCTTTAAAAGTTTATGGGAGCAAAAGAAAATTTTCAATGGGGGGCATTACTAAAAATTCTAATTTATTACTAACTTAAATTTTAATTTCAATTTGAGCATTTGTCTCCACTGCGTAAAAAATACATATGCCTTAATATATAAATACACACACACACACACACATTTAATTGTGCATATACACAACATGAATACATTAAATTCTCGTTGCATTTTTCATTTTAAATTATTATTAATAAAATTTAGTAGGTGCTTAACTCCATGATAAAGATTTACAAAATTTCCTTAATGGATTAGGGAGGAGGATACTTTATGAGATATGTTAAAATTTTTCAATTAATAATATTAAAATATTTCAAAATAATATTCTTATTTAAAATTCAATTATAATGTAACTTGATTAATAAAAAAATAATTTTATATATTATTATACTATAATCTCAAACTTAATTCAGATATTAATGGATATATTTAATTTAAGTCATGTAATTGTATGTATGTGTGCGCGCGCACGTGTGTGTGTGTGTAATTGATCCTCTGTGTTCCTAATACACACAAAAACTTCATCTAAAAGTAGGTGATTACAGTAAAAGGTCAGGAGAGAGAAATTGATTATCAGACTAAAACAAACTCTTTGAACGCATCAATGGTTTTAGTTTTTCCAAATTTAAGAATATCATTTATAATATTATTTATATGAATATATTTAATTTCAAAATCCAAAAGATTAGTGCTTTATATTAATGTTCTTATTAAGAAATTTAACAAATGGAATCAAAGTATTTGTTTTGAAATTGAATATTTTTTATTTAATGATGAAGTATATATATATATATATATATATATATACACACACACACTTGATTTATGATTATTTAATAAACAAAAGTAAGACTTTACGTGATTATGGCTTTAAGAAATTATGGATTCTTTGTTAAGGATTTGTGATTATTTAGTTTTATAATGTTTATAAAAATTAAAATGAAAAAGATAAAAATTAAAGCATGAGATTGCAAGTTGCTAACCCATTATATGAAAGGAACTTATGGTGGTCATTAAACCAAACAATCATTGTTTTGGATATATATATATATACCTTAAATAATGACCTAATGAAAGAATGTGGCATGATGAAGTAATAGTGGTCTTATGTCTTAAGTAATTTTGAACCTCATAAATTAAAGTCATAATAGTGTAGTTAATATGGTTCATATTTTGGAAAAACAAAAAAGATTATTGGCTTTAGATTGTAATGTGTGATGACCAATGAAAGTTTATGAACTTAAGAATTTGAAATTCTTTATTTGTCAAAGGAATTGATAAAATTGATTCCTTTATTGTTTAAATAAATAAAAACTCATTATATTTTGATCATTAGTCTTGAAGTAGGAGTTACTATATATTAATGTTATTTATAGTCCTATACATAATGATTTATGGACCCGAATGTCATGATCTTTGTTAATAAATATTGATTTTTTTTTTTTCATATACATGTATAACAATTATAGTTTATTAGTCACCAAAGTGACCAAAGCAACCAAATGAGAATGTTTAAATAAACATGCATGTATTATTATTATAATTTGTTAATGACTAAAGTGGCCAAATTAGTATGTTTATTAATACGTATAAATAAGTCATTTATTTATAATTTTAATAAAAAACTTATGAATGAAAAATAATTGGATAAAATAATGTTATTAATTATGAGAACTTCAAGGTTTATCTAAAGATAAATTATTATTTTGTGATGAGTAACATAATTAAGGTAAATTAACATTTTAATTAAATATATTTGTTTATCCAAAGATATCAAGTATATGTAATTAAAAATATTTAATTTAATTATTAAAGTTAATGATATTACTTATAATAGTACATTATAAGGTTTTTTCAAAGGAAATCTATAATATACTTTGATTACTTTATTTGACTTATAATTAATTATGAATATTTACAATTATATAGTTGTTATGATTCACTTCCATGTTTCAATTATTGTTTCGTTCAATAATTCAACTTTACATAATGACATGAACAATTAGTGTTTACTTATGCATTATAAATGTTGACTTGTACTAATATTAAGCAAGCCTTTTGCTATTATATATTCAAATAATGAAGAATAAAAGTTACATTATATATGTAAGAAAGAAACAATAGGTTAAATCTTATGTTTATAAATATGATTGTTAATAACAACATTAAGAAAATTATTTCATAAACAAAAAATGTAAAAAAAATATTTGCAATTTGTGGAAAGATAATTTTATTTTACGAATAAATTACTCGCTAGTACTCTTATAAAAGAATTTATGATCATAAAGTTTATTAGATCAAAAACTATGCAAGACATATTATTAAGATGACTAATTTTGCTGCAAGACTTAAGACAATAAAGATTAATGGTGAAAAACTCATTTCTAGTGTAGTTCTTTTTTAACTTACTATCTCCTAAATATGGACTATTTTAAATTCATTACAAGTTATAAAAGAAAAATGAAATGTTAATGAATTGGTTTGTATGTTTGTTCAAGAGAAAATGAGACAAAAAAAAATAAGTGAGTTACTTTATTAATCTCATGGGTAAGAAAGTTGGAAAAGGAATGAAAGTGAATGTCAATAAATTTAAAAAAAGAAAGAGCCTACTTTTTACTACTTAGACTAAAAAAAGGTGAAAAAGAAAAGGGTGATAAGTGTCACTTCTATATAGAAGTTGGACATTATTAGAAAGATTACTTGAAATGTAAGGTTTGATTTGAAAAATAAAGGTAAATTTTAATACCTTAGCATGTTTCAAATCAATTTTAATTAATATTCCTTATAATACTTGGTAACTTAATTTCAATGCTATTATTCATGCATCTATAATGATATAAGAATTCATTATGATTCAATTGTTTCAATTAAGAAAATAATACAAATATTTTTCAATGAATTTTTATTAATATTTTATGTCAACTATAATAGAATAAAGTTTAAAAGAATTCTTACTTATTGTGAATCATTATTTTGAGATTAAGCATAACCTAATTATGATTACTTGTGGGATAAATATTTGGATCATATATCTAAATAAAGATTAATAAGAATGGTTAATAATGAGATTTTTTTGAATTTAGATTTTACTAATCTCAGAATGTGTATGGATTGCTTTAAATGTAAGCAAACTAGATAAAATATGAAAGAAGTCATAGTAAGCATCCAACTTTTTAAAATTATAAAGACTAATATTTATGGACCTTTCAACATTTCAATCTTAATGAAGAATTGTATTTCATCATCTTTATAGATTTTTTTTTTTCACGTTATAATTATATCTATTTGCTTTGTTGAAATCCTAATTATTGAATACTCTTGAGATATATAAAAAGGTAGTTAAAAGAAATTAGATAAAAAGTGAAAATTGTAAGATCTTATAATAGTGATGAATATTATAGAAAATATAATATTTTAAGACAATTTCTAGGTCTATTTGTGAAATTCCTCAAAAGTTATAACATATGTGTATAGTAAACTATATTAAACACACGTTAACAAAAAGTGTAATTGATAGGCATAATGAGACATTAATAGATATATTTAGGAACATAATAAGTAATTCATGTTTAACAAAATCTCTATGGATGTATGCATTCAAAATTGTAAACTATTTGTTAAATAAGATTCTAAGTAAGGCAATTCAAAGTAGTTCTATTAAACTATGTATAAAAAGAAAATCAAATTTAGGACACTTGAATATTTGTGGTTTCCTAATGAAGTGAGAATCTATATGAAAAGAAATTAGACTTTTGAATAATTGGTTGTTACTTTATTAGTTACCTAGAGAAGTCTAAAGGGTATATACTCATAGTTTGCGAATTGTAGAAATTAGTAATGTAAGATTCATTGAAAATGCTGAAATTAATGAAAGTAATAAATGTCAAAATATGGATATAGAATAAATTAGGACATATTTTTTTTACCCATAATAGTTCCTTCATTCACTACGAAAGAATCAACTCATAATTGACTAACGTATATAAACCACAATGGGTAATATTAAGATCTTAAAGAAAAAGAAGATTAGTTATTTTAGATGATTATATGGTTTATTTACAAGAATCAGATTTTGATATTAGAATCAATAAGGATCTAGTCTCTTTTTACATGTTATAAGAAGTATTTATTATAGATAATTATAACATTGGTGGTTTAGTATAATTTAGAATTTTACTAGATGTATTTGAAAACCACATTTCTTAATAGAATTTTTGAGGAGGAAGTTTACATAGATCAATTTAAAGGTTTTTTTTTTTTTTTTATCCAAGGTAAAGATTAAATGATGTATAGACTAAGGAAGTCAAGATATAAATTGAAAGAAGTTTTCTTACATTGTTATATTAAGTTCAATGATATTATAATATCTTTTGAATTTAAGAAAGAACTGATATCATAAAATCTTTTGAATTTAAGAAAGAACATCATTGATTGATGTGTATGCCAAAAGATCAATCAGAGAAAGTTTATTTTCTAGTCATGTATGTTGATTACTACTAATGTTTACATATATTGCATGAGATTAAAGAATTTCTCTAAAAAAATTTTATAATGATAGAAATGAAAGAGATTTTTATGTAATCGGAATAAAAATATTTTGTAATAGATTACAATGTAAGAGGATTGTCTCAAAATAGCTATATTAAGAAAATTCTATAGATATTGAACATAAGTAAATGTTCACCTATTCTTGTACAAAAAAGTGATAAATTTAGTCTTATGCAATGTTCTAATAATAATGTGAAATGTCAATGAATGGAATCAATTCCATGTGTCTCTATTATTGATAACTCAATGTATTTACAAACATCATTAGATTGAATATTAGTTTTACGCTTAAAATGTTAGGTAGGTATAAAAGTAATTCTAAAATTAATCATTAGAAAATTACAGAAAAAAGTATAATTATATACTCATGTACAAATAACTCAATCACTTAGATATAAATGAATATTCGAATTTAGATTTTGCTGGATACATTAATAGTAGAAAGCTCATATTTAGTTATTTGTTTCTATTAAGAAAAGTGCTAATTTTGTGGAATAATGATAAAATTTCTATCATTACGTCATCCATTAAGAGGTCAAGAGAGAGAAACCATCCATTAGGCTAAGGCAAACTCTTTAGACGCACTAATAGTTTCAGGTTTTATAAATTTAAATATGTTATTTACAATACTATTTACATGAATATATTTAATTTCAAAATTCAGATGATTAACGTTTTATATTAATGTTCTTATTAAGAAATCTAACAGGGTAGATTTAAGTTCGAATTCCATACTTACCCTTAACTCTTGTGTTATAAATAGTGTTTATTTGCTACATGTTTACAAATCTAATCTAGCTTAGTAGAACTTTTTTTCTAATTGACATGAAATATTTCTTACAAAACATATTTCATATGGCTAGCAAAATGAAGCGTTCATGGGCTTTTGGGTTGGTGATGTTATTTGTTATGAGTCATAATCAAGTGCTTCCGATTACATGTGCTGAAGTTGCATTTAAAGTGTTGCCTTGTGTACCATTTTCAAGGGGTCCCCTCCTAAAACCTAGCTTTGCTTGTTGTCTTGCTTTTAAATCATTGAACAACTAGGCAAAGGCTAATCAACAAGCTTGCAAAAATTTTTGTTCATGTATCAAGGGAGTAATTGCATCCTTTTAAGTTTAATCTTCAAAAAGCTTACCAATTTTCCCGTTTGTGTTAAGTTGATGTTACTGTCCCCATCAATCCTACAATAGATTGCAATATGTAAGATCTCCAAATCTGAGAACTATATAAAATCTTAAAATAAAAAATATATAAAAAATTTGCATAGAATATTTCTAGTATAGGTATTAGAAATCTAGAAATCATTTTTTTTTTCCTTTGTAAAAAAGTAAAATTAATGCTGTGAATTTTTATTTATATATACATACATATCTCTGTATATACTATTAAGTTAATAGCTAATTTATCAATTTTCTTAATATTTTAGTAAAATTAAAATTTTACTATACGTGACTTACTCAATTTACTCAATTATGTTGATGTGTATATATGTATATATATATATTGAGAGACAAACAGTGAGACACTTGAGTAGAAATATTTGTTTAATTTTAAGAATATATAAATATTTAATTTAAATTTTAATTTTTTTAGCATATTTTATAGTTTATAGTATTTAAACATTTGCACGTGAACAAAAATAAAGATGGATACTTGAGAGTAAAGTTACTTTCGGGCAACTTTTTCTTGGTTCCCAACTTGTGGGATATAAGACTTGTATCCTGATATACTTGCGCTTTTGTTAGCAATAACTCCACTGAGGTTTAGTAACGCATTTTCTCATATTTGCTTGCGCATGCCGGACAAGAAGCTACTGTAGACAACACATATACTACTTTAAATTGCTTCCTTGGGCTTATCGCTTATCCCCACAAAATGGTATTAATTTTTCTTTCTGAATAATTTTACTTTATATACCATCTTGCCACTCTTTATTCTTCCTTAAACTTAGTGAACTTGCTTTCTCAATTCCGGCAACTTCGTGCTTTGTTTGTAACTGATGAAGAAAGATTTCTAATTCTTGTCATTCACATTCTAAGCCACACTTAGAAAATTGATATATATATATTTAATTTGAATATGTTCAACTTATTCGAGAAACAGCGATCCAGCGTCTTGCTGCCTCATACAAGGATTTATCCCATGAGGATTCAGGTATTTATCCCATGAGGATTCAGGTTGGTTTTTCAAGTTGGAGTTGTTTAGTAGGGCTTCCAGTGATTACTTTCTCAATTTGAAGCTAGATAAGTTTTCCCATTTCCTTCATATATGTCTGGCTGTGTGCATTCAATAGCATTTGCATGTTGCTTGGAAAGTACTAAACCCGCTTCTTCCCACTTGGATATAAGTGGTCGTTCAGCCATCACCAGGGATTTTTAATATGACCCCTTTTTTCCTTTTTTTTTTTTTTTCTTTTCCTTGTGGGGGCTATTTTAATGAAATGTTGGCAATGACAACCTTCTGCCACGCCTGGCTTGTCATTCTCAGGTATTACAAGCTATGGCAAAAGCTATAAATTTTTCTCCACAAGTGTTTTATCAATGATAACATAGCTGCGATCATATTGATGCGTTAGAATTCATCAAAACTCGGAAGTCAAATTTGCTCGTACGAGTAGTAGATTGGTGACCTCTATGGATGTCCTCGTGTTGTAACTTCTCGTTAAGGACTGCCGAAAAAAAAAGGCAATAATGATACTTTAATGGCCAGCAGCCAAGCAGCCGCACTTCATGCCACGCTTTTGCTTGTGATCTGACAGCTTCCCTGAAGACAGTGCTGTTGGATAATTTCCTATTCACATGTTGCACGTGAAAAGTTACTAAAGATTTCGTACTGCAACACATCAAATGGTCACAAAACCATAATTTAATGGAGCAATCTTGGCTCTTGTCCTCTCAAATTTCTAATTTGTCGGAAGTATTTTGGACCACTTCCAAAATGTATTCATCCCTTTGCATCTTCATTGCACTAGAAGATTCACTAGGCATCAACTATAATAGTACCGTTCCTTAAATAGTACTTTCAAGATACAATTTTAGAGTTTTTTTTTTTTTATTTTTTAGCAACTTAAATTAGCTTGCTCTATGTGAAGATGTAAAAGGACATAATGACAAGAAACTTTCAAGAATTATTTGCAATAACTTAACACTAGATAATAATTCAGTTTCTCCACTAACATCCAACTAATTATTTTGGAGATCATAATTTCAAGGATGGTGCAACAAACACCAAAATAACAAAAGAATTTCACTAGCATTAGAATAAGCAAAGATGCCAAGGATAAAAGTAACATAGATTGAGAAACAAGGAACAAAATTTATTAATTTAAATATAAATTTGCATAAAAATGCTTTTATGAATTGGAAAAGGAAAAAAAATATAAATATTTTTACAATATCTAACCTCCTTATATAGTTTTCTTTCATTATCTACCCCCAATAGTATTGAAAAGTTTCTATATCCTAAAGCCAACTTCAAACTATAGAAAGGCTTCTCAGTGCTTGAAACTCCCACATTGTGGGGTTTAGGACAGTTAAAAGTACATAACCTTGCCCTTACATTAACAAAAAGGTTATTTTTGTGACTTAACATGAAAGTCATTATGATTAGCATGAAAATGAAGGAGTTATACAATTATATTAAATGACTTGGGTTGGTAATTTCCATACCAACTATAAGTTTTGAATTATCTTCAATGACATTAGCATCAACACAAATCATTCAGACATAGCTCCATAATACTGGCCAGCATGTTGGTGCCTTTTAGGGCAATTATCCTTGTTTATTCTAGCCATCTTTGACTTCAAAATATAATTCTCAAAATTTGAAGTGTCCTGAAAGTATACCATAAAGCCAAAGACATACAATATAGTTACAATCCAAAATAGTATAATCCACACATAACACACAAATCCATGAGCCTTACCCTTGAACCACCTTCTGTTGTGGCAGCAGTCGGTCTATTTCTCACAGTTGATCTTGAAGGCATTGGGAAATGTTCAACCCCATCACATGATCTTCCTGCAATGACTTTCTTTTTTTAACCGAGCCTCATGGGAAGAGCCTAGGACAAGGTTAAAATCCACCAGAAAAGCAAACATAAATTATAGATTTTTTAGGAAGAAAATGAAAGGGAAAATTTTAAAAATAGTGTATGATTTAATACCACAAAGTGAGTCTTATCATCGTGAAATGTAACAAGGAAATTCTCATTGGCATCATCACCTCGTACTTGTTGAAATATCACGAAGAATATTTCATTAAGCAGTTAAACAACTGCTTACTAAAATAACTAGAAACTCGGAGGAACATACATCCTAATGGTACTTGCGAAGCCAAGAGTACGAGATTTCCTCTTTTTCATCATATATGTCAATTACAATGATAAATGAACAACAATGCAATTATGACAATCATACAGTGCTGCATGACAATATTTTCCCTGCAATAGTTTCCTAGCAAGGGTTGGTGCAACCTACAAGGATCATTCTGGAAAGATAAAGGGCTAACCCAATTCCCCGATGATATGCCTTTTCTAATGAGAGATTCCATACCTGCTTACCAGTTCAATCTTATCCTTATTTTTTTTACTCATGGAAAAGGATATACCAAATACTTAAAAACAACTTATCCTTATTTATTCGAACCTCAATTTTTAATTTCATAGCCAATTTCATTCAGCATGTTGAGGAGAGGAACAATTAAGCAACACATGTTAGATAGCCACATCAGAGTCACAATAATGGTTGACTTGATACATTTTATACAGTTGTAAAACAACATTCACTAATTTTTCAAGTAAATGGCATGGTAAAGCTCACAATAAGCTACCTGTTTTGTTGATCCCATGCTAAGAGGAGAAGTATGCTACATTTTAACCAGCCAAGAAACACCTTTATCAGTGAGGCATTCTTTTTGTCTGATGTCATCCTTTTTTATTGGGATAACTACATCATCATCACACAACATTTCCTCATCTTCCAGAGCAAGAAGTAGTCTACGACCTTTTGGAGGACTAATTGTATTAACTCAAAAAAATAAAGGCAATCAGGATTGTAGTTCCATATACTGACATTTTGGAAGTCATTACTTGTATACACTTAAATCAAGCAAGTTAAGAGGTATCTCAAGATCTGACTCTACATGTAGTTGTGGTTTCCACTTTTTTTTCTAAAGATGTTATTGTGTATCTTGTAAATCTGCAGGTAAAGATTGCAATTTTAAACAAAATACTATTGCAGTAGAGACAGAAAATAGTATTTGATTATAGCAGATAGCAAAAGCATTTGTCTTCAAGTTTTACAACAAATCTCGTGGCCTGAGCTCTATAATACAAAAAGCCTGCAAAATCAACTTTATTAAGCAACAAGGCTTTGATTGGCACCCAAATCAAACTAATATCCCAATAGGCTACAGCAGAAGCTAAATTCAAAGTCACTAAAAAGCCTATACTCAATTTGTCTGGGCATCCCAGTGCACAATGTTCCCACACATGTATGGTCTAGGAAGGGTTAGATGCATGCAACCTTACCCTTGTGCACCACAAGGCTCCCACACTCAGTTTGCTTATGACCGTTGATTCTTTGGTCTTGCTACTATGTTTTATGAACTTCTTGATACCTAACATCAAAATAACTGTAGCCAATATTATCATATGAGGTTTTTTCATATCATCCTTGTGTAATGTATAGCACGCAAATTATGTTCCACATAAGTGTTCCATATACCTAGAAGTTAAAACCTACATGCCTTGCCAACTTAAAAAGTCATTTCCATGGAAGCATAACAGAATGCATCCTAATGAACTTAGTTGAAGTGACAAGAAAAGCAACATCCATTAAATAGATGAAATTCCTTTGCTTTCTTTGCTTTGAAAACTCTTTAATTGGTATTTCTTCTTTTAAGCTGTTGCAATGAAAATTTTAAAATTTTGAGATTTGGCTAACTTCACGCCCCTGCTGGCTTATTTGATTTTAGTCAATGAAGCTCTTTCCTTATCGTATAAGTGGCATAATAGTTAGATATAAACATCACTAATCAAAGGAAGAACGACACAGTTTAGGTGCGTATATCTACATGGAAAATCTAAATCTAATTTATCTTTAACTAACATCTATTGAGTTCATGCATGAGAGAAATCCAATAAAACGTCTACATACTGATTTATTAAATTCATTGGATCGAACAATCCATTTTGAAATCTACATAAAAAACACAAATGAAAATACTTTTAGTACCTAATTCAGCTGGTAAGAAATAAATAAAAAGAAATAAAAAAGAAGAAGATAAATACCATAACAATTTAAAAAAAAAAAAAGGAAATACAACGACTGCTTGGCCATAAAAGAAGTAAATAAAATTCTCTTACCAGGACATGAGAGATCTGAGAGAGATTTCAGCACTAATATCATTTCACCATTGTCCTTCTTGTGGCGTTCTTCCAAAAGATTGCTTCTTCTAATTTCTAGAAAGTGGCCGTGAGTAAAATATGTGAGGTGAGAGAGGATATAATAATAATGTATATAAATAAATATTTTAACTTGAAAACAAATTGTAATAAATTTGGGAAAAAAAAATCAAGAAAAGAAAAATAGATTCACAACAATAAGTAATAGAGAGGAAGGAAGGAATAGAATGCGTTGGTAATATGAAAATAAATGCACAATACTTTTTAAGAAACAATCAAAAAAGAAAGAAAAAAAAACAAATAAAAGAAAAAAAAAATAAAGTTCTTTGGTTTCCTTACCTTGTTTCGTGGTCTAAGTCGCGAGAAGAAGATATTATTTTGACGTTAGAGATGTGAGAGATTTTGGATCAACCCTCTTTCTTCTCCGCGTTCTTCCAAAAGAGGGCTCTGAAAGATATTTAGTGTATGAAGCATTGTCTTTTCAAGGATATAATTTGGCAGTGCCTTCAACCGTGGGCAGTTTGAAATCATCAGCGAGCGAAGGAATGGCATTATAGTAATAGGAGGAGGTATGGTATTGCTATCATAATTATCATTATAATAATCATCCCACTCTTCCCAGCTGGGCATGTTATTGAATTCGAGTGTTGTCAGTTTGGGGAAAGCAACAACTACTGGTGGGGAAGAAGAAGATGATGACGATGTTGATATCTCACTTTTACTGTCCCCAATTTGAGTTTCTATTCCTAAAAGCTCCTTCCCCACTTTTTTAACTCCCACCATTGCATCCAAGCGAAGAGTTTCGAGATACGGCAGCTTACCCATTGAAGGCAAGTGCCCACAGCAATGACAATTCATTAAACAGACAAACCTCAGATTCGTTAATAAAATCATCCAACCAGCAAAGGTCGTACCTCCGTAGTTCTCTATGACAAGTATTTCCAGGTTTGGAGATGGCTCCAAGGCTTCCAGCACCAATTCTTCTTCTTCTCCTCTAGAAGAAAGAAAATTAAGATACAATTCAGTGATGTGTTCCTTTCTTTTGAGCTCTGCTTGCTTAGCCTCGCCCACATGAAGATTACATGCCCCCAAATTTCTAATTCCAAGAGCCCGAAGTTGATTGAGGTTCTTCAGATCGCCAAGAGAAAATGCATCATCATCATCACAGCCAACATCGACCTCCTCCAATGTCCTCAGACCAGTTAATTGCCCAATTCCTTTTGGCAACCATTTAGGGCTTCTTATTCCTTGATTATGAAGATGCCTCAAGTTAATTAGTTTTCCAATTCCAAGAGGCCACTGCTTCAATTCATCGCACATAGTAACATCTATGGTCTGCAAACTATGCAAATCACATAGTGTTTCAGGCAACTGCTTCAATTCCCTGTTCCAAGACAGATCAAGCCACCTCAACTGTACCAATTTACGGATGGAGGGAGGGATCTCTGCAAAGTCACCGTCTCTGATGCTCAACGATCTTACATGTGTTGATTCACTGAATAATCTTGATAAGTCTTCTGTTGTGAGTTGCAACACTCTAATTAAAAGGCTTCGCAACTTTCTAGTACGGTCAAAGGAATTGAAAGATGACCTACGCGTGCACTCCAAACTTAAATGACGCACTTTTCTGGATGCAGACCCCATGATTGACTCCACCGTACCATTGACCCGCACACCAAGACATTCATCCCGCGCAACCAATTGGGCTAAATCATGCACCATATCATGCATCTTACAGCTTTCTATCATCCGATCATCAAACGTATCTTTTCGAAAATCTTCAAAGAAAGAACGCATTGCTAAATTCTGAAAATAATTTTCTCCAATTATCTCTAAGTTGTCACTTTGTCCTTCCTTGAGATAGCCTTGAGCCATCCACAATTCTATCAACTCTCTCCTCTTAATCTCATAATCTTTTGGAAAGATAGCGCAGTAAGAAAAGCATCGTTTTAATGCTGGGGACAGATCATGATAGCTCAACAATAGAGGAGCAAAAATATCTCTTTGTGCTTCTTCTACTTTCCAAATCTCACTCTCTAGAATACTTTGCCACTCCTCTCTGGTTTTTTTAAACCGCAAAATTCCCCCAATAGCCTTTGCAGCAAGAGGCAAACCCTTACACTTTTTGGATAGTTCCCTACCAATAGCTTCTAAATAACTGTGTTCTGCATCCCTCCTACCAGAGAATACCATTTTGCTAACAATTGACCAACATTCATCGTCAGACAAAGATCCGACCTTCAAAATATCATCATTGTAACAACCCATGACATCTGCAACTTTCTCTTTGCGTGTGGTCACCAAAACTTTACTTTTTGGTGAAGCAGACCTTAGAGATTGTTTCAACTGATTCCACTTTGTAGGGTCCTCTTCCCACACATCGTCCAAAACTAGAAGAAATTTTTTCTCCTTAATAGAATCCCTTATATTTTCTAACAAGCTTTGCAATTGCCTGACAACTGGAGTATGACCCAAAATAGATTCAAGAATTGCCTCTGCAATTTTTGTCTCATCAAAAGGATCTGAAACACATGCCCAGATTTTCTTATCAAAGTAAGTCTGTATACTGTTATAATTAAAGGCAAATTGGGCAAGAGTTGTCTTGCCAATTCCCCCTGTCCCTACTATAGAGAGAACACGGAAGTCTGAGCCATCACGATCACTTGATTCACTTGTCAACTTTTCTATTAATACCTTTTTATTCTCCTCCCTACCCTTCACCTCTGTTATGTCAATCATAGAGGTGGTCATAGATTGCTCAATTGGTGGTTTGGCCTCTGTTGAGACAAATATGTAGCGTTCTTTCTCTTGGGCTATTTGGTCTAACCTTTCATTAAGCTCTTTTATCTTCTTAGCAATGTCACGACGCAGGCCAACTTGTTTGCAACAAAAGCAAGAGGACCGTAAGAAGGAGCATACCCTCCTCTCAGGCTTCTTGACATCCTGTTCATCATCAGGTTTGCTTTGTGAGCTGAGAATTGCAGCTACCCAATCGTCCAACACGTCCTCAATGTCATAAGCGACGTCTTTGAGCTTCTCCAGCCAATCTCTGACGGTGGCATCCTTCACTTGCTTTGTCTCTGCATCAGCGAGCACAGCTTGGACAGCAGTGAGATTGCTGGTCAGGTTCTCAACTTCTTTTTCTACACCCACTACGAGCCTCACCTCTTGTTGTAGCTCATGAACCATGACGGAGCCCAGCTGCTCCACCACTAAAGAAACAAGTGCCTCAGCCATTGGTATAGCAACACGAGGAAGGAAATTGATGGATTGAAGGAACTAAAAGCTGAAATACGAAGGTCTAGTATTTCTTCTGCTTAGAGGTTGATGTCTGGGAGGCTATTTGTGTTTCCTTAAATAGGATAATGATGCTTACCAAAGAGACGAAATCATCAAGAACTATTGATGCGCGGTTGTAATGCAAGCGCCACGCAAAGTATCACTAAAAGAGCAATATGGTTCCTTCCTTCCACAATTACTGTACAAGCCCATATTTTGCTTTGGCGAAAGCAAAAGCATGATTATGAAATGTTTGGTACTTTTTAGCATACAGATTACCAACTATGCTTTTTTTTTAACAGGTTACATCTATTTCAAAAGTTGCTCACTGATTACAATTTGGAGCAATCACTCAAAAAGTAATTTCACCGTTGTCAAAAGGACCATAAGCATCAAATCATAAACAAGTTCATGAGCATCAGATTCCTTTTGCTTTGGCAAAACGACAAGCGTGTTGGTACTTCTTGCCATACAAGCTATTCGCAGAGCCCTTCCTTACCGTGGAGAGTGGGCGACGCATATTTCACTTTAAACTCTAAATGCGTTATCTTTCAGCATACTGCTCCATTTTTTATTTCTTTTTTTTTTTTTTTTTTGAATGAGTGAAGAAAATTTATTTATGTAAAATAACAGTGCCCTTAGTTCGCTCCCTAGATACAAAGATAATTTTAAAAGGTACACTAAGGAAGTCTACATAAGGTGCCAAGATACACTAACAGGAGCATGAAAATTGATACCTTGGAGGGAATGCATTTCAACCAGACGATATCCGACACGGTAAAAATGTGTTTGTTGAAAAAAGATTTAAAAAAAAAAAAAAACAATGGACACGGGCATGCCATTGACACACTATAAACACATTTGAGATATACTTAGAACACACTTAGAATATCTTTGTAGTTTAAAAAAATAATAAAATTACTTAACAATAGTATATATGAAAATGACATAACGAATATAAAGAGTAAATATGACATAAAAAAGATAAAATGGATGATAATTTTTATATTTTTATATATATTACTATGCTTTAATCATGTCTATGTCCTTATATTTTTAAAATTAATATATTATGGTATCAGTGTTGTGTAGTGTATATATTATTATGTTTGTGTTCATACTTTATAAATGATTATACATATAGATGACTTTTGTATCTATTTAGTTTCAGATATATCCTTTAAGAAATTTATCTAATTATTTTAGTTGTATCGCAATAACAATAATAGTCATAATATCACAATCTATTCCTTATATCATAGAAGTAGGTGATGTTTAGCATGTCTTCGTTGAACGCACTTACTTTGCCTTTTTTATGTTTTTGTTTGAATTTTGTTGCAAAGGAGATTAAAAGGTTAGAAAAAAATAACAAAGTTACTAAAACTTGAATACAAAATCAAAAGATTCTAACATAAGTATCACAACCAATTATGCTAAAAGTGATGAATCACTCTATCTTTGTATTGCCTTCAGTTTTCACAAACTCAGTTTTTACTGGGTAACAAAAGCATGTTGTGGACTAGGGCAAAGCCATATGCATACTCGACTAAATTAAGCTCAAAACTTTACTCAAATTGGTCCATTTGTTTAAAATGTATAAAATATAAGAAAAGTTGAGCTAGACTTGAAAGAGTGAAGTCTTGGTGATGCATCGACCTTCTTTAGTGTTGTGAATTCAGAGAGATTTTTGGGTTCAGTTAAATAATGATTAATTTCTTATAAATCTCTTAAATTCGAACTCAATAAAAGGAAAATGTGAAAATATAATAGATATAAGTTGACCTCTAACACCACTTGCTTGTAATAACCAAAAAGCACATAAAAGGGAAAATTATGATAACTGTTTACTCATAAATGGTTATCTAACCATTCACCTTGATAAGAGATAATTGACATGCAAGTTTTCAACAAACATGACAATATTAGGGTAAAAGATTGAAAAGTCAAATAAAATTGACCATGGATTTCCAACCCTTTTTATTACAAGTGTTTTAAACTTTTGTTTTATACCCTTATTTTAGTTCTCCAAGGATAAAAACTATTTTTAACATCTATTAATTATGAAAATTTATCCTTGGTATTCTAAACTTTTTTTACATTAGAAAACACATACTAAGTTATCAACTATTATAAAAAAAACATGCTACATCTAAGAAAGTGAGTCAAAATAGACGAAATTTGTGAAATGCAATGATAGTAATGCTCTTGTATACAAATAAAATGATAAGAGATCTAGCCAACTTGTCACCTCCAAGAAAAAGATTAGTGCTAAGTTTGCACTTCAATGGTTGGAAACAAATAGTGAAAGAAAATGGGGAAAAAGTGACAGTGCCTTTATGTTTTTAGTATGAAAAACTCTATTGGTGGTCAATTGTCATTGCATTCACAAGTATTTTAATTAAAATGCAGTGATATGCATGTTGACTTTGGCGACATTGCCTGAAGGCAATCTGCTGATATCAAAATCAACATTTGACAACATTTTGACAACTCTCATATCAATTACCAATGCTGATATATCTTTACTCTCCCCTGCCAGAAAAACTTTACACAGATCTAGTCCATAATGGGTCTTGTGAGATAAGTCGTAGGTCACATGCACAAATTGTACAAGTGGGACACTTCTTCTATCAAACAAAGTCCACTATCACTAAGTTCACCCAAAAATGCCTCCAGTCTTCTTCCTTTCTTCTTTGTTCTAGTGTTGTTGCTGGCCTGATTTTCTAGTGACAATCTCCAACCTCTCTTAGATTTAGGAGATCTAGGGCTTTTCTTTATTATTTGTTTTCTATAGTTTATTTATTTGAAATTAGTCTCTTTAGTTTTATGTTACATTGTGTGATTTTATGTTATTTTGGTTAAGATATGGTCATATAAGATAAATCTAACAGTGTGTAGGTCTCTTTTCACGGGAGTTTATAGCTTTTCATCATGACATTTTTTAGTTTGACTCTTTTAGGGAGTCAAGTTAACTCAGTACTAATTAACTATGAGGAGAAGGGGAAAAAAAAAATCTAAGTGAAATCTAGTTAAAAGAAATTAAGTAGGATATAATTTTGTGAAATACAAAACTAAGTATTTTTTATACCCACAAAAAGATTGAATGAACATAACAAACACAATTGTTTTTTTTTTTTTTATGAAAGTTTTTTGCATTAATAATTTAGTATATCTTTTTTTTTTTTTTGAGAAGAAATGTAAAAATTATATATATATATATATATAAGGAATTCACGTCCCAATAGTCTAATATAGATAAAATATAATTTTTATCAAATCTAATCAAGGTATACCCATAAAAAAAGTATAAGCATGCACATTTTTGAAGAAAAATGTAAAAATTATGAAATATAAACCATAGACCCTAAACCTTAAATTGCATCCTAATTCTAGGAGAATCAACTTAACTTGATACCAATTGTGAGGAGAAGGAAACAATTTAAGCACAACTCAGTTGAAAATAAAAAGTCAATACCACCTAAATTTTTTTTGTTACGTTTGTGTATCTAATAATTATTTTTTAAAAGAAATATAAAAAGTGCTTTTAAGATTGTGAACATTTTTTTCTATGTATTCAATTATTTTGTAACTCTTCAACCTAATTGCTAAGGTTAAAGAAGAGAAATTGTTTCTTCTAATCTGTTTTTCATTTTTTTTTTTTTATACAACAATAGATACACTTATATTAAAATGAAAATTTTCCTTTCTTTTTTTATTCATAATTAGTACCAACTAAGCCAAAATTTTTCTTAATTGAAAAAACTTTCCAAGTTATTAAATTTTATTTTTCATTTTCTCACCAAGTGTACCTAAAAAGTTGGGGAAATAAAAAAAAATTACCAAAAAGAACAAAATAATTAAAGCTAGTAAAAATGTCAAAAATAAATAAAATATTTGAGAAATAAATGTGTTTTATTTTTTTAAAAAATACATATAAAAAATTAAAATTAATTACAACAATAACTATTGCAAGAGTGAATATTATGTCATTTTATTTTTGCATTTGACACTAGCAAATAATTTGTATTATTGCTAACTAGACATATTTTTGAAAATTACAAAAAATTCCAAGAAAATATCAGTAATGTCCTATTTTAGTTACTACTTAAATGAATCTTAACATAATTCAACTTTTAATTCTTTTTATGTAATATGCATAATTTAGATAATAAGGTATTCCAATTTCAAGAAAAAATATGATAAGTCATATTTAAATACAAAACCATAATTGAATAAATGTATTTTTTATTCTAATTGTTATTTAAATTTAAAATTTTTTTTTATAATTAATGCAATTGAAGTAATACATTACTCAATATTCATAAAAACTAAAAATGACCTTTTTGAATAAAAATTGCATGACCTTAGTAGTAACCACATATATAAATTTTAATATTATTTAAATTTATAATCTTTTACTATAATTTTTGAAATTTCAATAAATGGTTTTTACAAATTTACCAAAAGGTAAAATACATCATATTTAAATAAAAAATTGACCAATTTGTGTAATTGCATTTTCTAATTTAATTGTTAGTCAAATTTTAAATCTTTTTATATAATTTACATGGTTCAAATAATAGGTTACACAATATTTATAAAAAAGTGAATAACGAAATTTTTGAATACGAAATGTCATATTTTAGTAACTACTTAAATATCTCCAAATATTATTTAAATTTAAAATTTTTTACTATAAATTCTATAGTTTTAGAAAAAAAATTACTCTATTTACCAAAAAAGTAAAATATATCATATTTGAATAAAAAAAGATTAATTTAAATAATTATATTTTCTATTCTAACTATTATTCAAGTTTAAAGGTTTTTTTTTATATAATTTACACATTTTAAATAATAAATTACTTAACATTCATAAAAATGTGAAAAACAACAATTTTAAATATAAAATTATAGATTTTATTAATTGTTTAAATCTATCTAAATGTTATTGAAATTTAAAATTTTTTATTGTAATTTATGTAATTTGAATAAAAAATTATCACAAATTTATTAAAAAGTAAAATAGATCCTATTAGAAAAAAAAATTAATTTAAATAGTTATATTTTTTATTCTAATTATTATTTAAATCTAATGTATTTTTACAAAATTTATACAATTTAAATAATAAATTACTCGACATTTATGAAAAAGTAAAAACCAACATTTTTGGATACCAAACTTTAGATTTTAGCAACTACTACAATTTATCCCAATGTTATTCAAATTTAATTTTGCAATTTTAGTAAGAGGTTATGTCAACTACTACTATATTTTTTATTTTAACTATTATTTAAATTTAAAATCTTTTTACGTAATTTATACAATTTGAATAATAGGTTACTCAACATTTATAAAAAAGTGAAAAATAAAATTTTTTAATATAAAATTTTAAATTTTAGTAACTACTTAAATTTATCCAAGTATTATTCAAATTTAAATTTTTTATAATCATTTTTATAATCCTAGTAAAAAGCCACTCCAAATTTACCAAAAAATAGCATAAACCCTATTTGAATAAAAATATAACTAAATTAAATAATTACATTTTCTATTCTATTAGTTATTCAAATTTAAAATTTTTTTACATAATTTATACAATTTAAATAATAGATTACTTAACATTTATAAAAATGTGAAAAACGACATTTTTGAATATAAAATTCTAAATTTGACTAACTACTTAAATTTATCTAAGTATTATTCAAATTTAAAATTTTTTATTATAATTTTTACAATTTTAGTAAAAAGCTACTTTAAATTTAACAAAAAAAATAACATAGACCTTATTTGAATAAAAAAAATAACTAATTTAAATAATTACATTTTCTATTCTATTTATTATTCAAATTTATAGTCTTTTTATATGATTTATATAATTTAAATAATAGATTACTCAACATTCATGAAATAGTGAAGAATGCAATTTTTGAATACAAAATTTTAAATTTCGGTAATTATTTAAATATATTCTAATGTTATTTAAATTTAAAATTTTTTACTATAATTTTTGTAATTTTAGTAGAAAATTACTCAGTATTTAGTAAAAAGTAAATATACGATATATGAATAAAAAAATAATTAATTAAAGTAATTGTATTTTCTAACCTAATTATTATTCAAATTTAAAATTTTTTTTACATAATTTATGTAATTTTAAATAATAAATTACTCAATATTCATAAAATAAATAAGAAAAAAAGACATTTTTAAATACATAACTTAAGATTTTAATAATTACTTAAATCAATTTAAATATTATTAAAATATAAAATTTTTTACTGTATTTTTTACAATTTTAATAAAAATTTACTTCAAAATTTACTAAAAAGTAAGTTACATTATATTTGAATAAAAGAAAGATCGATTTGAGTAATTACATTCTCTTTTGTAACCATTATTCAAATTTTAAATCTTTTTACATAATTTATATAGTTTAAGTAATAGGTAACTCAACATTTATGAAAAAAATAAAAAAAAATATCATTTTTTAATACAAAATGTTTGATTTTAGTAACAACTTGAATTAATTTTAATTTTATTCCAAGTAAATTTTTTAATATAATTTTAGTAAAAAGTTATTCCTAATTTAGTAAAAAGTAAAATAAATCACATTTTAATGAATAATGTCATATTTAAGTAAATCCTTAAATCATTTATTTGGATACAGAAATTTACTATATTTTATTTAAGTTTCGGAGAATTAAACAATACATTAAAAAATGTTAAAAATTGAAACCAAATAAACTATTTACAATTTGGACCCAAAAAAAATATTAATTTCACATAATATTTAAATAAAGTCAAAAGTCATTTAATTTCACTGTAAAATTTTACTATAAAATCTATTTAATTGAAAATTTTTTTTTTTTAATAATAAACCTCAATCAATTAATAATGTCAATGCATTTTATATTTCTATTTATATAAAAATTATTCAGTATAGAATCACATCAAAAATAAAAATGAGTGAAATATGTGCAATATACAATGTCCTTATTTATCTAGATACTTAAATATATAAGCAAAATTAAACAAAAAAAATTTGAAATTTAGTTTTTTAAATCAATTTATTTGTTGTACTTAAGAGCATAGATGATTATACCTAAATTTTTATAACCATCAATTAAAGTTTTAAAAAAAAATTAATTTGCACCAATAATTTATAATGATTCTTGTCCTATTAGTTGTGTAGTAAAACTATTTAACTCTTAGTTTCAACAATCAAAATTCAAATCTTGAGATTGATTAATGCTAAAAGAAATTCATTTTAAAATTATATTGATTTCATGATCTTATATCATGTAAAAAACTTAATAGTGTTATTGGTAGATGGCAAAATTTTTGAAATACATAATTTTATTGTTGCAAAAATCATCTATCGTGCATTTCAGTTTGATAAATTATACTTATACTTTTTTTTTTTCAAATTGGTGAAAATTTCTCACGTTTTTTTGGCTCTTTATGTTTGCTTTTTCAAAAAATAATTTTGTATGAATCAGCTTCTCAATAATGCCCAGGCATCATGGATTTTGTATTCTTTATGAAAGACTTGAAATAGTAGCAGTTGGCTTAATTTATGAGCAGAGAATGGAGTTAAATTTAAAGGATAATATGAAAAGAAATAAAAAAGTTGGAACTGGGAGTCAATTTAGATTTCCCCTTTAAAACCCCACACCAGTGTTGCAAGGTTCAACCCTTCTCACTCCTCATAACAACTCCTTAGGCAATTTGCTTCTTACACACAAGACTACAAATGGCAAAACAGCATAAGTAGAACGAATTGATCGAAATCATAAAATAACAAGGATAATGATCTAATAGAAGAATTTAAAGTAGGCAAAGAAATTTTCAAAAATTTCAACATAGAATTTAACACTACATAGATACACGAAGAAGGTTTAGGTCATAAAAATATGTTTTCTTTTCAATCTCTTATTTTAACGCAACAGCAATAATAAAGTTTTAATCCAAAATTTAATTAAGGTCGACTCTGTGAAGTTGTTCTTCTTATTTCGTTCTGTTTTGATCACATAAAAAACTTATAATTAACCCAAAATCAATAGATTAATGAAAAATGTATGATAAGCCTAAATTAGACAATAATACTATTTAATTGCAATGAAAATAGGAGGAAAAAGGGGAAGAAAAGAGATAGAAAGCTCCTACTTGGTGCAAGTCTACATTTGGGTCAATAAGGGATGCTAAGATTAATATTGCACACTTGGGGAAGTTTCCAAGTGCTTTTAGCAACAAAAGATAAAGACATATCTTTGAAAGAGGAGCAAACTTCTATGTAAGTTTTTGGATCAACATTGTTTAATTCTTCTACTGTAGCATAACAAGAGTTGCTCCTTAAATGTTTGATGCTTGCTTATTGATCAATCAATGGCATTTAGTTTAGATATACTTACTTTTGAATATTGATCAATGCCTTATTGCTTTCATACCTGCTAAGTTCATTGCTTGATCAATGTGCTTGTTCAATTACTTTGATTACATTAATAAGGGGGATAACATACATTTAGGAGGAGTTATTGTATTTTATTCATTTTGTTGTCATTAATCAATTATGATTGTCATCATAAAGAAGAAAGAGATTGTCAAGGGCACTTAACTTGCAATAACCTATGTACTTGCACTTGCCTTTCTTGCAAGATTTGTAATGTCAAGATTTTTTGCTTCTAATTAGTAGATGACATTTGGAAGTTATTTGATGGTTAGCCCAGCAAAAAAATATGTTTAGTAGATACACTAAATATTATTGATATTAACACTGATCAAAGAGGTCCTCATTTGAAGCCAATGACAATAATCACTAACAAGCGTGTTAATAATTATAGATAAGAGTTAGAAATTTTTAATTAAGATTTTAAGAATTGAACCTAGTTTACTAGTTTGATTGAAAAAAATTGAGAATTAGTTTGGTTTTCAGTTTGGTTACCACTCAAAAATTGCTTTGGCCAAAATCGGTCGAAGAATAAGTTCAATTGAATTTTTGGATTCACTCAATTAAACTCTGAACCATTTGGGCTACGTGACACTTTTGAGAATGCAAGTAGCATTGAATCCCTTCCCTTAAGAATGAAGGAAAGGGAACATTACCACTGGGAAAAAGACCTATTTATATTATTATTATTATTATTATTATTATTATTATAACAAGTTTATATGAATACATTTTCATTTTTAATTTCCATTGCTCTTCATAATTTATTCAATAAATAGTGACTTACACAAATTTGAATTCCATACTTGTTTTGAGTGAAAAACTGAATTGAACACTCAAAAATCCTATGGTCTAAATGTCTTAAACTAATAAATCATAGACATTAATGAACCTGAAATCTTCCCCTCCTTGCTTTCTTACAACACCATTTTTAATATCCTCTGTTATCATAAATTATCCTTATAACTTGAAACAAATTGATCTACATTGCTATTTGTGGTTTCAAAGTGTCCAACCTTTGCAAGACTTGCTTCTGTAATGGTCTTTAGAAAGAGAATTACATCTGATGATGCAATATTTATTTGTTGTTTATCGTTTATTGTTTATGCATATCTGGTGTTTCCGCTTACAGAGGAATTCATGATGAAGAAAAACAATGAAAAAGAAGGAAGATGTGGGACCCACTAAGCTCTAGGGGCACCGCTGCCGCTGCTGCTACTGCTGTAATTTTGGTTTTTTCTTTTCTATTCTTTGCATCTTTATAAAGCCATTGTTTTGGTTTTTTCGGCTCTATTGACAGAAATTCTGCTCACTTTGCATTTTTTGTTCTGGATTTTTCACCTGCACAACTGGCTTGAATCTGACATGCGGGTGAATCAGAGCCTATCAAGATGTTTGACCGAACAGCTTAAGTGTCGAATAATCAAATTATCAACTATCGATGTGATCCATCAGAAAAGTGGTTGGTCCTGATTGAAATTGCACGAGGTCCTCCTGAGGTATGTTGATCTTTTATCCCTGTGCATCTATCCACTCCCTTTCTTTATTGTGACACTCATTTGAATGGTTGTGTTTGAGTTATTGTTATCGGTTCCAGTACCTGAAATGGCTGATTGGTGCTTCACTTGTAAAATTTTTATTTGCAGTGTTGTGTTTGATCAGATAGCTACCATCACCATCTTCACCACCATTGCTATACACAGCAGAATTAGACCCAGGGCTGTGCTCCATGGAATGCGACTCCACTTTCATGAGGTTGTGCAGGACAGAAGATGATGACTCAGAGAAATCGTGGGTGTTCCTTAATTATAGCTCATCCAGCTGGTGGCTGTGGTTATTAGCAGCATCAGGGTCCCGTTCTTGCTTCAACCAAAGCCTTTGGCTTTGGCCGTAGTAATAAGGATGATAGTGCTGCACCACGCTGATGAAAGGCTGAGCTTGTTGTTGATGAAATGCAACAGTAGTAGTAGCAGTAGGTCAGGCATGCAGGTGAGCTGTGCCGCCCCACCAATTGGCAACGTGCTGCATTCAAGTATACTATTCACGTCGTATCTGCTCATGTTGAAGTTGGTTACAGCATTCGAATCTCGGAATTTTACAGCCGCAATGTTGTGTGCCCCTGATGCTTCCTCTTGGGTGCCTACGAAATTCATTTGACCAAAATTAGCATTTGTGCACACCACATGATCTTTATTAAGAAGCAGAAACACACATTATATATTTCTGTTTTATGTTAGTTATTAGCATTAGGAAATCCAAGCAGATGTTATCGTGAAAAGAGAGACAGATAGATGGAAACGAGGGAGCGTTACCGAGCAATCCTGGAGGAGAGCCAGTCGATGATCTGGTCAACATCATCAAAGATTTCCCTATTGATGTGAACGAGGATGCCTTAATGATACAGAATGCATTTGGAATAATGCCTCATCACGAGGCTGCTACTTGTGGAAACTACAATGCGGTAGAACTCCTAGTGAAAGATTATCCACGGCTGCTCTATGTCAAGAATGTATATGGCGAAACCCCATTGTTTAGAGCTTCAGTGTTTGGTCGCACAAGCATTGTGGAGTACTTGGCCAAGCAACTGGGGCGGATGGATGATAATAACAAGCTGTTAGACATTCACCGCATTAGGCCTGATTCAACCTCCATTCTCCATGTTGCTGTTCAAGGGGAAAACTTTGGTTTCTCTCATTTTCTCTCTGATTTACCTATTGGATTCTGAGATATGTACACATTCAGGTATTAATTGGCAGAATTTTAATCTATGTCGTTGTATCATGTTCGGCTTTTGTTGCAGATACTGCTTTGTTGTTGCCAACACTAGATGAATCTCTTGGGAAGGCAATGGACAATCGGGGCATTAGTGCTCTTCATTTGCTAGCTAATTTGCCATCTGCTTTCAGAAGTGGATACTCCAAGAGACTACTCAAAAGATTTATTTATTTTTGTACGTTCGACACTTAATTTTAAAGTTTACCAAATCTTTTAATATTTGATAGACATAATATTTATTATTTTAAATTTTATTTTTAAATAATTATTATTTTAATTTTATCTCAATTATTATCAATTAAAATAATATTTTTTATTATCTATTCAAATTATATAATATAATAAAATAATTATTACAAATTATAAGTAATATATTTAATATTAAATATGTAATTTCAAATATAAAAATAATTATATTTTTAAAAATAAGATAAAATTTAATTATATCATTTGTGGTTATTTTATATATTAGCACATTTTAATAGTATTTTTACTAAATATTCGTAATTTTACTATTTTTTTTTTTCACAATAATTTTACTACTATTACCAAATAATATGTAATTTTGTATAACAACACTTTTATTTACATTATTTTATTCTAAATACTTCATCTCACAACATTGCTAAAAAGAGATACTATTATTTATGTAAATACATGATCTAGCAAAATAATTAAGTAAAATATAACTTTCTAACTATTCTAAAAAACAACTTGGGAATAGTATAAAAAATCATAAAATGACAATTGTCTATGAAATTCTCAATGAACATGAATAACCTTCTTCGCCAATAAGGGTTGACATAAAGAATAGCCATGAAACTCAACAAGGATACGAGGTAGGTTGCCATGAAACTTGCTAAGAAGGACTTAAGATCAATGATGTCATGCCATTCTTCATTGCATGCATCAGAAGATGGTGGCAGTTTTGGTAAGTCAATATTGCAACTCTTATCTAATGGAGGTCCACAAAGAAATGGATTTCCTTCGTAACTTTTGTTATCAAATGTGGAAAATTGTTCCTTCATGTCTGGAAGCTTACCTGAGAAGTTGTTGTAAGCTACATTGAAAAATGCCAAAAAGTTTAGACTAATTAGTTCTGATGGGATTTCTCCACTCAATTTGTTGTGAGAAAGGTCTAGGCTCTCTAGTTGCTTAAAATTTCCCCAAGTTCTCGGAATTAAGCCAATCAACTGATTATGAGACAAGTTCAATGCTCGTAATAAGCTCAAATTTCCAAGTTCTGTTGGCATTTCTCCTGTTAGTTGGTTACTTGACAAATCGAATCCAGACATCAATTCAAGAAGTCTGCCTTTGTATGTACTAAATCTAGTTTTTGTCACCAAATTAACTTGAACTTGTTGTAGGAAGTGAGTACTTGCATCTCCAATCACAAAAAGTTTGCTCCTTAATTTTCTCTGAAATCTATTGGACAACTCCATAGATATGTCATAGTTGTCAAGAAACTGTGCAAAATCAAATGTGCTTACATTCCCAAAAGAGATGCGACCAAAACAACTTGGTATTGGTCCAGACAACGAGTTATATGAGAGATCCAATATACTTAGTCGGTCTAACCAGCAGAGTTCTTCAAGTAGCAAGCCACTCAAATTATTCCTTCCCAGATCAAGAACTATCAAATCAGACATATTTCCAATTGATGTTGGAATTTCACCCGACAAAAAATTATTTCCAATATTCAACGTCGTCATATAAGAAGAGTTGAATAATATTTCAGGAATTATGCCTGTGAATCCATTCCCCTCCAAATTCAAATTGAATAAAAATGGTGGCCATTTCAAACAAGAAGGAAGAGTGCCCAAAAGATTGTTATGGGAAATATCAAGAAAGGATAATGTATAAGATGAAGACAATTCACACGGAATTATTCCTTCAAGTGCATTATTTGCCATGTTCAAATAAGATAAAGTTAGATTCCCAATAAAACTAGGAATTTCACCTGATATGAAGTTGTCATGCATATCCAAACTCCATAATTTTGGGTAATGAGAGATCCAATTTGATAGAGTGCCAGTAAATCGATTTCCACTTAGTTGCAAGGACAACAATGAAGATTGATTGGACTTTGTCTTTGGCAGTTGACCACTTAATTGATTGTTTGAAAGTAGCAAAAGTTCCAAATTAAAGGAATTTGCTACCAAAGTGTCTGGAATTTCTCCTGAAAGGTTGTTGTTGGATAGATCTAAATAGGACAAATAGGGCATGTTTCCAATTGAGAATGGAATGCCACCATCAAAAGCATTTGTTGACAGATTAAATATTATAACATTTGGAACAAGACTGCCAATATTGTGTTGAATCTTTCCATGGAAGTGATTGTCTGAGACATCTACATAACTTATGACAAAGCTAGAATTGGTGGATAAATGAAATGAACCCACAAAAGAGTTATTTCTTAGACTCAATAACTCCAATTGGGTATTGTTTTCAAGCAACCAATTAGGAAATGTTCCTATAAGGTTATTGTGGGATAGATCGATGGCTCTTAGGTTAGTTTGGTGAGTGAGAAATTGAGGAATATTGTTAAGCCTACAATTTGACATCGCAATAACCTTAAGTTGAATTGTAGGTAGCCATTCATTTGGGTAATGAGTTTGGACCTCTAGCTGGTGGTTATTATTTGATAGCAACAACACTTTAAGGTTTGTGTGATTTGCAATTGAGTAAAAAGAGAATTGACCCCAAAAGAGATTATTTCTGAGATCAATATATTCGAGGGATTTGAGAGTATCAATTGAAAATGATGAAATATCCCCTTCAAGTTTGTTTGATGACAAGTCTAAATGTCTAAGAGATGTCAATTTGCCAAGACAAGATGGAATAATTCCACTTAGATTATTATTGCTGAGATCCAACTCTTGAAGGCTCTTTAGTGCACACACACCTGAATTTGAAGATGATTCAATATTTAGCATTTTCCATAAAAGATGAAAGGTGATTGCTACTTTTAAGCATTAGTAAAGTGTTAACAGCTACCTTTTTGGGTTAAAGATCCATTCAGATTGTTATGAGTTAAAGATAAAGTTTTGAGTGAAGTCATGTGGCCAAAATCTGTATCCAAAATAAAACAATATATATAAGGAAAACAAATTAAAACCATAAAAGAATTCAAAAAAATGCAATTCCAACTTAGCATTTGACAAAATATTATGCCAACACTCATAGCTTCATGTTGGCTTTAACCGTGAAGGCCCAAAATTGGTCCAATGTTAAAGATGAAATATAATATTTAATGATATAAGAGTCAACTCCTTGGCTTTGTGCTAGATACAACAAAAAAGGAAAAAAATATAGGTAGAGCAGTTACATTTTTTTTTTTTTTTGTTTTCATGAGAGAAATTTATAAGTACAAATATAAAAAGAAAAATAATATATATATATATATAGAAAAATAAAAAATGATGTATTTTTAACCAAGAAAAATGATGTTACTTATGTAGAATAAAAAAATATTACAATTATTCTTAATGAGTTTCATGTTTTGAAACCTTTATAATATTATTTTATTTATTATAATACTAAAAAATTTATTTGTTTAAAAATAAGTAGCTATATTATTATTTTAGTTATTCATCATTCATATGATTATGCAATCAATGCTTTACAATGTTTATTATTGAAAAAGTTTTCTATCTATAAGGAAAGGCTAAGAATGCTTTAGTAAACAATAGGTGCCTACAATTTAATGAGAGATTTGGAGAAGGAACAAGTGTATAAACTATAAGGGTAAAAAAAGTATTTAATGAGACAACTTAAAAAATAAAAATTATAGGGATTTTAGGTAAGCATGGGTAGCTTATACAAAATATTAAATTCCTTATAAATTTGAAGGATATTAGTAAATTGAAGGAAAGAAAAGAAAGTATAGAGAAAAAGAAAAATATTAAAGGGAAAAGAGCAAGTAGTACCTGCTAGCATTGTTAGGTGATTGAAAGAAAGATCCAAAATTTCTAAGTTCTTCAAATTTGCTAAATCTGTAGATATGTTAAAGGGAAAATAAATTGAGTAAGAGAGACCAATTCTAAATTTCATTATCCAAGTTACTCTTTATGGTAAATTTACATGCCTTGTGCTGGGAAGACTCCATTTAGGCTACAAGATGCAAGACGGAGATTCCTCAAAGATGTCATAACACCTAACAATTTCAAACTGCTCTTTGTGATGGTGTTTGATTCAAGGATCAACACCTTTAACTTTTGCAATCTTGATAGACCATCAACAATTCTAGTTACATTTAGAGAATTGTAACTCAGGTCCAATTGTTCTAAATTTTCCAAAGAGGTTAGTTCTGCCATAAATAAATTAAAAAAAGTGTGTTACAATAGCATAATATTGTAACTCTAGGGGAAAAGGAAACAACAAAACAAATTAAATTCAAAGAATTGTGATACCTGTTGCGGAAATGGATGCCCCCAAATAGTTGTTACTAAGATTCAGTGTCCTAAGTGATGTAAGGGTACTTACGAAAGGTAGGATGTTGCTATTGAATTTGTTACCTTCTAGATTCAATACCATCAAATTCTTCAACAACTTAAAATCTGAGATACATAATGTGCATAATAGTTATTCCCCCAAACACGTTTATGAGTCTACTTATTGTATAAAATGAAAGTACCAATAATTCCAAAAGTTTCTGAAAAAAAAAAACTACCAATATTATTTTTCTTTTCTAGTAATTAAATAGGGAGAGAAAAAATGAAATTAAAGAAAGGAAAAGAAATGAAGTGAGAAGCTAAAACTTAAACATGGAGATTGGAGAGTTATATAATGTTTTTACCTTGGACTGTGGGGTGATCACTAAGCAAGTTCTCGCTTAAATCCAACATCTCCAGGTGTTCAATAAACTTTAACTCTGAGGATAGATTACAATTGTTCCATAGAGAAATGAAAACATATATATACTAATCGAAGTTTTCCCACTATTATAATGTGCAATAGTAACTTGGAAAAGCTAGTTCGTATCCAAGTTTCTAACTATGGGATCGATTCCCCCCAATGAAAAAGAAAAAAATTGAAGTTAAAGGGTTATACCACCAATAAGTTGTACTCTATTAGACTTGGCCATGAACATCCACGCGCCATGTCAACAAGAGTAGCGTGCCAGAAAATTTTATGGGAGATAGGATTTTATAGCAAAATATTGATATTTAATTGGGCAACAACAAAGTCTAAAAGAAAAAATGGGGAAGAAATCTTGTAAACTTGATAAAGTCCTTTAACTTATCATATTTGGAGGGAGAGACACAAAAGAAGAGTTAAATGTAATTTTATATCCATCTAATTATTATATTTATCTTTTTGTTTCCTTTTTTTTTTAGTATAACAAAACTGACTTTTACTCTATACTAAAAAAATGTTTTATTTTTTATTATCTTTATAAATCTTTTTTTTACATTGATTTTTGTTGTGAAATGATATGTCTCAACAATTAACAATGTTTAATTTGACTGGTCAAAGAGGAATTAAGTTAAAAAAATTAGGTCTTTTTCAAATGCTTACAATATGCAAGTTTTAATTCAAAATATAATAAAATAAAATTAATACACGTTTATCTTACTCTTCAATTTATCCAAAGCTTAAATGTATTACTAAAAAAAAAAAAGTCTTAAATGTAGATTTTAAGAAAATTATAGTCATAGACATTATTGTCTAACATATGTCTATAGTAGTCACAATTAAATAAAATTCTCTACCTTACATGACATGTTACAAATTGTTTTAATTTCTCTCTATTTTTTTTTCTTCACTTTCAAGTTAAATCAAATTTCAATTACACACAACTTTCATTTTATATCCTTAAAGTTCCAACTTATAAGTAAGATTGTCTTTTTTTTTTTTACTATCCTTTTGTTAAACTTATTTTATGTGACAAAATAAATTTCTTACATCTTATAAATTTCATTTTACTCATTCCATACATGATTTGACTAAATTTGATCTAAACAAAAAATTTACAATCATATTTAATCATATCAAAACTTTCTTTTTGGACATCAAGAGAAAGAGATTCATGAGTTCTTTGAGATATGTCTAAGAGGGTGCTGGGTTTAACTTTTTGAAGCACATATTACTCTAGTTCAAATTTCTTTGTAGGATATGCTTAAGAATGCAATTTACTAATAAAAATTATAATTTAAAATTTAAAAGGATGAAAAACTAAAAAACTTAAATGATTCTATTTTTTTTAAAGAAAGGGTTTAACAAAAGGCATTAATGTATACGTTTCTAAATACCTTTAGCTGGAAAAGATCCTTCAAAATTGTTGGAACTCAGGTTCAAAGTCCTTAGAGATGTGATTTCACCTAGGGACTGCATGATATTGTTTTGGAACCTGTTCTCTTTAAGATCTAGGACTTCTAGCTTCTTCAAGATGGATATCTTCTCAAAACCTGCAGGAACAATTTTCTTGATTATGCAACAAATACCTTAAATAAATGCAGAATGATTATGTGTCTGCCACTTCCAATGACCAAGTTCTCATTCAGACATTCACAATGGAGACAAAATAATCTTAGAAACATTTGAACCAATATATATGATCATAACTTTCCCAATTAAGACATTAAAACAATTTTTAAGTTGGAATTCTCCTGTGTAACAGAAGCTAACTTGGCTATGTCTGTAAGTTTGTGTGGGTTTTGGCACCCACTGTGCACATGAAAACAAGAGACAAAGAAGGAAAAGTAGAGAAGCCTGATACGTACCGTGATTTTGGTAGCAATCGGCAAACCCATTCCCATGCAAATCTAGATTGTGCATGTCCTCAAAAGGAAGAAACAAGGACACATTTAGAAACCAAATTGACACAGGAGAATAAAGGAAATCTTTGAAGCCAATGTTATCGAGAAAGAGCTCAATCACTCGGCCTGTGGTGCTATTACACTTGACTCGTTCCCAGCTGCAGCAGTTGGATGGCAGACCATCGGTCCAGGAAGGAAGCACAAGCTCTGTCTTCATCCCATTTGACCCGAAGTAGTCCTTGATACTTAATAAACCCAACCTTTCTTTCTCTAGGCAACTCTCATAACCACTTAAGCATATTAAATTGATCAGAACCCACAACACATGTTTCCTGACTAACCAGAACTCCATTGTCATGCAAATTAACAAGCGCAACAAAGAAAAATTTGAAAAGTTCCTCTTAATTTTTGCACACATTATCTTATTTCTGAGGCAAGTATATATAGAACAACACGTGAAATGGAGTCAATTTTGTAATAGTTGAGTCAGCTACACGCGCCCCGCCGTGTAATGAAAGTCTTTGTATCAGACCGAGAAGAGAAGGAAAAGCCTCTCTATCCTACTTAGTAGCATCCCTAAGGAGAAAGATTGAAGAGAAGACAAGAATTATAATTCTTGTTTTTTTTGAAAAAAAATTATTTTAACAAATGTTAATAAAAGTTAGACATTTTCAATTGCTAAGCTGTCTTCCACCTCGTGGATATAAAGTACTACAATTATTATCATTAACAAAATTATATATTATTGATGTATTTTAATATTTTGAAGTATATATATATATTAATCATATCTCTCTTTTAGAGATGTGTTGAGGACATTGTTGTATTTTAATTTTGATATTGATGCTCGGCTCTAATGCTTCGTATTCAAAACTCTATTCTTTAGAATATATTTTTTTTTTGAATTACAAAACTAAAATACTATTTATAAAAATGAATTGTCATTTATGGGATATAATTTTTTTATAATAATTAATGTCTATTTTTTATTTTGGTGTTCAAAGATGACCTTAACTTGACATATGGACGATGAAATTGATGTTCATATTTTAATGGAAACTTCGAGTTTTTAAAAAGCGTGTCCAAGACTCGAGGAGAAGAAACTGTGGAAAAAATATTTCTAGAAAATTACTTCCTTGACCGACTTAACTTAAATGTTATCTAATTTCCACATTGAAATGAACAGAATAATAGACCCAATGGCCATATTCATCAATTTACAAAACTAAAATGTTGCTTATAATAGTAAGTTGTAACTTGTGGGTTGCAATTTCTTATAGCAATTACTGTTTCATTTTCTATCTTGGTGTTCAAAGATGGCCTGGGTTAGAAGTATGGACGATGGAATTGATATTTTTATTATAAGGGAGGCCTTGGTTTTCAAGAGCGCGTCCCAGATTTAAAGGAAAATTTTTCCTAGAAAATTGTTTCATTGATCAACTCAACTTAAAAGTTATCTAATTTCCACGGTGAAATGGACAAAAGAATAGACCCAATGTCCATATTAATCAATTTATATAGATAACGAGATTACAAAAATAAAAGTTTAAAGGAATAAAGTTGTGGCCTTTCTAGATAAAGTTGGTCCCTGGCATGAGAGGGGTGTAGTCAGCGTCTGTTGACCCATCAGTGGCCATGATTATTCCATCCCCTTCTAGCTCTTTAATGATGTAATCCTGGCCGCCGTTCCCAAGGCAGTATACAGTCTTTCCCTTCACTTAGTCCACGCTTAGACTCCCAAAGTCACAAGCACAGGGAAACATTGTTCCATAAAATTTAGTTGGGAACTCAAAACACGGCAACTTTGAAACAGGTGGGATCATGACAATGTGGAACTTCTCTCTCAAGGCAAGTTACAGTACTTCATGCCTGGCATTTCCATAGTTGTCTCTGGAAACATTTGCAGCGTGGGCTCCATCGGTAAGAAGGTACATCATTATTTTAGGAGAAGATATGTCGATCGAAATTCCTTGGCAATTAAGAGGAGACAAAATCCCTAAAGCAATCTGATATTTGACAATACCTGTTTCCCACACAAACTAAGTTGGTGTTTCTATGTTATTGCCTGGCTTTGAATGCAATCTTGGTTTGCATATCTGTTGAATAAAAACATCAATTTTATCATCCATACTTCTAACCCAGGTCATCTTTGAACACCCAAATAGAAATTAAGACATTAATTGCTATAAGAAATTGCAACTCACAAGTCACAACTTATTGTTATAAGTAACATTTTAGTTTTGTAAATCGATTAATATGGACATTGGGTCTATTTTTCTGTCCATTTGATTATGGAAATTGGATCACCTCTAAGTCAAGTCAGACAAGGAAGCAATTTTCTAGGAAATTTTTTCCTTGGTTTCTTCTTTTAAGATCTTGGACGGGCTATTGAAAACCCAAGATCTCCATTAGAATAAAAACATCAATTCTATCATCCATACTTTAACCTAGGTCATCTTTGAACACCAAAATAGAAAGTGTGACATTAATTGCTATAAGAAATTGCACCCCACAAGTTACAACTTATTGTTATAAGCAACATTTTAGTTTTGTAAATTGATTAATATGGACATTAGGTCTATTTTTGTGTCCATTTCATTGTGGAAATTAGATAACTTTTAAGTTAAGTCGATCAAGGAAGCAATTTTCTAGGAAATTTTTTCCACAGCTTCTTCTTTTCAAATCTTGAACATACTCTTGAAAACCCAGAGTCTCCAATAGAATATTCCATCATCTATACTTTATGTCAAGGTCATCTTTGAAAGCCAAAACAAAAAATGAGACATTAATTGTTATAAGAAATTGCATCTTACAAGTTACAACTCATTTTTATAAGCAGAATTTTACTTTTGTAATTGGAAAAAAAATATATTCTAGAAAATAAAGTTTTGGATATGAAACATGTATTAAAGCCAATCATTAATATCAAAACTAAAGTACAACAATGTATTTAGCTCATCTTTAAAATCCACTAATTAACATCTATCGAAAATATCACATAAAATCTTATATGTCAAAACTATTAATACTTTTAATAATTATAGAATTTGAACACTTGATATTAATTAATTAGCAATAGAAAAATCTGCCAAACAAAAAAATCTAATCAAAATAGACATAGGCCAAGCTACTTCAACAACCAAGATGACTCAATTAAGGAAAAAGGCCACAACTTTATCCCTTTAAACACTTATTTTTCTAAGATAATCTTGTTATCTATATAAATCAATTAATATGGACATTAGGTTTATTCTTTTGTCCATTACATGGTAGAAATTAGATAACTTTTAAGTCAAGTTGGTCAATGAAGCAATTTTCTAGGAAATTTTTTCCTCAATTTCTTCTTTTTAAACCTTAGACACGCTATTGTGAACCCAAAGTCTCCATTAGAATAAAAACATCAATTCTATCATCCATACTTCTAACCTAAGTCATCTTTGAACACCAAAATAGAAAATGACCCATTAATTGCTATAAAAAAATTGCACCCCACAAGTTACAACTTATTGATATAAGCAATATTTTGGTTTTGTAAATCGATAAATATGGACATTAGGTGTTTTCTTCTATCCATTTCATCGTAGAAATTGGATAACTTTTAACTCAAGTTGGTTAATGAAGCAATTTTCTAGGAAATTTTTTTCTTAGTTTCTCATTTTTAAATCTTGGATGTACTATTGAAAACCCAAGGTCTCAATTAGAATAAAAACATCAATTCTATCATCCATACTTCTAACCCATGTCATCATTAAACACCAAAATGGAAGAATGAAACATTAATTGCAAAAAAAAGTTGCACCACACAAGTTACAACTTATTGTTATTACCAACATTTTAGTTTTGTAAATTGATTAATATGGACAATGGGTCTACTCTTTTGACCATTTCATTGTGGAAATTGGATAACCTTTAAGTCAAATTGGTCAATGAAGCAATTTTCTAATAAAATTTTCCCTCAATTTTTTTCTTTTTAAATCTTGGACACGCTATTAAAAACCCAAGGTCTTAATTAAAATAAAAACATCAATTATATCATCCACACTTCTAACCCAAGTCATCTTTGAACACCAAAATAGAAAATGAGACATTAATTGCTATGACAAATTGCACCCCACAAGTTACAAATTATTGTTATAAGCAACATTTTAGTTTTGTAAATCAATAAATATGGACATTGGGTCTATTCTTTTGTCCATTTCATTATGGAAATTAGATAACTTTTAAGTTAAGTCGATTAAGGAAGCAATTTCTTAGGAAATTTTTTCCTTAGTTTCTTCATTTTAAATCTTAGACATGTTATTGAAAACCCTAAGCATCCATTAAAATAAAAATGTCAATTCTATCATCCATACTTCCCACCCAAGTCATTTTTGAACATGAAAATAGAAAATGAGACATTAATTGCTATAAGAAATTGCACTTCATAAGTTACAACTTATTGTTATAAGCAACATTTTAGTTTTGTAAATCGATTAATATGGACATTGGGCCTATTCTTCTATCCATTTTGAAGTTCCTAACTTCTTCTTAGGATCTACTAGTTTGTGATACTGAGAGGGGGGGTGAATCAGTATCACCATAATTCGCAATTCGCAGGTAAGTGAACAACTTCAACCTCTTATTAAAAACGAACTCTTTCTCAAACTCGACTAAGGTAGATCTATTGCTACCTACTAATCACAATAATCTCCAAAGTCACCTTTCAAACACCTTACCTAATAGACAATTTGGATATTCTTGTTTAGGCCTTCGTTAGGTTATAAGTTGGCTGATACTTTAACTGCATTCATAACTCAATTCAAAACACAGAATGTAAAGCAAATTAAGGATACACGACATTTACGTGATTCCGTCAATGTGACGTACATCCACGGTAGTAGGGACTCTCCCTTACCAAGACCATCCACTATACTTGAGAATTTCAGTTATAATGGATATCTTAATTCTTTACTCCTTTCACTATTGCAAATACTAAGCAAGTACAATACAAAGAGTGTCACTTATTGTATTTACTCTTCTTTAAACTTGTCTTGCCTCTGTTGAATTGAAAGGCCACTCCACTGCTGCTTAAAAGTTCACCGCAACGCTCTTTAACCTCTCTTGAAGAAATCTGGAAATACGTTGAGTTCTTTCCGATATTTCGCTGAATTCCTTCTCTAGGTTGTTTCACACAGCTCCTACTTTCACCGTCTCACCCGTCTCTTTGTCTCACAACTCGCCTCATGGTTTCTGTTTTTCGTCCAACCCCTGTTCTGCCGGATCTCTTACCGTCGACCGGATCTCCTGTTCTGCCAGATCTCTCACCGTCGACTGAATCTCCTGTTTTACCGAATCTCTCACCGTCGACCGGATCTCCTTCTGCTGGATCTCTCACCGTCCCAGCCGGATCTCCCTCACAGCGTCACCGGATCTCCTTCTGTCCCAGGCGGATCTCTCTCACAGCGTCGCCAGATCTCCTTCTGTTCTAGTCGGATCTATCGCCATTGTCTGCCGGATCTGTCTCACCGTCTGCTGGATCTGTCTCGCCGTCTGCCGGATCTGTCACACCGTCTACCGGATCTGTCTCCGTTGACTACTAATGTGCTGGTGGTGTGCCAATCTACTCAACTGCCGACTGCTGGTGTGCCTTTCTCACGGCTTTCTCTCTCTTACCGGTGATGTGTGTAAGTTTTCTGTCTATTTTTCTCAATAGCCGATCTATCCTTTGTTGTCTTCTGATGGCCTTTATATACTCCTCCATGAAACCCCAATAGGGTTTATTTGCGGTGAATTTACTGTCTTACCTTTTTCATGTGGCTTTTACGTTCTTACCCCTACATGTGGCTTTTACCTTCTTGCACACTTAAACCTAATTGACAACAATTACAACTCATACAAGGCTGTGGGAACAACAATCTCCTCTTTTGTAATTGTTGGCAACACTCATGACAAAAGTCACTATATAACAGTTTCAACTCCCCCTAAATATGCACTCCCCCTTTCTTAACAGCTCCCCCTGCACTGTTGCTTCTCTCTCCCTTTGTCAACCAATTACAAATTTGAAAAAAACGCAAAGTAAAGATGTTTAGTTAGAATAGACTCAATCTGTACTTTTTAAATAGTTCTGTGGATAGAGGTTTAGTTAGAATATCTGAAATTTGATCTTTAGTGCCAACATACTCCAACTGAATTGTACCCTATTCCACTTGATCTTTGATGAAGTGATACCGGATGTCAATATACTTGCTCCTCGAATGTTGAATCGAATTCTTGCTGAAATCAATAGTACTTTGATTATCACAAAATACACTCACTAGTAAGTTCACTTTAACACCCAAGTCTGCCAATTGTCTTAGCATCCATATCACCTGTGTACATGCTGCACAAGCAGCCATATACTCAGCCTCAGCTGTGCTCAAAGCAACACTATTTTGCTTTCTACTTAACCATGCAACACACTTTGCACCCAAGTAGAAGCTGCAGCCGCTGGTTGATTTTCTATCATCTATACTTCCTGCCCAGTCTGCACCAATGTATGCTTGTAGTTTAACAGAATCCATGGCTGGATACCACAAGCCCATTTGTAGTGTTCCTTTGAGGTACCTTAGGATTCTTTTCACTACGAACACATGAGACTCTTTAGAATCAGCTTGGAATCTGCTGGCAGCGCACACAGCTTGCATAAGATCAGGCCTTGATGCCGTAAGGTATAGAAGTCTCCCTATCATCTTCCTGTACTCTGTAGGGCTTGTACTCTTTCCCTCCTGATCTTTTGTTAACTTGTAGCCCACTGTCATAGAGGTATTGACAGATCTACTATCCTCCATGCCAAACCTTTTCAACATCTATTTAGCATATTTCATCTGACAAATAAAGATACCTTCTTCACACTGCTTTATCTATAATCCAAGAAAGTACATCATTTCTCCAATCAAAGACATCTCAAATTCCTCACTCATCTTCTGTGCAAAATCTTGGCATAGCTCAGAGTGATCCCCTCCAAAGATGATGTCATCTACATATACTATGGTTATTAGCTGGCCTTTCTCTTAGTTGAACACATACAGGTTATTATCAACCGTTCCTCTTCTAAAATTCAACCTTCTCAAGTACGCATCCAGCCTACTGTACCATGCTCTTGGAGCTTGCTTGAGACCATACAAGGCTTTCTTCAGCTTGCACACATATGTCTTATCCTCACTGATTTGTACTCCATCGGGTTGTTGAATATATACTTCTTCTTTCAAAAGCCCATTTAGAAAGGCGGATTTCACATCCATCTGATAAACTTTATACCTCTTGTATACTGCCAGAGCTAAGAACATTCTAATAGTCTCTAACCTTGTTACTGGTGCAAAACTTTCATCAACATCTACCCTTTCTATCTGAGTGTAGCCTTTGCAAACTAGTCTACCCTTATTCCTCACCACCTTGCCATCTTCATTGTGTTTATTCCTAAACACCCACTTTGTTCCTATGACATTCTTATTAGTGGGTCTTGGAACCAGCTCCCATGTATCATTCTTCTCAATTTGATCCAACTCCTCATTGATAGCTTTGACCCAGGCTTGGTCTTAAATAACCTCTTCAACAGATTTAGGTTCAACTTGTGAGAGTAGAACAGTAGCTCCCACCATTCTTCTTCTTGTTGTAACTCCAGCTAATGGGTCACCTATTATCTGATCTCCTTGATGAGCATTAGTCCATGTTTTCTTTGTCCTTCTTCCTTGCACTATCTTAGTTGCAAGAGGATCTCTTTCTTCATCTCCAGACTCACTCTTCTCTGAGTCTAAACTTACTTCTTGTTCTTTTTCTTTAGGTTGGTCTAATTTTTCATCTACATTGAAGTCATCTTCTTCATTGTCCTCAGATTCTCCATTCTGCATTGTTTTCCAGTTCTCATCTATTCCTACATCACTGGAAGTGATCACTTTTCCCAACTTATGCAGGAAAACTCTGTAACCTTTTGTCTTTGCTGAGTATCCCACAAAGATGCCTTTATTAGACCTAGCGTTAAATTTTCCCAAGTTTTGCTCCTTGTTCTTCACAAAACATGGGCTGCCAAAGACTCTGAGATATTTGGCTGTTGTCTTCTTCCCACTCCATAGCTTATATGGAGTCTTATTAGTATTGGGCCTTAGTAGAACTTTAGTAGGTGCACGGCTGTGAATGTTGCTTCTATCCAAAATCTTGTGTGAAGCTTGGATTCCAGCAGTAGAGTTCTTGCCATTTCAACCACAGCTCTGTTCTTCCTCTCTACCACCCCATTCTATTGAAGTGTTCTCGCTACTGCCATCTGATGGTGAATACCATGCTTCTCAAGGTAATCTTCAAAAGCTCCATTTGTGAATTCAGTGCCTTGATCTGACCTTAATACTTTGATCTTCTTTCCACTCTTATTTTCAACCAATCTTCTATATCTCTTGAAGCATTTCAACACTTCTGACTTCTGTTTGAGGTGCATGATGCAGGTCCTTCTGGAATAATCATCGACAAACAAGACGAAGTACCTCTCACCATTCAACCCTTTTGTTCTCATCGGCCCACATAAATCAGTATGCACAATGTCAAGCACTGCTTCAGAACTAAACTCTTTGGTCTTATACAACTTTCTGACATGTTTTCCTTTAAAGCATGCTGAGCAAACATACTCTCTCTCTCTCCTGAGGTCAGGAATATCTCTAATTGCATGAGTAGTGGTCAGCTTCCTCATGTTCTTTTGTGATAAGTGTCCCAGCCTCCAATGCTAGAGTTGATTTTCTTCTTCTTTGGTAAGTAAACAGCTGCTTGTCTTGTCCTCATCAATCACATATAAATTTCCAGCTGTTCTCTTCCTGGCTGCAACAGTATTGCCCTCTTTACTCTTTACCTGACAACCTGTTTTTGTAAATATTACCTTATAGTCTTTGTTGCATAACTGACTGACAGATACTAAATTATATTTGAGTCCTTCAATGTGAAGAACATCTTTCAGTTTTCCTCTTCCAATCTTTACTGACCCCTAACCATTGATGTTGAGTAAATCATCATTACCAAACTTGACTCTGCCTTCTCTTGATTTGTTTAGCTTTGATAATTTACTCTTGTCTCCTGTCATGTGCGAAGTGCATCCACTATCAAGGATCCACTGCTTATCCTTGCAGTCAGCTTTGAGTACAATTTCAACTATATTAGCCACCTCCCTTTTAGCTTTATATTCCTTTTTTTGAACTAGTTGGAAGATAGCTTTCCCCTTTTTCTCAGCTTTGACTGCACCGCTTGTTTTCACTGTGCCATTGAGTGCCTTCTCTTGCTCAGGGAGAAGTGTCATACATCTCTTGGCATTATGGCCATCCTACCCACACCTTTCACACTGTTCCAAGTCTGCCAATATAGCAAACTTGTTCTTCGAAACCACTGGTTTGGGCTTCCACCAACAATCTTTGTCAACGTTTCCTTACCTTTTACAGTATATGCAAGAACTCACGACAGGTGTTCTCTTCTGAATTCTGTATTGTCTCCCCCTATATGCAGCATCGTATCTTCCCAAGTTGGAGACATATACTAGCCTTCTCCACCAGCAGTTACTGGCTTTATGACCCCAAACTCCACAATAAAGGCAATGACCTTGAAACTGCCTCTTCTTGGGTCTAATCACTGCTTATCTTCTTCTGTTCATCGCTTGCTGTGTAGGCAAAGTAACTGGCTTCTTTGCTTGTGTCACTTCCATTTCAGTCACCTTCTTCTCCTTCTTCTGTTCAACTGTAGCCCTCTGCTGCCTAACTTTCTTCTCTCCCTTCTTGTTTGCCACCTTAGGTTGCTTCTTTAGATTTTCTTTATTCTTAGCTATCTTCTTCTGAGTTATAACCTTCTCTTTCAACTTCTGTGACACATTCTCATTTTCTTTAGCTAATGCAGCCTCAGATTGTTGCACTTTCTCTACATTCTTCTCTCCTTTTCCAGAACTTCTTTCTCCTATCATTTCAAGCTTCTGCAAGTTCTCTTTGCTGCTTTTGAGTTGTTACTGAAGTCTCAGCAACTCTTTTTCCATTTCCTCAATTTTTAAAACCCTTGAACTAAGCTCTACTATAAGATCTTCACATATTTTGATCTGTTCCTCAAATATTCTCTTCAAGTCAATATGCTCAACCTTTATTTCACCATTTTGACTTTCAGCTTCTTCAGACTTTGCTTCAACTTGTTTTATATGGGCCTCCAACCTTCTTATGGTTCTGCCCCTTCTGATTATCTCCTTTGAAGTTACTTGCAGCTCAGCTTCAAGATCTGGCTCTTCTTCATCAACTTCCTCTTCCTCTTCAAAGGTTGAGCTACCACTTTGTGCTGATGCCATAAAGACATACTCATCTAATGAGTCTCCATCTTCCTCCTCATCAGCTTCTTTTGTCTAATTCACATAACTCTTGAATGAGCCTCTCGTCTTCCTCTATGGGTTGGCAGTCTTCTTATTGGACTTCTTTGATTTGAATGATGATCTTCTCTATCTTAAATTCTGCTCATCATCACCACCCTCATCTTCATCATCAAGTTTCACTTTGCACTGAGAAGCAAAGTGTCCAGTCTGCCCACAATGATAACATCTCAAGAACAACTGTCATTTTCCCTTCTTAGACCCCTTTTTGAATTTCCTTATAAAATAAGCCAATACTTCACCTTCACTTTCTTCCTTATCATCATCATTATCCTTACTGGATGATTCTTCCTTTTCTTTTATCTTCAAGTGTTTCATAGCTTTAAAAGCTGCCTCCTTTGATACCTTTCACGTTGAGGAGCTCTCAGTCAACTTTATTCTCATCTCATTTAAAATGAGATTGCACTGAAGATCATGCAGAGACATAGAGTTGAGATCTCTACTCTCCTCTATGGCTGCCACCTTTGAAGCAAACCTCTTAGGCAGAATTCTCAGAATTTTCTTCACAATCAATGAGTCCTTCTTGTTCTTCCCATGACTTTTCAAGTCGTTTACAACGTCAATAACCCTAGTGAAGAACTCTTGAATTGTCTTATTCTTCTGCATTCTGAGAGATTCATATCTCTCCTTAAACACTTGAAACTTAGCCTCTTTCATTCTGCCATCACCTTCATAGACTTTCTGCAATCTGTCCCATATCTCCTTGGCAGATTTGCAGTCCATAACTTTAGTATACTCAGCATCTGTCAATGCTGAAATGATGACATTTGAGGCCTTCCCATTTATCTCAAACTGCCTCAACTCCTCTGGGGTTAGGTCTTTACCATCTTCTGGAGCCACAAAACCCTCCTGTACGCATTTCACCACATTTATGCCCATGGTTGCAAATACCACTTGCATTCTTACTCTCCACATATGATAGTTGGTTCCATTAAAGATTGGAATTTTCTTGCTGTAAGTGGTGCTAGTGCTGATACCGGCTTCCATTTCTCAGTATGCTGAAAAGTTAAACTTCCAGATCCCTTTAAACTAGTACACCAAGCTGTTAAACTTCAAACTGGTGAACTTGTGCTCTGATACCAATTGAAGTTCCTGACTTCTCCCTAGGATCAACTAGTTTGTGATACTGAGAGGGGGGGTGAATCAGTATCACCACAATTCGCAATTCGTAGGTAAGTGAACAACTTCAACCTCTTCTTAAAAGCAAACTCTTTCTTAAACTCGACTAAGGTAGATCTATTGCTACCTACTAATCACAATAGTCCCCAAAGTCACCTTTCAAACAACTTGCCTAATAGACAATTCAGATGTTCTTGTTTAGGCTTTTGTTAGGTTATGGGTTGGCTGATACTTTAGCTGCGTTCACAACTCAATTCAAAACACAGAATGTAAAGCAAATTAAGGACACACGAGAATTACGTGGTTCTGTCAATGTGACGTACATCCACGGTGGTAAGGACTGTCCCTTACCAAAATCATCCACTATTCTTGAGAATTTTAGTTACAATGGATATCTTAATTCTCTGCTCCTTTCACTATTGCAAATACTAAGCAAGTATAATACAAAGAGTGTCACTTACTGTGTTTACCCTTCTTCTAACTTGTCTTGCCTCTATTGAATTGACAAGCTGCTCCACTACTACTTAAAAGTTCACCGCAACGCTCTTTAACCTCTCTTGAAGAAATTTCGAAATGCGTTGAGTTCTTTCCAATATTTCGCCGAATTCTTTCTCTAGGTTGTCTCACACAGCTCTTACTTTTACCGTCTCACGGTCTCACCCGTCTCCTTGTCTCACGGCTCGCCTCACGGTTTCTGTTTTTCGTCCAGCCCCTATTCTGTCGGATCTGTCACCATCGACCGGACCCCTGTTCTACTGAATCTCTCATTGTCGACCGGACCCCTGTTCTACTGGATCTCTCACCGTCGACCGGATCTCCTATTCTGCTGGATCTCTCACTGTCGACTAGATCTCCTTCTGCCGGGTCTCTCACCGTCCCAGCCGGCTCTCTCTCACGTCGTCGCCGGATCTCTCTTACGCCGTCGCCGAATCTCTTACGCCGTTGCCGGATCTCTTTCTATCCCAACCGGATCTCTCTCACGACGTCACCAGATCTCCTTCCGTCCCAGCCAGATCTCTCTCACGGCGTCGCCAGATCTCCTTCTATCCCAGCCGGATCTATCACCGTCCCAGCTGGATCTCTCTCACGGCGTCGCCGGATCTGCTTCTGTCCCAGCCGGATCTGTCACACCGTCTGCCGGATTTGTCTCCGTTGACCGCTGGTGTGCCGGTGATGTGCCGATCTGCTCAATTGCCGACTGCTGGTATGCCTTTCTCATGGCTTTCTCTCTCTTACCGATGGTGTGCGTAAGTTTTCTGTCTATTTTTCTCAATAGCTGATTCGCCGACTACTGGTGTGCCTTTCTCACAGGTTTCTCTCTCTTACCGGTGGTGTGCATAAGTTTTCTATCTATTTTTCTCAATAGCCGATCCGTCCTTTGTTGTCTTCCGATGACCTTTATATATTCCCCCATAAAACCCCAATAGGGTTTATTTGCAGTGAATTTACTATCTCACCCTTTTCATGTGGCTTTTACGTTCTTACCCCTCCATGTGGCTTTTACCTTCTTGTACACTTAAACCTAATTGACAACAATTACAACCCATAGGGAACAACACATTTCATTATGGAAATTAGATAACTTTTAAGTCATGTTAGTCAAGGAAGCAATTTTCTAGGAAATTTTTCCACAATTTCTTCTTTTCAAGTCTTAAACATGCTATTGAAAACCCAAAATCTCCATTAGAATATGAACATCAATTCCATCATTTATATTTTAGGTCAAGGTCATATTTAAACACCTAAATAAAAAATGAGACATTAATTACTATAAGAAGTTGCACTCCACAAGTTACAACTCATTTTTATAAGCAGTGTTTTCGTTTTGTAATTAGAAAAAAAAAAATTTTAAAAATAAAGTTTTGGATATGAAGTAGAGTTAATCACCACTATTAAAACTAAAGTACAATAATGTATTCAGCTTATCTCTAAAAAGGAGATATGATTATAATATATATATATACACACTTTAAAATTATAAAATACATCAATAATGTATAATTTTGTTAATGGTAATAATTATAGTACTTTATATCCACCAGGTGAAGATAACTTAGCAATTGAATATGTTTAACTTTTATTAACATTTATTAAAATAATTCTTTTTTTAAAAAAAAAAAAAGGAATTATAATTCTCGTCTTCAAACTTTCTCCTTGGGGAAGCTCCCAAGTAAAATACAAAGACTTTTCCTTCTCTTTTTGGTCTAATACAAAGACTTCCATCACACAGCATGTACAACTAACTCTACTACCAAATCAACTTGAGCTTGTTGTACAAATAGAATATGTGTGTTTTCAATCATAAATTATATGTTCCTTAATTTACTTTAAAAATTGTAAGACATTGCGAATGATTCTCCATACCCCACCCTAACATGTGCAAAATCAAATGCACTTACTTTTCCAAAAGAGATGTGGCTAAACAACTTTGCATTGATCTAAAAAATGCGTTATGTGAGAGATCCAATATACCTAGTTCATTTTACTAACAGGGTTCTTTTGGTAGCAAACCACTCAAATTATTCTCTCTTAAATGAAAAACTCTCAAATAAGACAAATACATAATTGGTGTTAGAATTTCACAAAACAAAAAATTATTTCCAATATTCAACATTATCATATTATAAGAGTAGAATGATTTTTTTGAAATTATACCTGTGAACCCATTCCCTTCCAAATTCAATTGCCTTAAATATGGTGATGATTTTAAGCAAGAAGAAAGAGTGCCTAAAAGATTGTTATCAAAAATATCAAGAAAAAATAACTAGGACATATATAGTTCACATGACATTGTTCCTTCAAGTGCATTATCAACCGTGTTCAAATTATACAAACTCAAAATCTCAATAAAGCCAAGAATTTCACCTAATATGAAGTTGCCACTTATATCCACACACGTTATGCTCAGGTAATGAAAGATCCAATTTGACAAAGTACCAGTAAATTAATTTGCACTTAGTTACGAGGACAATAATAAAGCTTTATTGGACTTTGTCTTTGGCACTTGGCCACTTCATCCATTGTGTGAGAGCTACAAAATTGCCAAATTAAAGGAATTTCTCAACAAAGTGTCAAGAATTTCTCTTGAAAACTTGTTGCTAGATAGATCTAAATGGGTCCAATAGGGCATGCTTCCAATAAAGAATGGAATGCCACCATTAAAAGCATTCACTAAAAGATTAAATCTTGGTATATTTGGAATAATACCACTAATATTTTGTTATAGCTTTCCATGGAAGTCATTATCTAAGTTAAATGACAAAGCTAGAATCGGAGAATAAATGAAATGAACCCACAAAAGAGTTATTTCTAAGATGTAAAAACTCTAAATGGGCATTGTTTTCAAGCAACCAATTGGGGAATGTTCCTGTGAGGTTATTGTAGAAGAAATTGATGACATACAAGTTAGTTTGGTGAGTGAGAAATTGGGAAATATTGTTAAGCCTACAATTTAACATTGCAATAACCTTAAGCTGAAATGTAGGTAATTAGTCATATGAATAGTGAGTTTGGAACTTTAGCTTATGGTCATCACTTGATAATATCAGCACTTTAAGGTTTGTGCAATTGGCAATTGAGTGAAAAGAGACTTGACCCCAAAAAAGATTATTTTTTAGATCAATATACACAAGAGATTTAAGAATAGCAATTAGAAATGATGAAATATCCCTTCAAGTTTATTTAAGGACAAGTCCAAGAGTCTAAAAAATGTCATTTTGCCAAGATAAGTTGGAATAATTCCACTTATATTATTGTCACTAAGATCTAACCCTTGAAAGTTCTTCAAAGTACACAAACTTGAAATAAAAGATGGTATAATATAAAGCATTTTCCAAAAGGGACAAAAGGTGATTGCTATTTTTAAGCATTGGTAAAGTGTTAACAATTACCTTCTTGGGCTAAAGATCCATTTAGATTATTACCAACTAAAGATAAAGCTTTAAGTAAAGTCATTTGTCAACTTTAGCATTTGACAAAATATTATGCTGAGACTCATAGCTTCATGCTAAATTTAACCATAAAGTCCTAAAATTGGTCCAATGTCAATGATGAAATACATTATTCGATGATATAATTATAAACATTTAAAGGTCAAAGCATTGATATATTGCATAAGAGTCAATCCCTTAGCTTTATGAAGTATGCAAAAAAATAAGAAAAGAATATTGGTAGTGAAGCTACATGAACATAGACACTAGTGGTCTAGAATTTTTTTTTCATATATAAAGTAAATTTATATATACAAATATAAAATAACACATATATAGGAAAACTAAAAAAAAAAAAATGATACATTATTTAGTACGAAAAATAGTATTAATTATTTGTAATAAAAAAATTAGAATTATTTTTTAGTAGTTTTATATTTTGAAATCTTTAAATTATTATTTTATTTATTATGCTATCAATTTTTTTTTTTTCAAATAAGTAATGTAACTAGAACTAATACGAGTAGCAATTAAATACAAAATTAAGAATACATAAAATTTATATGGAAAACCCCAAATTAAGGGAAAAGGAAAAAATCCATCAACTCAAAGAAAGAGTACAAAGAAATTATTTGAGCAACTTATTTCACCTTAATAGAATATATATATATATATATATATACATAGGTGTATAATCCCAAGTCCAAATATAATTAGGTCATACTATGAGTTCTCCAAACCATATCAAATAGGATTCTAATCACAAAATTCTAACAATCTCCACCTTGACATGAATTCCAATAAATGGAACAAACTCCAATTTTTGACAAAAAAATCTCTTCATCTCTTCCACAAGACTCCCAAAGAGCACAACTCAACAAGAAGCACCAACCAAGTCCAAACAGTGCCCAAATTTGACAACTAGAAGAGACATGGTCAACATATCAATAGGACTATCATAGGTACTAATTTTACTCACAATAATATCACCATGAGTAATGACATCCTACACAAAATGATATCAAACATCAATATGTTCTATCCTCTCATGAAACATTTGATCTTTAGTGAGCAATATAGCACTATGACTATGACAATAAATGGTGGTAATTGCAAGTATCCACTAAGTTCACAAAATAATCCCTTTAACCAAATAGCTTCTTTAAAAGCCTTAATAATTACCATACAATTAGTCTCATTAGTGAACAATACAATTATAGTTTACAAAGTAGCTTTCCAATTGATAGCACAACCACTAATGGTTAAATCATATCCTATAAGTGATCTTCTCTTGCTAAGGTCTTCAGCATAATCAAAATCAACATATCCACTAAACCCATCTCTAGTTCTCCCAAACTACAAACAAACATCAGTAATGTCGTGCAAATATTTGTAAATCCACTAAATTGCTTTCCAATGCTCCTTACCAAGATTTTCCATCTACTTATTAACTGCATTAACAACATATGATAAATCTAGATATGTATAAACCATAGCATACATGAGAGATCCCACTTCACTAAAGTATAGTACATGTGACATATAATCAACCTTATCATTTGATTGTGAAGTTAAAGAAAATGAAAGTCTAAAATGTGAAGTTAATGGAGTACTAATAGGTTTGACATTCAACATATTGAACTTGTAAAGAACTTTCTTAACGTACACTTTCTAACTTAGGTATAGTTTCCCTACCTTTCTTTCTCTCTAAATCTGTACACCGAGTATCTTCCTAACTACCCCTAAGTCATTCATCCCAAACTCTTTACTAAGTTGAGCTTTTATGTTCTTTATTTCTCCTTTATCCTTGGCTGCTATTAACATATCATCAACATATAAGAGCAAATATACAAATGACCCATCATCACTTGTCTTAGAGTAGACACAATTGTCATAATTACATCTTATAAAACCATGAGTGGTCATAAACAAGTCAAATCTCTTATACCATTGCCTAAATGACTATTTTAGGTCATAAAGAGACTTTTCAATAAGCACACATAGTTTTCCTTTCCTAAAACCACAAAACCCTATGGTTGCTACATGTAGATGTCCTCTTTAAGTTCTCTATGTAAAAATGTTGTCTCCACATCCAACTACTTAAACTCAAAATCATATTTGGCCATAATATCAAGTAAGGTTCAAATTGAACTATGCTTTACAATTAGAGAAAATACATCTATGAAGTATATACTTGGAACCTGATTATAACCATTTACAACCAACCTTGCCTTAAACCTAGTTTTTTTAAACTCCTAATGCATCTTTTTTCCTTTGAACACCCATTTACAGGAAATAATTTTCTTAACTTTAGGTAATCTCACTAAATCCCATGTGACATTCTTATGAAGGGATTCCATCTCCTCTTACATGGCAGTTATCCATCTGCCAGAATCTTCACAATTAACTGCCTTTGAGTATGTATCACTAAAATTAATACCTTCAGCCACATTCAAGGCATAGGTAACCAAGTCAAGCTCAACATACCTTTATGGTGATCTAATTTCTCTTCTAGGTCTATCTTTAGTAATAGAATGTTCTAAAGGCATTAGTGGTAGTGAGGGAGCAACATCAACTCACATCTCTGAGCTAGATTAAGGTGTAAAATTTATTATAAATCCTAAACTAATCTTAAGCTTCACCTATGTATTTGATTTATGCAGATTTGTATCATAAGAATCTTTATAAGGCAAGTTAGTAAGCATAATAGTCTCATCAAAAATTACATTCCTACTAATTATAACTTTACTAATCTCTAGATACCATTGTTTATATCCCTTAACACTAAGCTTATAACCAAGAAAGATACACTTTCTAGATTTAGATTCCAACTTTCCATTATCAATGTGATTGTATGCAAGACATTAAAATATCTTCAAAGTAGAATAATTTGCAAGAGTACTAGACCAAACCTCTTCTAGAATCCTTTTATCAATAGTAGTCAAGGAAGACTAATTCATAAGGAAACACACCATAGCAGCAGCCTTAGCCTAAAAAGACTTGGGTAAGCCAAAATGAGAAAGCATGCAACATACTTTCTCAATCAAAGTCATGTTCATTCATTTTGTGATGTTGTTTTGCTATAAAGTACTGGGAACTTTTAAATGCCTAAGAATTCCTTTTATATTGCAAAAGCTATTAAACTCATTAAAACAAAACACCAATCCATTATCAATGTGAAGACACATTATTTGCTTCCCTATCTACTTCTTAATCATAGTCTTCCACTATTTGAATGTAGCAAATACATCACTCTTTAGCTTTAAGAAGAACACCTAAACTTTTATGGAGATTTTATTAATGAAAATTAGCATATATTGAGAACAAACCTTAGAAGATGGACCCCAAAGGTCATAATGTAAATAATCAATTGTCTCCTTTGTATTGTGGATGCCTTTGCTGAAGCTAACTCTTTTTTGCTTCCCAAAAATGCAATGCTTATAGAATTCCAATTTAGTGGTACTCTATCTATCAAGAAGACCTCTTTTACTTAGTTTATACATTCGTTTCTCACTTATATGTCATAAACACATATACCAAAGTCTAGTAACATCTCTATCTAACAAAGAAGGAGTAGTGACAACTGCATTACCCATAATTGTAAAACCCTGCAAAACATATAACATGACAGGTTGTAAAAGTCCTTTCGTCACAATAAGAGCACCTTTGCTAATCTTTAAAACTCTACCTTCACCAGTATACTTGTACCCATTTAAATCAAGAGTACTCAAAGAGATAAAATTATGCTTTAAATCCAAAACATGCTTGACATCCCTAAGTATTCTAACAACACCATCAAATATCTTAATTATAATTGTTCCAATACTAGCTAATTCATAATGTGTATTATTTCTTAGCAACACAACACCCTTACATATCATTTCATATGTCAAAAACTAGTTTTGATTAGAACACATATGAAAGATGTTACCAAAATCAAGAATCCAATCTTTGTAAGGTTTGGAGTTATCACTAGAAATAGCTAGAAGTTTCTTATCACTAAATGCATCTTCTACAACATTAACTATATCAAAGCTTTTTGATTATTTTTCCTTCTAATTAACGATAGTTTTTAAATTCTTATTCTATAATTTATAGCATTTAGTTTTGATATACCTCTTTTTCTTACAATAGTTATAAGCCTTATTTCTATTTTTTTTTACTTCAATCTGTCTCTTCCATCACTACCAAAAATTCACTATTGTGACCTCCCTCGAACAACAAAGCTTTCTGCTTGACCCTCAAAACCAACCATAAGCTATTTAATTTTATCTTTGGAAAATAAAACATCATACACCTTATCTAGAGTGAGAGTATCACAATTATATAAAATAGTATCTCTAAAAGTTGAACATGAAGAAGGTGGCAAACACAACAAAATTAATGCTAAATCTTCTTCATCTTACTTAACCTCTGTATTCTCTAGATCATATATTATTTCTTTAAAATAAGAGTACAATTGCTACTTCATATGTATCTTATTGGTTAGACATTTCATCATAAATAACTACTCTAATCTTAACCATAATGCAATGGTTGTTTTCTCTTTGAAAACATCTTGAAAATTTTGATTAAATAGACATAGATGAATTTAAGACAGAGCCTTTTTATCCCTGCATTATTTTTCCTCTAGTGGCAAAGACAAAGGCATCTTCTCAAACCCTAATAATGCATCATCTAAATCTAGTTATGCAAGCATAGCTCACATCTTGACCTATCATAGCAAAAATAAGGAGTTGCAATTCAATATTGGAATATCGTATTTCATAGTTACCACTACAAAGACCAAATGTAGTGTTGCTCTAATACCAATTTGTAATCAAAAATAATGTGAATAGTAATAAAATGGAAAATTAAGAATACATAAAATTTATATGGAAAACTCCAAATTGAGGAAAAACCATGTGCAAAAAGAAGAAAAAAAAATCCACTTACTTAAAGAAAGAGTACAAAGAGATTATTTGAACAACTTATTTTGCCCTAACAAAATGCATATGTATTTATATGGGTGTATAATCCTAAGCTTGAATATAACTAGTCCATATTGTGAGCTCTACGGATCAGTTTGAATATGATTTAGATCACCAAATTCTAACTACTTCATAATGTATATTGTTGAAAAAGTTTTCTATTTATAAGGAAAGGCTAAGAATGTTTTTATAAGCAATAGGTGGCTATAATTTGATGAGATTTAGCAAAGGAAAAAATTTATGGGTAACATTAAAAGAAATTGTGAGGATAAAAGAAGTATTTAGTAAGATTAGAGAGATTTTAAGCAAGCATGAGTAGTTTATACAAAATATTAAATTCTTAGTAAATGTGAAGGATACTAGTAAATTGAAGGAAAGATAAGAAAGGATAGAAAAAAAGAAAAAGATTTAGAAATTAAATTTGAACCAAAAACAAATTTAAGGAAATAATAATTTTGGCAGTTTCCATATGAATTAAAAGAAACTTTTCAATAATTACTCTCTTTAAACACACAAAAACTCCATGAAAAAAAGCAAGCAATACATACTAGCATTGTTAGAGAATCGTTGAGTTTATTCCTGGAAAGATCCAAAATTTTTGTGTTCTTCAAACTTGTTAAATCTATAAATATATTAAAGGAAAATAAATTAAGTAAGAGAGAACAATTCAAAATTTTATTGTCAAAGTTACTCTTTACAAGTATTTTCCATTGATGTCGTTTCCTTTAAGGTTCAACACCTCTAACTTTTGCAATCTTGTCAAACTATTAACAATTCTAGTTACATTTAAATCATTCCAACTTAGATTCAACTATTTTAACTACAAGTTTTCCAAAGAAGCTAGTTTTACCAAAAAGAAATTTAAAAAAGTGTGTTACAACAACATGGTACTATGACTCTAAGGGAAAAGAAAAGAACAAAAAAAAAAAAATTCAAAGAATTGTGATACTTGTTGCAGAACTAAATGCCTTCAAATAGTTCTAAGCCAAGATTCAGTGTCCTTAGTGATGTCAGGGTACTTATGAAAGGGTAAGATGCTGCTATTGAATTTATTGTAAAATAAATTCAGTGCTGTCAAATTCTTCAACGACTTAAAATCTGTGTTACATAGAATGTTTCATAGTTATTCCCTCAAATGCATTTATGAATCTACTTATTATATAAAATGAAAGCACCAACAACTCCAAAAGTTTTTAAAAAAATTATCAATATTATTTATCTTTTTTGATGACAAAACAGAAAAAAAAAATAAAATAAAAGAAAGGAAAAGAAATGGAATGAGGAGCTAAAACTTAAGCATACACATTGAAGAGTTATATGATGTCTTTACCTTAGACCTTTGGGGGATCACTGAGCTAGTTATAGCTTAAATCCAACATCTCTAGGTGTTCAATGTCCTTTAACTTTAATGATAGTTTTTGCACCATTATAATATGCTACTATAACTTCATAAGGATATTATCGCCTTAGGTTATTCCCTTGGAAATTAGTCCTCAAAGACATGAGGGCAACTTAAGTTACCCAATAATTATTCCCATGACATGAAAAAACAATTGTTGGAATCAAACACATCAATGTAGGTGGCATTTTGAATGTTGGTGACCTAATGGCATGTATCAGAAATAGCTTGCACTTCCCAAATTGCTGGAAAACCATACTTTACCCACCTTATATTTCATGAGACCAAATTAAGACGCAAATTCTGGTTTGTTCGCCTAAAAGTATTTAAAAAAAAAGGCAAAAAAATCCACAGATGTTGTTACCTGTAATATGGTAATGTTGCAATTGATCAATTGGAGAGAATTGCTATTGAGGAGAAAACAAAGCCTCTACTTTTTCATACTATAGGTGATGGAGAAGATAGCCGACATCTAATGGTAAGGTGTATGCAAAAATAAGTCAAACTCCTTTGCAAGCCAAGTCGAGCATGTGATTCAAGATTGAAACTGGCACCTGCCAAATTGGAAGAGCCGGGTGGCCATACAAAAATTGAAGTTAAACAGTTATATACCACTAGTAATCTGTACTCTACTAGAGTTGGCCATGCACCAAGTCAGCAAGAGTACCGTGCCAGAAAAATCTATGGGAGACAGGATTTTATAGCAAAACATTGATATTTACTTGGACAATAACAAAGTCTGAAAAAAAAGGGGGGAAGAAATCTTGTAAACTTGAGAAAGTCCTGTAACTTACCATATTTGGAGGGAGAGAGACAAAAGAAGAGTTGGACGTAACCATTCAAGTGACACAAATGAAGAGAGGATTTTATAGCAGGGTCCTAGTATTTACAAACATTGATACAAAGAACAGCATTTTTTTCTTAACCCATACTAGTTTAAGACCTTGCACAATGAAGAGCATCTTTTCATGTCTTTTTTTAATAGTGTCACTGTGGTTCAAATTACTTTCCAGGATCTGCTTAAAAATATATTTTGCTAATCAAAATTATGATTTAAAATTAAAAAAGATGAATAGCTAAAAGAATTAAATAAATTAAATAAAAAAAAAAAACATGTTTGATGAAAGACAATACTGTATACATTTTTAAGTATCTATGACCGGGAAAGAGTTTTCAAATCCATTGTGGCTCAATTACAGTTCTTCAAATTGGAAATCTTCTCAAAACTTGCTAGAACAATTTTCTTGGTTATGAAAAAAATCCCTTGAATAAGTGCAGAATGATTATGTTTCTGCCACCTGCAATAACCACCTGCAATGAAAACAAGAGGCAAAAAAGGAAACGTAAAGAAGCATAATATATACCATGATTCTGGTAGTAATCACTAAACCAATTCTGATTCAAGTCTAGATTGTGCAACTCCTCAAAAGGAAGAAACAAGGACACATTTAGAAACTGCTCATCCCCTGGTTCCAGGCTAGTGTTGTTGAGAAAGAGCACAATCACTCAGCCTGTGGTGCTATTACACTTGACTTGTTCCCAGCTGCAGCAGTCAGACAGACAGATTGTCAATCCAGGAAGGAAGCACAAGCTCTGTCCTCACCCCATTTGACTCGAATTAGTCCCTGATACTTAATAAACCCAACATTCCCTCCAATAAGCAACTCTCATAACCACTTAAGCATGTTAAATTGATCAGAACCCACAACACATATTTCCTGGAAGAACAGAACTCCATTGTCATGCAGATTAACAATCACAAAAAAGAAAATCCAAAAAGTTCCTTAATTTTTGCACAAACCATTCTAATTGCCAAGGCACCTATATATAGAACAACATATGAAAAGGAGTCAATTTTTTAATGCCAAACTCAGCTCCACATGTCGTGTCATAAAATGAGACCAAATGAGAAGCATCATTGTTAAATCGGTGTAGTAACACCCCTGTGGTGCCTTTGGACCCGCTCCTCCTTCTCTTCTAACACCTGATACGCTAACCACTAAAGCTGTTATAAAAAAAAAAAGAAAAAAGTCATGAGTCTCTTCCTAGTTGATAAAAACAGTAATTAGAGTTAAATGGGTTAGTTCATTCTTTACTTCTAATACCATTCACAGGGTACAAAGTATTCTTAAAGAATTGAACTCATAACTATAAAAAAACAGAAATTTTAATTGATATCTTATATTTTACTATATAAAATGACCCATTTATATGATTTCTTATCTAAGAAAAATATTTTTATTCTCTTTTTTCAGTTTCTTTATAATTCATTTTTATATCGATTTTTAGATTTAATTTTATTAGATAAAATAAAATGGATTATATTTAAATTCTAATTCTTTTAAATTCCTCTAAATTATAAGTTCAATTCTAAATGTGTTAAAAAAATTGATACGTGAGTTTTTTTTTTTCTTCTTTTTTGAAGTTAATTATTAAATTTTAATAATATACAGTTTTTATTATTTTAATCTCTAAAATTTTATCATTTTAGTTATATATTTTTATTTTTTTAATTTATTTTTTTATACTTATCTTTAGTTATAAGATAAACTTAATTTATTCCAAAAATTTTCATTTACTTTCACTTGATATCAAATGTTTTTTTACCTTTTTTGTTCTCATTTATATCTAATTTAGTTACTTAATCTAATGAAATTGTGAAATCTATTGATATAAAAAAGATTTTTAAGAAAATGTAATAGAGTTTATTTTTGTAAATTGGGATTTCACCAACTACAAAACTAAAACTCTTTCTATAAAAATGAGTTATAAATTGTAGAATATTTTCTAATTTTGTATTCAAAGAAAACCTTAACTTAAAGCATAAATAATAAAGCTAATGTTCATGATATAATGGAGACTTGGATTTTTTCTAAGCATGTCCAAAACTTGAAAGGAAGAAATTAAGGAAAACATTTCCTAAAAGATAGGTATTCAAGACTTGACTTATAACTTCTCAAATTTCTGCAATAACATAGTCTAAAAAGACACCATGTCTATATTACTATAAAAATATATATAATACAAACAAAAAATAAATAAATAAATCTTGTAAAAAATAATGTAGTAGTTTAGAAAATCCAATGATATACCACAATTACTATAGCAAGTAATACTCTAAAATGTGATAATAAAACAAATTAAAGTATAAAAATAAGACTAATTTTCAAGTCTAGAAAAATTATACAAAAAAGATAAATATATTATTATTACAAATAATCACAATGTAACCTATAAGAAAAAGAAATGAGAAGGAAGAAAAATTGGAAACATCAGCTAACCAATAATGATAAAGTATAAATATCTGTTCACATAAATTTTTCTTTGGAATAAACTTGCAACATAAATCTAACAAAATATATGATTTTATTTTGAAAAATTGCATTAGATGTGAACATATAAAAAAAAAAAAAAAAGGAAATTCAGATATCTAAATATATAAAATGTCTTGTCAGATCAGATAATAGTGTAAAAGCATTAACACGATTTCTTAGGATTTTTTTTCTTGTGTCTTTAAAAGAGACAAAGTGCAAAGAAGAGAGAAATGGTTTTCATAAACAAAACAGCCCACAAATGGGATTATATAATTATATGAACGGAGTAAGGCCATTTAAAAGTTTTTTGAGTACGAAGGATTAATAATTTTATTTATTAGAAAATGAAATAAGTGTAAGAATACTAAAAGGTGATCATTAAATCCATAACTACTAAGAGGAGTCATTAAGAAATAATGAATAATGTGGAAATCATATGGAATGGAAAGAGAAGTGTCTCACTTGACACACCAATGTTACAGGCTTAATAAATATCTATACATATTTGTACTAAAAAAAAATTAATACATATTTATTTTGCTCTCCAATTTAATTAAAGTCTTTATGTCTCTCCTATTTACAAGTTACAACTATTTGAAAATTAGAATTCTCTACTTTACCTTTTACAAATTATCTCTAATTCTCCTTTTTTTTTTCTTTATTAGGGTTTCAAGTTAACTATATGAATTCTCAATATTGCACATCTTTCATTCACTTGGTCCCTAAAGTTCTAACTTTTCAGTTATATCTTTTTATTTTTATTTTACTTGTTTTTTGTTTGGCTTATACTAAGTGATGAAATAAACTTTTTCTATCTCAGAATTTTTATTTTACTCTCATTTTATTTTGTCAGATTCAAACTTTATTTTTGGTCATCCAAATAGTAGGACTCGTGAGTTATTTTAAACACCATTGTAAGATATGCTTAAGACACTTAACATAAGTACTTGCACTTGCCTTTTGTTGCGAGACTTTTAATGTCAAGATTCTTTGCTCCTAGTTTGTACCATTTGAACGTTATTTTGGTTGATGAGTTGGAATTTTGAGGTGAAATGTAACGCAATCGTCTCTTTAACAAATAATTCTTATTTTTTGGCCATTATGGCTCTCGTGTATATCTAACTAAGCAATTTGACCAAATGAAACCATGAAACCTTGTTACAAGGAAGACTTCCATGTCCAAATATAATGGGCCTATTCTATAAATTTGGAATATTTAAATGCAACTTCTCATAGCGATTAGGCATGACTCCAGTTTGCTTTGGTTTGATTTCAATTTCAATTCCAAGACTGAGGGGAGCTTGTTACAAGTTCAGTTTGAATCGCCAATTTCAATTCTAATTCTAATTCTAATCCAGTTCTTGGATCCAATTTGGCTATAACGTTGCGGATACAGTTCATGTCAGTTCCTGTTCAATCCAGTTCATAACCACTGGTTTTCTGAAAATTTTGAAATATTTTAACATTTTAATGAATAAAATTCATGTAAACTATTATATTAAAAGTAATTTTAACCAATTTAACTGTTTATCTTAATTTTTCAAAAGGAATTGACAGTTCAACTGGCTGACTTTGGTTTGGTTTGAAACCACTGGTTTAACCAGGGATTCATAGTTCCTAGAAGAGCAAAACCTTAACCAGACCGCCCCTCCCCACAGCTCCAGTTCAAATCAAGACCCACCACTAGAAGAGAGTTCTACAACGGGTTCAAATATTGAGATGAAAGAATGCAAGTAAAATGTCAAAAGAGATGCAAGTGCAATGAGGACCATCCAGCAGGCTGTGAGAAAAATTATTTTTCCTAGAATCATTAGTGTCAAAAGCCAAAGATGCTTGAGACATATTACAAAAGGAATTCAATGGCTCAAAACTTCAAAATATGTGGAGACAATTTGATAAGCTTTCTATGAAAGAAAATGAAAGCATCAAAGGTTTCTATTTAAGATTTGCTGAAAGTAGCAATCACATCAAGAGCAGCATTGACAACATTCATCAAAAGAAGGTCATAAAACAAATTCTACCAAGTTTAACTTCTAGTTTGAGCATATCGTTACAGTTATTGAAAAGACAAAAGATTTGTGAAAAGCTATAATGCACTACGAGCAAAGAATGGGCAACTTTTCGAGTCAATTGCTGGAGTAACCATTACAATCCAGAATCAAAATTAATGAGACACGACTGTCAACAATGGAGGAAGGGGCACATATCGAAATCAGAATCAGCAAGGACAAGAAGATTGCTGCAGAGGACAGATCAAAATCAAGGCCAACAGAGTGCATAGTCTTTCATTTCCATAGACTTCAGGGAGCAAAAGGTACTTTCTTTTGTTTGTTGATGATTTTATCAGGACAATATGGAAATATTTTTTGGAGCAAACCTTGGAGGCCTTCATCCAAATTCCTTCAATTCAAAGCAAAATTGAAGAGAGAAAGCGACCCAGAAATAAAGCACTTAGAATGAATTGAGGTGGACGACTCATCTATAAACCATTCCTAGGGTATTGCAAAGACAAAGGAATCAAGAGAAAATTGGCCATTAGGTACAATATGCAACCAAATGGTGTAGCATAACGTAAGAACCATGCTATTATAGAGATGGCAAGAAGCATGATTAAAGGAAAACAACTTTCCAACAAGTTTTTGGTTGAAGCAACCAAACACTGTCAAAAAGGAAGTTGCAAGTGAGTCATCTTAAAGTTTTTGGTTGTGTTGCCTACTGTCACGGGACGAGTTTGCGGACACTCTAAACCTGTGCAGTACTAAACAACTTTAGGGGGAAGTTGCTAGTAAGCCTAAAGAGAGAGAACAAAGACTAGAGAGGCTTTAGAAGTATATTTTACTTCAAGAATGGAGTCTGTCGCGGGGTCATTACTTTCTCCCCAAAAGGCAGCCTGTTGGGGTGTGCAGCACACCCGCTTATATGGCCCAAGATCCCCCTCTTCCTTGACAACGTGGGAGTGGCACGGATAGGGAACAACCAGTTACACTACGCTCATATTCCTTCTCAAAACAGAGAGAAGTTTGATGAAAAAGGAGAGTAATGCATCTTCCTTAGGTATGGTGATGAATCTAAAGGATATCATCTGCTTAACCCAACGACAAGCAATGGTGATCTCGTTGAAGTAGCAAACCCAAAAATGCCAAGCCTGACATCTTCATTTCAAATTTCTTCCGATTCAGAATCACCACCAAGAAAGGTGCGTAGACTCAATGAACTACATGAAACTTTTAATGCTGACAAGGGAACCACAATTTTGAAGTAGGTGCATAAAAAGACGAATGGAACAAGGCAATGGGCAAGGAGATCAAGATGATTCAAGAAAAATACACATGGAACCTAGTAGACATGCTAAAAGATAAACTTGTGATTGACCAATCTACAAAAGATAATTTGAGGAAGACAGCTCAATTCAGTAAACCAAGGCTCATCTTGTTGTGAAAGGCTATTCACATCAACCCAACCCAACCCAAGGTAGACTTTCATGAGAGAATTGCACCAGTTGCACAAATGGAGACAAAAAGAAAATTTCTTGCATTGATAGTTCAAATAGAATTAGAAGTTTTTCAAATAGATGTAAAATCAGCATTGTTGAATAAAGAACTAGGAGAAGTGTATGTGGAGCAATCTGAAAGCTATGTGTTTATTGACTCCATAAGGCTTTATATGGACAGAAGTAAGCACCCTGTGCAGGGAACAGCAAATGATAATAATTCTCAGCAAAATAGATTCCAAAGAGCCCAAGTGAAGCATCTATTTACCTAGAGGTACCAATGATATTCTTTTTGTTTGGCTATATTGCATGATTCGATTTATATTGGTATTAACCTAGAGACAATTAAAGAAATTAAAAGTGCTATGATAAAAAAATTTAGATGACTGCCTTGAGACTCATGAAATATTTTATGGGAACCCAACTTAAGCAAACTAAAGGAGAAATCTTCATTCCTCAAGAAAAATATGCACAAGACTTGCTCAAGAAATTTAACCCATGAAATTGCAAACCAATGTGAACACTGATGCCCCTAAATGAGAGATTACATCAAGATGGTAGACCAGAGAGAATATCCAAGCATGTATCAATGTCTCGTGGGTTCATTACTTTATTTAATGAATACATGATCAGATATCGCGCAATCAGTAAGTCTCATTTCTAGACTCATGAGTGAACCTAGATGACTTCATCATGCAGCAGCCAAAAGAATTTTGTGGCATCTCTAATAAACTAAGAAGCTGTGAATTAAATATGTGAAAGCATCCAAGAAAAAGTTTGAGAATTTACTGATAGTGATTGGGTAGGATCACCAGATGAGAAAAAGCACATCAGGATGCCTATGCGCCTTGGAAACCAAGCTGATTTCTTGGATTTCCAAAAAACAAAAGGTAGTTGCATAATCATCTGCTGAAGCAGAATACGCTGTAGCTACTAATGTGGTTTGTAAAGCAGCGTGGTTACTATAAATACTATCAGATTTGCAGCATGAAGATCCAATAATCATCTAATGCGATAATATGTCGATGATAGCCATGACAGGAATCCAGTCTCTCATGTATATAAAAGGCACATCAAACTGAGTCATCATTTCACACAGTCAATAGAGGAGAAGTTATAAAGGAGTTTGTCAATACAAATGATCAACTAGCAGATATTCTTACGAAAGCAGTTACAAGAGAAAAGTTCAAAAGGAAATTCAAATTTACAAATTGAGGGAGGTGTTTATTTGTAATTGTGGTCAAAGTTAAAGACTGAAGCGACCAGAAAATTCCAAAAAATCTTCAATGATGAAGGAAAGGAACCTCAATGCAAGCTCATCAACAGTTGTAATCGTAATTTAGAGAGTTCCAAAAATCATATCAACAAAATAATATAAAGCCAAAGAAATTCAAGTTGTGAAGGCCACAAAGAAAACTATATACAGACAAGTATATTATTGGCTTCAAACATGAGAAATTCAAGAATTATATGTAGTAGCAGCAGCAGCCACTCTGCTTATACACACAAATATATTCACTTTGTTTTCTCTGTTTTTTGAAAGTTTCCAAAAGTTTCCAATTTATATTTAAAGGTTACTCTTCATTCAATTCCACACTTGACATAGCAGAAACAGTGTTAATAAGTCTACAAAATATGTAAACAAGATTTAGCAAACTAGCAAACACAGATTTCCCAAGTAACAAAAATTCATGTCATCAACGTGAACTAAGCCCCAAACAAAAGGATTGGTACATAAACTACATCAAAGAACCAAAAAACTAATCTACTCCAACACAACCCATCAAAGGACTATGAAGTAGTCTATCCAAGAAATAGCCCTTAAAATTGACATGGGACTGTACAAAAATTTATATGAGAACTAAAGTTTAAGTGTATTATATTCCATTTTAGAGGTAGCTTTACCTCTGAGCAGAATTCCTTGTCCACGACACCAACAGTCGCCCCAAGATGGTGAGCTCCAACAAGCATAAATGCTAAGATCCATATCAACTTTTCCAGCATTTGCATCAGGAAAGCTTCCTGAGCAAGAACCTGATAACGTGAACAAAGTTATAGATTTCCTTGACTGCATTCATAACTCTGTCAGAATCCTGATTACGGTATACTTGCAAAAGTAATTACTTCAAGCTTTTTAGCTCATACGGGTGAACCCAGATCCCCCACAGCACCCTGACACATCAAAGAGGTAAGACATCTTCTGAATTTCTAATAGAATTAATCCAAAATTGCAGTTCTTAATGCTTCCAAAGGCATATTTTAAAGTCCGCACTGACTAACATTTAGCCCAAATATGATAGTTGAATTCTTTGATTAATATCTAATGCACACCCAATCCCTATCAGACTGAAAGCTTAAGTTACAAAATAAAGTTGCAAGAAAGAAAGCATTCCAGCTTTAAAAAGGCCTAAAACTAGCTTCAAGGACAAAAAAGAGAAAGAGAAGTTTAGTTTAACCTGCAAGAAAGCAGTTCCAGCAGATGCCTGTCTTCCATGTGCAGCAGTCAACCCCTCGGGATTGGTATCCATCTTACCATCAACAGGAGGTTCAACAAGCTTTGAAACAGCAAATATAAGCTAGCACTTGGTCCACATCAACAAGACCTTTGCTTTGCAACCATGGTTCCAACATACAGTTTTAGGAAAAAATCAAATCTGCTAGATTGTCAACGTCCACTTATCACAGCCCAAAAGGATATTGCACAACCATCTAAACAAAGAAGGCACAATCATTTCCATTGCAAGTTCAGCAATTTGAAAGAAAATTATTTCAAATGGTAGGTTGCAATGCCAACACTTGCAGTCAATCACAATCATTGCACCTAATACAGAAGCAAATGCCTACATGAAGGAGTGTTTGTGGATCGGATTGGGCAGTTTGAAAAGAAATTCTACATCCAAACCACTAACTACTGTTTTTTCAAAATCTCAATCCACAACCAAACCACAAACCTTCTTAAACCACCCAAACCAACAAGAAAGTTGCAGATTGGTTGTGGGCAGTTTGGGTGGTTTAAGCTTTTTTTTTTTATTTCAGCTAAGTAAAATGCTACATAGTAATGAGACACAATAGACAAATGAAATCTTATAATTCATATATATAGCATTAAGAAAACAATTAAACCAACAAAAAAAAAAAAATTTATTTCTATAACTTCAGAGTTTACATGACAACAAGATTATAATAACAAAAAGTGCCTTCAAAGTTACTCATACTTAACAGAAATAGGTTATTTTCCAATAATTTCTGAAAAATACATAATAAAAACAAAAATTAATAAATTGGACAGACAAATAGATGCACAAGGACTTTGAAAATAGAAATTAAAAGAGTAAAGATATACCTTTAGCAGCATTTTCAAATTTCTCAACATCTTCTAGAGCTTGTTGAGTTGAATCATCATCCCAGAGCCAATTTTGAGCATAAACAAGTGCCTTTACCATTTGTGGAGCAAGTGAACTTCTAAATGGATCAAGAATATGAACACTGGTGCTAAAAACTGATTTGAATTAACTGTTGAAATAGGAATTGCTAAAACATCTCTTGCCATGCTAGGGATGATTGGATGCTTTGCACACTTGCCCGTCCAACAATTTAATAAGTCAAACTTGTCATCTCTAGACTCAATTGGTTCAGCCAAGTAGCAGAGAGCCTCTGATTTACTTTTCAAGATATCCTCAGACTGTACATACTTGTTAAACTGAGAAATCATCCATTGATTAGTATCCTCATCATCATTACCAACACTAACAGATTTATGAGATGGAGGTGCTTACTCACTTAAACTAGAAATCATAATCACTTCATTGTAGTTCTCAAACAATCTCAAAAAAGTTACTTCAACCATTTCAACCATTTTCTTGGAAATTTCAGCTTCACAAATTTGTTCAAGGCAAAACTTCACATATTGAAGCTTCAAGCGAGGATCCAAAAGTACAGCAAATACAGTAACTTATTTACACTACTAAAATTGTTCTAATACTTTTCAAACTTTTCCTTCACTTTCTCCGTCATCTTTTTCAACCCTTCATCTTGAATCTTTGACTTTTTTATTAACTTAGAATGAATTCTACCAATCTCATTAAAAAAGAAGTTTGAAGTTACAAACAAAAGACCAGAAAATCGCAAGGTGGCATCATAGAAAATTTTCAAGAAACTCACAAGACACCTAACAGTGGACCAATCCTATACATTGGATGGTCCCTGAATCTTATCACCATCAAAATAAGACAATAATTTGGGATCTATTTCCTTTAGCAGCTCAAAAGCTTTGACAAATTTTTCAGCTGCTTCCAACATCATAAAGGTTGAATTCCATTTAGTATCAACATCCAAACACAACAAACTTTTTCTTTCAATTCAAGAAAGTTTAATAGCCTTCTTAAAATGTTGCAATATACAAGGAGAGGAAGGCATATACCTAATTACAATCCTAATCCTCTCAACAGAAATTGAATGCCCAAGTAACCCTTCTTTCACAACAAGAATTAGGATATGTGCACTACAACGAACATGAAAAAAGTCATGGTCCAAGATTGAGTGCCTCCAATCTCTAGTCTTTGTTTTTAAGTGCTTGATAGCTAGATCATTAGAGCTTGCATTGTCACTTGTTAAAGTCAAAAGCTTAGTTATGCCCCAATCCAAGATACATAACTCAACAGTCTTTCCTATGATTACACCTTTATAATTGAAAACCTGACAAAAATTTATAAACTTTTTGTTTAATTTCCAATCATCATCAATCCAATAAACAATCAAACACATAGAATTAAAATTTTGAATTGAAGTCCATGTATAGGTGGTTAGGCATACAAATCTCTCCTTAAGGACTCTCTTTAATTGGCATACACATCTCAGCCCCACATTCTAAGTTTCTAAGTTGGCATATTTGACATGGACTTCAACTCCTAATAACAGTGATTATACTTAATCTAATCATCAAATCAATAAATATGGAGACAATGAACAATAAAAATACAAATTAAAAAAAAAAATGGAGAGAGATGTAAAAAATCCAAATGAACTCAAGATGACAAGATAATGCAAAATAAGGCAGCAATCAAGACACTATCTATCACTTACTAGAAAAAGGAAGAACTGAAATGAAAAACAAGAGACAAGGAAGAAGAACAAAGTGGTGGGCTGACAAACAGTAACAAGGAAGCAGCAACAAAGAAATGAGACAGTAACAAGGAAATGAGGCTGCGACAGAGGTTCTTTTCTTATAACATTATCCATCAAATGAACTTTTGCCTTTTTGTTTTTGTGGGAGCAACGGGGCCTTTTGCATTTTTTGCTTTTGGATGTGCAGTTTATATATATAGCTTTTAAACTATATATAAAAATGTCTGTAGTTAATGGCCATGTCTCCTTGCAGTCAAAGTTGCCGGCTAAAAGAATATTCCGAGCAACTAAAATGTACCCGAGCCTCTAACGAACCCAACTAGTGAAGTCTAACGCAGACAGGCCATTTTTGCGCCGCAATGTTTATAGGTCATGGATGGGACGACTTAGATTACGAGTATCAGGGTGAAGAATATCCGTACCTACACTTGCATTGTTTTCACTTCTTTTTATCTTCTTCTTTGTTTTTTTTTTTTTTTAAATAATAATTTAATTTATTTAAAAATTATTCCTCATTCCCACCTATGTTTGATGTGGAATTGTTTATCTCACCTACCATTTGATCTTGACAAAAATCAAAAATCCATTAGCATGGGGTCGTGTCCTTTATGTTATTATTATTATTTTATTAAGAAATTAGTAAATTATTAAATATATAATAAAATATTTTTCTTTATTTTGTATAAATTTTACACTAATTTTAAAATTAAAATTTTATATTTTTTTTTTTGTAAGGATAAACATAACATCACATGAATATAATACAAATGCAGGACACGTGCAAGAAGGTCAAGGTGAAGGTCAAAAAATGAATGCTGTCATTCCCTAAAACACACGCCGTCTATGATTACTAACAACTTCAAAACACCGCCCGTATCTTTTGTCTCATATGTACATTTCCTCACATAATTCAAAGTCATTAAAATTCAAGCTTTACCAGGTCAAAGTATGGTTCGCGAAAACTAATTTTGTTGTGGTTTCAGTTCACATTTTTTTGGCTCTTTGACTTGTTGACTAAAGGGATGATGTGCTGGATGGGACAATGGCAAGCGCCTGTGCATGATCATTTTTGAATTTCTTAATTTGGCAAGTGGAAAGTGGTTGGTGGAAATAATCCTCAGGCGGCGAGGTGAAGAAGTGTAATAAACTTTAGAAATATTATTTTTTATATATTTTTGATAATTTTTTATTATTATTATTATAAAAATATATATAAATAAAAAGTAAAAATTAACAACTAAAATTTGTAAATTATATTTGTTGTGAAAAATATTTAAATTAAAATTTTATTTTTTGGTATTTTACTTAAAATTATATCTCTTCTTAATATTAAAATTCAAAATTGAAAATAAAAATTTAATATTAAAATATTTTTTAAACAACATATTAATTATATTTTAAATATTTTATAATTTAGTTTTATATCAATATTTTATTTGTCAGCTCGAGAGGAGACCAACAGAAAATTCAGCACACAGACAGACATGGATAACTCTATATGTGTATTAGAACACCTGCATTTGTCAAGTGCAAGAGCATCCAATACACGTGGATAATGCCACAAACAATTTTTCAGTAGAGAATCTGAACATATTTTGCCATATCATTATGAGGATGGCTAAGACTTCTTGTGAAGGACTGGACTATGATTTTAATTGTGATTGAGAGCAGGTGGGGGGATGTCATAAAGGGCTATCTCTTTTGTGAAACCTAAGGTCACTAGGCCTGCCAGATGACCCAAAAGGGAATAACCAGGTTTCAACTTTAACTAACTTGGCTCAGAGGAATAAGCATGCAGTATAACCATTTTTGTTTTGCCTACATTTCAGCAAAGAAGAAACTGGTTCTTATGTATGCTGGCATAATTCCGGAAGCACTAACTTTGTTAGGCACATCTGCATTTATGAGAAGTTGGAACTGCATAAAGCTTTCACCTGTTGGGTTCAAACAGAAGTCATGGAGGACCAATTTTCATTTCACTCAAGATGCTTCCTCTCCATTGTCACCAATCAATGCATTCGAATCAATACCCTCATTAAAGGCATAGCTCAACTGCATCATTTTGCAATTCTATAACAGAAATTGATTCCAATTTTCACGTAGGGTCCAATATAACATCAGATTTCATGGATCTAAGCAGACCTTTATGACTGATTTCATAAGGATAATTTTTGTGTATATCTAAATGTGCCTACAAATTAATTACTAGTCTGCTGACATAAGTCTATTTACAATAATTACAATATGCTTTTAGGTTATTAAAGTTCATAATCTCACGTAGTACTCTTTTGTGTAAAGCCAATTCTTTTTTCTGCCTTGGCTCTTTTAATTTCTTTATTTTTTGACTTTTATATTATGAGATTGAAATTAAAATCCCAAATCCAGAAGTAAAAGTCTGTGTAATGATTATTAATAAAGCACTCTGACGCTGAAAAGCCTAAAATCTGTGTTTCCTTTCTCTCTCAGCTTTCCTCTCGCCGTCATCTCCATTTACGGTTATTGCAAATCACCGCCATTGTCCTTGCGGTCTCCGTTGCCACCACCGTCGAATGCCAGCCACCAGCGCCATCGTCGGCCACTGCTGTTCCTGCTGCAAATATTACTAAATTTGTTGCAAATATGTATTGTGAGTTACTAAATTTATATTAATAATTTTTTTAAATATATATTTTTAATTAAAAATTTAAAAATATAAATATAATTTTTTAATAATAAAAATATTATTACGATGTAATAATATATAATTTAATTTTTAGATTTAAATATTTATTTTAATGATAATTTAAATTAAAAATTAAATTAAATTAAAAATTTATTATAATAAAAATTTGAATTAAATTTAATTTAAAATTTAATTATTTAGATAAATTTAAATATTTATTTTTATATAAAAATATATTATATAAATTATTTATATAATTATAAATTATTAATATAAATATTTATCAATTATTATTAAATTATTTAATTATATATTTATTTTATTATATTAATAAAATTATAATATTTTTTTATTAATATTATTAAAATTATATTATTAATATATCGAATAAAAAAATAATTATTATAATAAATTTAAATTAATATATAATTTATTAATTTACAATAATTATCATAATATTCTAACCATTTTGTTGGGGCGGGATGGGATGGGGTTTGGATTCGAAGCGATGTGTAAGATAATGATAAAAATCATATCAAGAATGCACGAATTTCTTTGGGAACATGGCGGATTTGACGTGGTACCATAAAATTTCACATGATTTGCATAATGCTTTTCGATTGAATATTAAGAATCTGAATCAACCCCTTTTCAGAATTAGGATAAATATGAATATCTCAACGTCAAAAATGTCTTGCCAATGAGTTCAAACGGTACGTCCAAAGCTAGACAGCCATGTCTCCTTGCAGTCGAAGTTGCCGGCTAAAAGAATATTCCGAGCAACTAAAATGTACCCGAGCCTCTCACGAAGCCAGCTAGTGAAGGCTAACGTTGACAGGCCATTTTTGCGCCGCAATGTTTGATAGGTCATGGATGGGACAACGTGGAAAAAGGACGTTCATTCAAAAACTCCGAACCACAATCGTCCGAGCCAACCCATCTAGAGGGCGTTTTCGTCATTTCGAACAGTCCCAAACGCCTATAAAGTAGATGACATCCTCCTTCCTAATAACATACAGCGCCTTTGTCAATCGTCGGAACAATCAATTTCCTCTCTTTTCTTTGTCTCTCAAGGTATTTTATATTTTATTTTAAAATTTTTTATTTATTTTTCAATTAATTTATTATTTGATTATTCTGGAGTCTCTGTGTTTTGTAAATTACGATTAGAGATCGTCGGCTGATTTCAATTTTTGATTTTTCTAGGGTTTTCTTTTTCTTTTTCTTTTCTCTCCATCGTCGAGATCTATTCAAGAAAAGAAAACTTGTTTTTTTTTTTTTGTTCTGATCTGTGAACTTTGCTAGTAATTCTTTGTTAATCGGCTGCTCAATTTAACGATTTCTCGCTTTGACGGATCTGGATCGATCTTTGTGAGAATTGGAATTGGATCGATTTTTTTGGGGGTGGGGGGGGGTATCAATCGTTCTACGTGAAGCGTTTGTGAATGATAATCCGTGTGTGTTTTTCAAATGATTTGTCTCCTGATTCGACATTTTTGAATTATAGTTGTCCAAGATAACCTTATCTTGTTTTTATGTGTGTGTGGGCATGTGCGCGCGCGTGTTTTTTTTTTTTTTTTTTTGTGTGTTAGGATTGTGTTGTGGATTCGCAAAATCTAATGTTTATTATGATTTAACAGATGCAGATCTTTGTGAAAACTCTTACTGGCAAGACAATCACCCTTGAGGTCGAAAGCTCAGATACCATCGATAATGTCAAGGCCAAGATCCAGGATAAGGAAGGGATCCCGCCTGACCAGCAGAGGCTGATCTTTGCTGGAAAGCAACTTGAGGATGGTCGGACCCTGGCTGATTATAACATTCAAAAGGAATCCACCTTGCACTTGGTGCTCCGTCTTCGTGGTGGAATGCAGATTTTTGTGAAAACCCTCACTGGCAAGACAATTACCTTGGAAGTTGAGAGCTCTGACACCATTGACAATGTCAAGGCCAAGATCCAGGACAAGGAGGGCATACCACCGGACCAGCAGAGGTTGATCTTTGCTGGAAAGCAGCTTGAAGATGGCCGTACCCTTGCAGACTACAATATTCAGAAGGAGTCTACCCTTCATTTGGTGCTTCGTCTTCGTGGTGGCATGCAGATATTTGTGAAGACTCTCACTGGAAAGACAATTACCTTGGAAGTTGAAAGTTCTGACACTATTGACAATGTCAAGTCCAAGATTCAGGACAAGGAGGGCATCCCACCAGACCAGCAGAGACTTATTTTTGCGGGAAAACAACTTGAGGATGGTCGCACCCTTGCAGACTACAATATCCAAAAAGAGTCTACCCTTCATTTGGTGCTTCGTCTTCGTGGTGGAATGCAGATATTTGTGAAGACACTCACTGGAAAGACAATCACCTTGGAAGTTGAAAGTTCTGACACTATTGACAATGTCAAGGCAAAGATCCAAGACAAGGAGGGTATTCCACCAGATCAGCAGAGGCTGATTTTTGCTGGAAAGCAACTTGAGGATGGCCGCACTCTTGCAGATTACAACATTCAGAAGGAGTCCACTCTTCATTTAGTCCTTCGTCTCCGAGGTGGTATGCAAATTTTTGTCAAGACACTTACTGGAAAGACAATCACCTTGGAAGTTGAAAGCTCCGATACCATTGACAATGTCAAGGCCAAGATCCAGGATAAGGAGGGCATCCCACCAGATCAGCAGAGGCTGATCTTTGCTGGAAAGCAGTTGGAGGATGGACGCACCCTTGCGGACTACAACATCCAAAAGGAGTCTACCCTTCATTTGGTGCTTCGCCTTCGTGGTGGGATGCAGATATTTGTGAAGACACTCACTGGAAAGACTATTACCTTGGAGGTTGAGAGTTCAGACACGATCGACAATGTGAAGGCAAAAATTCAAGACAAGGAGGGTATCCCACCAGATCAACAGAGGCTCATCTTTGCTGGGAAGCAGCTTGAGGATGGGAGGACCCTTGCTGATTATAACATCCAGAAGGAATCCACCTTGCACCTTGTCCTACGCCTTCGTGGTGGTTACTAAGTTGTGGAACTCTCTGCTTCATTCTTCCTGTTGTGTTCTATTTGATGGCCAATGTTAAAGTTCTTGAATAAGGCTAAAAACTTTTCTAGACTCAATGTTGTGGTTAGTGGCTTCTTGTTCTATGCTTTTAAGACCTTGGATAAGGTCTTTTTTCAGCTTCTTCGTATTTAAATGGCCTTCTAATAGGTCACTAGTCATTTATGTTAATAAAGGCAGTTTATTTCAATTATGAACTTGTTACTTTGTGATGATCAACTTCAAGTAGAATCATTTTGTGCCACAAATGCAGTATTTGCGTTCATGTGTCCTAGTATTGCCCTTTGGATCTGAGTTGATAATTGGGTAAACCATTTAATTGTTCCTTCTGTTTACTATGATTCTTTGATGCATTGAAGTGAACCAAGGTGAAATTGGACCTGCCAAATTTGTAATATGTACTAGGATGTTCCATGGACAAGCTTGAGTTTCTGTTCTGCTATTTACAATATGATTGTTCCTTCTCGGAATGTATTTATCATCCCACTAATGCAATTGCAGTTTCTTAGCATACAGATTGGACAATAAAATGTTGTCTTACAACATGTTTAGGTTGCAGCCTTCAGATGCTATAAGCCTACGCTACGTCTTACGGCAGAAAATGTCCAGCGACAACACGAAGAGGATGAACATGAACCCTATCTGGTTTGGTAATTGTGACATCATCTTCTCTACAGACAAATTCTTATCTACAGAGTGCATTCCCCATATTGCTAGGCTCTTAGCTAAAGCCTAAGGTCATAGAAGACACAGCGACTGGACCCTTTGGTAATTTCCTCTTTGCTGCGAAGACATGGATCAGATCTTGAATTCCTGTGAATGCCACCAAGAATTCTGCTGCATCAACAGGGATTAACACCTTCTTAACCGCCAACTCCAATGCCTTAAACCTGATAAACATTCGTACAAATTTTCTGCAGTCAGTAGTACTAACATTTTTTTATGACTAAAATAAAAAAAAAAAACATTTTTGTACTTAATCGAGAGATGCAAGAGGAGAAAAGCAGAAGGTACAAGGGGAAATAAAATAAAAGGACACGACAGAAAGCTCACTAAATTAGATGCTGTTACACATTTTGTTCTAGAGTAGTGAAATACAAAGTTTAAACTGTGAAAAGAACCTGATGTATTTCAGATAGGATTGCAGTTGTAAGCAAAAAGGGAAGAAAAAAATGTGGACCTGAGTTGATTGGCCTTTATGATGACACTTTCAATCTTCTTGAACTCAGCCTGAATGCAACTCAATGTAGCAGCACCTGATTGATTATGATTGACAGGAGCAAAGGGAAGGTGAAGGACACATGTGGCCTGAAGTTCAGTCATTTCTCCATCAATTATAGCCTCTTCAATGCGGATTTCATGTATAAGCTGAGAGAGGAGCTTATCGATCTCGTTGGAGTTAGATCGGGATGCTGACAACGAGGATGAAAAGGAGCAAGCCAAGCCATGAAGGAGGTCCAGAATTGCGGAAGGCCGCCAATCCCCAAGCCATGCCACGGCCGCTAGCTCGGCTGGTGGGGCCCATTTAGGCATGAGGAGCTGGGCAGCATCCTTCAACCTGGTTGGGACCATGGCATGGTTGTAATGGGCGTGGTATCTGTTCAGTTGCATCTCAATTAGCTCCCCAAAATTCCATTTGAACTTCAGTTGCTTCTCTAGTCTTGCTACTCTAGTCTTCTGTGCCTGTCTCCACAAACCATACTTTCTCCATGATAGCTCCTTACCTAATAACCATATTATTTGTCAGCTCGAGAGGAGACCAACAGAAAATTCAGCACACAGACAGACATGGATAACTCTATATGTGTATTAGAACACATGCATTTGTCAAGTGCAAGAGCATCCAATACACTTGGATAATGCCACAAACAATTTTTCAGTAGAGAATCTGAACATATTTTGCCATATCATTATGAGGATGGCTAACACTTCTTGTGAAGGACTGGACTATGATTTTCAACTTGCAGGTTTAAGGTTTAATTGTGATTGAAAGCAGGTGGGGATGTCATAAAGGGCTATCTCTTTTGTGAAACCTAAGGTCACTAGGCCTGCCAGATGACCCAAAAAAGAATAACCAGGTTTCAACTTTAACTAACTTGGTTCAGAGGAATAAGCACGCAGTATAACCATTTTTGTTTTGCCTACATTTCAGCAAAGAAGAAACTTGTTCTTATGTATGCTGGCATAATTCTGGAAGCACTAACTTTTTTAGGCACATCTGCATTTTATGAGGAGTTGAACTGCATAAAGCTTTCACCTGTTGGGTTCAAACAGAAGTCATGGAGGACCAATTTTCATTTCACTCAAGATGCTTCCTCTCCATTGTCACCAATCAATGCATTCGAATCAATATGCTCATTAAAGGCATAGCTCAACTGCATCATTTTGCAATTCTATAACAGAAATTGATTCCAATTTTCACATAGGGTCCAATATAACATCAGATTTCATGGATCTAAGCAGACCTTTATGAGTGATTTGATATCTTAAGCAACAAATAAAGAACTCAGAACAATGAGTAATATTGGACATTAAACCAGGTAAGAACACCAATTACATTAAATGTTTATGTTCTATTCCACAAACGGAATCAAATCAAGGGGCTTTTACCTTTTCTGCTTGTCTGCTGAGTGTAGCAAGTCATGCATTGTGCATTATCATCCATAACTTCAACATCATAATCATCAACTACCCATTTTCTAATGCCTTTCCTTGCCATTCCTTCAACTTGTGGTTGGTTTCCACAGTTATCCTCTTCAAAGAAATTCCTGGAAGAAAAGGAGATTTCCAACTGTTGTTCTGTTATCCCAAAATTTTCATTTTTCTTCTGCTTTCTTGACAAACAAACAGGCCAAGTCTTCAATGCAAATGCATCAATTTTGACATCAACTAAAAGAAAGCAATAACTTTGGACCCCAACAGCTAGTTCGAATGATTCAACACTTAAAAATCAAAAAGGAAGAAGCTTTCCTTGCCACGATTTTCTCAGCAACCAAACAAGAGTAAATTCACTGTTTCCAACTTACAGTTCTTTACATTGTAATCCTAACATAAAAAATAAGAAATCATTATTACTACTTTTACAGTTAAAACAATTCTTTTCCTCTAAGATCCCTTTTCTTTTGCACAATCCATAAGGAAAGGATGATATTCTTTTTTCTTAATAACCCGAATCCTAATTTCCTTTCCCTTGTTTTCCAGGCATCCAAACAAAGAATGTGACTTCACACTTGACTTTCCAGCAAGAAAGGAAAGGAAAGCGAAACATGGGTATCTTTTTAAACTTCTGGGATAGTTATAACTTTCACGAAAACATTTTCTGTCACTTTCTTTCTTTTTTTCTCAGGAACCAAGCGGAGCATCGCTCAATAGCTATATGCACGCACAAGTTATATGCAAGTATACCAAGATAAACAAGAAAGAAGAAGGAGGAGGAGGCGATGGAGCTTACGAGAGAGAAGGTGATGGCGTCATCTCCACTGTACTTTCTTTTGCAACAGCTTCTTGCGTTAATGGCTGCTTTCTTTGACTTCCTTTCTCTTCTTTCGTCTCTCTTTTTTTTTTTTTTTTTTTTGATAATATTCTTTCATCTGTTTTTCAATATCATTGAAAACTGGAAATAATTCGGTATTTAGGTGGGAATTTACAGTCACGTGACCCCAATTTTTAGCAATTTATAAATATTTTAAACAAGAGAAAATATATACATGTTTGTTCATAAACTATATATATATATATAAACTTTATATTAATAAATATTTATTTTACTTGTTTTCTTGTAAGGTTAAATTGCAGATTGATATCTGAGTATGAATAAATGAGACTTTTGTTACTTCGGATTTTTATTTTCAACCTGAATGTCTTGAAACTCAACTGTGTCTTACAGGTGTTGTGTCACTTGGATTTCCTAGGCATAAAATGAATTCATTTGCTTGTCTTAAAAAATGAAGTATATTCAAATAATATATCGTTTAAATTAAACAAAACAATTAAAATGGGGTGCTGCAGTGTTTGAGATAACAATATATATTTTTTGTTAATTAATTTTGACTAAAATTTAAATTTGATTTTTTAATTTTAAAGGCTATTTCAGTGGTAAAAAAATATAAATATTTATTTTTGAAATCTCTAGTTTTATTATAATTTGAAGAAGAAATAAAAAATTTATAAAAATAAAACAAATTAATTCTATTATATAATTTACTATTTAATAAATTTTTAAATAGATAACAAAAATAATATTTCAATTTTCAAGAAACAGTTTTTTTTTTTTTTTTTCCTTTTGGGTTTTGAGGGGGTCACAAGGCTTAGTACAAGAGTTCAAGGGGTGGACTGATCAATGGCAATGCATGAGTTTATTATTATTATAGGCTTTGCAATGGGTTTATAAAGCCCAATATGTTTGTAAAGCCAGTGCTTCGAAGACTAATTCTTTTTTCCTTTTTTAACTTTCTTATTACTAAACAAATCCTTTCAACAACCATTGCTTGCAAGAGCAAACTCATGCTACAAGAAGATCAAGGTCATGGTTTAGTTCCTGCTTGACAGAACGGCTTTCAAATGGTGTGTTTGGAAGATGGTTCTAGAGTTGATATTGAGAGCATACAAGGGTGTGCCTGGCTTCTAACAAGGGGTGTGCCTGGCATCTATTCGCAAGCTAAGTTCATGCAGAACTGTCGTGATCAATTGCAGCGAAGGTGGCAAGTTCATATGTGCCATGTTTACAAGGAAGGCAATCGAGCTGTGGATTGGTGGGCGAATTATGCATTATCTCAGCTTTCATATGCTGTCTTAAGCACCACCTGGAGTTCATCAGCTCTTATAGGAGGATTTGATTGGGGTGCATTTGCCCCATGGAGTAGCTTTCTAGCCTTTAGCCTCCATTTTGACCAAAAAAAAAAGACCATGGTTGAGCTGACATGGCCGACAACAAGGCCAGCTTAACAGAAAGAAATCTCCAGCTCTGGTATGTCATTTGGCAAAATTAAAAAGCAACCGGCACCATCTATACCGATCAAACCTTGGGTGCTTGAAGTATTGGTAGCAACAAGACAGGTCCGGCCATGGAGAATAACTAGAAGAATGACTTTGCAACAATATCAAACTTCCTAGCATATGAAGCGATTGTAGCAGTGCACACATCTGTACGCAGATTTACACAAAGCATTTAAGCATTGAACATACATTTTCATTTACATTTTTACAATTCCAGTCTGCAGCCCCTGACCATGGTGACCAGATATAGACCGATAACTTACCTAACTGTGGCAGTAGGAACACCATCCTTGAAAAGAATATTTGCAACTGGTGATGGAAGCCAAGCTGCATTATTGCCAGCCAGGTTGTCCCGGTCACCTGATCTCTGCCCCCTTTTCAATTTCGCACCTACTCCTCTTCCAATAGATATGGTAAGCTTCATGGCAGTGAATAAACTCAATGCAATTACAAGGGGTCTTACAGACCAGTGAAAATCCTCAACATGTTGATACTTCTCCACCACTCCAGGACAAGTATCAAATGAGACTAGTTCTACTTCAGCTGGATCTGCAAGGAAGCTATTGGATTTGTCTCCAAAAACAAGCCTTCCAGGGAAGCTCACTAGAAGACACCCATTTGGAAATACTTGTGAAATCCTTCCTGTGGCCCATCCTCCTCCCCTCTTATGTGGCCATTCAAACCTGGGAGTACTCACTTTTGCCTTAAGCCTGACAAACTGCCCAACATAATAAGCCTTAGCAATTTCTAGCTCAGAAGAGTTTCCTCTCCAGAGGGTCTCCAACCCTACAAGTCCAACTGCCACATTTCCATCACGCTGCACAGAGTGTAGAATCCCCACACGAGAATGCTTGCTGTTTTCTTCTTTAAGGCACACCCAATCTCCTGCTGCAAATCCAGATGTAACCCTCTCAAGTGTTGAATCCTGAACTCTCATAGAATTCTGCATTCCAGCAATTTTCACTAGAACAAAGCCATTTTTATTATCATGACCATCCAGAGCAATTACAATTCCTTTAGGAACATCCATTGTTTGAGGTTTAAGTGGCTTTCTTAAACGAACCGTGTCCCCAACTTGAAGATGATCCTTTGAGAGATACCATGATGTATAGCCACTGCTGCCACTTGATTTTTCCACAAGTCCCCTGCTATCTGTGCCAATCCATCCCCCATCACTATCAATAGCATTCTGTGAGCTGCAAGAACAAAATGCTATTGAAATTCAATGAATAAAGGAAAGCAAGAAAATCCAAGCAAGCAAGGCATTTCATTTCCATCTCTTCTTACAACAATGAAAATTGTTTTATCAATGTCCTAAGCTAAAAATGCACTGTTAAGATTTCTACTGCTTAGTTGAAGTTCAGTGTTAGCTCAAAGGCTGCAATAAAGTAGCATATAATTGAATTTGAACAAGTCAAACAATAAGCAACTACATAATTAGCCCAAAGACAAATCATTTATAAATAGGAAGAGACTACTAAAAGTGAACAAAGCACCGTAGAACAAGCTCAAAGTCATATTAGCCCACCTTATTTTTGAGACAGGGAGACAATTTTCCTAACAGAATTCTTATTCAAGTAGCAGATACTAGATTTTATAAAAGTGGCCTTAAATAAACATGGGGTAGGCCACCACATTTGTAATTCCACAAGCAAAACATATGATTCCTTTAAAAAGCATCTTTGGCCCTATAGAAAATCTACAATAAGATTTATTTATCTGCCCTCAATTGGCTACATGTTGCCAATGCAACAAGCCAGTGATAAAGGAAAACCAAGTTTCATCCTTGAGATAGTGAGCTTTCAGCGAGGGACAAGAGAGAACATCTTAAACAAACAAATAAACTTGCCACTCAAACTTGAGGAGGTAAATGAACTCAAAAAAAACTTGGCATAATACTAATGAAGACAGATATGTACTTCATTCTTTTGATAAACAACTATAAAGAACATAATATAAGAATTACCTTTCCAATGCATTCAAAATATCTGCCATTAAAGGTCTATTACGGAGATCATACTCAAAGCAGCCCCTGAGCACACTCTCTAAAGCAAGAGGTAGGCCACTTGGAATCTGTGGTTTTTCTTGCTTGATCACAACTGAGTGATATATTTCTTCAATTGATTTCCCAAACCAGGGCTGAACACCAGTCAACATCTCTACTATGCTACATCCGAATCCCCATGAATCAGTCTCTATAGACAGAGGGCCTCTCAGTTCTGGTTCCCACTGTTCTGGGGCCATGTAGTTTGGAGTTCCAAGTCTCATTGCCATATCCGAATTCAACCAAGGGAACCCAAGAAGTAGATAAGGGATACCAAAATCACCAAGAACCAATCGATCGTGTTTGTCCAGAAGAAAGTTAGAAGGCTTAAGATTCAGTATGAAAGATCCAATTGAGTGCAACTCTATGATTCCTTTTGCCAAATTGATACCATGCCTGGATATGTTAGCAGTTTCCTTGAACAAGTCTCATTCTATTAAATTCTAACTACTTCCAACATAACAATAGATTTCTAAAACAATTACCTCAAAATATCTGACACTTGACATTTGCCCCCTCTGAGCCAAGCCATTCGATCAACAACAGATCCCTTGTAAAATTTCATAGCAATGCATATCTGCCAAAAAGACATTAGTCATAAATCGTAATTGAGTTCTGAAAGCTAGTTTGGAAACAAGATGTATGGAAAATATTATGGAAGGCCACGGTCACTGAGACTAAATAGATTATGAGCTATGAGGAATACCAAATTTAGCCAAGAAAGTCACCTTTCCATCCATAACTGAGATACCATGCAACCAACAAACACCTTGAATTTCTCGGAACTTCAAAAATAAACTTTCAAATTTGTCCACAAAAGTTTGTGTGAGGTCCTCCTTCAATGGATGCAACATCTTAACAGCCACTTCATGATACTCCTCAAAATCAACACCTGATTGGTGGCATGTTGCCAACCAAACATCACCAAATATGCCTCGTCCAATCCTATGCTTTAGTTTCAGTTTAGCTGGATCAATGTATGGCATAGCACAAGTAGGCGTAGCCACAACCGTTTTGAGGTGGTCAGGATCTCCATCAAAAAGCTCATACTCAAAGGATGCAGCTGGCTCGGAACCTCTAATCTGTTTGGCCATTTCTCCTGAAAGTTCGGAAAACACAAAGTACACGAACCCATATATGTCCCAAGTTGCACCATTCCAACACAAATAGACCAAAGCAAAATGCTCAAAGCCATGAAACCTAATACCACCATATCTCAAACTCTCTCATGGAATACTTAAAAAACCAAGCACGCCAAGACTTTACCCTATTAAACACAATCAACTGAATTTTTCCCAAGCTAATATTCATGATCTACAAGTTTGTGTTACCTACAACACAGTTAGTACTTCCAATGCACATCATAGAATACAACCAATCCTCCCTCAGCGTCTCGGAACAAGCACGAAAACAAAAAGAACAATCTATAAATAAAGTTCAATAGTTTATCACCAAGCACACAGGTGTTTGGAATTTATATTGATTGATCAACAATTTTCCCACTTGAACCACAACTGCCAACTGCCCACTTAAAAGCCAATGAAATCCCGTATGGTTTTCAAATCAGCATACCAACTATATGTGATTTAAGAACAAAAAAAGTAATAATAATAACCATATATATATATATATATAAAAGATGAATGGTAAACAGGAGACATACATAAGTTATTAGAAGTGAAAAAAAAAAAAGAAAAAAAAAACTTTGTACCCAAAAAAATTTTAAAAACCCATAAAAATTATTTTAAAAAAAAAATCAAACAGCCTAGAAATGAAAATAAAAAATACCTTTAGGAAGCTGAGCTTCCACCGAGCAGGAGATTCGAAGATGTTGAGAGAGAGAAAGAGAGACGTGGAGAGGGGAGAAGAGGAGAGCCACGGGAATTGAGGGAGATAGGGAGAAAGTTAAAACGGCATCGTTGTTTGAAGAGCTTAGCTTAAAACGGTGTCGTGTACACAATCACTGGCCTCTCACCTCTCGATATATTCAAATGACCCTCTTACCCTTTCGTCCCTGTTTCTTTTTCTCTTCTCTTTCAAACCCACCACTCTCACTGTCAGAGAGAGTGTGTGTAACCTCAAAACCCTAACAAAACGATTTCCATTAAAAAGCAACCTTATCAAAATCCATACATACATAGAAACTGTATCGTTAGATCTCTCTGGTGATTCTTGAGATAGAGAGAGAGAGAGAGAGAAGGAGAGAGAATGTGGAACGGAAGTAACGGAGAGGCGATGCTTGCGCCGCCGGGGACGACCGGGCCGTCGGTGCAGCCGCCACCGCCCCCTCCACCACCGGCGCAGCCTTCGTATACGGTGATTGGTTCCGTCGCACCGCAAGCTCCGCCTACCGCAGCTGATGCAGAGGCGATGTTGGAGGAGAAAGCGCGGAAGTGGCAGCAGCTGAATACAAAGCGGTACAGCGATAAGAGGAAGTTTGGGTTCGTGGAGGCGCAGAAGGAGGACATGCCGCCTGAGCATGTGAGGAAGATCATTAGGTAAGTGTTTTGATCTGGTTGTCTTGCTTAGCTGTGATTCTGGCCTAGTTACGGTGTTTTTGTGATTTTCTTGTTTTTATCAGCTTTGAATGCTAATTGATGAGTTTTTGGACTTCTTTTGGTGTATTCTTTCTAGTTGAATTTGTGGGCTTTTGTTTTTCTCGGATTCGAGCATTTTTGGTCTTAATATAATTGGTTTTCTCCTGAAAATGGTTATTTCTTGGATTCAGTTAATGACAAATGTACTGGAAATTTGATTTTGTTTCATTCTCTGATTATTATTTGTGTTTGTGGAGTTTGTTTCACTGGAAGATTTTTCTTGTGAACTTTGGGATTAGCTTTTGGTTTTAGGTTGAAGGAGTCTGTACATGTGTTCCGAATTCTGATGTTATCATAAGCGGTTCTTTATTAATGAGCTTCATATTTAGTTACTCAGTGTCTTGCAGATTGGTGTTGAAGTTATTGTTGGTTTGTTGGGTGCATAAATTCTCTGAATGATAAGTGCCAGACATATAGGTGTTTTCTGAATTACTTTAGGTGGCCTAGCATCATTTTGTGACATAGTAGTACCTAATTTTTAATGTTTTGAAATTGGGGTGTATGTGATTTTCTTGACTACCATTTTTCAGGTGAATGCATATCATTGGAAACAATTATCTCATGCGTTTAAATTTCTAAATTTCCTCTCACTGTCTTTCTGACAGAGATCATGGGGACATGTCTTCCAAGAAATATCGTCATGATAAACGTGTGTACCTTGGAGCTCTTAAATTCATTCCCCATGCAGTCTACAAGCTCCTTGAAAATATGCCAATGCCATGGGAGCAAGTTCGTGATGTGAAAGTTTTGTATCATATAACTGGAGCAATCACTTTTGTGAATGAGATTCCATGGGTTGTTGAACCTATTTACCTAGCTCAGGTATGTCGCTTCCTTCTCTGTAGGAATGTGTGAATGGCAATTTATGAAGTACATTTGATCCTCACTTGTGTTTACTTTGCAATTGTAACACTCAACTGATAATTAATGTCCTTTTCCAGTGGGGTACAATGTGGATTATGATGCGAAGAGAGAAGAGGGATCGTCGGCATTTCAAGAGAATGAGATTTCCACCATTTGATGATGAGGAACCTCCATTAGATTATGCTGATAATCTGTTAGATGTTGATCCTTTAGAGCCTATCCAACTAGAGCTAGATGAAGAAGAAGACTCTGCTGTATATACTTGGTTTTATGATCATAAGCCTCTTGTCAAAACAAAGCTTATAAATGGTCCAAGTTATAGGAAGTGGCATCTCTCCCTTCCAATCATGGCAACACTTCACAGGCTGGCGGGACAGCTCCTCTCTGACCTAATTGATCGCAACTATTTCTACTTGTTTGATATGGAGTCTTTCTTTACTGCTAAAGCACTGAACATGTGCATACCTGGTAATTATCATCCTTTTATGGTCTTTTTTTGTCTTTTTATATTCTTGTGTTGTGCCTATGGCACACCCCAGTTTAGGATCCATTCTTGTTATACCTGAATTCTTCTGTCTATTGAATAATGTTGGTTGTCAGGAAGATGCCAGAGAAATATTGTGCACCTTAGGAGCACCTGGTTTAAATTTGGAATTAAGGCATTGTTATTGTTGTTGATGCTGCATGTTACAAGCATTATTCTTTTTGCTTGGCATTACTTTCTTCATTTGTGATTGTTAAGGGAAAGTGCATTTTCATATGGGACTTGAAATGTTGTGGTGCTCTTCATTATTTGTCTTTAGAAATGCCCAGCTTATACTGCCATTAGTTCGCCTGGTCTAAAATTTAAACATGGACAAGACTTTAAGTGACATGGAGCAACAAATTCTAACTGATTTCTAGGTGGAATTCCCAATGGATTTTATTGGCTAGAACTTTCTTAATACTCATAAGAAGCTGTGGATCTTGTGTTCTCAAATCCTAAGTAAAATCTTTTTTATGTTTCTTGAACAAAACTATGTGTTCTATGTCAGGTGGCCCTAAGTTTGAACCTTTATATCGTGACATGGAGAAAGGGGATGAAGACTGGAATGAATTCAATGATATCAACAAACTCATTATTCGGTCACCTCTGAGGACTGAGTACAGAATAGCATTCCCACACCTTTATAACAACAGGCCTAGGAAGGTGAAACTTGGTGTATATCACACTCCAATGGTCATGTATATAAAGGCTGAGGATCCTGATTTGCCTGCTTTCTATTTTGATCCTTTACTTCACCCCATCACCTCCATTAATAAGGAACGTCGGGATAAGAAGGTCCGTGATGATGAGGATGATGATGATTTCTTTTTGCCCGAAGGGGTGGAACCTTTGCTGCAGGAAACTCAGCTTTATACAGACACCACAGCTGCTGGAATTTCCCTTTTGTTTGCTCCACGGCCTTTTAACATGAGATCTGGTCGGATGCGACGGGCAGAAGACATACCTCTTGTATCTGAGTGGTATAAGGAGCACTGGTAAGATTTTAACTTTTCTTGCACAGTTCAAATTTGGAATTATATGTGTACATCATATCAAAACTCATTTGTTATTTGGTTTTACCCTTTCAGTCCTCCTACATATCCAGTAAAAGTCCGGGTCAGCTACCAGAAACTGTTGAAATGCTTTGTGTTGAATGAGCTTCATCATAGACCACCAAAAGCTCAAAAGAAGAAACACTTGTTTCGGTCTCTAGCAGCTACCAAGTTCTTCCAATCAACTGAACTTGATTGGGCTGAAGCTGGTCTTCAAGTCTGTAGGCAGGGATACAACATGCTGAATCTGTTGATACACAGGAAAAACTTAAACTACCTTCACCTTGACTACAATTTTAACTTGAAGCCTGTGAAGACTCTAACTACAAAGGAACGCAAGAAGTCAAGGTTTGGCAATGCTTTTCATCTTTGTCGTGAAATTCTGCGTCTGACAAAGCTTGTTGTTGACGCCAACATCCAGTTTCGGTTGGGCAATGTAGATGCATTCCAACTGGCTGATGGTCTGCAATACATATTTTCACATGTGGGTCAGTTGACTGGAATGTACCGATACAAGTACAGGCTGATGCGACAAATAAGGATGTGCAAAGATCTGAAGCACTTGATTTATTATCGCTTCAATACTGGTCCTGTGGGAAAAGGACCTGGATGTGGGTTTTGGGCACCTATGTGGAGGGTATGGTTGTTTTTCCTTCGCGGCATAGTGCCTCTTTTAGAACGATGGTTGGGAAATCTTCTTGCACGCCAGTTTGAAGGGCGCCATTCTAAAGGAACAGCCAAGACAGTGACAAAGCAACGTGTTGAGAGCCACTTTGATTTGGAGCTTCGTGCTGCTGTTATGCATGATGTTCTTGATGCCATGCCAGGTGAGCACCTTTCCTCTAGTACTAAATTAGTGTGTGCCCTATCTTTTGTTTAGGTGCCTTTTATTATTATGGACAAGTGAGATGTCTGATATTGTGATACTAACACTGCAGAGGGCATTAAGCAAAATAAAGCTAGGACTATACTGCAGCACCTCAGTGAAGCTTGGCGCTGTTGGAAGGCAAACATCCCTTGGAAGGTTCCTGGTTTACCAGTTCCCATCGAAAATATGATTTTACGGTATGTGAAGTCAAAGGCAGATTGGTGGACAAATGTGGCTCACTATAACCGTGAACGTATAAGAAGAGGTGCTACTGTCGATAAGACAGTTTGCCGAAAAAATCTTGGAAGATTGACTCGTCTTTGGCTAAAGGCAGAACAGGTAATCTACTGTTCTCAATTTTTTTCCAGAAATTTTGTTTCATACTGGGCACATTTGTAGCTTTTTTGTTTAAATGCATCTATGATGCAGGGCAGATTGAAAAGATATGGGTAAAGTTGCATTCATTTGACCCTTTCCCAGACCCACAGCATGGGAACCTAATGCACTGGGACACCCTTTTAATGATCATCATTCATTCTAATTTGTTTTAACCATTTGGTTTTCCTCTCAGGAACGTCAACATAATTATTTGAAAGATGGTCCATATGTCACCCCAGAAGAAGCAGTTGCTATTTATACAACCACTGTTCATTGGTTGGAGTCCAGAAAGTTTTCTCCGATTCCATTCCCACCATTGTCATACAAGCATGATACAAAGCTGCTTATCCTGGCTCTGGAGCGGTTGAAGGAATCATATAGTGTGGCTGTGAGACTAAACCAATTACAGAGGGAAGAACTGGGTCTTATTGAACAAGCTTATGATAATCCACATGAGGCTTTGTCACGGATTAAGCGTCACCTGCTCACACAACGTGCCTTCAAAGAAGTAAGTTGATTGCCAAGAGAAAGTTGGGCTTTGACATTTGACACTTCTCCTTTCTCTGCCGGACTACTTTATATTGTAATCTGAATTAATGGTTACTTATTAATTCATTCTTCCTTTTTTCTTTTCAGGTTGGCATAGAGTTCATGGATTTATACAGTGCTCTGATTCCAGTATATGAAATTGAACCTCTTGAAAAAATAACAGATGCATATCTTGACCAGTACCTGTGGTATGAAGGCGACAAGCGGCACCTCTTTCCAAACTGGATTAAGCCTGCAGATTCTGAGCCTCCACCACTACTAGTTTATAAATGGTGTCAGGGTATAAACAATCTTCAGGGCATTTGGGATACAAGTGAGGGACAGTGTGTGGTGATGCTTCAGACGAAATTTGAGAAATTCTTTGAGAAGATTGATTTGACAATGTTAAATAGGTAACTTATGTTATTGTTTTTCCCTGGATATTTAATGAGCCCAGTTTTGAATTCTGAGTTCACTTTTCCTACCCTTTAATTTTGCAGGCTTCTTCGTTTGGTTCTGGACCACAACATTGCTGATTATGTCACTGCAAAGAATAATGTTGTGTTATCCTACAAAGATATGAGCCACACAAACTCATATGGCTTGATACGTGGACTTCAGTTTGCCTCATTTGTTGTACAGTATTATGGACTTGTTCTGGATCTGCTGCTTCTTGGGCTGACTCGAGCAAGTGAGATAGCTGGTCCACCACAAATGCCAAATGAATTTATGACCTTTTGGGATACAAAAGTTGAGACACGGCATCCAATTCGGTTATATTCAAGGTACATTGACAAGGTGCACATACTGTTTCGCTTTACCCATGATGAGGCTCGTGACCTTATCCAGCGGTATCTTACTGAACATCCTGACCCCAACAATGAAAACATGGTTGGATACCAAAACAAGAAATGTTGGCCAAGAGATGCAAGGATGAGGCTTATGAAACATGATGGTATGTATATTTCTCAAGTATATGTTATAGTGTCCATTTCTCTATATTGTCAATTTCTCTAGGTGATTTTCATTTCATTGAAGTAACAAGTTTCTCTCTCATTTCCAGTAAATCTTGGAAGGAGTGTTTTCTGGGATATGAAGAACCGTCTCCCTCGAAGCATCACAACTTTGGAATGGGAGAACAGCTTTGTTTCTGTTTTCAGCAAGGACAATCCTAACTTGCTCTTTAGCATGTATGTGTATCTGTGCATATGAATTTTCTCATATGCCATTGGACAATCAACATTCTTGAACAATAATCTGGTGACCATATAAATGATGCATTTTTCTTGAACATTTTTCTGTGCAGGTGTGGCTTTGAGGTCCGGATCCTTCCTAAAATAAGAATGACACAAGAAGCATTCAGCAATACAAGAGATGGGGTTTGGAATTTGCAGAATGAGCAGACCAAGGAGCGGACTGCTGTTGCTTTCCTGCGGGTTGATGATGAACACATGAAGGTGTTTGAGAATCGTGTGAGGCAGATTCTCATGTCTTCAGGGTCAACAACTTTCACCAAGATTGTCAACAAGTGGAATACAGCCCTGATAGGCACTCACATATCACCTTCTTGGTTTTGAAATTTAAGTTCTGTGCCCCTGTTGCAGTACTAAGTATTCTTTCTTTTTCCTCTTTTTGTCAATAGGTCTAATGACTTATTTCCGGGAGGCAACTGTGCATACTCAAGAGCTGTTAGATTTATTGGTGAAATGTGAAAACAAAATTCAAACTCGCATCAAAATTGGGTTAAACTCAAAAATGCCGAGCAGGTAATTATTTTTGTCAAGTTATCTAAGTCATTCTTTAGCTAGTTTTCCTGGTTGAAATGGTGTTCTGAGGCTAAATTCTCTTCAGATTTCCTCCTGTTATCTTCTATACTCCAAAAGAAATTGGAGGACTTGGCATGTTATCAATGGGTCACATATTGATTCCCCAAAGCGACCTTAGATATAGTCAGCAGACAGATGTTGGTGTAACGCACTTCAGGAGTGGAATGAGTCATGAAGAGGACCAACTGATTCCAAATCTATATCGCTATATTCAGGTAAACAGAAATTCCTTTTTCTTTTTGTAAATGTGTGCATGTCATGTTATCTTCTTTTCTGTTTAATTTTTCATATGCTGATTTTGTTACTGATTTGTCAACAGCCATGGGAAAGTGAGTTCATTGACTCACAGCGTGTCTGGGCAGAATACGCATTGAAGAGGCAGGAAGCACAGGCACAAAATAGGCGTTTAACCCTTGAAGATTTGGAAGTAAGCTTTTGTCTTATCTCCTTTTCTTTTATAAATTTTATGTTGCCATTAGGTGTGGTTTACGTTGCCATGCTTTATGGAAGTTTCTTTGAGGCTTTGGCTGCCATGTAGTTTCATGGAAAAATATTATTTTGGACTTATGTTCATATTTTAATTTTCTTCTTTTACATGTGTGTGTGGGTGTGGGTGTGTGGACAGGTTGGGGGGAGGGGTAATGAGGCAGTGATGTGATGTTTCTGAAGCTATTTAATGAATATGCTTACTGGCTTTTCCTGCTCCTTTGACAGGATTCATGGGATAGGGGAATTCCACGTATTAATACATTGTTTCAGAAGGACCGTCACACTTTAGCTTACGACAAGGGATGGAGAGTGCGCACAGACTTCAAGCAGTATCAGGTTCTAAAACAAAATCCTTTCTGGTGGACGCATCAGAGGCATGATGGAAAACTGTGGAACTTGAACAACTATCGGACAGATGTCATCCAAGCTCTTGGTGGTGTTGAGGGAATTCTTGAGCATACATTATTCAAAGGAACATAGTAAGCTTTTTGCTTGAGAATGTTTTTTCTCTGTTATAGTCTGCTCTCATTTGGCATACTGTAGAGCATATCCTTATCAATATTGTTTTCTCCATTATGTTATCTTCTCATCAGAGGAAAAGATGAGAGTTGGGAAACTGCTGCAGGGGTTATAAATCTCCTCTTAGATTTCCTTAATTTTTTGGGCAGATTACCATTTATTGATGACAGAAATGTTGTCGTATTTGGCAATTAAATGTCTAATCTTATGGAAAATTCAATATGGCCATTGACATTATTCACATTTCTCTGATTTACCATTTTCATGGTGCGTATTTATGATTGCATGATGCTACACTAGAATAGAAACATTTATCTGCTTTTCTTTTCAATGAAATTCAGTTTTCCAACCTGGGAGGGTCTCTTTTGGGAGAAGGCATCGGGCTTTGAGGAGTCGATGAAATACAAGAAGCTCACTAATGCTCAGAGATCTGGTCTCAATCAAATTCCTAACCGTAGATTTACTCTTTGGTGGTCACCTACAATAAATCGAGCCAATGTTTATGTGGGTTTCCAAGTGCAGTTGGATCTAACAGGAATCTTCATGCATGGAAAGATTCCGACCTTGAAGATTTCGCTGATTCAGATATTCCGTGCTCACTTATGGCAAAAGATTCATGAGAGTGTTGTCATGGATCTCTGTCAGGTCTTGGATCAGGAGCTTGATGCTTTGGAAATAGAAACTGTGCAGAAGGAAACAATCCATCCTAGAAAGAGTTACAAGATGAACAGCTCCTGTGCAGATGTTCTCCTCTTTGCTGCCCATAGGTGGCCTATGTCAAAGCCTAGTCTTGTAGCTGAGTCCAAAGATGTTTTTGATCAGAAAGCAAGCAATAAGTACTGGATAGATGTACAGCTCCGATGGGGTGACTATGACTCTCATGATATTGAGCGTTATACCCGGGCCAAGTTTATGGATTACACAACAGACAACATGTCTATATATCCATCCCCAACTGGTATTTTCTTCCTCCAATATTTTCCTTTTATTGATTTATCATTTGTCCTTTTTCTGTACTTTTTTCTTTTTTGTTCTGAGGAAGTGCTTTTTCTGTACTTTGTATCAAATGGTTTGTATTTTTTGCTGCACAGGGGTGATGATTGGGATTGATCTGGCATACAATTTGCATTCTGCTTTTGGTAATTGGTTTCCAGGGTCCAAACCGCTGCTAGCCCAAGCTATGAATAAAATAATGAAGGTAATCCATAATAATTTGTGGACTTCATTAGATGACCCTCAGTAACATGTTTCTTGATTGTCAATTGACTAATTTGCAACAATATCTGATTATTACAAATTGCATTTTGTTTTGTGCAGTCAAACCCAGCTTTATATGTCCTGAGGGAGCGCATAAGGAAAGGTTTGCAGTTGTATTCCTCTGAGCCTACAGAACCATATCTGTCATCCCAGAACTATGGGGAGATCTTCAGCAATCAGATAATATGGTTTGTTGATGACACTAATGTGTATCGTGTCACAATCCATAAAACATTTGAAGGAAATCTTACGACAAAACCCATAAATGGTGCAATTTTTATTTTCAATCCAAGAACTGGACAGTTGTTTCTAAAGGTTAGCATTCTTTGCTTAAATGTTTGGAGCTAGTTATTGTCCAAGTCTTTCTATTCTGACCGTCTGTCATGATATTTTGCAGGTCATCCACACAAGTGTATGGGCAGGGCAGAAGCGTCTTGGTCAGCTTGCCAAGTGGAAAACAGCTGAAGAAGTAGCTGCTCTTGTTCGGTCTCTGCCAGTTGAAGAGCAGCCAAAGCAAATTATTGTGACACGTAAAGGAATGCTTGATCCATTGGAGGTTCACTTGCTTGATTTTCCAAACATAGTCATTAAAGGAAGTGAGTTACAGCTCCCATTTCAGGCATGCTTGAAGATAGAGAAATTTGGTGATTTGATTTTGAAGGCAACAGAACCACAAATGGTTTTGTTCAATATTTATGATGACTGGCTGAAGAGTATTTCCTCTTACACTGCATTCTCCCGGCTCATTCTAATCCTTCGTGCGCTTCATGTGAATAATGAGAAGGCCAAAATGTTACTTAAGCCTGACAAGACCATCATTACTGAACCTCACCACATCTGGCCTTCTCTTACTGATGATCAATGGATGAAGGTTGAGGTTGCTTTACGAGATCTTATACTTTCAGACTATGCCAAGAAGAACAATGTGAATACTTCGGCTCTGACGCAATCTGAGATCCGAGACATTATTCTTGGGGCTGAGATCACTCCTCCTTCTCAGCAGAGGCAACAAATAGCAGAGATAGAGAAACAGGTAATGTTTTAGTTCTGCTTCTGTTCTTTTTCTTAGTCTTCGATGGTTATTAGTATGCTTATATTCTGCTGGGCTTTCCAGGCAAAGGAAGCAAGCCAGCTCACAGCAGTCACAACAAGGACCACAAATGTTCATGGTGATGAACTCATTGTGACCACGACAAGTCCTTACGAGCAATCTGCATTTGGTTCAAAGACAGATTGGCGTGTCAGGGCAATATCAGCTACAAATCTCTATCTTCGAGTAAACCATATATATGTGAATTCAGAGGATATTAAGGTATTGGATTACCTTTTGTATTTTGGTTCTGATTTTTGTTCCCAGATCATATTTACTTACACTGGAGGAAATTATTTCACAGGAAACGGGATATACCTATATCATGCCAAAGAACATTTTAAAGAAGTTCATCTGCATAGCAGACTTGCGAACCCAAATTGCTGGGTATTTGTATGGTATAAGCCCCCCAGACAACCCTCAGGTTAAGGAAATTCGATGTATTGCCATGGCACCACAATGGGGAACTCATCAACAAGTTCATCTACCATCTGCTCTTCCTGAACATGATTTCCTTAATGATCTGGAGCCTTTGGGATGGATGCACACACAGCCCAATGAGCTTCCTCAGTTATCACCACAGGTTTGGCAACTTTTTTGAACTCTATGTATTGTGGCCAACTCTCTTGCTGCATTGTTATGAGCTCTTAGTCATTGTCTTACATGAGCAAATTGATCATTGCAGGATCTCACAACACATGCTCGGATCCTAGAAAACAACAAACAGTGGGATGGGGAAAAGTGTATCATATTGACTTGCAGTTTCACTCCAGGATCCTGCTCATTAACTGCATATAAGCTGACTCCAAGTGGTTACGAGTGGGGACGGCTCAATAAGGACACTGGAAGCAATCCTCATGGTTACTTGCCAACTCATTATGAGAAGGTCCAGATGCTTCTAAGTGACCGCTTCTTTGGTTTCTACATGGTGAGTACAAGTTGTAACAGTCTCGAGATTTTTACTGCCTAGTATCTCCTATCAATTGTCTGCCATTAGTAAATATTTATTTGTGGGATTTCCTGGGTTACTAACCAGTTTATTGAAATTGTCTCTTGTTTTTATAGATTCCTGACAACGGTCCATGGAACTATAACTTCATGGGAGTAAAGCATACAGCAAGCATGAAGTACGGGATGAAGCTGGGGACACCACGAGAGTATTATCATGAGGACCACAGGCCAACTCATTACCTGGAATTCAGCAACCTTGAGGAAGGGGAGACTGCCGAGGGCGATCGGGAGGATACTTTCTCTTGAAAATGCTAATAACGTTTGAGTTCTAGTTTAATCTGAACAGCTCTTTCTGACACCAATGTTCCTACTGAAATACAATTAGTTTTTCACTTGTCAGAATGAGGCTATCGTAGGACCTGTTTTGTTTTACCATGATAATCATATCTTTGAACACAGTCGGATTTTGTAGCTCAGTTCATAGCACTTGATTGAGCTGTGTTTGTAAATATACATGTTTTAGAAATGAGTTTCTTCCATTGCTATTGGCAATATTTAAGGTAAATATGATACATGGTAACGGCTAATGGTAAGGAGATTGTTTCACTTTTGATTGTCATACCAAAGGTGAAGTGTTTGATTTCTCATTAAGATACGTCGTTTCTTCCATTGCCAAGTTGAATATGATACATGGTCGCGGTGAAAAATACAGGTGCCAGCCACAGCAACCAAATCATTTAGTTCTAAGACCAAAATGTAAGAAAAAGCTTCTCCCTACAGAGTAATTCAAAACAAAATGTGCACACAAATGCCACCCTCGGAAAGCTATAATCAAACATACACTCCTTCACAATTATAAAATCAATGGATTGCCTTGGCCACCTGCTTTGTGTCTGTTTAGGTGCTCTCCTGCGAAACCTCCTTTACAAACTGCATCACATCCTTGTCTTCTGAGATGAAGTCAGAGCTGTCTTCTGCAACTGCAGTTCCATCATTATAATCAGCAACTGTAGGGGCCCTGAATAGTTCATCATTCTCTATTTCAGCCAATTTCTCTTTTGATTCTCCCCTCAGTAGATCTACCACTTCAAGCATTGTGGGTCTCTTCTCGGGCTGATCACGAGCACAAATGAGAGCAACAAAAATGACTCTTTTCAATTCTTGCTCATCATATTTTCCATTCAGCCTCGAGTCAGCAAGTTCATCGAACTTCCTCTCACAGGCCAATGGCTGAGCCCAATCTGTAATAGTACACTTCGCAGTTTCGTTTAGTTTCTCAATAGGTCTTTTGCCACTGGCAAGCTCTAGTAAGAGAATGCCAAAGCTATAGACATCACAACTTTCTGAAGCTTTCCCTAGCATGGCATATTCAGGGGCCAGATAACCAAGGGTTCCTTTAACTCTTGTGGTTACGTGAGTTGCGCCATCAGGGATTAGCTTAGCAAATCCAAAATCAGCAACCTGAGCCTCAAAATATGAATCCAGCAACACATTGCTAGCTTTGATATCTCTGTGGATGATACGTGGGGTAGCATGATGATGGAGATAACTGATTCAACCACATAATGAGATTAGTGTATATGAAGGCAAGACAAAATAAGCAATAAAGTGGAGTTTGTGACTTACGCAATCCCCTCAGCAGAACCTATTGCAATTCTCATCCGTCGATTCCAATCAAGAAGGCATTCCACCGAGGGCTGCCCATGAAGATGAGAAAGCAAGCTCAAATTTGGCACGTAGTCATATATAATTAGGCGTTCTTGCCCTTCAGCACAATAGCCACGAAGACTAAGCAAATTCTTGTGCCTAACACGAGCTAGTATCTCAACCTCAACAGCAAATTCCATATCAGCTTTGTTGCTCCAAGCCTTCAACCTTTTAACTGCAATCTGCATAAATCTCTCTCTCAGAAATGTGATCTAGTTCATGGTCATGAATCATAGATTGCTACAAAAAGTTGGACAAACAGTCTGAATACATCTTTGGCAGTACAATACACCATTATTATATTGCGAAGATTTCCAAAGGTAAATTGAACTAGTCTTCCAAAGGGAAAAGAATTACTGTTCCATATAAGCAACATAATAAAAGTCTATCACGAGATATACGCCTGGATCAAAATTTATGCGTTAAACTAAATTATCAAAGAGTTCCACTATTGTTGGCAAATTCCTTAATTAAGGGACTATGACTTATTGCCAGTTCACTCATAATTGCATAAATTGCAACCAACATCTGAACACACTTGTATTGGATCGATTAGCCAGCTTTCATGGGCATTTGTATGGCATTAATATGACGGCTTCTTTAATAGTTTAAGAAACACTAGAACATCAAAAGGACAGATGTTGAGTTTGATCCTTTAAACAGAGTTCAAGAAACACACTAATGTACTCCCTAAACTGGTCATGTTTGAAGATAAGAAACAGAGTTGGAAACTTGAAATATCACCTGTGATCCATCCCAAAGCTGACCCCAGTAAACACTGCCAAATCCCCCTTCTCCCAGCTTGTTATCATAATTAAAATTGTTGGTGGCAGCGTGCAATTCTTTCAAGGAGAAAATGCGCCATGTAGACTGCTTCTTTCCTTGTTTTTTCCTGCAAATCAATCAATCTTTCGCTTATTAAATTACCAGTATCAAGTGAAATCCATCAACAAAATTCTCTTAATAACAATTATCTGTTTTTTTTTTTTTTCCCCAGAAACTAGCAAGTGATCCAAATCATTCCTTTTCCTTTAACAAAATGAAAGGACCAAAACAATTTGAATCCCAATGAAACAGGATCCTACATTTCTGAGAATATTAACAAAGACCTCTCAGTATAACCTATAATATATATATATATTTTTAACAAATGCAGCATTTTCAGATTGAAAACTCATTTGAGTTCTTACTTTCACTCTTCTGCTAGGTTGTTGTGCATAACCCATAAGACCACTCCCAATATCATAGCCACACCCAAGCTCTAAACAAGCATAACCATAGCAACAACCAAATAACTGAGCAAGTGCATAAAATTCAACACATCAAGCGAAAAAAATAAAGGTAGAAATCAATCATTCTCTCTTTAAAAAAAAAAAAAAAAAAAAACATCAAAGCAGCAAAAATTTAACATAAAATAAAACACTTCAATCCACAAAGAAGCATACCGATCCAAGACATTCCCACAACAGAAAACAGAACCAAGCCCCATATCCACCTTCACCAACCAAACCCCACTTCTCCTTTCTCTCTGAAATTGAAAACCCACTTTTTTTTTTCTCTTTTTTTTTTTTTTTCCCCTCTCCCTTGTTTCCCTTCTCTATACCCTTCTGTTTTCTTGCACTTCTTTTACTTTCCTCCTCTTTCTCTATGCTGGCTCCTGCTTGCTGGTTGCAGTTATTCTGCTTGTTGTCAGTGACAGAGAGAGTCAAGCCAGAAGAAGAAGAAGAACACTAACACAGAAGATTGATGCAAGAGGTAACGTTTTGTGGGTTAAAGTAGGCACGTCGTTTTTTTCATTTCGGTGGCTTTTAACGTGTGCTTTTAATAATGAATATGAAATATTGCCACGTGGACACCAGATTGATGAATGAGATAGACAAAACAGGATAAACTGAACAAGATCTGAGTCATAAATTACAAATACTAACCTATGTTTCACCCTTTTGTTTAGGTAGTTACTGTCAGAGATGTGTTGGAGAAGAAAGTAAATGGAAGGGTGTGAATTAAGTCTTCTTATTCTCCTGCTCCTCCAAAAGAATCTCTTCATTTCTTTTTCTTTTGTTTATTATGTTTATTTTTATGGGTTTTGGTTTTGGGGTTCTTCCATTGTCCTTTTGTTCTCTTGTTGTGGTTTGGTTTGGTTTTTTCAAAATGCACAGCTGGTTGGTTTCAATTTTCAAAATGGAACACATGGGAAGCCCATCCCACAATGTCAAGCTTGGGCAAGGAATTTAATTCAACTTTCTTTATAATTTTAATTTTTGAACATTTGACTCCCAATTCAATTTAGATTAGTGTTAAGAAAAGTTGAAATTATAATAATAATTTTTAACCCTCGAACCCCATTTTATAAACAATTTTTCATCAATTATAATTTTAATATTAAGTGTAGGACCAACCACTCCAATACGTAAAATATTTTTTAATGGAGCCCCTTTTTTTCTAGGCTTCTACGTAACAAGTATAGGTTTTTTCTTTTTCAATTATTATTATTATTATTTTTTTAATCTTCATCCCAAGTTAGGATGCAAGTCACTTAAAGCTTGAGAAATTTTTGAGTTCCAACCTAATTGAAATTTGAAAATTGATTTTCTATGCCCCATGTGTTGCACTTTCCTTTCCCACTTGCACAACTCCTTTTTTTTTTTTTTTTTTTCTTTTTTTTGAACAGAAATAACCTTTCATTCCGTCAAAAAATAACGGTTACAAGCACCGTGGTTCAAACTTTCTACCAACTCTGCACAGGTCATTTTCTCTCACGTCTCCGTCAACCTCGCTTGCATTAGATAGATGCGTGCGGGCAATTAATGCATTTTCTTTTATTATAGTTTTGTGTCAATTTCTAGAGATATATATATAAATTCAAAAAAAAAAAAAAGAATATTATATATATATATAATATATATATATATATAGAAATATCAAATGGAGAATAGTATCTTAACGTGAGTCCATAAAATGTATCATTAAGTATATAATTTAAGATCATAAACGGGTTATTAATTATTATTTTCTTTTTAATTTGAAACTTTTAGTGTGAATAATGTTTTTAGTTGTCCACATATAAACAATGTATCTGGCCATAAAATTCATTAAAAAGGGGTAATTAGGAAAGTCAATTAATAATTAACCTCTTTGCTCGTTTAAGGATATTAAAAATAAAAATTATCTCTATTTTAGAGAGCTTATAGTCCAATAAATCTTCTAATAAACTAAAAAAAAAAAAATTATGGCAATTAATTTCATAGCGATGACATGGGGTTAATTGTTATGTACACATTCCTTTGTTGCATGTTGGAAATTTTAATTTCCAATCGACCAACTAAGGTTAACTCCATTGGTCACAAGAGCAAAGTTCTTCGAAAGAGATTGATGAATTCAAATCCTAAGATCTCAAATAATCTAAAAATATGACTTATAATTTTGATGTAATAATAATTTTTTATTTTTGAATCCAATTTTATTTGTTATAATTAGAGTTTTTCATAATTCAGTTAACTAAACTAAATGAAAAATGAATAAAAAAATTCAGTTATATTAAATTAAAAATTAAAATAAAAAAATTAATTAGATTTTAATTAATAAATCGTAATTAATTTTTGTTATTTAAAAAAATTATATTATATATTTATTCACTTTAAGTAAAAATCAAAATTTTAAAATAATAATAATAATAATACAAATGCCATCAACTAAATATGGAATGAGTATCATTCTTCATTTGAAATTCCTTTTCTGTATAAAAATCTGGATCTTCTAATTAGCAAATAAAAAACATAAAAGTCCAAATAGCAATGGGATCGAAAAAAAAAATAATTTCTTTATTCGTTCAGAAATACCTAATATTCCAAAAGGGAATTTTTGGGTATTAAAAAAAAAAGTCCGTTTTATATATTTTTTTAATTTCACTAAATAAACTTTCAACTATAAAATATGGACAATTAATCTTTTTCCTTTTTTTTTTTTTTTAAAAAAAAAAAATAGGGATGAATTTTTTTCTTAGATTAGGTGGCTATCACATTGGGGATAGTACGGCGATCTTGGCGTTAGACCTTACGTGTCATATAAGTTAATTGCCCTTTATTTGAAATTTATTCTCTCTTTCTCTACCTATATACGAAGGAAAGGTACATTTCCATTTTTTTTTTTAATTCAAATCTTGTTCCTTCGTGATAATTTTAGTAATTAAAAATTTAATTTTTCATTTTTTAAAAGTTAAGTTTTAATCTTTAAAAAAATATGAATAAAATTCAAATAAGCAACAAACCTATAAACTTGAATTTTAACTAAAATCTTAAATTATTAAGTTTATAAATTTTTTACTTGTAAGTTTATTTTTTTTCTATTTTAAATGTGAGATTTTTAATTACACTCATGATATACTTACACTTAAAATTTTTACACAAAATTACAAATAGAAAATTTTTGCTAGAAGCCTTTCGATGTTATTAGTATTTTACAAATTTGTCGCGCATGCACATTGCCATTTGGGTGTTGAAAATTCTAACAAATGGAATCAAAATGATAATAATAATTATTATTATTATTTAATTAAAAAATACATCATAAATATATTAATTATTATATATATTTATCAAAATCATAAGTCACTCCTTACTATTATCATTTAGTCTCTTATGTAAATTTATTTTATATACCGTTTTAATATTAATAAATTTTAAATACTTAAATTTATTTTTTAACATGTGAAATGCAGTGTAAGAATTCGAACTTGTACTAATAAAAGGAAACCCACCAACGAAAGCGATGATAGATCTCAAAAGTTACCAACCCACCCACGTTGATGTACTAGAGGCTCTATTTTAAGTAAAGCCTCCCACAAGCCATGCCAGATTGCTCTAGGTGGCAGATGGTGACAGCAAACAACGTGCCCCTTAAATTATTATTATGAAAGATTTAAGGTATGAAAGATTTAATGCCCCTTTTTTTTTTATAAAAAAATAATTTGAATTTAATTTTTTCTCTCATGCCTGTCTTTGTTTTTTTTTTTATTTAGAAATTTGGAATTGATGTTAAAGTGTATTATTGAATTTTAAACTTATTAATATCAAAACTAGCTGATCAAATTCATAAATGGTTGAGAATTAGCACACCATGTGCTTGTGAAATAAAACTTCCTTTTTTTTTTTCCTTGATCAATGGGGAGAAGAGGGATTATTGCTTTCACATAATGTTTGAGGGAAAGGGTCTTGAGCTTGAGATTTTAGAATTACAATAATTGTTTCTATAATTAGCTAAGAAAATTCACTTTTCTTGTTTATGAGACAATTATCAAAAACTATATAAAGAAATTACATGCCTTTCTAACTCCATGATAAAGATGACATCAACGAAATAAGTGCTGCCTGTTGAAGCAACCTAACAAGACATGAAACTTTATGAACCGCACCAGAGGATTTATTGACTGTACTTGGCATCATAGCCTTGTCCACGGTAGAGAGGTGCTGAACCGCCTTTGCTGAACCGGGGGTGGGCGAATTACATAGACCGATACCCGAATCGAATGACGAATCCAAACCGTCTTCAAAACCGCTATTAGCATCGTAGCACAATCCTGGATTATTGTCTAGCTTAAGCTTCCTTCTCATCTTCCACACCATTTCTCTTCCAAATGGAACTGACCCCATTAATTGATTATCGTTTAGCCTCAGTTCACCCAGATTTTTCAAGCCCCTAAAGTTTATTGGGACTGAACCGTTCAAATGGTTCCCATCAAGATAAATGACCCGAAGGGTCGTTAACCGGCCTAGTGACTCGGGGATTGGACCGTGCAGGTTCATATTTGAGAGAACCAAGATCATTAAGGCCTTCATGCCATCGAATTGGTCGCTAGCGAGTGCAGTAGACCACGTTGGATTTCCTTTGAGAACCAATGCTTGGAGAGAATTTAAGCCCCCGATCGACATTGGAAATGGCCCTAGTAAACGATTATAGCTTAAATCCATGAGAATAAGCTCCTTCAAAGAACCAACCGACTCGGGTATTGGACCGGTGAGACGATTACGACTCATGTCCAATTTGATTAGAGAAGTGCAAGAACCAATGCTAGATGGGATTGAACCGGCTAGTTCGTTTTGGTTCAAGTCCATAACGCTCAAATATGGAAAACTAAAGCTGAGAATTGAACCGGATAACATGTTTCCGCTCAAATCTAACGACCTTAGGCCGGTCAACCGGCTCAATGAAACTGGAATCGAACCATTGAGATTATTCCCGTGGAGATCAAGAACCTTCAAACGGGTGAGATTGCCCAGTTCATTTGGGATATGGCCCACGTGCCCATTTTCCCTAAGAACTAGAACCTGAAGACTCGGACCCAATTGGCCCAAAAAAGAAGGGATGGGTTGTGGGTTATCAGTGAAACAACGGTAGAAAAACAGTCTCTTAACATGAGGAAGCTTGGCAATGGAAGGTGAGATATGTGACCTTATTGGGTCACACGTAGGGAAGGCCGTGTCATCGGACAATGTCCCGAACGACAACGAAACAATGTGGTAGACGTTATCCTTGTCGGGCATGCACTCGATGCCGTGCCATCGGCCACGGCAGACGTCCGGGATGTCCGTGGCCCAATCGTTGCCCGTGGCGCGCATTATGTCGTAGACCGCTTCTTGCTCACGGGCCTCGGTCTTGGCCCCATTAATGTTAATCAAAAGCCCAGTTTGCGGCCCATCTACGAGGGTTGACTGTTTGCCGGAATCCGACGTAATAACCGTAAAAGGCTTAGTCAGGGGTGGAAGAGACATGAGAAGGAGGAGCAATGTAGAGAAAAATGGTGCCATTTTGGGAGTGTATGTGTAATGTAGCCGTAAGGTTGAAGGCTTTGGGCTTTATATAGGCTGAAGTGGGAGGAGAGTTAATGAGATGGGCCAGAGATTGGACAGTAAGATGTAAATTGAAGAAGAGGAGGGTTGGTGAATGGATGATGGAAAGCAAATTTATGGGGTCACGAGAAATCAATGGGATTTGGGAGTTCTTTTTTTTTTTTTCTTGAGCATTAATGTCTTTCACGGGATCTTGCATTCTTCTTTTACTCCACGATTTTTTATTTTGGTCTCGGACCCATTGAGTCCACGGGCTTCAGCAAAACGTAGTGAGTAGGGTCCCCTTTTCCCCAAGAGTAATATGATTCGCGCCAATTGCAGTTTAAATCTTTGCATAAAATTTTCAATATTCATTAGCGGATTGAACAAATAATTGAAAAATATAAGCAAATAAACATGAAAATTATTCACTAGATATGAAATAAGATGGTCTCTTGACTACTAAATTTGTTGGGATCTAATAACTTCAAATTTATTGATTTAAGTGAAGATAAACATTTATTAGTTTAATACATCCGTTAAATTTTTTTGTACATAAAAAATTATATATTCGAAGAAACTTTTTATCTCTCAAAATTTAAATTCTATTCTAGGCTTTTTGAGTTTTAATTTTATGAAAAGAGTACAAGTTTTATAGGAAAAAAAAATTATTTTTTATTGTATAGTTCATAGTCTTATAAATTTTTTAATAGATAAAAAAATAAAACATGTTTTTAATAATTAAAAAAATAACGAGTAGGCAAAAAAATAAATTAAAAAAAAGATCAATTTATATATATATATATATATATATATATTATTAGAAAGATAGAATTATTAGCTATTTATGTAACTTTCAAACCATGTATACAATTTCTTTAAAATTGGCGAGAATGAAATATTTAATAAGAAGGTAATAAAGTGAATAATATTGTTATCTATTTGGTGCTAATCATGTTAACTAAATTCAATAATCTACTTGGATTCGTATGAACTAAAGAAATACAAAGCAATAACAACATATAAAATATATATATATATATATATATAATTATTTTTATTTTATAATATTTATATAATAAGTTATATTAGATTCAATTTTTCCATAATATTTAAGAAAATTTTGACAAATTTATATAATTTTAAAATAAAGTTTTGGTGAAAAAAAAAATAAAAAATACGAATATACTTATCAATTAAATCAACTCTTAAATTTTTATTGATTAAAAATTTTATTTTAGTTATATAATATGAATAACTCTCATTTTCATAAAATATTTCCTTCTTGATAGATTTGATATCAGGTATCCTAAAGCAACGTCAAGAAACTTTATCAAAGAAATGTGTTCAAAGCGTTTGGTTGACATAATCTCAGGCATTTGTTTTTAATAAGATATACTTTAATTTTCACCATATTTCACCGGCTTTAATGAGAATTATCGATTTTAATTGGTTATTTTGAATTTTTATGTTGTGAAAATGTGATTCTAATTAAAAGGGTTAGATATAATCCAACCGATAATGGAATTCGTTATTGAGAATGAGTACACGGATTCAAGATTTTGTACCCATTTGAACACCAAACATTACAAAATCTTTTCTTATTTTTATTTAAAATTCCCCCCCCCCCCACCCACCCTCTTCCCAACTTTATCCAATTTTTAATTGTATGTTTTGGCATGTGTGTTTTTTTTTTTTTTTTCCTTAATGGATTGTGTACCAAACTTTGAGTCAAACAAGAGTTTTCTCACTTCAAATTTATCTTTTTTAAAATTTGGCGCATATTACATGACAATTTTCCTCCATGTGTAACTTGGTAATTCTAGGTTAAGAGGAGTCAAAAATCCAACTTTCAAGTCATATTCTTTTGAGAATCAACGTCAAAATCATCTCTCGGTCAATTTTCAAATATTGATTGATTGAGTGATTGATGAAGTGTGAGTTGTGACTGATCAACACAGGGAAAGTTATTATGGCTAATTTTGACACTGATTCCATTGGCATGCATTATAGCTGTAAAAAGTTGACAGTTCTCTAGGCAACAAGAAGCACCGCTTACCCTCTTAGCCATAAAGCCGTTCAAAATTAACACCAGAGCAGACATCCAAAAGAAGAAAAAACATGGATATCAGAACTACACTCTGATCCAGAATTTTCATTTCATTTGCATTCAAACCTACAAACCCCAGCAAGCAAATTCAAACCCAAAACTTTTTTCAGAGAGAAAAAAGAAAAAGAAAAAGAAAAGAACAAACTCTACAGGAGAATCAGGCTAGAAGTAACCCTCATGGGGCCAGAAGTCACAGTTTTGCCTCAGCTACGCAGTGCAATTGGGTACCTGACTCCAGCTGCCAGAATTCTCTGCTGCTCTATCTAGTGTCAAAAAAAAAATTAAAAAAAATAAAAAATAAAAATATGGTGAGTATCAAGGGAAACAAGATGACGATGATAAGTGTAAAAAGGAGTTGGAAATGTCCATAAGTGACTATATTTACATGGAAAAGTTCATGTAACTTGTTCTTCAGGTAGCAGTACTCAAGCTCTAGCAGCTCCAGAGCTCTCAAGCAACTGAAAATCCAACACGTGTGAACCAAAAGAACCTTGTTGGCTGAATACATCATTTATAATCTTTCTCTAGTATGAATATTTCAATGTGATAAAAAAATAAATGGAAAAAAGTGTCGAATATTGTTATAAATTCTTAATTTCTTACAAAGCACCATTTTAGTCCAAAAAACAAGCTTTAATTTCCTTTATTATGTCAAGCATTTGTACACTAAGATATCAAATTTGATGTCACATTTTCTTTTTTTTTTTTTTGGGGGTCTTAATAGGAAGTTGTATTGGGTCATAGCCTATTGTAGCTTTCCTCTTTTTTTATAAAAATTTCTTATGTATTAATTAGTGATTTAAACCTTAAACCTTCGATTTGAAATTCAAACTCTTTACTGGTTGAGTGTCCCCTCAAAGTCAAAAACATGTCAACTATTTTATTACCCCAACATGAGAGAGAACTTTTCCATCCCATTAGGCTCCTGAACTTAGAAAGAATTAGTGTTTTTAGGTCCAATTCACAACCCCATTAGCTTCTTTTTATTAACTTTTTGAACTCTCACTCTCACTTTGTACCTTTTAGACTTTGGTAGGGTGAGAAAAGAAAGGTCTGAGTAAAGTGAAATGGAGAAGGCACAAATAAAGTGTTACCCAGCACGATCGTTCTGCTCAGAAGCTGCTCGAAAGCTAAAGCAAACATTTCTGACTCTTTGGGCACCAATGGTTGAGCTGCTTCCCATAAATTGATTCAAATGGATTTCCATTTTCTTGTAATCCGCTAGCTCCTTATCCTTCCTGTCCCATCATCATTAGACACCCGCTATTCATTAGCTTTTACTCCGTTTGAAGGAAAATCCTAATATGACTAATAAATTTTATTACACAAACACAATCAATATAACTCGTTTCGAACATAATTTAACATCAAACTATGCTGGTTAAAAAATTGATATGAGGTGAAAATTTCATATGAAACAAAAAAGAATTATCACAATTTCATTGATTATGAGTGTAGAATCATGGAGTACAGTAGCATACCCTATTCACCGAATTTTGAAATCCTCTCTACATTAGCTTGTTATGTGAAAGTGTGAACTAAAATACTAGCTCATACTTCAATTTCAAATGAGAGAGGGGAGATAGAGAGGGATGCCATGTGCCATCAATGCACATTTGCTTAATATATATTTAGTAGAGCACGAAAATCAACCAAGCCTGAACTAGCAAAAGTCAAAAATGTTTGTTTCAATGTGCCCCGTTTGTCACCATCATCCAAATTAATTAAAAGGGTGCTCATGTGCGCCTCAAAGAACATGGTTATCATTCCTGTTGTGTTTGTTGTACAAACTTGTTTTCATGGTCCAAGATTTGAATAAAATATTTTGAAAAAGAAAATACTTTATTGATAAACACGACCCCTTTTTTTTTTTTTTTTCTTTTATCAATTTAATTACATTATAACTTGAACTTAAGACTTTTAATATTCGTGACATTCTTTGACATCAACGAAAACATATAAATCTTATAAATACAGGTGTATGCCACTCAATAAAAATTAGTACTTAACAGCAAATTGCGAACACATTCAATATGTAATATTATGGTTGGTCTTTTTTGGATGAATAATATGGTTTGTAGCATTAATTATTAGGCGATCTGTTTATTAATTAAATAACAAGAAATTAAGAAGAGGTTGTCCTTTGGAAAATGCAGAAGTCCAATTGTGCATTTAATGTTTGGAGGCTTGGAAATCAAAGTGTGTGCTTACAAATAGTGATTATGCAAGTCCAAGAAAAAGCAAGAGGAAGAAATGATGGTGGGGTTTAGAGCCAAAAGTCAATTACAGCAAGTCTCTGAGATTCCTCAAAAGCTTCTCTGATTCATAGAAGTAGATATTGACAACCTCTGATACAAAGTTGGGTGAGCTCTCATCTTGAAGCTGTTGGAGTTGCAAGAACTGCTCGTCCAACACTCCCTTACCAAAACATGAGAAAAAAAAAAAAAAATTTCACATTGCATCAATAAATGCACATATAGAGGGGATAATTAAGAAGATAGGAGAAATGCCAGCAAATTAATCAAGGAAGTGAGAAGAAAGTTGATGATCACCTGGTGGAAGAGTACTGCTAGCAACCAGTTCATATCGGCCCATAACCGATCCGGATCCAAACCGAGCATCCACAGAGGCAGACCCGTTTTGGCTAGTTAGTGTAGATCAAACACAGGATCAATAGAAATTGAAATTGGGTTTTCTGTATAGTTCCTCTTTTTTTTTTTTTTGAAAGTTTTGTGCTTACTTCCTTGCAGGGTTTAGGGTTTGGTGTGTGGTTTTTGAATGTGAGTGACTCAATGGTTTGGCATGACACCTTTATAAAGGGTGCTGGTGCCCTGGACTGGATCCCATTCATTATACAGTATATAAATAAAGAATTCTCAAACAATCTGCATAATTGAGTAAGTGAACAAGGAACTTGTTGATTGCACACGCCAACAAAAAAAAAAAAAAAAAAACTTTTGAAAGCTTTTACCTTTTAGAGAAGAGATTACCGTGACATTTGTTGATTTAAAAAGGTTAATGTGGGTTGGCTGGTTGATTAGATAAACCTCATCTATATTAATAATTAATGAAAGAGTTTTATTGCTAAGACTTGAACATTTTAACACAAAATAAATATGGATACAATTATGATTATTGGTGTAGTATCTCCAATTTAAGTGTATTTTCATCTTTGGTTTCAAAATGTAAAAGGTTAAAAGGAACGACTAAAATAATTAAACAAATTATTCGGATGTTATGACAATGGTAATTCTATTAGGGTTTTCATTTGGGAGCAAAATAGTTTGTAAAAGGAGCGGAACGTCTACAACTTTTACAAATTATAATGAATATGCCTCTTTCTTTCAATGGATAAAGATTTAGGATTTTGCTTGCACTTCTGAAAAGAAAATAAAATTAAGATTTATGAAAATGAAAAAATATATTTTTATTTTATAATTTACGTAATGACTTCTTAATAAAAAAAAAATTGTAATTAAGCAAATAAATAGACTGCATTTGGAAAGTAGACAACTTTCTGCGACCGGTTACCTTGTCAGTCACCTCAACCACACCAAGCACCAAGTTTTGAATAATAAAACAACGAAAAAGGAAGGAAATTTTTGCCCCTTTTGTTATTTTTCTTACATGCTGCCAAGCTCAGACCCTCGCGGAGCCCTTTTTCCCATGCACTTTTTCTCTCACTTTCTCGAGAAATTTGTTTCAGGGGGTTATGGGATGGTTAAAAAAGAGGCCGGTAAACAAGGCTAGACTAGAGCATGGCAATGACAAGTGCAAAATGTTGGGAGACACGTGGCAAAATGGGTGTTATATTTGTTTTTTTTTTTTTCCCTGTCATTTGAGGGATATGACAAGACCTTTCAAAAGGGTGTGTGAGTGAATCAGTGCATATCTTTTAATTTGTACACACAGATTTGTAGCAGTCAGGCATGGTAGCTTTCGTTGAGCACAAAAATATGGGTGTGGACTGTTCATCCCTTTGCCATTGCATTATTGGGTCCATAAAGGCAATGTTAATTTGGTTCATTATGATGAATCAAGCAAGCTCCTCGCAACAATTAAGGCACTAATCTAGCAATCTGGAAAATTTCATTGCAGAAGAGAAGAAAAGAAAAATCTGGAAATCAAATGATAAGCAATTAATTAGGTTCAGGCGAAGTCTATAAATTTGCAAATTTATAAATTTATGTCAAATATAGAAAGATATACTGTTATTTGTGCATGATGGCCGCCATGTCTTGCCAATATGATTTAAAATGTTGTTCAAGCCCTTGGTAATTTGTAGTTAGTGTCCAATTAGGAAAATGTTGGATGATCCAAAACCTAAAGAGTTGTTGGCTTACTTTATTAACTTGGTTCTGTAGACACAATCAATATCAATAATACAGTTAGCTAACAATATGGCCACCAGCCAATCTTGCCCAAAAGTGGCATGTCCAGCTCATTGCTCTCTCCATTATCTTTTCTCTCTGAAAAGTATTTGTTGCCAAGGATGCAAAGAATTTTCGAAAATTGGCAATTATCCCTTTACCTATTTTAACAAAGCCAAATACCATTTATGTCAACTATTGGTGCTCTCAATGTCATTGTGTAGATACTTTCACATTTATTCACCATTTAACTCGTATTTCTTTTGGGTTATAGCTACGTCCATTTAACTTTGGGGTTAAGAAAGGAATTAAAGATGCTCCCCATAAAAGAAATCAGAACTTTAGAAGGAGCAAGTGAAAACAACAATCCATCAACCTATCCAACCTTTTGAGGTCCTAGTCCCTTAAATGGCCAATTGCTAAAGTGCAAAGAATTTCCAAAGTGTGGCAATTAGCACGTTACCTTTCTTAAATAATAGTAACAGTCCCATCAATTATATGTGCTCTCATTGTCATTGTGCAGGCGGAGTCAAAGTAGCTACCAGCATTTACACTTCGAGTTTCATATAGGAATTAGTAATGGTCCCTCCAGGGGAAAATAGATTCCCAAATGAGCAAGTGAAAATGTAAAGCAATAATCCATCAAATCAAAAAGAAAAAGTAAAAGGAATAATCCACCTAATTAATCAACTTTCTTAAAAGTTGAAAACAAATGCGTACAGTTAAATGAATGGATGAGTTAAAGTCTAAAACTCTATTGGATTCATACACTCAACCCCAGAAAAAATTACAAAGCAAGGAAAACTGTACATTAAATTATGTTGTATCCTGTATCAGGCAACAACATATTTGCATGTAATTGAACCATTTTACATTTCGAGGAAACAATATTTCCTCAGATCTGCAGCTGTGAATATGAATGCTTGCGTAGAATCTACAACTATAATATTTTGCTAAAACACATGGTTAATGAATCAATTACACGAGATATGGCGTTGTTTAATAAGCAAATTATCCAAAGGTAATCATATTTATAACCGTAGATCCTAAGGAAATAGTGTTTCCTATAACATGTAACTGACCAGTTACATGGGAATATGTTGCTGCCTAGTGTGCTGCATCTGGATCTACAAATGTTCCACCCGTATTTTCATCCATCTGGTCAGGGTTCGAAAGTTGGCTTGGTGGCAAGTGACACTCTAAGTTTGGTACTTAGGTGGGGAGGGGAGGGGAGGAGATTGTGAAGTCTATTAGTACTCAACATGGGAACGGATGATCCTGACCCGAGTCTAATCCAGAATAAATTTTCAAAAGAGGCAAAGTAAAAATAAAAATAAAAATAAAAAAGTGGGAAAACTTGAGAATGAGAGGAGGGAAAATTAGTAAAAATGCAAAACATGTATTCTCAAACGAAGAATCGAAACCTTGGATTTTGAGAAAAATATTAAAATTGCCTGTCCCTGGGCCAACTTATTGATTTCCTCGAGATAAGAAAGGATGAAGTGCGTAACGTCTAGGTGGGGCGGGGGGGGATTGCCCCCACCCCACTCGCCCCCATGCACCTAGATCCGTTCATGGGGGCAATTCCCAACGTCCAACCAACGACGCCTTTTTATAAACTTCAAAAAAGAAACTATGCAAGTAAGGTTTTGTGCTGAAGCCACACGTACAAGGCAGGCAAGAAAACACTCGATTAGCGAAATGATGAGCATAAAAGGTTAATCAATCCTAAGTCTTGTACACAATGCATATTAAACTGGTAATCTTGCTTGTATTTTCCTCGATAAACTATAACTTCAAAAGCATGCTTTGAATTAATGTAAGCAATGTCAAAATTTATAACCGAAATTGCTTTAAATCATGTCATTTTGTTTATTAGTTTATGATAAAATTCATCTTTTTACCATTGCAAAAAGGGTTTTTAAATTTTTTTTTGGTAAGATAAAATAAAATTTTTACTTTACTCACACTTAATTTGACTAAAAATATAATTTGTATTTGTAAAATCATTATAAAGTATCTCCCTAACTTTGCAAAGATAGGTTGTTTATAAAAAAGATTAAAGAATTTGCACAAAAAAATTGATAACATTGAACTTTAGTCATGCTATGGATAAATATAAACTAAACTAAATTAAATATGCGCGTGTGTATGAGAGAGGGAGAGAGAGAGAGCATGCTCCGGAGTGATGTAAGCATTTCTTGAGTAATGAACCCTAAAATGGTTAGTTAAAGCACTTTTGGAGGCGATCATGCCCATGTAAAACAAACTTAATATTTAGAATGGACTTCACAATCATGCTTGGTTGCCTCCATGGTTATTCACTATAGCCACTATTCATGCATTGAAAACGAGACATTCCTTCCCTTTGTCCTATTCAAATCATTGTTAATTTCCATCCTTTAGTTTCGAAATTCGAAATGTTGGAAGGAAGAGTCCCCCACAAAAAAAAAAAAAAAAAAAAAACTGTGTTTACTTTTAGACCCTAATAATTAATAATTATGTTAACATATGATTAACCTATATAACTAGGATGTTATGGGACGTGATGGTATGGTAAAAGGACTCATAGCTCTACACTTAATTGACAAATTAAGGAGAATGACGGTATACATTGTTAAGAGAAAAAATTATATTAATTAAACATAAAATTCAAATTTGATTTATAATGTTTATAAATTGCATTACTTAAAACTTAAATTTTTAAATGAATAATATAATTCGTGCCCAAATTTTTTCTCTATCATTTTTACTTAATTATAAGTTTAATTTTTTTCATTTAAACTATATTAATCTCATATTAGTAGGTCCTAAATAATGAGTGTGGCTCATTAATAAAAAACAAATTCTATTGTGTTGTGGACTAGTTAGCAAGAGATTGAATATAAAAATTAGTCCTAATATAAAATAATTATTTGAATTTCATCACTTGGGGGGTAATAAAATATATATGAGATGATGTAACTATCCCAACGTACAGCATCTGCTGGATCTCACCACCACGTACATGGATGTAGATCAAAGAAATGCTAAGAAAAATTTTAATGGAGAGCATACTCTTCATATTAAACATTCCGCCAATTTTTTTTTATTTTTTATTTTTAACTAAATCAGATGGCATAATAGTAATAGCCACACCTGGCCCACGAAATTTGGAGGGAAGAGGAAAAGATAAAAAAAAAAAAAAAAAAAAATGGAGACATTACTCCCACAGAAAATTTCTAAGTTTCTTTGAGGAACACCGAATAGTTAATAATTTATATATTTATTCATGAGAAAATGGTTCCAATTGTGAGAAGGCCCGACTTGCCACCTAGGCCTGAGTTGGGCCGAGAGTTTTCAACCTGTGACCCAATTAAGGCACGATCTGTTCTGGACATGTCTCTATTTTTATTATATTATTGAATATGAACATATTATTTTTAAAAAAAATTGTTTTGGGATTAGATTAAAAAATTATAATTAAAAAATTCTACATGTTAATCGGTATAATTTCAATATAATTAGACCATTAAAATAATTTCTGAAAAATGGGTCGTGCTTGGCAGGCCACGGCACGGCTAATTAATAACACATTTTATTTTGGACTTCAAAATGACATTGAACTGATCCGCACAGGTATTGAGTTTGGCAATTGTTCCCCGGATGCAGCCCAGCCCACAGGACACGGAAAATTCACTGGAAATGAGCTGTGCTCAAAACATGCTTCAGTTGCGAAAAGCCATTCTTTGTTTATGCATCTCATTAGGGAACTTGACATCAGTTGCCAAGCCCACAACTTGAAGTAACCTGACCACATACCATGTCATATCAAGCTGCCACCATTCCAGGCCATGTCTAGCCGAGTATTCAAAAGCATGGTGATTATTGTGCCACCCTTCCCCAAATGCAAATGCTGCAACCCACCTGAACACATTGTAAATCCAATTTAATGAGCATGTTTCCAATGTCAAGAAATTAAGCTGGCAAAAGGGTATTTTTTAAGAGCTGATAAAATACCAATTGTTTCTGGATAAGTCCCCGGTATTCCAAGCTTGCTTGCCCCATACATGACAAGCTGAATTTACCAGCCAAGTGATGTGGTAAACCCAGACACTCCTCACCCCCTGCAATGGTTTTCATTACATTAAGATTTGTGGCAACAAAAAGAAAGGATACAGACAAGTACCACATGAACCCCGGGCAACTTTATCAAGTTCAGTCCACAAGTTCAAAAAGGATAAGGCTTTGCAACTTTTATGGCCCCAAATTGGCTGATAAACAAAACAACTGGTGGGGTTATGGGAGGGCAGGACATTGCCACAGATTTTGCATCTAGAATAAGACCCACCAAACCAAGCAAATGGTCTAACATTTTAAGCGAATATAATATTATAACACCGTCCAGGTACACTACAGACTCCGCCCGGAGACTGGTGTCTGTCCAACATGCATCAATGTCACAGAGGCACCATCATAACCAGATGGCAATTTTACTTGGAATGACATTTTAATAAAGAGATATATCAGGTAGACTCAAGTTTTTGACACAAATTGACGCGGATTCAAAAAAATACATTATTATTGTTAAGTTGCACATGGTAACATGTCATCTTTGTGTAACCCACAACATTACTTTGGCATGAAAAACTCACGTCTATGCAAAGATAGACTTCTCATAAAAGCTTGTGTAACGATGTTTTCTATTTTCTATTTGATGGAATTGTTCTTTTTTTTTTTTTTTTTTTTACCATCTATTACGCCATTGTTTAAAGAAATATATCGACACATTTCTTTATTTCCATTAGCAAAAGCATAGTGTCCAAAAGAAGAAGAAGAAGAAGAAGAATGCATAATAATGGTTTATAGAAGTATTGCTCACCATTCCCCATACTAGGAAAGGAAATCCTCCAACTGCACATAGCAGAACTCCAAGGGCAATTGGATGCAGGATATACGTTTTCTCAATAAACTTGTAAAAGAATTGCTTCTCCAAATCCCCAACATTACTTGGGCCTCCACACTGTCAGCATGCCCGATAAAATAGTCAGCAACAAGCCCATATCTGTGTGTGCCTGAGAGAGAGAGAGAGAGAAGTCAAAGTACCTTTTCAAGGACAGTCTGGGTGTCAAAGAGCCAACTGATGTGACTAAGCCAAAAGCCTTCAATGGGGCTATGTGGGTCCCTCTCAGAATCACAAAATTGATGGTGGTACCTATGTGTGCTAACCCAATCAATTGGACTCCCCTGCAACGGCCATGACCAACAAGTTCAAGTACCCAACTTCCATAACCAATATAATCAAGCATACAATAATCAAGCATTAAAATTGAACCTAAACATCACATAGGCTTTAAACTACAAATTCACCTGAAGTGCTTGAACCCCACAGTAAGCAAAAAGGTACTCAAGCCATTTGGGAAGCTTGAAACTCCTGTGAGAAAGGTTCCTATGGAAAGAAAGAGTAATACCCAGAAGTCCTGTCACAACGTAGAGCCCAAAAGCGACCCAAAAAGCACCCCAATTGAAACAAAAGGGTGCAAACAAACTGAGCAGATGCATGGCCAAAATGACACCAGCAGTGCTTATATCCAATGAACTCCACTTCCTGCTCCAAAAGACATTTCTTTTCCTCTTCACCACCACATCAGATAACAAAATTCTCCCAAAATTCTTTGCCTTTGGCTCTGGTTGTGGTATTTCACCATCAGGTTCATCACTTTCCACCACTGTTCTGTTGACATGATGCTTATCGGCAGCCGAAACAACAAAAGAACTTGGGGACTTTACCCCCTTGCAGTTTATTTTTTGCAGATGTAGCCTTGAGTAAGAAGAACGGAAATTCAGGACCAATGATGGTGTATTCAACTTTTTCAATCGGAAAGTAGGAAACAAGGGGCGCGGCTTAGAATTGGCTAATGGAGAAGTGGTCAAAGCCATTGAAGGAAAAGAAAGCCTTTTCCTTTCAGGGTTTTTTGCGAGCTTACAATATATATATATTTATGCAGTGGACTTTGGGTTTTGGTGGGGGAGTTTATGGAGATGGGGTTGTGTTTATGTGGAAGCACAATGGTTTATTTCTCGATAGTATAGTCGTAGAGAGATTTTTGGCAGGGTGGCGGGGTCTAATATGGGGCTGTGTTCAGATTTTCCTTTTGGGGTTTTGTGTTTGGTGTGATAAGATCCCTTTTTTTTCTGGCTGATTAGGATATCGTCATTATTGGTTTTGTCTCCTTCTGTGTACTTTGTTGGAATATAGCGTGCCTAGTTTGTGCTTGTAGTTGCCACTCCTTCCGCAGCTATATCTCAAACTTGGCTATAGAAATCTACAGATTAAGCCCCCTCTCTCGGTATTCAAAGGATCATTAAACGTATGATAATGGCGGCGACAGGTGCATCAATGTTTTATATAGACAGGGAAATCTAGCGCAAATCCATCCTTCTATAACATTCTTGGTATGTCCCTCTAGACTGCGCTACTACGCATGTTTCCTTTGGATTTGCCCTTTCTTTTTGATGAGTTATAACCTTGGATTTGCCTTTTGAACTGCAAACTTTGTGGGTGGAAGATACCGGTTAGGATTAGGATGAGCAGATTGTGGTGTAGTTTAGTTTGAAGAATTAAATGATTTAGAGGTTGTTGGATAGAATTTTTTTAGATCTTATGGTCCTAAGTCAATCTGAGCTGTTGAAATTATCCTTTAAGTGACCATTAGAGATAAAGACAAAGCATTCATTTAATTTCCCAATTATCTAGTTTGCGCTTAAATTAGTCACAAGCACTTAACTTTTTTAGTATAATCTAGATAAGAGAAACCTGTAGAGCATTAACATACCTTTTTGAAAAATATCAGGTTATAGATTAGAAAGTTTAATGAGTAATCAATACGATTGGAGGTAGGATGAAGGTAACTTTTTTTTTTTTTTCGAGTGACATCAATTCGAGAGAGATTCATTGAGGGTTGAAGGTTGTTCATGCCATATGGCAATATTGGCATGGCGTTTTAAATGAAAGCTGAGACATTTCAGAGCTCTACATGTTAATATTCATTGGAGTGCGAGTGAAGGGGGCATAAGCCCTCACAAGTCATAAGGCATCCCAGTCTTGAATAGAGACCATTAACCAACAGATATATGGCTTCTACTTGTATGTAAATGTGCTTATTATTTAATGTCTCCTGTGAGATGTGTTAAAATAGTGTGTACAACGACCAATTTTGTGATTTCTACATCAACGGCAAATGGAGAAACGGTTGGGGGTTCATATTTTAGGCTTCACATGCTGACATTCAACATCTTTATGCAGCTGGTACTTTTATGGTTTCTCCATTGCCACGGAGTTACCTAAGGACCAACAAAACAATCAAGATTAGTTGAAAGTTGCTGTTGCCACAACTCCAGTGGAGGAAATTGAAGCATATGAACTTGCTGTTTTTTTTTTTTTGTGTATGCTGAAAAATCTGGAAACATATTTGCTTTGTATTTCAAATTGGCAAGCTCAAAGGAAGCAATGTGTTCAGAGTCAGCGCATTATGCTTGCTTTTTCTGCCAAGCATCAATTTTACAGTTCACCCATATGGCACAATGGTTGGCACTTCCTAGTTGGGCTATGCTTGAACCTGGGAGACAACCTGTCTACATTCTTCCTCCAACTTCTGTGAGTTGAACAATAAGGCTCACTGATTCTTTTTCCTTTTTGGGTTCCATTGATGTTGATCTTTTATTTAGGATTGTTGACAGGGTGAGAAGATTAAGCTTTTCTACAATCTGGCTGCAAATAGACTTGCTCCAAATGAAGAAAGTGCATGGCAAAAGTTGCATAGTTCCACAAATTTATGGGGCTAATATTCTGCAAAAATTTCCACAACTTGTTGTGCATTGAATTCTTAAAATCCTATGAGTCGCAGTTTAGAGTAAACATATATTCAAGTAAGCCAGTGCACTATGATAAATTTGGAAACTGCATTCTGGATGTGATGTTTTATTACCATTTTCTAGTGTCGTAACATGCAACTTCAAAATTTGCTTTCTTGCAATACAATTGATTGAACAACAAAATCAATTTGACCTTTTGAATTATGTTGGCGTTGAAGTATAAGTCAATCCATTAACTTTCCAAGATCTATGCTTCCCAGAGGCTTTAACCAGTCAATTGTGTGTGGTGGTGAAACAAGTGCAATGCTTAAGCAAGATCAGGAAAAGCTGATGCTTTAATGTATGCCATCCAGATATGCATTCCTACGAATCGTTGGCTTGTGCCTTATGATACATAATCCTTTTCCACGAAATTTTGCCTCTCTGCGGCTGTGAATTTGATCTTCTCATTCACAAATGGCGTTGATTGGGATGGTCCCTGTAGACTGCAGTTTCAAGTCCCCAAGGCTTGGCAAAATCAAATTCTTTAATGAGGTGAGAAAGCAGACGCGGGCAGCAATTTGAACTTGCTGTCTCTAGCTTAATGAAGCCTTTATATTGGCAAAATAGCATTATGTCAGAAGGTTAATTGGAACTCATTTTGTTCCCTGAGAAGATTGTAAACTCCCCATAACAATTTGGCGTTCAAAGCTGAAAAATTGATAACAAGTCCTATTGGTTTTTCTGCCAACATAAACAAGAAAGTTGGGAATTCTTTGCAGGAATGTAGACAATTTAATTTGTATTCAATTGACAGGGTCTGGCAGAAGAGTTAGAGTAAAGAGGGGCATGAGAGGGAGCAATCTTTCCAGACACAAATATAGTTGTGACGAGATGTATTATGATTGGTAACCTTTCCATTGAAGGAGTAAGTTAAACTCTTTGATTGTTTCCTCGACTGCGTATGTCTTTAAAGTTAGTATTGGAAAGATCTTCAAGTTGGCAAATGGCAATGCAAGTGCAGGGCGATCGCTGCAATCTTGACTTGGTTCTAGGACGCATGGATCCAAGCTCGCATCTATATAATTCACTTACCAACATAGACGTTGGATCCTGCCCAATTGATTCGGATATGGAGGACTAATGCCAATGCCCCCCATGCATACAATATTGGGGGTTATCCTATAATGTACATTACAGCATATAAAAAGCCTTCCCCCTACAATTGCATTATTGTCTACAGGTAATAGATGCAGGTTGGGGGTGAGTTCTGTTTGCCTGACCTTGCTTGTAATGTGAGTGAGCTTTAGAGCAATGCTAAGTTCATTCCATTGTGACCTAAATCTAAGCTCTTTCTTTGGTATACAAGTTATCCTCTATAAAAATATCAGCTAAGACAAATCTAGATAGGAGTGAACCAAAAGGCAACCTGATAAGTGAGTTTGATAGGTTTGTTTAGGGCCTGGCTATCCACCATATGCTCTAATTCATTATTTTTAAAAAGACTAAAAAAGGGAAAGTAAAATCCATAGACATGAAATTGACAGATTCATAAGCAACTTCCTTAGGAAACATCTATATGGTCTCTTGAGGCTTCTGTGGTGACCAAAGCTGCAAGGGAATAATGAGACAAACAAGTATGATGTCAACAGAAATCTTATGTGGATGCAGGTGTTTGACACGGACTCACAGAAGTGCAGTCATGGTCGTAGGTTGTACATTGTGGTGTTATCTTTCTGTAAATTTATAATTTTGATTACTCTTTTTCTGGACATGCCCTCTGATGCTCTAAAATTTTGCCAACAATCAATACCTTTTTTGTGGTAAAAAAATGTCAACACAGAACAATGGTCTAGTACCAAAAGAATGCAGACACTGACATTTTTTACATTTCTCTCGTTTGTCATGGCCTCAGCATCACCAATTTAAAATTGCAGAGCATGTTACAGCTGAAACATATCATCCTCGTTCCTCTTGCATAATGCTAAAGACACTTCGTTAGGAACATAAAAAGGATGTTTTCATAGCAGAAACTCCAATATTATATGTATAAAAAAGGATCAGATGTACGTAGATTTACTATTTCTACCAGTCAACCCTCTTGGTTCTACATTTTTGTTTGTATATTGTAAATATAAAGGTTAAGAAATGAGATCAAAATGGAAATTCAACTGGTGAAGTTGCAGCATACTCTGCTAGAAGGGTCATTGAACAAAATTTCTCAGAAACTAAGTTCAGTAACTAGGTGTGCAGCTTAACAGAAACACTTAATCACCACAAAAATTTCTTGCTCTTCACACCTTAACCTTTGTAGCCGTCACATAAGTCTACATTCACAACAGTGACCCACAAATTGCTTTTCTACTCTTTTGAACTTTCTGTCATTTTGTTAACTAAACAAACTCTCTTTAGCAGTGATTTTATTAGCAGTACTAGCTTCCCTTTTCTTACTCTCTTCATATTTGCCAGCAAGTGAATCAAAAAGGATGCCAGCACCGACACCAGCTGCTAAATCAATTGTATAGTGACCCCTGCTGGCAAGCAGTCTAACAGCTTGTAGAACATTAAGCACATCAAATGTCCATGCCAATTCCCACCTCTGCATTCTTCTCATGTCAAGAGACGCGATCACTGATCCGGCAACATGGCCTGAGAAGAACAGAAAAAACGACACGTTCCCCACTGGAAAATCCACACCCGAGCCTAAGAATCCCTGACAAGTGAAAATGAATCTACAAGTTACTAATTGGTACTAAATGAATCTAACAAAAATCTTTGGCTATTCAACCAGTAGTCCAATTTGTAATGAAACTTGCTTCATTTATCCCTTATTCATTTAAAAATAAAATTTGAATGGATATTAAGGGACTAAAACTTGAGTATGGTGATAATAAAACACAAAACTCTGATCATTAGTGAAATTAAGTAACAAAAGATCAAAACCTCAGGAACTGGAAGTTGGGTCGAGTAACCAAGTATTCCACGGCAAGTGAACATGAACAACGTTGAGATTGTTGCTCTTGGCCTCCCTTCTATCAGCCATGTCCACAGTATGTAGGTTGCTTGCATTCCAACAAACACCTAACCATGAAAATTAAAGACATTAGACACCTGATTCGATGTCATTACTTTAGCCTTCTATTTCGCATCCTTGCCAACTATCCCAACCAACTCACTTTGGATATATATAATCCATTTTCTCATTCTAGGAGTTTTTCAATGGTGATGGGGGAGTTTAGAGAATAGGGTCATACTTTGCAGCAATTATATTGATCTTTAGAGACCCTTTGTTTTCGTTAACTATTAATGAATGTTTATTTCATTATGACTTCCAAATGTTTACATATGCCTGTTTGTGAATAAATTTTTATCGGTATATCAAAAGAAATTAATCATGAAACCCTGAATCCAAATTTCTCCATCCTTGTGAAAAACAATAAGTAAAACTAAAAAAGGAACCTCTCTTGTGACCTTTCTGTAAAATGGGAGACGTGTTAAATGATCAATGTGCGATCATTACCAACACTATTGCATCAGATCTCATTGGCAAACGTAAACTTTTGCTAAACAAGACATTAATTTGAATCCCAAAAAACACATCAAACCCTTTTGCATTCTTTCCACAAACATGGGCCTAAATGTGTGAAGGTTACAAAGCATACAAAGACACAATTTAAGACAGGCAAAGACAAAATGAACATGCAGGCATATACGCTTAGACATTACCGTATTAAGACCCGCCAACAACGCATTAAGCTCCGGCGACGAGGACAACACACGGTGGAGGGGGCGCGTGGCAACAAACCCCAGGTCAAAAGGTGGCGAGGACGACGGAAGCATCTGGAGCGTGTACTCCACGGCCATGAAAAACAACAACCCAAGTGCGCAAAAACATGGCAGCCAATGGTACCTAACCACATTTACCATATCATTGACCGTCCATTTAATGCAAGAAGCATTGACCCCTCTAAATCCATGAACCCCACCATGACCATTCTCGCCGACTTTCTTTGCCATGTCGCCGCCGCCGTTTACGGCATTCATTTTAGTCTTTTTACGCTTGAAATGGGTGGAAAGGCTCTTTGGGGTGACGGTGGTGGTTGTGTTCATGGTTTCCTAGAGGAAGTGGCATCGTTTAAAGGGGGGTGTTAGTAGAATATATATATATATATATAGCAATGGTTATTGCAAATTTAACAAAGAAATGATGGTGGTGGCGGCGAGGTGAACAAAATCCTCCTAAAAAGGAGCAATCTTTTTGTTTTTTTTTTTAATTAATGTTTTGTGTTTTAGGTTTGATGCTAATCGGAGATTTCAACGTGAAAAGTGGAGTTCTGTGCTGTGCTGCCAAACTTTGGGTTATTCTGGTATTTATGGTGAAGATTTTTATTGCCTAGATATGGAGATTAAAAGTGGATTTATGTTATTATAATTTAATCGTTAATTATAATTAATTTAACATTTGTTAAAATATGTGTCAATTGTAATTAATTATTAAAAATTAATAATGTGAAGTAGTGTTTACATTTTATATCTACCTAACTTTTTTCATTTACGTTACTTGGGGAAGGTCCATCAAGGAAATGATAACTTTCCACCAAAATTTAGGGCTGGATGGTGCTAATAACCATAATTCCTTGAAAAGAATTTTATTATCGTAAAAAATCTCCACCAAATTCTGGATAATTAAAAGAAAATGTTAGGTGGATGCATGTTTTTTTGACATGGGAATGACAACGATAATGTAATAATATAAATTCAAAAGTTGAAATTATGCATTTAACACAGAAATTTATAACAAACACTATACCAGTAATAAATTTAAAACACATTTAGGCCAAAAAAAAAAAAAAGTGAAATTCACTGAATATTAAATGTGCAAGTTTAAAATAAATATATCCAAGTGAAAAAAATAGTGTCTTAACATTCAAACACATACTCACATTGCATTATTAACTACACGTATTTGTGGTCATTGTCCCTAATTGTAATTATGTATTGAAAAACTAAAAATGTGAAATGAAGGGTGAATAAGGGTGTTTTTTTTTTTTTTTTTTGGGTAAAATATATATATATATTTTTTGTAAATTTTTTTACTTGTATTTTTGTGTTTGACAAATTGAAAAGGTGCGGTTGATAAAAAAAAAATAATTGTAAAATTAATGAAAAATATTTTCTAGAAATTTTTTTTCTTTTTTTTTTTTTTTGTGTTTATCCTTAGTAAGAATTATTTATATTATAAAAATTATTAAAATATAATATATAATTTATATCTTAAGTTTCATTTATCAATTTAAATTTTTAGGTGATATAATTTTTTTTAACATGCTTATAATTAAATGATCTTACGTTTAAATTATATTATTCTCATACATTATACTTTATGGGTCAATAAACCTATAATGAGTAAAAAAAATAATGCTAATTATAATGTAATTAAAAATTGTTATCACAAAAAAATCATACTAATAATATCTTATAAAAATTATTTTCCTTTTTCTATCAAATTATTTGTGTGTTGCCATATGAGACATTTTCCTTAAAAATTTTGCACTAAATAACTTGCTGTTCTTTTCTTCCTTTTTTTTTTTCCTCACATAAATTTAGATAACCATAGCTTAAAGCACAAAGCCAAAAGAGAAGTTTTATCAGGATGGAATGACAATTTTTTGTGCAGATTACCTTACAAAATCAGAAACATCACAGCGTTTTTCTCTGAATTTTTATGATCATTCACTCACAACCATGAGTCATCTTATTCTTCTTTTTTCCTTTATATTCTTCTTTTCCCTATGCATCAAAAGGAAATAATAATAATAAAAAAAATAAAATTATAGATAGATTGAAAAAAGGTACGCTGTTGATTTTTTTGAACGGTAGGTATCACTTTGATTATTATTATCTTAATTCTAAATTAATATAATCACAATCAAATATTATAATTATTGATGTAAATAAGTCAGGGTTTTCTTTGTATAGTTATAATTAATAATTATAATAATAAATTTAGATTAATTAACGCTTATTTTATAACATGTAAGTAGTATAAGACACGTGGAGGCTCGTGCCGCAGGCAAAAATCTAAGCAACTAGAAGTGGGTTGAGGCAGTTGGATGTTCTGTAATGCCCGTAATCCCTATCTTCGGTCCGAAGATTACTTTTGCTTACAACACGCTAATCAGGTACCATGCCGCCTCCGCGCCCGCCCTGGCCATCTCTCTCTTCTCCGGCATGCGCCGCGCCCGCGTCCCGCCCGATAACTTCACGTTTCCTTTCGTTCTCAAGGCCTGCTCTCGCCTCCAACTGGGTCTCGACCTCCATGCCCTTTTGATCAAGCTCGGTTTGGCATCCAATGGTTACACACAAAACGCATTGATCAACTTCTATGGATGTTGGGGATTGATTCGTAATGCGTTGAAGGTGTTCGATGAGATGCATGACCGAGACGTTGTCTCGTGGTCTTCGATGATTTCATCTTTTGCCAACAATGGTTTGGCCCGGGAGGCTTTGGATTTGTTTCGGGATATGCAGCTTGATGGGAATGTGAAGCCGGATGAGATTACAATGCTTGTTGTGTTATCAGCTGTTTCGAGCTTAGGGGCGTTGGAATTGGGGCGGTGGGTTGGTGCTTATATTCGAAGAAACGGGTTGGAGCTTACTGCATCGTTAGGGACGGCATTGATCGATATGTATTCAAGATGTGGGTCTGTTGATGAGTCTGTTAGAGTGTTTCGCGAAATGTCTCAACGAAATTTGTTGACGTGGACTGCCTTGATCAACGGGCTTGCGGTTCATGGGCGAAGTAAGGAAGCATTAGGGGTGTTTTATGATATGAAGAAAGCGGGTTTGTGTCCGGATCATGTCACGTTTGGTGGGGTTTTAGTTGCTTGTAGTCATGGTGGTCTTGTGGAAGATGGCTGGCAAGTTTTTAGAAGTATTAGGAATGAGTATGCCTTGGAGCCAACGATGGAGCATTATGGTTGTATGGTTGATCTCCTTGGTCGTGCTGGCCTGCTGTATGATGCGTTTGAGTTTGTGGAGCAAATGCCTCGTAAACCAAATGCGATCATTTGGAGGACTCTACTTGGAGCTTGTGTAAATCAAAATGATCTTAGATTGGCGGAGAAAGTGAAGGAGAAGATATGCCATCTAGACCCTTTTCATGACGGTGACTATGTGCTCATGTCAAATGCTTACAGTGGGATGGGTAGATATGTGGAGAAGGTGAATGTGAGAACTTCCATGAGAGAGAAGAGAATCATCAAGGAACCAGGCCATAGTTTGCTTGTTGTGGATCAGGAGGTTCATGAGTTTGTATCAGGAGATAAGTCTCATCCTAATTCAGAGGAAATTACGAGTTTCTTAGTCAACGTAATCGATAGAATCAGAGGTGAAGGTTATACTCCGGATACGTCCAATGTGTTTCATGACATAGAAGAGGAGGAGAAGGAGCGTAGTCTTAGCTACCATGGTGAAAAGTTGGCAGTTGCTTACTCACTTCTTTGTTTGAAAGACAGAAAAACAATAAGGGTCATGAAAAATCTCCGAATTTGTCATGACTGTCATCATTTCATGAAGCATGTATCCAGCAAGTTCAACAAAGAAATTGTTGTTCGGGATCGCAATCGGTTCCATCATTTCAGGAATGGAAAATGCTCTTGCCAAGATTATTGGTAAAAGAAACCGCACAATACATTTATACTATTCTGAGCTGCACATGGATTCACCATTAACTGTCCTAAATTAACCAAAAGCATGGTTTTAACTGTTTTGAAAGTGCTTAAAAGAATGTGAGTGCAATGTTGATCTGTTTCACCATTTATCAAAGAGAAAGAAGAAATGAAGGCATTCAATAATGAATAAAAAGTTGGGGGGTTTATTCTTTTCGAGTTTTCTCTCATTTTCAATGCTAGATTTCCAAAGCTTTTGAGTGGCAACCCACCAACAGAGTGCGTGTGGAATTTAAAAATAAAAATAAAAATAAAAACAAAAAATCTTTACTATTAGTACATAAATTGTAGGAAAATACTGAAACTAATGGAGAATTCAAGGCCTTTATTTGGCTGCTCGATTGTGGATGGAACGAATACTTTATTTTGGTGGTGATTGGCACCCTTCTGGCGTTTAAATTAAGAACTTCCGCAGAAGGGTTCTTTATGATTCATACATCTCTATACAAAGCAAGAGTTGAAGATTTGACTGGTGCAAAATTGTTCTCAATGGGCTGCTGTCAGATCTGACGAGCTAGCGTGCATCCATCCGAGCTAGCTTTTGTGATGCCATGGTACCTAATCAGAACAAATAGGTTATGCTGATATGGAAACCAACATCTAACGCCCAATTCTCTATTAAAAAGTGAGAGATTTCTAAGAAAACAAAGAGTTGTATAGTAGGTATTTTAGCCATCCTACTTGTATATCAAAACCAAATTATTTATTAATCTTCTCATTCAATCTCTTTTGTGAACTCTTAAATACTATTAAATTTAAATAAATCTCTTTTATATTTTATTTCAATATTAATAATTTTAAATTTTAATATTACATTTTAACATAAATTTTGATTTTTTTAATAAATAATTATAAAAAAATTTAAATTTGAGTTAATGTGAATAAAAATATATTAAATTATTAATTATTTTATGATTTCAAATAGTTATAAGAAGAGATTTCAAACTTAAATTAAAAAAGAGAAGTAGATTGTATGAAATCTTACTTGGGGCAATGTTTTATTCTAAGACATAGCTTTTGTATCTTGGTTGGCTATTTTGAACAAGTCACCAAGGAAAGGTGACTACAAAGAGGTATGATACTCAATAGATAAAGATGAATCTAGAGATCATCTCCAGTTTTACTGTTGTTTTGCAGATGCCATTTAGGGATTCTCAACAATTTGGGATTGGCAAATTTGTGAGTTACTAGAATAAAGAGTATAATTTGGTAAAGAATCATTCATAAAAGAACATCAACATCTTAGATGATACTAAGAGTGCTTGGTGTATTTGTGATGTTCCATGAGGCGATGTGACTGGCGAAAATTTTTTTTTTTTCATTGAGATTATATAATAATTTTAGAACAAGTGAAAAACTTGAAAATTTCAGCTGATACAAATGACGCTGTGGCACTTGTACCCATATTTGCATGGCCATCTTGTTGCAGTAATTACTTGTGTATGGCTCATCTACATTCCACAGGCCACACCATAGCCTATCCTCTGTTACAGAATCTGTCCAAGGTGCAACCTCCTGATACATCGCTGCCATGCAATGATACTCCAAGGTGGGATACATAAAAGGCTTCTCTTCCTGTCCGGATACATCGCATGCACTATTGGAACTTTTCATGTCATCTTTTGTTTTTTGTTGCTCTCGCTGCTGTTGATCCTGATTCTGTCATTTTTCATTTAAAACTCGAGCTTTTTGCCTTCTTTCACATTTAAAAGAATCTCTCTTTGTTCTTGAAATGGGGTTTCCAGTAGTTCTTTATCTCATTGTCTGTCCTACCAGGCAAGTATCTGGCAATAGTTGTCTATCTGCATACAAATCACAGAAAATCAATATAGTTTTGCCACTGCAACTATTCCATCTAACCAAAGAGTGTCTTCACGGGCACTTTAGGGGAATTATGAATAGCAACTATAACAATACAGTAATTAACTACAACTAGAACTTAAAGGCACAATTTGAGAGAAGTGCATTACTTGTTAACCCCACAAAACATGCAGCACAATAATAATTCACGCCTCCAAAGGTGTAATTAGACTTCTTTTAAGGCCAGGCAGCACAAGCTTAAGGTAATTCACCTAGCTCAGCCTGCAGCTCTTGCCACTTCTATTGAAGCCTGGCAGTAACACAGCAGTAACACAAGTTGGCAAATCAAAAATAAAAAAATAAAATTGCAAAATCATTCTTGTTAGATGGTATATGTTGATGATAAATGTCTTACCAACACATTTGTCCACAGAACTCCACCTTCGTTCTCCATACATACAACTTCAACTTATCCTCTTCTAGAGTCCATGGACCCTACCTCCACCCTTGCTCAAAAACCCCACAACCCATCATGGCTACAGTTGTTATTCCACTTTCGCTACTTTTCACAATAAGACAGCAACAACATTCAAGCCTTTAATCCTTGTGCCTGCAACATTCCAGTAGGGTATAAATATTGCCCGCAATAATTTGATAGCCAAATTTGCTAGAAGACCCGCAAAATATTCATGAAAATTGAAATTAAAGGGTATCAATATTCACCAAAAAAGCGAGTATAGGCCGAAAAAGACAACTACAAAAGTGCAAAGGGTTGCCGTAAATATGGTAAATCCCACGAAACTGGCTCTCCAATTTAGATAGTAGGGATGTGAGCAATCTTGGACCGGCCCTCAAACATCAGTTGCTCTTTTCTGGCTTCTCTTGGAAACTAGAGGACTCACCATTTTGAAAGCAATTTCTTTTCACTACACGAAAGATCACATAAAATGATTTGTGCTATTCTGAGGAAACGAAAAACCCAAATGTCCCAAGCTGTAAATCTCACAAACCCAGCACACTTTTAGATATATGAGAAACTTTGGTGGATGAAATATAAATATTTTACAAGGTAATGATATCAGTTGATATAAATGTTTTTCAAAAAAGAAGAAAAAATCTATTAATTTGTAGGAGAAAAATAGTACCTCAGGCTCTCCTTTTAATAGAAACAAATATGGATGGAGATGGAGATAAAAAGAAGAGAGTAGTAGGAGGAGGAGGAACCTACTGAAACTGGAATGGAAAGGCGAACGGATTCTTCTCTGATCAAATCAAAGTTTATAGCAGCCATCCCGCTGGATGTATGTCCAACCGACTTCAATGGTAGGGATGTGTGCAATCTTGGGCCAATCCTTGGCAGTGTTGTTTTTGCATCTCTCTGACAGTTGGGAACAACCTTTAATCCATAAATATTGTAATGAGATGAGGTTGGGCATCCACTCCGGCAACGACGACAAATTATGGCAATCCCAGATTTCGAGACTCTGCAGGACATTTGAATGCAGAAGAAGCCTCTTTGGCAGATGCACCAACTTTGGAATACATTCAATTCGCAAAGAGGTGAGGCTTCTAAGGCCTTCCTCTGCATAGAATAGTATCGTTGTTGTTTTTGCTGTTGCTGTCATCGTCATAATTGGACAGATCTAGATTTTGGCAATAGGAAATATGGAGACTCCGGAGGGAAGTGAGGAGTAGCAATTTCGAATGAGGTAGACAAGTCAATGTCGGGCAATCCACAATCCTTAAATGCTCCAGAGAAGTGAGGGTTTGCAGCAACTCCACCGGCAGAAAATCTTCTGGCAGATCCTCAATTCCATCAACGAGCAGATATTCCAAAGACAAAGAGAGTTTAGATGAAAGAGAAGAAGACGACGGTTCGTGTGCTGGAGAAATCCTCCCCTTGAGCATTTGCTCCAATGACTTGAAGCTGCCTGATTCTATTGTAAGTTTTTTCAAGGATGGGGAGAACGGTGGCATTGATGTCAGGTTTGGGCATGATTTAATCCACAGCTTAGAAAGACACTGAAATTGGGGAAGCGACGACGACGACGACGATGGCCGCCATCCCATCAGATTGGAACAGTCGGAGAGTTTCAGTGACTCAAGGGAAGGGAAGAAGGAGACCATTCTATTGTTGTCGCTGCTGCTGGTAGCTGATCCTCCTCCTCCCGCACGACAACTCCGTATGTTTATGTATTCCAGATCAGTTAATCCCCAGATTGTTATTTCCTTTAGCAAAGGAAGTTGATCCAATGCCGGAAGACTTCGGCATTTCCGGCAGCAATAGAACTCAAGGAACACTAGATTCGCGAGAGAAGAAAGCCAGTTGGCAAAATTTATTCCTCCGTAATTCCTTACCAATAATCTTTTCAAATTTGGGTGTGGCCGCAGCGCTTCCAATGACATTTCATCTTCATTAATTTCCATATCATCCTCTTCGTCACCATCCAAATCTGCCCATATTAATTCCAATGCTTGGAGACGTGGCTTCTCTCTCAAATTGGCATTGGCGGCTGCAAAAGTTTTAGCTACACTAGTGGCAGTGGGAGTAATAGCACCCTTCTGATGCGGCAAGTTCTCAATCCTTAGCTCTCCTCCCAACTTGTTCAAGTCATGTAATTCTTCCAGTCCTCCGCTCTCACTCCCCTCTTCTTTACTTTTAGGCAGCACGAATCTAGTTAATCTCTCCAGCGAAGTCAACTGTCCAATCCCACTTGGCATGTGAGTCAAACCATAGCATCCACCGATGTCAAGGCGTTTGAGACTGACCAGCTTTTTGATATCCTCCGGTAATTGTCTAAGCCCCTCACATTGTACTAGTCTGAGCACTTGTAAGTTTTGTAGTCTGGTAATCGAACGGGGCAGCATGTTGATCCGTGAGTTGTAAGACAAATCAAGATACCTTAACAGCTTCGTCTTATTGATGGAATTTGGCACTGTCTCAATACCGCATCCCTGTAGATCCAACTGCCGTAAACGCCTCAAATTACTAAAAATTGCATGGCATTGCCCTTCGCCTATTTTGCAATATAGACGACCAAATCTTGGTTCTGGTGCCAAAAATGTCCGCAGACTTTTTGCTTTAAGCGCGGATACTGGAACTTGCCAAGTGTCACCGTTTCTGTTTAGGAGACGGTCAAATGAGATATACCGAGTTTTCTCGTCAACTTCTCTCGGATTTGAAATCGACACATGGGCACTTTCATCTCCGGCTACTACTGTGCAAGCAAGATCGTGCATTAAGTCATGCATTTTGCAGCTCACTATGTTCCCGTACTCATCTTTTGCCACCTCATGGAAGAAAGACATCCATAGGAGATCCATGAAACACCCCCGACCAATATCTTCAAGACACTTACTTGGGTCCGACGACTTAATATAGCCCTGCGCCATCCAAAGAGCTGCCAATTTATCCACATCGATTACACAGTCTTTTGGAAACAATCTACAATAAGCAAAGCAGTGTTTCAAATGTGAAGGAAGGAGGTCATAACTCAACTTGAGAGTTGTCATGATACTGTTTTTTCTTTGATCTATCATCGGCAATTCCTGTCTTCTGAATGATTCCCATTCATATATATCTTCTTTGAAATACATGAAACCCCCGATCGCTCTAATTGCCAAAGGAACTCCCTTACACTTTGCCGCAATTTCCTTTCCAATTGTTTCGTGGCTTGGTGTTGGTGGCAGGGAAGCTGGTTTGAAGGCCATTTGAGCAAACAATTCCCAAGAATCGTCGTCAGATAGGCCCATTAATTTGTACCGGGTTTGTGGCACAGGGCTCGTAATCTTTGCAACTCTTTCAAGACGCGTAGTTACTAATATTCTACTTTCTTTTGCCCCACCAACAAATAAATTTCTTAAAAAATGCCATCGTTCAAAATTATCATCCCAAATATCGTCTAACACAAGTAAAAATTTTTTTTCATTAATTTTTTTATAAAGAAAATTTTTTAGTGCATCCATATTATTTATATTAAACTTTTGCTCGGTCACCGACTCTAAAATTTTTTCAACGTTAAATTCGTTGGAAACACAGACCCACATTCTTAGATCAAACCACGACTTCACAATCTCATCATTGTACGTCAACTGAGCCAAAGTTGTCTTTCCCAATCCTCCAATTCCAACTATGGAGATTACAGTCACATTAGGCTCATAGTTCTCTGACAAAAGAAGTTGTCTAATCTTGTTCCTTTCACCTTCTCTGCCAACAACTACTTCAGGGACAGAGGAGTGTGTTTGCTCTCTTTTCTTAGCCATCACCAACGTTGACGTGTGAGAAGGAAGTTGCAGAAAGTTAAAGTGTTTTCCAGCATCCATAACAACATCTAGTCTCTTTCTAATTGCCTTAATTTTGTGACCCATGTTAAGGCCATATGCAAGCTGGTTTGAACTTGAAAAGAAAAGGCGTACCTCCTTTGCCACTTTGTTCCCCGTCATGACTTGTCGCCGCAGAACTTCCGTGGAAAAATCTGTTATATTTTTTCAGAATTTCTCTTCATGAAATTCTTATTTCTGTAATACAGGATCTTTTTCTGATGTGAATACTAGTAATAAAATTATATTAAAATCAACATACCGTTATCCATTATGCTGATATCCCGTAGCAAAGATGAAAATCCTCTTTGCGTTTTGTTCCTGAACGCTTTTCTCTTTTCTCCTTCTTTTCTCCTACTCTTCTCTTTCATTGCCTTTCGTTTTCTCTCTGATGGTTTAGAGACCGACGAAAAACTGTACGACTGTTATTCACCCTTTTGAGTTATCTCTGATCAGGGAATTATCCCCTTTTTTCCGATAACAATCATCCTTACGGTAACAATTATCTCTGAATAGGGATAACCGTCATCCTTTCCGCAACAGTTATCTTTGAATAAGGATAATCATTATCCTTCCCGTAGCAGTTATCTTTGAACAGGGAGAGTGGAGGGATTTTAAACCCGATGACCCAAATTGCCATTATACCTAACCGACCATCATATTAGGCCTTTTATTTTAGGTCATATTTTAAATAACAAGGGTCACTCATGTTAATTAATTTAACAATCTCCCACTTGACCCTTGTTATGATTTGATGAATCAATAACAAACAAGTGCGCACAATCCTCAAAGATCATCAAACCACAACACTTAATTGAATTAAAATGATTGGATCATGGCGGTCACACATCTTTCAGCGACATGATCCCTTCCATGTATCACATAATCATCGCAATTCATAATAACCTTACTGAGGAACATTGAAACCTTAAATTGTCATTTCCATACATGCTATTAGTTATCTCACAACTATAACTATATACAACCAAACGGAGATAACAAAATACAAGCAAAACCATAGCCTTAATTGAATTCATGAGTGTCACAATGATATGAGCAGTACAAAATATTGGCTTTAGGCGAGTGGGGACCTATCCAAAATGCCCATCCGAGCAACATGTTCAGTAAACGTTTTCGGCGGCAAACCTTTAGTTAATGGGTCCGCTATCATCAATTCAGTACCAATATGCTCAATAGACACTCTTCGGTTTTGCACTTCTTCCTTGACAGATAGGTATTTCAAATCCATATGTTTCGCACCTTTAGAATACCTATCATTTTTTAGAGAAGAAAACGGCTGCGGAATTATCACAATAAATTCTTAACGGCTTTTCTATACTGTCGACCAAACCAAGCCTTAAGATAAAATTCCACATCCATAATGCATGAATAGTAGCCTCAAAGCATGCTACAAATTCAGCCTCCATAGTGGAAGTAGCAATGACAGACTGCTTCCCACTTTTCCAAGAAACTGCTCCCCTAGCCAGGAGGAACATGTAGCCAAATGTAGATTTCCTCGAGTCTACACATCCAGCATAATCTGAATCCGAGTAGCCTACTACCTCAAGATGACTTGATCTTTTATAGGTAAGCATGTAATCCTTGGTGCCTTGTAAGTACCTGAGTACTTTCTTTCCGGCCTTCCAATGGTCTATTCCAGAATTGCTTTGATATCGGCCTAACATTCCGACAGCGAAACTAATGTCTGGCCGAGTACATGTTTGCGCATACATCAGGCTTCCAACTAGTGATGCATAGGGAATTGATTCCATCGCTTTCCGTTCCAAATCATTCTTTGGACATTGCAATTCACTGAACTTGTCCCCTTTCTGAATTGGAACTGTTCCTGTTGAGCAATTTTCCATTCTGAATCTCTCTAATACTTTATTGATATAGCCTTTCTGAGACAATCCTAACAATCCTTGTGATCTATCACGGAATATCTCTATTCCTATCACATAGGATGCCTCATTCATATCTTTCATTTCAAAGGTTTCAGAGAGAAACTTCTTAACATTATGTAACAAACCCATGTCGTTAGCAGCCAAAAGAATGTCATCGACATATAGGACCAATATAATGAACTTGCTCCCACTGACCTTCATATAGACACACCGATCAACGGTGTTCTCTACAAAGCCATATGACGTGATGGCATCATTGAACTTAATGTACCATTGTCGGGAAGCCTGTTTCAGTCCATATATCGACTTCTTTAATTTACACACCAAATTTTCTTGCCCGGTGGTGATGAACCTTCAGGTTGGTCCATATGCACTTCCTCTTCTAAGTCACCATTCAGAAAGGCGGTCTTTACATCCATTTGGTGGAGCTCTAAGTCATTCTGAGCCACCAAAGCCATAATGATTCTTAAGGAGTCTTTCTTAGAGACTGGAGAGAAAGTCTCCTTATAGTCAATACCATCCCTTTGAGTGAAACCTTTGGCGACAAGTCTGGCTTTATACCTTTCGATGTTACCTTTCGAGTTTCGCTTGGTCTTGAAGACCCACTTACAGCCAACTCGTTTTGATCCTTCAGGTAACTCTACTAGTTCCCAGACTTGATTCACATCCATCGATTTCATCTCTTCCTTCATGGCATTGAACCATTTTTCAGAATCATCGCATTCCATGGCTTGCTGAAATGAGACTGGATCTTATCAATGCTCAATTCCGATTCATGCTCAAGTGAGTAAACCACATAATCATTAGATACAGCTGGCCTTTTCTGTCTCGTGGACCTCCGTAATGCCATTTCTTGTGGTATCACTTGTTCATTTGTGAATTGCACATTGTCACTTGGTTCATCTCTGATGTGTTTCACCTTGCGTGTTTCGAGTATCAATTTGTTGTCCTCGCATGTCACGTGACTGTGATGCAACAAAAGGAACAACAACTTGAGTGGAAACACTGGGTGTGGGGATACCGACTTGAGTAGAAGTACTCACTGTGGATCTTTCATTTTGCAATTCTCTAATGTCCACCTTTCGTGATTCCCCACTCCCACTGAACTGGCCATTCTCAATGAACCGAGCATTACCAGACTCAACTATTCTAGTGCTATGGTTAGGGCAATAGAACCTATATCCTTTAGACTTTTCAGGATAGCCAATGAAGTGACCGCTGATGGTCCTCGCATCAAGCTTTCCTTCATGTGGATTATATATCCGTACTTCTGCTGGACAACCCCAAACATGAAGGTGTCTTAAACTGGGTTTCCTTCCTGTCCATAACTCGTAAGGAGTCTTAGGGACAGCTTTACTGGGAGCCCTGTTCAGCAGATATGCAGCAGTTCTTAATGCATGCATCCACAAGGATAAAGGTACAGTACTGCAACTTAACATGCTCCTAACCATATCCATGAGTGTGCGATTCCGCCTTTCCGCTACACCATTCTGTTGTGGTGTACCAGGCATTGTATATTGTGCACATATGCCTCGACTTTCAAGAAGTTTTGCAAATGGACCAGGACACTGTCCACTTTCATTGAATTTTCCATAATATTCACCACCCCTGTCTGACTTAATCACTTTCACCTTTCTATCTAACTGCCTTTCCACTTCATCAATAAACACCTCCAAGGCATTTACTGACTGGGACTTTTCATGCAGTAGATATAAGTAACAATACCGTGAGTAGTCATCTATAAATGTGATGAAATACTTTTCACCACCCCATGTGGGAATATCAAAGGGGCCACAAATATCGGTGTGTATCAATTCTAAAGGCTCATTACTTCTCATGGCTGGGTTCGTCGATGTGTGTCTTGTTTGTTTCCCTTTTATACAATCAACACACACATCCCAATCAGTAAAATCCAATTGAGGCAGGATGTCACTTTTCACCAACCTCAATATCCTTTCTTTGGATATATGACCCAATCTTTGATGCCATAAGAAAGCAGAACAATCATCATGCACATTACGTTTGTTACCTATACCATGCTCAACAAGAAATAGAGAATCAGCATACATAGCATCAAGATTAAAGCGGTACAAATCATCAACCAAAGTACCAGATCCATAATAGTACGAATGTCTATACAATGAAAATGCACCGTTTCCAATCTTAAAATTAAATCCCACTTCATCCAACTTCGCAACAGAAACTAAATTTCTAGCACATTCAGGAATATAGAGACACTTTTCTAGATCCAGGTGGCACTTAGTGTCTAAGATCAATCTGTACGTCCCAATTCCTTCTATTCGTGCTTTCATTCTGTTCCCCATGTAAAGGAACTTTTCAGTTCCTGTTGTGGGCTGGATTGAAAGGAATCCCTGCATAATATGTGACACATGAATAGTGGCTCTAGAGTCTAACCACCAAGTATTATTGGGCACTTCAATTACGTTTGATTCAAAACATACTGATATACAGTACATACCTTTCTTTTCGAACCAAGCCTTTTTTTTGGGGCAATCCCTTTTGAAGTGACCCATCCTTTTACAGAAGAAGCATTTCTGATCCTTTTGGATCTGACCTCCAGCAACTTTCACAGAGGCTTTGTCCTTCTTCTTACTTTTCTGATGTGGTTTAGACCTACTGCCACCAGCATCATTACGAACAGTGAGATGAATGGAGTGATCCTTCATCTTCTTTAATCTCCCTTCCTCCTGAACTAACATGGCCTTAATTTCCTGAAAGTTCCATTTCTCTTTAATAGTGTTATAATTCACTTGGAACTGGCCAAATTCAGGAGGCAGTGAGTTGATGATGAATTGAACTAAAAAGGACTCACTCACGTCCATGCCCATCGTTCTCAACTTTGCTGCTAGATTAGCCATACTGGTCACATGATCATGAATGGGCCGTGACCAGTCAAATTTCTTTGTCGTCAGCTCACTCATCAGGGTTCCTACAATGGATTTATCAGCTATGTCTGATTGAGAGTATTCCTTAATTCTCATCAGAAATTCCCTTGCATTTTCCGTCTTGGGCATCGATGGCTTGACATTTTCAGCCATCGTCATTCGCATCAAATTCAAGCTCAGCCTATTGGACCGTACCCAAGCCTCATGAAAAGACTTATCAGATTCTGTACTGGTCCCGGTAATGGCTACAGGCTTTTCATCCGAAATGACCGCTAAGTCCAAGCCTAAAACACCCAAATGAAACTGAATATGCTCAGACCATTCTACATAGTTCAGTCCATTGAATTTGATCATTGCATTACCCAAGGCGAAAACATTATTGGAACCTGCAAACATGATCCAAATTTACACATTAATGCTTTGAGTAAACTTTAATGGATTCAGATACACCACAAACTTTAATCATGTATTTAAGTTCACCTTTGGGTAATCCTCAAATACATAACTACAATCAATAATGATGCTAATTTAAATATACTTTAATGGATCAATTAATCATACCAGAGTTAATATGAATGTTATTTTTGGATATACAATCATGTTTACCCAGTATGTCAATCAATCCCTTTCAGTGTCATTAATTATAAGCAATGATCCATCTTTGGATGATCTCCTAGCCTCATAATTAATAACTACAATTGTTCATACACAACACTTCATTAGCATCAAAAATGAACAATTGAAATTCACAATCAATAATTCAAATTCTTTCAAGTCAGGCCACTTTGGTGACTAACAAGCTTTCAAAATTCGACTTTCCATTCTGTGGGAGTCGACACCGGCCAATACGCCGGCGGCGCACTTTTCCAGTAGCCGGCTTACACCTTGCACCGGCAACCACCCACGGTGCAACTGACAACCACTCACGGCACAGGGTCCAGTGGCCGGCGCACTGTTACGCGCCAACCAGCTCCGGCAATGCAGGGTCTGATGGCCGGCGTTCACTCCACGCCGGCAAGCCCCGCCGGCGCCGCAGAGTCTCACAGCCGGCACTCACCTCACGCCGGCAAGCCCCCACCGGCACCGCAGAGTCCCAGGCTCACTGCCGGCGCTCATTCCACGCCGGCAGGCCCTGGCTAGCGCCGCAGGGAGGCTTTCAGCCATGCCCGGCAGGCAGATCTGGGTCCCGGCCAGACGCTGTCGCCGTCCACCGCTCGAGCCCCGGCACGCCCGAAGCACGGCCGGGTCTGGGTCCTGGCCAGACGCGGTCGCCGTCCACTGCTCGGGTCCCGGCACGCCCCGGAAGCTCGACCCGGGTCTGGGTCCCGGCCAGATGCGGTCGCCGTCCACCGCTCGGGCCCCAGTATACCCCGGAAGCTCGACGCGCCCGCTGGTAGTCCCTTCGCCGGCGATCCGTGTCCTAGGCGACGTCTGGGACCGCTGTTCCCTCCGGGAGGCCGCTCTGCCATGCCCGGACCGATTCGGGTCCCGGCCAGACGCGGACTCCCACGGCCGGCGTTCTTCCCCACCTTTCCGACGCCGGCCAATTTTCCACGTTGTCGTGCCGTTATCCGTTAGGCACCGAAAAGACAAAGGAAAAAAAAAGGAAAAACACAAAAATTGCAGTATTCGCATACCCGCTCTGATACCAATTGTTAGACTTTTCCAGAATTTCTCTTCATGAAATTCTTATTTCTGTAATGCAGGATCTTTTCCTAATGTGAATACTAGTAATAAAACTGTATTAAAATCAACATACCGTTGTCCATTATGCTGATGTCCCGTAGCGAAGATGAAAATCCTCTTTGCGTTTTGTTCCTGAACGCTTTTTTCTTTTCTCCTTCTTTTCTCCTACTCTTCCCTTTCACTGCCTTTCGTTTTCTCTCTGATGGTTTAGAGACCGACGAAAAACTGTACGACTGTTATTCACCCTTTTGAGTTATCTCTGATCAGGGAATTATCCCCTCTTTTCCGATAACAATCATCCTTACGGTAACAATTATCTTTGAATAGGGATAACCGTCATCCTTTCCGCAACAGTTATCTTTGAATAAGGATAATCATTATCCTTCCCGTAACAGTTATCTTTGAATAGGGAGAGTGGAGGGATTTTAAATCCGATGACTCAAATTGCCATTATACCTAACCGATCATCATATTAAACCTTTTATTTTGAGTCATACTTTAAATAATAAGTACCACTCATGTTAATTAATTTAACAAAATCATCCAGCAAGTCGTCTGCGTCGTACACGACTTCTTTCAGCTTACGGAGCCAATTTTTGACTTCATCATCACCTCTTGCTAGCCGATCTTCTGCATCAAGAAGCACGACCTTGACACCGAGAACTGTAGTGTGCAGCAAATCAATCTCATCTCTGACACCCCACCACAGGCCAATCTCTTGACGAACAAAGGAGCCCAATTGTCCAAGAATTCTCTCCGCAACACCGACCAGTAATCCTTCTGCCATGTTCCTGTTGGGCGCAAGTTGAAATGCAAGGAACTTTGGTTGCGTTGGAAGTGACAATAGTAGGCGAAGTATCCTAAGAATTTTTGTGAGCAGGGAGGCTTTATGTGTCAATGAAGAAGATATGACATAAAAGTTTAGTGATTCGTACTTATTCAATTATAATTTTGATTAGGATTTAAATCTCTCTATTTTATTATATCGATCTCCTTTTTAAAAAAAAATTATTTAATATAGTGTAAAATTTAAGTTGAATGTATTATTATCATAATTGCATAAAACATTATCATTATCATATGATTGAGAATTACTTATAAATGTTATTTACAAAATATAAAATATTATTTTTTAAAAAAATTAAAGGTTAAAAGAAAAATTGTTAATAAATATGTAAGACACGCCTATCAATTTATTTCCAATTATTTACTGATTAATTTTTCTGCTCCCAAAATCACGCTTCCTGAACTGTTAGGAATGGCTTAGAAAAGAGACGCTTTGGAAACATGCTCAGAAGACTCTGTTGGTACGTTGGTCTTGTTAGTCAATGTATGCTATAAGAAAATAGTGTTATGACAAATTCAAAAAAGTGGAAATAGTGACTAAACCTTCGGGGCCAAAGAGGGGCAGTTACTAAATTCAACGTCTTGGTCATTAACAAATTATCATCGTTTTGGCCCCACACAAAACTAAAATGGTTGACTTTTATTTTTTAAAGTTTTGGGTTTTAGACTGAAAAACATAAATATAATTATTTTAAAAGAAAATTTATTGTTGGTAATTGGTAACATAATCTAGTACAATTCAAACAAAAATATTTGGTATAATTTTATGAATAAAAATTGTGAGATGGGCATGTGTTGTTGCGAAACAGAAATTAATAATATTTTTCATAATTTTTGTGACTCTTTAGTTTCCCCAAAACTCTTGATTCCCCAAAATTAAATTTTAATTAATTCTTAAACACTATGAATTAAGAATACATAATGAAACATTATTTTTCAACTTCAATACATATATATAAATGATTTTGTTTTTTTCATATGTAAATTCTAAGGAACGAATATATTTTGAGAAAATATATAAAATAAAAAAGGTATTTTAGAATACCTTATTTGATTTGCCACAGAAGCACAAGCAGCCATAAGCACAGAGTTACCAACCCTTGAACCCTGGATCTCAAGATTTTCGTGAAATGAACCGAACATCAAGACCAAGAGCGGTTGGTGACCCGGGAACACATTGTCTATTTTTTATTTCTGGTTATGCTATATATATATATATATTTTTTTTTTTTTTTTCGTTTTGAGTGTAGTATGTCAGATGAAACAAAATTTAAAATACACGTAATATTTAAATTTTTTCAGTTAGTACTCAGAGCGAGACTTGTCAGCTATTTTAACGCTTTTAAAGGTTCATGTGAGAGGTTTGGGAGATTTGCTAAAAGAGTGATTATTTATTTGTAAATTTTTAATTGTGAAATTGTAATATTATTAAGTAAGTATTAAGTCCAGTGTATTAGACTTTTAAATTGATTAATGTTATAAGATTTATTGATTATTTAATAATAATATTTTTGAATTATTTTCACTGGTAGGTATAAATTAAAAGTTGAATTGTATGAATTAATATCCGAATTTATTATTTTTTGTATTTTTTTATTTATCTTATATTTATAAATTACATATTTAAACAAGTGGAATGAGATTTTTTAACTTTTATAATTTTAAAGTTACAGAGACGTTGTAGATTATAAATATATATTCTTTTTTTTTTTTCTTTTTTCTTCTCTTGAGCAAAAACGCATAAAACATTTTCCGACGTAAGGTAAAATGTATTAAAGCAAGACAAAATTTGTCGGCTGCTTTGCCGGGGCCGGTTTTGCATAAAAATAAAAGGGTATGTTAGAATACCTCATTTCTTTGAACCCCAGACCTCAGCTTTGCGGGCTAAGTGAACCCAACCGACACCAATGCCGAGGAAGGATGATGGACTTATATTCCTATTTCTTTTCCATAGAGTTGACTTTAAAGCAACTCTTTGTGACCCTTGTGAACCCGACACCTCTCTTTAAGAAAGCAGAAGTTAAAGGACAAGGCATTTGATGGGACTTTCTTTCATCGATGCATTCATTGGCAACATAACGATAAATCTCAAAACCTGAAAGGTTACAGAGTTATTAGCTAATATTTGCCTGTTCTTGTTAGGAAAAAGTTCCGGGAATGAAATTGACGCGGCTTATGAAAAGCTTTGCTATGCATAAAAAGAAAAAACAAAAAAAAAAACATTATTAGATGAATCAAAACCTAACCTGTGACTTTATGTAATAAAGTGACAGATAGAGAGCATAAGTCAAAAATAAAAAATAATATTAATGAGCTTGATTTATGGTCGTACTAGTAGATCCAGACTATTCCCAGGGTGGTGGAAGCGCAAGAAGGATTTATTTAAGATAGAAATGACTTGCCAACTATGGCCCAGTGAACACGAAATCTTGAGAGCTTCTGAGAGGTGGTCGTTTTGATTGAATCGTAGACCACAAATGAAAAAATATAAAAAAGAAAAAAAAGAAACAAAGAGACAAAGGAAAGGTGCATGTGGTTGAACCACAGATAAAAAAAAAAAACAATTGATTACACTAAAATTAATATAAAAATCTTATTAGTGAAATTTTATTACCCTTGGTATTACTCTAAATTATAAGGGCAACCACTATGATTTGAGACCAAGTGGGCACGCTGTACTCTGTTGATATCACAGCGGCATTGTAGATTACAATTGCATAGAATTGATCGTTGTAATACGGTGAAGAGAGAGTTAATTTTCATGTTAATTTTTCAGCTTTGATAAAATGAATTGATTCATTCATCCAAAAATAAAGCAAAAAAAAAAAAAAAAAAGAAGAAAGTTTTGAGAACTGTCACCCGTTGCGTGTTATGTGATGTGTAACTCCTTTGAAACATTACGGCACTTGTGAATTGTTTTTAGAAGTACTACTCTAACTTTGTCTCAAAGACTCGAAGGCTGATGTCTCGGAAAAGAAAAAGTAAGGAAAGGAAATGGAATGTATAAACGAAAGGTGCTTTAGAATGCCTTATTTGCTGACAAAGGCACTCGGGACAAGCAGGACCAAACACCGAGACCACGAAAACAGGGAAGGATGGTGCCGTGAAAGTCAACCCTTTTTTAATTTTCTCTTAAATGACTATTCATTGGTCACGTCCCAGTATTTCTCTTAACTTTACAAGGTGATAAAAGTTGGTAGCAAGCATCCTCTGTTGTTGTTATTTCTTGATTTCGTTGGTTTCATACTTGCTTTCTAACAATAAGAAATTCGATTAGTCATACTAGGTTAGTCATATATATATATATATATATATATATATATATATATATATATGTATGTATGTATGTATGTACCCACTTTCTTTGTATTTTCTTTACTCTCTCTCTCTTTTCAATATTTAACAGATTAATTATTAATTATTAATTATTACAGTGTTTTAAAAAATTAATTATGGGTATAAGTAAATTCAACCAAAATAGTGACTCGGATTCTTAAGCGGAGCCAAGACATTTGTTGATCAATGAAAAAGTCAACCTTCCGTGTGCTTGCGTCAATTGCATTGCCGCAGGCTGTCGGCCGAAACGTCCACCTTTCCCCTTTTTTTTTTTTTTTTTTTTTTGCCGATTTTCTCTGTCCACAATTTAATCAAAATTAACATCACCAACTCTCAAGCCTCCGAACATTTCGCGTTCATAGGACCATAAGGGCATGAGTTGGCAAGCAGTTTGATGCTGACAATTTTCCCATCCTCCCTAAGAATAATTAACGTGAAGTAGTGGTGGGGGGCAATAGCATTTTGTAAGCGAAACAAGGGGTTTCTGCCAAAAAACGAAAAACACATTTAGGCAAGAACATTTGAGTGGTATTAAAATAAAAATTTTATTGAAAATAAACATAGAGAGATATAACAAGAAAATAGGATAATCCTTTTCATAAATAGATTATAATAACAATAAAAATATTAAATGAAAAAACTTTCGTACCTCACCTATTTTTTGTTATAACAAAAAATGTTAAGTATGCTAAGTACATATCTTAATTTGTAACTCACACAATAAAGTTTAATTAAAACATTAAAAATAAGAATATACTTTTTTCTTCATTTTCATACAAAGTTGAAGATTATAAATTGCATTATAATACCAACCTTTGAACCCTTGACCTCATTTTTCTACGTTTACGTGAACCAATCTACCGGACCAAGGAGGCAGGGAATCTAATTATATTTTTTTTTTTTTTCAAACTTTGACTCTTTGATGAGTACTTGGTCACGGACTACTAATTCTCAACCCTTTACTTCTTATTCTTATTATTTCATGATTTTGTTGGTTTCATACTGGCTTCTAACAATAAGGAATTTGATTAGTCAAAATAGGCTAGGCAAAAAAATAAAAAATAAAAAAAAAAATTACTTATAATATAACTTATAAGTGAGATATGAGAGTTTAAAATATTTTTTTATATTATCAAATTATGAAAGTAAATTTAACTTTACACCATTCTTAAAATTTTTTTTCGTCCGGCTCCAAATTTATGACATTAATTTCGTCCATACTCAAAAAGAAAAAAAAAAAATCTTCTTACGATAAATCTGATTAAACTTGAGAAATAACAACTAAAAATACAATTTAACAAGATCAACAATCTAAATTAAAAGGGATTTTAATAAACACAGAAATCATTATCCTTATCAAAAAAGAAAAAGAAAAAGGAAGACCTCAACCAAAAAGGGAAAACGATGAATAAAATAATTAAATGTGATGGATATAAATTGAATCATATTCCTTTTCTTTTTCTTTTTCTTGTTTCTTATAAGCAAATAGGACTAGATTCCGAATTTTAGCAGGGGGCAGATGCACCGTTGAATACGACGGAAAGCCGTCTTCCACGGTCGGATTCCTATGTGGACAAATTCCTTTGATAACTAAATTATAATAACACCAAAATTATATTCCATCCAACTAAGAATTTTAAATGAAAAGACTTCCATTCCTCACTTACAAAAAAAAAAAAAAAAAAAAAAAGAATACTTGCAATATTTACCTGTGATATTTGTTTATTTTTAATTTTTTTTAAAATTATTAATTTATAAATTATATAATAAAACTTAATATTTTAAAAATAAAAGTATAATTTTTTTTAAAAAATAAAAACTACAAATTGCATTATCATAATTTATTAGTTACATTTTTGTAATTTTTAATACATAATTTCATAGATTAATAATTATATATAATACATCAAATAATTATAATAATATAATTCAAATCAATTAATCACATTAAAAATAATAAACTTTTCCATAAGTAAAAATCTAATAATTTGCTTCAAAGTATATGCATTTTTATTTTTTTATTAAAATATTAATATGGAAATTTTTATATTAAAATTAAATATATAAAAATTATTTAAATTTAAAAATATTAATGTTATGAATATTTTTTATAACAAAAATTAAATAAAGACGTTACTTTTGACTCAATAATCTATACATTTGCAAAGTTTTTTTTTTTTTTTTTAAATACAAAGAAAAAATGCACACCATATATATTTGGACCAACTCGTTCATTTCTTTTCAACGTTTAGTAGATCTTTTCTCACAAAAAGCTTGCGTACCAAAGTCGGCACAAAGCCTACAGCTTTTGTTATTTTCCATTTCCTTTCTTCTTCTGCCGTTCTTCTCTTCCGTTGGTTAAATACAAAGGGCTTCTATCAGAGCTTGATAAACCAAAAAAAAAAAAGCTTTCGAAGGGAACAGAAATGAAGGCTGCAGGATTGGTAGTGGATGGTGGGTTTGTATACGAAGAAGAGAAGCATCTAACCGTACAAAAAACCTCACTCTTCTTTGCCAATGATGGGTTCATTGTCTTTGCCTGTAAAGGTGAGTTGGTCTTCCGAGTTGACTCGTACGGCCCCGACACCAGGGACAAGGACGAGGTTGTTCTCATGGACGCCCATGGCCGATGCTTGCTCACTGTCAGAAGAAAGGTACCTACATCTGTTTTCTGTCTCCGTAATTGTGTGGGCGAGTTGACTCAGTGAGTCGACTTATTATTAAGTACTTGAACTATTGAAATTCCGGTTGTCTTGCGATTGGGATTCGTGGGTATTTCCCCCTTTTTTTTTTTTTTCCTTTTTCAGTGCACAATAGGGATAATGAAAAGCTGGTCACTTGTTTTGTGTAGTGAACCTAAGTGAACTCGTTGAGTTTGTTGCAATTGTGTAATAAAATGTGCAAAACTGGACGATGCTTTCAGTGAGTTTGCCATAACTAATGATTTTATTTGTTGGGTTTTGGTTGGATTTGTGCCCAGTTTAGAAAAAATTTGTGATCCATTTTTAATTCTTCTTATCCCACCGAGTCAACTCGATGAGTCGTTCCCATGAATTTGAATTAAAAAGAATGGGAAAAAAAAAAGTATTGAATTAACCTCTTGCTGTGGACACAAACTTTGAAATCATTGTTTAATTTTGGGCATCGATTAATGCTCCATTGCCTTGACTTCTGCAATATGATTGAGGTAACTTCGTGACCTTCAAAGGCCATATTTTTTTATAAAGACAAAGGCTAATTTTTCTTGTTAATGCCGCATTAATTTGACATTTGGATATTGCAACTGAGTCAACTCGGGGATATTTTGTGCAGAGGCCAAGTCTACATCAGAGGTGGGAAGGCTATGCAGGGGAAAGAAGAGAAGGGCAAAATCCCATCTTTAGCGTCCGTAGATCATCGATAATCGGACGGTCCAGCATGACTGTGGATGTGTATGGCAATCAAGGTGAGGAGTACCAGATAGAAGGTTCCTTCGCCAATAGATTCTGCACGATTTTGAACGCTGATAAGGAAACAGTGGCGGAGATCAGGCGCAAAGTGGATGCCTCCACTAACGTGGTACTTGGCAAGGACGTTTTCTCGTTGTGCCTGAAGCCTGGCTTTGATGGGGCTTTTGCCATGGGCCTTGTGCTGGTTCTTGATCAGATCGACGGTGATGATGTTCAAGTTGGACTTGGGTTGGACCCCACCACAGAGGACTGATTCTCTTGAGTTGGAGAATTGGGTCATCCTTAGAAGGGACCTCTTTTGTCTTGGCTCAGGATCTTGTTATTATGTGTTATGTACTATGCTTAGCACTTGCTAAATTGCTATTTCAAGGAGATTGAAAGAGTTATCTGCGTACCAATTTCTTGAATGAAGACTTCGTGCTTCAATTCATGATTGTTAAAAATGGCAATTGGGATCGGATTTGATGAACCAATCCCATCTGCATCAATTCAAAAAAAATATTAAAAATATACAAATAGTGATTTCCGTAATGTAATGTATGAGTCTAACGTATAAGAAATTTCCAAGTTACTTCGTAATGCAACTTCTCCGGTTGATTACGGAGACCATTGAATTTTGATGGGGATTCGGCCACCAAACAAATCCAGATTTTTTTTTCTACTAATGCGTGTCATTATTGAAGCCACAAATTCGATAAAAATGTGTGGATCCCAATTCACAAGATGGTCTTCAAATCTCTGCAAGGAGCAAGGGCCCCCCGTCCATCTCCAATGGAATTTCTTCCTTTCTTTTTTCTCCCTTTAATTATTGTCCCACTTTTAAGGATTTGCATGGCCTAACCTTTATGCTTCGAGAGGTGGTATCTAAAAATGAAGAAAAATCACTTCTTTTGTGTTGTTTTTTGTTTTTTGTTTTGGGTTAGTTTTGAGCACTGTTGCACCTGCACCATAAAAATATTTAAAATGTGCTATATTTAGCATGCCTAGTAGCCCTTTCGGTGTTGTGGGCGCCCTCTTGTTGGGAATCTATTCTGAAAAGCTATCCTGGCAAAGCATAATCGAAGTGCAAATGTGACCTTCCTGTTTCAAGTGGCAAAATCCCGATGTAAAGTGGATCTTTATCTGAATTCTAGTATTCACAATTAGGGTTTCATTCAATGGATGCACGTGTTTTGATACAAAAATAAATACAAGCGAAATGGTATTATAATCACCGTTTGATTACATATTTGTAATTCTTAATATATATAAATTGTGATTTTATTTTGACAAAACTTAAATGTACAGTTAAAGGTCAACATATCGAGACGTAGATAACATCTTTTATGGACTTACATCAACATAATAATTTTATTAAAATTAGATTCTCACAAAAAAAAAAAAGGTGAATCTCAGTTTTTTTAAAATTTAGATGTCATTAAAATTAATAAAAATTGTGCTCATTTGTTATAATTTTTTTTAACAAAAATTATTATTTTATAAGTGAGAGATATTTATTTTCAATATATTATCAATTTTTAAAATATTATATTTATTTTAATGATTCACGATATATCAAAAAAAAAATGTACATCTTTTATATATAATATTTTAACTTTTATTAACAAAGTTATAACCAAGTTATTGTGCTTTGGACTACCAAGGGATTCATCAATTTTTGTTTTTGGAATAAGCAAGGATCACGAATATACATTTTTTTTTCTTTTACACAGGTAATATAAATATTTAGGTGTTAGTAATCTATAAAATACGAAGAAATTTGTCAAATGCATGAAAAAAATTGTTCCTTGTTAGATAGTCACCATCCAATTAATAAACTTCTTAATAGACCAAAAAGGAGTTAGGTCATTAATCCGAATAAAAGTTTCAAGGACATTCGATTATAATGAGATGAGAGGTGAAGATCAGGGGAACAAGAAAACGCATATATTTTAAGAAATTTGATATTTTAATGGTATGAGATTTTACGTGAATAGGATAAAAGAGAATAAAAATTACTCTATAATTTAATTAGTTAAACTGATAAAATTAAATATATAAAAATTATAATAATAAAATTTTTATTTTTAATAAAATAAAAATATAATATTTTTTAAATTTTTTATGAAATTTTTAAATTAATAAAATTAGAAAAATTATAAGTAATTTATTAATTTACAATTTAACTAACTAGTTCATTGAGTTAGTCATTAGAATTAATAATTTTTTTAAAATAAATTAGATAAAATTATAATATATAATTTTTAATTTTATTGATTTAATTTAATTTTCAAAAATTTCAAAAACCTTCAACACAACTAGACGTGTGGCCACGTCTGCTAGGTCTACTTATTCCAAAACAACACATTTTATTCTGTATTTGTCATTTTCTGGCCGTGTGGTGTTTGCTTATTATATGCATCTACTTTTCTGGCTATACATCCCCTTTTTGCTACCAGTTGCACACTTTATATACGAATAGTCTAAAGGAGAATATGAGAAAGCCATGCTGCTGATCATCACCAACGATCTTTACAAGTGTGCGGAATTGTTGGCCGACGTACTAAAAGTTCACAAAAAGAAGCGACAAAGAAAATAAAAGAAGAACAAAACCTTTTACAAAAGTTATTCCAAGTTGAGTAGCTAGGCAACTTGAGAGGAGATGCAGTGGATTTGCCTATGTGGGCTAAATGGGTATCATATATAACGATATCAAAAGCATTAAAAGTAAGGATAATGTTATTATTTTTAATAAAGTTTACAAATATTGTACAATTCTACTAAACTTTTCAACATTTGATTGATCACGATTATGTATTTTTCATTTAATGGAGAATGTTTTCATAAAAATGGTTTGTTTGTGCATATCCCTTGCTAGTTTTTCAAATTAATTTCAAGGGTATATATGATTAGGGTGAATAGCTAATTAATTAAATTCTGAGATATTAAATATATTTGCAAAAATTATTATATTTCATATACACTTGTAAGATTGATCTATGATTTTTATTTTTTTATATAAATATTTTTTTTTAAAAAAATTCTAATAAAATATGATTACTTGTGATGTAATGATAAGTAAATAAATATAATTAATTAATTTTTTTAAAAAAATTTAAACAAAATTTCAACTCATTTTGTTCCATTCCACTCTATTATTGTCCACCAAAACATGAATAGGCACACAGTACAAAATTTGAACTCGCTATCGCCAAGGCTGTTGTCATGATTTGGAATTTTGTAGTTAGTCATTTGTTTTTAAATAAAATAAATAAATAAATAGATAATAAATGCATATTGATATATATATATATATATATAGAGGGGATAAGTGAATGAAGAATTTTAATGTTATAACGATTTGTAAACCAAAATCCTATTACACCAATTTAGTATCTGAGAAAAATAAATAAATAAATAAATATAGATTACATCTCAATCTAACTTTAAACTAGACCCAACACATAATCTAGAGAACTTAGCATACGTCTCGTTATCAAGTAGCTTGAAGGTTTTGCCCTAAGCATATAAAGAGGTAACAAACATTGGAGCACCTTCCCTATTGGCGGTTTTGTTCTGAAAATTATGTTGTTTTTCTCTTTCCATACATTTCAACACAATGCAATCGCCAATATTTTCACCCATATTCTTGAGAATGTGACTTGTAGCCTCACAATGACGGACAGTCCATCCCCGGTCAACCCACTGTTTTGGGTTGACCAGTGTTGGGCTTAATTTATATTGTAACCTCAAGAATATCTATAATTATATCATGTCCCATTAAGCAAGAATGTAATCTCAATTTGCAAAATGGTAAGCACTATTTAATCTACATTTCTGTTGGGCCATGAAGAATTATTTTTAGTTTTTCTTTTGTAAAACAGAGACCAAAGAGCAATACTAGAGCCATTGGGACTCAGAACCTGGAACCAAAAATTTCTTGACGGGATATTTCTAACATTGCGTGATAAGTAGGGAACGGTTTGAAATTAATTTCCAAGTCAATTGTTTGGACTTGAAGTATTGGGTAAGTCCTTCCATGTAGTTTAATGGTAGAGCTGATGGGTTCTTAGTCCTAATAATAATAAATAAAGATCAACTTCTAGCAGCGACCAACTAAAAAGAAATGTAATAGTGAGGTGAATGAAGGAGAGGTAGGTAGAAAGTCTTACTACAAGACAATTGAAGCAACACGACTAGTGGTAATAACCCTACCATTAACCTCAAAAGAAAAATTGTTATTCAATTTCCCTAATTGAATTTAAATGGAACATAGAGTAATTTGTTGTCACATCGAAGAACAAGATTGAGTACAAATACCATCCATCACATAGAGTAAAAGAAGAAAAAGAAGTATAAAATCTAAAACAGCGATGCTAAGGTAATAGCCAAAATTGAAGCAAAGATGTTTGCCAAGGCATTGGAAGCGGAGGACGCAGGAGGAGGAGGAGGGGTGGTTGGGCCTGATGTTCCTGTGGTTTTGGAGCCCGTGGGGCCTGGGGATGGGGTCGGAGCACAGGCGGCTGGGTTAGTTTTCGAAGAAGGTGAAGGAATGTTAGGAGTGGTAGGAGCGGTTGGGGTGGCTGGTGTAGGAGTTTTAGAGGGCGGTGAGGCGCCTGGTGTTCCCGAGACTTTAATTGCCAGCTTTTGGCCTGATTGGCAATGGTTGCCAATGGTGCAAATATAGTAATGCTTTCCGGGGGTGGTAAGCGTGACGTTTGCCGGGCCAGTGGTGATCGTGTCCCCGATAGCATTTGTTGAAGTGCATGCATCAAAAGATGACTTCTGGACTCGGAGCACATCATGTGCGTTGGTGGTGAAGTTGAACTCTGAAATGATGAAGTAAATTGATTTGTTAATTAGAGCGTTGCCTTCCAATTAGCACAAATATTCCAATATATATATATATATCTTATCAATTTTAAACTTGAAACGTCTGTATTAAAATCTAAATTTTGCAAGAGGAGGGTAGACGGGCTTACCAAGAATATCACCAACCGTAAACGTCTTGCCCTTAGCCCAATTGGTGTACGCTGCCGCACCACCGGTTGGCACGTTCCAGCCAAGGCTGCCCCCTACCACATGGACCTTTTGTGCAGCTACAACTTGCAACAACACCATCGCAATAAACACAAAAACAATACCAATAAATCTTGCCATCTCTTGACAACCTTTTCGATTCAATTCTCAACTTGTCCCTAAATTATATTTCTTTTCTCCTTCCTTCCTCCTTTTTGTTGCTTTATATCACTTGTGTTGAAGTTATGATCACTTGGGGTTCCCATATGTATATATATAATGATAATATGGGGTATTAGTCATGGAGGTGTGTCGTGTTGACTGGGTAGCTCTCATGCATCTAATGATTTGAACTAGAGAGATGATTTTTTTAGACCCGCGAATTAATCATATTACTAGATGTTCATTAACGAGTTTCCTTCCCATCTGCAAATTTTTGTTTCTTATTCTGTCTCTTTGCTCTTTTTTGATGGATGACAAATGAGACTTTGAATCTTAAACATTTTGAGCCCATGCAGTAAATTTAACTGTCAAGCTAAGATTTCTGTAAGTTTTACAAAGCTATATGCCTAGCTAGTTAAGATAAAAATAAATAAATACGAAAGAGTCTTTGACGAGGAGAAGGCCCAAAGTCAATAAATTAGACTGGCAGATTCCAGTCTAGCTTCCAGAATCCCTGAATTTGAATGTTTGTTTTCTTCAACCATGAAAGAGGGTGAACTTTTTTCACAGGTCATTCGGCTTGTAAATTTTCCAATTACGTGGGACTTGGTGCACGGAAACAATACTTTTGACTCAAAAATTGCATGGAACTTTCGAAAGGAGACTAAGTGAACAAAGACAAGTGCCCCAACTCTCTAACTTAAGAATTAAGGCACACTTCCCTTGAAACTTTCTGGGTTTAAAGATTAGAAGCAAGAAAGGTTCAGTTCATGGTTGACCTCAAACCCAAAACCCTAAGCTCCTGCATTTCATGAAACTGTGAATTGGGTCAAGGCAGGCTAGTCCAGATTTTGGCCTAGCAGTAGTAGATCTATTGAAGGCCAGCATTATTATCAAATTGGGTTTAAGGTTAGGTTAGATCTAAATGAAAAATGTTTCAATTTGGGCGGGCTAAACTGAGCCCAAGTTCCACCAAAAAGTCTAAATAATTTCTATCAATTATCAAAGATTTTATCCCTAAATAGTCACAAGTCCAATCCAAGCTACTCCAAACTTTTGAGTTCAACAGTTCCTTGGCAGAAAAAAAAAAAAATTATTGAATATACTTTAACAATCTAGTAAAATATGTACATTGATCAATAGATAAGCAGGGAACTTAATGCAAACTCCCATAAATTGAGGTTGAAAGTGAGAATGCTGAATTTAACATTTAAGTTCGTTTTCCAGGTGAGGACCAGCAAATAATAACAAAGTTTTCACCGCAATTTTAATTGAAGTATGCAACATGAATTTTTGCTCATTATTCTATTATATTATAAACAAAAATTAATGTGATGTGTAATTATTTTAAATCTTTTATTTTAAAGATTTTCATGTTAATTTAAGTTGTATTGTCATATCCCTCTTAATGTGGAAACATTTATAAGTTCACACTGGATATTTTCGCAAGCAATACTCTTATCAATTTATTATCAAACAATACTCCACCTACTTTGTTGTAAATATTTACATTATTGATTCACTCTTTCTTTACCAAATGATAAAAAATAAAAAATTATCTAAATATTTTTTATCTCCATTATACTCATTTTTTAGTACTGATGATGGATGAAAAATATTAAAATAATAAAATTTAAAATATTATAATTAACTAAATCTGGTTTAAATTAATTATCTTTGTTAATTTAATTTTAAAAAAGTTAAATTAAATTAATTTTAGAAATTTTTTAAAATCCTTTTTAAGAAAATTAAAAAGAATTTTTTTTCCAAAATATTACAATAATTTTTTTCCATTTTAAGGAAACTTGAGAATATATATTTTTTAAATTGAGATATTTTTTTTCCTTTATTTGGAATAATTTTTTTCATTATAAATAAAAATTTGAGAGTTTTTTTTTTTTTTTTTCAAGAAATATTAATTACAATTAATATAAGATTATATGAACAAATACAATATTTATTTAATTACAATTAAATCTACATTGATTGATGGTATGGAGTATTACGATATTAATGAAAGGATATTGTTGAATGCATTGATATTTAAGAAAGGTAAGGATGACATGGAATAAGAATAATAAAATAAATAGAGAAAGATGATTGACAGGGGAAGAGGGATTTGTTCTCCTATTTTTATAGTGTTTTAAAAACTCTCTCGGATGCTTACACATGTAAAGATAAGAATCCCCCACATGTCGCTAAGCCACTCCAAATGGGTGTGTTTTAAATAAGAATAAGATTTCCCTTCAATTATAAAGGTAGAAATGGCACAAGATTAGGATGCAATGATGTGGAATTATGGTTGAGATAGAAACTAAGAAAATAAAATGTGAGAGATTATCATGTATTTTAAAGCATGTATATCACCATTTCAATGGCTTAGATGTAGTGAATGGACTTCCTTATCCATATGCCTCCAATAGGTTAAAAAGATAAATTATTTAATTTATATGGCTGTAATTGAATAGATATTTTAATTAATTTAATTATCTTATACCATAATAAATTCTTAACTTGATTAAATTTTTTTTATAAATACTGTGTAAAAAATATAATGTGTTATATAAATTATATAATTTTTATGCGAAGTTACATAAATTTGCCTGTAAATCAAAATATTGATCCTTTTTTTTTTGGTACGCATAATAACTTTTTTAAACAGAGGATTAATTGGTAACAACACAACCACTCCAAAACACAATTCTTCTTTTTATATTATTATTATGGTAAGAGTGTGGTGATGGGGCAGGGTGCAGGCCCCATTCTTTTGTTGCAAACAATCAAAATTTTACTGTATTTAATGAGGAAAAATTGCTTTTTTTTTTTTATTTTGAAGATATAAATTATTGAAAAAATCATCTATTTTTTTAAAAAATAATTGTACTTTATTTAGTTAAAAAGGGTTAAATGTAAAATTTTAAAAACATACAAAATATGATGCCACACATTTTAAGTTGGATATGATAGATTAATATTGCAAACAACCAAATGCGCCTCTGAAATCATTTCAAGTCGATTGCAAATCAAGTCAAATAGTCAAATCTACCTAATTAATCTGCAGTTTAACTGGTTAAGTCAGATTGAATTGATAATTATGACTAATGAAGTCAAATGGAGTGTAAATGATACACAATAACATCATTTTCTTCTAACCAATGCCTTGTTGCGTTCATTAATCAAAAGATTAATATATTCATTTTTTTTAATACTGATTTTATGAAAATTAATTTGTGTCAATTTATGTAATAACTAATTATTTATTAAAAAAATTTACTAAATATATAATAAGAGATGTGTCGTGCAATAAAATAACATATATTACTGCTCGATACGAGAGTTTTATGGTAATTTAACGTGTTTTCGCTTTAATGATTCTTTCTGTCTCCCCCATTTTCTCATCCTTCTTCTATTTTATTTTCTGTCCAGCAAAGCAAGTTTCTTACAAAATAAAAAAAATTAAAAGCTTGACATGAAAACTTAGACTAAACTAATAAGAATGAAAGCTTTTGATTATTCACTTGTTCCCTTAAGGCATTTCATGAGATTCTTTTATCATTTGTTTTTCTTATTAAGAGATTTATTTAGAAAAAAAAAAAAAAATCTTTAAAACTTGAAATTTTAAAACTAAAAATTTAAAAATTTTTAATTATTAACATGTTCAACAAGAAATCTTTATCTTTTTTTAGATGAAAAGCGTGAATCCTTTTTATAAAATTTTCCAGCCTAGTTTAAGATATTCCCATCCAAGACCCTTCAATTTAAAATCCTAATTCAAGTGAATTTAAGCAGTGAATCATTTATGTGTGTTTCTTCCTGTTATGCAGGACATTTATTCATGAGCTTGTTCTGTCTCCTTGGTCTTCACTGAAAGAATTTCAAGTTTTGAGAAAGAAAGAAACGAGAAGATTTGAGTGTTATAATATGAAGTTAGTTCCATTTTCATTTTTCCTCTCCTTTTCTCAGCTTCATTTACAAGACCATGGTAAATTGTCAAAAATATTCTGAAAAAACCGTCAGCAATTTTCTTTGTTATCATCAAGTGATTCAAGAATGGAAAATAAAATGTTGTGTACATCAACATGTTAGAACCATATCAGTAAATTCAAGAAGCTTTTTCAAGTGTTTCAACTAATGTACATCCCACTGAACATGGCAGCTGAAGGCTTAAATTCTCCGACTGATCATGAAGCTACAATTACAAGCAGAACTGCAGCACAGCTCGTCAAGACGAACAAGTACGAAGATGCTGGCCAACTGAGCCGACCGATATCCTGTAAACTGAAATTTATTAGGAAAAAATTCTATGTTGTAAAGAATAAGTCTGATGTATACAGTTTTACTTTTGTTTTTCACAACTTGGGGGGTCACAAGTTCCTTTATCATTGCTTGTTAAGAGGAGTGCAGGTAGAAAATGAAAACTTGATATTGACTATGGTGAAAAAGACAATAACAAGTGACATCAAATAGTTTTTTTTACTTCAAAACAACTTGGCAGCTATTGTCATCAGAAACCTCGTACCTTGAAACGAACGAGAGATGAAACTGCAGAGGATTCTTTGAGTCCAGTAAAGCCAATATCATATGAAATGCTGCCATCATGTTTAAACAATCCGAAGTTCCTCTCTGAAGTTGGCCCTGGTTTGTTGTTCTCATTGAACAAGGCAAACACATAAGCTTTCACCTTCATCTTTGGTCTATATGGAGTACCTTTTTTTTTAGCTAATCGTTTACGCAGATTCTTATTGTATGCCCTTGCATTTTTCAGTGTAGCACCAGCTTCATTTGCATCTCCAAGAGAAGCCCAACCGGTTTCAGAAACTATGACTTCCATCTTAGGAAACCCGGCTTTTTCCAGTGCAGCATAAGCTGCATCCACCTGAGCTTCAAACATGTTGTCATAGTGTAGATTAGTCTTCGAATCTATAATCCCAGGATTTTTCTGGAATAGAGCGTAGTTAATGTCAATATGCTCAGGATCATTCTTGTAGGCCAGAAAAGGATAGGCATTTATGTAAAAAGGGGAACCAATCTGTGAGAAGAACTGCAACAATGGCCTCATGTACACAAGAACATCTTCCTTGAAAGTGCACGCGGATGGTGGGAAAGAAATGGCAAATACAGCCTCTGAATGTGGGCTAGAGACCCTAACAGTTTTAGTTAAACTTAATCTTTGCAAGGCAGCATAAACGTTTTTCACTGCAGGCACCAAGGCCTCTGACAACTCAATATCAGTAGCCCCTAGGACCTCATTTCCCACAGCGATTCCAACAATACGAGTACCAGGAAGGAATGGCTCCACATTTTCTTTCACCCAATTCATCGCACGATCCTCACCAATACTAATTTCCTTCAAGTACTCATTGGGTAGTCCAACTATTATTTCAATGCCAGAGCCTTTGAAGGCCTTAAGGACTTCATGATCTGCATCATAGATTCTAATGTTTTTAATCTTTGCAGCTCTGAGAAGTGTCACCACGACATGTGGCGCAGGTAAATTATCTGCTATCCTACCATAATTTACTCCATATGTTCCTGTGAAAGCATGCCCCATCAAAACTGCAGCACAGAGAAACAAAACAGATCATTAACCAAAGTATAGACAGGAAATATAGGTTGATAGAATAATCTCCAGATTATGTGACACAAAAGAAAATGTCTTTGAAAAGTCGGCAGGAGAAGGTTTTTGAACCCATCATGACTGTGAATTCTAACCTCCAGGTCTTGATCTTAAGTCTTAACCAACTTAATGGAATGTCACAAAAGTACAACAGATAAAAGGGGAGGAAATTGTCCTGTTGCTTCCTAGGGAAGTGTAAATAATGTGACAACATGAGCACAAGCATGGTTGTTTTATCTTCATATAGTTATTTGGCATGCCTATGAACTATATCCCACTTATGCTCAAATTTTGATTGGATGGAAATATGTCAAGATCACCCTTCAAAAATCAACTGCCAGAATGTTCCATTAGTAGGTTAAACTCTGGCAATAATTTGCAGTATCCAAAGATTAAATGTTCAACTTCAAATAGCAAAAGCAATTGTCCAATTGTATTCATTTCAAGCTTTGCATGACAGTACCTCGTCTTTGCTTCCACATTCATTCACATGAACAAACAGATTACATTAAGGAGAATCTACAACAATATGCACACTAAACAAGGGGAAGTAAGCAACTCATATGAAACACTCCAAAGGGTTAATCTTTAACAAAAGCAATATCATGGCTCAATAGTCTCTTAAGCTAAGTATGAGGAACAGAACATCAGCTATTGTATATGTGTGTATTAAGATACAAAGTCTCTTAAAATGAACTACTGCATATCTAAGCAGAAAGAAGCTCCAAAAGGTAAACAAAATAGACATGAAAATCAAAAGGCGACATGGGAAAGGCATACCATTGGAAGGAATGACAGAGAAGATGAGGAGGAGCCAGAGGAAGTGCGAAGAGGAACCCCCCATATCTTTGATCGACAGATGATCGAGAAAAGTGCATTCCATTTGTAGAAAAGAAGAGGGTATGTTCCAATCTTTTCTAACTCAAAGGTGACAAAAGGATTAACCCTTTGGATGTTAATGCGGTTCTTATTCTTCAGGCATGCCATAAGACCAAGCATAAGAAACTCATGGAAAAGATTCTTGGCCTTGTGATATAATCTCTTGAAAAAGGAGGTTGGAAAAGATTCTTAGCCTTGTGATATAATCACCTGAAAAAGGAGATTCTTAACCTGAACTTGGTCCAAATATTAAAGATAACTTTGAAGACGCTTTGGGTATAGATTCTTAACTTTATTTACTCTCAAAGTTAACTGTCACACATCTTTCTTGGATGAGTTGGGAAGTTGAAGCGGTAGAGAGCCTTTCTGTGCTTTGATTTTTGGATTTGAGATGTCACGTAATAACCAGCCTAAGCTTTGATGTGGAAAGCTTTGGGGCAGTCGATGGAACCCCGATCAATTCTAATATTCATGTAGTGCTTTTGTGAATATTCCGGTGATTTCTCGCGACTTGGTAACTTGGATAAGAAGCCAATTCCGATGCCCTTGGCTTGTGCAGGAGATCTGTTGGCCCTTGAGAAAGCCGTGGCCTTAAACCCCATAATTTCCAACGCTCCTAAACTCACTGTATGCGCCCAGACTTGAACCTTTAGGGGGCACTTTTCAGGGTTAGTGTTATGACATCACATTAAAAAGAACAGCCATGGCAACTGAACTTAGCAACCAGTATACCCAATCCAAGAAAATACTACTGCTGCGTGTTCCTGTTGATGACTCAGTATAAAGCACAAAACCAACAAAGTGACACAAAAATTTTCAACAGTTCCTGAGAATTTTCTGATGTACCCAAAAGAATTTAGAGAAAAAAAAAAAAAAAAGCTCCTGAGAAGGTCCAAGCCTAAGAAACATGCAGAAAATGGAATAAGCAATTCTGACTCATCACTGCAAACCTCGTTTTACCTGCCTACACCACCATAGATATTCAAAGGCAGATTCTTAAATTGCATATATTTTGTGAACATGAGTCAAACTTCCATAGCAGGAAATGAGAGCTCCATAAAAGGATCACAGAAAAGCAATTCACAAGCCACAAATAAGATAGATAAACATGGAACATATAGTCTTAGTCACTAACCATAAAAGTCGAGGACTCATATGCCTAAAATCTTATGTCCCTGCACAATGCAACAAAGCTGAGTCACCTACAACCTGCTCTATGAGGTCAAGGCTGATTTCCCTACACACATATCAGATCTAACATGAACATGCCATCAAATCTAGATGTCAAGACTATGGTGTTAAAGGTTACAGTCATCCAAGGAATCCAAAATGCTGCTACAACAGGAAAAGAGGTCAGAAATATTACAGGAGCATTACTAAAGTCCATGAATAAGAAAGCAGATTGTTCAGCAGTTTGCAGCAGCAGGAGCTGGATGTTGTGGGACCTCGCTTTGCTCTATTTGGTTAACTCTACCATTTTCCACAAGTTCCCATCCACTGTCTTGGCCTTCCCATCTGAGGGAGTGCCACACATTCCATCCTGTACATCTGGTTTGCCTTTGATCTCTCCCTGAGGTGCAGCAACTGCGGCATCAGGATTCTCTTTTCCTGCTTCTCCATCTGCTTTCACAGCCACAGGATCTGAAGTGCCATTGTTACCTATGACATTTGCTTTGGCTGTCTCAGTTCGCAAAACCTTTCCTGCTGAGTTTTCAATTTTCTCATTACCATTTTCAGTTAGTTCACCAGAACCAGCTTCTGCAGTAGGTTGGTCCTTCGCTTTTGCCTCATCATTTCGTTGCCTTTCAACCTCCATTGCATTTGGTTGTTCCTCAGCCACGGCATCTCCTCTTCCCTCATTAGCATCCTCAGCTTCCTTTTTGTCCTTATTTTCATTGTTGAGATCCTCTCCTTTTTCTGCTTCAGCATTTTCCTTTGGAAAGCCCTCTGCATCTTGCATCTGAACATCTTTCTCACCTTCAGTCTTTTCAGGAGCAGATTCTGTTTCCTTACTCTCCTTGTCCTCATTTTCATCAGTGATATCTTTTCCCTTTTCTGCCTCAGCATTTTCCTTTTCAGAGCCATCTTGCATCTGAGCCTCTTTCTCACCTTCAGTCTTTCCATGATCAGATTCTGTTTCTTTCTTCTCCTTTTTTGAGCCTGATGATTTTCGACTACGCTTCCTTGCAGGCTCCTTTTCTGGTGTTGGAGTTGCCTTGGCCTTCTCACTGATCCTTGCTGACCGCCTTGGGGTCTCACCAGTACCCCAATCAAACTCTAATATTGGTGGATTACCAGGATGTGATTTCAGGTACTGCTCCAACTGTTTCCTGGTATGGATCTCTTCCCCAGTGGGAGCAACAAACACAATCTCATTCTTCCTTGGTGTACCTCCTCTCTTGGGGTAGTACTGTGACAGAACAGGGAAAAATGTCACTACAACTTATGCTACACCCATAACAACAACAAATAATGCCGCTTTATTGTCAGTCTATTATTTGATCTAATTGATTTCAGTGGAGTACCATATGACTCTCCTTTGATCCATAAGATGAACCGACCATCAAAAAGCAACTAATTTGTAAAACATTGTATAGATAGACAAATTGCTTAAATAACTCAGCAACAGAAATATGAGGACATACTTTGTCCTGCAACTTGCATGTGAACACAGGATCATTAAACCAAATGAATCAGGATCCTGTAGCCATTTTCTGCCACATTACCTGTCAGACAAACTAGCTACTTCATTGGTTGAGGAAGCTATCACATTGGCACTCGTTCCTTTTAACCCCATGGAATGATAGTGACATGTGAAGTTCTGTTGAGATCATCCTAGCTTTGTGCTTGCATTGTTGAAAAATGTAAGCCTGTCCTCATCTTATCAATTCTTAATTTTCCAGGATCTTCACTTATCTGTGTAAAATTTTGCCCTTGAGATTTCATGCTTACATGACATCTAAACTGACATTGATGCTCCCACAGACCAAAAAACACTGCATTTGGCTTAGTCACAATTTGATGGTATCCTTTATAAAAGTTCCACAGATGTGAACAATTTAAGCAAAACCCCATGAAGACTTTTAAATCATGTCTACAAACTCTAAAACCAGGCCTTAGTCCAGTGTGTTATACCATACTATTGAATCAACATCATAACAGTCATGGCAGATAATCAGACACATTGTTTAACTTCAAATCAAACCACACTAAGGGGTGTGGGTAGCCTTACCCTTGTTTTTCACAAACAGGTTGTTCCCACGACTTAGACTAGTGACCTCCAGGTCACAATAGAGGTCCCTTCCTATTACACCAAGGCTCATCCTTCAGTGGAATGATTGACCATACAAAAAATAAATAAATAAATAAAGGCCAAAGGAAGGAGAACCAGTGACCATAACTACATATCCTTGCAGCTCATAAACTCATTTTATGTTAACTAAGAACAGAATCTCAACAGAAGCTTGCTGATGACATTCTCACCTCATTGGAATTTTGCAACAGAAAATTTTATAATGCCTCTTTTGTTTGCCAATCTCACATCCCCAAGGCTGGAGGCCCTCCTCCCATCTCCTATATACTTCTCTACTCCAATATTAAAGGGAAAATGACTTTACATATCTGGAAACATAACATGTGATTATTTCTTGCATTTGTTGAAAGATGAGTCAACAGCTTGATATCATCTCTTTATTTGATTGGAGATCAACTAATTAATGTTTGCCTTGAATTGAGATTAGAAAAAATGAACAACACAGAGAAGAGAATGCAGATAATGGAGAAAAAAAAAAAAACAAAAACAAAAGACAAACCACAAGTATCAAGTTCTCTTATATCTATTTCTGCTATAATGTACAAGAAGCACAGAATTAGCACCACCTAACTGCAGGGCAAGACAACTAAACATTAAACCTTGAGATTCAATAAAAAACCTAAAATTCTAACAAATGGAGCACACAAGATATAACCAAAAATTGATTCAATAATGAAATCTATGCCAAACTAAAGCCAACAAAAATAGCAATCAATATGACATCAGTCCAATTATTTATCAATCTAGAAAAGCATATGCTGACTGTAAAGGTAGTATTAGATGCTACTATAAATAAGAGACTGTTGGCCAAGATCATAGCATGAAAAAAATTTTTAAAAAAAGTAGAAAATTCAATTAAATTCTAAGTATTAATATCTTCGAATGCAAATCTAGTTGGAATATTCTCCCAAACAAGATGGCATAGTTAAATAAAACCCCACAAGATGGCACATTGAATTCTAAGCATGACCAACGACTGTACAAAATCCCATTTACACAACAATTAACATTTATACATTAACTTATAGCTATGCTAATGCCATTCCAACACTTTTGTTTTTTTGGTCAAGATGACCTTCCAACAATTCACAAGCTCCACCACTGCAAGCTAAAACGGGGAATTTTATCATAAAAACAACACTAGCTGACCAATTCCCCCCAAGCTCTGAAGCAGCCAGGAACCTTTTTAGGGGGCGGGAGGGGAAGGGACCTTCAGCATGCTTTTGATAGTAAAAAAATCCAGGGTCCAAGCCCAAGCTACCATAACCCCCACCACAACAACTACCAACAAAACCAGGTAAAAACATATACAACAAAGAAACTCTAAACATAAAATTACTGCCAGAATTCAACATGCCCTAGTCATCCTATTTGAAAACATATATATTTATATATATGAGTGACTCCCACTTAACATCAAAAAGGCCCTACCCCAATTTACCAAACCCCAAAAAAAAAAAAAAAAACACAAATTTTCACCAAATTATAATAAATTAACATCAATAACAAAAGGGAATCACATTATTTAAGCAAGAACCAACACCCTCTAAGCTTATGCATACAACCACATATACAACAAGAGGAGGGAAAACAATAAAGCTGCAAACTTTACAAAGAAAGTTAGGTCAAAAAAAAAAGAAAAAAAATTACCATTTTCTTCCAAGCATCAGGAGCTGGTAGCATAACAGCAATGGCCTCTTCCTTTCCCTCCATTGTGAACCTGCAAAAAAACCAATCAGAAGCAACAAAAAAGCACACCCTTCTAATAAAAGCCCACTTTTCTCCCAAATTCTCTCTCTCTCTCTCTTCCCCCCCACCCCCCTGCTCTCTCTCTCCGTGAAGTTTGTGTTTGTGGTAGAGAGACAGGCAAACAAACCGTTGAGGGTGTTGCTCTGCTTGTTGGTTACTCTCTCTCTCTCTCTCTCTCTCTCTCTCTCTCTACCCATCTCTCTCCTGTTTTTATATTTTGTTTTTATTTTTTTCATAATAATAATATTAATTAATTAATTATCGGTAAAAAACTGCCACGTAGATGTCGTAATCCTAGAATGGTGGTGATATTCTCACCGTGTGGTACGGAAGTGTGTGCCTTTCAATATTTTAAATCATCCAATCAGATGATTGCACGTGTCCGTTAAAGCTGACCTACCTCGTTCGTGACCATCGTGTCTTTTTCACCTTTTGACCTTCTACCTTGTGTTTATTTTTAATTATTTTTTGACTAATAAATTGGAGCTGAATAACAAAGGCGAGATGGACTTCTTTCTAATATTAAAAATAATAATAATAAAATTAAAATATAAAATTATAAAAATATAATTTTATAATAATTATTATATTAATATTATTTTATATATTATTTTTTTATTATAAAAAATTTAATAATAAAAATAATAAATATTAATTAATATTTTATAATAAAATAAAAAATTATTAAATTTTAAAAATAAAATAATATATTTATTATTTATTTTTTAAATATTTTTTTATTAAATAATTATATAATTAAATTTTTTTAAAATTTTTATAATAAAATATTATAATATATTTATAAATATTATTAATTATTAATATTATTATTAATTTAATTAATTATATATTTTTAATTAAAAAATTTTAAAAATATAATTTAATTAATATATAATAAATAAATTATTTTTATATAAATAAATATAATTAAAAATAAAAAAATTATTTTAATATTTTTAAAATTATTATATAATTTAATAAAAATAAAAATATGATAATATTTTTTTATTTTTTAATAAATAATTAAAATTATAAATATATATAATTATAATAATATTATATATTTATATATTATATGTTCATATTTAATATATTAAAATTTATTAATTTATTATTTAATATTATAATATAATTATAAAAAAATTATTTATTATAATTTTTAAAATTATAAATTTAATTTTTTATTAAAATATTATTTAATATTTTAAATAAAAAAAATTATTAATTGTCATCTTTTAAAATAATAATGTAGAAAAAATTAAAGTAATTTTTTAAAATTTTTTTAAAATTAAAATATTAATTTTAAATATAAAAAAATAATTATATTTTTAAATATTAAAATAATTTTTAAATAAAAATTATAATATTTTTATTTAAAAAATTAATAAATTAAGTATATTTTTTTTATAAAATTTTTTAATATATATAATATTAATTTTTTTTTAAATTTATTAATGATAATATATTTATTATTTTTTAATTTATTAAAAATAAATAAATATATATATATTTTATTTAATAAATAAATAAATTTAAATATTTAAATTAATTATAATAAAATTTTAAATTTATTAAAATAATTTTAAAAAAATTATTTAATAATAATTTTTTATAAAATAAATTAAATAAAAATAATAGTAAATAATTTTAATTTAAATTTAAAAATATGAGGACGGTGAATGGTCCAGCGCTGTGTAAATTACACGCTCGCAATCACGAGAGTGGGTTTTGTGTCAGCGGACCACTCAAGTTGGACGCGACGCTCTTTTTTGGTGAAGCGTAATGGAGAGTGCATTTCGGGTCCGGAAACAGAACGACGTGACGGCGTCAGTCTACGCATATTCCGTGATACCGCACATTTGATTCCGTCACTTTTTTTGGCCACCTGTAAGCTGACGTCACCCGCCGCCATTTCGTCCCACCGTTTAATAATTTTCTTTCCTTGTCTTTTTTTTTTTTTTTCCTACAAATGTTTTATTATTTCTTTTTGATAATATAAACAATTGAGAATGAATCAAATTGTTTTTTAATATAAAATTATTTTTTTAAAAATTTTTTAAAAATTCTCTAAAAAGACACTATAATTATTAAAAAATTTAAATTTTTATTTTTAAAATCTCAATTCTAATTTTAAAAAGAAAATTTAGAACTTATAAAAATTAAAAATAATTATTTTATTATATAATTTACAACTCAATAAAATTTTAAATAAATTTAAAAAATTTAAAGAAACTTAAAAAAAAATTTCAATTATGCATCAATTATCAATTTTTAACTTTAATTTTTTAGAGCTTACATTCTAATGATTATAAATATTTTTTTTTTTTAGTAAAATAGTTCAGAGACTTATAACATTATAAAAAAAAAAAAAGTTATGGATGCCAAAGTATTAACATATTTGATAAATTTTTTTGATCCTTTTAAATTAGAGAGTTGTATTTTTTTAATGAGGACAAGAGAAGGGAAATAACTTGTATATAAATTATATCTAATCAATATCTTTATATATATATAACATAAATGATTTTTTTTTATGTATAATTAATAAGTGCAAAACATGATTTAGTTCATAATTTCCTTTTTTTTTTTTCTTTAAACAACAATACATGAGAAAATGCATATAAGTATATGTTATAGAAGTTTTCTTCTCCAAATTATATGGATTATATTTTGAAAAAAGTGTGAAAAAAAGGGTAAGGTATAATATTTTTACATCTAGTGTTTAGTGTTAGCATAATGGTTCTTGGACCTTCAAGTTTAAAAGAAAGGCAAGATTTTTTTTTTCTTTTTCTTTTTTTTTTTTGGGGGGGGGGGGGGTTAATTAGCCTTGCACCGAGTTTCTTTCCATTTTTCAAGCATGTGGAACGAGTCAATGAGATTGTCAAGATGGAAAAATCGTGGACTATGACTTGAAAAATGGTGGATGCCAAACGTTTTTGTACGATGATTGTGGGATTTTAATGATAAATGGTATCTTTGATCCACGGCATTGCTTGCATCGCAAACAACTAATTTTATCCCAATGTGCAAAAATATCATTAGCACTTTCTTGTTTGCTTTTGCTCAATCATATCATGATAGAATACCCCCACAAGCTATCACATCATTAATACTAATAATTGAAAAAAATGAAAAAACATAAGTAACCTTCATCGAAACTTTATCATATGATCGAAGAAAATAAATAATCAAAGAACTTTTGATGTGTAATCTTAATCGCATAATATTTGGAATTATTCTTTCTTTCATTTCTTTTCTCTCTCGTTTTTTTAGCACCACGGTTGCCAGCCTTCCATTCCTTACACCAGATCCAGTTACTTAACTGCAATAAAGGTTTGATTGTGATTGTAACTTCTTAATCAGTAATTGCAAAGCTGCTTTAAGAAATAAGGCCCCAGCAGAATCCAAAACACAGAGAAAAGACAGGGACTGTTAATTATTTGATTAGCTGATTGTCTTACAACCAGCACTGCCTGACAAGTATCTAGAGAAAAGAGAATAGGAAGCTTCTCCTACAGGAGAATGCAGAGGAGGTCCATGGAAGAAACTTGGTGGAGATCCATTATTGGGGTCAGTCTGATTTCATTCTCTTCTTCATTTTCAACATCCCAGAGAAATCTAGCATATGAAGATAGGACATAGCTGCAATAATAATACATAAGTAAATAAAAATGGATTAAATAAAACTAGAAACAGAAGAAGGGGGTTTGATAAATGACCATTCACAAGCACATGATGCCTTACCAATCATCTGGGGCAGCTTTTACAGCTTGATTAAAGTAATTCTCAGCTATTTGGACATCCTTCCGTGTTTCCCATATCAGATCAGCATAGAGTGACAATATGTTTCCATCATTTGGATTAGCCAAAATTGCTCTTCCACAAACCTCCTCAGCTTTGTAAGTATCTCCTTGAATCTAAGTCAAAAAAAAAAGAAAAGGAAAGACCATTTAGCCATAATTAAGAATATTAATCTAAAAAGCGCTAAGCCATGCAAGTTGGTGACAGATGAATCTGTGGTTAATCAACTTCAGCTTCATTTCTCTTTCTTAAAGCGCGTTCTCAGTTCTCAGTACGCGAGACTTTCACGCTGTGAGATATGAAAAATGATGAGAGTTACACAATTTTTCAAGTCTTCATTTCTCTTCCTTTATTTCAGAAAATTTTCAAAAACCAGTAATCAATAAATTGGGAGTGAAATGTTCTTGATTAGTTGATATCTTTTACCTCTTTCAGGAACCTGGCATAGTTGCCAAGCAAAAGTGCACTGCCAGGGTTTGCTTCAATCATTTTCTGGTAATAAGCATCAATCATATCACTGCTACAAAGCCCTGATCCACATATTTCTCCACTCTCCACCAGGTTCTGCCTTCCATCACCCTGCTCATCATCATCATTCACTACTCTTTCTCCAAACTCAGAACTTGTAAAGATACTCTGGATTCCTGAACTGACTTCTGCTTCTTTTCCTTGATCATCATCATCACCCTCTTTCTTAGATTGCAGCTTGTTGCTGTAAGGTAGTGCTAGAGGACTGCTCTTGTGGGTGTTTTGGAGATTGGCAACTTTCCTCGCAGGTTCATCTATGGGAGCTGGTGCAGGGTGAAGACAGTTAGACAAGGAGATTGATTTTGCCCTTTTGTGGAACTGAAACTCTGGCTCCTTTGAAGAAGAGTCCTTGTAGTGAGGCAGCCATGAGTTCAATATTGGTGCTGAGGAGCTCCTCAGGAGCATGCTTCCGCTTAGAAAAAGTTCCTGTTCAAAACACATCTTCCTTTTGTGTTTATATGAGTTTGATATTTATCAATCACCAAGTCAATTTACATGGAACTTGCTTTATTTAATAAATTATAGGACACTGGAGTCATCAAAGTGCTTTTTGGTGCAAAGAGTTTTTGATTTGAGAGCTTAGAAATTGAGTCACAGAAAAAGATCCAAGTAAGTCAGTGTTTGTACCAAGTACGGAGCCACACAAGACTTAACAAGCTTTCACATGTAATGAACTAACAAGATCAACTCTCAGCTATTGATTGAATCACAGAAACAGAAATCTCAGCCGCTGATTGTCACCTCCTGATGATCATGACAGGTAAATTGACGCCAAACGTGTTATGTTTTTGCTATGTGCTGGCGCAATATGCTACATGGTCTCTCGAGTGAAGTCAAGCACAGTGCAGTTCAGCACATTGGCATCTCAAGCATGGCTGACACAAATCATTGAGGGGGGTGTGGCCCACGAGTTGGCTTTCATGGCCTCCATAACCCAAACAAGCCTCCTGTCTTCCCACCTTGGGGACACTCTGCCATTGCCAAAACAATGGCTCAAGTCTACAATGTTCTATACGTGGATGTGTACCTACCGTCAATATTTTTTTTTTTAAATAAAAACAAAAAAATAATCATAAAAATATTAATTATTATATTTTATACGTTATCTATTATTAAGATTTGGAAATATATCAAATTATCCCCAAGCTGAAACTATGGACGGTTGTGGCTATCGACTATGTGAGAAGAATCATGTTGAAAGTACATGTTTTACACTAGCATTGATTTCTTAACTCACTGGCATTCGCATACAATCGAAAGGAAGAGAGATGGTTAAATACTCCAGACAAAAGTGCCATCTCAAGGAAATGGTTATTATTTTACAGTGATGGTGCAATCAAAATTCGTATTTGTTTCTCTCCAACCCAATGACCCATTAAGATAATTTACCAAATTCTCAATTGGATGTCACACACCATCCATACCCTTTTTTATTTATGGTGCAAATTAGGTGTGGATAGAAAAAATTCTTAATATATATAATTCTCATGTTATAAAATCTTTAAAATAACTTATATAACATAATCAAATCCTTATTTTTTATAAATTTTTTTAACAAAAAATTATATACAATAAAGTGAAAATATTATAAGTTATAATATATTTTATATTAAATTAATTAAATTAAAATTATTTATATTTATAAACATACTATATTAATTAATTTTTTAATATATATATATATATATAATTATATTTTATTTATTAATATATTTATATAATATATATAAATATTAAAATTTTTTATATATTTAATATTAAATATTAATTTTATTAATTTAATCTAATTAAAATAATTAAACTGATTAAATTTTATATTTTTAAATTTTTTAATTTAATAATTAACTCAGTGTTTAAAAGTTTGTATTAATTGCGAGAGATAGAATCCTTTCACAATTGACAACACAAACTTTGACTGCAACCTAAAGGAGAAGAAAGGGAAGGGAGAGAAATGTTATCTTAATTGAAGCCAACTGACAGAGAAAGTGATGAAAACAAAGCTACATGAACTACTTATGCAGAAAATGCTAAAATTTAGCCATTTATGATCAAATTCCTTTTCCAAATTGAATATTTATGTATATACAATTCAAATGCTTACTATATTATCTTCTAAATCGTGATCCTTTGTTTGGCCTACCATGGCCCCTATTCCTCCCATCCCATGCAGAAGACCAGAAAAACAAAGACATCCAGAAAAGAACGGCCATGAAGATCTGAACTTGGTCCTGAAATCTAGAGATAGATGCCATAACACCTGCACCAGGACAAGGATCGTGAGAGACCAGCAAAAACCTAATTGGTAGATAAATTTTAAGTTGAAACATTCCTAACCTTCTTCTCCTAATTCAAAGGAGGTGGACAAAGAAGTAAAATTTTTCTAATGTAAACTATTGCTCACACAAAGACAATCAAAAGACACTTTCAACAAGATTAAGCATTAGTGAGTTAGTTTGTTAATACTGGTACAAATGCATTTATCATATTTATCACTGAATGAACTACTCTTATACAGAGAATGACAGAGATGCTAAACAGCTGATGATATGAATGATAAAACACAATACACACACATGATACTGATTTCATCAAGCAGATTCTCCAAGCTTCAGCAATTATTTTCGAACAGGAAGTTATATTTAAGGTTGCAAAAGAAGGCAAGCACAAGACAACAACTTTGTATGATTTTGTATTGGCTGGAATGCACCATCAGCCATAAACTCCTAGACATTCTCAAACTGACTACTACAGAATTTAAAATACAAAGTTTATATGGTTAGACTCTTTGGGCAGTCATCATCTCACAGCCCAGCTCATTGTTGTATCCCCATGAGCTACACAAGGCGACTTGGGAGGGGTAGTATCAAGTAGCATGCAGATCACAGGGTTCTCATGAGGCATAAATTGCCATGGAACAAAGTGTGGGAATTGTAGACTCTCTTATACAATATTTTCATCTACTTAGATTAAACCCATGTAATTAATCATCTCATATGATTCCTTAAAAGTTAGAAGAACCACAAAAGCTTAAATATTCTAGTTTACTAGAGGATACACCAAGAGCAACCTCAAACAAATTTTGAGGCAGGCTCTGGGCAAGGCCTGATGTCTTCATTAGATGGGAAGACCTCAAAGAAAAAAACTATTGCGACAACTACAAGGGTGTGAGCTGGAGGTTTCCATATTCAGTGGTTTCATATCAAAGCTTAATGGCAGGAACAAAATAAGCATGTCAGATTCTTCCTTTCCCCCATCCCCATGCCAGTTCCTCCTAACCACCAATCTCACTCACCCTTCTCCCCTCAGTACAGGGTCAGGCCGTGGCACCCCCATCTCCGGACAAACAGGAAACCTGAATGCATGAGCATGACAAGTTTAGAACTTTTTGTTTTATCCATTCTCATCTCTCTTCTGATGATTGCCTCTTGAATAACCTCTTTAACATGCAGTAAATGACTCATAAGACATAAAAAATGATGTACAACATGAAGTGCAACTAGTTTTCCCGCAATTAACCACCAACGTAAATAACCTATCAAATAGGCCTATTATGTGCAATCGATCCATTGGAACAACACTACCAAGAGTCCCACATATGCAGGACCCACCCACATTATCGTGTCTACGGTTTATACAGACAGAATCATCCTAAGATCCTAGAATCAAAGATTTCATTGGCTACTTATAGTAAGAACAACGCAATGCTTGCTGACATCCTACAAGCATACAGCTACTCAAACCATCTAAAGTTGGCTAAACAAGATTATCAAATTGAATGAGTTACATGTAAATGTCCCAGACACAGGCCCACGCTGCTAGTGGTCCCCACCACCACCACCACCACAGACACGGGCCCACACATTGTACTATAATGACGGTTAGTGGTCCCACCACCACTACGAGGGGAACAACAAATTGGCATCCAATAGTCATGATAGTGCATCTAACACGCGTCAAGATTACCCGCATTCTACCACAGAATAGCATTATCCTAACTTCCAAACGGAAACCCTTCGAATAAAAATTATTTCAATTTCACCTGAAACGACTAAGAAAAATTCAATCTTTTTCTAACAATTGATGTTTAGAAATTTATCATGAACTCACAAAAGCTTCAAATTAGGAAACAAAAAAATAAAAAAAAAAAAAACGAAAAACAAAGGAAAGGCAACCGTACCTGTGGGCGGAAATGGGTTCTTGTCGGGAGGCGGATCGGACTGCGGAGGCGGTGGGGGAGGCAAGGCGGCGGCGGCGGGGGTGGCGGGCAACAATCGGCGGAGCTGTAAAGTTGGGGCGGCGCGGAGCGGCGGGAGGAACGGACGGTGGAGATTGATCGGGGAAGATAAAGAAGAAGCTTTACCGTTGATTATTGTTATTGGAAATGCCGAGGTTGACCTTGAAACAGCGGCTGTTGTTGGAGAGAGAATAGCCATTTGGGCCAAAGTGGAACTCAGAATCCAGTTTGTTTCTATTCATCTTTAAAATTAAAAATCTCAAATTTTTGTTAAAATTAATAAAAAAAAAAATTTGTATTTGTAGAGTAAATGAAATGGCCCAGGGCTTTGGGTTAGTGGATTGGGTTGGGTTGGGTTAGGTTAAAAGAGCACTAAAATCCACAACTTGTGAACAATTTAAAACATTTTAAATGTTTTAAATTATATATTATATTATTATAATTATTTTTAATATATATTTTTAAAAATTTTAATATATAATTAAAATTAATAATAAATATTATAAATATATATTTAATGATTATAATACAAATAATGTAAATTTGTATTTGTGTCATGTCAAATTTATTGTGGTCATGTAATGAAATTTTAAAACAATAAAATTAGGAGTAGGCAATCAATTTTCCCTACATAAATTCTCCATATTTTCAATCAAAAAAAATTCCAAATTTAATACTATATGGTGTAGTCATGTATACGAGTTTATTTATATATTTAAAGCTTACAATAATTTTTTTAATTGAATTAGTACAAATAATTTAACTAAAAGTAAAATACGAAATTTAAATTTTATATCTCATCTCAAATTTTATATTTTATGATTACACCATATCTAATAATTTGAAACTTTTAAGTTTTATTTGCCAAAAACTCACCAACCTACGTCGGTGATGCATTAATGTCATTTGCCAAACCTATGCTAACTAACACATTTATGTCAATGGGTCCCTTTGAGTAAGTGTAATTTTAGGTCCATTGGAATCAAAACCCACATTTCATTCAAGTATTCATATTGGAAGTTTCAATTCAATATTATGTTTAACGAGTTTCATGCTTCTAAAATAAGGGTTGGGACACATTGTTAAGAACAAAGATTGCAAATGTTTTATATCCTACAATTATTTTCTTCGAACAAAACAAGAAATCACTAAAATTCAAACATCCCTAGGGATGTTTGGACTATTCCATGAGTTCTCTCATCTCACCATCTTAAGATTTGAATGTGAAATTACAACGCAAAATCCCATGTTCCAAATGTTGTTGAATGGTTTCCTTGGAGACTACCGTTTCAATATCAACAATGGTCTTTCCAAAAGAATGATTGTTTTGGTTACAAATTGCCATTGTCTAGGAACTGTGAACCATCAGCTGATCAACAAGTACTGTAGTTTGTTTTCCAAAAAAAAAAAAAAAAGGGTACTGAAGTAGAATTTTATATTTTCAGTTTTGCTTTGGTTCCATTGAGTTCAGGAAACATGCACATCTTATTTTATACTAGGTGACAGAGATAAGTCTTTTCAGATTAGATGTGTCCATGCAACAAGCCTGCAACAATACTGTTATACTAAATATATATTGATAATTAAAGAAAAAAAGTACAATTCTTTACAGCTCATCATTGACCTCTCATCCTGGTATGATTATTCAGGAGCGCAAGGAACCATTTGGAGAGGAGAAAGGGAGAAATTAACATGTATAAGAAGTTTCATCTATAGCTCTAGTACTAGAATACTAATACATAGGGGAATATGCAGGCATGTGGTACAGATTTCAAGGTTGAAATAGCTTGTCTCCGCATCTGCATTTCCATGAGAGAAGATAGTAGCTGTGACCATCATCATCATGATCATCTCCATGAAAAGATGATGCTTTGTAAGTGAGAGCCTTCTTTTGGTGGGGAGGAACTACCAAAGTAGCCAAGCAAGGCCTGCAATTGAAGCACTTGTTTACACAACCTGGAGGCCTTGAACCCAACACCATCTTCTTCTTCTGCTGCAATCTACTCTCACTGTTGCTTGAAAATGGGGAGCCATGAACTGCCAAGTTAAATTAAGCAAAAAAGTGAGAAGATCAAAACACTGTTGATAAGGAAAAGAAAAAAAAAGAAAGCAAATACAATATCTGTATGCATGAAATGCATTGAGAAGACCTCAGAGAACCACAATCAAAGAGATGACATACACTCTTTGGTAATTTTTTGTCATCTGGAGCAGAGAGCTTGTAGTTGTGAGATAAAAACATGTTGGGGTCATTTTACCTGATTTTGGAGGTAGAAATGTGAGATGAAATATGAAAACAACAGTCACTGCAACTTTCAGACCAATTGTGTAGTTTCTTGAAGAAGCCATCAATATCCTGATTATCAGCACTTGCATAACAGTAGTTGGGAAGCCTGCAACTGATGTATGCTACAGTGAAGAGATATGGCAAAGAAAGGGATGGCTCATAAGAGAGAGGGAGAGAAAGACAATTGCAATTTCCTTCTCAGAGAAAGAGGAGCCAATGGTTAGTTGGTATATAGAGACAAGAAAGGATCGGTAGATGTGTATTTTATGCACTGTTTTGGACCAAATTTTCACTGGGGCTGTTGGCCTTGAAGGGACATGTCTCTGGTGCCATTGGCTTGTTCACCAATTCTAGACTTTGAAGACTTTGACACTGTTTGTAAAGAGAATACACTTTCTTCCTTTTTTTTTTTTTTGTTGGGAACAGTATTTCTGACTTTAGGTCTCCACTGGTAACAGTTGGATCTACTTCCGTTAGCTGACTTGACTGGCATTTATGATACCCTCATGAACATTTATATATACATCCAGCGACACAGGTGTCCTAGCTGCAAATATTTCTGTTACAGTATTTTGACAGCATAAATATTAGCAAAGTTATGCTAATTATGGTTACTTTTAACACAACTGAAGATTTCCTTGAAATGGTTACATTATATCTGTCCTACATTTTATATAGCATAATTTCCTGTTCTTTTCATACATAAAACTTATATATATATATATAATATGTCTGTATGCAAAAAATATCAAATGGGGTCTATTAAGAGACATTGTTCTTAATGACATAATTCCCCCATAAGAATGTCTTAAGTGCCAATTGATTGACTATTTGAAAGCGTTAATCTAGTGAAATAGATGTACTTAATTCCTATCTTATTGGCCAAGGTCTAAATAACCAAGTATATCAAAAGAGATCAACGCCTCTTACGAACCATCTTTGAGAAGGATTATCATGGTACATTTAAAAAAGAGAAAAAAAAAAAAAAGGGAAACCCTGCTTCGTATTGGCTGATTTCAACCTTGGATAATGCACTGGTAGTTTGATTGATAATTTGGGTGTTTCTTCTTATATGGGATTAAGTCTGACTCCATATGCTAATACTTGTTTTAACAAAGTAAGTTTGAGAGTTCAAAAGTATAGTAATGAAATTTCAGATTTATTAATATTAAGATTGGAAGAGAAAAAAAAAAGAATTACTTAGATTCAATACTCTTTGACCGGTGGTCTATTTAAGAAAAAAAAAAAAAAGAAAAAATCATTAAATAATGTTGGTTGTATGCATAGAATTGCCCGCTAGGAGGCATGAAACCATGTTCAGGGGTTCGAATTGCCATTTTTGTTTCCTTTTTCTACTTAATAGAAAGCTGTCTGTTTTTAATGCTTAAAAAAAAAAAAAATGAAAATGGGAAAGGGCTGCTTAAAGTTTTGTTAAAGGCTTCTGATTTTTACCCTTCCTTTTTTTCTCAAGTGAATTCTTTTCCCCAGTACTCTCCCAATAGTAGACAATCTGAATTTATAAAAGAAAATGCTCTTTCTAGTTTCTAGTTTCAATACTCAACAAAAAGAAAAAAAAAAAAATCTTAATTTTTACCATATTCAAACGTTATTGTTTATGGTCGAGCTTGACATTTGCAAATAATTTGTGTTGGATTCTCTGAGCATCTCTCATAAAATGTCATAAAGATATATTGAAAACACTTTTAAAAAATTAGATTATATGATACTTTTAAATTCTAAAATTAGGATCAAGTTCTGATACCATTGCATTACATTTGATCACAACTCATTCCAATTACCCAACAGGGCATTTCCCATTTATCTTCTTTGAACGATTTAACCATACGAGCAGAAGAAAGTCATACAGCAAGTGATGACAAGAGTAAAGCACGCTTCAGAAGACTTTTTTCCAGGGAAAACAGTGAGAAAGTATTGGTGCATGTCCTTTTTGTTCTGGTCTCACTTGCAGCTCCTCAGTTCTATTTCAATGGACAGGGAAGCCAGGGAAATTCTTGGAAACTGAGATGACTTTTCTTTCAATTCCACCTTTCAGTCCCATGCCATGCACTTGAAAACAAGTGAAGTCACTTACATTCCCAATGAACTCTTGTTTTAAAGACAAAACCAAATAAATTTGGATTGATAAACTTCATTCAACGAGTGACTTACTCCCTATGTTTCTCTTTTTTTAATTTTTTTCGCACAATTAATTTTTTTCACACAATTAATAAATGTCATTAAACCTTTTTATATTGGGTTAAGCCACCCCCCGCCAGCACCTCCGGCTAGTTTAACCTCTCTACACTCTTCCCTCTCAGAGAGTCTAAAATTAGTCTTTGATCGAGTGATACTAAAAAATTGTTTTTTTGTTTTTTTTTTTTTTTTTAAGGATATATGAGAATAAGTTTGATTTTCAGTCTCAAATCCTTCCTTTAATTTTAGAAAAAAAAAAAAAAAAAGAAAAGAAAAAATGTTTGCTAACAATTTGCATCAAAATTAGACCATTCTATGATAATTTTTTATTTATTATTTTCTTTCCCCAATAAGTTTACATGCAAAAAAAAAAAAAAAAAAGAGAAGAAAATTGTTTTCCTCCTGTTTTCCAATTTTTTTTCCTGTCTTTTTTTTTTTTTTTTTTGTTAACAGGATTGAAAATTGATGTCCTCTTTATCATTTCCAAACACACCACTAATAAATTTGTCTACAAAATTAGTTATTTAATATATTTTTTCTTATATTGATTCAAGTTTGAGATTTTGATAAAACATAAATTTATATGTTTAGATGTGCAGTGATAGAATTTTAGTTTTATTAACATAGAGATTGGAGTGTGAAAGACACTTATTCAAATCTAATAATATTTAAATAATAAATATTATTTTTATAAAAAAATTAAATGAAAACATTATCATTAATCTTAATTTTAATCTACTAATATAATGATAGATACATCACCGAGAATTTCTTTTTTTTTTTTGGTTGTCAAAAAAAAAAAAAAACAAAAATTGTGTACTTTCTAATGGTAAGGACGAAACTGCGACGACGGGAGCCATGTTCCAAGTGGGTTTTGCATTTTTCGTCCTGAAAAAAAAAAAAAAAAAACAAAAATTGGGTAATATTTTGGTTTTAAATACTGAAGCATGAAACTCAAAAAATCCATGGTCGCTGCTTTTAACCACGTACGTTAGAACTGCTTTTAACCACGTACGTTAGAACTGTTGAAATCGTAGGCATGAAGGGTCATTGCATGACTGAAGTCTGTCAGCAAGCAAGTGGACCTTTTCCTTACTGTAGTAGAATCACGTTCGTGTCCTTTTTTTTTTTTTTTTTTTTCTTGACCTTTCTTCTTCTTTTTCTTGTATCATTTTTCGATTCTTGTCCTGATCGCATCTAACGTGATTCCTGAAGAGTTCAGCGTTAAGTGACCTACGCATGAAGAAAGGATATCGAAAGGGAAGGAGATCGAGAGAGAATTGCATTAGTGTGTTATGTGCCAATTGACGATTAAAACTAAGTTTTTTTATTTTTTAATTTTAATATACGCAAACAGGAGTGAAGGGTGAACGTAACAATCAGTTTATTCCAAAAATTACTTGGATTTGCGAAACGAGAATAAAGTTGCGTTGAGTATTCTAATCTCATAGCGTAGAATTCTCGTTCATTGAAGATATTCTTTTAAGACAAGAGCTTAAGCTAAAGAGAAAAGGGCATTTGCTTCAGACAAATCATGTCGTTCAATTTCATTACGGACCAAAACAGCAGCAACAAGACTCAAGAGCATCAATGGATTTTAACTTCCTTGGCTTCTTTCTTTGGCATTTCAGTTCTTGGAATGATAATAAATAACACCCCATCCTTCAACTCAGCCTTGATCTCATCAGCTTTAGCATCGTCAGGCAGCAAAATACTAGTGTTATAAAACCCGTAACTCACTGCGGAAAAATGCTCATCATCTGATTCTTCTTCCTCCTTTTCCTTGTGCTCTCCCCTTATGGTCAAGACCCCATCTTCAATGGTGATCTTAATGTCCTCCTTGGACAGCCCCGGCACCACGTACCGCAGTTTGTAGCAGTCTTCTTTCTCCTTGAAACGGCCAACAAGGTTGGAAGGAGACAGGTTCAGGTTTTGAAACAGCTTGTTGATGTTTTCAGTTGCTTGCAAGAGTGCATTTCCAAGTCCTGAGGGAAAAAACTCTAGGGGGAAGAAAGAAAATGAGTTTAATATGCAATAACTAGTTAGTGAAATCCAGCAAATCTAGATACTTACTTAAAGGGATTCGTGGGATAATCATTGAAATATGCGAAATGCTTGTTATTACGTTAATGCTGATTTTCCATACTCAGCATGCACATAGAAAATAGAGACAATTATGAAGTCCAAATATTTGAAAACCCGAAGTCAAATGAACTCAATGAAAGAAAAATAAGACCCAATTGCAATATATAGATGATTGAGTCGTTTTTTGTGGCAAAAAACTAGTAGAAAGTGAGTAAATTTAATAAACACCGATGAGAGTTGTATCTTTAGTTGTGCTATTCATTTCTCTATATGTATGGATGCTCAAACTCCTTGAATTCTGTCAACAAATGTTGAGTGCAAACAACATGAAGATGGACAATTAATTAGTCCTCGGAAATTATGCACAATTGTCAATATACAAAAGAAAGGAACAAAATTGCTAAAGAAGCCAATGATCAATAGGCCTAAGCGGGAGAGGACATGGAGAGAGAGAGAGAGAGAGAGCTACCATAAAGCGCAGGAACAAATTCTCGTCCACTGCTCCTCCAAAGACCCCGCTTGCCTTTGCCTTTGCTCCTAGGAAACGGCTTAGACTTCTTACTACAACCCTCAGCCACAGAAACTTCTTTGCCATCCGATGTCTCACCAGCCACCTTATCACCCACAGTTGCCATAAACCTCTTCATCAACAACTCATCGCCGCCCCACTTTTGTCTTTGCACACCACCAAGGCCTCCCCCAGAAACACCATGGCCTCCCACCCAAGAAGAAGAACCGGAGGAGCACACCCTTTGGGACAAGTTCCTCAAGGCCAAACGTACCAAAGCCATTCTTCAGTTTACTGATACTCCAAAGGTTGAGAGAGAGCAACTATTAAAGAGAAAGATAAAGCTGACAATGTGGAGACTTGAGAGAGAGTTTAAAGACAATTTGGAGAAGTGTCTAAGAGGTTCTGGAACATGCTGGCTGGCCGGAAAAGAAACGCCTTACGGGTAAGCAGGACGGGAAGGTTCTTGATGTAGTAAGAGTCTTCCAGAGAAAATGTTACGACAAAGAAATAGTTTTATTGCATGAACACGAAAAATTTCACATAGAAATCATTAAAATATATAATTAATAATTATTATAATAATATTGTATCGATTCATGTCTGTTCCACGTCAATCCATCCATTGAAGATTTTGTTAATACGAGGGCAAAAGAATAAAATTTTGGCGCCTCTATAATGGCATTATGCGTAGAAAAGCCAAATTTGTGTCAGAACCAGGGATGACAGGTTCGAATTGTTGCCTGTAATCGTTTAATGGCCAAACCCCCTGGAGGGGCAGAACCATTTACATTGCAAGATTTATGAAAACTTGCAAAGCATCCAATCTTGCCAATGTTAACCGTTGCAGCTATCAATCTCACGGGGAAGACTTGTTTTACAGAGTTGATTGCACAGTCAATAGGATAAAATGCAGATGAGCATCCACTGTTGGATGAGCTGGTTGTATGTGATTATTTGGTCTTATGATCATGGTGTTCAGCTGTGACTAGTGATGCTGAAGTCCCATGGACATTTGTCTTTTCCAACATTCCAGAAACAGAGAGAGAGAGAGATATGCATTACAATCACTATCAAGTAAGATACCGTGAAACCAAGGGAACCATCAAAGAACTGTTGCCAGACACACGCACCACCAGGCTAGCAGCCAATTGTTTGTGATTAGAACACATGCAAGACAATGGCAGGCTTAAAAAATGGCGATGGGGATCTGTGAAACAAAACATTACAGTCCATAAACACACCACGGTCAAGGTGGTTGCATCTTTGAGGTTACAGCAACTGATGGGGGGCTTCAATTCTAACCAACCTTCAAATGCCTTTGAACTGCTGCTTAATCATACATACCCTCTTGTTCCCAAATGTCCACAAGAAAATCCACCATTTCCTGTCAAATTAGGGTTCAAATCATTAAGTAATGACAACCATATATCATTGGCTTCGGGCAGTCAAGCAGGGGGAGAGAGAGAGAGAGATTACAGAGAGAGGAATAGGCTGAGGGAATGGCTTGTTGCTCCCAAGCAAATTATCATATGTTGCATTCCAACTGCAGCAAAGCCAGAAGTTTTCAACCAAACAGTGACAGTGAGTGCTGACAAGATGAGCAAAAATGAATTCATGAAGTATTTAATGTAGGTACTTTATACAAGAAACTGAATGGGCCAAGAAGATTTCCCTAGACTCTGCTTTGTTTTCGAAAATAAACACTTCAATCATCTAAAATTCCTAGAGATCTTATAACCATCCCCATGAAAGTAATGACAAAGTCACGACCAATGGGTAAATTTTCTATCAGGAATCAAACAAGAATCAATATAATGCATTTAGCATGTTCTGTTACTCAGGTTTCTGAAAAAAAAAAAAAAGGGACTTGCAAGGAGAAAGCCACAAGTTCTGTTACATTGAAAGTCATCCCTGAGAAGCCATGTCAGAAACTCAACTATTAGTTTTAAAAAATTATTTGGACACACTCAGAAACTACTGAAAGAGAGCTGAAACTCATATCAAAATCAAGTTTCAAGGTTTTGGCTAGAAATTTTAATGGTCATTTAATTCATCTAACAGGAAAGAGTTTAGTCAGAAAAAGCATGAATGTTACACATCAAAACTTAGTGGCCAAGCTTCTTGACTTAGTAGGGCAGCAAGGATATGGTCCTTGGTTTACTTGTAACAGGAGCTAATGGAGAATTCCAGCATTTACGGACAAAAAGAATATGGCTGGCCAAGCTTGCACACCCAGTGGACACCACATGAAAATGGTTCAGGTTCACTTGCAACACAAAGCAGTAGTCACAGATTGCTGGAGATACATGCAGGACCCAATAGCTTGACTAGCCAGGAGAACTCAAGAGCAGCTTACTTCAATTTGGGTTCACGTGGCTGCTGTGGCCAGTTAGCAGACCTTCTGTTTCCTACCCAACGTTGCCTTGTTTGATTCCATAGAAGAAGACCTGCAATCCAGAGTCCATGTAAACAATTTTTAGCAATCACACCCATAGGAAAGAAAAGGCTGGAGAAAAGACATCAGCAATGGGACCTAACACGCAGGAAAAAATGAATGGACCTAACTCCTGGGACTGAATACATAAAATAAATACCCACTAGTCCACTATTGCAACCTTGTAGCATGTGCAAATGGTTAATGGCAGATATTAGTTCTTAGCCCAAAAGGTTATCTGACAAGGTTAAAGAACATGAGTGGAACAGCCAAAAACCCTAGCTTTTCACATTGCCAGCTTTACAAGACTCCCAAAAAGTTTGGACCTAAGTCCTAGAGTGTAGAAGAAGTACTAATTTAACTGCAAAGGCATCTAAGGTTCAGCTCCAATAGGGTTAGCCACAAGTGGTAAGCCATTGCTTCCAGAAAGCAAAAAGAACTTGCCATGGTTTACAAATTCAGAAGTGTTGCTTGTGCTTCCAGGGCCACCATTTGGATCAAGAGTCTGGTTAATCGTGCTGATTGACGAGATGCTTCCTTGTGACTGAGCTGCACTGTTGTCCATGTCACAAGGGCTGGTTGTCCAGAAATCGTCTGATAGGCTGGGCTTCTTCACTATTTGTCCTTGAGTTTTTAAATCCTTTGATTGTTCCACAGAGGTAATTAGAGTGGGCTTCTTAATGCATCCAAAACAAGCACTGCTCTGTTACAAGTTACATACAATCATATAACTGAAATATGCCAGCCAAAACAGTGCACAGATGAGGTCACATGGTAAAGATTATGATCCTTATTTACACACACAAATCTAGTAATGGGGGAACAGTGAAACCGGAGTTTTAAATACAAATGCATATACATGCAATAGAAAACAAGCATACATGATGTGGTATAGGCAAGGTGAGCAATATATTTTCCTAATCTTTTAAATGATCAAATACTTGACTACTTGTAAGTAATTGTAACAGACATATCCCAGAAATATGGTTAAAGAAAGTAAAATCAACACTAAGAGAATGGGTCAAAACAAATAATAAACATTCCCATATCTTTCCTCAAGTTTATATCCTCGTAACACAGAAAAATTTTATGGCACCAAAAATGAAAAGTGATCACTTGTATTTCTAGGGTCATCAAACAGAGACATTTCCAGCAAATAAAAAGTATTCAACTTATTTAATGGAGAATACAACTAATAACTATTGAACTGACTAGGAAAGAAAATACTGGTCTCTACAAGGTATCCATCATGCTGCCTTGAGATTCCTATATAATTAAATAATTGTGTCAAAACAATTCATGTCTCAAATCTTTAAACAAAATTGCAAGTCTCTTAAATTGCTGAAATGTTGCTTCACTGAATTTTTTAGGTGGGTGATCACAACCTCAAAATTGCACCCTGTTATTTAACTTAGGTCTAGTCACCACATCCTACAACCACTTAAGATGTCAGGGTTTTAAGAACGATTAGTCACAGAAACAACATTAATCACACTCAAAGACTTGGAACTCAACTTGAAAGGAAGCAAGGATCATTTATGGGAGTACAGAATCATTGAAACCTGAAACATTGAAACCCAGGCAATTGCACTTCACGATCATATTAAGAATTCAAATGCTCGCATGTGAAATAGATTCCATGTTTTGGGCCAGCTGCCCTAGCTGGCTCAAGAATCTGAGTGGTCTATGAATTGGCAAGGTTATAAAGGGCCCAAGGTCTAACAACAATGATGGGGCCTCACTCAGCCAAAATCCAAAAAGAAGAATGAAAAAAAAAACACCCAAACATCACCTCAGCCAAGATTAGCTGCACATTTCAAGTCCAATAGTTATGTGGAAAATGCATTATATGAGTAAATTGTAGCCAAGAATTGCCAATAAAGTCTAGCTAGTAAAGGAGTGAACCAATATGGCCAGAACCCAGAAAAGATTACTACATCTCCTGAAAATAAGTGCATCTGGTATGGGCTCAAGACCATACCACTCACTGTTGATGGCACTCACACACAAACTCTATGTACACAACCCCACACATTACCAAGTCACCCAAGCAGTCATTATCTTGATTCTGTTTCTTGCACTCTCACTGGCACACACAATTACACACACAAAGTTAGCATGCTTTACTTCACTCACTCTCACTCTCATCACTTGGCCCACATAATAGTATGCCGTATGGCTATTCACGGACCTAGTAAGTCAGTGAGAGTACAAATAAGAATGCCAATAAATTTTTAGACTAGAAGTCAGTGAACTATGAATCCTCATCACCCTTCTCAGTTTGGTAATGGAAGCAAATTGTCTTGTTCAAGAACTATATTGGCTAATGAAAATCTTTGAAAGTTAGAATGAATGAGATAAATGTAGAATTTACCTAGACCCTCATTTCAGAATTTGACCCAGTACCAAACACTTCTAGTTTGTCCATCAATCAGGTAGAAACTTGTTACCATTTGATGTTTATCTAGACTACTCTAGAGATCAAAACAATTTCGCAATTTGTGAAGATATATCTGGATTAAGGTAATTTACTGCCAAACGTCTAAAAAATGCCTTCAGTTATAACATCACCATTATAGTGAAACTATAGATAGGTAAAGTGGTGGGTAAAGTCTACTTGAGTGTGATAGAGAGTGAGCGTGCCTCGATGTGCTTGAAGTGAACCTAAGTGGTGCTAGTTAGGGTGTTCAAAGAGACAAAAGGAAGAGATTTAGTGCTTGAGTGAATTGGTAAGCTGAGGTCATAGATTCATAGACACCAGTTTGCCTGAGTAGTGTCATAAGGCCTTGCACACAATACATGTACTTTACTTTTGTGTTTGTACAAGTTCAAGTAATAGAAGTTTCAATTAGACTTTGCGTATCCCACCACAAATTCACAAGTCTCTTCTCCACACCCAAATCCAAACATAACTCAACACTAATACTAACTAAAGTCTGCTACCATCAGATTCCCCAAAATCGTTAGGCTTTTCAGTACTTCGGATTTGAACCCAACAATTGCAACCCCACAGCATTAGAAAATCTGAAACTGACCATTGGCCTTCTTGAACTACATTCTCTTCTTCCCAATTAAAACAAGAGAAAGAACTATCTCACACATTTAAATAAAAAAACCCATTCAGCACACTTAATAACTGAGTTAAGTTAAATGTTTCAATAACATGAAAACCATAATGCAAAACTCTTGGAAATAAGCAAAATGAACTTGGATCAAAGTAAGTTCCATCAACATACAATCATGCGCATGTTCCAATTCCTAAACAACAACAACAACAACAAACAGAAACCCCACAAGAATAAAAATAACCCACAACCAAAATCCCAATATAACTCCAAATCCAAGAACAGGAACCTGAAAAACTTACCCCATGCATGCAGTATGCCCAGCAGCCCAGAAAAGCTCTACAAGGTAGATCTAGCAAAAAATGCAAATCCAACTAGAACCCACTTCAAGAAACCCAAGATCAGAAAGCCCCTTTAAAAAGAACAATTAAAAGTGACAACCCAAATCAGATATAGAAAATAGAGAGAAAAACGAAAAAAAAGGTAAAAATTAAATAAAGCTTACCTTGTAAATTCCTCAAAAAGGTGTCACTTTTTCTAGTACTCTCTCTTTCTGATTGTTCTTTACTTTCCTTCAAGAGCCACTACCGCTGATAAACTTGTTATTAGCTGTTTGATTGAGGATGGAAGGTGGGCGCTGGCTTCTTGTTTTTCCATTTGTTTTTTACGGGCTTTTAGTCTGTATTTATTTCATTCTCAATTATTAATTTATTATTTATTTTAAATTCTTTTTATTATTTTATTATTTTTAATTATTTTTATTTTTTCATTTTTCTCTGATACATTTATACCTTGTCTTTATTAATTTGACCACACTATTTTCCACCACACTATATATATATATATATATAAATATTTATAATTTTATTTTAAATTAAAATTTATTTATATATCTATATTTATATTAACTAAATATATTATTATAATTTATTTAAAAATTTATCTCATAAAAAAATTAAATAAATTTAAAAATAATAAAATTAAATAAATATAATTATTTTTTATTTTATTTATATTAATATATAATATTTTATATTTAATATAAAATATTTTACACATAATATAAAAATAAATTATATTTATTTAATTTTATTATTTTTAATTTATTAATTAAGTTCTTATAAAAATATTAATATTTTAAATTTAAATATTTTAAGTGTTAATTAATTTAATTCTAATTATATCAAAATTGAAATATATTATATTTAAATTATATTAAATTTTATATAATTTTAAATTTTTTATTTAAATTATTTAAATTTTAATTTTTTAAAATTATATACTAATTAAATTTTAAAATTATATTAAAAATAAAAAAAAATTTAATCTGATTTTTAATTTTTTATGTTTTATTATTTTTAAAATTTTTCTTTGTAATTTTTTCTTACCAAAATTAGTTCTTCACATTTTTTTCATCAATAATTTTGGTCCTTTTTTTTTTTTATAATAATATGCTGTTAAATTTACTATACTAATATGTTACATTATCTCCTCAATGCTAATTTAGATAACATGACAATTTACAAAATAAATTCTTAAAATTTTTTAAAAATTGTAAAATAGTCAAAAAAAATTATAAATTCAAAATAGAATCCCAAAATTTTTTAAAAAAAAATTCATAAATTCAAAATAAAATATGAAAATTCACTAAAATTTAAAAATATTTAGAAAATTAAATATTCAAAAAATGTAAAAATTCATAAATAAAAACTATAAAAATTTAAAAAAAAATAAGAGTAAAATTCAAAAAAATTCTAAAATTTTAAAATTGAAAATTTTTAAAATTAAAATTTGAAATTTTTAATTTTGGTTTTTAAAATTTTCTGGACTTTTATTTATGATTTTTTAATTTTCAAAAATTTTTAGAATTTTCAATTCTCTAAAAAATTTCAAAAATTTTTGAAAATATTTTAAACTTTGAAGGAATTTTAATTTTAATTTTGAGTTTTAGATCTTTGAAGAAAAAATTGATTTTTTTTTTAAAATTTTATAATTTTTAATTTTTTTAAAAAATCATGTCATAAACAATAATAATATAATATTTGCCTCGTATTAAATAGTTGATATAACATGTTGATGAGATAAAATTAATAACAAGCCAAGAAAAAAGGGACAAAATGATTAATAAAGAGGACGTGGACGCCAATTTTGACAAAAAAACAAAATATATTGTGAGCAAAAATTTAAAGACAGCAAAACATTACACATTGAATTAAGTTTTTTTGTCATTTTAAAATTCAAGGTGTTTAAGATGACATGAGCCCAATTATTTAAATTAATTTGACTTTTGCCACCTTAAGATATCATCCATTTATTAAGGGATGGTTATAATTTAATCTATCATAATCTTATATTCTAATCTCTAAATCTTCATAAATTCTTGTGTAATTTAAGTAGTGAAAAGAAATCAATTTGCAAAGTGACAATAATATATATATATATATATATTAAAAAATTTATTAAATAGAAAGTTATACAATAAAAATAAATTTTTTTTTATTTTCATAAATCCTATTCCATCCTCCCAACAACTCAAGACCTCATGAATTCTCACCTAATGCATGACTATCACATTGATAATGTTCATGGCAGTTGAAATGAACAATCAGATGGTGCTCTGATTTTGATGTCTGCTTAAATTCTTTGCCCTCCATTTTTATTAGTCAACGTACATTGTTATGACAAGTGACTCTTAACGTTGTTTTCTGAGAAAGTTACTTCTCATGCTTGCCCCTCATGTATGTGGAAATGAAATTGGCTAGCTTCTTCATTTCTTGGAAGCCCCAGATAGGAAATGGCAGAACTTCATTGTGACCGCAGCTGTGTTCTATGTTGAGTTGGTTTTGTGTCCCCCAATTCAACTTCTTTTCTCCACCACCTGCTCATATTGAACCATGTAGCCGTAGAGAGGCGAAGATCAGTAAAGAGGGGAATTGAAAGAAGGAAAACATGCTGTTAAATTGTTAACAATGAAGAACATTCCATGTGAGAAAACATTGCAACATTTAAGATTACAAGCTTCAAACAAGGCACTTCTAGTATGATGTCAAATGTCAGAGAAATCAGAAGACAACAATAAATTCCTGCTCTTCAAGGTTTTAGAGTTAAATATACATCCACTAGAAATATCTAGGTCAGGCACATAAAGGACTAATTTTTTCAAGTGAAAACAATGCATTCATATCCCACAAGGTTCCTCCAATTTTTGATGCTAAAAGAAATATGAATCGTTTTCTATTTTTGGCATAAACTGCAGGGGTTTATTTTGGTTCAATGAGTGAAGTCATATCCAAGCATTGTTTCAGGCCATTGAAGTCATTTCAATTATAAACAGATGAAGCAAATGCCAAAAAGAAAGCTTGATAATTGATAAACGATGCACCTTAATTGTAACATCAGACAATGTAACAGATTGAATGCTATGAAGCCCCTGCAACTTTTTGATCAAATTCCAATCAGCCATTGCCATATACTCTAACCTGGTATCCAGTGTATCTCAAGGTAGAAAAACATGAACGTCTATCTCTGCCAGTGAAGGGACTTCAGTAATAAAAAAACCCACAGCATTGAGTATTTAGTACCAAATGAGGTGAGGATCAGTGTGGAAACCTTGGAAATCCTTGGAGGCTGCTTGATCATAGGTCATCCCAGTTATAGTGAAGTGAACTAGTTTTGCTGTGGATATTCCAAAAATAATTGTTCCTCTAAATTCACAATCATGTAGGTACACAAGCTCTTCAAGTTGGGGCAACCAGCAAATGGATCTAAACGATTCATTCCATGAAAAAAAGGACAATGATTGACATGCAAATAAGTCAATTCTGTAATACCAATTAGTTCTGGCATAATAAAGGCCCTTAGCTGAAGGGTCCTCAAGAATTGGCACTTGAGAATTGTCTGCGGTAAGCAGAAAGATTGCAAACTGAGTTCTATGTCAAGATCTTCAACATTATGGAGAACTGCACAATTGATAAACCTATTAGTAAGATATTTGTCTACTATATTTCAGCAGCTGAAGTACAACTTACAGATATTGGACCCATGTAGGCTACAAAAAGCTTTGCGCACAAATTGACTAAAAGATATTGACCTTCCAAGTGATTCACTATCATCCAGTATGTTTTGCTACTATTACTCACTCACTTGGCCTAAAGACGGTATGGTGACAACAGCTAGGAAGATGGTGGGAAGAGAAATGAAAATTTTTTGGACAACAGAATGAACAATGAAAATTATTTAATGAAAACAACCATGCTTGCCTAAATTTAAGAAAAAAAAGGGATAAGTTAACAAATAATAGACATTATAAACCCATTTCCAAACATAAACAAGGTGCAAGGATTAAATGATTTTGAAAATTAGGATTTTAAAGGACAGTGCATCTGGATCTTTTATTCAATGTTGGATTGGATTCAACATATGCATACACCTGAAAACAATGGTAATTGCACTTGCCGTTGCTACCATAGTGTGTACTAAACTACGATAATACACTCACCAATTGCTACTTTAGCTCCTACCACTCGTATATATAGCAACCTTACCCTTTAACCTAAAGCCACTATGATGACTGTTGTCAAAATCAACTTGGATTTTACTGGAACCAAGTCACTTCTATTGATTGAACTACAAAACAAACCAAGTACAGTAGCTTCCCTGGAAAACAAAGACAACATTTGATCTTCCACTTTTTAGCATTTAAAATTGCCCTTGTGGAAATTCAGGTAGTCCAAACAGAAGGATTAAGGAAGTTATCAAGAAAACAAAAACTTAAGAATCAACTATGTCCAATAACTCACTTGACATGATATTGCTATAATAAAGAGTTGATGAGCTGCCATAGGCCCTTTTTGGCTTGTGAGGTGCTGTATCTGAAGCAATCACATGTAAGCAACAATATGCTAACCCCCAAGAACCAAAACAGTAATGTTGTAGCAAGTCATGGTTACAAGATTAGCTTTCAGCCTTCCACTGCATTACCAGTAATCATTGCAAGAGCACAGCCCATCAACAAAATGGTGAAAACGGTTATTATCTCTCACAATTATCTCCCTTTCTTCCAACTTGGAGATGATTTTTATGGCAGTATGGCAATCATTGCAGATCCTAAGGTTCTTTACCACTCTAATCACTGTCCCTATTTCACAGACAAGAAGGGCAAAACAAATGGCCAATTTTTCACTATGAGTTCCCACCATTTCTTCCTTGTCTTCTTCTTCCACGTCTCTTAGCACACAACTTTTATCAGCTGTATACCCATGCCTTCTCATCTTGTCACTCAATTCTGCTAATAGCCTATAGATATCATCTGATCGTGGATGTGTTCTGTCCCCAATAATGAACTTATGCACCTTACCATCGTACTCCATCCAACTCCATCCTGTTTTCTTCCTCAATCCTCCTCTTCTCATCATTTCCCTGACCTTGATGACATCATCCCACCTCCCAGCCAAAGCAAATGAGTTAGAAAGTAAAACATAATTTCCCAAATTTGTTGGCTCAATCTCAAAAAGCTTGTTTGCAGCAAGTTCTCCATAGTCAATTCTTTTGTGAATTCGACTAGCATTTAGTAGAGCGCCATAAACTCCAGAATGTGGCTCCATTGGCATACTATCAATCAATCTCTTTGCTTCATCAAGTTGGCCAACTCGGCCTAGCAAATCCACCATACAGGCATAGTGGTCGACAGATGGACTTTTTATTAGTTCAAAAATCTTCTGTCCTTCTTCCAGTAACCCTGCATGGCTGCAGGCTGTCAATATGCCAATAAATGTCACACGATCAGGTTCAATTTGTTCTTCTTTCATCATTGGTATTAATTTTAAGGCCTCCCTTCCTTGACCATGAGCAGCAAACCCAGCAATCAGGGTATTGTAAGAAACCACATCCCTCATTTTCATTTCTTGAAATATCCTCAGGGCATTTGTCATGCTTCCACATTTTGAATACATGAAAATCAAAGAATTGCAAACTGAAACAGTCAACTTGATATTGTATTCAGTAGTCAAGTTAGCCACCCAATTACCTAGTTCCAAAGCCCCAAGGTGTCCACATGCTGAGATAACACTGACCATGGTCAATTCGTCTGGTTTTGATTTATTAGTGCTAATCATTTCTCTGAAGAGCTCAATTGAGATCGTTGATTGGCCATTCTGAGCATATCCTGCAATCATTGAGTTCCATGAAGCAACATCCCTTTTTGGCATCTCATCAAACAGCTTTCTAGCCAAATCCAAATGACCAAACCTTGTATAGGCTGAAATCATTGCATTCCAAGTAACAGAACTCTTGTTGGATCCCAACTCATCAAAAATTCTCCTAGCAGTGTCAAGATTCCCACTCTTTGCATACATAACAAGCAATGATGTCTTGGAAAAATAATTCAACTTGACCCCCTTCTCATCAAGCATTTTTACAAGAGAATCAACCACATTAGGGTCGCCATATGATGCACATGATGAAATTATTGTAGCCCATGTAGTTTCATTAGGTTGAACCCCAGCATTACACATATCGTCAAACAATCCCAAAGCCTCCTTCACAAAGCCATTTTGTGCATATCCAGAGAGCATAGCATTCCATGACTCAACACTTTTTACAGGCATCTCATCAAAATACCTCCTTGCACTCACTAAATCCTTTAACTTAGCATAACCACTAACCATTGAGGTCCAAGTAATAATATTCTTCTCAGCCATGAAATTAAAAAGTGTACAAGCTTCACTTTCAATCCCCCATTTCCAGTACCCAGAAATCATGGTATTCCAATCCACTATAGTTTTCTCAGTCTTTTCATCAAATAGTTTTCTAGCAGCCTCAATTGGGCCATTCTTTGCATACATATCCAACATAACATTGTGAGTATAACGATCATTGTTATGACCCAACTTCAGAATCTGGGCATGGAACACAACACTATCTTTACCAGCAGCTTTAACTACAACCGGGTACACGAATCCATCAGGCCTTACATTGCCACCACAAAGCATGCACTTGAATAAAGATAAAACTTCATCCTGGGAACCCAATTGGGAGAAGTACTTGAGCATGGAATTAAAAACAAGGATACTCGGCCAAGCTGCAGAGTCGAAAACGAGACGGGTGTAGGATGGCTGCGCGTGGAGGCGCGTGCAGTGAGTGATGAGAAGTGACACCCAGTAACTGTGGCAGTGGAGGGAATTGTGAATGAGATGTGCATGAAGCTGCCTTAGATGACTTACTTTGGTCAGCTTGCACAACAAGGTGAGCAAATATGACATGGCTGATTATCTTTCACTTTGATAAGGACTCCATATTTCCATCCCATCCTCAGTTTCATCACACTTAAGAGGATTGTGGCCTTTCTCCAACTGCTCTATCCTTGTCTGCTATGATTTCAATCAGATTATCACAATGCATACCTTTTAAAATGCACAAAAAGTATAACTAAATGTGTGTTTCTCACTGATATAACTATACAAGGATGTAAGAAAAGTTCAGGTTTAGTCCTTCCACTTGGGTTTCTATTGACTTTCTAATGTCACATGTTCTACCATATTTTTGTCTATATTTATAGTGAATCAAATATAATAAATATATTTATATAAATAATATATTTATTTTACAATATTTATATATTTCCAACAAATTTTTTTTTTTTATTTTGTTGGGTGGATTGATAAAATATATCTTATTTGATCAACTTTAGGTATGTTTTCTATAATCTAATTTCAAATATTCTCTAATGAGTCTTGGGGAGGATCTTGATTTTAACAACTTTGGTTTGCATTTTATGTCCAAAGCAATTCCAACTGAGTGAATAACAAAAATTGCTGAAGTTGAGCCTGAAAAATAATAGCTTTTCACTAAGATGAAATGTCTACACGGCGATGTACGTATCATAAATGTACCCCATCTAGACGGTTGGATCAAATATGCCGGGCTTCTCTACACAATTTGGAACTTGCACAAGGTTCATGTACTTATACTAATGTGCTCCATTTGTGAAGAAAGAATTGATAGAAACTAGAGTCTGAAATGAGACTGACATATTTTAAGAAGAATACGAGGGTCCTGATAATTTGTGATTTGCTTAAACTTCTTTTGCTTTTTTGGACATTTTTAGCCAACTGGGTAGTATTTAAAATACTAAAACGTTGAATTCTGGAAAGGATTTCAACATCATTGGGACCAAAACTGATTGGTGATGAAATGTGTAGACACTTGAAGCATTCATAGTCTTGCTTTTGCTATTTAACTGATCCTTGCACTGAGTCACCAATGGCAAGCTGCAACGTCGACAATGCCTACAAGCTGCAACTTTACAAAGCTTCACTGCAGAATGATTGGGTTAGTGCCGAAGAAAATTTTTCTACAGGTACCACTGACTAACGGGGTGACACCAAAAAATGAGTCTGCCCTTCGTATTGCAGTTGGCACAGGCCACGGGGATGAATTCGCAGCAAACCTACGTTGCATTATACTTATTGATTATATTGGAACTTGAAAAATGATTGGATTAAGTCGTGTATCAACGCCACTCTTTTTAAAATAAAATTTGTTTTCACTAATATATAATAAAAATTTATATAAATTCACTAATATAATAAAATAAAATATACTATTATATATTACACTTATTAAAATTAAATTTTCAAAAAATTATTATATTTTTAAAATTATTTTTTAAAATATTTATAATATTTGTATAGTAATAATATAGATAATTAGATCCTTAATATGAAGATAGAGAAACCAAGAAAGGAAGGAAAAAATTTCATATATATTGAACAAATGACGAGTTTAGGGTATTTATAAATATGGTCGTAACCTTTAAACAACAGACGTGTTTGGTCTGATAGTTAAAAACTTGACCTTTCAAATGAAATGTCACAAGTTTGAATGATACAAATGCAACTTTTATTTATTTTTTATTATTTATTGTAAATGACAGATAAAACAGTTAGTTAATAACTAACTCATAATATTCGTTTGATTTAACGGTTATGACCAAGATTTCTAACTTAAAAGTCTTGGGTTCAAATCCTAATAAATATAATATTTTACAATTATTTATTAAAAGTCACGTTTATTACTCAATGGATACAATAAATAATCGTTTGAAAGTTTAGACCAATGGTTGCATCCTTTGCTCACCAGTAACACTACTTGGGTTCGAATCCCAATAGCCAAAACTTTTCCTTCCTTCTTCCTTTGAAGATTCCAACAATCTCCCACCATTTTCAAAATATCGAAACATGTATAGGACTTCCAGTAATAAAAGTATTTTAAAGATTGAACTTTTATATAGTGAAAAGTGCATTACAATACATCTGAATAATATGGTAGATAAGTTTTGAACCAATTATTTTTTTTGATAAATTGTAGAAATAATTCACACATATGCCGGTATAACATTATACTTCTCTTTTTAGTAATTGACACATTTAAGGCCATTGTATCCATATCTTTTTCATGAATACTTTAAAGCTAAACCCTTTAACTTAATGGAACAACTTAAACATTCTACATTCATATAAGTAGACTAGGGCCCCCACTATAAGACACATTTTTAAGTCTGTTAAGAGTGTTAAACACTTATCCTCCCAATATACCACGAGAACTAAGCACTATGTAAGCTTAGGATGAAAATAAAATCAATTATAGTGTTTCAATCACACTGATGATTTACTTTGACTCATTAAACTCAAGACTTGATGTTGTATCAAGCGTTGAGTTGAGTTTCCATCATGGGTGATTTGTATTTATGGGCTTGAGACCCATCCCTTTTGATGTCTTATTCACCATGTCTCTCATTAATCCTTTTGTTAAAGGATCAGCCATGTTTTGACTTGATCTTACAAAATTAATTATGATCACTCCATTCGTGATCAAGTCTCTCACATAACTATGTTTAAGTCTAATGTGCCTAGACTTACCATTATATACTTGACTATACGATCTTACCAATGTCGCAACACTATCACAATGTATATAAATGGGTGCTAGTGACTTTTGCCACAAAAGAATCTCATATAGTAAATTTCTTAACCATTCTGCTTCTTTACTTATTGAAGCTAATGCTATAAATTCTGCAGTTATAATGGAATTTGCTATGTAAGTTTGTTTCTTGGAACCCCAAGAAATTGCACCCCCACTAAGCATAAAGATCCATCTATTAGTAGAAGTATGATCTTTTTTATCAGTGATCTAACTGGCATCTGAGTATCCTTCTGTAACAGAAGGATGACCAGTGTAATTTATACCATAATTCTTTATTTTCCTTAGGTACTTCAAGATTCTTTTTACTCCATGCCAATGCATGTCACTTGGATTACTTATGTACCTACTCTTTTTTCCAATTACATAGGCTATGTCTGGCCTTATACATGTCATTATATACATTAAACATCCTATCACCTTGGCATATTTCAATTGTGATACTGGACTTCCAATATTCTTAGTGAAATTCATGTTAGGATCAAACGGGGTAAAGACTGGTATACAATCTGTGTGATTAACTTTATTGAGAACCTTTTCAATATAATGTGATTGAGAAAGCATTATACTCTTTTGGTCCTGTAAAATTTTGATTCCAAGGATGACATTTGCCTCACCCATGTCTTTCATATCAAAATTGCTAAATAGAAACCTTTTGGTAACTTCAACTTCGTCTAAGTAAGTCCCAAAGATTAACATGTCATCTACATACAAACAGATAATCACACCTTTTCCTTCTTTGAACTTACTATAGACATACTTATCTGATTCATTAATCTTGAATCCATTGGTAAGTATTACTGGATCAAATTTTTGGTGTCATTGCTTAGGTGTTTGTTTTATCTCATATAAGGATTTAACCAATTTACAGACCTTTCCCTCTTGACCAGATACAACAGATCCCTTAGGTTGCTCCATATACACTTCTTTTTCTAATTCACCATTTAAGAATGTTGTTTTCACATCCATTTGATGAATTACTAAATTATAAATCAAAGCAAATGCAATGAGTAACCTGATTATGACAATTTTAACCATTGGTGAATATGTGTCAAAATAATTGACACCTTATTTTTGCGTAAAGATTTTTGCAACCAGCTTGACCTTAAACTTGTCTATAATTCCATTGACCTTCATTTTCTTTATGAAAATCCATTTACATTCAATTGGCTTTGAACCATGTGGGAGGTCTACTAATTTCCAGGTGTTATTACCCATAATGGAATCCATTTCATCATTTATTGCTTTCTTCTAAAACATGGCATCTTGCGATTTCATCGCTTCATCAAATGTTTTAAGATCATCTTCAATATTAAAGCAATATGAAATTTGATTACTCACTAATTCCCTTGTTCCTTCTACTAGGAACATGAAGTAATCAAAATTGAAAGTCTTTACTTTCTTTACTCTTTTGCTCCTACGAAGTTCAACGACTTCATCATTTTTATTTCCTTTTACCAACATATCATTTTCTTTATCAAGAACTTGTTTTTGTTCTGAAATTTTAGGAATAGAGATGAACATATGTTTGTTAAAAATAACATCCCTCGATTCTATGAGTGTGTTTACAAGTATAGAGTTATTAGGCTTTATGACCATGAATCGATATGTCTTGCTATTGTGAGCATAACCTAAGAAGATACACTCAATTCCTCTTTCACCTAACTTTTTCCTTTTAGGTTCAGGAACTCCGACAATTGCTCTACAGCCCCAAACTCTTAGGTAATTAATGTTTGGCTTCCTTCTATTTCATAATTCATATAGGGTTGTTTTGTTCCTTTTTGTTGGAACTTTATTCAAAATATGGCATGCTGTAAGCAATGCTTCCCCCCAAAATCCATGGCTTAAGCTAAAAGCTGACAATATGACATTAACCATTTTTATCAATGTTTGATTTTTGCGTTCAGCAATACCATTTTGTTATGGTGTGTAAAGAGCAATTATTTGATGAATAATTCCCAAGGACTTAAAGAATACAATGTCATAATATTCTCCTCTTCTATCCAATCATAAGCATTTAATAACAGATTCACATTGTAATTCAACTTTAGATTTATAGACTTTGAATCTTTCAAGAACTTCATTTTTAATATGCAATAAGTAAACATAACAATATCTAGAGTAATCATCAATGAATGTCACAAAGTATCTTTTCCCTCCTAATATTTGTGTATTATGCAAATCACATACATCATTATGAATTAATTTTAATATATTGGAAGATCTTTGAATACTTGTAAATGCATTTCTAGTTATTTTTGTTAACATACATGGTGTGCATTTATCATTTGATACTTTAAAATGTGGAAACAATTCCAATTTAACCATATCATATAATTTTCTAAAATTTATATGTCCTAATCTATTATGCCATAAAGAAGTATGCTCAACGATATAAGTAGAAACATTAGTAGTATTATTATTAGTAACAATATTGAGTTTGAACATCCCATCACAAAGATAACCCTTTCCCACATACACACTTCCTTTGGTGAGGATAAAGTTATTAGCCTCAAATACGAGTTTAAACCCATATTTGCTCAACAAACTGCCTGAAACCAAATTTTTCCTAACTTCTGGAACATAGAATACATTAGTAAGAGTAGTGACTTTCCCAGAAGTAAATTACAATTCTACTTCCCCAATTCCCATAATAGGAACTATAGTAGAATTTCCCATATACACAACTGTGTCATCAATTACTGGTTTCAATCCACCATGCAATGTCATCTTCTATCAAATTGATCTCTATGATCATAGCAACCATTTTCTCATTTGTTGCTTTAGAAGATGCCTGCTTTTCTTTTTGCTTTTTGAATAACCAACACTCATATTTACAGTGTCCTTTCTTATGACAAAAATGACATTTGTCATTTCTTTTCTGACTTTTATGTTGGTTTTTGTCATCACTGGATTAATTCTTCTTTTTGTAGGAGGACTTGCTTGATTGTCCTTCTTCCTCAATTACATGCACTTTTGAAACATAAGAGCCTTACTCTTTGGTTTCTTCTTGCATGCAAAATTCTTCTTCTACACAAAGATGGTTAACAAGCTTTTCAAGAGAAATATCCTTTATTTTATATTTAAGGCTTCTCTTGAAATCTTTCCATGAATGAGGCAATTTGTCTATTATTGAACTCACAATAATGGCTTCATCCATAGACATCTTGTGTTGTGAGAAGTGATTGAGTATTCTTTCAATCTCAGCAAATTGATCCATTACTAGTCTACCATCAATCATTTTATAAGTATTGAATTTAGAGACAAGAAATTTCTTACTTGTTACATCCTCTCACATGTATTTCGCCTTTAATTTCTCCCATAGTTCCTTTGTAGTTTGAAAGTTGTAGACGTCAAATAATGAATCACTCATGGCATTTAGGATGTGTTCCCTGCATATCTCATCATCGATTGCCCATTTTGCCTCTTCCTAGTATCAATAATAGTCTCATTTTCAGACTCTTTTGGTCTTCTCGTGTTCAAAACATAAGCCACTTGCAGTGATACTAATAGAAAATAAACTCTCTTTTGCCAACGGATGAAGTTTCCTCCATCAAACCTTTTTAATTTCATGAAATTTGAAGTCAATTCTTTCAACGTTCCAGTCATAGTCAAGAATTTTGCTTTAAGATTGTTGGATCAGACCTTTTGATTATCTTGGAACTTGGAAGATGATTGCTTCAAGTCGTATATCAATGCCACTCTTCTTAAGGCAAAATTTGCCTTTACTAATATGCAACAGAAATTTATGCGAATTCTCTCATAAGATAAAATGAAATACACTTAATTGCAAGTTACACTTACTGAAATTAAGCCTTTGAGAAGTTGTTATATTTTTTAGAATTACTTTTTGAAATGTCTATAATATTTCTACAGCAATAATATAGACAATCAAATCCTTAATACAGAGATAGAGAAACCAAAAGAGGAAGGAAGAAATTTCATATATATTGAACAAATGATGAGTTTAGAATATTTATAATCGTAATCGTGACTTTTAAACAGTAGACGTGTTTGGTTTGACAATTAAAAACTTGACCTTTCAAATGAAAGGTTATAAGTTTGAATGGTACGGATGTAATTTTTATTTATTTTTTATCACTTATTATAAACGATATATAAAATAATTAGTTAATAATTAATTTATAATATTTATTTAATTTAATAATTATAATTAATATTTCTAATTTAAAAATTTTAAATTTAAATATAATAAAAATTACACTTATTACTTATCAAATTAAATAAGTAATTCTGTAAAATTTAGACCAATAATTGTATCCTTCCTTCTTTCTTTTTACTTGAAATTTCCAACAACCGAGTAGTTGCCAATGTCTGATGACGAGCTCAAACACCAGGACGCGTGCCTATGTAGTACAACTGTCCACTTCGCTGCAATTGTGGGGACCATAAAGTCTGTCAGAATCTTGGTACAGAGGAATCTCAGATTCCCACAGATAGCTAAGGACTATAATATTTTTTCCATTCATGATGCTGCTGAGCGTGGCGACCAGAAAACTGTGTTTTACCTTCTGGCCTGCACTGAAAATATTGATCCAGAACCATTTGATGGCGAGATGCGGGAATCTGTTGAATATCTTAGTATTTGCTGATTTGTATGGTTTGTATTCTATCCCTTGCCCTGAAATTTAAGGTTTCATTCCGTTTTTCTGCATAAAGAGCGATACAGGGTGTTATGGTAAGGTTATCCCATTATGTTCTGGAGGTCACAAGTTTGTTTCAGCCAAATGATCTCTTTGTAAAAAGCAAGCATAATGTTGCGTATAAGTGTTCTCTGTACACATTCTACTTGAAGTCTTGAAGTGCTAGAACCTTTTGGTATCTTATTGATCCATCTCCATTTACAAGAATAACCCTTTTATTACTGAAAAAGCATCCAGCCATAGCAGCACAAAAGGACAGTGCAGGGAAAACTGCTCCGGAGATACTGTCTAAAAAGCCTGATGCATTTCAAACCAGTTATCGACAAGGATTTATCAAACGATTGAACTCTCGTTGTGGGTGCCAAAATATTTAGATTCTAGAAGTATAACTTATAAAATCTAATATATTTTCTCTAGTATAGTGAACTATAGCTGTGAATTCATATTGTCTCTGATGAAGATATTGGAAAGTATTGGTCCAGCTGATTTGCCTTAGAGTTGCTGTAGCCGTCCCTTTTGGTTTCTAGCTTTCACTAAGCTTTAAAAGTTAGTTAAGTTAGTTAACATGCTTGCTAGAGCATGATCTTAGCCTATGTTAGCCAACTCCACTAAACTTGTTAGAAATTTAAATTAGAACTAAGTTACATTTGTATTTTAAATTTAAATTTCAATTTAAATTCTACTTTATACTTACTAATATAACATTTTCAAATTTCAATTTGAGATTTGTAATGTGATTAAAAAACATGTATAAAAGAGAATGCTAGGTAATGAAAAAAAAAAAAATCCTTTACAAAAAAAGAAAAAAAAGCTTCATCTATTTTCTATCTCTTTAACTTTTTGTTATCACAAAAAACCTTAAAACACAAGATACTAATAATGGTATCAAAGCATTTTAATACCTTAAAAACTTGAAAAAAGTGTGAGGACTAAGGGTAAATATCAAAGTGAAACACATAAGGGAGTAAAAATCTAGAAAGAAGATTTGAAAGAGTCTGTAAGAGACAACATCAATCTTTAGACATGACATCTATAAATTTTTATCCATTGCCACCTCTTAGGTTCAAGGGAGACAATTATCTCCAATGGATTGCCATGATGAGGGTCTATCTTAGAGCCTTTGATCTTTGAGATGTAATAGAAAATGGAGGAGCCTTTGATCTTTGAGATGTAATAGAAAATGAAGGAGCTATTCCACCTCTGCTAGTAAACCCTACAATGACATAACTCAAAAATCATAGTGACCTAGTGTCAAGGTAGTACAAAGCCTTGACATGTATTCATTTAGCTATCACAGAAGTAATATTTAATAGAATCATGACTTTTGAAACAACTAAGGATGCATAGGAAAAGTTAAAAGAGGAATATGGTGGAAATGAGAAGACAAGAACAATGAAACTTTTCAATCACAAAAAAGAGTTTTAAGTTGCGTAAAATAAAAAAAAAAAAAACACCTTAAGGACTATACTGATAAAATTTTAAAGCATGTAAACCAAATTAGAATTTTTGGAGAGAATTTTTAAGACTTAAGGATTATTCAAAAGGTTTTGGTTAGCATACCAAAAAGATTTGAAGCAATGATATCCTCTCTTGAGGATTCCAAAGACTTGTCAAGAATTTCACTAAGTGAGCTAGTGAGTGCTTTACAAGCTTAAGAGTAGAGGAAAGTAATGAGACTAGAGGAGGCTTCCATAGATGGTGCTTTCCTAGCTAAGCACTTGGAGAAAACTTAACAAAATAAGAAGTAGCCTTGGAAGCAATAGAGAAAGGAAGGAAAATCAACACTGGCAGTAAACAAATTTATCTGCCTTGTGAATATTGTAAATAGACCTTTCACTTGCCAAAGTATTATTGGTGGAGGCTCGATATCATTTACAGATATTGCAATAACAAGGGACATAGAGAGAAATTTTATCCCAAAAAGAAAAAACCTCAACAAAATTAGCAATAGTAAGCACATTTGGCAAATGATGATTAACAAGAATTTAAAGAACAACTCTTTGTTGTTGATAGCAACTCACTTGAAACAAAAGTTAAGATTTGGTTAGTTAATAGTGGTTTTTCAAACCACATGTCACCAAACTTTAAGGTCTTTAAGACAATTGATCAATCCTTCACATCTAAAGTAAGGATTGGTAATGGTGACTTCCTTTAAGTCTAAGGAAGGGTGATTGCAATCTATACACATATAGGTACAAAATTAATCATTGATTTGTTATATGTTCCTAATATTAGTCAAAACATTTTTAGTGTTGGCCAACTCCCAAAAAAAGGCTTCTTAAAGGAGTTTGAGAACAAAGTATGCACCATTCATGATGCATTTAGGGTGGAGTTTTTTGTAGTTCCTATAAAGGGAAAAAAACTTCCACTTAGACCTAAAGTGTTAAAGCCATTAGATTTAATAATGGAGTAGAATACACCTTTAGTCTCTTTAAGCAAATTTGTTAGTAGTTGGGATACAATAGCAACTCACAACTCCATATACCCTCAATAGAATGGAATAAGTGAAAAAAGAAATAGAATAGTAATAGCAATGTCCAGATACTTACTTCTAGAAAAAGGAATGCCAAAAAAACTATAGGATAAAGTTGTAATTACAGCTACCTACCTTTTCAATAGATTAATTAAGGAAACCCTTTTTAAAAGTTGGTTTAAGGCCATTTAAAGGTTTATAATAGCATTTGTTACACCCATGTTCCATAAAAGAAGAGAGACAAGTTAAACTCAAAAGGAGAAATAAATGTATTTGTAAAATATACAAATCTTGCAAGATATTACAAATTGTATAATCCTTAAATAAGGAAATTCTCCATCAGAAGAGATGTTAAGTTTTTAAAGGAGAAGTCTTAGAATTAGAGGGAAGTTAGTGCTAAAATTCCTAAATTTCAGCAAAGTCAATCTTAGTAATAGTAGGAGAAGGAGTCAAATATATCAAATGAAGATATTGTTAATCATATACCTACTGAGGGAATAAGGCCTCTCCTTAAAATTTATGAGAGAAGTCTTGTTGCTCAGCTTGAGCCAATAACCTATGAAGATGCCTCTATGCATCTTTGTTGAAGAAAAGTTATGCAAGCTGACATAAATGTTATTAAGAAAAAAACTTAACTCCTTATTGACAAACCCAAAAACAAAAGGCCTATAACAGTGAAATGGGTCTTTAGAACAAAAGTAAACCTTAATGGATTAGTAAAAAAGCTAAAGGCAAGATTGGTAGCAAAGGCCTATGCTTAGGAATATGGCATTAACTACTCTAAAACATGTGCCCCTATTGTCAGACTTGATACAATAAAGCTTCTTTTAGTTGTTGCTTCCCAGAAAGAGTGGATTATTCACTAGATAAATGTGAAATAAGCCTTTTTAAATGGTAAGCTAAAGGAAGAAGTCTTGGTAGAGCAACCTTAAAGGGTTCATTAAGCAAGGGTAAGAAAATAAAGCTATTTACTAAAAAAGGCTCTTTATGGATTGAATCAAGGACTTAAGGCTAGGCACCAGGGGCCTAGTACAATAAGATTAATGACCACTTGTTGAAGTTCTCTTTCACTAAGAGCAAGAATAAGTAACATTGTATGTTAAAGGTGATAAAAAAAGAGCTATTAGTGATCTCTCCCTATATTGATGATCTATTGATTCTTGAAAGCAATCATTAGTCAATAAAACATTTCAAAAGTGAAATACTAAGCATGTTTGAGATGATTGTCGTGGGGAAAATTGCTTTCTTTCTTGGACTATAACTATAGTAGATTAAGAAAGGAATAATAGTGAGTTAAAGCAGATATGTAGGAAAAGCTATAAGAAGATTTCAAATGATGGATTGCAAAAGTTTGAGCACCCTTTTAGCTATTGGAGCAAAATTCACAAAGGAAGATAGGGCATTAAAGGTGGATCTTAACAAGTTTATAAGCTTAATTGACTGTTTGCTCCATTTGTTTGCCTTTAGGCTAGACACCCTTGGCATGCTCACTTCGCGCTATGCCGAAGAAGATTTCCACAAATCGTTGCCAATGAAACTAAGCATTGGCCTTATTACCTTATTTATTTCAATAACCTCGATGGTTGTATCTTTAATTGCATCGCTTTGTGTAGTTATCGATCATAAACCAATATTTTTTATTCCAATTATAGTGTCAGCCATCATTTCAGCAACCTCATTTGCCTTAGCTGCACTATTTTCAGTCCTCAAAGTGAACATTTGCTTTGTGGGTGGAAAGAAGTTGATGTGGAAGAGGGAGACAATGGACCACCCCAACAAGCTGCATCAAGCTTGAATTCAATGGGGGCCATCGGTCCAGCAGGATCAGCATCCAACTCCTAAATTTTTCAAACCAGCCGCATAGTCTACTGTTAAAATAACTGTACTTTTAGTTTTAATCGATGATTGCGGTTTCTTTCTTGACTAGGATTCCATACACATCGTAACATTTTATTTTTTTTCTTATATACATAAGTTGAGGTGTGGACTCAAGGCAACCGTGGGTTTGGTTTGGATCCTATACACGTTTAACTAATTGATTAGGTGTGGATTTTCGTGAAATAATTGTGCACTGAAGCCACGGAGAACAGTAATTACAACTTGTAAATTTGCAAGTGATGTGAGAGCATCGTGACGCTGGCGCTGGAAGGGTGCTCGAGCTAGGACTCAAACCATTGATAATCCAATTAAGAAATGGAAATAAAATCCAAAGCACAGATGGGGGCCACCCACATTTGGCATTTATATCCATGCGATTAACTACCACATGTTCTCCAATCGAAAGGCTGCAGCATATGACAAATAGTGACCTGTGGCTACTGATTACTAGTTTAAAAAGTATTTTTAGTGGCCTACAAAACTATTCTCTAAAAAGTGACCAAAGATTTTGAACAGCTGACTAGCTATGCACCAGGCAAACCCCACTTCCATAGATCAAAGAAATGAAAAAGTTACTTGTATTATTACAATTATTTGTATCTTTTTCAAATTTTTAATACATAATAACGATTAATCACACATGTATGCATTGATAACAATTATGATAAGATAATGCGTACTCACATTAAAACACATTACGTAACGATGTGATGGGGCTGTAAAAAAAAATTGAAATGGCCATAAACGTTCATCCATCAACACCCAAGGCATGCTAACCGAGCTATAGGAGATGATGAATGTACTTGTCTAGCGTTTTTGGTGGGTCAAAAATTTTTCTGCTCAGACCAATTTGCCAACTTGCATAGGTTTCACGTACTTATCTAATGTGGTTCATTACAGAGTCTAGGACTCCAGGTTTTGATTCTCTACCTTCAGATGGTTGATGATATCGATTTGAGCTTGCGGTGGGTTAATGAACAGCAACAGTGAAAATCACAAGCAACTGTTTACTTTTCTGATGAATGAATACTTGGGTGGCCCAGCTGGCCTCATCCCCAAAGCGTTAGGTTGACCCAACGTTTTCAGGAATCAGGAACCTTAGGTTCCAAATGCGACTTCGAGTGACGAAAAGTATTCATTTTGAGGAATAAATATGCTATTCATTGTATTCATAATCAAAATTGTGATTATTTAATGTTTTTAATTTAATTTTATTAAAAAATAATTTACAATTTAAATAGTATTAAATTCAAATTTATTTTATTTGCATTTAAAATTAATATTAATGAATTCAAAATATAAAATTACATAATTTAATAATTATTTTGTACTATTTAAAATAATATGAAAAAAAAAAGACGTATAATCACCATGACTACCATTTTAATTAATACACAAATGCTTTTCTAGAAGCTTGACTTACAGCAATTTGACATCAACCACTCTCATTTGTATTAAAATAATACTAGCACAATAAAGATATCCACAATAATTAAATAAAGTCAAGCAACTCTGCATAGGTAACCAGATGCTTCCACCATCTTTCTCTTTATATATATATATAAATATATATATATAGTTGCAATTTTATATATTTCATTATTTTAACTCAAATTTTTAATTTTTATAATTATAATTAATGATATAAATAATAAATTTATATATCAAATGATTTTAATAATATCACGTAAGACTATGCGAGAGTCAAATCAGAGGCAACTAAACAAAAAGAAATGGATTTTGCTTCTTTCTTGTATAGCCCTTTTTAAAATTTTTTTACAAAACAAATTGCAGATTTTTTTTTTTTTTCCTTTTATGGAGGAGACATCACTAAAATATCATCAAAAATTGTTCATCCATTCCTTATATTGACCTTTGAAGGAAAGTTTACCAGAAAATTTCCAGTTGGAATTCAAACCACAATAAAAATCACCAAAATTGAACAATTCAAGGTTGAAATTAAACTTATATACACTATAACCCTTGATGACCAACAACAAAAAATTAAGAAAAAAAAAAAATCTGCATGGAATTATCTCAGCAACCAAACTTTGTCTACTAGTTCTTGTTAGATTTTTTTTTTTTTTTATAAAAAAAAGGCACACAATTTGGACAAAGCTTTACTATTTACAATTAGAAACAACAAAAAGGGAAAATTCCAATTACCCACCAAATGGTGTTAGATTGAAGATCCCGAATTGTACGGAAATTAATGTGAACATTGCATTCTGTGAACACGATCCCTCAGGATTCCACTGTACAAAGCAACCCTGTTAGCTGGCATCCCACGATTCCCTTGGGTTTCATTTCTGCAAGATCCATCAATAATTCTTGAATTTAAACTCTCTTTTTCTTCCCTGGCAAACAAGAGATTCTCCTTTTCCCTCCTGTACTCCTCTCCATTCCCTTTTGTTTCCTTCACATTCTCCGCAAATTGTACTCTCTTTTCCCTCTTCTTCTTCTTGTCCTTCCCTTCCTTGACACCTACAAACCCAAAAACACAAAAAAAATAAAAAGCAAATAAATACCCGGAAATGTTTACATTGAAATTTACTTTCTTGATGATGAATTATAATGGAAATGGCCCAAACAGAAAAAAAAGAAAAATGAAGTGAGAGAAAAGGGAGGGAAACCCGTGTACCTGAACACAAACAAGATCGCAGCTTTTGACTTGGGAGTCGAGGATCTTGATTCTTGAGCAGCTGGGGTTTTATGGTTTTCTGCTTGGAAAAGGTAAGATAGATTACAGTGCTTGAGACCACCATGGCTGTGGCCAAGACCAGACCTTGGGAGCTTATCATAGATGACATATTTGTCTGAAACCATACAAATAGAAAACAAAAGTCCAACAAGAAACTAATAAAAAGAGGTGAGAGGATGGGAGAAGTTCAAAGTTTTGGTATTGTTGGTTTTTGGTAGTTTTGCTTAGACAAGAAATGTCTAGAAACAAATTTTGATGTCCTTGTCCACACAAAAGGGCCCAAAATTTATAGTGTTTTTAAAGGGATTATAACAAATTTTTTTTTTTTTATTTCTCTCTTATCGTTATCAACAGCAAACTGTCTTAATGCATAAGTGACACAATCATCGCCTTTTATCATAAATTTAGAATTTTTTTCGTTAATTGTCATTATGCTTTGTTGCATCTATTGTATGAAAAGAAGGTGGAAGAGGGTATGCTTTGTTGTATGTTTTTTGTGCATTTGACTACATAAAGATGGTAACTTTGAACTGAAATATACAATCCAAAAACTATATATTGATTAATTTAGTTCATATTTACGTGATAGATTTGTTTCACGCAATAATTACTCGTGATGTGTGTGATCTGAGATTTTTTTCTTTTTTTTTTTCTTATTTTTTGGTGCATGGGAAAACATTTTTCTTTTGTTTGTTTCGTTGGGAAATTTGGTTTAGCTCCACACGGCAAGAAAAAAGGAAGTGGAATTGGGAGGCCATGGTTTTCTGACATGCGGATGAGATAGGAGTCAAAGTCAACTTAATTTGTGGCCTTCTAGACGAGAAAAGGGATAAATCAAATTTGAGAACAATTCTTGAGCAGTGGAAATTGGGTTTTCAAAATTCAACCTTACTTGATAGAACCGATAAAATTGTGAATTAAATTTAATTTAATTTATTCTAAAAATTATTAATTTTAAAAATTAATTATTAAATTAATGAGTTTATTATAATTTTTTATATTTTAATTTTAAAAAAATAAAAATTATATTATTAATTTTTTATATATTTAATATTAAATATTCATTTTATCAATTTAATTCTAATTAAAATAGTAAACTAATTAAATTTTAAAATTTCAAAATTTTTAGTTTAATGAATCGTTTGGTTCTTAAAAATCTTGTCCGCAAACATTTTGCATATACGGATCTATATGTTTTTTTATGACCGACAGACACGAACTTAAAAATATGTAACATTTCACTAAGAAAACAATTCCCATTAATTCTACTCCCCACTCAAATGCGAGTCCATTGTAGAGTGTGGGTGAATTATATTATAATAAAATATTATTTTAAATTTTTTTAACAAAAATTCACAATATGTATGAAATATAATCAAATCAGAAAAAGGAAATTCGAGTATAATATGAATATAAAAATAAAAAAGTACAAACAAAGTAATATTTAATATCTTTACATCTATTTGTATATTTATGTATATTTTATTTGACTTATTTGTATATCGACCAACCCATCTCACAAGAAAGATCCACCGTTGATCTGTTTATTCAATACCTGCTCCTTTGCTAAGGTAACTCAAGTTCCTTTATTATTTTTTTTTTTAATTGAAAAGGAATTGCACATTTCACCATATTCAGGTCAAGGTTGGAGTCTACACAGCCATAGCCTTGTGTCCCCTACCTCATTGACATAATCTGACATTTTTAGGTCTATTCAATTAGCAGGAAGCAGGTATAGGTTGTTGAAATTAATACCCTTCTCATGAATCATCCCTCATGATTTGTTGAAATGAGCATAAGAATTTGAAGCCTTTGTGAAATTAGATCAAATAGTTATATTCTCTGCAAAAAATTCCATATTATTCATAAATATCATAACAATTTTCTTTAGCATGTTATAATCTACCCATTTGATAACTATATGTTATATATTTTCATTTATAAAAAAAAAAAATTGTTAATGAAAGGAAATATGCCATTCACAATTGGAAAAACCCAAAAAGTAATTATTATTTATTGCTAACTTTTTTTAGTAGAAGATGAAGGAGGCTCTCAGGTTCAATGGCCACGTGTGAAGGGAAGCTCCACGTATGCACTAAACTCCAAATCAGGTAAAAGATGATTGTGACCACTCCACACGTGGCACCCCAAGCAACTTAACAATTGTGTGAGCATGTCGACCTTTGCCAAGTGCACACGTTCTTGGGAGTGATTTTGGACTTCTTGGAAATACCCATATGCAAATGGTGAGCAATTTTTGGAAGGTGCTTTCTGGGAGGTGTAGGAGACAAAGCTATACTCATCAAAACACATTAGGTGGGAGTTCCATCTACTCACGTAAGAATAAAGATGTGTATATGTATTCAGAAATAATTAATGATTAATTAATTGAATTATATGTTTTGACCATTCATAAAGAATAGAGATTTGATGAAAACTTGAATTAGTCGAATATCTCTCTCTCTCTATATATATATATAATGAATAATTTCATCTCCTTTTTCTTCTTGTTAATTTTCCATCATCTCATTATATTTTCATTATAGTATTTATTTCTACACAGACCATTTCAGGCAATTTTTTTTTTTTTTTTGGGCATGGTGTTTAATTTCTTTGGTGTCTATTTAGAAGGGAAAAAGTCACACGGCTGGAGAGAAAGAGGGGCATCATGTGGACCCAATATGCCTTTTGTGTGTGGGCTCCAAACGCGGTTTCAGGTTTTCTAAAAGAATTATGATACGTAAACAGTTAAAATAAAATGTGCAGGAAAAAGAAAGAAAGAAAATGCGCGTATGATTATGAGTAGGTGTTGAACGCAATCCCATTCAGAATCCCTTTTGCCCATTTGCATACCTAACATGCCCATGACACTTGGCCTTTCAGAGTAGGGACGGCTCATTCAAAGTTTATACAACGTTGTAAAAGATTTTTCTTATTTGGTGGTCAAAAATCCCACCCCAGGTTCCCAGAACATGGAAATGCATCCAACCGTGTAGATGATCATCGTTCGCTTGCCAAATGTTTCAGGCCATACGTACAATTCAAAGGGCATGGTCAACCAGGAACTCCTCAGGATAGCCTTTTTTCATGTTCTTCTTAGCCATGGCCCTATGGACCTGGTCCCCTCCCACCTGTCCTTACTCATTTTAACGTTGGACACATAGCCTTTGTTTTGTTTCGATTTTCATTGTATGGATACATTTTTTTTTTTTCTTTTTTTGTGGTTGTGGGACAGGGAGATGAAAGGAATGGAAAATACACAAATAAGACGAAAATATTAGCTACATTCAGGAAAAACCATCACAAGTACCCTTCAAGTTGGCTGGTTTATTCATGGCATGGGAGTTTTCTTTTTAGTTCAATAAAGTCTATATTTTTTGTTCATTAAAAAGTCATTAGATATTATAAAAATGCATCATTTTGCCACTACGGATAGGGTGGATGCTTTAGTTGACTAGGGGGGGCCATCATCCCTAGTTTTTTTCTTTTTTTTTGAAAGCTTTATACATTATACCGAATATTCTATATGAATATGCTCTTGGCCCCTCCAAAAATTTACTGAGACTCATTTGGACCCACGTTCAGAAATGCATACACTACATAATTTGTATGGTTATGCATTTGGTTGCAGCGAAATCCAAAAAAAATAATTTAGTCTTTCAAAATTGTTAGAAATTTTCATACATATGCTGAATATTTTATGTAGTTATATATTTGACAAGAGTGTGTATCTTTCTTAAGACACTGGACTTGATCTTTTTATTTTTTAATATTGCATTTAACTGATTTTGTGTTACATATTTTGGAATATAATAAAAGGTAAAGCTTCCTAACCAACTTGAATAATTGTTCTTCTTCTTTTATTTATTTTATTTTATTTTTTATTTTTGATTCCAATGATTGTTCTACTATCAAATTCAGTAGATGGAATTAAAGCCCTTAATACAAAAACTCTTATATTTTTGCTTTTTCCCCATCCAAATCTTTTTGGGTTTGGGGAATATCTAGTTCGAGCTTTTGATTTATAAATAGATGACTCGACCTGTGTCAAATTCATATCTTTGAGTGGTTATTCATTTGTTTTTTGAGAGCTTTATTTTATATACTCAAGAGGTGTTCTTGCTCTTGTAAATCCACTTTGAGAGCAAAATTGAGCAATTTATAAAAGTGGGGTTTGAGAGAATGTGCCATGAGTTGTTTTGCACTTGGGGTTTGGTCTCCATTTGACTGAAAGAAGATTGTCTTAGTGTGGTTAACTCTCTGCAAGTAGCTTGAAGAGAGGACTGTAGGCCAAGAGCGCTGAACATATAAACTTGTTGTTTAAAAGCACTTCCCTTATTATTTAATGTTTTTCTTGCTCAATTTCTTGTACTCTGTACATCTGATTTGCATTAAGTTACTGTTTTGCGTTAGTCAAGTGTTTGAAACTCATCAATTCACTCTCTCTTGGTTGCCGTTTTGGGCCAACAGATGATATGAACCAGGAGACATAGGAGCCTGATTGATAGCAACACACTGTTAATGGACCCGGGAAGGTATGTAGCTCGATTTGAATCAGTTTGACTATTATATTCAAATCGAATTGTCAACGACACTAATCAAACTAGCGTAAGAACAAAATTAGTCAAACTGTCATTAACAATAATAAGTTAATTTAGTCAATTCGATGGCTTGGACCATAGAAAATTAGAAATGGTTTATCAGGAACTCAACTGTCAAGCATGTTGTAAAACAAATTGTGCTTCAATTTATGTTTATCAACAACAGGAAGATACAAAGTTTTTCACAAATTGATGGGTGAAGAAAATTAAGAAAAACAAAACAATCCCATAATAGAGTGAAGTTTCTGGTGTTTTTGAAGCTAACCAAAAAGAAAAAAAAAAAAAAGTTCTGCATATCATCAGTAAATGAACAGAATCAAAGTGCAAGAAATATGATCCAAATTGCAAGAATTTTTGCATTAGGCATCTTATTTCTCTCTCCTTCCTACATTTTGGATTTGGGCTTAGACAAAAGAACCACCAGAGAATGAAAATGCAGAATGAAATAAATATAGTTTTGGGCTTAGTAATAATACAAACCAAAGAACTTTGAGGAAACAAAAAGGCAGACGTTTTAACATAAAATAAAAGTTTCCATCATAGCAATAATACACTCAAGATGAGCAAAAGCTCATAAGTCAAGACCATCAGCTATCACACACAAAGGGCATTACATTTCCATCAATCCTGGTTTAACATCCTGGCTGAAAAATAATACCATCTTCACAAGCTATGAGGCAAAAACATTGTTTATTTTCTGCTTACTAGTATTGGCAAAGCCAGGAGTAAAAGGCAAGCTGTTATAGATATCTTGAGGACTGAAAAGCATTCCATTATGTTGTAAGGATTGGAGGGAGGTAATCAGATCGAGTGCCAAGAACCTTTGCCTTGGTGTCTGGGATGAACTCGAATCCAGGAAGCTCTGTTACTGTTCCTTCCCTGGAAACCTCAATGGGGTAATGGAGTAGATGACCAGGTAGGTCGTGCTCAAATGTCTCCCTTGAAAACAAATCCCAATATTTGTCAGCAATCTGGTTGACCTTCCTGATGCACTTCTCACTTTCTGGTTGAAGGAAGGAATCATCGAGCATGCCGAGGTGTTCATACCATAATGCCATTCGGAAGCCATGGACCTGTCCGCGTGCTGGCTGCCTGGCTGCCAAGTGATATGGTTGGTACGCTCCCATGGCTATCTCAGTGTCCCTGGCACCGTCCATTGATCTCTGGTTGATGTTGGCAGACCCAATTATAATGTACTCATCATCAACTGCATAAGTCACATATCAAAGCCATCAGGTAACTATACGGAATGAGAGCAACCAGGGAGAAAAGCATAATCAAAAATTAATCAAGAAAACTAAATGTGTGAAACTAACAAAGTATGTAATCTTTGAGCAAAGTTCTTTTAATCTTATGCAAGCTATACATTGCATTTCTCTCATTGTAAGGATGCCTAAAAGGAGAGCTTGTGAGTTTCCTAAAAGCTGATGGTTCAGAAGATGCCCCCAATTCCTTATCACGAGGTTCACCTAAAGCAGTAGTTATGCAAACTAAGTGAGCAAGACTTAACGTTTCCCCAACATAGCATCAGTTCGCACTAAACCATCAATGTGTTCATTTGGTTCAAAAGGACAAACTAAGAAGTTAATGCTTACCAATCATCATCTTTGCATGAACATAGATCATAAAGCGACGAGCCTCCTGGGCTCTCAGATAATCTGAATCTGCCTCTGGTTTTTCTGTTGGTTCATATTCTCCCTGCCTCTTTGCTTCACGATTGCCAAGGCAGAAGAATGACAAGTAGTTCCGAGGATCATCCTCAATACCCTTTGCTCTAAGTGCCTGAACAACATCTGTATACATCATGTCCATTGTCCTCTTCTGCCAATCCAATATAGCTTGAACTGATCCACTCTCTGGAATTCCCTCTGGCCACATTGGGATCACAACATAAACAGTGAACCTTTCCCCTGCCTCGATCTTGCTGACTATCTTAAGTGAAAGCTCCTTTGGAATTAGATTCAAGGCATTGATCTCCTCAGGCTTAATTCCATCAGCAGTCCAGCAAAAAGAGCATCCAAGGAAATACTGGTTTTCAATATAGATAAAGTTCTTTGCCCGTCGAATGGCATTGATATAGGCATCTTGAATGCTTCGGTCAATGATGTTATCCTTCCCACTGACAAGTCCAGCTCTGGCTGCATCTTCAGGTGTTTCTGGAAAACCAAATGCAGCCCCACCATCAATGGATCTAAATAACTGGACATTCCATGTCTCATGATCATCAGGGTACATAACTGGGGATGGGGGAATGATTATGCTGTCCAGCTCTCTCAGTTTAACAAGCAGATCTTTACCGCCTTGCTTTCTCCATCTCTGCTCAAAATTGAACAACACATCCCAAGCAACAGGCCCTTCAAGCCGGGAGTGAATATCATGCCAGGGTTCTCTAGGCCCACCTTTTGTGATCGAAGCATCAGTAAAATTGGGCTGATGGAAATCATCATGGTGTGCTGTATCCAGTGTCCTGAACAAGGAATGGAACGGGGTATCGTATCTCCCATCACAGAGATCAATACCCCCAACAAAACTAACAATTCTCCTCCTTTCTGAATCTCCATTAGGCAGCGCACTGTCCACCACCACAATCTTCTGGTGATGAGTGAACATTGTAGAGATCTGCAGATCCTGAATTATGCTTCCACCATCGTCAGGATTTCTGGGACACAAGACACAGTGCACGTCAGTGTTCTGGAAGTAACGTTCAGTTTCTTCATCATGGGTGGCCATCAGCCCATCCTTTTTCAATAATCCAACAGAAGTTCTGTCATCCCAAACAAGCATAAGAACCCTGACACCCTCACTTGCCTTCTTCTTAAGCAGCTCACCAAGAGTAATATCCCCACCAGGCTTTGGTCTTCTGGAATCCCTCACCAAGGTGATTTCAGTATAAACAGACCAACCAGTAATGTAGATCAAGTGTCTTGCATTTGTGATGGCATCAAAAATATCTTCCCAACATCTGTGGGGCTCATAGAAGTTGCCACCAGCAAGAGGGATTTTGGGAATAAAATTGTCCGGAATGTGAGCATCTTGGTACAAAGAGACCTTACATCCATGTCTCTGTGAGTAGAAGGTGTAAGGTACCCCAGGAAATTTTGGACTTCTAATACCCCGAGACCAATTTCGGTCTTTCGTAACATCAAAGTATTGTAGCTTCACATGGATCTTAGAGCCCCCATGAATAGGATTTTTCTCATCATCCAATATCTCGACCCACCTATCTATTTCTTCTCCACCTAAGAGTTCTTCCACGGGGAGATAAGCTCTTCCAATTAAGGTCGCTCCAATGGGATTGTCATCCTTAACAGTGAATATGACATTTGAAGCCAAATGCGCACAGTAGATATGAAAAGACTCATACCACCTGGGGTTGGTGTGTTCATTTTCAAGTATTCTGGTCCTCCCAACTCTAGCCTTCTCTACATCAATAGTGGCATAGAGTTTACTCACTCCACCCCCAATACCAACTGCCTCCTGGACATTTTCCATGAGCTACAGGAGAAGATGATTCCAATCAGATATTTGGGGAAAGAAAAAGAAATACCATAGAATGTCAAAGTACGAACCATATCTAAGAGCACAATTCATAAATCAACATCCAAAACTTGATTATAATCCTGATAATGAGCAGAAGCAATAGATCGTTCAGTATGAGAAAACAATGAAAAGAGAAAACTACTATGCAAATGCCACTAATGAGAGCAACCAAGCAAGTTTTCTGATCTCCAGCAAGACTTCAAAACAGAAGGAATAGATCAGAGCTGTTCCAGTATCAGCTAAATGGAAAAAGAACAATAAACAAACAACCATTATCGCAGCTGCTTTGCAAATGAAATTAATTTTTGCTTCTGCAACAAGCCAATGTCAGTTGTCCAAAACGCTGAGCATGCTTTAAGAGAAATAAGTCCGGGCATAAACTTTTCAAATTGCTGTCACATGAGGCCACATGAACAAAGCAAAGTGAAATGGTACCCATTCTAGCAAACGGTAAAGAAAGCAAACAATAGCACAAAAACAAATTTCTTCCCAGAACAGAAACAATTAAACAGGTGAAAAAAGAAAAAAAAAAAAAAAAACACTGCCATAAACAATTTAATTAGTTATCCCAATTTTTTTTTTTTTTTAAAAAGAAAGAAAATAGCAAACATTGAAGAAAAGGTTAAAAAGAGAAAAGATCCATAACCATAAGTGTGTATAATTACCAATTTCAAAAAGATAAAAAAAAGAGATGTCATGTACCCAGAAAAGGGGGACAGGCATAAAAATATAACAAAGTGGATATAAAGCATCTTCATAACCCAACCAACTTATTCTCTCAAGTACAGATGATCAACAGTATTACTTCATCAAGATCCATAAAAAAAAGAAAGATAGAAAGAAACAAAAAGAGTTTAAAGAAAAAAGTTTATACCTTGCGAAAGAAGTTGGACCCATCCCCACCAGGAAGCTTATCCACTTCATAGATCGTGGCATGTAGAGTCCCGTGCAGCAAAATCTGTGCCATTCTTCACCTGTAATAACCCCAACAACACATAAACATATATACACAATCTATATATGTATTTATATAGAAGATCAAAGATCAAATATATATATATATATATATATTGGTAAAATGTTCATCAATGGATCAAAGATCATTTCTTTTCCTGTCGTACAAAACTTTAAAATGATCAAATGATTTCTTACAAAATAAATAAATATATAAATAATAGACAGAAAGAAACTATGAAAACAACATTAGAAAAATACTACGGTGCTACTTAGTGAACTAGACCAGTTATTACAAAGATAGAACCTTTTCAATTCCAATCCCAAAAAAGAGAACCAACTTAGAAAATATCGCAATAATGGGTCTAATTATCCAAGTTTGTTATCACTAAAAAACACAAAAACAAAAAGAAAAAAGATATAGAGAGAGAGAGAGATGAACATCACCTTTGCAGAGAGTGAAAATAGAGAACGAAGAAGTCAAATGAAGCTTTTGATCTGTGACGTGTTCAAGACTCTTGATTCAAAATATAACATCATAACATGACAGAAAATTCAAGGAAAGAATGTGAACAGACATACAGATCCGAGAAAAAGGCTTATCAAAGCAAGCAAAGGAGTGGTGCGCCTCCAAAGTGGCAGTTTAAACGTGTCTTTTTTTTTTTTAATTATTAATTTAAATTAAAATTCTCTTATTATAATTTATTTTAATAATAATATGTTTACATAGTTAAATATAATAATAAAATTTTATATTAATTAATATTATAATTAAATATAAAAATTTTATTTAATTTAATAATATTTAAATAATTAATTAAAAAATTAAATATAAACATGATAAACACTTTATTTTTTTTTTTTTTTTACCCAAAAAGCAAAGGAGTAAAGCGAAAGTGACTCCTCTCTGTTAGGTGTTATTATCCTTTTTTTTTTTTCTTTTTTTTCTTTTTTTCTTTTTTTATCTTAATTTGACCTTCCCTTGATTTTTTTTTTTTTGTGTTTATTGTAGATTACATCCATTGATTTATAGCCATTATAGTCCCAATAGAAAATTATTAGTGTTTTAAAACAATAGAGTCCAAATTTTACTCATGAAAAAAAAAGATAGTTGTATATTTTTATTTTTTAACTTATTAAAAATAATTTAAAAGAATATAAATTTATAAATATAGTGAAAATTTATAAAAATTTATTTAAGAGTTACTCTTCTAAATAACTTATATCACATAAAAATTATATATCCCTTTTAGAAAAGAGGGAAGTTCAATGTGTATGTATTTCTTTAAAGGCATCCAAAGAAAATGTTATGAATGCTTAGATCTTGTATATGATAAGAAATTATTATTTGTTATTTTATTTTTCTATATATGGTATTTTTTTTTTCAATATATATTAGTTATAAAAAAAATAAAATATCTTTATTTCGTATAAAATATAATTTAGTTTATAAGATTTTTCCATATTAAGTAATAATATCTCCCATATAGTTGGTAATAATATGATAATCTTCATATTTTGGATTTTTTTGCAAATAATTTCTTTCTTAAATCAAGTTACATCTCATGCCAGCACCTTCTCTCAAGTTAAGAAATTGATATTTGTTATTTTATTTTTCTACACATAATGTGTTTTTTTTTTATATTAGTTATAGAAAAAGAAAATATCTCTACCAACATAATATAGAATACAAGTCAATTTATAAGATTTTTTCTTATTAACTAGTAAGATTTTCATATAGTTAGCATTAGTATAATTATCCTCATAATTTGGATTTCTTGTCAATAATTTCTTTGCTAACTAAGTTATAGCTCATGTTAACACTTTTCCTCAAGTTAGTGCATATATATCACTTAAGCCCAACTTGTTAAGTGAGCTAGAGATTGCCTTGCATGTGTCTGTCTTTGTGGGAATATTTGCAAGTTGATTCTCTGACCTTATTAAAGGAAGTTGTATAACCTTTACCTCAAACTTGTCTTTAATGAAATGTTGATCAACCTCTACATGCTTCGTTTAGTCATGTCAAAGTAGATTTTAAGTAATTTCAATAGGAAACTTATTAATACAAAATAAGTTCATAGTTGATTTTGACATGAATCCAATTTATTCAAGCAACATCTTGAGACAAAGTAATTCATAGATATCTTTTACTATACTTTGATATTCAACCTTTGCACTAAACAAAACAACTTCCTTTTGCTTTTTATTCCTTTATATGACCAAATTTCTACCAACAAAAGTTAGATAGGCTGACGTGAATTTTCTATCAATAAATATTTATAGCCCATTATGCATTTGTATACCCTTCAATATACAAATAATTATAATTTTTAAATATTAATTCTTTTCCTAAAGAGGACTTCAAATACATCAGGATTCTAAATATTGCATTCATATGACCTTCACTTGGATTATGTATAAAATTAACTTATCACACTTACAAAATATGCATCATTTAGTCTTATATAAGATAGATAAATTAACTTCCCCATTAGTCTTTGGTACCTCTCCTTGTCTGTTGGCTTTTAATACACACTTTCTTTTAGCCCATGATTCTATATGATAGGTACATCCATTAGCTTGCATTTAAACATCTTGTTTCATCTAATAATTCAAGCACATATTTTCTCTAAGGTAGAAATATATCCTAGTTCAACCAAGTAACATCAATGTTAAAAAAGTATTTTAATCTATTAAGATTTTTTATATCAAATTTTGTTGTAAAATACCTTCTTAAATTAGTAATCTCTAATTTGTCATCTCTTGTAATTATCATATCACTCACATAAATAATAAAAACTATTACCAATTCTGTTATACGCTTTAGAAATAAGGTATAATTGACATTACTTTGTTTGAAACCATAATTTTTCATTGTATAACTAAATCTTCCAAGTCATACTCTTAGGGATTGTTTTAATTCATATAACATCTTTTTCAATTTACATGTTATCTTATCCTTATGGAGACACCAAAATTAGGTAGAATTTTCATGTACACCTCCTTGACTAAATTCCTATACAAAAAGGCATTTTTTTACGTCAAACTGGTGTAGCGGCTAATCCGGGTTGGTAGTAAGAGATAGTAGGACTCTGATAATGTTTAACTTTGTTACTTGAAAGAATGTCTTTTGATAGTCTATACCATATATCTAAGTGAATATTTTTACAATCAATTTTACTTTATATCTTTTAATTGATCATTTACTTTATATTTAATTAAAAACATCCATTTACACTCAACTAGTCTCTTCCTTTTAAGTAGTACCACCAAGTTTTAAGTAGAATTCTTTTGTAATGCTTTCATCTCATCATAAATTTTTTGTATCCATCTTAGGTCTTCCAATGCTTATTGTATAGTTTCAGGCAATCACCTACTAAATAACTTACTCATAGATGTCTTGAGAAAAGGAGATTACTGTTGAGTATAGCATGATTGGTAATAAAATACTTAACTTTCTTATTTTCAACATATAATGAGTATTGCTATGGTTGCACTCCTTAATTCTTTCTATCAGATAATTTATAATTATACATAATATTAAATTTATTAACAAGAAAGTTCATAGATGGTATCTTGATGACATTCTTTAGAAACTCATCATGTACTAAACAATGAGAGAAGGACGGTGTAGATTCAAGAGAAATTATTTTTTGTTCAATGGCCCTTTTTTCTTGAAGTTCTGACCTAATAACCCCATAATCCTCTTTGGGTGTAGTTGGAACGATATTTTCCTGTGCAGAAAAAGTACTTTCATGTGGTGAATAATGTTAATTTGCCAAAGTTTAGGGTGTACAAACAAAAATTGGAGTTTTGGCCAAAATAAAATAAAAAGAAGATTTATCGGCTCACGTGGCAAGCAGGTAGAGAGCACAGATCCCATAGTTTTTGCCCCATTTCTACTGGACCTTAAAATATTGGGGATTCAGAGAGACTCTTTTACTGGACGGAAAGACGACAATTCTTTACACTGAAAAGCGTACTCGTAACGCCGGGAAAGCAAAGAACATGTATTGATGTAATTGGCAAAAAATTATTTTATTTTTATGTGGTCCAATCCCTTTTAATAGAATGCAATTTGATCCGTAAAAACGCATCCACTCAATCAAAACTCTTGCTTTGGAGTTTCTTTTGGAAGCAACTTCTTCATAGTCGATAATCATTGGAATTGAGAAGATTGCCTTGTTAAATATCATCGTCCTTTTTTCTTTTCTTTTTTTTTTTTTTTGGGATTTTTGGGATTTTTAATTCCATAATGAAAATGAAGTTGGATGGATTCATCCAAAAGATTGTGGGCCACATGCGAGTAAATTCACTTGGGCATATCAATAAATGGACAATGGACGAAGGTTCATGCACACGGCCAACAAAGCTTACTTTCTTCTCCTCTAAACCAACTATTTAATTTGATTAATATAATAGCCTACACCTCCTACAAATATAAAAACATGTTTAGAAGTAAAAATTTATTTTATTTACATAATCAATTAAACGGTTAATATATTTATATATAAAATTATAATTTTTAATTTTTTATAAATACTTTGTAATCTTTTGACACCCAAGTAAAAAAAATAGAATCCACTAAATCGAATGGCTTTCTAGACTTCATCAATAAAAGGATGTTTCCCCCCTTCTACAATGCAAAACCCTTGTCACGTCTCTTTCTTTTTATTATATATTTATAATTTTTATTATATTATCGGACAAAGGGAATTATGGGTTGATTGATTGGCGGCACCCATAGCGGCAACACGTGTACCAGCCTTTATTTCGGACGGCTGCCCAGAAACTGATTGGCTGACACGTAGTAGGGTTCGATGAAGATCCAGCGGTAGGGACGGGATAACGATGGCCCATCTCATAAATCAGAGTTGAAGGACGACACTGACCCAATAGCCAGATGCCATTGCCCATCAAACTTTAAGTTAAAAATATATCAACCTTATGCCCCCGCTTGTTTTGGTAAATGTTGGGTTTCTTAAAATTTGAATGTTGGCTTTTATTTCTTTTAATTGTGGATTACTTTGATAAAGAAGAATGATTGGTCACCATCCAAAAAGAATACCCACATGTCTCCTCAAAAGCCTTTAACCGTGATGGATCCTCCGAGCAATTCGATTTATAAGTTCGATAATTGGGTGTGAATATTTATGAATATTGTTATATTTTGTGGACTTGATGTAAGAAATTAGCCAAATGAAACTACTTCCAACTGTACCTTGAATGCTTTAAAAATTAGGAAATTAATTGGTAAGACTCGCTTAAAGGCAATAAACATAGTATATAAATAGCTTTTAGTATCATATAGTAAAATTATAGAGAAAGACAATAAATTTTTATGTGAAATTTATGTTTTAATAAATGCTATTTATGCTATATTTAATATTATCTCATATAATATAAATTACATTGTAACTAAGTAGTGGGTCTTAAAATTTTTTAGGTGGACACACAATTTTGAATAGTTAATTGCAATTATCTCCGATAATTACACTTAGTTGGTGGATTAATTTCAAAACAAAAACATTGATGTAGTCCATTCAAGCTTCTTTCACTTTCATATGCTGCACAATGGGGTCATTTATATATTTATGCAGTTGAGATGGAAGGTGAAGAAGGCTCCCTTCTGAGAGGGTCCAAGCCATCAAAGAGATTAACATTATGGAAGAGTTGGAATTCTAACTGTGGGTTGTGTCAGGACCTACTGGCCATAAACCTTACTGTCTTCGCAAGTGAAATACACCCCCATCTGGCTATATTAGCCAAGCTCACGTCAAGATAAATTACCATTTGGGTCTGGCTCATTCACTTCAATTGGGACCCGATTCTGTTTATGCTGGGGACATTGGTAGACATGGCTTTTTGGTTCATTGATGGGGGCCAAATTCAATTGGGGTTAGACCCCGTCTGACAGTCTGGGGTTAGGCCCAGTTGAGCCTAGTCCATGGGGGTCTAAATGCCCTTGATTTTAGGGGCAGTAGGGCCAGGTTTTGATGAGCATTTTTTGCCTTAAAATTTTAGTTCTCACAGAACAAAACCGAAGAAACATAGACATCCAGTGCATAATCCAAACATGAAGACAAAAACAAAAACGACAATACGCAGACAAGGACCCAAGTTACATATATATTGTATAATTCATGACTTGGTGCACTTCTTAATAAACATAAAAAAAAAAAAAAAAAGAAACTAAATGGGGCAGGGTGGTGAGCAGCATTCTCCATGTCACTAAGTGCAAAGGTAATGCCTATTAAAAATTGAACAATTGTCAACAATAATTCGTTTACACATTTTAACATATTTGAACTTCTTTGATAATCCCACATCCTTCATTGTTGAGTTCTTTGCCACTGATGTTGTGGCATCCACAGAGATAGAATCAATCTGGCACACATCATCAGATAATTTTAAAAACAGAAGAAAGCAAACAGTTAGCCCATGAGAAAACTTTGATAAAGAAAGAACAAATAAAAACCCTCCCAAGCAGCAGAGACACAAAGACTATATACTAAATTAATCTTTAAATTGGATGACAAATGTGATATTTGCTTTTTGAAATAAAAAAAAAATGCCAAAACTAAGAACTTAAAACCTTCTTATGCAAAGAAGAAAAAAAAAAAGAACTAAAATTGACACATTATTATATAAAGGTTACAATTTTGAGTGGTAAAAATAATATTTTCATTATAATATAGATAGTAAAACTTTATAAATAGAGGATTGTAATGTATGTTAGATGATTTTTTTTTTTTTTTCTTGTTACAAGAGATAAGGAAAGGATAATAGAGTTACAATGACTCAAATATAGAATTAAAAGATTTCAACAAGAGTGTTTTAAATAATTATGTTAGAAGTATGACATATATATATATATATATATATATATATATATATATATATAATGTCCTGAGTGTGTAAGAGTGGGGAGATGATTGCTAAATGAGGTTTTGGGTTTGGTCTTTGTAAGGTATGGAACATTGTTCCAAGGTTTATTTGTTAGAGATCTCCATTGGATGTAATGAGTTTTGGATTATGAGTTCATGAGTGATATTGATCTTTGAAAGGTTTCATTCATTAGTGGTTGATTGATATTGGGTTGATTTATAAGTGGTTTCATTAAATTTTGTGTAATATTTATTTATGTTTCTATATTATTGTTATGTAATGCTTTTGCCAATTTCCTAACAATTAAATAAAGCAATGGAGAAAGTATTCCATAAAGTCAACGACTGGATATGGTCCAATATAACCCATTAGTGATGAAAATAAATAGGGGAGGCCATTGTCCCTCCCAAAATTCAAAATTTTAACACCAACTTTAGGTCAAAATTTCCTAAAATTGTAAAATCCCCCCATGTTTCTTTTCTAATTACTTGGCTTCATTGATTATATTTTAGCATTAATTTAGATCCTTATTACACCTCTGAATCTTAGAAGTTACAAAAATTTTGATCCTATGTTTAAGTCAATTAATTAATGTAATATTGGAATTCCCATAATTTATCTTACTATGACCTTGGCATATTGTTTTTTTTTTTTTTATTAGTGTTCATTTAGATGATTCTAGCTACATTGTAACCTAATTAGAACTTCACCTTCTGTCCTTGTAGATTGGGACCTTTTTTTTCTTTTTTTATTTGTTGGGAATGTCTAAAATGTTCTCTTTTTAATAATGGTCTGCAATGGCTCTTGCCATCGCAATGATATGGGTACGTAAATTTCACAACTGCATATGGACTACAGTTATGGCCCATTAACTGCATGCATGTGCTCGTATTGTAATTTGTAGCCCCATGCTAAGTACTGACATTGCAATTTAAAACCTTGACCATGGAAATTGCTCCTCGCCAGAATGTACGGGAATCATTGGTTGAACTTGATGTTGTGGTCAATTTAATTGGTAATTTTCAAGTTTGAAAAATTAATTTTAGTTCAAATAAAAAATAGATAATTGAAAGTCAAACCTAACCCTAAATTCATTCGAACCATAAAAAAAAAAAAAAAAAAAAAAAGACTTTTCTGCCAAGATGCTAATATCGTCAGCAGTCGGGATAACTCTACCAAGTCTGCCAAGACTTTTCTGCACACCCCACAATTTGGTTTATAGAGACCTAAGGTCTTTAACAACTTGTTCTACTAAAGAATTTCTACGCCTGCTTTACAAATACAAAAGCCTGCCCTTAATTCTTCTTGTGCATGAAACACACTCATGTTCTCTTTACCTTGAAACATACATTTTAGTGGAAAAGGTTACTGGGAAAATATTAGTACACGTGCTCTGGAATGGTGTTAATAATGGCATTTATCTACTGACAAAGTGGTCTCCAATGGTGATCCATTTGTAAGGATAAATCAATTCTACAAACTACCAATGGACCCCAGAGATGCTCTGATTGTAATGGCATTTATCTACTGACAACTGACCAAAGTGCTCTCTGGCTAGCTCACTCACTCACACCCACCAAAGAGACCATTTGTGTCAAAATTTTCCTATCAACTGGACATGTATGCCAGACCACTTCTTCTGCAATTTTAATCCTTGCACTGCAGCATTTTAATGAACTAGCGAACTTGAACCTCTCTCTCTATCAGAAGAAAGGACTTAAAGGTCAGTCCCAATCGTCATGGTACAATCGAAGAAGTTCAGAGGTGTCAGGCAACGGCACTGGGGCTCCTGGGTTGCTGAGATCCGTCACCCATTGCTGTACTCTCCTCAGTTTACTTTACAGCTTTGTTTGTTTATATATATCTTGGCTCGGCTCTAAAGTTTCAAACTTTTGCGCACACACACACACACACACACACAGTGCAGTCCTATCATTTAGTTTTCAATCTTTTTTCTTAATTAATGTCACATTTTAGACTTGAATCTTAATGTTTTTTTAAGCTTCTAGTCCTCCACTTTCGTGCTCTATGCATGGTTTGCATTTTACAATGAACAATATTGACTTTCTTTTTTCCGGTCTTCTTTCTCATTTACTGATGCTGAGAACAATTAATCATAATTGGATTGGCTACGCTGCTAAAATGGCTGCTCATAATTGGAATGTTGCTTGCAACCTGCAATTTAAGTCTTCGGCTATATGATGCAAACATTAACATGGTTATTTTTCTTGTAGGAAAAGAAGGGTGTGGCTTGGAACATTTGAGACAGCCGAAAAGGCAGCAAGAGCCTACGATGAGGCAGCGATTCTGATGAAGGGTTGCACTGCGAAAACAAACTTTCCCGTGACCACAAACCAAGCAGGCAATGAAAGTGGCATTTCCAGTTCATCATCTTCTTCGAGCACCACAATTTCTTCAATCCTCAGCGCAAAACTACGCAAATGCTGTAAAACTCTGTCTCCTTCTCTAACTTGCCTGAGGCTTGACACTGAGAGTCGTCACATTGGAGTCTGGCAAAAGCCTGCAGGGCTGCATTCGGATCCAAATTGGGTCATGACTGTTGAGCTTGGAAAGAAGGATGAAAAACTCCAAGATCATGAGCCTAAAGCACCCACCATCTCATCAGAGACGACTGAAATGGAAGGCCAAGAAGATGGTGATGGGTTGCTGGAAGAGAAGAGATTGGCATTGCAGATGATTGAGGAACTTCTCAATCGAAATTGACTTCTACCAAAGTCTTCTTCTTCATCTTCACATGGGCTCAACAAAGGACAATACTTGGACTTTCGGGTTATTCCATGCTTGTGAAGTTGTTGTTTCTGCTGCATTTTGTTTGTTGATTTGGTCCAAGATAGAGTTATGCATCTACAACATTTGATCGAGACCCTTACACTTGTGGATCTCTCATTTGTTGATGGAGGCCATACATATACAAGAGGGATAATGATAGTTGCTGCATATGCTATATCGAGAACCTAATATTTGTGTATTTATGGAAGATGCTTGTTTATTGTAGAAATACTGTATACTAGTACCAGGTGGTCTACACGTATCATGCTTCTCTGTGAGAAAGATGAAATAAATAAAGTGGGTGTGTAGCTTTTATCTTCTCCCATACTGGAAGTGGGGGACTGCCAGCCAAATTGGGTGGTTGATTTGTCATCAATTCATTTCGTTTACAATTGGCAAGGCTGACTTGAATTTAGAATTCGTGTAGTGAAGTTGTTGCCAATGCACTGTTGGAAACAAGACAGTGGAGTGGCTTCGGCTTTCATGTTGCTCCAGCTTCAGCCTTCATGTTGCTCCAGCTTCAGCTTTCATATTGCTCCTTCAACAGCCCCATCTAGCTCTTGGATAAAATCTCTCATTAATAATTATATATTTATAATTTTATTTTTAATAATATAAATAACTAATTATAATAATGCAATACAATTCTTTTTATGAGATTGTAATAATTTCGTGTTAGAAAAAATTCATTTATATAACATTTATGCAATATTAAAATTTTGATGAAATGCAAGTTAAGTCTCCTCCACTTGGAAATTTCAAAGAGGGCTCCCTGTTGTGTAGTTTATGTGTCATTGGTCGTTTCAGTAAGTCTGCTTTTAATCAATTTGATCTATTAGCAGCAGTTTCTAATAGACAAACATGATTTTTTTTATTTTTTTTTTAACATGGTACACAAAAGAAAGTACAATTATGTGGTAAAAACAATTCAAAAGTTAAAAATTTAAATTTTTATTTTCAAAATTTTAAATTTTAATTCTAAAAAAAGAGTATAACATTGGTCTTCTGTATTATCATTTTATTCTTAAAATATTGTACACAAGGGCTAAAAAAAAACAAGAAGAATAATTTTTTTTTTCTTTAAAGAAAGACTATATAAAATAGTTTTATATCACGTGTGTATATATATATATATATATATATATATATTATTTTATGCTATATGAATGTCATTTTATACAGCATGTCGTGACTGAAAAAATGTTTTGATTAAAAAAAACAGAGAATCTACAAGGGCATAATGGTAAAACCGTTGCAATGGAAACATTCCAAGAGCGAAAAACCAGAAGTTTATTTAAGAAAAGAAAAGAAAAGAAAAAAAAAAAAAACAGACAAACATACTAGGAGAAAGCAAAGAAACGAAGGAGACCCAAAAACAATGATTCTCGCAGTTCTATTTGTAAATGTGGAAGGAAACATCTTGATTGAACGGTAAGCTTTAATCACCACCCTTCGTTTTGCATGATCAAGGGCCCTGCCTTTGTTGATCATCCCCCTTTTAATCAGATCAGTGCAAAGCCCATGTCTTTGAATTACTATGTGTACCTTTCTTTTTGTTGGATCTTGTTTTGCTGTTCTTTTCGTTAATTCTTGTGTTTTCTGAACTGGGTTTTATTTGTTCTGAACACCCTTTTTGGATTAGATGTTAATTCAGGCTTCTTGCTCACCTGTAATTGAGGTTAGAAGGGTTGGGATTCAGGTCAGATTAGGCAGTTTAGTGAATGAGAATTCTGTGATTTTTTTTTTTTTTTGGGTGTGGTAGGAAATTAAAGGGTCTAATTTCCATACAAAAATTAATTATAAGTATAAAATAACTCAATACAGTCCAGGATTGTGGGCTGAATCACCAGCATTCATAGCACCACGATCAAAGGCATGGTTGGTGTAAAATCACTTTGGATGCCACCTGTCTTTCACTGATCAAGTACCTTTGGGATGTGAGAAATCAAAGAATTTTGTTTTCTGTTTTATGTGTTTAAGAGTCTCTCTCTTTTATTTTCTGAGTTGACTCAAAATAAAACACAAAGAGAGTGATTATATAGGGGTTACCTTTTGTAACCGCTGCCATCACGGTGTAATCATTTGTACTTCTGTTATTGGATCTTACTTTGTTTTTACTTCTTTAAATTTTTCTTCTTTTTTTTTCAGTAGGGTATTGTTTGTTTGCAACACCCTTTTTGGATTAGCTGTTAATTTGGGGATCTTGCTGGCATGCAATTGTGATTAAAATGGTTGGGATCATGCTCAAATTGGCCAGTTCTTTTTTTTTTTTTTTTCTTCTAATGAGAATGCTATGCTATCTGCACTTAGCGTTTGATGACAATGCTTATCTTGCTAAGGGTATGCTAGGATTATGATGTAGAACTCATTACCAATATGGAGAGCTGTACATGTTCACTTTTAGTGGTCTTCCTAGTGGAATAGCTGCCTTAAGATAGTGGAAGTCATATTATAATTGAAGTCTACTAGATTTAGCTAAGTAGAGCTATCCAGCAGCTCTTTTATTCAAAGCGGTTTAACTGATTTTCCATTGAATTATAATTTGTAGATTTGTGTTATCAAATTCTTCCTTGTTGCATCACTTGTGTATATGTATGATCTACTTTCTCGAAATCTTGACTTCACATAATTGCATCTAAATAGAGTTACAAGAAGGCCTTTCTCCAAGTATGCATTTGTAGCAATTATGTTGCTTTGGTGAAGCATTCTACTGACCTTAAGGGATCCAGGATATCTTAAGATGGAATTTTCTATACAGGCATAATAAAAAATATATCAGGCCATCACCTGATGAATATGCTGTGCCAACTTGAATTTTTCAAGTGAAAATGCGTCAAACTATATCAAGAATAATACTTAAAGCATATCAAAGTTTTCAGTTAAGTGGGGAAATGGCGAGTGAAGGATAAAACATGAAACTTTCAGTAGTTCTAGAGGCATAGCCATGTTAAGGTGAGTAGGGGAGAGTGCCCCCATTGAAAATAATTTGGTGCATATTAGTTATAGTGGACTTAGTATTACTATAACTGGAAAAGGAAAAAAAAAAAAAGAAATTGTGTGAAATGATTTTTGTAACTTTGTTGCTTTTTAAAAAACTTAATAAATCTTCCCCAATACAAATCAACAAACAAATTTAAGTCAAATAAAAAAAAAAAGAGAAATTTCAAGAGTCATTGTCTGAACATTTTGGTTGTCTTACTTTTAAAAGAAGCTTTCATCTTATTAGTTCCGACAACCACTGTGGAAAGAACTTTCTCCCAATAAATATTATAAAAAAAATGATTGCACAATCACATGGGAGATAAATGGTCTAGTTACTTATATAAAATAAATGTATTTGATGATATTGACAATATATGCAAAAATTTCAAAATACAAAAACTTGGAGGGGGAAATTGTTTGAATGTAATAAACATTGTTTTATTTTAATTTTTACATATTTTATATTGATTTTTTAAAATCTTTTCGTATGTGCATAAAAATGTTGCCCTCACTGGTAAAAAAATTCTGGCTACACCACTGATTAGTCGATAGCTTATTAGTGTTATCTTTTTGTTATCAACAATGATACTGTCTTTTCTTTATTTTTGAAAGGCAGAGCATTGTATATCACATTATGAAGGGAGCTATTACTTTATCCTCTCCTTCTAGAGTATTAATGGTCATGTTATATTTTAATGTTATTGCAGGTTCAGTGGAGTTCCAGCTGAGGAACGGCTGCACTGGAGATCGTTCTTAGTTAAGCTTGGGGCTGATAACCTAAAAGGTGTGAAAAATGAAGAACTGCTTGTTGCTTCTCACAAGTATGTGTACTCATTCACTTGAATGCCAGCTTCTCCTATTTAAGATTTTCTGTTAATTAATATGTAGAAAGCTCATTTTATTTTTTGGGCATTTTATGTATCAATAGGTGACCTAGAAAACTTGGCTATTTGGCCAAAGTCCTGCAAATTGCATTTTAAAAACTAATTTTCTGTAGTACTTTCCTTAATTTGTTGACCATTTGTTGTTATAAATTGATGAGGGACTGTGGGTAATGGGACTGCCTTCTGCATTTATAATTGTATACCATGAGAGCGATGGCATGGACGATGTTCTTTGAACTCATTGTTATTATGAATTGGGACTTGAGGATTGGTTAACCTTAACTAACAATAACATAGTTTATGTCTTGGGGGAACTGCAGCTTTTGTATTGCAATTGGAAAGAACTTTTCCCTCATTTAATTAAGTTTATAGGTTATTTTATGTTGGTGTTCAATCTCAATTATGTAGCATAGCTCTTGGAGCATCCAAGGATGCAGAAATCTGATCACGGGAGATTGACATTGTTAAGGGCTGTGCGATAAGATTGAATGTGCATTTTTTCTAGAATCATCAAAGAAAAATCAAATTGAACTGCTAAATGATCTTTTATTTGTGAGGCCACAGTTTTCCTCGATGCTTCACCATGCGGCGGTACCATCTTCATCATATGGCAGTCTTGTTTACTGGCTTACGGCCATTTATGGTTCAAATTTTAACATGTCTTCTATCATGAACTCTTCCTGTAAATTTTTTTGATTGTATAGGACAGATATATCTAGATTAAGGAATTCATATCACTGTATATATATGTTATGTATGTAAGTATATGTATATGTATATGTATTTGTCATTTTACTCCTTTCCTTTAAAACATCGTTGTTTTGTCTCTTAACAGGTCGGTTTATATTGTTTACACGATGCTTGGAGATGTGAGTGTTTTTGTTGTCGGCAAGGATGAATATGATGAGCTTGCATGTGAGTATATATCAATTTCTTTAGATTTGCAATTAATAATTATGCAATGTTGAATGCCATATGAAATCAGTTTGAAGGATTTGCTAATAAACTTTCAGTCCTATTCCTCTCTTAATCTCCAATGTTCAATCTTCCCATATGCTATGGAGATTGGTTCCAGCTCTTTCACTAAATGTCCATTGATATGGGGCTGCTGCCTTCTCATTATGATGGCTCATATTATATGAGACAACTGATATTTCTCAGCAGGCCCTCTATCTTGAAAATGAGATTTGGTGTAATTCTCTCTCTCTCTCTCTCTCTCTCTCTCTGAGACTGCAAAATGCAAGGAGAGCTTGTTGTGGTGCTGAAATCAATTTATTGACTGGCTTTTTTTTCTTCTGTTTCTGTAATTTTTTATTACATCTTCCAAATGACTTTTTCTTCTTTTTTCTTTTTATTTGTTATTATTTTTTTTTTTTTTTTTATTTCAGTGGCAGAAGTTATCTTTGCTATAACATCAGCCGTGAAAGATGTGTGTGGGAAGCCTCCAACTGAGAGGCTTTTCCTGGACAAGTATGGAAGGATATGCCTATGCCTGGATGAAATTGTCTGGAAGGTAAGATCATTTATTAATCATAATGAAGTAGAATCTAAAATTGTGTTAGGTATTCCAGGCGGTTCATTTGTTAAAATCACTTTGGGGTTGATTGAATACAAAGTCACCAAGCCTCCATCATGTGCAATGAGTTTCCAAACAAACATAGCAAAATATGTCCCTTGTTCTACTTGGTTGTGAAAACATGGGGTCGGATAGAAAAAACTTGTTTTGTTGATAAGTTCATAACTTCTTGCCTCATTCCAACTGAAAAACAGAGTGAGATTTGCCATATTTGTTGATGATATCCTGCGTCGTGCTCTATATGAGCTAAATTTGCCTGGATAGAAATGAGCTGCACCACACGGGCCATTTTTTGAAGTAGTCGCTGTTTTGTTAACCAATCCTTGCATAACCCTCTAATTTCCATATTTTTGTTGTTTTCACCTATTGGCATATTAGTTTTTTTTTTTTTTTCTCTCCATGTTTAAATGCTACTCTAAGATCTTTTTTCTGTTTATACGTGAAGGGATTGCTGGAGAATACGGATAAAGATAGAATAAGAAGATTAGTAAGATTAAAACCTCCAACAGAGGTTTGAGCCCAAACCCCCCCTGCATTACCCTGCAACTAGAGATTGTGGAGAGCCTGAATGACTTTTTCGACTGCCCTTGAATGAAATCTGGATTCGTGATGTATTTCTTCTGCGCGTGCTTATGGCTCTTTTATCATTTGTTTTCGTTTCCGGTTTGTAGACATGCAATGTAGAGGGATACTCGAAATTGGCATCTTTGCTTCTAGTTTCTAGAGAGGTGAATTCCCTCACATTGTTCCAATTGTTGGTTGGCCTGCCTTGTTGGAAGATATTAATCATCAAGAGTAACGTCCTTACTTTGGAATGTCCTTGTCTGGATCATTCTCCAGTCATAAGATCACAGGATGATCAAACTTCTGTTGGTTTGCTAAAATCTCAGGGTTCTGCATGCAATGGTTTCTTGTCATCGAAGAGACAGTGCAGGGAAAGTTCTTGAGAGCTGCGGTTGAAAGGGAAATTTTAGTACCAAAAACTATGGAGGAGTTGTCCATTGCATCTGAAATTCAATGCCTCACACTTCTTGTCAAAATGTACAAACACATGTGGTTAGAGAAAATGAGAATTTTATGTGACAATCACAATGGATTGCACAACGAAGCCAAGCTATCATTCAAAACATTGGTTGAACTTGCTATTGTCATTGCTGTAAATAATAATAATAATATTTTAAAAAAAAAAAACATAATCAAATGCTTGTTTTTTTGATTTTCACTAAGGTACATGCTACCAAGTTCCAAACATGTATATAAATATAAAGTGAAAATTATTATCCAAATAAATAATGTTGCTGGCAGACTCTTTACTAATTGGAGAATATGGACTGAACTTTGATGTGATATGACCTGATCAGCATATAAAAAAGCTTTTTTTTTCTTCAAAAAAAAAAAAAAAAAAAAAGAAAATCTACATGTTAAGTAAAATGGTATATTTCAATCAAATCTTACACCCCATCTTAAAGTTTCAATTCCATATAACTAATTTATGTTTTTTTTTTTTTTGCAATATTAGTTTTTGTTTTCTTGTTTTTATGTCATACAACTCTAATTATTAGACTCCAGTAGTAGCTGATCATTAAGATATTATTTTCATTTTCACTCCCTTAACCATCATCCCTCTACTGCATATGTTTCTTTGCCATTTTTTTTTTTTCCCAATTTATGCATAATTTTTAGAGTTTTAGTAAAACTACGTCGTATTGCCTTATTTTTCTCCAATCTTACCGACCTAAATTAAGTCTCGGACGAGAGCTGCTCTCAATTGACTGGTAAATTGCTTTAAAAAAAAAAAAAAAAATTCTTAAGAGCCTTTAAAATTTCTTTTTTTTTTTTTTTTTTTTTTTCTAAGAAGCATATTAATTTTCAGTTTACAAAATTTAATTGACGGATGGTTACAATTTTATTTTATTTTATTTTATTTTATTTTTTTTATAGTAAGTTAGTTGAGCGAAGATGATGCAGAGAAGTGGAAAGGCGTCAAGGTATGCTCTTGGTTGTGCATGTGGTTATGGATTCTGGGGTAGGATTAGGGTTTTGATTTGTCTAAATTATTCGAATTCCAGCCATAAAGCCCAATCGGATCAGGTAGGATTGAGAGATAAGTGCTGCAGAAATGTAGATGATGCTCTCGATTTGTTTAATGAGATGGTTGAAAGGCGTCCATTGCCTTGCGTTGTTGAATTCACACAACTTTTTGCTGTAATTGTTGGAATGAAACAGTATGCCAGGGTGGTGTCTCTGTATAGACGACTGGATTGCTTGGGGATTGCACATGATAGTTACAGTCTAGGAATGATGATCAACTGTTACTGCCATTTGAATCAGGTGGAACTGGGTTTTTCCCTTTTTGGGAAATTGTTGAAACTTGGGTTTACTCCCAAGCCCGCCATATTTAATTGTCTTATCAATGGATTGATTATAGGGGGAGAAATCAACACAGCAGTGAGGTTGTTTGATGATATGGTGACCAATGGCTATCAACATGATAGAGTTACTTACACTACCATTTTGAAGGGCTTGTGTAAATTTGGTAAAAATGGACTTGCTCTTCGGTTGCTCAAGGTTATGGAAGAAATGGGTTGCAAGCCAGATGTGGTGGCATTTAGCACTGTCATCGATAGTCTTTGCAAGGATAGGCTACTGAATCAGGCTTTGAACCTCTTCTCCGAAATGTTGGATAAAGGCATTTCACCGAATGTTTTCACGTACAACTCCTTGATCCATGGTGTTTGTAATTTAGGCCGATGGAAGGAAGCTACGAGGTTGCTTGATGAAATGGTTGCTACAAATATCGTGCCAGATGTAGTAACCTATACTATTTTGATTGGTGCAATATGCAAAGAAGGGAAGGTTTTAGAGTCTGTATGTGTGTTTGAAAGGATGATTGGTAATGGTGTTGAGCCCAATGTGTATTCTTATAATACCTTGATGGATGGATATTGCTTGAGAAATCAAATTGATGAGGCTAGAAGTGTGTTAAGCAACATGGTTGCTAGGGGTTGTAGGCCTGATGCTTTTAGTTATAACATCCTAATGAATGGTTATTGCAAGTGTGGACGAATAGATGACGCACATAGACTCCTTGCTGAAATGTGTCGGAAAGGATTGAATCCTGATGTTGTCACCTACTCCACTCTTATGAGAGGTTTGTGCAAAATAGGGAGATTTCGGGATGCAAAAGAGTTGTTCAAGGAGATGTCCTCAAAGGGCTGTGTTCCAAATTTAGTCACTTTCTCAACTTTGATTGATGGCTTAGGTAAGCACGGTCATATTGAGGAGGCAATGAAACTATTCCAAGTGATGCTAGACGAAGGGTTAGATCCTACTATTGCTGTTTACAGTAGCCTTATTGATGGTATGTCCAATGCTGGGATGCTTCGAGTGGCAAGAGGTCTATTTTCCAGTCTTTTTGGTGGAGAGCTGATGCCTAATGTTTGGACATATAACATTATGATTAAGAGTCATTGTAATGAAGGGCTGACAGAACATGCACTTTTTTTGTTTAGAAAAATGAAAAACTATGGTTGTTTACCTGACAATTGCTCTTATAATTTAATGATCCGTGGGTTTCTTCAAATTGGTGACTCATCTAGTGCAATACAACTTGTCAAGGAAATGGTCAGAAAAGGGTTCTCTGCAGATGCAACCACAATGGGCATGTTGGTGAATTTGGCATTTAACAATGGGATTGTACGGCAATTTTTGTTTAGCCTATGAAGTGGCATTTGGGAGGTGAAATGTTGATGTAAATATTGCGGCAATGTGTCCAAATTTTTTACAAATGAGAGTTTAATGTGCGCTTTTTTTTTTTTCTTGGTTCCAAGATTCTTATGTCTCTTTTAAGCCACTGGAAATCCCATTTTTTGTACCATAACTGCCTATCAAAATTCTTCTTACTAAGATAAGCAAATCGGAGGCAGAGTTGTAGCCTTAAAGGCCTCAACTCTCTTCCAGATGAATGCAGAAGGTAACAAAGACAGTATGTTGAGCACGGAGTGGAGAGATTATGGCATATCATTGGGGAATATTTTCAACACAAGGAAGAGCTGAGCATTTCAAGGCAAATATGGCAGCTTTGTTTCTCTCTGTAGCATTGCAGGAGTGGAGGTAAGCAGCTCTGTCAAGCATTCGTGGTCATGGCTTTGTGAAGTATCAAAATTCTATTAGTTCAATCAGCTCTCCATGTATCAATCAATTTGTTCCTGTTTACATTTTATAACTGTAAAATTAATGATGACACCATTTCACTCCATACGCATATATATTATGTGTTTTACGTTTGTACATTAAGTCAGTCATGCTTGGTGAAGAAGGTGAAGTGCTAAGGATAGAATCCTTGTTGAAGATAATGCGAATGAGTGAAGCATGAATGAGAAAACTTCGTGCAAAGCAGGTTTCATATTAGAAAATTTTCCCTGGTTTTGAGCTGAACAAGTGGAAATCAAAATTTTTTGTACCAATTTGTGGTATGTGTTCATATTCTCTGCCTTCTGGCAATGGGCATATCATGGAAAATTGGAGTTAAAAGAACAGACTATTGTGCATTGAGCCGATCTGGTTGCAGGAAAGAGGAAGCAAAAGTTCATTTCTTAAATATGCCCCATTATCTCGGTTTCTTTCTTGTTTTCTGGATGGCAAGAAGTTAGCTTTTGCCCAGACAGGTATTGCAAGAGTCCTAGAAGCTCACGAGCCAAATTAGCAGGGAAACGTATGGTTGCAAAAAATACAGAGTTCCAAGTTACAATTGCGTCCCTCCTGTGACACTAAAAAATTTTTATTGCCTGTACCTTCATATATGACAGTACTAATAGTACTAGAACCCTTCCAAGGTGGAAGGAACCAAATATTATGCCTAACCCAAACGAACATACAACAATATTAACCCAAAAAAGCCATGCCCTCCCTCAATTTTCAACCCCGGAAATCAAACTAATACTTGGATTCTCCACCAGCAGTAGTGGTGGTGGTTGTTTGCTTGTAACCAGCTGGGGCATCAACATCCTTATATTCACCATGATGAGTGTGGCCCATACCAGGGTTGTGCTTCACATTATCAGCAGCACTCTCAGCCATTTGCTTCACTCTCTCACCGGTTTACTTGCTGGGGAGGACACCCAAGGTCTTTTCCTTGCCTTCTTGGGCTTTCCGCTTAGCGGACTCGGCTGTCTCTGATGTCTTGTCCTTATCCTCTTGGGCCTTCTGGCCAGCTCTCACTTCGGCTCAGCCTTGGGCTTCGCCAGCCTTGCAGTGCTGCTGCTGCTGCTGCTCCTCATGCGATGCCTTTTCTTTTGCCTCCTAAAAGCCTTGCAGGTACAATTTCTCAGTGCAAATCCAACAAAGTGGATGGTTTCTTTCTTGGGTATCCATTGCCAATAGTTACAGGCAGATGGTTAATGCAAACACAATTGATACTTGCACGGCACGTGAGACCGACTGGGGCTTGATGTTAGCCATTGTGTCGTCGGTTTGTTGTTTTTAAGAATTACTTATGTCTATTCTCCATAATTTTAAGTGTAGTAGCTCTATTTTTATTAATATATATTTTTTAAAATTTTTTAAGAAATAAATAGAAGGATTATCTTTTTATTATTATATTTTATTTTGTTTTATGACTCTTACTAAAATTGTGTGTACTTTGCACAATAATAATGAGAATCAATTTTCGTTAAATAAAGATAACACAGCGTGCATGTAATAATTTCTCGGGCCTCATGAGTGGGTGCAAAAATGCTTTTTGATGACAAGACCAACACTTTACATTCAAAAGAAAAGGGAAAGACAAAAAGCACATGTGTGGAAATTGATGTTAAACAACAAACATGCTAAGCTGGCTTTTCAATTCTAGCTGTTCCATGGCACAAGACTGACCCTAAAAATTATATATGGATGATACAAAATCATGTTTGGTCTTTGGGTTTTCGAAATAGCCAACTAGAGAATGGGAACAAGCCAGATCCATTATGTTTCTGTCTGATTTTTCTCGAGTGTCCCCCCCCCCCCACCAACTAAAAAAAAAAAAGAACTTTTTTTGTATTTTTTTATTTTCCTTATTGATGAATTAAACTAGTTATTTGTTCACCACATCAGGGGTATTTCTCATTTTGTCAAGTGAGACATGGCATTCAAATGGAGAGAAAATAAGGTAGTAAGTCTAGAGTTAAGGTTGATAGGACCTTCGATGAGTCCTCTATTGCGGATGATTTAGCTGGGGTGTGTTTTAATTGATAATTCTTGGTGTTCTTATGTTTTTTTTTTTTTTTTTTGGATGAATTCCTCTCCTCCCACAAAAAGAAAAAAAGGTTAATGGGGTCTCAAAAGTCACAAATCATCAAATTTCATAGATGGGGCTAGCAATAATTGTTATTACACGAAACCAATTCAAACATAACAAGCAGTAAACTTAAGAAATTGAACATAACATGGTTATGGTAGACACAAACATTAGGGAGCCAAGGATCGTTGGGTGCCTCTGGACCAAGAATTTCTCCCTGATCTTGACCAAGCAATCTCTGTTGAAAAATTCTGATCCAAGTGTTCTTGCTAGCTCGTTACAACATGCCATGTGTTTGGAAGAGCTGCTAATTAGGGGATGGCAAATTTAGTGTACTTGCTGCCTATAAATCTCACCTTAAAGCTCTTTTGGTCATTGATCACTTAAAATTTTCTTTTCGCTCTTTCGAGAAACAGTAAGATAGTAAGTGACATGGCAAACCAAGGTCAGGACATGAGCTTTGCAACCGGCCAAGGCCAGGTGATGTCCTTTTCATCTCTTACACTTTTCACGTCAAAAGATTTTAACAGGAGTGTCCCAACCAGTTGTGCTAGAAGCACAAGACTGCTTTTTGAGTAAATTAATTGGGTGATTGGCTACACATGCCATGTATCATCACAGCTTTGTTTCAAAAACATAATCAAAATTACCATAAAAGGAGGGATGATTAATGTGATTTGTGTTCATGTTAAGTCCAGGAAATTTTATATCTAATTGACTTGAGTTTGTGGCCCCTTCTTGTCGTCAGATGAAGGAGAGCCAGTTCATGAACCAGCAAGCATCCCATCCATCCCATGATTCAATCGGCAGGGCATGTGGGACCTCTCCTCAAGCTACCCAAAACAACTCTTATACCTCTCAGGCCACCAACTTCATTCACCATGCAAGTTTTGTTTTCTCTTGCCTGTCCTAATTTTCTTCCCTATTATTATTATTATTATTTCCTTTTTATTGAATTTTGTGTTTCCAATAGTAATTACAGTGACATTTGGAATCAGAATTAGATAAAATGATTCCAATTGATCACAAATAAAGTATCTCTTACACCCCACAATTTAAAACCTGGAACAGTATTAATCATGATCATGATCATGGTTATATGTGTGTTAATGAGCTTTAGTGTGCTTAATTGCAGACTGGGGAGCAAGTGGTGAACATGGCCCATGGAGCAGCTGAGGCAGTGAAGAACACCCTAGGGATGGGCACAGAAGGCAACAACCCTACTCACCACACCATCAGCACCACAAATCACCCAAGCACCACCACCCACTCCACCACCACCACCACCCACTCAAGCACCACCAATCACCCAAGTAACCCCTCCACCAGGATTTGAAGTGTCGTTCCAAACAATAAAATGAGCCTTTGTTGTGATTAAGGCTTGATGAATATTTGTGTTTGTTAGCTATCTCTTCATTCTCAAGATTTTTACTTTGTTATTCGTTGAGGTGCAAGAGCTCTGTTGTCTTTTGTTTTTAGACCCAATAAAAAGGATGTTGTCATACCCTTTTGCTTCTTGTCATAAATTTTGGTTCCTACAAAGGCTATATTTATTGTTTGAATTTGTGTACCTCACTTATTTCCAAGTACAAATACTTGAATTTATATGGGTTTCGAGTTTGCACACTTGAACTTAATCCAACTTCTTGGGGGTGATTAAGAGACCCATTGAACCTGTGCTAATAGAAGTTGTGCCCCACAGTTTGACCATATAGCTCCTTATTGGCCTGCAATTTTCTTTTCAGACAATCTTGGGGGCTTCTTGATTCCTTACCTCAAAAAAATTTATAAATTTTATAAAACAAAAACATCTCATAAAATGAGCTTTAGCTCTCTAAAAACATAAGCATTGAAAATTTCATCACTAGCCTCAATATCATGCTTTCCTACTCTATTTCTACGTGCTTTAGTCGAGTAAAAAATTATTTAAAATTTTGAAAAAATTAAATAACCATTTTAACATTCTTAATATTATCATTGTTAATTACGAATTTTTAACTTTTTAATAAATAATTATAATTAACGATAAAAATTTTAAATATGATTATATAATATTAATTTATATTTAAAAATATATTAAATTCATCGTATTTATATAATAAATTTTAAAAAGTTTGCTAAAAAAGGGCCTTGTAATTTGTAATGTTACGCTTTGCAAGGGATAATATATTAAAAGGAGCAATTGTACCTCACTGCACGCTACAAAGTGAACACATTGGGCCCTAAATGAACTGCCATGGAATTTGTTAACCAGAGGAAAATAGTTGAACAAACACAATCAAAGACCAAAAAAAAAAAAAAGAAACGTAATGCTAGTTGAAAAGGAAGGACAAGAATCTTACTTAAAGCCTAACATCAACCACAGTGTTGTGGAAGACGTGCTTTTTAGAGATGCTTATTTATAGGTCAATCAAGGGAATCCTATGTTCTTGGTTGTCCCTTTTTATTTTTTTGCGGTAAGTATTAAGTTAAGGAGAACTCATACCACTCTTAAGACCACAAAAATATTTATGGACAAATCATTTTATGCATTGCCTAGTGGAAGGATGTGCATTTGTATAGAGTCTAAAGATAATCAACATACCCTTCTTAGGATGAAGTACGTGGATGTCCTTGGCATGCCACTAGGTGACGGTAAGAGAAATCAAAATCCCCCACTTCTTAAAAGAACTTCAAGCCATTGTGTTATCCTTTTAACTCGAGGCAATTTATTGCAATTTAATGTTGGATTTATTGGGAAGAACTCAAATCCTTCGCTTTACCATTACCCCATCAATGGATGGCTTTATTAAATAATATATTTTATTATTTATATTAAAATTTATATATTTTATCTGTTAATTGAATTTATTTATTATTTTTATTTATATTTTTTAATAAATTTTTTATAAATATAATTTATTTATAATTTTACATCATGTAAATTTATTATAAAAAAAATTAAAGATAAAAAAAAAGTCAGATGAATCAAATCAAAATCCTTCGAGAATTTTGAAAAAAGAGACAGGAGAATCTTCTTTTTAAGGAAACCATGCACTTTATAATAAACAAACAAAGACCCTGAAAACTAAAGGGCAACAGGGAGCAGATTTCTCTTTGTTCTTTTTCCCTTTGTTTCTTCCTTGCTTCCCTGGGCTACAATGGCTAACAGATCAAAAGCACCAAATGAAAATTACATTACTTCGTAGGAAACCTAACAAAAAGCCAAAATCTGAACATGGGTTCTAAACCATGTCCACTTCAAGAACCCTAAACAGCATATATGAAATGAAGATAAGGTAGCTCTAGTCATACTCTTCAACCTTTTCTTTCTTGGTGCAAATGCAATGCCTGCAAGTAAAACAAGATACACACTTTTATATATAATTTCACAATCATATGATCCTATACTTGAATTATAACATAATACACACACACACACACACACACACACAGAGTGAATGAGTTATGATACCCATATATTTCTAGTATGAAGTTCTGCTGCTGAATTCTCTTGGTGCATTGCATTTGAAGCATTCCGTCCTGCTGGCAAAGTTATGCTCATTGCAACCCCACCTGTCCCCATGAAATTGTACAGATGATACTAGAAAAGAATTTAAATATTACACAAACACATTGACGTGCAGATTTATACATAGCTGTGAATGTGCGTGTGTGTGAGAGAGAGAGGAGAGATTCTCAGAGAATTTCCCTGGAAAAAAGTGAAAATAAGATCAAAGAGGTGGAGGCTAGAATTCAATTAATTACATTCCCACCAACAACTACAAAAATAAACATATTATCTTATTAACACCAATTTTGTATATTCAAATTCGACTGATAAATATTATATAATATCTATTAGATTTACATTTTTTTCTTTTTACAAGTATAACAAATTTATAATTTAAAATTATTAATTTTATTTCTTATTTGAATTAAATTATATTTTTTCTCATATATTAAATTAAATTAATTTAATACTGGGAGTTAAATTAAAAATTTGTATATAAAAAATAAAATAAATTAAAAAACTGTATATTATATATATGATTAGCTGCATGTGTAGTGAAAATATACCGGGTACAAATCCAATCCCCAGATTTCCATCCAGATCGATTGCCACCACCTCTAGTAGATCGAGGCATGTCAAAATCAAAGCCCCCAGTTGTTGAATCATCCTTGTACACACCACACTTGAAGCAATTCGAGCGGCTAGCGAAGTTGTGAGCCCCGCAGTTTCCTGCCGTGCAATACCAATCCCCGGGCCGGACGTCCGACCCGGAAAACCCGAATGACGATCCGACCCGACTGGTGAACCCACCAAAGTCACTGCCAAACCTAGGCTCCCCACAACGCTGGCACGAGTCACGCCTCTGGAAGTTGAGGTGCTGGCATGACCTGCAGTTCCAATCTCCTGGCCTACTCATATCTTCCTGCATTGAACTTGACCGATTTAGTTGAAATGAAAAAGGTCAAACAACACAATTTAACATTTTCGAGTTGACTTGCGGGGAATTTAACTGTTCTTAGGCTAGTTGTTGGCCTAGTGCGTGCTCCAATTTAAGGCCAGTGATACATTACAGGAATGCCCCTTAATTGGACTATACCTGGTAACCACCAATCTCAATAGCAAGCTTCAATAGAAAGGAGATAGCTCTAAATGCGCTAAACAAAAGAAGCCGATTGAATGACTACTCTACAAGTGCACGCATATTGATGTGCAAATTAAGAGTCGAGTGCTGCAAAGCTGACCTTTGAATTGACGAGGAATATTGGAGAATTATTGTAAGATAAATATAACAAAAAGGGTGTCGAGATAACTGGCTAAGACTCGAGATGAAGCGAAGAAGATCGATGGGTGAGGGAAATGGGGTGAGATGGGGTTGCTTATATACATGTTTTAGCACACAGGAAAAAAAAAAGGGGTGGGGGGGGGGGCAAGGAATAAATAGATGGCCGAGTTAAGTACTTTTTTTCGTGCTCTTCAACTTGGCAATCCTTGATAAATGTGGAATCAAACAAAAAACTAAAGTAGGTTAAAGAGATAAAGGGGAATTCCAGCTATGATTCCAATGACTTGAGGTTTTCGAAAATTTGAACACAATGCTTTGGCTAGCCATTGCTTGCTTTTGGGGCTTCTTGACGTGAAAATTGAGAAATGCATGCACAAATTCCACACAAACACCAGAAGTTTTGCATTGGTGCATGCCCCTACTTTTAAAAGTGGTGTAAATCATTGCTACGCATCTCTTGTTCCCATGATCCATTCTTTTTCTTTTTCAATTTACTCCATTGACCCAAGGGGTTTTTTTTTTTTATGTTTTCCAGACTTTCTTGGAATTATTGATCAAAATATTTAGCCCCACTACCTCCATTCGCTAAATGATTCATGTGACAAGGTCTAAATATTTCCTTTTATACAATAGTTAAGGCCAATTATTTGAATCATTTAAAACCAGGATTTATCTATTTTAGAGGTTTCAAGTTTTAATTTTTAGAAGAGACATGAAGTTTTTAACAATGATGAAAGCTACTCTATCGTCGTAGTTCACAGCCTAATAAATTTCTTAATTAACAAACAAAATACATAAATTTTTTTTTTTTTTTTACTTGTAATTGGCTGACCATGTAAATTTTTCTTGATAATTGAATCCTACAAAGGAGGTGAGAAGAGAAGCGGTGAACTCCAACCTCTCCCCCAAAGTTTGTTAAAGGGTTTAAGGTGGTCATTTTTTTTTTTTTTTTAATCCTTTGGAATAACACTTCGGTCATCTATTAAAAATTAGAAGACATACCGTTTTTGGGCCCCAAAAAAAAAAAAAAAAAAGCCACGACAGAGTGTGTACCTATTCAACATACACCACACCACCTCTGTACATTTACGAATCTCATGTAGCAACCCTTAGACCCTGCCTAATTCCCCTCCATAAAGTCACCTCCTCCTATCCATCAAAATTTCACTTGCGCTAAACCAATACAAAACAATGCCCCTCCTTACCCCCTTCCCCCTTAATCTATGCACAAAGCTCCTCTATCTTGCCTACTCTCGTCTTTGCTAATCTATCCACAAAATGATTTTTCTTCTTCTCTTGTGACATGCTTCTAGGAGCCATGACACGGTATCACCTTCAAATTGATATGTGACACACACACACACACACACACACACATTATGTATTTCTATGTGTGTCAATAAATTACAAATTTGGTGTAATGATATAAAATAAAATGCTTCCAATCATGAATTTTCATCGGCATGCGCTAGAAGGCTTTGCCAGTCAAACCAAATCAAGTTGAGCCTTTGGATGGTCACTTTCAGTCCATGCAAGCTAGACCAACATTTTAGGATCCTGCATAAAGCAAACAGAAGATGTTGTCAGCCTACAAGCACACAGACAGGCTTAATCCAAAAATCTACTCAATCAAGAGAAGCATAAATCCTACAAAGGCCATTGACCAATCTATGGGATCCTCCCATCACTAATGTCGAACATTCTTTGACCCCTCTCCACCAACCAAAAAAAAAAAAAGACAAAGGAGTCCGTTGTATCTCAGGAAATAAGGAAGATAGCAATTAGGGGTATATCCCACTCTTGAACCCGATTCCCCCAAGAAAAAAATAAATGAATAATCTCATGAAAGTCAAGCCATTCACATGTATTGGAAAAAACAATATTGATATTTGTCCCCATTTAGATATCTTGGCTAAGTTGCACGAACGACATTTTATTTTATGTGGATAACTCTAATTGGAAACAAATAAAAATACTAAAAACCAAGTTCCCTAATTTTATTCAATTTCATTCCCTTTTAGTGTATTCGTATCACTTATTTGAAAAATTAATATGTTTTCTCCATGAAAAAGCAAATTTATACATGGGAATTATTTCCTTATATCTGGCATAATTCCCCAGTTTGGACTCTAGTCAAAAGTATGAAGAATATACCTATCTTGCCAACTTAAGCTAACGCATTACACTTAAAAAAAAAAAAAAAAAGGGCGTATTATCCTCTCCTATCATGTGATGAATAACCTTTGCATTTAAAATTTATGCAGGTTTTTTACTTTTTTCCTTTTTAAATCTATTGTTTCCATAAGAGGTCTTGTTCCTATCAGTTCTACTTTGAGAGCCAGCAAACTGAAAAGGCCAAGGCTAAGTTGCTGATACTTTACAATTTTGAATATTCCTCTTTACACATATACTTTAGTGACATTAGACCTAGTGCACAAGCTAGTGATATAGACTGAATACTCGAAATCAATTAGAGACCACTTTCATATTTTTGGACCTTCATGTAATACGAATTTTGCCGAGATTGTGAGGTTAAAGGAAAATAAAAACTGTAAATTAGATCTAAATTACATTAATTCTAACCACATATGGGTGTTTCATAAGCATCATTTTTTTATTTTTTTGGAATATAGAATTAGTAGTTGACACAGAACATCAGAGAAAATCCCAGCAACAAAAGGAAAGACAATAGGGGAAAAAAAGAGAAAGGTACAAATGGTGAGTTTCAATAAAGATGTTTGGAAATGTTGGAATAAACAAGTTTTCGAGGTCCCATTTTGACCACCTTTATCTTTTATTTTTATTTCTAATTTTCCTATTCTGGGGTTGCCGTTCCAATTTTCTTACTTCTTTCTCTAAACTCTCTCTGGCCCTTCATCTTTCACTTAAAAACACACATTACAAATTGATATAGAAATGGCTAGCTGCCCATAACTATCCTAGAGATAAAGATGAATTGGAGATTATGTAGATTAATACAAGAGTAAAATTCATATTTCAAGCCAGAAACATAACGATAGAAACCATACTAACATCCGTAGTTCGCCTGAAAAGATTCTCGTCATCAAAAGAAAGACAAATAGATATAGAAATTGAGATGCAAGCACAAAGATCTGGCCTCCATTCTCTTGGAGAAGGGTAAAGGAGAGAAGAGGCAAACCGTAAAGAAAAGAGAAGTGATGCTTATTCGATTCTCTCCTTGGAAACTACACCCATGCATGACCACGACCAACTTATTATTCATGATCTTTGTTTTTCCTTTCTTTTTTTCTTTTTTAACCTTGGATTGTACATCTTGTCATTCAACAAGCCCTCTTTCTTTTGTGATATTGTGTGCGCGTGTGTTTGGTAAAAAGAGACTACTCCTCTTGCTTTATTTTCCTTTGCTCATTTTCCCTCACCCCATTTTTTGTTTTTTTGTTGTCCGTTTAACAAATGAGGTTGTGATGCTGACTAATTGTCAACTTTCCATCCATGAGCACCGGCAATGCCATCAACCACTTCCAAGTTACAAGAAAAATATGATTAGTAGCATGTGATGCCGAGTTTCAGTACTGTTGTGTCTTAAATTTAGAAGACATCGAGTGGATGTAATAATGTCTAAGATAATGAGTCTTTTTTATTGAGAAATTTAAACAAAGTAATCAATTAATGATCTCTAGTTTAGTTAATATGAACATAATTACAGCTTAATGATGATTCTGTTTCCGAAGTTCAAAATTAATAAGGTCAGTGAGCAAAAGCTACTCTTACAAGGATTTAATCATACCCATTTTCGTTAGAAACGCAGATCAAATTATAAGTTCATGCATCACTGCGAGCAGTACCTCTGACGCGAGATCATTAGTAAAATCTTCTTCTTCTTCTTCTTCTTCTTAATTTGTATGAACTAAAAATTAAACTTTAAATCTATAATAAAAAGTTTAGATAAATTCAAGTGACCCCAACACTAGATTTTGTTGTAGTTAATAGTAAGCAAGAGCAAATAATAATACTGCAACAGTTTTTAGCTAATAGAAGGCAACGTTAAATCTCCATAGTAGGGGTTTTAAGCAACAGGCCAAAGACCATTGCCATCAAACTGCCACAATACGTACTTTATGGTGTAGCTCTAGCTACTCTAGGAGAATCCAGCTAAATTTTGTGATAAGACACATCTTTATGCGGTCAAAATCGTAAGGTAAAAGCACTATAACATATAATACACTCTTGGGAGGCTAGAACGAATAGCTCATCGACTCTGTTAATGGCTAGCATATGGGAGTTCCTCGTTAGAAATTGGACCTTCCCCAACAGTCTTCTGCCACATCGCTGCCCCCAGCCTCATTTCTACTTCCACGGAACACATGTCACATTCCTTCCTATTAAGACCTATCCACCAGGCCAAACTGGACCAGAATTGGCGCAGCGGGGGACAGGCTCAAACGGTGGGGCCAATTCCGACTTTGAAGAACACCACCTCAAAACTAGTTCTGCAAAAAACTCGAAAAAATGACCATTGAGATTTAAAAATTTTTAGAATCGATTTAAACTGGACGATAACTAGACTGAACCAAGCCAAAACTGATGGTTGAACTAGACTGGAACGTCCGATGCAAAGAAGCTAGAATCAGCCCAGAACTGCTTGTTCCCTGATGACAGAGAGGCAGTTCACTTTAGTTCACTCTCCTCTCCAGATAGTAGCTGCTGGTTCGGAACCTTCTAGTGAGGCTAGAACGATCCACTTTCTCTGAAGGCCCAAGTCTCCAAAACCTTGGCCTCCTCAGTCAACATTTGATCACTATGCATGAGTAAAAGATAATACAATATTTGATTAATTTGCAAAGGGAAGCCTGGTACGTTTGCTATGCGATGAATGAAGGTAAGGGGATGTACTTTGCCCTCCCTAAAAAAAATTTGCAGTAAACAAGAAGACAGTGAATGACAAACATCAAGTGTTAGTCATATGCTTTTTGTTCTTCTTCATACAAAACCTGTTGCAGATCTATTGATGAAATTAGAGGTGAATCAAGCATAAGCAAAGACCAGGTGGGCAAATCATAAAAAGGAATCTGCATCATTGTTAGCAAACAGAGCAATCAGAGAAATCAAAGTGAAGCTTTCCCTAATGACAACTTCAGAAAAGGTTGAGATTTGGTCAATTAGTGAATAGATGGCCCATGAGCAGAAGGATAAGCAGTAATAATTTGCTGGCACAAAAAGGAACTGAATGATACAAGCACGTCTTCTCTGGAAATTCTGTAACACAGGTCATGAGAATTCTACTAAAGAGTGACACAAGTGATATATTGTTTTCGATGAGAACAGACACAAAATCTAGCACAAAGAAGAATGAAAAAGAAACAAAGAAAGAAGGAAAGAAAAGTGAAAAAGTACGTAATCAAAGTGCCTCATGTCCAAATTTGAGCAGTACATAGCCTCTCAGCATACTTTCTGACATTTGCAACACCTTTGTTTCTGCTCCTGTTTTCTTTCCTGATGTAGCTGGCATCAACACTAGGAAAGAAATTTCCCAGTTCCAATGACCTCACCCCACCCTAGACAATCATCTCAACAAAGACTAAAAAGAGTAACCACAAATTGGAAATGGTAGTACAATTTCATTTCCATTAACATAAACTGCACAGAGAGACAGAGATCAGTGGGATGAGAAAATAAAAATACAATCTGCACAGACAGTACAATCTTTTAGTAGATCCCTCTGTGGCAAGATATGGAGCTCAATTTCAACTAGATTGATTGCACCATCTTGGAGTCGAGATACACCCAATGCCACATCCACCTGGCCCAAGGAAACTTTAAGTAATGATAACATTTCACAGGACATTAAAGGTGAATCAAATTAAGCAACTTGCCATAAAGGACTGCCAATATGGTCCTTTGATTCCAGTTTCATTCCATTTATCTCTTTGTTTGCTTGTTTCTTTTCCTACTACATTTAAACAACTGGGATCCACCTGACAGACAAAATACAGCAAAAAGTTGATAAACAACTGTTTCACCATTCACATAATATTTATAAGATTTATATTGTTTAGAGGGAGCCAAATCCGATTTTCCCAGAACTGAGAAGAAGAAAGCGAAAAAGATAGATATAGAAGTAGCAGGTAAGTAAGGGCTTTCATGGCACTCTCCTGTCTCTTCTGCTTTCTCAATCATAAGAAAAGAGCAAGTGAGACAAATCCCACTCCAAATGAAAGAGCCAAGCATGGCAACACATTGCTCTCACTTTTCTGCCACACTAACCAGTATGATGTGTAATTAGATGCTTCAAAACCTCTACATCATATCTAATGCACTTGCAAGTAAATTATGTTCTAAAATCCTCAACTTGGATATCAGCACAAGATCATAATCAGTGGTGGTTGGACTGCTACACATTAATAAATCTAAAGAAGAAACATATAGACAAAAAAGTAATAAAAAAATCACTAAGCCATTGATTTTAAATCATTTAATTCATTTAATCCATCTCTTTCAAAATCAGAGTCGTTAAGAGAAGTATAGTTTCTTTGGTTTAGGTATCATTCATTTCAAAATTTTTTAAAATAAAAATAAAAATGAATGATTCATATTTTTATTCTATAATTATTTTCATTTCTTTATTTGTGATAATAAAATTTTATTATTAGAGTCACTATTTTCCTCTTTTGGTAACTAATTTTATTTTTTCATTTATAAAATAAAAAAATTATAAAAATATTACAATATATAATGATAATTATAACAAAATCAAATATTATACATATAATATTAATAATAATTTATGTAATAATAATAATAATAATAATAATATATTATTATTATTATGTATTATAATATTATTAAGTATTTAAAAATTATAATAATAGTTAAATCATTTACAATAATAATTATAAAATTACAATATATATTTTTCAAAATTATTAATATAAAATACATAATAATAATAATAATAATAATAATAAATATTACAATAAAAGATTAAAAATTATAAAATATTTAAATTATCAATTAATGAATGATTAGTACTACTAAAAAATTTTAAGTTAATATTTTTAATTTAAATTTTATATTTTTTGTTATTATTGTGAAATATATTATTATTATTATTATATTTTTTATTATAAATTTTATTTTTACTCTATTTTTATAGTAACTTTAATATTTTTAATTTTTATTATATATATTTTTTGTATTTCATAATTTTTGATTTACATTTAAAATTTTAGTAACTTTTCTCTTATGTTAATTATTGAATAAATATTATAGTAAATTTGATATTAATTTCAATTTCAAATTAAACCAAATTGTTACACAAAGAATTTGCATTTAATTCTAAAGTAAATCAAATACGTTTTCAAATTTATTATTTTATTTCTAATTTCGAATGACTTTTATTCTTCTTCTAATTCTAATTCTATATAATAAACTAAATGGTCCCTTAATTTTCTGCATTTAACGTTTCTTTCTAGGTCAAATATGTTTTTAAATATTTTAACTCAATTGCGTGCAACGTAGGACTTGATTGGAACATAAAATTAAGTTATAAGACTAACATAAAAACACTAAAAGATATAAGACTATATTGAAAAAATCCTAAAAGATCTGATAAAATTACCTTAGTATATTAAATTTTGTTTTTATTACAAAAAAATATATTATTATATCAAAAATTATTTTTTTTTTTTTTTTTTTTTAAAAAAAAAAACATATCACAACTAACGGCAATGAGCCAAAGGGACGGAATGCGTGAAAAGACTTTCTAGCCCTGTATATAAAGAAAAAGAAAGATGACCGATGGATTACTCGTAGCTCCAATCCTCTCTTTTTCTCCTTTTCTCTCTCATCTCTCCATGAAAACTCCTCGCATTTCTTCACAAAAATGGTCAATAATATGTCTTTGTCTACCATTTTGCTTTGAATATACTCACAAACCATAAGATTTATGAATTTTTCACCTATTTATTCTTGTTTAGTATTTATAGTAGTAGAGTGTCAAAATTTAGGTTTGTTTTTTTCTCAATATTTCAAATTGTGATCTTTAGTTTTGGGTTTGGGACCCCATCAATTTTTTTTTTCATGTTGAATAATCTTCCATTTATTCATTTTTGAGTTTTTAATTTCATTTTTCATTTTTCATTTTTAATGAAAGTAAACTAAGGTTTTATTGAATTATTATATGTCAATTCAATATTTTCATTTTGAATTTGCTTACAAATAGTAAATTTTATGGTCAATTGGCTATTTGTTCCCGTTCCGTGTGTGTGGGAGCAGAGTGTAAGTTTTAGCGTTTGTTTTGTTTCAAATTTTCTAATTGTAGTCTTTGATTTTTGGGTTTAGGATCACATTAGTTGTTTTTTTTAATGGTTTATGCAAGTTGAATAATTTTTTATTTGTCCATTTATGAGTTTTTAAATGCCATTTTGTTCGTTTAATGAAAGGAGACTATGATTTTATTGAATTATTCCGTCTGGTTCAATAATTTGTGAGAATTTCCAAATAAAACAAATGTTTTCTGGCAATTATTTTGTCTACTTTCCTTTTTATTAAATATTCAAGAACCTTAATATTTAGTTTTGTTGTCTAGTATAGAGATAAATATTATAGAAGTATAATTTAATTAATATTATATAAAAATTAAACATGTAATTTAATTTTATATAAGAGTTGATCTATTTTATTACATAAAAAATATATTTATTATGTAATTTATAACTCTTAAAATGATAAAACTCTAGTGTGATTATAAATATAAGAGTATTAAAGTTTTAAATTATATAAATTTTATGTGTTTGTATTATTTTTATTTTTTTTTAATATTTTATTTTCTAATAAATGATGTTAGAACTAATAATTTGACATATGAACAATACATATTTCTTATAGTTAGTACCTTTATAAAATAAAAAAAGAAGAATAAATTACACTCGACCTTAAATAAAACACTAAGACATGCTTTAGAAGAAAGAGTAATGATATGCATGCACTCAAACGCAACTCTTAAAGCATTAATATGTATACATTCCAAGATTAAACTTAATAAAGTTGACTTATGAATAGGTTTAGTATAGTAATAATAAACTTTTAGTATATTTTAAGAAAGTAAATTTAATGTGAAAAAGAAGATTATTGAGATTTTAAATGTAAGTTGTATATATATAAATTTTTTTTTTAAAAAATAAGTAATATTTAAATAAGAAAAATTTTTATATAAAAAATTTTAAAATTTTAAATCAAGATGAGATGTTAAACTCGCCTCTAATATTGGGTTTATGTATTTTCTAATAAGTTGATGCCTTATGGAGGCCTAGCATAAGAAACCATTTTGGAAATAAAAATACCAAGATCTTAGGCAATAAATCTGCCAATAATAAGCTCTTGTAAGGAAAACTTTAATAAACAACCAACTTAGCATAAGTAGCCACAAAGCTTTTAAAGCTTGGGATTGAATTCCCTTACTCTCTAAAAAACTTTCACATTAAGTGGGATTCAAGCGAGTTACAATGCACTTTCTTTATAGTTCTTTTAATGATTTATAAATTTTTTTTACTCGTTAATAACTAACAGCTAATTATTAATTAATTTTGAGTTCAAAATAAAAGGGAAGAACTTTATGAAACAATTTTTGAATTTTTTTTTTTTTTTTGGGTTTTCTTAGTGAAACCAAATAAACTTTCTATCTTTGTTAAATTCCCTCGTTGGGAAAGTTTCAACTTCATATGTTTTAACTCTAAGAAAGGCAATTTTTTCAACTGAACTAAACCCACTTACATTTTTTTTTTTTTATTTCTTTATGTCAAATTTCAAGTTGTTTTGAGAATTTCCATGATTTTCATAAGTGGGTACTTCCCTACTATTGACCATGAATCAATTCCAAGACCAGGTTACCGCAGGTAATTTTTCATAAATCTTTCTACAAACATGTTATGGTATTTTTCCTGTAGAGGCTTTTTTTTTTTTTTTAATTTTCATAGGATATTTGACATTGGAACATGCTCATCAACGTGAAGAAAAATACAATAACTTCGTATTAAAGAGAAAAATACCATTATTTGTACATGCATTTGAATCACTACCCGGGGCTTGATAACGTAGGACCACAACTAAAGTTCAAATCCTGAAACATGGGTCGGTTCTTTTTTTTAAACGTTATTTCCATGTATGGCATTTTCCACGTTTTTACTGCCTCAACCTTAGTGGGGAAAAAAAAAATTATTTTTATAAATTTTGAATTTTTTTGAAAATTAAAATTTAAAATTTTTAAGATAAAAGTATAAGATATTCATCACTGCACGTCACCGGAAAACATAATTTGGATTTTTAAGTGGGTCTACATCACATGGATGTAGGCAGGAGATGGCCGTTTTAAAAAAACGTGTCCGCACAATCCAGCCGCGCTTGATCCAATGGCTCACACACATCCACGTTTTACTCTTGAGGTGACCAAACGAGTGTCCATTTTTTTATCTTATCTTACTTCAAAGATGGTTCCAAATCCTACAAAACAAGGTGCAATTTCATCCTTGACTGCTTAGAACAGCAGTTACTTCAATTATTAAGCTTGAAATTGACACTTTGTTTGGTTTATAAGAAAAACAGTGAGAAAGAAAATGATTGGAAAGAAAATAAGAATAAAAAAAATAATAATCATTTGTTTGGATAATTGAAGAGATAGAAAGTGTTTAGAAATAAATAGAAAAATTAGAGTTGAGACTTTTGATTTGATAACATTAAAATATTTACATTGGTCGTTTCACAAAATAAAATTATGATCAATTAAAAAAAAAATCCTTAAATCATACGTTAAGGGTATACTTGTTATTTTATAAATATCAATTTTTAATATCTCTACTTTCTTGTCAAAGTCAACCAAGAAAATTTCCTTTCCATTCATTTTCTTTTTCGCCAATTTCTAATTTATCCAAACAATTATTAAGAAAATCTTTTTTTTTTTTTGCTTGTAACTTTCTTTCTCACACCATTCTAAGTTACGAATATAATATGAAGAAGGCACGAAATTATTAGAAGCAACAAATATTTAAATATAATTCAATTATCCAACATTTAAATAAAGAAAACAGAAAAGGCCGCCTCTGACTGTAGGTTTTCAATTTCTTATTTTAAGATAAGAAATCATACCCTTCGTTGTCAAGCTAAGCCTCCATTGGAAATTTGAACCAGAGGGGAAATTACAAATAGTCATTCTTGGGAGCTTTTGCCTTTCTCCATTTTCCCTTTTTTTTTTTTCCCTTTTTTTTTTTTTTTTTTTTTTTTTTTTTGTGTTACGTTGCATACACCCACTTAACTTGATGAGTTTCTATAATTGTTAACTATTAAATGTACACCTATGATCATTTTTTTCTTTTTTTCAAATATAATTAATGATTATAATAATATAATATATAATTTTTTTCTTTTTTTAAGAATGAGTGTAAATTTATCACGGGTCCATGTAACAATCTTTCTTTTTTGTGGGAGGGATCAGGAGGGGAAGTTGATTGGGGTGGTAATGATGCATATGATTCCTGCCAAATTGGGTCCAAATCAGAAAGAGCTGGAGGTGAGGATGTGAGTACGTACAAACAAATCAATGAAAAAAATAGAGCATTATGAGCAGGGAACTAAAAACAACAAGATAGCCTGATTAACATGGTCCACTCCTTTTGGTGATCCCAAGAAAACCAGAGTATCTACCAAAAGAAGCAGAGGCCAGTGAGATTCAACCATGCCCAGATTCTGAAATTTTTTTAACTGTTGGTTTAGTTGGGAACATTGCTAAAGTGATATCTTAACAAAGACTTAAGGCCTGTGCATTTAGGATGTTCCTGAGCAACAAGGTCTAACCAACAAGTTCTCAACTTGGTTTGCATATATGACCATGAATGTGAGAGACTGTGAGAGTGAGAGAGAGAGAGAGAGTGATCCAAAATATACCACAATAAGAACAAAAAAAAAAAAAAAAAGAAAAAATTTTCTTGGTAATCGAAACATATTCACAAAATTTCATCCACCAAAACCAAGCATAAATCCATCTCTAAAATCTGAAAGTAACCAACAAGAAAGAAACTTTAAATTAAAATAGAAAAAAGGGGAGCACGCCTAAACAGTTTCACAACTTGAACTAAAACTTATAAACCCCTAAAGAACCACTAGTGACTAAAACAGATGTTATCAATATTCTCGCCGGAAAATTCGATCTCCGGTGACCGGTAGAAGTGGAAGCTGCTTCCACGATCTAGCTAGTCTTGATGGCCTTTTTGTGGTGCTTTTTGGCCGGTTTTCCAAAGGCAGAGCAAATCCCACATGCAGAAACTTTCGGGGAAGGAGGCTCGATTGCTGGAGACACCTTGCCGGTGCGGAAACCCCTTTGTCCGCCGTTGGATTGGCTTCTTTCAATGGTGTTGACTGACCTTGACGGCCTGCTGCCTTCCCTTTGATCTTGCTTGATATCTATCTTTTCTTCTTGTTCTTCTGTTTCTTGTCTTTGTTGGGCCAGTTGGTTAAGCTCTCCTGATAGAAACTTGTCATCCCACACAAGCCCTGAAGATCCTTGCCTTCTGAATGACACTTGAGATCTCTGCAAACCTGCCATGGAACCTCTCCACCCTCCCCCCCTCTCTGTCTCTCTCTCTCTGTGGATCTTTCTTCGGTCAGCTTTGTACATTAATGTGAATGATTGAATGCTTTATATATTTCTATTTGATACAATAAAATTTTATATTATACATATAATATTTTATATTTTTATACAATAAAAGAAAATTTTATGTTGATATCTACTGTATTATTATAATTTTATTATGTTACACAAAATAGTATTAATATAATATAAAATATTTTCTAGATAATATTAAAAATATATTGTTTCTAAACGAGTCGAAGACATTTCGTATCCGTATCTGTTTGTGTGCAAAAGGGATGATATAAAACAAGTTGCTTATTCTTTTCCTTACGGTTAGGAATTTTAAGATACCAAAATATATATATATATATATAGCTCGAGGGATTTCTTAATTGATTATGGATTTGGAAAAAGAAAGGAAAAAGGAAAAAAAAAAGGGATCCTGCTGGAAAGGTTGATGATGAGTTTTGATTCGCTAGTATAGGGTGTTTTTATGATCTAATATTTTAAATTTAAGAATCAATTGATAAATGTGTTCATAATATGTGATTAATTTGTATAATTTATACAACAACTTAAAATTTTAACCGATTTTATGTAATATCCCAGTTTTTATAGCATTCATTTAGTTAATTATGAATTTTTATAGAAAGAAAAATTAGATTTTCATTTTCAATTAAATGAAATTGTGTGTGATGAGTGTATTAGAGATTAATGTTATTTTTTAGCAAATAATATTAATTTATTTGTAAATATTACTTAATAATTTAAAATTTTAGGGTTTAGGTATTTCTTGACAAAGGATCTTCAGCTGATTGGCTAAGCGTGGGATTAAATAAAAAATTAAATAAAAATGTTAATAAATAATTTTAAATTTTATTCTACAAATACAATAATTAATATACAAATAATATATCTTTTTTTTTTTCAATAAAAAAGACATGGGATATATACACTAGAGGACATTCAGAAATTGGAAAAGCTCTTTTGATTTTATTTTATTTTATTTTGAATATTTACGTAAATGAATTGCCTTTGATTGGATCGGGAAAATGAGCTTACTGTCATAAAAATTTCTCTTGGAACTCAAAAGTAAAATATTCCACGTCTCTGGTTAACCAACACAAAATAAAATTGTCTTCTTACTAAGAGACAAAAGAGATGTATACTTTTTATTAGGTTTTCGAGGCTACAAATAATCAAACTCGTTTTCCACGTATTCTTAGGGCCGACTTAAACCATATTAAGGTTGTGATGTGTGGCTGCAAGCATGGTTAAGTTGAATTTCCATCCCAATTGGCACCAACTTCATTTCCATCGCATTTGCGTCCACGCATTAGCAAACCCCACTTTTTTTTTTTTTTTTTAACAAAAAAAATGATATTGAAGTAAAATGGGTGATAGTTCATTGAGTTTCGAGTATAATGGTGGTTAATATCTTTTATAAGAACAATTTATCATATAAATAGTATAAATTCTTATTTATTTATTTTTTATAATTTATTGGAATGATTATTAAATTTAAAATTTAATGATGTATTTTTATTATAATTTTATGTGTTTGAGGGGACGAAAATTATTGAAAGAATTCGAACATGTACCAAAATACGTTGTAATGACGCAAAATAATCATCAAAGTGCCAAATCCCGAGGCTACAGAACCCCACTTTGATTAAATGATGGGGTTTGAAAAGAGTGAATCACAGTTATTTTTCTACCCTATTTTGACATTTTTCCACCCAATTTGACATTCGGCACCAGGACAGTCCCCAATAATTGACGGATCTATCCAGCAAAGTCAAGAGTTCGCATCCCATGTGCCAGCTGGTTACCACGGCGATTACCCCGAAAGGAAATAATTTAACCAAAAAAAAAAAAAAAAGCTTATAGTTTTGCACAGTCTTTTCTTTTTCTTTTATATATATATATATATATTAGAACTAAAATTCACATTCTGTATTGAAAATGTCTCGATTAATATTTTTCTTATTGTACAACCAATTTCACTAATTCAATCTGTTGGTGGGTCTTGTTAGATATAAAATAAATAAATGAAAATTAAAACCCTTAATTTTTTTTTAAAAAATAGTAAATCTAACCATTTGAATTTAAAATTAAATACGTGTTGCTCCATTCTTGGACAAAATTCGCTAACTTAATATCTGAATTTACGAGATTGTCATGTTTTATAATTATTCCAATTTTAGAGCTTTATGCTCTGCTTTCCCAACTAAGCCTACGTGGGAAAACCTTGGATTCCAGTGTTTTCCATAATCCAAGAAAACAGATCTTCCTTTTCTTTTCTTTTCTTTTTTTTTAAATTTTTTTGGTGCAGTAGAGATCAAAACCAATTATGACAATATAAAATCACTAGATTAAACTTAAAATTAAGGGGTTTTCAATACTGTTATAGTCATTAAACTACAAGACCAGACAGGGCTTTCCAACCAGGGTATTACAGACATACTGGGGACCAATTCTCTTCCTTGTCTGCTTCTTCTGAAAGCTACAAACTAAAATAATAAGGAAAAAAAAAATTGTAATAGTAAATGCAATGGACCAAACCACCTTGATTGCTCACTTATTAAAAGTCAAAATGTAAATGCAAATGGAGACCAAATGCACCATGAATCTCTCTCTCTCTGTGTTTTTTTTTTTTTTTTTTGAGAAGAAATAAACATATATATTAATAGTAGGCCTTTTAGAAATATTTGAGATGGTATTACAAAAAAAAAAAAAAAAAAGGATTTTCTCCATATCACTAAGTGGAAATAGACACAAATTTAAAAATTAAGAAAATTTTCAACGATCCACTTAAATATTAGAATATCTGTGTTTTTCCTCTTCAATCACTGGGCTATCTCGTATTGTCGGTCTCTTCACTCTAGGTGCTTTAGTGACAGAAAAAGGTCAATGGTGTTGGTACACATCCATTGGAACCTTATATTTAATTGGCTGAAAGAACAATCTAAGATATAATTAAGGATTTAAATTTTTATATTTTAAATCTCAAGTCTTAAATTTGATGAAAGTGAATGAGATTGATGAAAAAAATATATATATATTTATGTTATATAATATACAATTCAATGAATTTTTTAATAGATTAAAAAAAACACACACACACACACACCATCTAAGGATAGACACCCTGTCTCCGTTTCCGTTTGTAAACCCCATCTAATCAATTTGCAAAAATTTCAAATGCAAAAGCAAGCTGCGGACCATCTCGGTCAACATACTCAGGCGACAAGGTCCATGGTGTTGACATATTGGTTTCTTCAGGAACTGCGAGTTTGACCATGAAATGTTCGTGTGCAACCCGTTCAAATGGATGCTGCCCGACGTTTATGCGATTACCACTTTAATGGTTTTGTGAAGACAATGATAAAAATCAAGGTCACTCTATTATAAAAAAATAAAATTCAAAAACGGCAACTCTATTATAATTTCACACTGAATCAAGTCAAGGTATTGTAAGATAAAACAAAAAAACAAAAAAAAGTCAAGGACATGGAAATTAAAGTCATGTTTTCACCTAATTAGAGATAATAAATATATTAAAAAATTTAAAATAGTCTTAACTTAACTAATCTCAATTTAAGATTAATTCAATTAATATTAATTAAAAAATCACTAATTCATAATAAAATATTTAAAATTTAAATAATTTGAAATCAGATAAAAAATTATTTATTCAAAATTTGTATGATTTAAAATTTTAAAAACACAAATCTTAATATTTTGAGTATTAAAATTTAAAGAATCCAATGACCCAAGAATCAAAACATCTGTCTTAGTCCATCCCAACTCGCTCGTTTTTCAACCGTACACCTAATGCTAAATTACGGTGGTGCGCAACCTTTCTACGTTTATTGTTGGGCCTCTCGAATTTTCCTACGCTAACACGATGAAATTTGGTTGCAATTCGATGACACGGTCCAGCATCGATTCATCCATACCTCAATCCCTATCGTAACATCGTCATGTTTATCACGTTAAGATACACAGAAATTCCCATGAAAGCAAAAATCAAAGATGTCATGCGAAAGGAAAATGACGTGCTGTTATTGACCTATTAACAAAATAAACTTTTGTGTTAGACCCATTGTCCGTAATATTATTGAGAACCAATCAATTATGTTGAACCTCATGCCCTAAATCCTCAAAAAAAAAAAAAAAAAAAAGGTCCAATGGCATCTTGAAAACTTGTTTTCTTGTGATCATTTCTTTTCGTGTCTTTTGTTTTTATTGATTATATATATATATATTTAATATTAATAAAAGAATGATTAGATATACGCAATCTAACTTTATTTTCATAAAAATGTTATTTTTATAATTTGAATATTTGATTTTAACATTACAATATACTAATGTTACATTATAAAAATATATTTTTCAAGAGAATATATTTTTATAAGTAAATTACAAATATTGTGTAAAACAAGAGCTTCCTCAGTGCACAAAAAGATCATTCAGAGAGCCAGCAAACGTGAAAACAGAAATTGAGCAGCCAGCGATTCATCACTGGTCCTATAGAAGAAGAGACCCAAGTTGAGGATGGACACGACTAACAAGTAGACAGACAATTTACTGAGTGTGAGTGCGCTGGTTTTGCTTCATCAGCAAGAGAGTGATGATTCAGGATCATGTAGCCAAAAAATCATGTCCTGAAACTAGAAGGGTGCAAGAAGAATTACCGGGCTACAAAGAAGAGGAAAGCATGGAAGGCATCGCCATGGAACTGGGAACTCGCCGTTAATTTTACCATGGAATTTGATGAATCACATTGTGCAATTACATCAATATGAATGCCAATTGAGTGCTGGCCAGGGCTTAAGGAGCTGTATTAAATGACTCTTCCTTTTACAATTGCAAGGACCAGCTTGGTGGCACCCCTCAATGCTCCACAAACACACAGCATCTACAACTGCTGGCATTTGAACTTGGAAATTAATGGTCCATGGGCTGGAGGAATGAAAAATTACAACTTTAAATAAGATAGAATACAGGCTGGAGTAGCTCAGTTGGTTAGAGCGTGTGGCTGTTAACCACAAGGTCGAAGGTTCAAGCCCTTCCTCTAGCGATTTCCATTTATATAATTTTAAATTTTTATTTTTTCCTATTTTACAAACTTGAATATGATCTAATACGAAGTGATCGCATGTAGCGATTCAATATCCAGATAAATAAATAAATAAAAGGAAAAAGGAAAGTTCGAAGGAAGAAGAAAACCACAAGAAAGGCAAGGAATTGAGTCACTTCAAGAGCATCTACGAGTGTCATATAAACAAGTTAATTAGCAAAGTAAGCTATTGAAGCATGGCTCTACACATGCTTTTCTTTGCTTAGCCTTTCAATTGCTTGCAATATATTAAGCAACAGTATCAATATCACTCATAGAATCTCCATCCTTGACCCCGTTTTCAGTTTTGGTCTCCAAATCGACAAATGCACTCTCGAACTTAGCTTCTGTAGCCCCATTTTCAAGGTCGAGCAGCGCTAGGCTTCCCACATAATAACAATTGACAGATGCATTGTAACCTTCCTTGCAGAGGAGGTGACATTGTTTTCTATGCGAATCATACGAAAATATGCCCCGGCGAGACATTTCCATCTCTGGCTCTCCATTCTTCCTTACTAACAATGGCATCACTCTCAGTTTGAAGCTTTCGTCTACCCCAATGACAAGCACTTTGGTCCTTTGGTCCATGACCATGACTCTGCCCCGTCATTTTCTTGCATAAGCCACAGGTGAAGTCTTGTAATTCTCTCATCGTCTGAAAAGGAACATTCAAAAATTGCAATGGAAAAATCACCATGTGCTCTTAAGGACTCCCAACAGAGTATTTTCTGCTGGTTCCTCTGGCAATATGATCTCTCGGATGACCTCAGTAGCCATGTCAAACTGCCAAATCATCTGTCTATATCTTTGGTGTTGAAACCAAGACAAGATAAAAAACCATCAGCAAAAGGGACCTGAGATTGGAAAACATCATCCATAATAATTCTGCCCAAGCGGAGGCCATCAGCTGGAGTAATACCTCTCCAAGAACCTATATTATTGGAGTAAATATCAAACCAGCCTTCCCACGATATTTCATTATCATCTGGATCTCTTGCAAATACATGCACAATCCTTAGCAGCTTGCAGTCATTGCTGCTGGAATCAAACCCAAATCCTTCCAGAGTGCGGATATTGAAACGTTATTTATCATCATTCCCATGTATGAATGCATGGAACTTGTCGATGAGATTGGACTTTGGAATAATGAATAACTTTTGAATAATGGGGTTCCACAAGTGGTAAGAATCATCATCCTTTCCCTTGAGACAAACCAACCCGTTACAAGAACCAACTACCTCAGAAACCAATACCGTTTTCTGGGAGGGCTGGAACGGTAGGTTTAGCAATTTAGTGTACTCCTTGAACTCCTTGCCATCGACAAGCAATGAATATCGCCATTCACTATAAGCCCCGCAGCCGTTATCAACACAACAGCCAACAAGTAACAACTGTTGTTGCTGCTGTTCGTTCTGGTGAGGTGGTTGGAAACAAAAGAAGGGGTTTTGATGAGAGAATGCCCTGAAGAGCAAACAGACATGAATCGGAGGAGGCTTTTGACAGGGAGGTGCTTGAGGATTTGTTGTATCACATCCTTGGGCACATGACCCTACAGCTTCTTGCAGCTTTTCTGACGATGGTTTTGCTGTTTTGCTTTCAAGTGTAATCAGCACTGGAGATTTGCAATATATTGGTTGCTGAGGGTAATCTGAACGGATCAAAAAACTGAATTCGCATTACTACAAATTATCATGGATTTGTCCAGTGTGAGGCATTGAGTTTGAAGGGCAATTGACAGGTCTTGGCATTAAAGTTTCCCTTTCAACGGCAATTCTAAAAACTTTACACACATTTTTCTTTAATGACTTAGAAACCTCATAAAAATCCAGAGATTTTAGCAAAGCAACCCAGGCTCGTGATGATGATCAAATTATAAACCACATTCAGCTGGAAATGCAATGAACAATAAAGGCTTAACATAAATCCTCGGCATGCGGAAATTCAACAACATGGACAATAGGTACTAAGGGGCTTACTCGTGACCGTGTCTTTACATTACTAAAACTGTCTAAAAATTTAAAATTAAAAAAAAAAAAAAAATCCTGGTTGATAACAAAATCGAGACAGGAATTGAAAACAAGGAAAAGGACGGCTATGGAATGCATGTGATCGAGACAAAAGTGGTTGCAACTAAAAAAAGACAAAACAAAACAGGCTCGGTCAGATTATGGACAGCTCGGTTTTGCTTAGCTGTTCTCCGGGAAACATTCAATGATTGTACGTAAACGCATAACCAGCGAGAATCACATGCAGAAATCCCAACTTTTACAAATTCCCAACAACCAATATGCAAGAATCTTGATTGGTTATGAACAGAGAGCAGAGACGTTGAAATATTGCCACTACTGGAGCTGCAGATGGCGGCGTGAAGGAGACAAAGTGGGAGATTAGCGAATGAGGAGAAGAGAGAAGTTGAAATTGGAGTAATATTATAAAGGTTAGTTTAGTCTATACATTTTTACTCTACAGAAATTTAAGAAGACTCAAAATCGGTTAATTGAAATTGACATAATAAAATTTCATATTATATATTAATTATTTTATATTATATTCATATTTTATGTATAATATAAAATATCTTTTTATTTATAATATAAAGTTTGATTGTGTTAGTCTACCAATTATAAGTCCACTTAGTCAGATTTAATTTTTTTTAGCAGCTATTTTATCAAAAATATAGTTCTGGGTTATTGGGTAGAATTTATCAATAAATAGCAAAATTTAACTAATATTATTAAATGTTATATTTATTCTTTTGTTTTTAATTTATTAAAAAATTTATTAACTATGAATTATACAATAATATAATTTGTTTCTATTTTATAGAATTCACGCCTCTTCTCCAATTAAGCTTTTTGAATCTGAATAACAAACCCCAACCCTGAAGGTGCTTAGTAATTCTCATGAAAAGAAAGAAAGAAAAAAAAGGTAGATTTTGATCTTTTTAAAGGAACAGGAGAAGCACACTAGTAGTTTTCCAACTTTTTCTTTTTTTTTTTTCCTTTTTAATGTGAAATCTATTTGAGTTATACAACATTCTGATATGGATCGACTGAGTTTAATTCATAACACCGTTTTGAACGCTATTATCAATCATTAAGTCAATAATTATTAAATTTTTTGTACCCAATAAGCTCTACATAGAAAATAATTAAAAGTGGAGTAACTTTTATAAAATGCATGTTTTATAAAATATATATTTGGTGGAATAAATTACAACAAATCATTAAGCTTCCAAATAAAGATAAATTTGGGGATTTAAGACTATAAGTATATTTTGTGGCTTTTAATAGTAAAATGAAGACAAATTATTTTAAAATTACTATTATTATGCTAATTTATATAAAACAAACATTTTTATGCATAAAATAACTAATAATTAAATTATAAAGATCATAAAGATTAAGGATCATATGTCAGTAGATAATTTAGCAGACAATCCCAGCAGTTCAAGTCAAGCAAGAAGGAGTGATGAATGGAACAGAGGATTTAAAGATCACAAAAAGGTCATAAATTAACATTAAAACACATAATTCAATGAATCTCCATCTTGGCTTAAAAGTGAACATATATCATAATGGTAAAATTCTATGATCTTCTCCTCCTTGCCTGTAAAGGCTGATTTCAACTCGTTCAAAATACCAATCAAGTTTGAACTCTAGTGATGAGAAAGGCTATGTATGATCAGATACACATCTCTACAAAACCATTGCAGAGAAAAGAAAGAGACAAGAGTCGATGAAGAAGACCATTTTCATTGAGCAAATGTTACTATAACAAAAGGACATTAAAATGAGTAAATTGGGTCGTTTCAAGGGCATCTTGATTCATATAAACAGGACAGTTAGCAATTGAGAGTTGTGATCGCCAAATGGCAGGGTAATCCATTGAAACATAAACTCGCTTTCCTTACTTTGGAACTGCATCAGCATGACTTTTATTCTAAAATTCTACGTATTGACAAGTGCTCTCTGAAACTATCCATCCGCAGCCTCATTTTCAATGTCGAACAACGCTAGGCCCACCATTCTTTATTTCTGACAATGGTGTATCTTTGAGTTCGTTGGCTTCTCCTTGCTCAGTGACAAACGCTTTGGTTCATGACCATGATTCTGCCCCACCATTTTCTTGCATAAGCCACACGTGAAATTCTGTTCTTCTGTCATATAAAACTGAAAATCCAAAGAGTGCAATGGATGAATCACCATATGCTCTTATGGACATAAACCACGAAGCTTCTGTTACTTCCTCTGGCAATATGATCTCTCGGAAGACCTCAGTAGCCATGTCAAACTTGTTGAAGTTAATTCAGATTATTTATAGACCAGAAGTCAATATTTAAGTAAACAATAGATTGTTGAGTCTAATTTGTTGTAGTTTCAGTATTAGATTAAAAATAAATTGTTAATGAGTGTTGATGAGTAGATATTAATGTCTATGTTATTAGTATGTTTTTTAGTTAATTGTCGTGTAAATTAACAAAATTGAGAATTTTCGTATAATTGTCTAACAAAACTTCCAAACTGTTCACCTTGAGCAATAGCAAAAGCGACCTGAGGTTGCAGAACATCATTCATTAAAGTTTTCATGCGGATGTGATCATCAGCAGGGTTTATATCCTTCAAAGAACCTGCATTATAGGAGTAAATATCAATCCAGCTATTCTACCGAAAATCGCCATCATGCACAAACTTACAATCCTTAGAAGCTTATAGTCATTGGTGCTAGAGATCAATGATTGCGTCGGGCTTGTCAATGAAAATGGACTTGGAAATGGTGATTAATTTCCGAATCGTGGGGTTCCATATAAGTTGTAAGAATCAACATTATTCTTCTTGACTAAACCATGACAACAACCAACAACATTAGAAACCAAACCCGAAGAGGGTCGATATGACTCGAGAGGTTTAGCAATTTCCTGTACTACTTGAACTCCTCGCCCTCATCATGTAATGAACATTGCCATCCACCGTAAGCCCAGCAGTCAGTATCAACCCAGCAGCCAACAAGTAACAATTGTGGTTGTTGACAATTGGTTCTAGTTAGGCGGTTAGAAACAAAAGAAGGGCTTTTGGTGAGTGAATGCATGAAATGCAGACGGATACGAATAGGAGAAGGCCTTTGGCGGGGAGGTTCGTGTGGATTTGTTGTATTGCAACTTCGGGCACATGACCCCTCATCTTTTGGAGCTTTACTTTTCAGTTTTGCTTTAAGGTGTAAACAAAGGTAGAGATTTGCAACAAGCTACTAGGGTTAATCATGTTAGTTAACAAGTAATTCCATATGAGAGAGAGAGAGAAAGAATGTGGCTACAAGTGGAGCGGGGACATGGGTGCCTGCCAAGAAAATTCAATTGATTAATTTTTCTTGGCTTTCATTGCCCCACGACAGCCATATCCCAATAATGTTGCAACCATACGGCATTACATTTGTTTAACATGTAATAATTTCAGTCGCATTGTGATAATCAAGGTGATTTACTTCATGTTTTCCTGCCGTAGAGCCTCGTGGGAAGAATATGGGTTCCATTGAATTGTTTATATTATACCCTTTCAATGTGTTGGTTTTTCTACCAACAAGTGGCCTTTTGCATTAGAACATGATGCAAACGTGAAATGTTGGATTAATAGGCAGTGTACAAAGCTTCAAGACCCGATACCTACTTGTCATTATTGCTTGCCCCCCATTTTTGCTTTTGAGTAGTAGTTTTTAATAAAAGAAACAGAGAACCCTCAAAACTTGCCTTGCTGTCTTGAAATGTTGTCATTAGCACCACTTTCCTTGTGTGAATTTTGATCTTTATATTGGGTTCCTTTTTGTTTGTTCATGTAGTGGTAAAAAGATTGAGAAATAAACCCAAACATAATTTTCTTTTTTTTTTTTAAAAAAAAGAAAAGATGAGAAAATAGAATTAGAGTTGAATTGAGGCTTCTGAGCGCTTCTGAGCACTCTGAAGACCAAAGTCCTACGAGGCCAAAAAGATACTTTAGTTTTGGTGTAGGAGATGCTGCATAGGAGCTTTGACAATTTCTCTTTATCCATCCAATTTTCAAACGTTCAGACATGAAAAAAAACAAAGAAATTCTTGTCTAAAGAGATCCAATTTGCAAACGTTGAGCGCTCACCTAACAATAGACCTAAAGCTGGGCGAGACATCCAGATTTTAAAGCAGGCTAAGTGGGGGCCCCCTGGTCCCCAGGTTGTAGTTAAAGATTGACAATGTCACCAACATATGGAACACGTTGTCCGATGACTTGTCTTTGTCATCTTTGTAGTGTTTTCCGTAAGTAGCAGCCCTTACGGTCAACATGATTGATGAAAGTTGGAAGTGTGGCATGCCCAGGGAATGTAGTAGTACCGCACGGAGACCCACTTTTTTCCTTTTTTTTTTTTGGGTTGGGGGGGGGGGATAAATCGGATAATTTTTATTAAGAAAATAGAAGAGCAAAAAAGTAAATTAAAAATTGTTAGACGAAACAAAAATTATACCCTTTTTCATAATAAAACTCTAACTCCTGTTAACATGATTAAAATACCAATTATCACTTGAACACAAAAAATTCAGAAGTTCTGTCAAAAGCAGTTCTTAATCTCCAGGATTCGCTGCTTCTTTTTTGGCTCCACCAAGTGAGAGCAGAGCAGTACATGTTCCTTCCCAACTCACGCCTGTTGGGTCCATTTTTGTCTGATTGTTTATCATGAAATGAAAGGAATAAAGGATGCTTACTTGGGTCCTGGGCGTTTGGTGTCTTCACCTGGTGCTACCTGCTGTCAATTCTTGAACTCTATGTTGGATTCTATAGGATTGCACCAGTACAAAACCCAAATAATTTTATTGGACCGTTTTCTTATTTGTCACATGCTACATTGAAGTCTGAGCGTAGCAAGCAATGAGTTTTTCAAGGTAATTTTAATCTTTTAATTATTTTCCAATTCATTTCTAAATATTATTAATTATTTTCAGTATAATTAAAAACAAAAAAATAAGTCAAATATTATATTTTCTCATTAATGTATAAAAATATATATTGACAACTAAAATACATCCTCAAATATCTTATCTTCATAAACAAAGATTAGTAATGTACAAAAATGTATATTGACAAGTATTTCACGTAAAAAAATACATATAAAAATATATATTATCTATGTATTTTAATACCTTGATGGTTAATATCTAATATGTTTTTAATCTTCCATTGTACCATACGAAAAAGATTAATAACATTTAAAATTAAAATGAAAATAAAGAGTTTAAAATTGCAATGAAAAAATTAAAAAATCTGAAGACTTTGTTTTTTTATGTTATCATTTTAATATAAAAATAGAACTTTTTGTATATATTCAAAATAATCAATTATTTAGATTTTTTTTCTCAATTTTTGAAAAATACATCAAAATTGGTTTTTTCACATTGGAAATAGACATTCCTAATTAAAAGCTTTGGTCAATATGGAAGAAGAACAACACTTTGACAATTAAAATAAGACGGAACCAGACAAACTTTGCCAACTTGCAGTTTTATAGCCATCGGTCAACATTTAATTTTGAAGACCCCACAAGACCAACTTTGCCAGCTTGCAGTTTAGGGTAGTCCAAAAAAAAAAAAAAAAAAATCACCGAGTTGCATTTATTTTTATATTTATATGAAAATTATAAATTATTCATTAATATCTTAATTGAATCTCTTTTTTTTAAAAAAAAATTATTACCTAAATACTATTAAACTTGAATAGAGCTCCCTCATAATTAATTTCAATGTTAAAAAATTTAAAATTTAACAATTTTATGCAAATTTTTGTTTATTAAAGAATTAATGATAATAATAAGACTAAAACTTATATTAATATAAAATAAAATATACTAAATTCCTAACTGAATTATCTTTTTTTTGTGATGACTTATGATTATAACCATCAGTCAACTTTCAATTTTGAAGACCCCATTATTTGAAAATCCCCACCGTAACCTTGCATGGTCGAACAACTTTTTAAAGTGGAATACTTTGAAAATGGACTCAGATGGATTTTTTAAAAAAAATTATAATAAATTTTTATATTTTTATACTGATTTACAGTAAAATAATATGAAATATAAAAATATAATACATATATAAATTTTTTGCATCCACTTGAGTATACTAAATTTGTGTCAATACAGCGATTTTCATTTTCTTTGTTTTCTTGGGTTGAATTACATGTTTTAGTGGAAACTTAAAATTATAAAAAAAATAAAATAAAATAAAATTAAAGCCTCTAGAGACTCGGTCAATATCCTTTTTTGACCAGGTGTTCTACTTCAAATGTTCATGGGAAGGCATGTATCACTCCAATTGCAAAAGAATTAACATTAAAAACTTAGACAACAGATATAGGCCACAATCTCACAAGAAACCTCTGGCAAGACGACCATTTCAACTTGACCATACTTGCTTTGTTTCCTTTGTAATCTATCACAAAGACAAAAGTGGGAACACACGCGTCGAAAACACTCCCTCGTGTTTTTATTGACATTTGCACCAAACTGGTGCAGACCCAACCCCCCTTCTCTGTAGTCTAGCGATGGAGCACCTGGTGTATCTGCTGACACTGCGTCTTCCGGAGATTCAAATGGGAGCAGGATAGTGAGACCTCACCCGCAAGTGGAATGACAGGGAGATTATCGCAATTGCATATCTCGATCATGAATCCATCTGGGTCGTGGAAAAACAATTGATCAACGCGAATGCCACCTTCCTCTACCACGGCCCTGACGTTTTTGATTTTCATTTCTTCCAGCTTTTTCTCTACTGCTCCCATGCACTCGCACTAGCCATTGATCAGGGAACAAATTTAATAATCAGCTAAACGCTCTCTCGAGGTTTTAGGTTGTAATCTTGGAAAACAATGCCTTAATGAACAAAAAAAAACAAAAAACAAAAAAAAAAAGAATCTAACTACGAATTCCAATTTTGTGTGCAAGTTTGATTGTGACGTGTTTGCAAGCAATTAACTAACTAAACATGGTGTTTCTCCTCCAAGACATCACTGGATTTCTTATATTCTTCATTTTTTCTTTTCAATTTCCCATTTAAGCAAAAGCAAACCGGCATTGACCAAGTCCCATGAGTTTGCTCAACTGGTGGAGGCCTAAGCTAGAACTTCACGGTTGGGCAAGAATGAAAGTGACGAGAACCATAGAGATGATCAAATCAAATCTTGACTATGCAAATCGAATCTTGACTCTGCAACTACCGTGAGGTCGAATTCCAAAACGGTCTGCATGAATACTTCAAACAAATGGGCAAAAGTGGATTTGATCACGCACACTGCTGAAAATATATATCAATGGTTGATGTTTTGTGTGCACATGGGCATATTCCCATGCCGACACACTTCAATTCTACACCTTGATCCAAGTAACGAAAGTGCTACCAAGTTCCAATCACCCGTTGGTGTTATTGCTTTTTTAAACTCATTATTATATTAAAATAGACCACGTGTGACGTTATGAACCAACAACTTTTGGTCAATAAGATAAAAAATATTTAGCTTTCTCTGCTCACTTGAGAGCATGTTACAGCCAATTACTTGATATGGAACAGGAAACATTGACTTGAGAACAAGGCTACAACTAAATCAAAAATTTCCCTCCTCGAACTCTATTGTAACCTAGAGATCACTTAATCCTGTTCTAAAACAGGTTTTTTTTTTTTTTTCTTTTTTTTACAACAAAAGTAAAATTATGTACATCAATCAGTAGTTTTTCAGACTCAGATGTGCAAGAGCTTTGTGCGTGAGCCTTTGACCCAAGAGAAAAAGAAGAGACAGAAAAAACAGAGAGAGAGAAGAAGAAGAAGAAGAAGAAGAAGAAGAAGATTACCTGGAAAGAGAGATGACTATCCTTTGGATTAATTCCATTTTTCTTGGGCATGTTTTCAGGATCTTCAGATTGCAATAGATGAACTCCAATTCCATAGCCCAACAGCCTATGCAAACAACATTAACAAGACAAACATACCAGACAATCAATATCCCACAAATTGTGCTCTAAATGCATAAATTAGCTAAATTTGATTATTTCAATCTCACTTCTGCTGAAATCTAATTAATTACCATGCCCCATTAAAGTCAAAAGATCCAGGGCGCCTGATAGGCATAAAACCAAGAAGGTTCTGGTAAAAATCAATGGATTCCTCAACTGATCTACAAACAAGTGAGATGTGGTTAACAGACTTGAGATGAAGTGGGTTTCCCGCGTTTTTCATCATTTTCCAGGAAATCAACCAAGAACCCCAAGAAAACCAACACACAACCCACCAAGATGGTAACTTCAACGGATTGCCCAACCAAAAAAGAAGAAACCCACAACCAAAAATGATAAAACAATCCCAAATGAAATGTGTTAGAAGCAAAGACAGACGAGTTAAAAAACCAAAAAAAAAACCAAAGAGATTGGAGAAAAATTGAAGGAGTTGATTGAAGGAGTTGCAGAGGTTTAAACACCCGGAACTCCGTGGAAGTGCAAGAGAACTGGGAGGGGCTATTTATAGAGGCAGCACATGGCCAAGTGACGAATTAATTAATTTTATTTTTTATTTTTTATTTTTTTGGAGATTGGTTGTTCATGAAGATTAGTAGTGGTTGCAGCTTATATGTACCGTGCCAAAAGAGAAGATGACAACTGGGGTGCCACGTAGACCCTACGTGTTGCGGTCGTCGCTATCCCACCTCGTCCCATCAGATCGACACGTGGCATGCAGTAAGCAACTCCATGCTCATTAATCAGCCATAACCTAAATCGTATTCGTCTATTTTAAAATTCCAAAATATTAGTCAAGTTTTATTTTATTTTATTTTTTTTGGACCCCGCTAAACGGGACATGGGTCTCACGCTTTTTTTTTTTTTTTTTGAAAAATATATAATATATAAACATATAAAATAAATGTGTAAATAATATATATATAATTTTTAACTGCGGTTAAGACAATTTGAGAGAAAAAAAAAAAAAAAAGTTTTATCGCCTTTACCCTGACTGAAGAAAATTAATTAAAATTTTTAGAATTAAATTTTGAAAAAAAAAAAGAAGGGAGTAACACTTATGAGAAAATTATTTTTATTACCTGGTTTAAAATCCAACCCGACCTTTTGGTGCCGGGGAAAGACAAGTTTGACGAGGAAATAAAGAAAATTCAGATTTTAATAATTATAAAATCAAATAATTAAAGAAAATAATAATCATCTGACCATTGTTTCGAGTGCTCCAAAATTATGAAGAACATAGTTCATAAAACTGGATGTGAGATATGAAGTCTCACTTCTTGTTAGCTTCCCATCTCCAATCTAATTATACCAAAATAATAATTTGTAGTTGCCATCTCATCCTATATAGTTAATAGCGCAAAAAAAAAAAAAAAAAAAAAAAAAAAGATATTGAGACAAAAATATACCACTAAATTTAAAATCAGGGTATTGCTCGAATATTCTGTCACAAAATTAACTTCTTGTTGATGAATTGTACCTACCATATTATAAAATAGAGTAATTTATATAAGAAACCACATCTGAGTTTGAGTGTTTGACATTGTAAAGAGACATCATGGTTTGGTTTATCTAGAAACACCTCATATTTCAGCGATTAAATACTTTGGTATCCATTCTCAAGGTCTTCCATTTTACTTCTAAGAACAGAGATATTGAATTTATGAAAATTTAAAAAAAAAAATTATTTTTATTGTGTAATTTATGATATCTTAATAAAAAAAAAAGTTAATTAAAAAATAAAAACCTTTGGAAGGCTTACGTAAGAAATGCATGGTGTCCACCCTACCACTTTGAAAGGCTTCATTGCATTTATATATATAAGTCGGAGGCAAAATTTATATTCTAAGTAAATTGACTGTGGGGCATATGATGTCGAGACGCCATTAATTTTAAATTATTTGTAGTTTTTATCATATTACATGGTAATTAAGTAGACTTCAAAATAATGAACTTAGATAAATATAATTAATTTTTTTTATATTTTAAACAAGATATTTTATGTTATATTAATATTTTTATATATAATGTAAAAATCAATTATGCCCACTTAAATTTACTACTTTTCCATTCACCTAAAAATTATTTCCATCCAATAATGCAGCCTTTGGTTTATATAATTGGGAAAGGACTCGTGCATTGTGCCAAAAAGGGAAATCAAAAGTGACTTGTGCATCATATTATACAGAGTGTCGGTGGTGGTCATCTCCAGGTTAATTTATTAATATTAAACTCTTTCAAAGCGAAATATAAAAAATAAAATAAATGACCTGTAGGTGTACTTGTTTGTCCTTGTGGCCGATGAACGAGGGAGGGCTTGATTTTTTTCTGATATTTATGTGTATATTATATATTTTGTTTTCACCTTTAATACAATTTTATGAAAAAAAAATATTAAATTAAACATACTCTCAATCCTATTTTCAAATCTAACCAAAAAAAAAAAAAAAAAAGAATCTAATAATAAATAGTTCCCTCTATTGTGTTTTTCAATAATAAAAATTTAAAATAATTATAAAATATTGTGTGTGTATCCAAAAGAGACTAAATGATTTCTTAAGGAAATAAAATAAAAAATAAAAAAGCTTGGGACTGAATTTAATGCCAATAAATTTCCTTCCCTGTTGCAAATCTACCCAAGCTGACAAGGAAGGACACCAATAATGCATCAAATTCAAACCAATTGCTAGCCTTCCTCCTAGGATCCAGAACATGGAGGGACCCTTTTCAATAATAAGAAATTATTTTACAGCACAAGAATAATATATAATAAGCTAATATAAGAAACCTTAAGCAGCTAGCCAATTCCATGTTTAGACTTATTTCAGATTGGATAATTGAGATAAATTTAAATACCAATAATATTCCTATTAATATTGAATAAAATTTTCTGTTTTTTTTTTTTCCGACGGTTCGGCAGTTGTGGTGACAATGATAGTGAGATTGGTGGCAGTGGGCATCGCGGTGATAGAAAAGATAGAGAGGCTGTGGCAGAGTTCCCCCGGGGAGGGGGGGGATTGATGGAAAGAAAGTGTCATCAATCTTCTACTTATCTAAATGCTATGATTTTAAGGTTTCCATTTTCAACTTATCAGCCAAAAAGGGTTTCTTGCAAATCTTTAGGGTTAGTTGGAATGATTGAGCATCGGGTTTCTAAATGCATTAGGTTGGAAACTTTGAGTCCTGTCTTTTTCTTACTAAAGTGAACTTAGTTAATTTCAATGTTCAGCAATCAGACACATGTTAATGGTAATTAACCTACCAAACTTGATCGATTAAAGTACGATCAACCCTTGCCGTACATGAAGTTGTCTTTGGGGTTGTAGATCTTTCCGAATTCGTTGCTAAAAACGCAAACAATTTCTAATTTAGTGGTTAACAAATTAAAAAAAAAGGGGGGGGGGGGAAGCCATGTGCAGGAAAGATCAAACAATTTCAAAGACCCCTAGTTGATCATTAATTAACTAAACCCAGATCTAATTTTCCATGCCATCGTCAATGACGTGATAATTATCAATATTATGACATGACACCCCAATAATAAATACAATAAGGGGAGTATATAAAATTTAAAATGGGACCATATTACTTAATATTTGAATTAAAAAAAATTAAACACGCTATATAAAATTCGACATTCAAATGAGATAAAATAATTGAGAAAAAAAATACGTATTAAATTATAAATTGAATATGACATTAAAGGAAAAATATGGGCAACTGGATGCTTCGGAAATTAGCAAAAACAAAAACAAAGATTCCGATTAATAATAAAAAATTTTGAAATACTTGCACAAACAAGAATAAATAAAGAAAACTAGTCTTTTTTTTTATATATAATTTAAATAAAATTCAACTATATTTAATTTAATGTGGGGAACACACAATTTAATTTTGCTTTAATAACATTTTATTGTATATAGATATTCATTAAAATTCGATAAAGTCTTTGCTGGTAAAACTCCTCAAAACTTTATTTTAACTCTTCAAAGCTGGTACAACTTAGTTTGAAAATACTGTGGATTTCAAATCCAAAAATATTGCAACGAATTGGTCCTACTTAAGACATGGACTTATATATTATATTATTATAATTATTAATTTATATATTTATATATTTTAATATATAATTATAATTAACAAAATTATAAATAAAATATTCATTCATTACTCGTAATAATGTAATATAGTAGTATGCTGATGTCATGGAAAAGGATTTGCTACTCCAAGTAAGGATATTAGAACTGGAAGTAAGAAATTTGTAAAATTAAAAAATGATATTGAATTTTTTGAAAAAAAAAATATTTTTAATAATTATTTTAAAAAATTAAATTACAATAAATTAATAATTTTAATTAAATAAAATATTATAAGTATATAAATATACATTTCACTTAATAATTTTTTTATTATAAAAATAATTATTAAATTATATGAAATAAAAAATTTGCATCAAGTACATACAAAAATGGAAACCTCGAGGTGTGCCAACAAAAAAAAAAATAATAATCAAACAAATGAAACTTGACTCAAATGGCAAGATTCAAGCATTAATCTAAAAAAAGAGGTGACGACAACTTCAAAATAAAAATAATAAAGGGCATAGATGTTGACGCGACTTATCCCAATGATTGAAGATGAATTTCTTAAATCAGGGGATAAGGTTGAAATCTCAGTTCTATATATATATATATAAAAGACCAGATGGAAACCCCTCCATATATAAAGGCTGATGCACACATCAGCATGGGCCATAGACGCAAGACCCCATGAAAACTTCCACCAATCAAGTGGCCTGATCGAAAGCAAATAATTTATCCGAGAGAATTATTTTACGGAAAACAATTTTTTTCTAAACAAATAGATTTTTTTTTTAATTTTTAATTATGATATTTAAATATGCTAGGAATTTATTTTCATATATTGGTGCATATTTAAAGAGTTACTTGATTCTTGGTTCATCGGAATTAGTTGTCATGTTACTTTCAGATCTGGACTGCATTTGATAAGTAAGGTCTGCTTACAAAAAATATAATCCTGCATTTACTGAATTAATTTTATAATAATAATAATAATAATAATAATAATAGTAATGTGACAACTAGAACGGTGGTTGGGATTATCGTACTGGTGGTTTTAACTGCTACACCCCAATGATTAACTATAGCTATGGTATCGCTCACCAGCCACCCTTTGAAAGGACCAAAGATAAGATTTTGTAAACGGAGTTCAGACCCAAAAAAAAAGAAACAAACAAAAAAAAAGTGGGTTTTGCATATTATATATATATATATATATATATATATATATATATATATAATATGTAATAATGTTCGTATAAATAAAATAAATTTATATATAATATGTATATAATGTACATACAATTTAAATATATATACAAATAATTATTTATTTTATATATATAAATGTTTTTTACAAGTTAAATATTTTGTACAAAATTAAAAGATCAAAAGAAAACAGGAGACGTACGTCCCAGTTTACATTCTGTCCTACCCTCTCGGATCACTAATTTTTCTCCATTATTTGAAAATTGAAACTGCGACTGGAATCGACTTACAGCTGTTAGGTGGATTGGATTGGATTGCATTTTCTTTTTTTTTTAATTTGGAAACAGAAAATATATTATTATTATTATTATTATTCACGTCACCCTTCGACCAAGGATGGTCAAAATCAATAAACCAAATTTCTTGCAAACCATCAATGTCGTTCTGAAGAAACAAACCCAAAAACCCCAAAATCGAAAAAGATCCCCATACATCCAACCAGCCCTCGATTGCAGCTTCTAGACTCAGCAAAGTCAGCGCAAATACATTCACCAATGCCCCCATAATTAATCGACTAAATCGAATTAAATCAATTAATTGAATTGAACTTCGTACTTAATTATTTGAACTAATCATGATTAAGGTTTTCAATCAATCAAAACACAGTGAAGTGTTATTTTATATATATTTTTTTAAATAATTCTAAAAAAAATTATTATTTACACGATTATCAGCATACTGAATTTTTACATTTTAAATAATTATTTATTTATTTATACAATGATAATTATAAATCTGTTAAAAAAATACATCAAGATTTTATTATTATTATTATTTTTACATTTAAAATTAAAATTTTAGACTTTCTAATTAACATATATTTTTAACTGATTAATTGATTTGGAAGAGTACATTGAACAAAATTTTCGGTCAATTGAAAATTCAACTTTTCTTTTCCTCGTTCATCTTCTTATCCCACAAGTCATCCCTAATTGCAATCCGCATCGGTTTTCCATAACTTTGGAAAATCAACAAAAAATAAGTTGAATATCACCTGTGTGCACAAATCCAGTCAAAAATGTACGCTGCGCTTCTCTTGACTTTTTTTTTTCCCCTTATCCCCCCACCCAATCTAAACTGAGATGGAAATATCTGGAGCAAGTTGTCTGTTCCGGTTTGCCTTTTTCCTAGCAACGAGCAACATTATAAATATAATATGATAATAAAATAATTTTTTTAACATTTAATTTCATTCATTTATAAAATTAAATAAAATATAATTAATTCACGTATTTTCTTATCGACGGTCTACCTTTCTTTTCTCACTTCATTTATCCAATCTTTTTAACTTAGAACTTCCCGTCTTGCACCCAATGTATAAGAAATATTAATGTCATTGCCAGGAAGAAAGTTAATGTCATTGGTCATCCACACCCCCTCCCCGGGGGAAAAATGAAAAAAAAAGAACTGTTGATGTCATGCGGGCAGTTGGCTTCTGATCGCAGCTTCCATAAGAGAATCAGACGCTACGAGCGATAAGTCAACGATTGTGACGCCAACGCCCGTTTAATTATCAGACTGGAAAACCTGGAATTACAAATACGGAAATGGTGCCCCCTCTAACCTGGAAAATTGTTCACGCTAAACAGCTTTCGTTTGTGGAGAGCCCTATTTTTCCTACGCACGTGATCGCATTAAAAAGACAATATATGTATATATATATATCAAGGGAGACATGTACGGACAAAAGAGATTCCCAGGATCATATCTAGGTTCAATTATTCAGTCACATATAAGCAACCTGTGAAGATTGATAGGAAACTTTCAATTCCTTTTGCATCAAGTTTACACCTTACACCTTCAAGTATATGTGGCTTAATATACTCGAAGCTGATGGTTATAGTTTGCAATTTTCCTTTTTTTTTTTTTTTGGTTTTTTTTTTTCCTTTTTGTGTGCTTTTGGGTCTTCAGAGACTAGGATTCTAAATTTAAACAGATGACTAAAAGTTCAGGCGACTATGACACGAAACCCGCACACGATTGATATAGTTAGAATACCAATCATTTACCATAACAAGTCTAGACGTTTAGTTCAAAAAAGTTTAATTTAAGCTAACAGGGTTCATATCACTGTGGTTCTTATTTACTTCATGCAAAACTGAGACCGAATTTTAAATTGCTAGCATGGATCATATCACTACGATTCTCACTCACTTCATGCAAATCTAAGATTGTGGGTGTGTCATACACAATTTCAAGTTAATTATTCCCATTAGGCTGACCTAAGATGGTTCATCTCACCTAACAAAGCTACTATTAACCAATCACTCATTCAATTATTATTTATTGCAAACAAAAATAGCAAGAGAATCAAAGGTAAAATACTAGTCTACCAATTAATGAACTCACACCTACACCTTGTATATAATGTGTAAAATAATATGTAGCTTAGCCTTTGGATTAGCGGTAGGTGTTATTAGTGACTTTGTCTAGGTCTTGAAATTGATCCTTTGGTCATCAGGTTCGTTTTGTATTTTGTCCCCTCAATTTTAAAGTTATCTCACTACCTTTTTTTTTTTTTTTCTTTGCCCCTTTTGAAAAATTGTTCTAGATTGCACCAGACATTTCCACCTTAGTTTCGATTGGGTGGGCTACCCTGATGCTTCATGAGGATAAGAAAAGCAGAAAAACTAGATAACATTTAGGGAACAACATGATCTTAATGGATGAATCGTTAACCAACTAGGCTAACGTGGTTTGACGATGAGGTAGCAAAGCTTTATGAAAGGTTAGAAATTTGAATTCCACCTTGTTCAGTTGGTACAAAATATGGGCTTTAATTCGGAAGTACCCAAAGAAAAAAAGGCACGAATCGTTACTTACAGGGCTGAGCGAGGGCATGATATTCCGAACAGCCATCACATCAATCGACATTGTAACTTCCTTCCATAGGCCTAAATTGCAAACAGCATGGATCAAGGAGTTGTACGTAACAACAGTTGGTGAAATTCCTTTATCCAGCATTTTGGAGAAGAGATTCAACAACTCATTTATTAATCTATCCTTGCGAAGGCTGTCAATGGTAGTGTCATATGCTACCCCATGTGGCTCACAACCCCTTTCATCCATAAACTCGAGCAACCGAAGTTCTCGTCCATTTTCGCCAAATTCACACAATCCCCTCAATAAGATACTGTAATTAATTGCGTTAGGTTGATAGCCTTTCCTTATCATCTCACCACAAAAGCTCACTGCTTGGTTGAGTTGGCCCTGTATGATTGTTAGTCCATTGATAAAGAGAATTAAGTATCACACGGTGAGGGAGTAAAACCCAAGTTTCAAAAGATTTGCCAAAAATGGCAAAACCCAACTTCACGATTCAAATGGAATAAACAATTGATGAGTGTGACCAGGAAGTAAATATCATGCGCATTCCCAAGCACTCGAGTTGCCTATAAAAACAGACCACCCTGGCGTACTGTTTCATTCTAACAATGTCAGCGAAAAGGTGATTAAATTGAATTTAACGATGGATGGAAGGGAAAGGGAAAGGATGCTTTTTAACCATCCGATGAAACACGCTGAGAGCATCATCAATACCTCTGCAGCACTTTTCTCTCAACCCCACCTGATATGATTGAGTTTTGCGGCCGGACGGAGACGAGTAATTTAGAGAAACCAAAGCCTAAGTCCTTCCCCGGAATTGGTGAGAAGAATATGAAGCGGGAACGAAAGCATAAGCTGACGCCAATGCAATTCTCCGGATCATTTTGGCATAACAGATGGTTCAATGAAACCAAATTGGGCTGTAGGATGAGCAAAGCAGAGCAGTGGCGACAGCACGGTCATTCCACACGTGGAACGTAGTTGGAATTCGCTGTCGTTGTCCTTGTTCCACCAAACTCTCGTAAAAATGACCCATCACTCCAATTTTATTAAATTTAAATGCATCTTTTTATTATCTTATTACCTCAATATCATTTAAATATTTAAAATCATTTTTTAAAACATTTTTTACTATATAAATTTAAATTTAAATTAATATAAAAATATATATTATATTACAAATTTAAATTAATTTTTAAAATGATATAATAATTATTTTAAATTCACAAAAAAAATATTTCAATTATGAATGATAATATCTTTCTCGAATAAATCTTGCAAAATATATAATAAAAAGGAAAACTTTAAAGTTCAATACTTTAATAGTGTTAGAGAAAATATCAAAAAAAATTATTTTGAAAGAATATTATTATTTTTAAATTACTAACAGGCCTATTTATTTAATATCAATTTTCTGACACTGGAATTGTTCCACAGTAAAGTTCCAAACTTTAATGCAATTATAAGCACGGAATTCAGATCCAAAATCCATAGTTCTAAACTCTAATAACCCCTGTTATCACGATCACCTTTTTTACTTGGAAATCTCCGTCTTGCGCCAATGTACAAGAAATATTAATGGCGGCCTTAAAGTTTAGGAAGAAAGTTAATGTGATTGGTCACTCCCCACCAAGAGTTAAAAAAACAAGCTTAAAGTCATTGTCGGCAGTTGGTATCTGGTCTCAGTTTCCATACGAGAATCGGCCGCTACGAGCGATAACTCAACGATTGCGAAGCCAACGCAAGTTTACTTATCAGCCCCTTCTAACTTTTGACCAATTGTTCACGCTAAACAGCTTTCATTTGTGGAAAGCTTTCTTCTTCCTAAGCACGTGATCACGTGAAAGGGACCATATACATATATATAGGGAGAGACGGAGACATAACTATGGACAAAAGAGATTCCCAGGATCATGTCTAGGTTCAACTCTTCAGTCACATATAAGCAACTTGTGCAAATTGATGGGAAACTTTCAATTCTTTTTGCTTCAAGTTTACACCTTCAAATACATATTGTTTAAATATACTCCAAGCTGATTATGAAATTAGTTCTGTAACGTCAGCCAGCTTTTGTGTGCTTTCTAACTAGGATCAATTAGCAAAGCTTATGCTTATAGTTTGTAATTCTTTTTTTTTTTTTTTTATTTCTTCTTGTGCTATTGGATCTTCAGAGACTTAGATCCTAATTTCAAACAGAGGATTAAAAGTTTAGGCAACTATGCCACTAAACTACACAATTGATATAGTTAGAGTACCAATTATTTACTGTTACAAGTTCAAAAATGTTTAAACTAGGCTAGCATGGTTCATGTCACTGTGGCTGACTGACTTCATGCGAGTCTAAGATCGTGGGTGTGTCCCACAAAATTTCAAGTTAATCACTACCATTAGGTTAACAGAACATGTTCATCTCACCTAACGAAGCTACCAATTCATGAACTCACACCTACACGTTGTACATGCTGTGTGAAATAATATGTAAATTGGCTTTTGGCTTAGCGGTAGGTGCTGTTAGTGACTCTGTCTAGGTCTTGTTGAAATTGATACTTTGATAAGGAGGCTGCCTAGGTTGGAATGCTCTCTATTGGGTAGGAATAGCAATCGAAGTAAAAGTAAAATAATTGGAGTGAAAGTAAAAACGTAACGACAAATCACGTCTAAGGAACTAAAGGGTCAAATTTCAAAGGCAGCAACGCAATTATTCTAAATAATGATTAGAATTACATGGTGACAACTTAGAAATCACATCTCGGGAACTAAAGAAGAAGGGAGAGCATTGTGAGATTAAAAAGATTTGTCTTCAATTGTGTAATTTCTTCCCACGAACCCCCTGAAGAATATAAAGGGATCCTCATAACAAGTCCGGATTCATAACAGCACTTTCAGGGCCCTCTATCCGTAAAAGCCCATAAACCAGATTTGGGCCCATTGCGAGAATTATTTGGGTCCAGACTGAGGAAAGTGTTTCCAAACATTCTCAAATGGGTTTCCAGTCCTTCTCAAACTCACCCTTCCAATTTTCCACACCGAACACAAAGTTAAAAACCAAAGCTTTTCCGGACATACCAGGCAAAAGGGTGGACAACCATTACAAGCAAAAAGACATACATGTTAATGGTTTCAAGCAGTATGGTTACAAGTAGGCAAGTCAAGATTCTGTGGTTATTGCAACATAGACTTCTAATTTGAAAGGATGTATTTGATATTTGACAAGGGATTTGCTATGATTCGCATTAGGCAGGGCTAATGTATATGCTGTTGTTTATTATTTTTCTGTCTTTCACTCTTTGCCACACTCCCATCATCTCTTCCTTGCTTGGCCCATTTGGAACTTAATATCAACTGGAACGCAAAATGACAGAAGTAAAAGCCAGAAAACTTAACAGATGAACAACACTTATGTCCATTTTTTTGTATGATTCATGCAGGATTAAGATGGAACTTAGTTGATCATTTCCAGAAGTCTTCATCAGAAGTCAAACAATTTAAATCTCCCTCTATTACATAAAGCTGTGCAAATACCAAGTCCTCGGTCATTCGTATGGGATAACTCAAAGAAAAGAGCACATGTGCAGAGAACATGCTGTTGTGAAGGAAAAGGAGGGCAAAAGGTTAAAAGCTGACCAAAAGTTCTACGGAGAGAAGGTTAAAACCTGAACCTTTCATATTTGATTGGCTTATCTTAAAATGAGAACTCTTGTTAGGCAGTCACAGTATTCAAAATCGGATTTCTCTAGTGGCTTAGAAGAGGCCTAAGAATCCTAGTATGGCAACATCATTAACTTCAACATTTCACCTCCCAATTCCACTTTATGGGCTGAACAAAAATTCACCAACAATCTTATCAAAGTTCATACATAGTCCAAGTGACTTACTTTTTAAAGCAGCAAAAAGAATGCTGAAATACATTAAAAGCACAACCAATCTTAGAATTATGTTTAACAAAACAATAGAGTTCAAATTAAAAGGGTATACTTATAGTGACTTGGCAGGGTCAATGGAGGATATGAGAAGCACATCTGAACATAATTTTACCCTTGGTTTAAGTGTGTTCTGTTAGAGCTCAGAGAAGTAATCAACAGTCGCTCAATCCACAACTGAAACAGAATATATAGTTGCTACCTCAGTTGTGAATCATGCTCTTTAAATCAGAAAAATTGTAGTAGATTTAAGGCTAAAATAAAATAAAGCTACCATCATATATTGTGACAATCAATCAACTATTGTCGTCTCCAAAAATCCATTGATGCACGGCAAAACCAAGCATTTCAAGATAAAGCTTCACTTTATCATGGAAATCCAATAAAACAAAGAAGTGGAACTACTATACTGTTCTCCTAAAGTGCAACTTGCTAACATTCTAACAAATGCACTGGAGAAAGCAGGACTTGAGGAATTAAGGGAATATTTGTGCATGCAAAGCAATAGTACCAAGGAGAAGTGATGTTCACCAAGCTCACAGCAACCATGGTGTTGCTGCTTTACCTACCAACTTTGTGCTCTAGCTCAAATGGAACTGTTTTTCCCCTCCATGCTTTAGTTATCAGTTATGACAGTTGAGGGAAACTTGAAGAAGTTTTAAAACAATTTAGGTGATTAGTTTAGGTTGTAATTGTAGGTTTAAATTTGAAACATTTTGAATTAGTGGAAAGCTTAGCTAATCAAGCAATTATTTTACCTGGCAACTCTTTGTAATGTTCAAATTTAAATTACAAATTACAAATATATACATCAAACTCTCATGTATAATGTAGAGAACTCAATTCTAATGAATTATGAAAGTTATGCCAAAATCAAGTTGGTTCTCGCTTGTCATCACATTTTCTTGCATTGCTTCTGCTATAAGTTACTGCAAATCACTTGCTTGGTTTCCTTTATACCAATAAAAAGTTCTCAAAAGCTCCAAGAATCCATTGATAAGAGAATCAATATGTATCAAACTCTAAATGGATTGGTTTAAATAAAACTGCGCCTAGAGCTAGACAGAGGGAGAGATTGAAGAAGGTATTGCTTGTGCTTTGCTTGCGTTGCATACAAGTGGACTCCCATATTCAATATTGTCAAGGTTCTTCTGATGAAACTAATGTTTTCACCAATCTGGTCTGCACATTTCATAGTGATGGAATATTGTTGCTGAGGCCGACTTGTATTGCAAAGATTGTGGTTGCAGCAACACTGCTTCTGGGGATGATAGCAGAATTTTCTTCTGTGAAGGTGAAGTCATGACACTGCAATTATTTTTCCTGAAAAAAATAAGAAGGCAATAAAAAGAATATTAAAGGAAGAAAATTATGAAGCAGACCTAATGAATTTTTTCTCCTCTTTTCCTTTTCCTCCTTGGGGTATCGTTCAATTGTGTTAGGTTCTGCATTTATTGAAAGTTTTGGACTTCAAAATTGAGAAAGTGAATAGAAAAGACAAAACAAAAAGAGAAAGAAAGGAAGTAGGATTATCTGCAAGAAAAATAGGAAAGAAGCTACATCAGGTTAAATGAGCACAAAAAGAAAATGAGAGAGAATTGGTATTAAGGAGAAAATGCTATGCCATAAAGAAAAAGGTGCTACTTATGTAATAGACATATGATTTCAAATTGGATAAATTTTAAAATAATGAGCTAGTTAGTATATAAATATCCAAACCAATATAAATTGGCATCATAACAAGCACTCTCTACATGCAGAATTAATAGCAAATAGTAACAACGGGACTGAAACTTACAAAACATTGTTATTGTAAATTTCTGGTGTGGCTCTGCAAGTCAGAAAAAATTCTGAAATTATCAAGGCCAAAAGGGTCAATCAAGTGGCTTTTTCATTCACTTTCAAGCTCTGTTTCTTCACTTCTTGATCTAACATAAGCCTTGCCACCTCTCATTGCATTTGCAAACTCTTGTATTGAGCAAGAAGTGCTTCGTTCCATTTTACCTGCAAGGATCTCAATATTGTCCAATAATCCCAACCCAATTAGCCTATTTCTCAGCATCTCAACGGTAGAAGAATACGGTGGTATTCCTTCATCAATCATCATCTCAAAGTATTTACATGCATCTTCCAGTTTACCTCTTTTCTTGCACAAACCATGAACCATGACAGCATATGTTGAGACTGAAGGGTAAAATCCCCTATCCCCCATACTCTGCCAAACTTCAACTACCCTATCAAATCTCCCTATTCTTATAAGCAACTTGAGCAACATGTTGTAACTATGCCGATCTGGCAAACAACAACCATCTTTGACCATTTTAGAGATCAATTTGGTAGCCCTATTAACTTCAGAATGTTCACAATGGTATGCTAAAATTGCATTGTAACTCCATGCATCAGGGCTAACTCCCTTTTCGAACATCTCATTCAAAATTTGACAAGCTTCTTCCACCTTTCCATGCTTGCATAGTTTTTTGATAACACAATTATAAGTGAATACATTAGGAACAAGATCATATCTTCTCATTCTGTCTAGCACTCTGAAGGCTAAATGAATATCATTTTCCTCACAATATGCACGAATAAACACTGAATAACTACATGCATCTGGCTCAATTCCACTTGAACGCATTTCTTGGAACATTGCATATGCTTCATCAACATTCCCTCCCTTGCACATGGCCTCCAACAAACTATTATAAGCAAGAACATCTGCAATGCATCTACGTTCAAGCATTTCATTGAACATCTTTTGTGCCAGTGCTGATTCCCTTACATCACCCCATCCCCTCACCAATATACTATATGTTTTGACTGTAGCCTCATATTCGCTCTTAATCCTATCAAAAAATTGTTGTGCATGTTTCACATGCTTCCTTTTGCATAACACATACAAAAGTTGATCAAGGTCATGAATACTAGGCTTCAAACCAAACTCCACCATTCTACCAAAGGCACGAATAGCATCGCCAGGCAGATTTGCTCTGCTGTAAGCTTTAAAAACAAGCCAAAATATTTCTTGGCTCATTTGAAAATCTTGGAATTCTTTCATTTCAAACAAGAAATCCCACAAAATAGCGAACTGCTTGCTAGAACCCAGTATATCCACCAAAATGTGATAGCTCTCTCTACTATGATGGAAACCTGGAATTCTTTTGGCCCAAAGAAAGAATCTGTGGGCTGGGAATCCAAGATTCTTGCAGCGTTTCAAGACTTGTTCCACCAAACTTGCAGACATTTTTGTGGAATAAGTGTTGAGAGAGAACTCCAAGTCATGGTGGGGGTTCCTGTGATCACTCAGAATGCGAGAGATCTCATTTACAACATCTTGTAACGGTAATGGGGGATCTGCATTTTGTGGGACAAGAGCACAGAAAGAGCGGAAACTAGTGTTGCGGCTATTCACATTGTAAAAGGAGTGGAAGGAGGAGTGTATGCGTTGGGTTCGCAAGGCCACTAATCTGATGGCCATATTTTCCAGTTACAGTCAGACCAGTTTTGTATGGCAAATCCAGAGTTGCATTCAACAAATAAGAAACATCAACACCATCATAGAAACTGCACCCACCATCAAACAAAAGGCCAATCTTCACCACAATATAATGGGAAAAACAAGCATTCCCTACAATAAATAAACATCTAAAGATAACTCAATTCCTGTTACATTGGATTGAAACACAACAACAATCATCCACATGAGCACAAGTATACTTTTTCCTCTCCACTGACAGAACTACAGGGCTTTAACACAAAAACAATGGAAATTTGTGATGAAAGCAAATTAAGAGTGAATCAGGCAATACAAAGCCTTTACCCAACCCAGCCTCAGTTCCAGAAGCAGATAACATCAATTCAATTAGTAACCTCATCTTCCCCTAAAGCCCAAAAATAGTCTTCCTTAAAAATGCCACAATTTTTACCGAGTACACATTAAGTGAGTGATATACAAAGATATGACATATAATTCAAGATATACGATATTGGACCATGATAGTATTCTACTGCAATGTTCTTATCATTCTGTAACGAAGACAAGATTGATCTGAATCTAAATCCATTACATATTTAATGCCAACTACATATGCAACACCTGGCTCATAGACTAGTGACCCACCATACCATATGCAATACAATCCAACAACCTCATACATTCTGAAAAGCAACAATGCAACAAGAATCTTTATTCAACAATCAAAATGTGACTAAGAAGCATGAAATAAGAAAGTGTTGACCAGATGATTTCATGCACCTGTTGAGAGTGACATAGAGACCAAAAGTCCAAAAATAGCTTCAGTTTCCACCCCACAGCCAAAATCCGCAAAATCACCACCCAAACTTGTTGAGGGTGATACAAATTCCAGAGCAAGAATACAAATTAAAGTATTGATTGATCTGCAAAACAGAACCACATTATTCTGCATGGAAAATCCAAGACTTTAAGAATAAAACATCAAAACACCCCCAAGATGGAACAAATATAGCACCAAATCCCAGCACCTACTTCAGAATATAACACCAAAAATCAACAAATCCCTACTCTGCTTTCATTTTCAAGATAAATGAACCCCAGAATCGAAAAAATAGATAGTATACATATACTGGTAAAGTCAAATTTCTAGAAATCAAGAATTACAGTGTTTTAACAATGAAACCCCCTGCCTACTGTTCAAAAATTTCTGAGCCCTGCCTATTGGCTCAGAGCGAGTAATTACAGTCCCCTGCCTACTGTTTCTTTCAACAACGAAGACCCCAAATCATCATCTTTTACAACACAAGGTCAATCCAAGCTCAGTCTTTATTACTTGCCACAATTCCTTTTTTATTCTTCCATGATTTTATTCTTTTTTCATAAACAAATTAACATGGGGTATTCACATCTTTTGTCCTTGTAGATCCAGGAAGTTCAAAACAGTAGTCCTCCAAGCACACGTCATAATCCTCAAGCTCTTGCCACAATTGATGACCAAAAAAGATTGGAACTTTACAGCACAAAATGGTGCACAAAGTTTATATGAGTTTAACGCAAAAAAAAAAAGGAGTACCTTTGATGGCTTTGTTGGTGCTGTGAATGGTGCGGGAGTCGAGCTTTCTCTTTCCGGGTCGGGCTTTGGCAATCGGGTCAGCTCTCCTGTAGCACTTAGCTTCCCGTTTTGGAACTGCTACTCGAGTTACCGCAGACCTTGAGATTTAACCAAGCAAATGGGCGATGTTGGGTTTAGAGATAAACCCCAAACGCAACAGACAGACACAAACAAACGTTAATTGTTGTAGGCAACTTTTGTTTTTGTATTATTATTATTATTATTATTATTTATTTTTACAAAAATAATTGTGACGTTGATATGTGACGTAATACATAATAATATAATATTAAAAATTTTATTTTATGATCATTTAAAAATTAATATTATGATAACCATTGTTGTTGTAATTAGTGAATTGAAATTTTCGAAATATATAATTAATAAAAATAATCAATTATTTACTAAATATCAATAGCATTGTGAATGAGAGACCATAAGACAACTCTTTTATATGATCAAATTGTAATTTAATGTAACAAGGGATACTTTTGCCTTGCAAAATTATTAAATTATGACTTTCTTTGTAGATTTTTTTACTGCACTAAAACAATGTAGTTGGCTACAAACAAAGAGTCATAAGAGTGTGAAATGAGATAGGTAATAAATTAATGTCGAAAATAGTCAAACACATGGTGTTTTTACATGTACATCACAGAGAACTACATGGTGTTTTGGATCCCATGGCATTCATCACAGTGAAATCCACCTTGACCGGGTAATATTGGCAGCTCCTGCATGTTTGTAAACAATAATGAGGGCCTACCCCTGCCTCTTTAAGGCCCCCTGTCTGCGAACAGCCCATGTTTCCCCTACTGCTTTTCTTTGTCAAATGGGGCTGTGCCCCGAATGTGAGGCTTACCATTGTCAAACTGGTTTGTGTCCTGTCAGATTTTAATGGCATCTTAATCCTACGTTTATTTCCTACAAAAATGTACAAGTACAGTCACCATTAACGGTAAAGCCAACGGCTTCCTCTGCTCAATGGAAGGAGGTGGTAACCAAGGATTCTGTCTCTAAATACATCCGCATGACTTTCCCAACTCTTGGAAACTTGAAATGCTGCAAAAGTATACGGTTGAAAATCTTCATCCATTTTCCTCCATGATCAAAAGGCAACATTGCTAAGTTCATTACAGTGGATTCTTAACTTGCAAGTATTGTCTGCTGCTAAAAATGCTAGAACATAAAATGAAAGATTGCTTCTTGTAGCTAAAAAGCAGGGTGGTGGAACGAGTAAGGAGAAAAAGGCAAAATCAAAATAAAGTCTATGAAACTAATCGTGCACAATTGTTATCACAGATTAATTTGTGAAGCAAAATTCATTTTTTTTTTTTCTTTTTAATTTGTCAAAGGGCAGCATAGTTGAGTACTTGAAAATTTTGGTCCCAATTCAGCCATGCCTTGAACTTGCTTCATCCTTCAGTCTTTTGAAGTTATGACAAGCAGCCCCAATGCACCAATAAGAATATACTACAAACAAAATACAAGCAGTCAATTAAACAAAGTCAGTGCCTTCTTATACCAGATGCGAGCCTGAAAAGAATGAGAATCAAACTGCAACAATGAACCTAAGTTACATTTTCAAGTGCAAATAAAGATGTTAAGGAAAAGAAGAAATAATAGCTAGGTGCCAATAATAGTTTCACAGCAATGCCACGAAAAGGCAAACAGCAAGGTGGAAAAGAGAGGCTAAATATTATCAAAATTCAATGAAAGATTAAAACAATAGTTTTTATTTTTCTTGTTTAGTAGAAATAAACAAACCTTGATGATAGGCTTTTCGGTCATGATAATAGTTACCCAACCAACATAAGGTAAGAACCTGCAAGTAATAAGATTTAGGCAAGATGAATTTTCACCCATTCAAACAAGCAGCAGAAACCTAAAGAATGTCTTCTTATAGCCAAAGAAGGAGATTGAAGTTTTACCCCACAGCTCTGCCCATGATGTGGTGACGCTGAAGCCAGAGTTGACCATGAGCATACAAAATCCTGTCATCTTCGAGGTTATTGTCTCCTGAGAAAACAGCATACATAACGAGAAAAAAAGGATAGTTAGAAAAACAAGTGAACCAGCAAAACACTTGAAATTGCATGGAGCATACATAACCAGAAAAAAAGGATAGTTAGCAAAACAACAAGTGAACCAGCAAAACACTTGAAATTGCATGGAGTTGTACAAAGAAACTCCAAACTTCAACAGACTGGTATTTAGATCTGGGAAATAGCACCTTTTGTGAGGACATCAACTTCCCCTGTATCTTGCCTTTCATGGACCTGCAATTCAATCAAATCTAAGACTAACAGATAGTACAAAACTGAGTTCTAGTTGAAACTAGTTTTGATGGATGAGATTATAGTTCAAAAGCCTCTGCAGAACAAGCCATGACTGCATAACTTAGCAAATTTTAACATTGCTGGCAACAATAGAACATATCTCATTCTCTCTCTCTCTCTCTCTCTTGCTTGTGTGTGCATGTGAATAACTTAGGCACACCAAACATTTTTTTTTCTTGGCACAGGCATGTAATTTAAGTGGTAAGGAGCCAAATTAATTACCTTAATCACACGATGGACAATTGGAATTTCATGACCCTAATTGACAAAAAAGCATCATTTAGAATGCAACTACATAATGGAAAAAAAGAAGCATCTAAATAATAAGATATACAACAATTTTCCATCAGCAAGGAAACTGTTGTGCTTCAAAATGCTTTCAATAACAGCAGTTCAAAATCTTTACAACAGAATTCCCTAAAAACCAAAAATACATTTGAGCGAGTGAATGTGTATGCAGGCTCATATTAATGCCCATGTGCATGCAATCTGACAATCAATCTAAACATGAACACAATAAGCTCTCACTAAAAGCACTTTTTAAACATTTTGTAGACCAGATCACACTCCTCTGCTACTCATGCTCCTATGCAAAAGATGTTTTTCTGGTTAAAGAAATGCTGGGACATCCAAATTTCTGCCACTACAACCATATGCACAAGCTTATTCATTTCAAAATTGCATATGGCTTGAATATGCATATCACCAGTTAGACATACTATCAAAAATTAAAAATTGCATATAGAGAAATTACAACAAAAGAATAGAAAAAAAAAAAGAGAGAGAGAGATGGTGTAACATGCCAGAATAAGCAAAACCTAAAAACAAAATGAAAAACAACTATCAATATTGGGAAAGAAAAGCAGAAAATTAAAATAAAAAACCACTTACATCAACATTGAAAACAACAATCTCCCCTGCACGAATAGGCTCTTTACTCATGTGCAGAAACAGTATGTCTCCCTGCAAAAGAAGAAAATATGACTTCAACCGGAAAATTTGTGTTTTCATTCTGATTTATGGTTCTTGCAAATTACAATTTGAACATGAAATTCTTGTTCGCAAAAAATATAACACCATAGTTTAAAGAATTTGCTCAAATCAAGGAAAGACCTCAAAAGAAAATACTGCCAATGTCAACTTATGGTGCCACAGCAATGACTATGTAGTTTGACAAATCTGAAGACTCCATGCTAAATTGGATTATGAAGTTACTAAGCACTATTAAGAAAAGAAAAGAGGATAATCTTAGATGGAAAGACCGTGGAAACTGAAGAATATACAATTTCTTATCTATTTTTGCCTGAACAGCAAGTATACATTGCTCCTCTTTGCTCTAGTAGTGCCATTTTCCATATTATCACATTACCAGTAGATAATACAGAGAAAAATCGGTGGTGCAGAGTAGAGAAAAGCAACAGAGAAAATAATTAGACACAAATGATTCAATCGTACAGATCAAAGGTATCACTTACCCTCTTGAAGCCAGGTTCCATACTCTCTGAAAGAACCACCACAACAGGAGATTCACTTCCAGTGATGCACATCAATGCCTTCCATATTATTAATGCTGATGTAACAATCATACCTGAAACAAAATGCAAGCAGCTCAGAACATTCATAATGAAGAATTTCAGAAGAAGCACAGCTCTATTACTCCCAAATTGAAAGAGATCAAATTTGAGCAAGCCAAATAATTTAAATTTGAAACAAAGATGATGCAGTTTAAACCATGGGTATACTAAACTGCACAGAACTATAAAGTATAGACATCACACCTCAAATTTTCCTGAAAGGAAATCTTATTTTACATGCAAAGAACTGCAGCAACCTAGTAATTACAGAACCTAGCAACTACCTGCTTTTGCTCAACTACCTGCTTTTGCTTTCGTAAATTTTCGTTTAAGAGCACCAAATGCATGCAACATAAATAAATTATTAGCACAAGAGTAAAAACCCTCGTTTTACAAGGAAACCTATAATCTGATTCTGATAACTTCAACCAACCCATCCAAGCTAAATGCAAAATGTAGATTTAACAGTGAAACCATCACCTACTTGACAAGTTTTTTTATAGTTAACATTCAAATCACATTCTTATTCACTATTCCAAAATCAAACATAACAGATGTGCCCTAATTTTGCAACTTAAACAGTATTTTTGCACAAGAAAGCCAAAACCCAATTCATCATAATAAGGTATCATTGAGCTGACTATATCCTAATCCCATAAGCCACTAATTTATACCCTCCACCCCCAACCCCAAATAAACCCCCCAATTATAGTGAAAGATTCTTTCCATTCTCATCACAGTTCTCAAAATCAAACAAATCACATACGCAATAATTATACATTGACTCATAACTAAAAACTGCTGATAAATAATGACAAAGAACATATCTTTCACTCTCTTAAGCCCCAATTAACTGAAAATTCAATCACTTGAAAGCCAAAAACCTTATCTTTTTACACATCAACTCCACCCAAAATTGAAAGCTTGAAAACCCAGAAAATTAATCCTAGTACGACCCCTTTTAGCATCAAATCGACAGTGGACACATGATCAACAATATATAGACGCACATGAATTCATGTAAACATATAAAAACATAGATGTCTATATATTTGCACATAGATGTTAACAATGAGAGACTGACCAAGACTTACAGCTTGAGTGAGGAGCTGGCGGATTTCGATTGATTTGATAGAGTCCGCGGCGTCTCCGATCAAACCCATTTCTCCTTTTTTTTTTTTTTTCCCGTCTTTTATTTTCTTTTCCTTTCTTTTCTAAGTTTCCAAGCGGCTGTCTCAGTCTCTGTCTTTAGCACACAAGTCCCCGCTTTTGTTTCCTTCCGTGTCCTTTGGTGGAGTCCACTCCATTTTGTCCCATTTTATACCTATCGATTTAACTTTTATTTCAATTTTGTTACTTTTAAAAATATACTATCATGTTACAAATTAAAATTAAAAAAATTGCATAAATATAGCCAATTTATCTAATATCCATAAAAAAAAATTGTATTGTCATAATCATTAATTACACAATTTCAATATTTATTATTTTAATTTTAATTTTAATATTTTTATGAAATATTATCATATTAAAAATTAAAAAATAATAAATTATATAAATATGAATATTTTTAAATAATTATCAATAAATTATATTATATTAATTATTAATTATATATTTTTAATTTTTTAATGTGTAACAATCATGATAACATTAATAATAATAATAATATATATAAAACGTGAATTTACGTTTATAATTTGTAAAGTTGAATTATATAGGTAAAAAAAATTTAAATTAAATTATTTTTAACCTAGTTATCTTTTTTTTAAATGAAAATTCTCAATGAACCGAAAAGTGGCTTGCCAAACTTCAGTCAAATATAAAAAGATAAACGATAATAAGCAAAATGACCAATTAAATGTATAAAAAAATATAAAAGATATTAAATAACAAAATGGGTCAAAACAAGTTAAAAATAGTTTCTCATACACACTATAGACCTCTTTTTGGCTGGTTGGAGGGTTTACTTATTTATTTAATAAATAAAGTGTGGTGTATTTTACAATGATCTTGTACATGAAGAAGTAACGTGTACCAATCAATCAAGCGAGTTCAATTAACCAAAAAAGCTGTGTCCTCTTGAATTTTTTATTGGATTTCTTAGTAATTAAAAACTTAGAATTTTATTTTTGAATTTTTGAGTTTCAACTAAGATCATTTCAAATTCTTCTGCTTTGTATGCATCTAGGAAGGGTGGGTTTGGTTGACTGTTCATCTGACCTTTGTCCAAAACCCCCAGTGTAGACTGGGAACCAGAAAAAGCTCTTCAAAATTTAGCATTGAATCGAGGTCATTTGCATTCCATTGCTCAAGCATCCAACAAGAATTCTTTTTTTTTTTCCTTCTTCTGTTGTATCCACAGAGTGTGCATACCTCTTGAAATGCGAATATTGACTCTCAAGAGTGATCTATAATAACATAATTACATTACATATATCCTGAACTTGCATGCATGTATGCGAGTACGTAAACAGATGAACTACTGAAGCTTTAAGAAGGCAAGTTCTTGGATGTTTTCCCAGCAAATAGCTTGGCCAAGCCCCATATGTATCTGCTAGATTGACTATAGTTAGCTACACTGGTAGTCTGAATGATGAAAATGTTCAAAACAGGCTGAAGGATTTTCAAACTTACCCGAGAATCAGAAGAATCAAAGCTATGATCCAAAGTAGATGTTGGTAGCACTTGTGCTTTGGTTTTCTGTTTTTCACATTGTATCCTGCAGCAATGTACTTGCGGCTTACATATCCATATTGAGGGCGGACTAGGAGAATGAATCCAAGGAGAAATCCTGCAAGGAATCCTCCGGTATGGGCTGCATTGTCGACTTGCGGTATAAAACCAAGGGCCAGATTCAGTGCTATGATAGCGAGGAGGTTTGTAATTGCTTGACACTGAATAATCAACAAGGATTGGTTAGAAGACCTGCTCGCAGCAGACCAATACCAGGTCTAACATGATATGGTGTCACAACTTATAGCTGTTACCTTATTGGCATAAATTGTCCAGTTTGTTATAAGCTCAGAAAGCATGGCTCCCAAAAGTCCAAGAAGTGCACCAGATGCTCCGACTGATATGACTGGTTTTGGCCTAATAGAAGACATCAAGCTTCCTCCAAGACCAGAAAACACGTAGAGCAGCCCTATTCTGGCTGTCATTTTCAAGTGTATGTGTATCAGTAATAATTCAGCACATGAAGAACAGAGTTAATGTCAAACATACAGACTCTTACACAGTTAGTTCTTACGAAATCCAAATTCCTGCTCAAGCCGGATTCCTATGAACAGAAGGCTCATCATATTAGCAAATAAATGGGCAACTCCAGCGTGCAGCCAAATGCAAGAGAACAAGCGCCATCCCTCATGATCCTTCACTATTGCTGTGGTATCAAGAGCTCCCAACTCTTTCAGCCTGAGAACCATAAGAATGCCAGGAAAGTTACTCTACCCATACCCCTTGAAAATCATATGTACATTTTCTATTTTTTCCCTAGAGGCATGTCAATAACTGAAATGACATTGTTGCTTGTCTCAGTTGGATACCTTTTAGCTCCTGGGACTGGATATGAAACTCTGTTGTATGACTTTTTGCTACAAAACTAAGCTAAACAAAATGTTACAATGAATGAACTAGAGTTGCTGCTCCCCATGTTTTTAACTGCTATGTTGTATATAATCAAACGACCTTCGTTAAATTTTTGCATTCAAGTCAGAATATTTCGCAAACAAATGTCTTCTAATCAAACTTCTTCATCAAATTTCCAACTATAACTTGTGTAGATATGCAACTCAAAAGCAGGATGAATGTGAAAAGTTGAATGTCAATTCTGTTTAATAGATGACAAAGAACTGAAAATGCTCAATCGACGAAAGACCAGTTAACTAAAAATTTCGATTCTTCACGCCAATTATTGATGGTTTTGGAATGAATTCAAAACAATGCAAACCCGGAAACTTGCAGAAAATGGAGATGGATGTTAGAAGAAGCTTTTCTTACGTTATAATGGAAGGGCCAAGTACGACGTTTTCCTTAAGAGGTTGGAAAGAGAACCTGCCCAAAGGATCATAAAGAACGCACTTTTCAGCTCCCTTTTTTGCCGGGCAATCATTGACGTACATTGTGTAAGCAAAGACGATAATATTGGCTGCAAATATGAGTGGAACTAGCCATGGAAACCATGGCTGAGGGGCTGGTGGTGGCGGTGGTGGTTGTGGTCGTGCCCCGGTCTCAATATCCGGTGCTGGCGGCCTCTTACCCATTGGCCGCCGTGAAGGATAGTGAAGCAAAGAGAAATGAATGGAGAGAGGAGGAGAGCTTGAGCGAGATGAGGCTTTGGGTGGCAATGAGACAATCTTGCTAGGTCGTTATGTTAGTTACTTTTCCCGCCATTGAAATCCCTTTTGTTTTTTTGGAACATAAATAACCTGAAACCTCTGCATTGATTTTTTGCAGGGCATTGAAGCCCTACAATATTTGAGAGTAAAACCTATTTTAAGTCAAAAAGAAGACTCTGAAAACATGTACTTCTCACATTTTCTAAAATGGGTCTTAGTTTTATTGAATATTATTAAAATGAATAAATGAGTAAATCTCAAAAAAACATTCTATGGTAAGAATTTTATCCTAGCTTTAGAAATTTTAAATCCCTCATCTTATTAGATTTGACTGGCAACAATGGGAGTAAATTTAAATCAAATTCGACCAAAATTTTGATTAATTTTAATTTTAAAAAATATATAGAATTCATAGACAATTTCATTTTTAATTAAATTTCTTTTCACTTTTTTCTTTGTTATTTGATTCATTTTTTATTAATAATGATTACCCTTTTAATTATTTCCTTGATATTTAAACTATCATATTAAATGACTTGTTTTTATAAACTTATCAAATGAGATATTAAAATGAATGAACTGTAGTTTTGCTCAAAATTAGCATCCGCATAAATTTTAGTACCAGAGGAGTTTCTGCTTCCAATGTGTTGGGTGTACATAACCAGATGACCTCTTTCAAACTTTCTAAAATAGCTGGCAAGCAAAAAGCATATCAAGATTTTGATAAAAGGTACAACCACATCAATGTAAATAGAAAAGAGGTAAATTTTAGTAAATATAAAAATTTTTTATTTTACATATAACATATTTTGTATTATCAATATACCAATATATAAGAAGAAATATGAAAATAATACGAAAATAGTATAATAATGTTATTTACATTAGATTTTATTTATTAATGAGATAAAAAAAAATATAATTAATCTATATATATTTTTTATTACTATTATGTTATTCTTTAAGTATTATCAATTATATTTTTATATTATATATAAAATATTAATATAATATAAAATATATTATATGTAATATAAAAATTATTTATATATATTAAAATTTATCAATTTTGTACCCATATATATTTTTCCTTTAATAAATTTCATAACAAAAGAGACATGATCCCCATACACAAATACTGTCATGATATTGTTGCCCCATTAAGCTACATTAACTAAGTTTTTTTAAGATCTGAAAAATCCATCAGATTAAAAAGAAAACTTTATAAAACAACCCTCTTATATTACACTTTTTTTTTTTTTCCCTATAAATTGATGCTTATGTTCAAGTCTTAAGACTTAGAAGCAAAATTTTCAAAGATTGCAACTTACCTCTCTGCAAAAATTTATTTTCTCAATCAAACAAGAGACACTCCATGGAGAGGAATATCTAATAAAAGAGCAGAGAAGAAACATCCAGCTATCCCATCTTCATTGAGTTCTTTAGAAACCAAGTTACTGAAAAATGAGATGAAGACCTTCAAGAGTAACATAATAGTTAAAAACTCAAATTTTTATCCTCAAAATATCAAGTTTTGAATTTTAAAAGTTATTTTTATTACATGGTTTACAACTTAACGGTCTCTTAATAGACAAAAAGGGAAAAAACCAGTCTCACAATTAATTTAATCATGATATGAATATAACATTACAAGGCAGCATATCAAAAATAGTAATTACTACACATGGTGGGCTCAATTGCACCATTCTCAAGCTCATTCTCACTCACTTCTTAGACTACTTTCCGGCCACTGAGTTTTCACCTAACCAGGGGCCACCATGAGGGGATCCCCCGGTCAAGAAACTGACCAGCAAAACTTGATCAAAGATCTTCCATGCAGGAGACTCCAAAAAGCCACTCATTCAACTTCTTTGATTATCCTTCTTTTACGCAGAGGTTCTTTTGCAATACTTCCTGGAGCACTGTGGGCTTTCCTCTTATCTTCTTTCCTCCTCTGGGAATCAGTCATCTCATTCATGAGTTTACGGGCCTTGTATATAGGCTTCGGCAAGTGTCTATGCCTGCAATAATCAAGCAAGAAATATGAGTAACAGGCACCAGTAGTGAGTGCTACATGAATGCAGCAAACTTTTTATTGTCAAGGCCCTGAGACAGCTTGAACTATCTTGTGTTGGATTTGGAACCTTGGAAACCCCAATCTCAGCTAAGAGCTCAAATCTCCATACCTCACAATCCGCTTGACCTCATCAAGATGCTTGTAACGATTCTTGACAGCCTCATTATAATTGTGCCTTTTGCGTTCCCTGGGAAGCAGCTGTAATTGGGGATGGATGGATGAATGAGGTTTTGGACATTGGAAATCATTGGAGAAAAGATTTTATTCCAGGAATTAGCCAAATCAAGCAAAAAAATTATAGATGCCTAGAAATCAGTTATGAAAAGTGCCAACACTTGAAACATCGAATTGCTTTGTTTGTTTTTGCGGGGAGCACACAGAAAGTGCACCAAATAGATTGGATGTAAGCATTAAAATTTCGAGCAATAATAAAAGAATATATAAGAATTTAAGTCTGTGTGTCAGGAAATAATAATGGCAAGATGAAAATCTTACAACTCCCAGTTGTTCTGAGGCTTTAGCTTTCCACAGCCTAAGGTTAGTGTCATCACTGCCTGAAATAACGTAGCTTGCATCGCAGCTGAACTTGACACAGAACACCCTACAAAGACAAATTTCATGGAGAATCTATAACATCTTTCAAGAAAATGATTGTTGTTTTGGATATTCAAAAGAGATTTGAGCATAGAATGTTGAGCACATAAAAAGACATTGAAAGGCCTCATTTTTTGAGACATACACCAGGCTCAGACACATGCAAATCATCAGAACATTTATGCAAAAAACAATAGATATACATGGAAATTGATACTGTGAAAAACTAGAAATTGTTTAATAAAATCATAAAGAAAATCATACCTCTGCATTCTCTTTGTATGATAGATTTCCCGGCTGTGACCACCATTATACTGGAAAATTCTGATCTGAAGAGAGAAAACTATAATTAACAATGGTGTTATCCTGCACCTGGAATAATTGGTCACCATTATCCTGCACCTGGATATCTGGTGCTTAATAAGGCGAAAAAGAACTGGTGACCAACTAAGAGGTAGAAGAACTCACTGTTCTATCATAAGATCCTGTAACAAATTCGCGACCAGTTGGAGAGTAATCTATGTCCATCCTGGAAAGAAGCAATAAATGTTAACAAGTATAGTTTTCCTAGTGATGGTTATTACCACTAAGAAGACAATGAACTGTCCATTATAAGTGCCAAACATCAATTCAAGCCACTTACACTGCTGAAACATGATCTTTGTGAACACACTTTGCTTCATCCAATTTTCTAGCATCATAACTATAGCAATTGCCATCTTCATTTGCCTATATCATCATTTGTAGCAAGTAAATGGACTGCCATTGATTGAAAACTCATTAACATTTCTTCATTAGACCACACTACACCAATTAGCTAAATTCGAATTAATATAGGCTCTTTTTGCAAAAGTTTGCCATTAAGGTCCCCTATATCATCTTTTTAAGAATCTGACTGTGATTAAAGCTGTCAACTATGGGAGCAAAATGAAACATCCCAGGCTGCAGGCAATGAATACTAAAATAATATCATATCAAAAAATACGCAACAGACTGCCCAAAGGTCCAGACAAAGGTTAATAAATATGCTTACAGCTGTGAAGTTCATTGGTTCCATTGGGTTCCAGGCAATAGAATTGGTTTTTGTCTGTGACAAAATACTAAGGTTCAGAGTGTGTCAGAAAAAAAAAAAAAAAATGCAGCATATAAGTAAACATTTCAGAGAAACTCCAAGGAAGACATATAACTTTACATAATACAGTATGCAATGATATAAATATGTACATGCACATACAAATACAAACACATACAAGCTCATAAATGTAAAGAATTAATGAGAATTTCCAATTAGAAATATACACTAGCATTTTGCATAAGACTCATGACAAAGACCTCCCATTATTCCAAATTCATAAGCTCTACCACAAAAAATCCAATTGCAACCCTTCTAGGTTCATTTATCCTACTTCATGATCCATTGGCTCTAGTAAAATGGACCATCATCAATAAGAAATTGGAGGCAGCTAATCATAGGTATGGCTTGAACATATCAAAATAATTTCCAAAATGACACCTAAGACCTTTACACATTAAAAACTGTTCAGTTCAGGCTCCACAGTGCCTTCCCAATTTTAACCCATCATTGAGACAATCAAGCAGGCAACTTCCACCCCAGTTATCAATCAAGAACTGTACCTTAAACAATCTGATTTTTTGATCAACTTTGCATAGTTAATAGCAAATTCAAAGAAGTAAAGAAATTTCAACTATTTGATTTCATCCATTCTGTTCGGCATATAAAATATCTTTAAACGTCAAAGTTTGCTTCAGCGTTCAAAATAGAGAATAGCCAATGTACCAATCAATCGTGGAGGAAATTTTACTGAACAGGAAAAGAACATTTAAGCCATAAAAAGAGATAACAATAATAAACAATATGCCTTAAACCAGAGCAAAGGAAAAGTCCATGCGACTGAACAAAATTAACCATGAATTAAACATCAAGCTAAGGTGCCAAAGTTACCATCATAAGAATTTTCCTTATTGGAGTTGTCAATCGCAAGTCGTATAATACTATGCTACGGTCACTGCAAAAGAAAACAATAAGTTATAAATGAGGCATCATGTGTTTGCAAGCTTGCAATGCTGTAGCAGAGGTACAATGCAGGACGTGCATAATGTTGCTTAATGTGTATCTATAGAACGGAATTAATTTATGTACCGACTTTCATCTTACCATATTTTAGTAATATGTAAAATAACTTTCTTTTGTTAGTAATTTCAAATCTAAATAAATAACCAGCATAATCCTCCTTTTTCTGTTCAAGATTTTGGTTATAGATGAGTTAACTCCACATCCAAAACACACCAAAGAAGCAAATATGGGCAAAAAACACATGGGCATTCTTTGCTAACTCAATGCACTAATTGAGTATATGATACAGAACATAGCTATTATTCATGGGTAAAAAATAAAAAACCTCACGCTTTCCAAGCATACCTTCCTGATGTTGCCAAGATGTTAGCTTCTCCAGGATTAAATCGAACAGATATTACTGTGTCTGTTCCCCATGCAAAGTTATTAACAGGTTGGGACCTAATCAAGGAAGATAAACTGAGAATATGACTGAAACGATTATCATACTTAACTCAAGAATAAAGAGAACTTGACATCAGAACCTGTTGTGATTCCAAATATCTACTTGTGCACCCACTGTTGCAAAGAGATCACCATCCCATTGGTGATCAACAGCCCTAGAAATAGTGTAGAAGGAATCAGCATAAAAGGAAAGATGCCCACATTACAAGAATAAATATCCAACAACAGAAATTGCAACTCTTCTTGAAAACCCTACTACCCTTACCAAAAAGCATTCTTCCCCATATACACCGCTCTTGGCTGAAAATAAAGTACCAGTGAGTTCAGGAAAGAAAAATGTGAACATGGGAAACAAACTGAAAAAACCTCTAATCCAAGTAACAGAATGATGCCAAGAAAGCTTAACCTCAGCTAACTTATCAAAGGAGTCATCTGATTCCATAGGAGTATCAACAGGAACATCCCAAAGCCTGACGCTGAACAAACAAGATGCAAGTTTCAACAAGACATACTTCTCACATTAGCTTCACTGGTGTTTACTACATAGCAGATTTCATCTTTACAAACATGGGTTCAAATAATATGCCTTACGTGCAATCAGTTCCACAAGAAACCAGAGTGTGCCCATCAGTAGATGCTGTCAAACCACGTACAGCCCCTTGGTGGCCAGGAAATTGACAGACCGTTTTCCTGTTGAAAAGATGTTCACAAAATAAATGTTATTGACACATAGATAGGGACCCAAATAAAACCCACCATAAAAACATACCACTTAGTAAAATATAATCAATAGGTGAATTGAGACTTTCTCAGTGATGTAAAATTATTCTAGCAGTGTCAAGGTTACATATGAAACACTGATCTCCTTATTCTGCCAGTTTGAACCCAGTGGAAATTTTCCTATATTATGATTCTATGACAAGTATTTGCCTTCTTGCCTGAGTAGATAAGCATCATTAAATGGTTAAGAATCTCCCTGTTAAATATATAAAAAAAAGAAATGAAAATAAGACTCTAGTAATATTTTCATTACCGCCAGCTAATAACTGATCAAAAATCCCACACTGAACTACAATATATAAAAACAAAGGGACACTAACAACTGAAGAGCAGTATATTCACATAAATCATCCATGCAGACTTCAAGAAACTAAACCAAGAACCTAACAGGTATATAAATTCTGAAGCATCCAATAGAAAACAACATGAAATTACCTGGAAGCTATATCCCATAGACGAATATCTGCCAAAATAAAAATAAAAATAAAAAAATTACAAAACACATACATCAGAATCCTCAGAATTTTATTGAAGCATATTTATAGGCTCTAGGACAACATAATTTTGAAACTTCAGAAATCTCAGAATTTAGCTAAAGCATACTTATAGGCTCTAAGAAGCATATTCCATTCCCTTGACCAAACTTGAAATGTTTGTACAGTTACACAGTAATTGCCAAAATAAAAAAAAAAAGTCCATTTTTAGCCTTTTTTCATTACTTGCAGTGCCCAAAAAAGGATAACAAGACCACCATATCAGAACTTGCTAGAACAACTAGAACTGCTTCATTCTTCTTCTTCTTCTTCTTCTTCTTCTTTTGGAAAAAGGAAAATAAAAAGAAAATAACTAAAGCCCCAACATTATCCTAATCATAGAGCTGAAGTTAGGCTCTTTCACCAATCCTTCCCCTAGCAAACTAAGGTCCATGAAATCGGATCACATATCCCATAGGCGAACATTTATAATTATCAATACAAAAAAGTTATACACATGGAAAATACCTCCATCCATAGAACCAGAAAATATTCCTTTCAAGTAATTGGGGTTCTTTGCCATGCAAGAAACTGCATCAATATGCCCATCCATTGCCCCAATGAACGGCCTGGCAAATATCTATCAAAAATGACCAAACCCGAAAAAAATTTACCACCAAAAAAGATGAAATCAGCATCAAAATTCATCCAATTAAAAACCACTAAAAAAGAAATTCAGCCCAATCCAAAAAATTAATGCCAAATATCTACCAAAAATAACCAAACCCCACAAAAATTACCACCAAAAAGACTATATCAACATCAAAATTTACCCAATTAAAAACCCAAAAAAAAAAAAAAAGATTCAATTCAATCCAAATATCACTACATTCTAAAAAGTTAATTCAAATTACCTTCTCTAATTTGGCGGCGTTAACTGCCCGCACATACTCGATTGCTTTCTCTTGGGTTCGAAGGTTCGGGTCGAAATTCCGAAAAACTCTCTGCTTCCCATTCGATTGAGAGAAAAAAATAAAAGGGTTTTTATTGTTTAGAGAGAGAAAGCTCAAAAGAAAGAAAAGAAACTGAAAATTCTAGAGAAAGACAAAGAAGGAGGAACCTGCAGATCTTGGCTTCGTTCTCGAGTGAATTCATCTGTAGAGCGAGAGATTACCTTGACCTTCATGTTTTACCTTTTTCTTTTTTTCTTTTTCTTTTTTTTCCAAATTTTGCTTAATTTCCCAATTTATTTACAGACATTGAGACAAAAGCTTTCTGATTTGGTGTAGAGAGAGATAGAGACAGAGAGAGAACCCTATCTTAAACCCTATCACAGGAGAGAGATAAATAGCCTGGGCCTTTAAGCAATATGGGCCCCTGACGTGGGTAACAATATTAGTTATTATTAATAGCCCCTGACGTTGTTTCAGCTATTTATATATTATTAATTTAAATTTATTAAATAATTATTTTTTTAAATAAAAATATTTATTAATTAATATATATATAATTTTAAAATAATTAATTTTTATTTAATATTTAATTAAAATTTTAAAAATTAAATTAAATTAATTTATTAAATTAATAAAATTAAAATTAAATTATAATTTAATATAATTTATTTTAAAAAATAATAATTATAAAAAATATATAATAAAATTAATAAATTAAAATTAATTATAATTTTTTAAATTTTAAAAATTATTAAATTTCAATTAAAATTATTAAATAAATTAAATTTTTAATTTTTAAATATTTTTTATTTAATTATGAGTTTAATTTTTAAAATTTCATACTTAATATAAATTTAATATAAATCAATTTATTATAATATAAAAATATAATTTATTTAATAAAATTATGAGTATTATTTTTATTTTTTTATTTAATGAATTTAACATTATTTTTAAAGTTTTTTTTTTTTTTTGAGAGGGTGGGTGGGGGGGGGGGTTTGGTTAAGAGTGTGGACCGCTAACAGGATACCTCGGATGTATTGGAATACTATGTTGTCCGCTTCCCGACGTACTCGAAATCATGGAAAACATTGATTTTGCCGGTTTCTATCTTATAATAATATATATATATATATATATAACTATATTAAATAATAAATATTATAATTATTTTTTATCAATCTTCACTGTCTTGAAATTTTCAAATCACAATTTCATTATTTTATATTATAAAATATATTTTTAAGAAATTATGGACCTATAAGTGAAAGAGATATTTTGAAAAAAAATAAAAAAAAATTTTTGGGATAGCTTTAAAAGAAATCGTGGGAGCCAAAAAAGAGGTCGAGGGAAAGTTGGCCCAAGTTTAAAGTTAAGAATTTTTTTTTTTTTTTACAAAAATATGATCCTTAATTATTTTTTTATTTTTTTATATAAAATAAAATTATCACTTATTACAATATTTTTAAAATTTTCATTCAAAATAATCAATAACATCCATCCATTCAGAAAATTATAAATAAAAAAAATAAAAAAATACATATATTATAAATATATAATAAATTAATATATTATTTATTTATAAAAATAAAAAAAATATAAATTATATAAAAAATATAACGAATATAAAATATTAATAATATCAAATTGTAAAAAAAAAAAAAAAAAAAGGAAAAAGGAAAGCATCAATTCATTGGAAAAGTAAACACAATTTTCTTCCTTTCACTCCTACATGGAGTAGACCATACGACCAAATCCTTCAAATCAATGTTTAAGAAACTTGAACACCACAAAAGAAACAGGGAAAAGAAATCCCAGGAGTTTTATTGCCAAAAAAAACAAGGAAAAGATTAATCTTTCGGGCTAATGCGATAATGCGACTTTAGGGTACGTGTCTGAAGCACTTCCATGTGTATTGAAGATTCTAACTCCATTGGCTTTGTGGGTTGCACCCGCAGCACTGGTCTGCAAATTTTTTTTTTTTTTTTGGTCAAAAGCAAGTCAGCCACAATTACAGCTTATGATTAGAAATTAATGAAAGCCACCCAAAAAAAAAAAAAAAAAGAATTAGTTCTAATATTTTATCATACCTGATTAGAACAATTCTGAGAAATACAATAAAATTGATCGATCATAATTGGGTTGGAAGTACCAACAAGTTTAATACCCTGGTACGCGGATGTTCCTGACATACCCTTTCCCTCCCTGGAGAAAATGTGAATATTAATTGATGTAATTGGTTTAGCAAATTGTTAAGGTCAGAGTGGTATCGTTTCAATGGTCGTGCCTGCCATGGTTTAATCCTTGCTCCATTGGTACTTCCGATGAAAGTAGAATCGCTCACTCGTACATTCTCAACGTAGCCTTCACTTCCATCTTTCCCTATGCTTCCAATGCTACGCCAATTTGTTTCAATTCATTATATTAAACCCAAAAGAGAGAGAGAGAGAGAGAGAGAGAGCTTTATGAAATATTGCCTAGCTACCATAACCCTTGAATTTAAGAAGGATTATGATGATAAACCTTATTCCATGGCCTGGACCACACTTCACCCGTTTAATATATATGGAGGAGGAATCCGAAATGATAGCGATACAATCGTCTCCTACATTGAAAAAAAATAATAATAATTCAAAAAGTTGTGACTTCAAATGAAAAATAGATGAGAACCAAGAAGAAACTATGAAAAAAAAAAACAAGATGCATAGTTAAGAACATGCCTGTTCCAATAACAGTATCATGAACCAGGACGTTTTTCGAATGGGAAATGGCTATGCCATCAGTGTTGGGGCTGTCTCCGGGGGCCAAAATGTGGAGGTTTGAGATTGCTGCGTGATAGGAATTATGAATACTCACGAACTTGCCTGGGGAGTTGACTAGTTTCAGTCCCCTGGGGCGAAGGCCGCTGCATCTGAAAAACGCCAAAGCCTGTCCATCACACACACAAATTAGCACTTTTACCACTAATATCAGAACCCCTCCATCTGGTTCCACTTCATACTTTGATTAGCCCTTTTGTTTTTCTAAGGTGCACACAAACTTATTTGATAGACTCAATCTTTGCCATTTAATATCAAAATGGTTGAAACGCATGTAATTCATAATTTTCATACTTTAACTTCCCCATTGAAGGAAAAACTCAAATGTAGATAGGTGGCATTTTCATCAGTTTTTTTTCTTGGCTGAACAAATATGGATGATAATGGCATCAACCATGAGGAAAAAGCGTCTGACTTACAAATGGTCTTGATTGGCAAATTTGACTCTGCAAATATAACATAATCAGAATTTCCGGATGTCAGCTGGTTAATGAAAACAAGAAGGCAAACAAGAGGATAAAAAAAAAAAAAAGAATTCACTCACTTGTTTGACACACCACTTCCACCAATTAGCCCCTCGGCCATCAATCTGTCCACCTCCATCAACGGTAATTCCATGTACATCTATAAACGTAATCCAACTATTTGTTTTGCCACCAAGCGACGGTGATGGGTCACTTGGGGCAACAATATTACCTTCAACCTACAAGTTATTATCAAGAACAAGGAACTCAACTGCATGCATTGCTGCAAATATCATTGAAATGGGGATTGCTGCATAACATAACCAATCGGGCTAACTAGTTTGTTTAGCCCTAGGAGCAGAGAACTCTTGGAGGAAGTCCATACTCCCTCAGATTCTTATGAAAACTTTGTGCTATGCTTTGTGCTTTACCTCGACTTGAAGCCTACGGGATTTGCATGGACCTTGAAACGTGACATGCCTCAGCAAAAATGTTTTCTTTGGGGGTATTAAGAGTGTTGAGGATTGTGATGCTCCGCATACTCGCTGCCATGCCTTCATAAAGGCCTGTACAGATAGCACACAAATATAGAATGAAACTTCTGTATTTGCACAAGCCAACATCTTCTAAAGACACTTCAAAGAAAATTGAACGCATGGGGGGATAGATGTTCATTTCTTGCTTCGTTTAAGCACTCCATTTGTGGGGAAAAAAATAAAAGAAGTGTGTGTCTGTGTGTATCAAAAAAAAAAAAACCCCCCAAAAGACCGTACATTAGAATCGTCTGTTTTTCCATTTCCAGCAGCTCCGACGTTCACTACGTTCACAACATTAGCATTTGTGCTTGACCAAAATGAAGCCAACAGAGACACCAACAGAACAGTATAGAAATCCTGCAAAATCCAGAGGACCTTGATCAATAATCAAGTGACCCTTCTTGTTTTTAATCCAACTTTCATTACTACTAACTCAACTGCTCGACAGAGCAGTGAGATTGTGTGTGCACATGTGACAAAAGGAAGAGAGAGTTTTGACCATTGAAGCAGACGTGCATGGAAGGAAGAAACAAATCAAAGTGATGCATGTGATATGTCGTTACCTTCAGCTATTTATAGAATCATATTTTGACATTGCTCAAACAAATGGCTGATTTTTCACCATCCCAAATAATTAATCTCTGGCAACTAATTTAATCAAAACATATCCAAAAACTATGGTTTCCATGAATGGAACATAGAAGAAACCATTAAAGGAAAGCGAAGCAATTCGTGAAATTTAGACTTAAATACATAATCTCATGAGTTTTGCTCAATGGATTCTATTAGAATATGCGTTGGTAGTTTAGATTTTTATCCCAAAGATTTGAATTCTAGAATGATGTTTATATGAACGTGGAGAGTTAAAATAAAATAAAATTTATAAGAATGAAAATCACTATATTTATTTAGTAATATATTTAATTTTAAGATGAAAAAAAATAATATTTAATTATAATATCCTAATTAAGAAATTTAACTGCAAGGAGGTACAGGGGGTGGAACTCAAGTGTACAGAGACATTAATGCGAAGACTTGTTCTTGCATGGAACGTGTGTTTCCCCTCCGGATTTGAGGTGCAATAACTATAAATAACCCGAATATTCTTTTTCGAATTTATTCGAGTGATAATGTAAATAAATAATAATAAAATGATAATTAAATAATAAGTGATAAAATTATAATAAATAACTCGTTTAATTCAGTATTTCATGAAAAAAGTTTATAAAAACAAAAATTGAACTATTTAGCATTGCCCTTCACTCGGGGGCCGAGAAAGTGAAAGTGACGGACTTCAGGCAACGTTGATTCCCGTATCGCCCTCAATTGCTGACAATGCTTGGACACTCGCCACGATAAAATAAGCATCAATCCCATGCACCGGCGGAGTCAAGACTTGCACCCATGGGTCAAATATAAAATAATAATAATAATATAAAATTAAAATTATATCAAAAAATTATATAAATATTACTATTTTTTTTTCCTTAATTTTAGTTGGTATATTAATAAAAAATTTTATAATATTATAATTTTATTAATTGAATAAAATAATTATATATAATAATTAAAAAATATTCAAATAATATAAATAATATATTGATATTTATTTAAATAATTAAATTTTAATTAAATTTAATTAAATTTTTATTATAATAAATTTTTAATTTAAATTAATTTTTAATATAAATTAATATTAATATCTCATTAATTATAATTAAATAATATTTTTAATTCTAATATTTATTTTAATTTCACAAATATTTTATTTTTTAATAATTTTATGAGAATATCAACTATTTAATTTTCATATTTATAATAAATTAATTTAATTTTCTTTTTATCAACTTGATTTTTTAGAAAATAGAAACAAGTATCAATGTATTTACTCCTTCTATATGTAACTAGATTTTTGACCAAAATAATTATAAAAATATTATCAACAAATATTTTTGTAAAAACTCTAACTAAAATATATATTTCATTTAACAAATTATAAAATCAAATAACTTAAGAAGCACTTGAGCTGCAACTACATACTCTACTTCACAAGTTAAAAGTATAACAATGGATTATTTTTTTTATGACCACGAGCAAGTAGTAGTTTCAAAGTTGAAATAGCATCCAAAAGTATTTTTACGATCATCTACATCTCTACCATAATCATTGTCAGAATAGCCTATAAGAATACAACTTTTGGATGATGAATAAAATAAATCATAATTATAAGTTCCTTTTATATAACGCATAATCCTTTTTGTAACTTGCATAAGAGGTTAGCGTGGAAACACCAAAAATTTGTTGATCAAACCAATTCTATAAGATATATTGGGCCTTGTACATGTCAAATATCTCAAACTCCCAACAATTTGTTTGAAAAGTGTAGAATCAATGGGTACTTCATTACCTTCTTTAGATAATCTAATCCTAACTTTTATAAGAGTTCTCATAGGATTGTAATCATACATTTAAAACTTATTTAATAACTTGGTAGCATACCTCTTCTAATAGATCAAGATCCCATCATCTCCTTAAATCACTTTAATTTCAAGAAAATAAAATATTATACCCAAATCTATCATCTCAAATTCATACATCATAAACTTCTTAAAATTTTTAATCATTTTAAGATTGTTACATGTAAAGATCAAATTATCCACGTATAAACATACTAATAATATATCACTAGAATAATTGATTTTCACATATAAGGCATTCTCAGAAGGACACGTTTAGAAATTGTTTTCTTGGAAGAAGGAATCAATGCATTTGTTCCATACTTTAAGGGCTTATTTCAAACCATACAGTACTTTCTTCAACTTATACACCTTCCTTTCACTTTTATTCTTCACAAAGCTTGGTGGTTGCTTAACAAACACTTTTTCTTCAAGACGACTATTGAGAAAAACTGACTTTACATCTATCTGATAAATTTTCCAATGATTATGTGTAACTAAAGTAATTATATATATTAGAGTTTCCTTTCAAGTAACAAGAAAGAACACATTGTGATAATCATGGTCAGGTTGTTGTTCAAATCCTTTTGCAACCAATTTTACTTTATATCTTTCTACTTCTCAATTAGACTTCTTCTTAGATTTGAAGACCCATCTTATATCAATAACTTTCTAACCTCGTGGAATATTTGTAAGCTCCCACGTATTATTCTTCTTAATTGTCTTGATTTCTTCATTCATGGCATTCAACTACTTTATATCTTGAATCACCTCATCAAATGATACTGGTTCATAATCTACAAATATGGCAAAATGCATCAAATTCTCATCATCATTAATAACATTATCAAGTATTACCTCATAATCTTGCAATCTAATTGATTGTTAGTAATTTCTTCTTAGTCTTTCATTCTCTTATAGAGCTTGTGGCATAAGATTATGTGCATCAATTGGTGAGGCTTCCCAGTTTATAGTGGGGATTACAGCTTGAGTTTCTTTTTCTCCTAAAATGACAATTAGATGTCTTTGAGAGTTATTTTACTCTTCAACATCAAAGTTCCGAACTTTATTTTCAACAAAAATCACATCTCTACTCACAATTACCATCTTCGTCATAAGATTAAATAATTTATATCCTACTTTTATATAGTTAAGAAAAATTGTCTTCATTACTCGATCATTTAACTTTATCATTGTCTCTATTGAAACATGAGTATAAGTAATAAAACCAAACACCTTAAGATGTCTTATATTAGGCTTAAAATCACTCCATACTTCTTCAAGAGTGACATGCTGGATACTTTTTGTTGGAGATCTATTCAACAAGTAAACAACACATAATTCTCACCATATTCATAATTGATTTGTTTTTTCTTTCACCAACTTTATTATGTTGTAAGGAGTATAAGAAATTGTGACTTCATACTTTATTCCTTTTACTTTATAGTACTATTTGAATTCATTAGAAATATACTCACCACCTCCATTAGTTCTTATAATTTTAATATGATATCCATTTTGTTTTTCAACATAGGCTTTAAACTTTTTAAAATAATCAAATACTTTAAACTTTCTTTGCATGTAATAAACCAATGTCTTCCTTGTAAAATCATCATTGAAGGTAAGAAAATACTCATTGTTACCATATGATAAAACACTCATTGGACCACAAACTTAAGAGTAGATAACCTGGAGTGGTTGTCTTACACGTTAAGTCCTTATCACAAAAGGTTGTCTATTTTATTTTACAATAATGCATGCTTCATAAATTTGATTAGAAAGATGTATCCTAGGTAAGCTTATCACCATATTTCCTTGTGCAAACAACATTGAACTACAAAAATTTAAATGGCCAAAATGAAAATACCACAACCAAGATTTATCTTTAACAATAACATTAAGACAAGTTTAAACATCAATGGCAATATCAACTCGAAATATCTAATTCTTCGTTAAAAGGGTTTTAAGAATGAGTGTACCTCTTCCATCAAGAATTGAGAGACAGTCATCACGTAATTGTATGTTATACCCTTTTTAAAATAATTGGCCCAAACTGAGTAAGTTACTCTTCATGTTTGGTATATAAAATACATTTAAGATGTAATTATGATCTCTATTTTTCAACTTGATGAGAATTCACCCTTTTCACATTACTATAACATTACTATCATCAACAAACTTGATTGTAGAATGGATTGACTCATTAAGATCAATAAAGAGCATTTTTTTTCTGCACATATGATTGATATACCTAGTATCAAGGAATCAAGTATTGTAGTTTGGTATTTTAACAATTGCAATAACCATGATAAGTGGTTTATTTCCACTATCTGAATCTCCCTCTTATGTACAATGAGCTGTTTAATTATACTCTTAAAACCTACACTTACTAGTATAATGACCATGGTTGTGGCATAAGTAACACTCAACATGAGACTTGTCATTCCTTCTTTTACTACGACCTTTTCCTCAGCCTCGACTTCAACTTCTATACGTCTAATCTAATCTTCTTTGGTCATTGTATTGATTGTTACCATCTCTATAGTTGTTATAATGACCCTCTTGACCTCTATTATTATAGTAATTATTATTATGTCATCGTCTTCTACCACGAGAAGAACCTTACTTTTACTTTGATTGATTACTCTAATTGCTTTTGATAGGAGCTTGACTTTGAAGTGCTTGTTCTATTAGCTTCTCAGTGCACTTCTCATTCATGCATTATTCATAAGCTTGCAACGTATTTGTTAGCACATTAATTAACATCTAAGACAAATCATGTACTTTTTTTATAGCAATCACGATATACTAATACTGCGATGTGAGTGCTTGCAAGATCTTTTCAACTTTTACCTGATCATTCAATTGTTCCCTATATATTCTTATTTGATTTGTTAAGGCAAGTACTTTACTTATATAAACTGAAATTGGTTTTGAAGTTTCCATCTACAAAAGTTTAAACTAACATCATAAAGTTTGGAGTTTCACCTTTTTAACTTTGTATGCACCCTAGAATGACATCATTAAGATGGGCAATGAATCTCCAACAATGATGGGTTACAATTTTTATGACTTTTGTAACTTTAACAACTTCTATGGTGTCTCTAACAACTTATGTAGTAGATCAAATAAGACTCATATGTTTTCTCTTAACTAAGAAGATTATGAAATATTGAAATTTTATTAATTTGATAAAATAATCACACACAATAATTAAAAAGCACTTAAATAATATAAACAACGTATTTTTATATAAAAACAGATATCTAAATTTATCTAAATTATTAAATTTAAATTGAATTCAATTAGACTTTTATTATAATAAATTCTTAATTTAAATTAATTTATAATCTAAATTGATATCAACATAAGCAATAATGAAAATTTCAAATGAATGTCATATAATCAGTTAGAGAAAATTTTACATATATATTAGTCATTTTTAATATATATTGAAAAAAATCATTTCTAAAATTGTAATTTGTGACTTTTCAATCACAAAGTGAATTTTTTTTTATTGTTTTATTAAATTTTTCTTACAAAATTTATGTATTGACTAAAAGTGCATTTCTCACTTGCATGTTTTATGAAATTACAATATATGCACACCAAAAAGCCATTTTAAGGAGACTTAAAACTATGGATGTAATACGAAAGCTAATCGAATAAGGGAAAATATATATATATATTTCTATTAGTTGATGTATTTTGTGTCAATGAATCTACCGATTCTACGAGGGCCAAAAGAAAAAAAAAAAAAATTTATGAGTAGAAGCAAAACTTTAACTTCATTTTGAATCCGTTTAAATGAGATTTAGTGCAATATGACGCAGGTTTATCTGAAGCACGAATGCAAATTAGCTAGTCATTTACATACTCCCTTCAGGGTGTATTTAGAGATTTCTTAGAAAATTTGTATGCATATCTATAGTTTTATTTTTAACTACAAATGTACATCCTAACATTAAAAATATATATCAAATGATTATAATAATGTAATATAATACATGCCATTAAATTACCCGTCATTCACGGAACTTATTATTATTATCTTTTTCAATGAATTCATCATTATTCTTTTAATGCAACTAGGTATTATCTTGTTGTTTCTCCCTGACCACCGTTAAATAAAACCATTATTTTGCTTTGAAATTTCGGAGCAATGGTATGTGAAATGTTACCAATTGTAGGGGTTTTTTTCCCCCATTTTCTTGTAGATTACAAGGTTAAAATGGAATCTACCATTAACTTTCACACACCATTTGTGCTCCACCTTTTAGGTCTAGTCAAAGTCTAATGAGCTTCAACTCAATGGCACACGAGTTGTTTCCACAGCTGGAAGTCTCGAGTGGTAGTCAATTAACCAAAAGGAAAAACAAACAGTATATATTCATGCTGAACAATCCCTAAGATTGCAAACCTGACATGCAAAATGGGAAGCACACTCTCTGCAAACTAGAAAATGTATTGTTGTACGGTACTGCATTGTTGAGTAAATAGAGTATCTAAAAACACGATGGCAAGCCAAAAATAACCTTAAATTGCCATGTCCTTATTTTGCAAATTCAAGTCCAAGGGCTACCACAAATGAAACATAATTTGGTAGTCCGAACAACAGTTTATAGAACAGATTAAAGTAGTTCTCCACCAGGGTTACCTCGGTAAGGACTCCAAATAACAAAAACATAAACACAACAACCTTGAAAGGAGTCTACATAGTCCAGGAGGATCCCAAGGCACCACCATTACAATGATTAAAGCCATACCAAACTCCACTGGGAATGAAAGTATTGTAGTAAAATGTAACAGCAGAAGTGTAAGTGCCATAGACCATCACACTCTTGGGTTTCCAACCATCATAGCCGCTCCTGTAGAGGTACAAGTAGCAGATCTGGTATGTGCACGGTCCATTTATCTCAAATGTATCTGTAGAGCAACTCTCAAATGTTCTTGTATACGGATCATCCAGTCTTGGAACATACACCTGGTGAGACAAGGCACAAAGTACTAAGGATTTGGCAAGTTTCAAGTAACAACATATGATCATCTTTCATTGGTTTTTGCAAACGTTTTATACTCATCAAGCCAAACCAAGCATGACTTATGAAACTTGTTAAAAAAAAGAGCAAACTCAACCTTGATTTTCACAAATAGGTTGTTTCCGGCAACCCTGTGGGTCCAGAACCACCAAAGCTTGTCCTTCACTTATGAAGCTCAAAAGTCAAAAGTACCATATCTAAGTCTGCAATCTACAGCTTGTACCCCGAATTGAACTTTTTTTCCATATGATGTCATCTTATCCTGATACTTCAAAATAGATTTATTCCAAAAAAAAAAAAAAAATGAAATTTTTGTACAAAATACCTAGCAACGAGGCTCTAACCTATCAGTTCAGCAATATTTGTGACGATTACGGAAAAGTTCATTGCTTTCTCTAGCATATACATTCACAACCAATGCAAGAATCTGAGTTACATCCCCATTTCCTTCAAAATCCAACAAGAGAAATCCAAATATTTGGTCCATTTACTAACTTGATTGCCATAAGCATCCCCAAAGGCAAGGCTGATCTGATCTCTTGTATACTTGGTTGAAGAACAACTCGTCACTATCTTCACCTTGTACGCACAGCTACTGCTAAGCCTGGCATCCTACAACCACAGATTCAATCAAATTAAATACATCAACCACTCCACCAAACTACTCACAGAAAATTAAAAAAAAAAGAAGAAGAAGAAGAAAAAGAAAAAATTAACTTCTCTCCCTGAATATCATTTTGTATGATAAAATTTCTTTCCTCTTTACACAGGGGAAAGTAATCTTCAAAGCAATTTTAGCAAGTCAATATGAATGAATATGCACCTGGGTAGTGTTGAACTTGAAGGATCTGAGGGGCTGTGGCAGTGAAATAGCAGGCCTGGCTTGTGAAAGTGTGCATGTCAAAGCCAGGCAGAGCAAAAGTAACAATCTTTTACCGCTGACCATTTTCTGTCCTCCTTTTTTGGACTGTGCAAAATGTTAGACCAAAAATGGAACCTTTGAGTTAGTTTTGTCTCTGTTTCTCTTTCTGTGTATCCGTAGGAGATGAAGGGCAGAAGTTTCCGGCAAACTTCTCCACCTAACAAAGCTTTCCTTATTTATGGCTATTTATTAAAAATGGCAGCTTCTTAATAAACCGGTCAGCAACCTGCCAATCTTTTACTGTAAAATAATTTTTTTTAAATAATAAAAAATTTATTATAAAATATATTTTAAATTTAAAATAATTTTTTTTATTTATTTATTATATCTTATTTAATTATATCACATATAAAATTAATTATTTAATTTAATATAATAAATATAAAATTTAATTTTTTATTTTATTTTAAATATATATTTTTAATAAAAAATAAAATTTAAATTAATATAAAAAATTTAAATATTATATAAATAAATAATATAAATATCATTATTTATAATTATTTTATTTAATTTTTAGACATCTTTACTTTATTTTTTTTAATATTAAAATTTTTAAAAATATAAATATTATAAAAAATTTTAATTATTAAATTAAAAAATTTAAAAATTAAATAAATTATTTTTTAATTAAATTTAAAAAATAATATTTAATATTAAATATATAAAAAAATTTTAATAATATAATTTTATTTTTTAAAAAATAAAATATTATTTTTTATTTTTATAATTTTTTTTAATTAATCAAATTTAAAAATTATTATTATTTTATTTATTTATAATTTAATTAATCAATTATTAATTTAATTATAACTTTTAAAACAAACAATTTTTTTATAGAGTGAATTCAAATTTCATGGATGTTATGGATCGATCCTCTCCAATTTTAAAAATATAGAAAAATACAGGGGATTACGTGACTCCACGGCCACCCCATTTCTCCGTTTCTTCTAGCAAACCGCTAGCCGGTGTCTACGTGCCGCCGCTGCCTTGGCCATAGCTGCTAAATGATCCGGAGAAGTGTTTCGGCGTCAAGGTACCCTTTTGGATGTGCTTCTGGTAATCAATACAGGGGAAGGTTTTGCGTTTTGATTTGTGTAAATTATTCGACTTTCAGCTGTAAAACCCAGTCATATCAGTTATGGGTGAGAGAAAATTGCTGCAGAAATCTTGATGAGGCTCTCACTTTGTTTAATCAGTTGCTTCAAGTTCGTCCCTTGTGGCCATCCAATGTGGGTTTCAATAAACTGTTTGGGGAAATTGTTAGGATGAAACAGTATGGCAAGGTAGTCTCTTTGTCTAGGCAACTAGAATGCTTGGGAATTGCACATGATGTGTACAGCCTAAGCATCTTGATAAACTGTTTCTGCCATTTGAACCAGGTGAAATTAGGCTTTTCTGTTCTTGGGAAATTGTTGAAACTTGGTTTTTCTCCTGATGCTGTGATATTTAATTCTCTTATAAATGGACTAGTCATAGGAGGTGAAATCAATGAAGCAGTGAGGTTTCTGGATGAGATGGTAAGTAAAGGCTTTCAACCCGATCTGGTTGCTTATAATACCATACTGAAAGGTCTATGTAGATTTGGGGATAATAGACGAGCTCTTCAGCTGCTTGGGATTATTGAAGAAAGGGGTTGTGAGCCAAATGTGGTGACTTATAGCACTATCATTGACAGCCTTTGCAAGGATCTGTTAGTAAATGATGCTTTGAATCTTTTCTCCAAAATGTTAGATAAAGGCATTTTACCAAATGTTGTCACCTATGTCTCCTTAATCAATGGTGTTTGCAATATGGGCCAATGGAAGGAAGCTACGAGGTTGCTTGATGAAATGGGTGCTATGAATATTATGCCAAATGTGGTAATCTATACCATTTTGATTGATACAATATGCAAAGAAGGGAAGATTTCAGAAGCTCGACAAGTGTTTGAAAGGATGATTTTTAATGGCGTAAAGCCTGATGTGCGTACTTATAATGCCTTGATAAATGGATGTTGTTTGACAAATCAAATTGATGAGGCTAAAATTGTGCTAAGCAACATGGTTGCTAAGGGATGTAGTCCTAATACTTTTAGTTATAACATCCTAATTAATTGGTATTGCAGGTTTGGAAGAATAGATGGGGCAAACAAGCTCCTTACTGAAATGCGTCACAAAGGATTGATTCCTGATGTTGTCACTTATACCACTCTCATGAGAGGCTTGTGCCGAAGAGGGAGCCTTGGGGAAGCAAGGGAGCTTTTGAAGGAGTTGTGTTCTAAGGACCATGCTCCAGATATGATGACTTTCTCAACTTTGATTGATGGCTTAAGTAAACATGGCCAACTTGAGGAGGCAATGAATCTATGTAAAGCAATGCAGGAGAGAGGATTAGATCCAAATATTGTTGTTTATAGTAGCCTTATTGACGGTTTGTGCAATGCTGGGATGCTTCGAATGGCAAGAGGTCTCTTTTCTGGTCTTTTCAGTAAAAAGGTGTTGGTTAATGTCTGGACATATAACATTATGATTAAAGGTCATAGTAAAGAAGGGCTGCCGAAACACGCATATGTTTTGTTTAGAAAAATGGAAGATCATGGTTGTTTACCTGATAGTTGGTCTTATAACATAATGATCCAAGGGTTTCTTCGAAATAATGATTCAACCAGTGCAATACAACTTTTGAATGAAATGGTCAGAAAAGGGTTCTCTGCAGACTTATCCACAGCAGGCATGTTGGTGAGTTTGGCATCTAATGATGAGACTGTTAGTAGATTTTTGTTAAGCTGATAATGTGAAATGTTGATGTCAATGCTGTTGCCATGCGTCCAAATTTGTAAATGATAGTTTATGCCATTTTTCTTGGTCATAAGATTCTTATGCCTCTTGTAAGCTACTGGAAATCCCATTCTGTATGCTGCTGCTATTATGTATGCTGATTCGCTCTGCTAATCAACTGATGTAATTTAAGGAGGAGCAAATCAGAACTTCACTTTGCGATGTCTATATCAAGTATATGTGTTCGTCTTCATCTCAATGATCTCCTGTATCATAGACTGGCAAGCTATGGTTTGAAATAAAGCTCACTAGCAAAATGGATGGCATCCTTTGAAGGCAGGACCTTCCCTACTCTCTAGAAAAACACAGTTAATGTTGGCAGAAGAAAAAGAGAAAAAGGGGTATCACACTATTTACAAACACGGTTGAAGCCATTCGAAAAATTGATACAATCCATCTTTGTAGAAAAACTTTCAGGTCAATGAAGGGAAGACATATTTCACAGAGAGTGGCACCAAATAGATAACAGGAATTGGCATGGAGATCAAATGTTTCAGAAGAAAAAAAGACAATGAAGAATGCAACAATTCATCACCTACACTGCATCTTAGGCTTAAAAGGAGAACTATCATATTTGATTAACATGCTGAATAAAGGTTTCAAAGCAATACAAATAGATGAATATCAACATTATTGGCAAAAGCAAATAAGAGTCTAAATCAAATTGCATCTAGTGGGGTCCTTGCGTTGGAATATGCATCAAAGTGGTGCCACTTTATATTTTCCCACGATTTCTGCAAAGGTTGTAATAAACAAAATATTGCTAAGAGCTTATATAATTTTAAAATTAAATAATTATAGTGGATTAGGTTAATTTTTAGGTTTATAAAATTTAAAAACTGCATGTCTTTTTCTTTTTTTTTTTTTTTTTCTCAATCTTAGTGCATGTGAAATTGCCTAAAATCATTTAGTGAATTCTGAGTTTAATTATTTATTATAAATAAAAAAGGCCATATTCCTTTTATATTATCGATAATAATAGATGGAAGAGGCTTGTCCTTTTGTACACGTCAGCAAATTGAATAATAAAAGCAAGAACCAAAGGTTAAAAGGAGTGGGAGAGCGAGAAAAAAACCACGGAATTCTAAGGAGAGTCGGGAAGATAACGCAAGCTCTAGCTAACAACAGGTAAAATCCGAGAAAGGTTTAATTTTTCTTCCACTTTCTCGGCGCCCAAACACGTATTATTCTCGAGACTCACTAACTTGTTGCTCAAAAGTTTTTTTTTTTTTTTGGTTTTTTTAATATCTCATTTCACACTCCATTTTCATGTAATTTTGCGATAAAAAGATTGTTTTTTTGTGCACTTTTTTATGGTTGGTGTTTATGGAATTTATGAATTCCTTTAATGGGTATTGTTACTTTTGTGAGGACTGAAAGAGGATGGCGAGATTGGTGTCAAACAGTTTCTTGAGGGGCATTGTTGGTCTGCCTGCCGCAGGGTCTAGCAGAATTGTAAGATCCCAGACTTTGTATTTTGTTATATGTTATTAGTTTATGCTTGTGGGAGCACTAATTTAACATATAAGTTGGTATGTTTGCTTAATAATGCTTGTATGGGAAAAGGGTCTTGGTAAAAATTTGATTTGATGCAAGAAATTTGGGGAATCATGCGATGCTGGTCTATGGATAAAAATAATCAGACCTGGATTGGCTGGGAAATTTTTAGTTAGGAATGATGTAGCACAATTAGGTCTCACCCCTAACTTGGTGCATAATAGAATGGAATGAGGAGAAAAGTTACATTTAGCTGACCCTAGTTAAATTTGGGAGTTAAAGGCTTGGTTGTTGTTGTTGTTGTTGTTTTTCTTGTTAGGTCTTAGTATGAATGCTGGCTTCTAGTTGGGTATGCTTATATGTTGGTTACTCTTTTGTAAGGTTGATCAATTTTTATGTCAAGGTCACAATCTGGGAGAGTGCAAAGCTCTGGGTTTTGTTCAGTTGAGAGAAAACCACTTTTGCATGGTTTTCTGAACTAACAATAGAAATTGTTTTTGATGTTGTTTTGCTAGCTGAATCAGCTGCATTTTATACAAAAGGTTGTGGGAAATTGGAAGCTGTGTATAGAAATTATGTTTAGGTTTAAAGATGTACAAACAGAGATACTGATATTTGAGATTTATATGAGCTTATTGTAGTGAGAATTTTGATGTTTAAGGGACTAAATTATTGTCTTAAGTAAGATCACAAGTTGGCAGCTTGATCAGGTGATAATTTTGAATTAGGGTGATTCTATACTAGAAAATGTTATATTGAAAATTGAAAAAAAAAATGTTCTTGAAGATCACAAGAACACTATTTATAGCTTGCATTGTACTATTTGTAGGTATTTGGATCTTCTTACCACAATGGAATGAGATACATGGCCACTTTACCCAGTGATCCTGACACACATGAAGATTTTCGACCAACCAATAAGGCTGAGAGTTCTGACATCCCTTTACATGACATTGTCAAACAGGTAAATATTTCCGCATGGGATTGAAATTACTCGTTGTGCAGCAACTGATCCAACATTTTTCTGTTCTCTAGACTGTTTATTTCCATAATCTCTTACTAACAATAATGAGCTTTTATTGTAGGATATTAAGGAGAATCCAGTGATGATATACATGAAAGGGATACCTGATGCTCCTCAATGTGGATTCAGTGCCCTGGCAGTAAGAATACTGCAACAATATAGTAAGTATTGGTTTAGTGATAAGAAGAAATACTTCTTGAGTGGTTTATGTAGCTGTAATCTACTTACTGTATGTCCAAACAGTCCTGAGCCTGGCTCTGTCTCATGATTGTTAATCTGGAACTATTGATACATAAATCTACAAACAATCAAATGCTATTTACCATCACACAACTTTAATCTGAAGATTGTTGGTCAGATATATGGGTGGCAAAAAAAAAAGAGGAAATTATTATTTCAGTGGTAACTGTTTTCTTGTGACTTAGGGATAATTTCATTTTCCAATTACTGTCTGTAGGAGATTGTGTTTCTATGACATTATCATTGATCTTGTGCAGTTTTGGTTGTCTGTAATTATATAAATATATTTTTAAATGAGTAGTTTTCATTGTTTAACTGTTCCTGATTAATAAAAAGAATTTCATCAAGGCCTTTTCTTACTCCACTGTATAGTAAAGGAAACCTTTCTTTCTTTGTGAAGCTTGCTTGCTGAACATTTTGAATCTATGATAATGTTTAGGCCCCTTCTTTCACTTCATATATTATTCTTCCTGATGTTGGGAAGCACACGTGTTTTAGCATGACAGTAGCTGGCATGGTATTCTTACACTCATATGGCTTCTGCAGATGTGCCATTAAGTTCAAGAAATATTTTGGAGAATCCTGAAGTGAAAAGTGCTGTAAAGTCTGTCAGGTAAGGCTTACTCAGTGGTCTTTCATCTCTATGATTGCTTGAGGTGTTAATAGACAAGGCAGGGCTTTTTTCCATACCTCAGGATATATATATATATATATGGCCTCAATCTGCTGTTTTAAAAACTTTAGTACTCTTTTTGAGGGAAGTTAATATTCTGATGAGTTACAATCTTAAGGCTTTTGTTGCTGAAATTTTTTATCTTTGTTGGGGGCTTGTATTCATGGTGTTGCCTAGGACTATCTATCTCCATTATCCTGGATATAACGTGCTGTAATTTTACTAGGTTGAGAAAAAGATATCTAAAAGCAATGACTAAATACCCCATTAATGAAAACATCAACTAAATTCATTCGACAGTTATTTGTTCTGGATCAGTATGTGGGGAATCAACATAAACTACAAATGCTATTGCAAGCCTTCTAAATTGCATTATCATCTTGTAATTTTGGTATCGCTTTAGCAGCAGGGGTTATTTATCACTTAGTTGAGCAGATGCAAGTTAGGGGAAAAACCATATTTGATTTGGCTTTTTACTCCATGAATTAATAGTGAACCTCTGTAAGAAGCTTTAGAAATTGGGATTCATTTTAAAAGCCAACAAATGTGGATTTTCATCAAAATTATTGTTGCTTTTGGGATGTCCACTTAGATAACGATTTGCCGTTCTATCCCCCTCTCTCTCCATCTCTCTCTGTCAATGTTTTTCTCAATAAATGCTCAACAATTGATTTAAAACTTGGCATTACTAAACCTCATGTTTTTTGTGCAGCAATTGGCCCACTTTCCCTCAAGTTTTTATTAAAGGAGAGTTCATTGGTGGCTCGGATATAATGATGCAAATGCACCAGGTACTTCTCATACTCAAGGCTGAGCCTTTTCTCTCCTATAAATGCTAAAATTCCCCCCCCCCCACCCTCCTTTTTCTTTTCTATTTGTACCAGTTTGATTTTGTGACTTGGATTTTGCAGAGTGGCGAACTGAAAGAAAAACTCAAGATGTGAAATCTGCACAAGTTTTTGTAGTTGGATTTAAGAACCTATGTGTTTACTTATGCTATTGCCTTTTGCTGAGAAATAATGGATACAACGTAAAATTCTGTATGATGAGTTCCTTTGGCTTGTGCATGCATTGCATGCTTGACTGTTTGCTTGCAAAAAACAACAATCGTTGTTTATCATCTCTTCTTCTTATTGCACCCAAGTTTGCTCATAATATGCAGGACCAGCTTGTACTTTTGTTTAATTTGGTACTTGAAACATTAAGACTCAGAGATGTCCGTGGGAAAAACTGGTTTTGGTAGTGAGGCTGTAGAATGCCTTACTTTATCCATGAAGACAACTACAGAGTCCAGTCTCAAATTTTATTAAGGTGAATTACATAAATCTTTTCTCGTAATTTGTTTCAATACATATTCATTTACTTTTAAGATATTCAGACAACTTTGTTGAGCATTATGTACCTAAGTTTGCCTACTGGCAAATTTTATGGTAATCCAAAGTATCCTAGGTTAAGAAATTTGCCAGTGAAGCATATCAGACACTTGTAATTTGTGGCACGGTGTGGGAAATCATAAATGTATAAGCCTTCCATTGAAATTTATGCTCATCAAATTGACAAGTTCTAATATTTGTCCAGATCACTATTATAGAAATTAATCTACCACTTACAAATAAGGTGGGGTAAGGGCAACGCGGTACCAAAATTTTGATGAGCCAAGCCTTCAAATCCAGGAAGAAAAGTTCCAATTCCCCCAGTAATGGACTTCAAAATTTTTTCCCTGAAGGCCTCTCCACTCCGGTTATCAATACATTCAAAACTACGAATAACAATAAACAGATACCAAGACAGATGAACAATAACAACTTGGGAAGACTCAAAACAAAAATGATGCAAAAAAGAGCAGGGATATTTCCATCATCTTCAAGCCCCATTTAATACAATGATTGATCAATATCCCCAAGGAGTTTCTCGAGCAGATTTTACTTTTTAGCCTTGATGGAGGTTGAGTGTTTGAACAAGGGCCTTCATTCTTGTCAACTGTTGCACCATATGGTCATGCTAGCCTTGGCTAAGAAGTGGTAAGCCAGGTCCTTTAAAACATAAGAATCAGATACGTAAGTTGTATTTGTTCTCATTGGTTTTATGCAAATACAGGCTAACTGTTAATGTGTTGTCTGTCTTTGTTGGTACCTGTGAGCATTATTACCGGCATGTTGGAAGAACAAGTGTCTGCCAGATCCCTATGTATTCTGGTAATTGCCTTCTACAAGGATTTCAAAGCAACAAGAAGATTTCTGGAATTTTGTTGAATTGAGTTCCCTTGAGCTTTGCAGGGCTCCTCTGATGAGAAAAAATGGATGATGATAGATGAATTAGATCAGATCTGAAGACTGGAATATAGTACAAAATTAAGGATAAAGCGATTACCTGACTCCAACAAAACATAAACTCCAAATGCGGACAATTCTCTAGAAGATTGGCAAATGCATCCATTAACCTTTGAAGATATATATGAGGAATTGAGGAGGCTACAGATGGTATATCAATTGGATTAACTAGAAAGATGCATTTCTTGATCAGAGCATCCTCATTCAAATGAAGGCTAAGACTCAAATCTCCTCTTTGTTGATCTTCATTTAATGCTTCATCAACTGCCTGGATAACAGAATGGTCAGGGAAGTTTAAGAGAAAAAAGAAGGCTGAAGAAAGAAATAACTGATAAGATAAAAAATAATCACTTGCTTCCAGTCCTTCTATGTAAGCTACTGAGAAAAGATGAAGAAAAACCATTGTGCTACTTCATGGTTCCAATCATTGAAAAATATAAATCAAAGTCATGGCACTGCTAGAGTCAACCAGAAAAGAAAATGGAAATACCTTTGGTCTCACATCTATGTCAAGATCAGTGGGATCAAAGATAAAGGATTCATCAGTTGAATAAACCAGAACTCCCTCTGTTGTTGCTACCACAAAGCTACATCCAGTGGGTGCAATTCCAAGGCATTTTGTTCGAATAATAGGCCTTCCGTGATTTGGCATGGAACCCGGTAAATCATAACACCACAGCAGTAATCTTCTCCCTTGAGATCAAAAGCAGATGAATGCAAGCAAAATATGGCATCTGCTACAACCCAAAAACCCCATTACAAAACCCCGCCATCACCATATCAAGGCCCTCATGGTAATCACAAGCAGTCAATTTTGCCAGGAACTGCATAAACCCGTCTTTTCTCAATAATTCCCATTTTCCCTTGTGCAAATACTCCCCATTTTTGCCTAAACTACAATCCTTACCGCCAAAATCCTTTCTTTTCTTCCCGTTTCTCTCACTCACAAATCCTTTCTTTTCTCACCGTTTCTCTCACTCACACCATCCAAATTATTAATTTATAACTTAAAAATTTATTATATATATTTTTATATTTAATAAATTTATTATTTTTTATTTTAATTAAATTTTATAATAATTAATAAATTTATAATTAAATTTATTATAATTATTTATAATTTTATAAAATATTTAATTCTGTCAGAAAAGCGCGAGATCACGCCGTCCAAAAATTACTGGAGGTTTAAGAATGAGAAAATAACTGGAGCCCAGAAGGCCCAGCCCATTAGGACTGGATAAAATGAAGTTTTTTTTTTTTTTACTTAAAATTTTTCCCGCTCAGTACGAGGTTCAAAAAAAAAAAAGAAAAAAAAAAAACAAAACAAACCAAACCCAAAAAAAAAAACAAAACAGAACACATCATTTCAGGGAGAATCGCTCGCTTCGCTACTAATACAAATCCTCGGAATTCAAGAACCAATCTTTCTTACTCTCGTTTCTCTCTCTCTCTCTCTCTCGTGATTTTTATTTTTATTTTTGGCGGGCGTAAGATGTTTGTCAGAAACCCTACGGCAATTGTCTCTTTGTTCGAAAATGGATTCTCCACCTGAAGCCAATCGGATCCCCTCCGCGCCGTCTTCTTCTTCGCCCGATGCCTTCTCGTCTCCTCAGGCCTTACAAGTGCGTAGTGTTTTTTTTTTTTTTTTTAGGGAAGTTGGATTCCAACGTTGTTGTTTGTCGGTTTGAAGATGAAAGATTGTGTCTTGATCTTGACTTTGTCTTTTTTTCTGGAATTTTTTTGAATTTGTGTCACATCTGTTTGGTTTCCGAGAAAATCAGTGTGCTTGGTGGTTTTTTTCTTTAGAAAAAAAAAAAAATTGTAGCATGATATTTTACTCCTGTTTTCCACCTATCTTTTCCATAACTAGTTGGCATTACCATGGAATGTTTTGTCTTTTTTTTTTTTTTTCCTGTCAATTAGCTGGTTACTATATTTGTGTCTTGATCTTGGTACTGTATTTTGTTTCTTTTAACTGGGTTGTTTTGTTAATGCCTGTCACATGTGTTTGGTTTCTGAGAAAATTAGGGAGATGAAATGAAAATTGGCGTTTTGCGTTAGTATCATTTTTTATTACTTATTCACGGTAATTGTATTTTCTTTTGTAATAGACCTTGATGGGTTTGCTTGATGCTTCCTTTTTTTTTTTTAGTGACGTTTTTCTCTTTTTTTTTTTTTAACCATTTTTGGATGACTTGTTGACATTACTATGAAATATTTTGTCTTTTTTCTTTCTATTTTATTTTTTTTCCCTGTCATTTAACTTGTTTTCTCATTTTTGTTTGGCTAATTACCTTAAAATTGTATTTGATGTGAACTCTGTAAGAATAGGCAAAAGTATCTTCCTTTCCTTTTTATTCTTTTTTTTTTTTTTTTTCCGGATTTAGTTAGAAAAAGTTTTATGTATTTTGTGATGCAAATGGCTTGTCCTTGTCTAAAATGCTTAATAATGGAATGCTCAAAGCAATTTATGTCTTAGTGAAGTTCAGCATCTGACACTATTTGGATCAGTATTGGAAACACTTGCATTTATCCAATGGCATGTGGGCATCTCGTCTGTGTTTGGTCCATGAATAACAATTAAAACTGTAAAAGTTCTGATGAATGAAAAAACGGGTTCCTTTTCACTCATCCACTCCTTCGTGGTCATCAGTAACTTTGTCTATGTTTTTTTGATACTCTTTTTGATAATTGTCTTCTTATAGAATTTACTATCTTGTTTCCCACATAGGATTTTATGGGTAAGTGGGAATGCATGTTCTGTTTACTGTGTGGTGGTCTTTCTGGTTATTTATGAGGTGCCTTATGATGATATTGATTCATTCATTTTTCCATTACCATTTGTTCTTTTATTTGGTCTATAGGACCTTCAATATGTGCTCCTTTTTGGTTAATTTAGCAAAAATTGGTGACAAAGTTCAGCAGGACCATTGACTGCAGATTTTTTTTATTCAATTGCTTGTTTAACTCATCAGTTTCTGAAATGTGTGATTACTTCTTTAACATTGCTATTTTTTTTTTTCCTGATAAACATATTTTGATCCATAGGAATCACCTTTCTTCACTTTCCTTACAAAACTCTCCCCCATTAAGTCGGCTAAGGCAGCAGCACGGTATTTACAAAGGTTTTCGCAAACTAACTTGCCAATCCCACTGCCTGTGTTCACATCACCGCATATAGATCTGCAGCGGTTAACCAGTTTTGTGAAAAGGTATGAACTTTGTTACGTTGTTTTATTATACATCTTTGAAATTTGGAAATGAGGTTGCAGTGGAGTTGTGTTCTTATTTTTCTTCAAATAGAAAGCTGCTTTAGATCAACTAATGTCCTTAATCTACATGTTGACAGAGAGGAGACAGATGCAGCAACTTCAGATGTTTATGCAAAAAGTGATACCCAGCTGAAGCCTGAGGTAATTGCATGTTCTCAGAAGGAAATTCAGTCATGCAGCCTTTCAGGGTGCATTGAGGATTACCTGGCTGATTCTGTGGATGTGGAGGATGCTACAAACACTTCTGACCTATGTTTACAACAAAACAATGGGAAGCTCAAATCGGAAAGTGGGTTTACTGGCCACAAAGAAAACATGCCAAAAGCTTGTGATGGTAATGCTGGCAATCCCAAGACTACAATGCAGTTGTTGGGTCAAACTGGACAGGACCTATCTCCTGCATCAATGAATATAATTCAAAGCAACTTTTACAGAACAGATGATAATGCCAAGTCTGATTTATTTTTGGATCCTTTTTCTGGAGAACAGCATGAAGAGGAATTCATGAATCAGGTGAATTTGTGACATATAGCCCGATTGAAAAAGCACTTAATGAATTATTGTTTTGTTGTTTACTGGATGTTTCTGAGATTGATTTGCAGGCTGCAGCTGCTGCACATAAAAAAGTGGGTGCTAGTTGTCTGTTATTTTCTCAATCTTTACAGATTGCTCACAGTAGTTCTGCAATAGTGATGGATCATGATTCAGATCATAATGAATTCCTAGTGCTGTTGGTCTCTTAATATTCTCCTGTTATTTAAAGAGCATAGGTTTTGCAGTTTTTTGGTGTAATTAAAACATCTGCATGTTGGTGCCAAGCTAACTGTGCCTTCTACTATCTCCAATGTCATCCAGCTGAATAATTACTTCTGAGTTGTATGAAAGATTTACTGCAGGCTACTTTTAGACATGAGAGGATATTTCTTCCTGTATTTTTTCTAGATATATATATGCCAACTTAAAAGAAGCATATTCTGAAGAAACAAATGTGAAGGTGCTCATCAGCAATAGAGATGAACTGAATTAATTACTGAAATGCTCTGTGGACTTTGCCAAACGGGTATCAAGTACATTGTACAATTATTTTAGACATAGTTCTCGTTCTATTCTTTGTGTTATCATTTCTAGGATGATCATCTCTGATGACCAATGAATTTGGAGGAATCTTTCTGGGATGATCATGTTCTGCATACAGTTTTCATAAGCATGACAACGCAAATCTGCATTTTTAGTTTACTTCAAGGTTTCTGACTGTAATCTTTATGTTATAATGTAGGAGGCTGGACAGCACCAACGTGGCATACGCAGACATCTTCAATTTGAGGCTACAATGGCCTGCAATAGTAACATTAGCAAGGCTGATAACACGGCAGATTTAAGTTTACCTACTAATCTTGTGAACTTTGAGAGTGTGGGTGGTACTTCAATCCCATCTGGTGTTAGGGAAACTTTTGTTGATGTAGAAGATCATCAGCATGAAAGTCTGCCAGATACAACACCTACTTCTGCCACTTCTCAATCTCCCAAAAGTGTCCAACATCCATGTGATTCTGTGTATGTCACACCCTTTGAGCACCAAGCAACTCCGTGTGCTGTGAGGATGCCCACTTCCCAAGTTACTGACACTACTGAAGAGTTAAACCGAGTGAACATCAAGAAGAATAGGCAAGTACAGGCTGATTCTCTGATTCAAATGTTTTGGAGGGTAATCTAGCTTTTTTATTTTGTGTGTGTGTGCTTAGAGTGGTACTTTGTGTTTGTCTCCAGGAAGAGGGCACCATACAACAATGAGAATGAGGACTGCAAACGTTGCAACTGCAAGAGGTCAAAATGCTTGAAACTGTAAGTGACAAAACTATTGCATTAAATATTACTACAATTTTAAGTGAATTTTCATTTTGAATATTTTTCTGGTGTGCTTACAGGGCTGTAGGATGAAATTAGTCAGTTCATCCATAGTGTCTAAATTGAACCATTTTGTCTAAGCATGTCAGCTTATATCCTAAAATGCCAGCCCAGAAGATAATCAAAGGACATAAAGACATTAGTTCAGCATGACATTGATATAAATATTACAAATTGAACTTACAAATCAAGAATGGTATTGATTTTTATATTTTATAATGGCTAGAAGTCTTATCGCTGTATTAAGATTGAGATGAGATGTTGGATAGTGTTAAATAAATGTGTTTAAAAGCAGAAAAGAACAAAGCAATTTGGATAACTTTGAATTGATTGCTGGTGAAATTCTGTGAAATTCTATAATGCCATTGAAGATTAGAGGAACTGAGAGTACTGTGCTTTGTTTTATGTCATTTTGCAGTTATTGTGAGTGCTTTGCAGCTGGTATTTACTGTTTGGATACTTGTGCATGTGAAAACTGCTTCAACAAGCCTGAATATGAGGACACAGTGCTAGATACACGACAACAAATTGAAAGCCGCAATCCTCTTGCTTTTGCTCCAAGGGTTGTTAAACATACTACTGATTCTCCAGCAAAGATAGCGGTAATCTTCCTTCCTAGTTGCACATCAGATTCTTTGGTCTTGAAAACTGGATTACTGGAAGTGATATTGACACTAAATTAACTTGTAGGAAGAAGGAAACTGGACCACACCATCATCAGCTAGGCATAAAAGAGGATGTAACTGCAAGAAGTCAAAGTGTCTTAAAAAGTACTGTGAATGCTATCAGGTTTGTATCCAAACTGCTGGCCTCCATACATTAAGAATACCTACAATTGCTTTCTTTCTGGATTCATGCTTAGTCAAGAATTCTAACTTATGTGCACAATGCCTCTGGTCCTCATTCCTTTGAACTTTTATTGTGGGTTAGGGACAGTGAAGGTGTTGAGTGAAACGGTAATGCAATTAGTTCATTGTTTAAAATGACAGCTAGTGATAGGCAGAAACAAAACATGTTTTCTTTTTGTTTTTTCATGCAAAAAGTCAACTCATTTTTTATTGGAACTGATTCTATACATATTCTTTTCCATTCCAAGGCTGGAGTTGGATGCTCAGAAGGATGTCGGTGTGAAGGCTGTGGCAATGCTTATGGCAAAAAGGCAGGTGAGGGTTCATTTCTTCTGCTATAGCTTATTTCTGTTGTTCACATTATTTGAAGAGTTGATATTTACCATTGAAAACAAACTGTAAGGCATATATCAGACTTGGATTTTATTTTTCCTCTAAAACTGTCAAAGCTTGATGCTCAAACTTGCATACACAGTAAGAATTTTCCAGCTTATGTCTAATGTTATAGAGAGAATGAATGAACTTTTTCATGCTCCATTCTGACAGCCTGGGCATGAATGTAATTATGTATATCACTAATTTATTTCTCAGCTGCTGAACACTAGATCTGTTTTCAGTGCACAAGGCTTCCATATTATGGGGTTTGGGGAACAATCAGATGTATGAAACCTTACCTGTGTTTTTTCACAAAGAGGCTATTTCTGCAGAACACTAAATCTGTTGCAAGAGCAGATCAAGCAAATCTTGATGAGTAAGGATGTGAATATGATTATGATCCAAGGTTATACATGTCTGATGTCTTTGACCATAAACATTCTAGGACTATTAAGGAGTTACCATTTTTAATAATTTATACCGTATACCTCAAAGTTGATGACCAAAGTGTTGAATTGGTTGACACCTTATGGTACAGCTTTATCTGGATTCCAAAACTCATTGGGCTTGGATTTAGGTGGGCAACTTATTATGGGGAGACTCTGTAACTTTTTGTTCTTTTCCTAGACTTCCATGTAAACTTATTGCCTACGTAACAATGCCATTGCAGAACTAATATACAGAGGAGCTCACCGACGTGAGAATTTATCTCATGGTCAGTTGGATACCCTGGAGTCACAGAAGAATTCTATGAAAGCTGGAAGAGCTTATGAGTCCCCACCAACATGGGAAGAACTAGCTGACCCAAGCCATGGGACTCCGTTGCCATATTATCAATCCAGGGCAGTTGCCTGTTCAGCTTCAGTCAACATAAGTGATGGCACAGAAGTTTTGGCAACAAGCAACTTTCTTTTGTCGGCTACTCACGTTAACTGGGGCCATTCACCTACTGATTTTACACCAAAATTACATGAAATGAAGACCACACCAGAGACTAGTTATGATGACCTTCTCTATGACATTTTGAAGGAGGGTGATACACCTGAGATGCAAAAGAGCACTTCTATCCCAACAGAAACAATAAAAGCTAGCTCACCGAATCATAAAAGGGTGTCTCCTCCACAAGCTCGGCTGCAGTCAGTCTCTTCACAGACTTTCAGGAGTGGTCGCAAATTTGTTTTGCCAGCTGTGCCATCTTTCCCTCCTCTTACTCCTTATAGTAACTCAAAGGATGGTATCCTTAAAATCAATGATGACCACAAATGAAATATCAGCTCTCAGTCATCAGCTTGCATGAAGGGATAAATGATTGCTTCAATGTGTAGGTTTGCAATCTTTTGGAATATGGGAAGAAGTGCTTTACTGCCTCCCTCTTGACATATTTCCAAAAAAAAAAAAAAAAAAAAAACTGCTTACAAGATTACGATTATCTCCGGAAAAATCTAGGATGCATCATTTCCTCAATGGTGCTAATTTTTGCTTTCTTAGTCATCTCGATTGCATAGTTAAATAGCTAGTACAAGAGGTCTTTTGTGGGAGGGGCTTTGTAATTATCTGCTGCAAGAGAATTTTAAACCCTCACAAAGTAACCGTTGATCGCTCAATAATCATGTGCATATAGTTTTTCTTCATGTTCTTTTCAAGCAGTATATATGAGATTTGGGCAAGTTAGAAATGTGATGTGAATGCCTTTGTTTCCTATGTCTTTTCAACATTTGTAACAGGATTTGAACCCAAGATGCTTTGCCTATTGTGGGACTGCAATTATTATAGATGTATCTACTGTTTCATAGCCAATGTAATTATTTTCGGCTATGAATATTTAATGTTACTAAGGTATTATCAAAGAGTTACGTATTTGTACATTCCTTTGATGAGCCTGGTTAGCCGGTATCCCACAATATGCAAAGGCTGTCTTGTTTCTGTCACCATAAAACACATTCAGATGAAAAGGCAGAGAAGGAAGATGCAGTTGTGTTCTTGTCAATAACCTGGTGCCTTCCCTCTCTTGTTACTTCAATGTTGGGGCCACACTCCAAAACTACTAGTGGATATCTCAACTTTGGTGCAATAGAATATCCTTGACAAGGGCAATGATAAACGAAACTTTCGTTGTAATGAATGTTAGACCAATTACTACAAGGAGCTTGCGAAGAACTACTAGGCACAGGTCTGCGGAATTCTACATTAAAATGAGAAAATACATAAAAGGGTTTTTATTGCTTAGGACCTGCCAGAAAAGCAAAAGGGAATTAGGAGCTTAATTAACCATCCCATTAACCCGTAAACCACTCCATTAACTACCTGCTTATACATATCCAACGGCTTTTCGTGTTCCCGTTTTGTTTTACTCTAGCTCTTTCTTTTCAGTATCTTGAGCTGTTGTCTGACCCTGTCATGACTATCAAGGGGACTCCTCAAGCCCCAGCTTTGCTGCAAGCCAATTGCAAACCTCGTCCATTTCTTTTGGTACTGTGTAATGACATGATGAGATCTTTTTAATTAGAAATTTATTATTATTATTATTTATTTAATTTAATATTTATTTTTTATTATTTTTAAATTAATATGCGAAATTATATTTCTAATAGTCGTCTGTCAAATTTATATAATTGTAATACCCTAAAATTTTTAAATTCAATTAAACAATAATATCATCAAAGTATTTAGTTTATTGGAGGTCGATCCCCTCGAAGCGATCATTAGAGGCTGATCTCTCGAAACAATTAATCCTATATCTTTTATTTTTTATTTTCAATCCCCAATTTTTCAATTCATATTTCAAATCTCTAATCCCAAAACCCTAGGTTCTCAACATCTGGTATCAGAGCAGCGCTCTTAGAAATTTCGTTCCTATTCCATCCACCACAAAAAAAAAATCACTTGCTGATAGTCTTACATCATGTTATCACACAATTTATCCGATTCTGATATTAGAATATCTCAAATTGAAGAATCATTATCTCAAATGCAAGAGTCTTTTAAGCGGATCAAACAGGCGGTTCATTTTATAGTACAAAATCGATTAAGAGACAATGTTGAAGGAGAGCTCACAACAATTCATCAGATATCTACCATCTTAAAATATCAAAGTCGATTTGAGTAACTGATCAACCGATCTAAAGATTGGTCAGAAAGGCAATTGGTGGAAACCTTCATTGAAGGACTTATTCCTAACATTCAACATGAAGTTAAAACTCGTTCCCCACGGACGATGGTAGCTGCTATCTCCTATACTCACCTATATGAAGAGAGGTTGAGTGTTAAAATTCATCACCCAATTGCTAAAGAAATCAGTAAACCCATTAAGGTTGAGAAAGCTAAAGAGACAAAGTATCACGCTGTGGAAGACAAAGATTTTGATGATAATACTAATTCAAAACATGATGCTGACAAAGATTTTGGTGATGAAGTCGATTCAAAGTATGATGCTGTGAAAGGTAAAAATTTTGGTGATGATATCAATTTAAAGCATGAGAATACCGATTCAAAGCACAGGGATACTGATTCAAAGTATGACGCTATGGACGACAAAAATTCTGGTGATGACATTAATTTAAAGTTAAAAGTTGTGAAAGATCAAGATTTTGGTGAGGATATTAACTTAAAGTATGAAAGTATGGATGACAAAAACTCTGCATTCAATTATCATATGAGAGAAATTCTATGGAAGCAAGTGAGATTGAAGAAGATCGTTGATCGAGACAAGCTTTTGGAAGACCTCCCATGGAAGAAGGTCAGATTAAAAAAAAAAAAAAATAGTTAATTAATATAAGTTTTAAGGACAAGGCTAATTTGAAAAGAAGGAGAATGAGAAAATCTTTCTAGTTAGAAAATTATTATTATTATTAATTATTTAATTTAATATTTATTTTTTATTATTTCTAAATTAATAGGTAGAATTATATTCCTAATACTCGTCTGTTGAGTTTATATAATTGTAATATTTTACGATTTTTGAATTTAATTAAATAATAATATTATTAAAATATTTAATTTATTGAAAGTCGATTTGCTCGAAGCGATTGGAGGCTGATTCTGTCGAAATAATCAATCCTATCTCTTTTATTTTTTATTTTCAATCCCTAATTTCTCAATTTATATTTTGAATCCCTAATCTCAAAACCCTAAGTTCCCAATATGACCAAGCCTGCACAACCACGTGATGCCGCTCAGAAATTTACCCTATAGTTTCAGTTGCCAGTTATGCTTTCATTCCTGCCTACAGAAGAGATTCGATATTTACCCATCATATGATTTGAACGGGAGGAGTTGCTTTTATTCTGGTTAAGAGTATGGTGTGCAAAATTAATCGTTTAACGAAAAGTTTTGGGAATACATACAACTTGTGAAGAATATAACATTTGAGCTTGCTCCGCAGTTCCTCGGCTAAAGTTTGATGTCTGTGTGTCTTTTTTGGACACTGTAAGTTTTGCTGGGTCGGGTCGCACGAGTTTTGAGTCCATCCTTCTCTAACTGGGTTGTTTCCTTGAGCTTGAATTGGAGTCCAACCAAACAAGAGCCCAGCAACTTGCTCCATCGCGTTCAGCTTCATGCTACTTTTTGAGTCCGATTAAACTATCGTGAGCTGGCATGTGACTCGCTCTCAAACTTCACTTGATAACTTGAATTTTTGAATTAAATAGCTTTTTTTTTTCCGATAGTATATGTTTAACAAGTTCTCCCAAGCTTCCTAACGACTTCCCAGAACTTGATCTTTGCGATTATGTTAGGCACAGCCAAGTGCAGACTGTCCCCCTCCCTGAACACTCCCAGAATCCACCAGTCCCACATAACGGACAGCTTCCGCAATGCAACAATGACAAGTGCTGCTGCAACAAGTTGATCCCTACGACAGCCTCCCATGGTGGAACAATCCATTGCATCGTTGTTGGTGTCCCATCAACAATGCTGGGGATCACAAATTCTCACTGGAAGTAGATCTTTAGTCCTGCAGGCTTGCAAAGAGGCAAAAAGGAAAACAGTTCACATGGAAATATGTGATAAGCCAAATTTACAGAACAAAACCGAGAAAATGGTTCTCTTATTCCTTTTTAAGTGCTAACATGAAGTTGTTCCAAGAATGAATAAAGTTGTAGCCATCAATTATTAGGCAATGCATTAAGGGAAGCCTAACCAGATCCACAGTTCCAACAGATGACCAGCCTGTGTCTACATGACCACAAAAATGGCTCAATCTTGCCAAAGCAACAGCTACAATGATAGAGGACCAAACAAAAACAAACATACAAAACTTTTCAACTTCAAAGCTCCATTGTATATGAAAATTTGTCTCAGCATCTTCCCAAATGTTATTCCAACAGGAAAATTCAAAGCTATGATTAGTGATGATGATCGTCATCGTGTCCATCTGGAGGTCCCCCTGGGCCGACAACTTTCAGCTGTAAATCATCAACAACAAAATCAAGAAATTTCAACAATGGAAATCAATTCAAAATTTTGCTTTAGAATTGACACATATACAGCCTAGCATGACTTGCTCTCCATTCCTATCCTATTCAAAAATTCTGAAGGGGAATAACTTGAATCATTTCCTTTAAACATTATGCTTCTTGAGGAGGAGGTCCTCTAAGATGATTATTTTAATTGATGCACTGGATGATACAGTAACCTCATCCCAAACATCAAACTGGAGACACAAAACTAGGTTTAAATGCACTCCCCAAAAAATTCTAATGTCTGAATAATATTGATGTTAACTGTCATTTTAATTTAAAAGTTGCAGTGTTTCTGGTTCTGCCCACTTCTAAAACGATCTTGTGCAACATGGATACACAAATCATTGATAAAGTCTGTTTGACACTGCATTAATGCATCGTCACAGAGAAACACATTATATTCATTAATTTTGCTCTAGGCATCAAATTCATTTTATTTGGCAAAACTTCCTATTACAAAGTCTACCATGCAGGGTGATCCAACAGAACCTGGTGCCCCGGAATGAAAATCCAATGAAGAGCTCCGCACAACCCAAAGAGTCTAATTTGCTGGGGATCTTGGTCACAAAGATCCCCATACATGTGTATATTCGCATGTATTCATGAACAAACACAAAAATACTTCTAGTTCTATTCATTTATGAATCAACTCCAAGAACAAATCTGGTCTTGCTCATTCCACTCCAGAAGACCCTATTATATGTTTGGAATTTCAATTACAAATTCGCTTACCTCAAAGTACTGTAAACACACTGGACATTCATGAGGCTTGCCTTTCTCCAGCCAAAACCATACAACATCATGCTCATCCTCTGTTATTTGAGCACATAACAGATTGAGTCAAACAAATTTCATGTATGTCAATAATCAACTTTATTTGGTAAAAGGGCAAAAGGAAGAATAACTCACCTCCATCACCTCCAGGGCATCCAACTATTCTCTTGTCATAGTAGGATTTCACAACAGCAGGTGCTTCCTATATTCATATGTAAAAAATGATGAAGAAAAACATAGATATGTTAGCTAACACTGGAATACCAATCAGAATACCAAGCATATAGGGTTAACAAATACAATATAAAAATAATAAGAACAAACTAAATAGTCAAGAAAAATGGAGGTGATGATTGGTTGGCAGTTCAATATACAAGAAATTGGATTTAAAAACTGATAACAATTTGTCAGGATGCTAATGAGAACACAAAAACCTAAACAACCCCCCTTCCCCCCCCCCCCCCAAAAAAAAAAAAAAGAAAAAAAGAGTAACTGGTTCTTAAATTTGATTTTCATGACATGACACTGAGGTCAAGTAAGCCAACTCTGAGTCTTCCTTACTGTAATTTGTGGAATGATCAGCTGCATCTTATATTTACAAATACAATGGATGAGAATCTCAGGTGGTTTAGTAAATCAAATCATGAATCTAATTCTGACAAAAAGAGACCTTACCCATTAAAGCATTCATCATAAAAACTAACCCAACAATTTACCATGAAATTGAACAAAAGAAAAAGGATCCCAAGCTCCCCTGCTTTGGGCTCATGGCTTTACGGATGCAATTTGTTAAAACTTATGGCATCCCTCAAAAGAGAGAAAGTAAGATGATGATGTTGAAAATGAAGAAGAAAAATAAACTGTTGAATAACAGAATTTGACTAGAGCTCAAGCCCAAGGCAAAATGAAAAATCACTGACACAACTCTAGCCAGACACCTAAAATTCCAATAAACTATTGGATTCAGTAATTTTATAAACAGATAATTAACAAAATACTGATGGAATTATTGGCATCAAAGTAATCAATACAATGAAAGGTGCAAAACACGAACCTTTGTGCCAAAAGGACCAATAGGATAGTTGACATCTAGTAATTTCTTTCCCTAAACAAAAGATGAAAAGAAACAATTCAAACGAGATTCATAGGCAAAAATATCCAATAAAACCCAAGAGAAAAAAAAAAACATAATCATTTGGTTGATGAAAGCAAAATTTTAGATAAAATTCATTAGCACCTAAGAATCAATTTCTCAAAGTTGGGCACGAAGCATTCAACAGTGCATTGCTCATTTTGAAATTATTATCTTCCACTATGTTATGCCATATTATTTCAATTATAGCTCCTCTAATCTTCCAAAATTAAAGAAAAAATACCTCAAGTTCAGCTTCAAGCTCCTCCCGCTCGTGTCCAGTAGCAATTGGCATCACATCCTCAACTCTCTTCTTCACTGCACCATCCACTATAAACCCAAACAAATTCCACATTATTCATAACACACTCGCACACACGCGCAAACTCTTCCACAATCATTCCTTACAAACATATTTACATACTCAGGTCCCATCCAAGAGAAAATTCATTTAGCTAAAAAGAGAGAAGACTTATACAAAATGCTGCAGTGTGGAAAAAGGTCATATGCACGCAGTTTTATTTTATTTTTTTCTTCTCCTATCAAAAAAAAAAAAAAAAACTAAAAAAAATGATTGTGCGACTCGGAAGCACCAATACGAAAGTGTATTATAAATGCACAATAAAGACATTCATTAATACCGTTAGTCAAAACATTATAAACCTCAATTTGCTCGTAAAAACATTAAGCACGTTCAAAAACGAAGCGCAAAAGTTCTCCTAGTAGAAGATCTAAACACGGATTCCAGTGTTGAGAGAGAGAGAGAGGGAGAGGAGACCTGAACTGGCAGTGAAGTAGCGGTGGAAGAGAGAAGCGGAAGGCGACGGAGAAATGAAGGATCGAGAGCTGGACGCGAATCGAGGAGCGGCAGCCGACGTCGATCGGGCGGCGGTGGCAGCGAAGATTTTAAAGTTAGGGGCGGCTAATTTTCTCCACATCGTCGTCGTTTTGGTGGCCTCTTTTCTCGCGTGTTCCTCTCCGGTCGCGCCCCTGACTCTCTCTCTGATTTCGATTTTTCTCTTTTTCGTGGGAATGAAGAAGAAGGAAATAGTAAAAGGGGGCGGCTTGCGGGGACGTCAGTGCAACTTGGCACGTGTCATCTTCCACGTGGGAAATTTGTTTATTAATGTCTAAAAAGTTACAACTTACCTTTCGTAAAAAAAAAAAAAAAACCCTGCAACTTGAAATATATTCAAAGAATTGCACAATTTATTCAATAGTTGACGTGTTATTTTATTTTTTTGAATTCAATAATATTTTTATAGTATTGGTGTTATGATTAAATACTTCTTTTATACTGAAATTGATTGCGAATGATGGTGTAGACTTCGTTAGTCTTCAATTCTCTAGGTTGACTTTGTTCATTGACCAATTGAATAATTCCACAAGTGCGTATTTATGAAAGTTATTGTTACATAATTATAGGCAAGCAAAAATGAAAAGTCATCAATTAATTGTGCAACCTATGTGATTTTTTTTTAACAAAAAATTACATAGCAAATATAGTAAACAAAAATCAAATTTATTGTTCGAGTATTACTAGATTAAATTTAAATAAATTTTTTTTAATATAAATTTTTATAATTTTAAAACAAATATCAATATTTTGTGAATTTAGAATTTAATATCATACTTTTAATATAATTTTTTAATATTTACGAGCAAATATTCGTATAAACATTTAAATTTAAATTAATTTACTACTTGAAATTATATTTATATGATATGAGGAATCCAAATCCAACCTAGCTAACCAAATCAAACCAGACTAAAGTCAACTCTAAAATGGTCTACAAGGAGCTATTAAATTAATTGTGCAATTAATGTGATAAATTATCTTAACAATCGAGTTTTAATATATCTTAATTTTATTAGTCTTTTTTTTTTTATTTTTTTTGGGCCCTTGTCAATTCAAAGCACCAGAGGCTTACGTATGATGTAGAGTCTTAAAGCCTTTTATTTAGAGTTAGGTTAGGCTAATACATTTGCTAGAGCTATACGAAATACATCGACCTCGCATGATAACAATGCCAATAACAGGGTTGTCCATGGAAATCTGTGGGCGGATTGCAAACTACTCCTGTTAGGATGGAGACAGGTCCCACTGATTTTCCTAGTTTGAATATTAATCCTCCATTGGCCTTGTTGCAGTTCATTGGATATGACATTTAGAAGTCAAAGTCAACTCAGCCCCCCCAAGTTACTTGTGGTTTAGCATCTGGGGAATGGTTCATGTTATAAACAAATCTTGTAAAAACATACAGAAATCCTTCTTGATTTAACAATAGATCTGGAAAAAACAAAAAAATTAATATGAAGTAATTTGATAGAGATATGAATAATATTTATCTGATTCGTTTGTAAAATTTATAAGTAGCAATAGTATTATTCTTCTTTTTTTTTTTTTTTACTATTTTTTTGAACCAAATAGCTAATCAACTAAGCTAATACCATAATCAAGAAAACAATAAAAGAATCACCAAGGATTAATGAAATTCCTGACTTCCTCAAAGAAGAGGAAACCCACCATTGGATACACCAGTTTCTGATTCTCACTAGCTTCTGCAGATTTAACGGACTCCCTCATTCTTTCTGTCATACTCTTCTTTCAGTTCTTCCAACAGCTTGGAAACCTGATATTTAGTCCATGCACATTCGTATGAAAAACATAAGGATTCTAAAAAGAGGATCGATACATGCACTAGGATGTATTCAGGTGTCTCAGATAAGCAATCCTCAGATCTCAGTGTATGTAGTTCTAATAAGTTGTTTGTGTTTTCCAGTTACCACTTACGCAGAAATCATTATATGCCGCTTTGCATTTCCAGGTTTTGCTCCATTTTGAGCCATCATGGTTAGACTAGAGTTAAAAAACAAAAAACTAAATACCCTTTCAATAAAAAGTTATCTTTTCAAAGGGCAATTTCACCTTACAACAAACTGGCAGAATACCTGGTACAGAAACACATCCCAAATTCGTAGAGCTAAAGAATATGCATAAAGGGTGATAAACCACTGACTTGCATACATGCTGGGATTTATCATTTCTTGGGTGAAATGATCTCCTAGCTTTGGCATATACTCCTTCAGAAAGTGATCAAACTGGAATAGGTATTGTTGTACAGGAGGCAGCCCCAACTTCACTGCAGTGATAAACACATATCAAAGAACTCAGCTCTCTCCCAATGACTGGTACAAGTAAATGGGGGCTTTATTCCACTGAGTAAGATCTCAAATGAAGTGCTTCTAAATTTCAAATTTCTATTCTTGAGCAACTGGCTTTAATTTCATAAGTACAATTTATTTTTTGGCAGCATTGACAAATAACAGAGCCTTTATTGCTTTCACTTCACTCTAGATGATTGCAGCTTTTAGTCCTCTATTCAGCTCCTTCCTGCTGACAAACAAAATTGAATTTCTTGATCAATTCCATTTCAGGTAACTTTCACAAGCACTTATCCGAAGGAAGACGATTTTCCAGAGCAACCTTCATTGCCATGAGCTTGGAGCTCGTGACCCACGTCCCAAAATCAACCAACGGTTCTACGGAAGCCAAGTGAATGTTAGGAGAGGCGTGCAAGAGTTTTGACGTGGGTAAGGAGGCGAAAAGTCTTTAGTGGTCGTCGAGGTCTAGAATAGAAGTTGGTTTGCCAGCGGTGTCTTGGAATTCGGCAGGTGGTTTTTCTATTGCGGGCTGGAGGTTTTCGGCCAAGATTTCAGGCTAGACTGCAGAGAAGGAGGAGGAGGGGGAGGACGAGCTGAGATGTCTGATGTAGAGGCGGAGGTTGTTGATCAGCTTTGAGAGGAAGAATTTGGATTTGGTGGCCATGGGAGGAGGTGGAAATCAAAGCGTTTCAAATTTCAAGCATGAACTCCTGATTTTGTTTTAATTAACAGGTTGATGAATGAGGATGGGTCATGGTTGCATGCAGGATACTGTAGAAGGGGCACGATTTCCATATTTCTAACCAGGATACTGTACTGAACTATAAATTTCTTCCAAGATAACAGAGTGGAACAGATTTATCATCAGAGACTGGTGTTTTGAAAGAAACTGAAGATGAACCCATCCCGTGATTCTAGCTTCCAGGCTGACAAAGGGCCAGGCTCTGGTTGATGAATGAGGATGGGTCATGGTTGCTTGCAGTCAGGGGGTGTTTATATAGAAAGCTTTGACTTGGGAGCTCATCATTTTTATCCACTATACGCAATCGTCATCTATCATGCTTTGTTTCAGTTAAGAAGTCACCTTGACCTCGAACTATTGTTTGATGCCACGCATATCCTTCGTCTCCGGCGCATATGAAGCTTTCGGACGCTAAAGGATTCAAGCACAATTAATACAAACAGAACTTGTGTAAAGGCTAAGACCCCTTTAAATGGAAATAAACTTCGAATCGGATTATTCAGCTAATCTAGATTTGTCCTGCTCCCTCGGGCCAAATTGCATTAAATTAAATTCACTTGCAAGGTGAGACATGGCTTCGGCACATGCAACCGGGATGCTGTGCTGAACTATAAATTTCTTCTAGGATAACAAAGTGGAACAGATTTATCATCTTACACTGGTGTTCTGAAAGAAACTGAAGATGAACCCATCCCCTGATTCTAGCTTCCAGGCTGACAAAGGGCCAGGCTCAGGTGACTCTGGTGATTTTATTTGTGCGTAAACTATTTCTTAAGATGGGTATTGGTATTTAACTTGTAAAGTTCATTTAGTATTACTCGATCTGACTGTTGGTTTTGTTCTGTCCACACTTAAGACAGAGGCATGGTGATCATATAGAGTGTGTTATTTTTTTTTTTTGGTTAATTCGTCTAAGGAAAAGGCAGCCAGACTACGATCAATGTGGCGCATTCCGCCATACTATCATCTCAACAGGTTCAAATCCTGTAAAGATAAATATACATGGAGAATAAGTGTACTAAATCGTTCTTTTTTCCTTCTTGTTGTTTAAAAGTTGATGTTTGGATGTGAAATTTTTTGAGTTGGAGGCTGGTCAGCAAACGCAGCCTAAAGCACAAGTGCCTGATGATGCTATTAAAAGTACAATTGGCGCATACAAATGAGAGATTCATGTAGTCTTTAAGTAGCTAATAGATTTGTGTTTTCTTGTTGTCTTCTATTATGTGCTCAACTTGAAACATCTGAGACAAATTAAGTCTGATGATATGAATATTTATAAATTTAAGACAGGGAGGCCTAAAGTTAACTTATAGCAATGAAAGAGACCGTTTTGAGAACAAGAAATTATACCCAGTTAAATTTAGACTCAACATAAGAATGTTTATCCCCATTTGTTATAATTTAATCATAATCATGGTCTAAGGAATGTTTAGAAAGCCTCCTCGTAACCATGTTTTCCTTCCATGTACTGTGCTTGAGATACCCAACATACACTGAATCTAAACAAACTGTGTGAAGACCACGGGGCAATGCTGCACATGCTTTATTATGACAAATCTTGACAACCCTTTCAATTCCAATGCTAACAGAGGGTAACAATGTGCATCTCTAGCATAATTAAAGGGTGATTAACGTTTGTTGAGAAGAAAATACTCATATGACATACAGATTTAAGAACATTTATATTAGCAGATCCATTGATTTTATACCATATAAGAGTTTGGGACAAAACCTCCAATGCAAGAAGTCTAGGAGGAATGGTGTAAATCAGTAACACGAACTATATTCCTTGGCAAGGAAAATGTTCATTTTAAGATGAAATCTACAAAAAGAAACTTGAAAGTAAGCCTGCATTGTCAGTCTCCCCCCCCCCCCCCCCCAAACAAAGACAGGGAGAAGGAGGATGGAGGAGGGCATAAGCAGGAAGAGAGAACTATCAATATGGGGTACACAGAAGAATTTTCCTCTATTAAATGAGCCAATGCATAAATGCTATTGCTGGTAAAGAGAAAAATGGGGCAGGAACTAGGTTCAACATAAACTTAAGCATGGAGCCAAGTCATCCAAAAGTAATCCTTTATTCAAACTTGGAAATGGTGGAGAACTGGCAAAATGTCTTGCTTCTTTGATCAAGCGAAAACTAAATCAAGTATTGTCTTCTGAAGCTCAGAAAGCATTTGAACAGTGTTCAATTATGCCATTTCTGATAAGGACCCTATCAGACATATGAATACACCAATAAGTCCATTTGCTTGTCATTACATAATGAGAGCTTGACCTCTACCTAAGTGGGTGAGAGCGTAATTAACAAACATAACAGGAGATCCTATTGTCTTTTTCCTTTTTTTCGAAAAAAAGAAAACAAATTTCTAGCTTTTATTGAAAAAAAAAATGTCACTAAGTTGCTGCAAATATTGAGAGTTGAAATTACCATAGATTTTTTTCTATTTTATGCATCTTGCAAAAATAATATACCTAGTCTACTAGATTTTATATCATATTCTCATTTATTTATTTATATATGAAAATAAAGAAGTATTACTATAAAGTATGGTGCTTTACCTTGCTTAGTACTGCAGATTAGTAACAAGGATTGTGGCTTTCTTTTGCATGGATTCCTACCAGGCAGGATATAAAAATGACCCCAGAAAGCAACTTGGTTTGTGCTTAATCTGGATTACTTAATACTATGAATCTGAGATTTGTTAATGTAATTGTCATTTTCTCGACGTGACAAAAAGGTCAAAGTTCAAATTTTTACTATTTATTTTAAAATTATCATCAATTCATTTACTGTAATTCCCAGTCTCGTTAAATGAACTAATGGTTATTTCTTACTGAAACCTTCCTAGATGGGGTTGCTCCACATGCTTGTTCCTAGAAGCTTCCCATTCAATGAAGATGGATTTTCCCCTCCGCCTCAGAAGTTGACTTGTCAACCTCTAAAAAATATGGCCATGGTGGCACACATGGATGTATGTATGTATGTATGTATGTAATGTATGCATGTTAGTATGCTTATGGGAGCATTTAGATGATGCTTATCGGATTTGAGATGCGAATATGAGTTATTAAAGACCATGCTTTTCGTCCACACGTTCATCTTTGAAGCATAAGTCTCCCTCACAGTATACATCTCACAGAACTTTAGCCTCTGAGATCGCCTACTCTTATCACTTGAAACACAACTAAAGTTCCTTGCTTTTCAACTCGCACCCAATAGAAACATGGCAGAAGGATTACTGGTCGGTGTTGCAGAGGGAATTCTTGGAAAATTGGGCTCCTTGGCTCTTCGAGAGATTGGCCTGTGGTGGGGTGTCCAAGATGAGATCGAATTGCTGCGCACCACGGTTGTCGGTGTGAAGGTCGTGCTTCTTGATGCAGAAGGCCGGCAAGTACAAGGTGATGACCAAGTGAAAGATTGGCTCGGTATGCTGAAAGAAGTCGTGTACGATGCAGATGATTTGCTGGATGACTTTTCCACAGAAGTGCTGCGGCGACGAGTCATGACGGGGAACAAAGTGATGAAGGAGGTACGCCTTTTCTTTTCAAGTTCAAATCGGCTTGCATATGGCCTTAAGATGGGTCACAAAATCAAGGCAATTCGGAAGAGACTAGATGTTGTAATGCGTCTCGGAACGCAGTTTAACTTTCAGCAACGTCCTGATGACGCATCAACGGTTATGATGGCTAAGAAAAGAGAGCAAGCACACTCCACTCTCCCTGAAGTAGTAGTTGGCAGAGAGGATGAGAAGAGCGCGATTAGACAACTTCTTTTGTCAGATAACTATGAGAATAATGTGATTGTGATTTCAATATTTGGAATTGGAGGATTAGGCAAGACGACTTTGGCTCAACTCACCTATAATGAGAATATGAGTATGTGTCTCTGGTGATTTTAATTTGGAGTTGATAGTTAAAAAGATTTTAGAATCTGCAACGGGAGAAAAAGTCAAGCTAAGCGAGATGAATGCATTGAAAGATTTTCTTCATAAAATAATTAATGAAAAAAAATATTTGCTTGTATTAGACGATGTTTGGAATGAAAATTTTGAGAAATGGTCTTCTTTACGGGATTTGTTAGTTGGTGGTTAAGGGGGAGCCGAATACTAGTAACCACACGCTCTAAAAGGGTTGCAGATATTACAAGCCCAGTGCCACAACCACAATATAAATTAATGAGCTTATCTAACAAAGAATCTTGGTCCTTGTTTGCTCAAATGGCATTTAAACAAGGGTGTGTGCCACCGACGCCAAGCCATGAAGCTGTTGGAAAGGAAATTGTGGCAAAGTGTAAGGGAGTTCCCCTGGCAATAAGAGTAATTGGGTGTCTCATGTATTTCAAAGAAAGTATAGTTGAATGAGAATCATTCAAAAGTAAAGAACTGGTGATGATGGATCAAGGAGAAAGCAATATCACGACAGCTCTTAAGTTGAGTTATGACGTTCTTCCTTCACATTTGAAACACTGCTTTGCTTATTGTAGATTGTTTCCAAAAGACTATGAAATCAATGCGGACAAATTGGTAGCTCTTTGGATGGCACAAGGGTATATTAAGTTATCAGATCCAAGTCAGTGCCTTGAAGATATTGCCCGGGAGTGTTTCATGGATCTCCTATGGAGGTCTTTCTTCCAAGAAGTGGAAAAAGATGGGTTGGGAAACATAGTACGTTGCAAAATGCATGACTTAATGCACGATCTTGCTTCCTCAGTAGCTGGAGCTGAAAGTGTCTATGTGTCAATTTCAAATCCAAGAGAAGTTGATGGAAAAACTCAGACATATCTCATTTGACCGTCTCATGAATAGTGACAGCAACACTTGGCAAGTTCCACTATCCGTGCTTGAAGCAAAAAGTCTGCGAAACATTTTTGGCACCAGAACCAAAATATAATTTTTGGTTCAGTCACATTAAAATAGGTGAAGGGCAATGCCATGCAGTTTTTTGTAACTTGAGGTGTTTACGGCAATTGGATCTACAAGCATTGGGTGTTGAGACAGTGCCACATTCCATAGGTAAGTTGAAGAAGTTAAGGTATCTTGATTTATCTTGGAACTCACTATCAAGATGCTGCCCCGTTCGATTACCAGACTACAAAAATTGCAAGTGCTCGAACTACGAAGTTGTAAGGAGCTTACACAGCTACCTAAGGATATCAAAAAGCTGGTCAATCTCAAGCAACTTGACCTCAGGGCATGCAATGCTTTGACGCATATGCCACGTGGGATTGGACAGTTGACTTCCCTTGAGAGATTAACGAGATTTGTACTGCCTAAAAGTAACAACTCGAAAGGGAAGCAGGAGGAGAGTGAGAGTGGAGGACTGGGTGAATTACATGACTTGAACAAGCTGGGAGGAAAGCTAAGTATTAAGAATTTGCCGCATCGTTCGAATGGAAATGGAAATCAGAAGGGTACTACCACTACCACTAGTGTAGCTGAAACTTGCGCAGCCACCAATTTGAGAGAGAAGCCACGTCTCCAAGAGTTGGAATTAATATGGGTAGATTTGGATGGTGAAGATGATATTGATATCAATGAAGATGAAATGTCATTGGAAGCTCTGCAGCCACACCCAAATTTGAAAGTATTAAGCGTGGTTTGTTACGAGGGTATGAAGTTAGCAAGCTGGCTTTCTTCCCTCACAAATCTAGTGCGCCTTGAGTTTGAGCAATGTAAAAAATGCCAGAGTCTTCCAGCATTGGATCTACTCCCCTCGCTAAAAGAAATAATGATCGGAGGATTAACTGATCTGGAATACATAGACATAGACATTTGGAGTTGTTCTATGGTCAGAGGAGGAGGAGGATCAGCTATCTCTAGCAGCAATAGCAGCATATTCTCCTTCTTCCCTTCCCTGGAGAAGCTGAAACTCCTGGATTGTCCCAATCTGAAGGGATGGCAGCCATCATCGCTGTCGTCATCCTTGTCGACTTTGCTTCCTCAATTTCAGTGTCTTTCTTGGATGTGGATTGACTCATGCTCAAACTTGACTTCAATGCCACCATCTCCATCCTAGGAACGTCTGGATATGCTCTCAGGCAGCTTCAAGTCATTGGAGCAAATACTGAAGGGGATGATTTCTTCAGCACATGATATGTCCTCTTCTTCTTCTCTTCCATCTATTCTCTCGTCATCTTTGAAACATACGTGGATTTCTAATATTGAGCATCTTCCAGAAGATTTTCTACCAGTGGAGTTGGTGCAAACCCTCACTTCTCTGGAAGATTTAACGATTTGGAGTTGCCCGACATTAACTTGTCTACCTCATGAGAAAATGCTACTTCTCACTTCCCTCCAGAGTCTCTGGATTATGGATTGCGAAGATTTAAATTTGCCTAATTATGATGATGACAGCAACAGCAACAAGAACAAAGCTATTCTATGGCAAGGGCAAGGCCTTAGAAGCCTCACCTCTCTTCGAATTGAACGTATTCCAAAGTTGGTGCATCTGCCAAAAAGGCTTCTTCTGCATTCGATTGTCCTGCAGAGTCTGGAAATCATGGATTGCCATAATTTCGCGTCATTGCCAGAGTGGATGCCCAACCTTACCTCTTTACAATATTTATGGATTAAAGGTTGTTCCCAACTGTCGGAGAGATGCAAAAACACCACGGGCGAGGATTGGCCCAAGATCGCCCACATCCCTGACATTAGAGTTGATGAGAGAGAGATCCAGTCGAATGGCTGCTATAAACTTCGATTTGATCAGAAGAATCCCTCCATCTTTCCTTTCCAGTTTCAGCAGGTTGTTCCTCCTACTGCTCTCTTCTCTTTTGTCTCAATCTCCATCCATTTTGTTTTAGGTAGAGAGCTCCTCCAAATTAACAGTTTTCTTCTTCTTTACACTTACAGGTATTTCCAGTATGAGAATCCAAGTTATTAGTATCAATTTATCATTTTATTTCACCTAATATTCCAGGAATGGAGATTAGGGTGACCAAATAATACATTCTGCCTGCTTGAAAGGTAGTGTCTACTTGATGATTGCCCTTGATGTCACTTGTTGTTCCGAGTTTCCTACATTTGGTTATTATGCTGATCGCCTCTGCTCTATCATGACTATGTGCAGGAACTTCTTGATGGCTTCCTTCCCTACTTCCAGGACAACAAGGGATATGAGCCTTGGAGGAAGAAAACTGGGTTTCTGTAAAGATTTGATGACAGAAATTGAAAAAGATTAAGGTCTTGAACGAGTGACTTGCAGGATATTTCAGGTGATTATTATTATTATTGGATCTTACTGGTGACTTTGAAGTAAAGAAGGAACAAAGGGATGGAAACCAATGTAACTTCCCTAAAAAGTCCACAAAGGCTTGTCTTGTAGCCTTAGTGATGATTATTGTGGACCTAAACAACATCCTCCAATATTTAATTAAGTGAGAAGAATTAACGCCCTTGTAAGATCCCTTTTTTCTACTCCTAGAGTATATCACATTTCTTGCTTGTATTTCTTTCTTTGCCTTTTTTTTTTGTTAGGTAATATTTAATTTGAAACTCTTAAAATAGCATTAAAGACATTGTGTTTAAAGGTGTGAACATATGCTGCTGGGAAATGTGAACATATACTGCTGGGGAATGTTCATTTGTTGAGCTGAAAAGACTTTTAAAGCTGATGTTATACAGAATATACAAATGATGTAGGAAAAAACAAATCAAATGATAGAACATAGAAAAATACAAAAATTCACCCAAAAACATAGAGTAATGTGGGAATGTACTCGAAAATTAAACTCAAAACTCTATATTAATTTAACATTCATAACATGTCTGATTGATAAAACTAATAGCAGGCTAAAAGAAGAAAATGAAAATAACAATAATAAAAAAAAAAAGTCTGAGAAGAAAATTTTAAAATAACTCGAATAAGAAATAAATTTTTTTCAATAAGAAAATTTTAATATATGAGTTAATAAAAGTATTTCAAATAAAAAAATCCTAATTAAGTGCATAAAAGAACTTCTATAATACTTCCTTTGTCAACTACTGCATCATTCAAAATGGATATTTAATGAGTATTTTATTAAGTATACTTTGCAATTTGTAGAGTGGTTCATATTTTGCTTTGCCCATCTTTTCAGGGATATACAAAAAGCTACCCAAAATTTTACAACTATCTTGGAACAAGGTTCATTTGGCCTATATACAAACCCGTAATGTCTACTTGAGAGTGCTAGGTGTAAAGGCTTTTGCTTCGAATTCAAGACAGGGAGAAAAGGAGTTCCAAACAGAGGTAAGAGCTAGATTAACAACATTGACAGATGAATTGAGTTTCCTGATCCCTTGAATGGAGAAACACTTGTGTGGCATGTTTTATCTGGGCATACTTTTTTATTTCATGCAGACAAATTTGGGCTTGCTTTTATATCAAAGACTCAAAACTTAACACCCAAAACATAAAATGCTAACAGCACAGAGACCATATATGATGATGGCATCATTGCTGTTTCTACATATAGAACATCCTTCTGTTCATTGTAAAGCCTGCGGAATTTATGATGTTCAAAGACTAATTTTTTAACTCTGGGAAGCAATTCTTCTCTATAAAAATCAATGCAAATGTAAACTTATGGAAAAAAAGGGGAAGGAAATATGTAAAAAACCCTTAACAAAGGCAACTTTTACAAACACTAATGCTCCTGGTTTTGCATTTTTTGCATGGTCTTCTTGCAGGTTTCCCTGCTAGGAAGGCTGCATCACAGGAATCTAGTTAATTTATTAGAATATTGTATAGATAAAGGACAACACATGTTGATCCATGCGTTCACATGTAATGGAAGCTTGGCAGGCCTTCTACAGGTTAGTTAAGAAGACCCATTTATTTGAATTGTTATTCTTGGCGATGTACCCTATGTTTGTGGGCCGTCAACTTAATTGAAAGGAACATTCCTTGATGAAACCTGTCTTAAACCTTGCACTCACATCTTTCTCCCACATTTTAAGAGAATACACTTTAACTATCATTCTGACTATTGTTTTTACTATATTCTCTGTTTCTTTTCCTGACAACAAGGGACATGCTTAATCATTGTGACTGAACAAAGCAGCACTGAAATATGTGTGTGACTCATCATGCAAAGTTCAACATTCCTACTTTTCAGTTGGAATGTCAGGTTGGTTACTTGGATAGGAAAACCATTAATTAGCTGTCCTTTTATTACCTTTTCTAAATGTAATGCACTTTCAGTAACTTATGACCAGCTTACAACCTAGGGCCATAGAATCTTCCTCTAATTTAAATTGGAAAGAATCTCTTTACCATGAGGACTCTGCTGTACATGCAACAGAACAAAAAGAACAAGGTTTGAGTTGGGAAGAAAGGCTCCAGATTGCTTTTGACATTTCACATGGGATTGAATATCTCCAGATTTCTTTGCCGTGAGGACCCTTCTGTGTGATTTGTGTGATTCATATCTCAATTTTCGTTCTCCATACAGCATAAATTCTTTTTTGTGCAAGTCAATGACACGAAGTATTATTGTTTATCATTTTGTGTAGTGAAAATAAATTGCTTCCAAAATTGTGTCCTCTGGTTTCCAACAGAAGGCAGTAAGGAATAACCGATTGTGTGAAGATTGACCCAAGATTGCTCACGTCCCCCCCCCCCCGATATCCAAAATGGGAAACCGTGATTTCAGTTTCGTAGTATCTAACCATGTTTACAGCAACCAAAGTTGCACATTGTGCAGGTTTGTACTTTTCTTTTTCAGTCCACCGCTATTTTATAATAGAAAAGCATAGCCTCACGCTCTGGTGAATATTGATGAATCTTCAATTTTAATTTTGTACTTTGCAGGTCTTTTGACACAAGGCTGAGTGCTCTAGAAACCAAAAATTTACGTTTCCCATCATCAGGAGTGACACCATTTTCTTATTTATTAGAGATTAATCCCTCAAAAATAATTATTAAAAATTAATTTTTTAAAATAATTATTTTTTTATTTTCAATTCTAACAAAAGGAGGAGTGTGATAATAGAAATCTTTAGCACTTCCTAAGAGTATATCCCTTGTGGTTGGACCGCCTCTCCCGGATGAAGAAGGGGTATTTGGCAAGTTTTACCCCCTTGTTGAAGGCACTATTTATACTCCATGGGATTTGCTGTAGGTGGGCTAAACGTTTGAATGCTGTCGCTGTGCTTATTGTGAAAAGTGAATACAGCAACTCTTTGTACTGAATTTTTTTTTTTTTTAATTTTATTTTCCATGTTTTGTCACCCGTGCAACTCAGGAACTATTGTTGTTCTTCTTTAGCATTGGCTGGTATACTGAGTTTTCTAACAGCAAGTAAATATATTTTAAGAATTTTTTACATTTTTTTAACAGGAAATGAATTTTAAAAAAAAATAAAAAATAAAAGCATGGTAGGTCGCTAATTAATATTTATAAAGTAGAATCATCATCTTTAAAAAAAAAAAAAGAAATCATATAAAACATTGTAAGCATCATATGATGGAGTGGCATTGGCACATATTGACATGCCAATTATCTCAACATTCAATTTCTATATTATTATTTTAAGCTTGTGCTAAGGTCATAAGTGAGTGTAGAAAGTCAATTTTATGCTAGTTTTAGTAAAATATAATATATGACTGCAGGACGAAAAGAAAAATAAAATTGTTCCAGTGATTCAATGTGCCACGAGCAAAACCCTTTTTTTTTTTTGGTTTTAATCTCTTTGGAGAAGAAAAGAAAAAGTCACGAGATGTAATTCATCATCATTCAGTTTAAGAGTTACTTCTTAATGTCATCAACCATCTTAACAATGGTGGTATCAATAATATATCAAACTTGAATTTTACACCATATCCATTTTTTTTTTTAAAAACAAAAAATTAAGATCTGAATGTCATACCAAGACTCAAATCTTAATTGAACTTATAGTTATATAACTTTCATCTCCTATTATATAAACGTGTTCTTAAAAAAAAATCATATGAATTTAACATACATACTTCTTCTTTTTTTAAAAATAAGAGAAACTTACTCTTTTATCCACAAAAAGAAAGTATTCAATATTGCTTAAGAGGTTTGCGTGTTCCCTTCCAAGTTAGCAGCCTTCTTGGACTTTCCATTGTTCTTTCTTTCAGTTTTCCTGAGAACAAAGAGAGACACTCTCGAGTATGAAAGAAGCAAAAAGCTCAGGTTTTAAAACAAAAACAACGTAACAAGGATCAACAACAATGAGAGCTACAAAAAACAGAAAGATGACAAGAAAAGTTTCAACGGTGCAAGTCATGTATCAGGACAGGAAGAGAAGCCTTTTTATTTACCCCATCTTGGAGTATCAATGCTTGGCAGCGATGCATCAGGGGGTTGCACCTTGGGCATATTCTGTGACAGAGGATGGGCTAGGGTAGTCTATGGAATCTAGATGATGAACCATACACAAGTAATTACTGCAACATTATGGACCATGCAAAATCAAGCAACAATTTTCTGCTATTGGGTGGTCTGTGGAATCTACATGAACCATACACAAAGTAATTACTGTAACAAGATGGTCGTGCAAAATCAAGCAACAAATCAAATAAATACGCATTCAATCCATTTTTCAACTGTTTGATGGTTTAAATTTGGATTGAGACAAGATATCTAATCAGACTACATTTGCAGTAGTGAATTTACAGCACATAACTGACTAAAGCTTCTAATGGACCCAAAAGGCCAACTATTCTTAACAGCCGTATACAACTAGGTGATAGGTGATAAAATACACAAGCAACAAGACTTACATAATTTTATGCTAGATATTTAGCAGAATCAAGACAGTGATGCGACCATTCTAGGTTTTAGGCCGCCCTGAAGTGAATGTTCCAAAGTATTAACCCACTAATCCATAGTGAGTCAAGATGTTTTCAGCAAACTAAAAGTTGGACTAATACAAAATGCTGCAGATTTTTGTCCTAAACAAGAGTTTGCAGCTGAAACATCAACATTCCATAGTTCAGCTAATCAATTTTTGTCTTTGCCTTTTACTCTTGTGCTCCTGTTGTTGATCTTGCTCCAATTTTCTTCTCAAATTAGTTAGATCTTCTTCATTAACATGGCCATTTAATTTCTGGTTTAACGCATAAGCTTCAGCCAATCTCCTCTTGCACTCCTTGCTTGCGAGGTCATGAGGAACCACTGGGGAGGGAAAATGGCACCATATATGTAAGAAAACTGTTCAGTCCCATGTATAAACAAAGCAAATGCAATGCAAAATGCAATGTCTTTACTTTACCTGTCGTCACAATAAACAATTTTAGAAAAAAAGCAGTAGCTGAAGTACAAACCTGGTTTTGGATAATCTTTCCCAATTATGCACTTTGCCTTAGCTTGAATGCTTAGTGGAGCTGTCCACGGCTCATATATGTACTCCTTTGGCATATCTGAACAGTGACATATGGTCATGTATCAACAACACAACTGCACTTTGCCAAATATATAGTATACCAAATAGGAACTCCAAATACCTTTCAATACTGGGAGAAAATGCCTTATGTAATCTCCATTTGGGTCATATTTTTTCCCAAAAGATATAGGTGAGTAGATGCGGTTGTACTGGTCAGAGCAAAAGCAATTATATTTCAGAAAACTTCAGATATAGGCCATTCACTCGGAATATACAGAAACGAGAATCTAGGGGGAAAGACTTAAATCTTAGCACATTACTTATCTACATGCCAACTAGCAGATGAAGTATTAGGCAGGAAACCACCTAAGCATCTTTGTGGGATTTTATTACATTATTCAGCAGTCAACTCCCAGAAGAATACTTAAATCAGATTATCCAAGATCAATGATACAATGTCCATTACATTTTGGAACATTTGTGATAGAAATTCATTTTATGTTGAAGGGTACTACTATACAAGATTTTCATGCCGCAAAAGTTTAACAATTGGGGTTCAGATGTGACTGCCGACCGTGAATCAAGTGGTGACATGACCCAACAAGTGTGCCTACACTGAGGGTATTTACCTGGTAGAAGAATGATGAGCATGACAGCCAGAGCCAATTCCCATTATTGATTGCCCAATCTGAATCAATCAGAAGCCTTTCAAAAATGTCACGTCCTTTTTCCCAATGAACAAACTGTCGGTACAAACACTTAAAGTAAATAACAAAGGAGATATTAAAAATTGAGGGTGGGAGAGAGGGGATACACTGCTCATATACCAGATCTCCACGAGTTAGAAAACAAGCAACACAGTGACGTGCTAGATGGTGCATCCAACCCCACTTGTGGAGCTGCAAAAGCAAATGCCAATTAACATCAGAGATGCTGCATTTACATGATAGTTTTCTATTTAAGGTTTCTACATGAATAATTTTGGGCATGAGATAAAATATAAATTGGCTACTTCTGCCAAAAACCTAACCTGGACCATGATAGCATCAATCCAGGGGTACCCTGTTCTAGCCTCCCTCCAAGCTGCCAGCAACTCATCATCAGCATTCCAGGGTATCTGCATTTTCACATCCCTGTTTATCAAGGCTTCATAAAAAAAAAATAGAGTGTCTGAAGAGGATAAAGGAATTGGAAGCCACCAATATTATTAGTCACCTAAGTGAACTCTAAGTGACTTTTCTAAATTCTAGGCCAAAGAGAGTCTTCTTTGATAGGAACTTCATCACAACAGTGAGAATCTATCCATAAGACGACACTCTGCGATAGCATGCAGCCAGGATGCATTCCTCATTCCAAGTGAATAATGAAAAAGACAAAAAAGGAAGGCAGAACCACCTTTAAAGGCAAGAACAGACACTCTGTTATTTCAATACGGCCCATGGCTGATGAAAAGTATCAGCGACAGCAGTGTACAAGATCCAAACTCAAGGATGAAATGGCTAACAAAGCAAATAAAAAAAAAAAAAAGAAAAGAAAAAGAAAATTTCCCACTTTACAGAAAAAGATTCATCACGTCGTCACCACTGGAGAATAGGTTGAGGAATTTTCATAAATTGCTCTTCTTACCATACAACTAAATAATCTCTAAGAAAGTCCAGAACAAGAAAAGGGCTGTTAGAAGAAATTCATGCAAGTTTTATAAAAGTTTATCCAAGTAGTCCGAGTGCCAAGTAATCTTTTTCTGATACCTGCTTGCATATCCTGTTATCTGTCATCCGATCAAAGTTAGGGGTGCCAAAAGCCACAGTGTAAAAAAAATCTCGCCACAATAACTGCCAAGGTCCAAAAAGAGATTTAGGTCTGCAGTCACCACAGATAAGCCTCATGGACAATCAATGGAGTTAGACTGACCTGACCAACTAGTGAAACTGGTGGTGATGTGTGCCTTTTCATATTTTCATAGACATCTTTAATGCATTGATAGAAGTACCTGGAAGAGAGACAGCCAAACTGCTACAGAGATTAAAAATTTGCATGGGAAACAACCAAATGCAGAGAGTCAATGACACTAAAAAGGTTCAGTTTGGTTCTTCTAGTCTGCAAGCATCTAAAGGAGATGTCAATTATTACATAATCATTGATGCAAGTGATTCAAAATGTACGATGTATCTCACCTTCAAGTAAGGTGAAAGAACAGTTGTTGCAGGTTTAACAAATGCAGATGGGTCACCCTTTGGTTTCTCAAAATTTGCCACCCACTCCTGCATTATAAATTAGAAGTAATGTCTTACACTAGCTCCAAGTGAACTCTGATCAACACCAACTAGATGAAATAAAACATGCTCCAAAACTCAATTAGATGAAGTGAAAATTAAGGAGAGAAATGCAACACACAGGAAAGACACTGAATTTTTGACCTGAAATTGAAAAGCTAATAATTTGTCTAGTTAAACCTACATTGGTAACCCAAATCTTCATTCTAAGTTCTGTATCCAGAAATTTTGGCATCCAATCTTTACACAGGCAATTCTGATATGTTACATGCAGGTGATAACAGTTGGAACCTTTTCTATTGCAGAAGTGGGACTTACCATTTTTTGGGAACTTTTATCATCAGAAGTGTAGGGTACACAGATTATCATGAAATGGTTATTTGATTGGAAAATGGGAAAGATGGTTGCATATGTGAAAAAAATTCACAGAAAGTTCTCCATATCTAAGCAAATTAAGCTGATGCACAAAACCAGGCTAAAAAAGGCAGAAGAAAGGAATCCAAATACAAGATTAATAGATTATAAGCAAACTGGGAGTTCAAGCATATTACTAGAAACATCAATTCCATTGCTGATGGATTGGCATAACAGGAAGCATCTACATAACAAAATCTTATAATCTTTGTGTTTGTCTTTCCCTATGATCTCATTGTGTTCTTGCTAATTTCCATTTGATTAATAAAGATGACTGATTTAATAAAAAAAAAATTAATAAGCCACTGAAAAACTGAATTAATAATAAACAAAAACAAAGGGAGGAGAAAAAGAAGAAAAAGCATTCACAAATTTGATGATTACATAACTAGTAGCTACATATGAGAGCCAAGGGCTTGATTACATAACTACTACCAATCCTACTGAAAAAAAAATACTGCATCATACCTTGTCACTGATTGATTCTTGCAATCTCTTCAAAGCTTCAGATTCACCACCTCTAAAAGGACTCCACACATCCTGCAAACAAAGGTATGATGTTATCAATAGTTTCACAAAAATTAAACAGAATTACCCCATTACTCACTTGATACCTGCTCAATGTCCTCATAACCAAGCTCTTTGATTGTTGGAACTTTAGAGAACTTACATTTTCCAACGTCCCCAACAGGAGGTATGGAAGAAACCGTGGTTACTAGTGGAGATGATGCCCATGAGGGTTGCCCAGCAACCTTTAGAAATGATTGGTAACTCAGTGGTGGCTTTCCTCCATTCTTTTCCAATCAATAATCATAGCAACCAACCAAAATAAGACAGGATTAGAATTTTTTTTTTTTTAAAGAAAAAAGGAAAGCTTCAACTTAAAATTTCCACAACTATTTCACCAAACGATATATCACTGTACCCCTACAACACAAACACATCCTCAATGCTGTCGTTCCTAACCTTATGTATGATATCTGCAGGATTAAAAAGGGTATGGCTGACAGGACAAAAAACTTCAATTCCAGCTGCAAGGGCATAATCCTACAGAAACAATCACAATTTTTCCTTTAAGCTTGACCACAAAGTCATAATTCCTTAAAATACAGGGGCAATAACAAAAATTCAGTACCTTAACTTTATTGTCTAAAGCTTGATAATATGGTTGTGTGTCATACTCAAAGCAAAGTTTCTTCACTTCCCACTGTAAAAACAAACAAAGCCAAAATCAAAACAAAAACCAATCAATTAATCTCAACAAGCTAGTGCTAGGCCTCACCAATATTCACTTCCTAAATACATTTTGACCAAAGAGAACAAACTCACATTTCCAGCTTACTATGTATTTCTTTTGACCATTATTTTCAGATTAACACACAAATTCAAGATATTTGTACACGCCTCGTTAACCATTCGGCTTCATTATATGAATGTGACAGTCTTGACACAGGACAGACATAGGTGAGATGACGGTATCATGACCGTTGATTACATGTTTAGTACTATTATTAGTTGTGATTATAACGACTACAAATCTGCCAATAAGGTCATAATAGTGGATTTTCACATCTTTTGCTTTAAAAAAACTCGCGTCTACTTAACAATTTTTATCATTTATTTTACCATAGAATAGAGATAATTCATCACACAATAAATCCACCAAGATAAAATTTTTAGCACAATTATCAAAAGTTTAACTTAATTAACCTTGAAAATTTAATCTTTATTTAGTAATCAAGAAGAAAAAATATATATATATCATCTCCTTTCTTAACCTTCAAAGCAAAAAAATTCAAATTGGAAGTAACATTTTAGAGAGAGAGAAAGAGAAGGGCTCACTTCCTTCAAGCATCGAACCAGAACTTCACTCGGCTCGCCATTGAACACCAGCAACCTCGAACCGAGCCTTCTGAGACTCGAATCAAGATCCGCTAGGCTCTCCAGTAGGAAACGGATACGGTTCAGGCCGGCGCGAGTAGACCCGGGGGAGAACGCGCTGGGATCCGGCTTCATGTAATGCGGGTCGATCACGAAAACCGGGTAAACGAAATCGGACCCCTTGGAGGCGTGCTGTAGAGCCGGGTTGTCGTGGATCCGCAGGCCCTTGCGGAACCACATGAGAGAGGTCGACCCGGATGGCATTGGCTATAGGGTTCAAGCACTTGAGTCTAGAGAGAGAAACCGCTAGTTGCATCAGGCGGAGGAAGCGAGAGACAGAGAACGAGCGCGAAAACCAGAGAAATATATTGGGTCACGAGGCAATCACGTGCAGCCCCCGTGTTCTGGTAGTTATTGTAGCGGTTAATAAAGGGCCACGTTGTGAAACTCCAGAGAGTGGAGAGACATGAAACGACGGCGGTTTGGCAACAGAACATCGCTCTTATATTCAATCACTTTAAAAGCCAAAGGCTTTGATAGGAAATAGAACCATTGATTTATATTGTTAAAATACAAATATGAAACATGATTCATAATATTTATAATTTTTTTTAACATACTAATTTGACTTTTAAAGTAAATTTAAAATTTTAAATTATTATTTAAAAATTATTATCAATATTTTATTTTAAAAATTTAATTAGATACATTTAAAAATTTAAATTATTAGATAAAATTTAAAATATTAATTATATATTATATTCTAATACATTTTACTGCGTAGAAATATATTAGATTAAAAATGTAAATAAAAGACAAACATAATGTTGACTCTCTAAGTCTCTTAATATAAAAATACAAGCATTTGGTAAAACTTTATACCAATATTTAATATAATGTTATGGTGCAAGGGTTATGTTAAAGGAATAAGATAGATGTATGAAGTAATATTTATGGCAATAAGTTAGAAGAGGCTCGATGTGTGCTATAGTATTGACAAAGATTTAGACTTGAGAGTGCGGACGACATTATTGTAATATTATGGAAGTCGTAGGGTAGCAAGTGATGACATTAACTTCAAATAAGAAAGATGTTTGAGGCATTGGCTAATGTGGCAACAGGCACCAATGATGCTAGCATAAATTATTAAAACAGTGTGACTTCTAAAGTACATCAATGTCTTTTCTTTCTAGATAATTAGATTCCTTAATGCTATTTAGGGGTAGACATGACTCACTTGAAAATTAGCCAATGTTGAGGTATAAGTAAGAGTTCAGACTAATAATACACATACCAAAATGCAAGTTACCTAACAAGTGGACTCAAAATTGGCTACAATATCATAAGGGGTAGATGTTACAAATGTCATTAATGGGTTATCAATGCATAAATTTAAGCTTGGGTTGACATGTGACATGGTTGGTTACAACTTGGCATATGCTTGGACTATGTACTAAGCTAAAGGTAGTAAGAGACCACTTTTTATCAGTAATATTACATAGTTAATTTTCATTCATGATCACTAAGCCCTTCAGATGAGGTATTAGTGCAATTTTCACTTGCATAAAAGATTATAATCTTAAAATTATATCAAAGTCATCCAACAATATTATAGAAAAATCAAGTTTGCTAATTCACTAACCAAGAGTTATCATAACTCCTTTTATCATTCTAGTAACATCACATGTCTTTGAGTTGACAACCTTCACTCAATTGCCTCTTTAGATCACATGAAGTCTAAATGATCCTACCATATACTTAATCATAAAGTTATGGGTTGTATAATTTACCATCACCAATAGCTCATTCTTTCCTATCTCAATTTTAACATAAATCAGACTGAGTTATAATGCACACTCCATATGTATAACATTAATTTGTTATATGAGATTGACTAGTGAGGGATTGCTCTCATTCAAACTAGCATCACTTCCACCCTTATTAACCACTAAGACACTTAATTTCTCCCACTTTGAACACTCCTTCACCCATATGTGGACCACTGCAAATAAATCAACCAATTTTGTTTTTCTTTTACATTGGTCGAGAGCAATAATTTTGTCATTTCCTTTATTGTTCTCCCCTTGCCTAAATTCCCAAGATTCCTCTTTCTTCTTCTTGCTTTTATTTTTGGGCTACTTGCTACTTGAAGAATCAGAAGTATTGATTTAAAAATTAACTAAGGCATCAATTATAACAAATACAAAAAGCTAGTCTTTCATACCTTATTTTCTTAACTCATCTTATGCCTAAAGTTAAAGCCTTAACATGAAATTAAAGAGTATATCATCATGAGACATATTGTGTATGTCCAACATTAAGAAGTTGAACCCTTTAATATAATCGTGCACTATGATACTATGTTTTAATCTCTTTAGTGACTTCATTGGAACGTATGACATATTCAACATAAGAACTGATATTTCAATTCCTTTTTTAGCACATCCCTTGTCTCAATCTAAAGTTTACTTGTACTAACATCATCATTAAGCTTCTTTTGTCACCACAACTTGATATTCTTGAAAAGATACATGTTGTAAGAGTTACCTTCTTTGCAAGTAACTTTGAAGTATTACTTTATATTCTATAAAAAATTTTCTATCTCTTTGGTGTTATAATCACCTTCAATGGCCTTAGACTTGAGAATTCTCATTTTCCTTAAACTCTTTAACCTTTCACTAGGTCAATTACCTATTGCTTTTTTGAGGACAATAATATCTTATTCCATCTTAATAAAATGAGAAACCTAAGTAAAATCATGATTATCATAATTAAATTGTAAAAAATGTATTGATTCTTTCAAGTCATTAAGCCTAACCAAAATTGAGAGATCCTGCTCATCTTAAACCTTTCTAAGAGCTTTTTTAATCTTATTCACCGACTCCTATACCACATAAAGACTTGATCTACCTATTATAGATCAAATTGCATTATAATACCAATTGTTACATAGCCAAATTCCTTACGGAAAACCTTTTGACCTTGTGATGACACTCAGATGCGCTCTTAACCTTAGCATAACACTTACACAATAACGCAAGCAACTTTCCCATAATGACACACAAGAAGAGTGAATAGGCACACCACACTTATAGGAATCTTTTTAACCTTTTATTATTTTTCTCATAAAACTATAGAAAGAAATACAATGTTAAACACCTCACTCTTATCTCTTACTTAAGTGTTTTCCCTAATTGTTCCACTTAAGTGTTCTACATAAGTGTTGTGGATTTTTAGCTATCCACACCTATTTATAATATTGTAGTTGACACCTTTAAACAACATAGATTTGCATAACTTGGTTATTAAACCAATTATGCTTAGCAGGTTACCCTTTCTTTGGAAATACTCCTCACTTCTTAGCTACATCATGTAGCACCAATTAAAAAGAGATTGACACCTTGTTATCTTATTTAGTCAATTTATTTTCTTAGCAACTCATGTTCCCCTTCACAGAAAAAGGACACAACAATACATTATCTCAAATAAACACTTCTTACTTGTCACTTTAGCCACCAGAATATACTCTACGTTTTAAAAAGAATTTACCTCCATACTCCCTTATTTTCGTGATGCAAAGGCATTGTCTACCTTATAGGTACAATAAGGATCGGTAACAAGAGACATACAATACTTGGTGGCTTTGAGAGTAAAAGAGTTTGAGGTAGCAAAAGTGATTACTATCCAAAGTGATATGATAGGGAGGATATGTCTTCATGTGCTAGTCAAATTTTCTTTAAAAAAGCACACCACAAATTACAAGTTGATTTTGCATAATTAGGCATCACGGGTAAAAAAACATTGAGTGCTAAGGAACCATGTGACTTTCATGCAAGCACTATTTAATAAGACCCAAAACAGTAAAAATGAGGCATAAAAGATAACGGGTGAAGGTTAGATGTTTTGCAAGTTTTTTTCAAGGCACGATTATAACCTTGAAAATGTTAATAATTAAGATAATATTACTTATAAGTAGTAGCAAACAATCTCGATGGATTATGCCCTAAAAGAAAAAATTAGAAAAGAGTTGGAGTTATATAAGTGAGACGGCTGGGCAACTCCACCAACAAGGATGTTGGTTTCAACAAATAAGGGTAGTTTGTTAACCCTCTAAGCTCTTTGATGTGAAAATGTAAACATTTGATAGTATCTTGTATCAATATTTGACATAACATTGGCATACGAAGGTTAAGTAAAATGAAACAAGGTAGATTTGTGTGGCAATCTTTATAGCAACAAGCTAAGAGATACTATATACGGGCTTTGACATTAGTAAAAACTTAAACCTAAGAATGTGAATGGTATTATTGTGACATTATGAAAGTCTTAAGATAACAAGTGGTAGCATTACCTTTAAGTAAGGAAAATGTTTGAAGTGTTGGTTAGTGTGGTTGCAAGCATTAACAACATTGGCATAAGTTATTGGAAGGGTGAGACTCCTTAAACACATATCAATGTATTTTTTTGCTAAATATTTTGATTCCCTAATACTTTTTAGAGGATATATATAACTCACCTAAGAATTGACCAATATTAATGTATAGACAAAGGTCTAGACTAAGGGATAAGTTGACTAAGTGAGACAATGAGATGTCATTCTCTACTTGAACAGTGTTGCATGATATAGTTAAGAAGTAAAAAATATTCTTAAATAAAAGAAAACTCATTAAGTATAATTGGTTTGATAGTCAAATTATGCAAATTTATGTAATTTGACATATCAACTACAATACAATAAATAGATATAAATAACAAAAAATTTACAACACTTATATAAAACACTTAACTAAAATAATTAAGAAAAACACTTATGAAAAAAACAAATTAAGTACTTAATATTATTTTTTTTTTATAATTTTAATAAAAAAATAATAAAAAATTAAAAAAAATTTTATAAGTCTCGTAAATTTATTTATTTTTTTTATAATATTACAAAAAAATTATTTACATTTTTATATGTATAGATTAAATTAAAATTAAAATAATATATTAGTGTCATTATAAAAATAAAAATTTTTAAATAACAAATTTAGTTATATGACATATAAAATAATTATAAAAATTTATAATTAAATATAACATTAATATAATATAAATATAAAATTTTTTAATTATAAATATTTTAATATTATATTAAAAATATTTTATTTAAAATTTTAAAATATTAAATAAATTTAAAAAAATAATATTTTATCTTCTAACAAAAACATGACACAACATCAAATTGTTATTCGAGGGAGGATTGGCCAAAGGTTGCTTCTACAATCCGTATTCTAAGTTTCCCGCAATTTGACTTTGACCGTGGCACTTTCAAAGGTAGATCAACTTGCAACATTCAAGAAAACTTGAGGTTGCTTTCCCTGCTGGGATTGTCATAAAAAACAAATTTCAAACCTCTTTTGATGAAGTTTCAAACTATCTGTTACGAGAGTTAATTTACCTTTAGATTGGGAATTAATTCTCAAAAAGGCCACAAATTATAATTTTCTCACTTGTTGGTTTAATAAAATATATAATTTTCTTATTTTTAAGGATTTTGCCACCTAAAAAAATTCATCCAAAATTAAGAAGAGCAAAAAATTGAAATTTTTTCAAATTTAAGTAAATATTATATTATATATAACTATATAAATATATAATCATCAATTATAATAATATTACATGATATTTTTTTTAATAAAATCATATTTTCAACTAATAAAAATACCAAACAGCCCACAAGTTATCTTGCCGCTACGTAGAAAGGTCTCATTGGCTGTCACATATACGCTTCCAGAAAAAAAATTTCTTGACAAACGCAAATCTCGTCAACCCAATCTTATATTATATGAATAATATTTTAAATAACATATATTTATATAAATTTTAAATATTTATATTATAATTTTAAATATATTATATAAAATATTATTAATATAATATATAATATAAAATATTTATTTATATAATATAATATTAATTTATATTTATTTGCATTCATTATATTTTGCGTCAATATGTCGTAAGAAAACAAAACAAAAAAAAAAAAAAATCCGCCGACAAAGGCCCACTTTCGTAACTACCAAGTCATAAGGATGTAACCGTTCGATCAAATTCCAGCACAGCCGTCACTTAAAATTCGATTTCGTCAAACCCTAGCCAGCCATCCATTACCAAAAATTCATAAATTACCGTCCAAAAAATAATTAAAAATTAGTTTTCTCTGAATTCTCTAAAATCTCCGATTCCAATCTCACAATCGCAAAAGGAATTTCTCTATAAAGGTCAGTAATTTATCTTTATTTTTATATCAATTTTTTCCAATTTTTTTAAATATTTTCCTGGAAATTGAACAGGTAGATATGTTTAATTTTGCTGTTAATTTCTTTTTTGAGTGGTTGATTTTTTTTTTTGGTTCAATTGAATATCCGCAAGGATTATAATTTATTAAATCTTGTAATAATTTTTTTCAATAATCTGTTTATTAATTTGTAATGGCATAGATGTAATCTGTTACTAAGCTTTTTTTTTTTTTTTGTTTTGGCGTGTGTGTGTGTGTGTGTGTTGGTTTTGAATTGTTTGGCTTGGCAGATAGTTGATATTATTTGTTTTGTTAAACATAGAAACGATGAGATTGAAGAAAGGAACAAAGGTGGAGGTATTAAGCAACAAGGAGGGTGCAGCAACAGGTGCTTGGCTTTGTGCTGAAATAGTATCTGGGAATGGGCACATGTACACTTTGAAGTATGGTTGGTTTCCCGTGGCGGATGAGGCAAGAGTTGAGAGCGTTCCTAGGGAGGCGATCAGGCCCTGTCCGCCTCCCGTGGAAGGGGTGGATGATTTGGTTCGGGGTGATGTTGTTGAGGTGTTTCACAATCTGTCTTGGAAGTCAGCAAGAGTGATGACGGTGATGGGAGATAATGACTTTGTGGTTAGGCTACTTGGATCGTCCAAGGGATTAAGAGTGCCCAAATCTCATTTGCGGATTCGGCAGTGCTGGCAAAATGGAAGGTGGTTTGTGGTTGGCAAGGTAATATTTTTTTTTCTTTTGGTCCCATATTCGTTTCACATGATTCCCAGTGTCTATTGCAAGGGCAAAGTCTTGTCTTGGCAAGTGCATTGGTACAGTTCTTGAGAGAAACTGCCTCAGTTTTTTGAAGGCGAGGGCCGTGCTTATGTCATCCCCTTATGGGAGCTTGCTTGAGCAAGAATGGCAAGTAGCACCTGGCCTGGGTAATGGCTTATCTATTTGTGTTTTGCCTTTCAATACTCCTTATGCTCTATTCATGCTAGAAATACTTCATGGTTTCTTTTTAACTCACATTATCCAATTGTGCAGGGTTTGGAGAATTGTGGCACGCCTATGGAAAACAGACAAATATGTACAAGGATAAATCATTATAAAGGAGATTGCTTTCCTATGCAGGAGAATATTGAAAATCCAACCTCCCATACAGTTTCAACAGGATCGTGGAAGAGAGGATCACCACTAGACTTGTATGATATTGAAGCACATCCGGTTCCTGCTCAAAAGAAGAGAGTGATAGTAAGAGATGGTAGCCATCAACGAATCTTTTCTGTGCATCCATCTCCAGCTTTTGAGAAGGTAGATGCAGTTGTTCATCATAATGAGATAAGGCATGAAAATAACATGAACTCTTCCTTTCATATTGGATTTAGAACAGCTGAGTATTCTAGAGTACATGCGGGTAGGGAAAATGATTTTTTTCTTATGGAACCCTCGACATCCACCGATACTGATAGCTGTAAATCCTCTGTTGGTAGTTGTAGTGTTGTGGGCAGTGATGCCAATGACTTGCCCATTAGTTTTTCAGCATTACATGATGAATACATGGAGGATTACTGCAGTGATGCTGAATCATCTTGTCGACACGAATTTAAGGAAGAAGGATGCTCGCTTTCTTCAGACGAGGAAATTGAGGTAGGAGTCAATAGGTCAGAATTACATACCTATTGCTCTGTTATTACTTCATTATATACCTCAGGGCCATTGAGTTGGGAAGATGAGGAGAAGTTGACAAATTTACGTCATTCGCTTAGCATTTCTGATGATGAACATTTGATGGTGGTAAGAAACTTGATGTCAACTAATAGTATCATTCCCAGTAGCTGATTTAGGGATCAAATATCTCCCTTTTCTGTTTACCCATTCAATATTACTGAATGGTCAATCTTTTTCACTTACTGATGTTGTAAAGGTCATTAAAGATATGTATAATGGAGATGGCATTTATCATGGTGGTTTTTAACTTGGAGCATATTTATTTCCTTTGTTCCATTTTTCTTTTTTATTTTCTAATAGCTTAATGGTTTGATAAATTGAAGACGATTATATCTCGCTACCATGAATGACAACTGTTATTTGAGGGACAATTATTTCAACTTAGACTTTTAAACTTGTGATTTTAGCTGGCATTTGTTGAACCATAAAGAAGCCATGATGCAGTGCTTCCAGGTGTGTGCATGTGTGTGGATATATATATTGTTTGGTGACGAGTTAAATGTTCTTTGCAAGTTATCCTTATCATGTTGTATCATGTAGACATGTGCTAACTGTGCCACATGTTCCGGTGCTTTTGGCATTCAAGAGTTGGCCTGGTATGGATACTGTTACATTTTTATGTTTATCAATTTTCATCCAAGTGTCCAGAGGGTTTCATTATTGAACCTTTTTCCTATAATTTCTAGCAGCAAATGGAGTTTAAGTTTACGAATACCTGATGTTTCACTGCAACGTCCTGTGGCCAATGGTCAAGGCCTACATGCTTGTTTCTAGAAGTTTCAAGATGATGTGTAACATGTACTGCCATATTTGGTGTAGACTGTGGGGCAACATCTGCACCTGATTTTCCACGAGCACTCTTTGCCTGGCTGCTCTTCTTGTCGGTATGGTGCTTTACGCATGGCATTGAAAGTTTTTCCATGTTGCTATGTGGCGGGGTGTGGCAATCATGGTCTGTGGCTTGCACAAAATTTGAAAATAAGAAAATGCTTTTGTAGCATTCACTTGATTGATGAATTTGTTTTTGGCCTCCATTGTATGTGGAATGATTTAGCTAGTTTAATACCTGATGGTATAACTGCTGCAATTATTATCAGTCAATGCTGATTATTGTGCATCCCCTTATGGCATTGTGATATGGCTGTCATATCCCAATTCTATTGTCACATTGAATCCTTTGGCAATGAGGACATGAGAAGAAGGATTCTCTTGTCCCTTAAGTGGGGACTCCACTTTTCTTATCGTGCACCATTTGATTTTCAGAAGCATGTTCATTAAGGACTTTTGCGTTGAACCAGAAAATTCAAAGTTGGAATTTTTGTTACTGGCAATGATGAAACATGACTGCTCTCGTGTTTCACTCCATCGTGAGCTTCACGCATGTCATATTGATAAAGCTTATTAACAATTTTCCTTTAAGCTTTTGGTTTTGCCATACTTGCTCAAATGTCAAGTTTTAATGGTGATTCTTATTAATTTTTAAAATTAATCACTCCCTGTTAGGTTTTTGTTCATGCTCATTGTTATTGTGTTGGGACCATGTTATAAGGATCAACAAAGAGTGCAAAAGTGCAATTTGCAGCTTGTTTGCTTTCAATTTACAGTCTGCAATTCATTGAGTAACTATTCTTTCTCCAAGCAGGGAGTAGAATGTCAAATCTCGTGCACTTACCTGAAGGTGCCTGTCAACTGAGTTGCAAAGCCAGTGACACTCTTTTCTTCATGTAGATTTTCAGTATATCTTCAATCATTGGTCATGTTCGGTATAGTGATCAAGACAGTGATAGGGCACTAAAGTTCAATAAAATATTAAGTTGATGCAGTATTGTGTTATGATACCTGATTGCTTTAGGTTGCTTTCTTGGGTTCATGCTACTGTTTCTCCCATTACTCATCTTCTTTTTGTCCTTTTTATCAACTTAACAGGACCGGTACTCGAGTAAATTATCATCTCACCGTGCTACTGTGTTTTTCTGTTTCATATAGAGCTAACAGGTTATAGGTTGATTTAGCTTTCAGAAAATAATGGCACACAAGAAGATAATGTGAAGTAGAAGACTAGTTCAATATTATCTTCCCTTTCTTTCCATTATATATTGTAAATCCCTTCTGGAAGAGGATATTCAGTAGCATATAATTAGCTGCCCCAACATTATGCGAGTCCTTTATAAACTGACTAATATATATCTTTGACAGAAGAAGAGTTAATGGATGGCACCCCACAAGTCCCTATCTTTGGGGACTATTGGTGTCAAGCGATATTATGGGATAGTTGCATGTTTCTCGGTTTAACTGAACGTTGTTGGATTTGCAGCATGCACAGATGAGATTCAAGTGGATATTCTCACTCATACCTGCACTCCTTCAAGAAGATTAAATACCAGCAGTTGAAATGGTCAGTCCTCAATCTCCAGAAGCTGGTCCTTGATATTGATATTTAAAGCTCAATATCCATTTAACCCAAAAGAATACGTTATTGTGTGGGACTAAAAAATAAATCGCTTGTTGAACAAAGGCATCTCCTACAAAAATGAATTACCTATGAAACACTTAAAACCATTTTATTCTATGTTATGAGAGAAGTATATGTCAGAATGAAATGGATGAAAGAAGCAGATCAGAAGATATCCACAAACAGTTCAGTTGTATTCTTTGTACGCAGAGCAAACACCCCTTTCTTTCTTTCCTTTTCTTTTATGCCTTTTTTTTTTTTTTTTGACCCCTTTCAGAAGGGATTGGTGGCCATTACAAGAAGCCTACGTATTTTGTGTGTGTTAACTTAAATGGATGAAGAATGTGGTTGCATAAGCAATGCAATTGATGGAGTATGATCGAAGAACACGCTGTAGACCACGAATGCTAAGCAACTTGGCATCATCTACCACTGGACCGCAAAGAGAACCCTTGAATAATACGAGCTCAGGAACACAACCCCCGTGTGGTCTTTCACTGCCTTGAAATGAAACCTAGCCAGCCTTAAACCCTGCAACTCATAAGCCACTTTGAGCTCTATCATTACCAGCGTACACCTTTGACCGCCATGGGACCTGGGACATCCATTGTTGGCATCGCTGACGTTGAAGGTGAGGAGGCAGTTCTTGTCGGGTATGGCATCAACAATCTGGGAGATTGCACTCTCTTTGCCTGCTACAAGTTCAATATATAGCTTGTTTGCCTCCTCGAACTGAGAAGTGTACACTGTCTATGTACAAAAACATACGTTTTTTAATTTCTGAAGCCTAACGATAAATATGAATCCGATTAAAACTGAAAAAGAAAAAAAGAAACATTAATTCGTTGCCCCTTTTATGACTCAAGGAGTAGGAGCGTCGCTATAAACGTAAAGGTTGCACAATTGTGAAAACTAATTAACCCAAAAGCTTCAAGTAGTAAATGAGCCAATTGAATGATTTACTGTAATAAGAAATCTTTAAATTCCAACCAATGAGTCATATTTATCAGTATTGGAATTAATATTGAAATAAACTTCAAAAAAATTTGTGCGTTTCCAGCAACAAATATTCCCAATTGTTACTATTAATGAATCAATTTAGAATTGTCAAAACGAGTCATCAAATTAAATTATTTTAAATTTAAAATATTTTTAAATCAAATTACGTTTCAGTCAAAGAGTGGTGGCAAAACGACACTTTCTTAGTTCATTCATTTTGGTTTTGTTATGTTTTCTCTTTTTATTCTCTCAACCATTTCTTTCTCCAAAGCTTCTCTCTCTGCCTTCTTATTATTTCTCTCTCTACCTCTCTCGGGGTCCACTCTCTCAACAAAGATCTTGTGAAGGAAAAAAAAAAAATTCATTGATAAGAAAATATAAATGAATAATAACTATAAACATCAAAAAACAATATGCATAAACAAAGGTTCCGAATGGACCCCACGACGGATGATCATCAAAATCGCCAAGACGTTGCCAAACCAGCGATCAAACACCATATCGTGGGCCCATTTAAAACGGCGGGCCACCATTCAAAACAACAGTTTATCATTTCAAACTGAAGCAACCAACAATGGAACGAAAGCCACCGTTGGCAAATGATCCAACGGTCCAGGATCAAAAGTAACACAGAGCGATGGTTCCTTAATTCCACGCGATTAAAACCTAAAAATAAAATAAATAAATTAATAAGACACACAGCACACGCACTCTGATTTCCGGAACTCCGACTACTTCTCGGGGCGACCCGACAAATCCGAAGCAAGCCGAGCCGCGATCGCGGAGTGGTACATTACATCGTGGAACGACTTGCCCTCCATCGTCTTCCTTCTGAGCTGCTTGGCTTTCTCCTCGGTGAAGCAGCCAAGAGCGAACCTCGGTCTGGGTCGACCCGCATCCGGATCACACTCCCCCGGATGCTTAATCGATCTGGCATTGGTGTTGACGTAATCCGGATAGGATGAACATTCAAATAGTGGGGCCCACCAGGTAGAAGAAGAGGCGGGAGAAACTGAGTTCTTGCGATTCGGGTCGGGTTGCCTAGCAGGGCCGGAGGCTCGGACCAAGACAGGCAATGAGCCGGCGAAAGTCAGAGTAGAGGCCATAGATTGCGAAATGCCGGAAAAGAGAAAATTATAGAGAGAGAAAAGGAGGCCAAATGCGAGCCTTTAGAGAGAGAAAGAAAAACTGTAACCTGAATTCATCCAAAGAGAGAAAGAACGTTTGGGTTTTAATATTTTTCTAATGCTTTGGATAAAAAGTTATAAATGCAAAAGTTATTATCCTCTACAACTTCCTATCGTGCACTCGTCTCACTTCAGATAATCAAGGCCAAAAAGTGTTGTACACGTGTATTTTTGGAATGTGTTACATGTAGAGGGTGCTGTAGAAGATTGGGGATTTGGATAAGGTTGACACTTGGAGGGTGATGGGGCAGAGAGAGTTGGTGGGTCCATTTCGCTCATTACTTTTTGCGCTTTTTGGGATCTTTTAGGTACGATGGACAAAAGGTGGAATATTACTTTAAAATATCACCTTTTTTTTCGTTAAAGTGAAATGTTTGGCTGTTATTATATATTTTACAATAAATAATAATTATTAAATATTTTACATTTTTATAAATAAATTGAAAATATATATTGTATTTTGGATTGGGCAATTTTGAATTTACCTTTGTAGCCTTGGCTTGTGGCTGATTTGGGAGTCTGGGGAGAGATCAAGGGGTCAGTGACAGAAATGTCATTGAACAATTTTTAGTTGAAAATTTGAATTTTTTAAAAATGAATTTAAAATATTATATATTTATTTTTTTAATTAAATGAGGCCAGCATTCAGACAGGCTTTTGGCTAAATCATTTGGCCAGATAATGAAGCTCTTTTGACTTTGTTTAGTTCAAACATTGTTTCATATGACTATGTTCTGGTTAATTTCAGAAAGCAAGCCTGACTCTATGAACTCCCTCAGCAAGCAATCCCTGAAATTTATTTTTTTTTTCTGTGGGTTGGATGAGATAATACTTGTCTTGTTACACAATTGCCTGATAATTTTGATGGAACAAAAGGAAAAGGAACATTAAAAAAGGGAACATTTTTGCAGGTTGGAAAGGTAGTAAAGATGCTAATGGTAGAGCCAAAGCATCTGGTTAGGGAGCAGAAGATGGTCAGAGCTGAGAATTAATCTCAGCAATAATCTCAGCAATATGCCTCACTCAAAGCAGTTATGCAAGAAAAGCTTGGTTGTGTGGCTGCAATTCTTTTGCTTGGCTTAAACTTGTGTTAGCTCTTTATTTGGTGGTCTGCATTGCTTGTTGCATGCATAGATTGCCCCCCTGTTCTCCTTAAGGGAGAAAATCCTTTAAGTTCAAGGCAACATTATGCAGTTACTAAGTATCAAAACAAGGAACTGAAACCATGCTAGAAATCTTCAGATTTTTTTACAGCTATTTAGCTTTGCACATCAGGAAGGCTCAAGGTGATATGAAACAAAGGATTTTAGATACCAAGCTTATGGCTAAGCTATTTCAAATTGGAACTTATAGTCCAATTCTCAGCAGCTCCCATACTTTCTGTATACGTGATATTGACTTCGATGAGTACCGTTCTCCTCTTCGTAATTCCGATGATAATCTTCAGATTTGCTTTTCTCAGAACAGTTCCTGTCACTCAGCTGTCTCCAAGTTCATCGTGCCAAGCCAATTCGTGTCTCAATCTTGCTGGTCATAATTGTCCGGGCATACCTACAGCCGTTACACATGAACCCACGAACATTGAGTCCTTATGACATATGTTTAATGAAATTAAGAACCGAAAGCTCTGTTAAAAATGGTGAATGTAGAGATAAACCAGACACAAACAATGTGTTACCTGCCCGTGTTTATCATCTCTGAAACTTAGAGTTCTAATTTTCAGCTCCCCTCTATTGGTGGTCATCTCATCTAACATCTCAGCATCACACATATCCACTCTTTCTTCTTCATTCCTCAGGTCATTTCCTTCTACTTCCTGATCAAATGTCAAACATGTTTAGCACTGACACAATGGCTATACTAGGACTTGATCACAGACATGAGGCATGAGAGTACCCTGAACGAGAGGTTGAAAGAAAGTCTTGGGGTGCACGTGATTTCCTCATATTCAGCTGCATCTAGTTCCCGCAAATGGTGAGGAAGAAACAGTTTAGGGAGAATGTGTTGTCTTATGCTGATGAGAATAAAGAATGGCAATGGGAACAAGATTCCAGCTATCGGAATCCATGTTATGCCATAACAGACCAGGAAATACACCACTTGGAAGACTGTAAATAACGTGATGTATCTGAATGGTACTGACTCCACAAATGAAGCATGAGCTGCCTCCAAGACCCTGCCAAAAGTTTTATCAGATTCAGATCAGAGTTTGCATAATCACAAGCAATTACGAGGCCTTGTTAACAATCACATAATGGAGTGCATTTAGTCGGGTATCGTTTAAACAAGCCAATGAAGAAGATTAATTGTCTCTAAAAGGCCGTCAAAAGAGCTTTACCAACCAAAGGAGGCCATCACTTACTTGAATCGCCGACCTGGCATAATGAAGAGAAGAAGTATTCGTTCCCAAAACTGGTTTCCAGGGAGACTGTCAACAGCCATGTAAGCAAAATATCCCCAGAGGACTGATGTAGGTATCAGCTTTATTGCAGGCATTGCACAAACTGATGCTGCCACAAGGAGTGACTGCAGTAGATTGCTTACTCTCTGCTCATTAACTCGGACAGGCAAGAAGGCATCAATGTGCTTCTCGGGATCAAATGTATCCTTCGTTTGATCTCCCTTGCTTTCATCTTTCATGATTGCCTCCTTTAGTTCTTCCAACTCTATAACTGCTGCATTCTGTTTGGCAGAAACCCATAGAATTAGTTCCAAATGGAGGTGATGAGATTAGTGCAACTATTTACCTCTTTTTCAAAAACATTGCTCATTCTTATGATCAAAGGCACGGTATAGTGCTAAGCACTGACTGCACTGCTATAGGTTTAAGGAATCAAATTAAGTTGATAAAATACTTACATCTGGACTCTGATCAAATTCTATAAACACGGCCTGCATCTTGTGATACATTTCACAGTTACTAGCTTTCTGCCTGATGCTTTCCTTAGCACTCTCTACCATCTTTCTCCGCATCAACTGCAAGTGACCGATCACATCCTGTCAGCATATGTTATAGCAAAGACATGAACCGTTTGAGATCAAAATGTGAAAAGAGTAAACTCTGCAAAATGACCTGTCTCCTCAGAACAGCAAGGCTCTTAGTGTGCATTGGAGATTGTGGAAGGACTCCGTTAGAAGGAGGTAGCCCAATCAAGCCACAAAGCAAAGTCTGAAGCAAGCCAGTCAGTTAGTAATTTATCATCAATATTGGCTTAAGTAAATTGGAAAATAGCTAAATAGATACATTTTGACAGTGCGTACCATAGCTCCCAGCAAGAAGACGTCATAATGATATGCAGAGGGATTTTTAAGATTGAACTCCTTTTGTTGTGCCAGCTGCGATGCAACACTGTGGTCAAAGAAATAGAGTCCTGCTATCATCACAGCAGGAACAAAGGCGGCAACAATGTATGATGGTGGGACGTTTCCCATATCCTGCTTATTATGCAAAATCGTATGTTAGTTTCATTGATAATTTACTATTGATTTATTGAAGCTGTACCAAGTTCTATCAGGGTAATCAGAAACTAAAAAAGTTAGTTACTTTGATTACTGTCCAGTGATAGGTAGATCCAGATTCCCAAGGGAGAGGGCTGAAGAGTCTTCTGGGAACTCCTGAAGGAATTTTGCCTGGTACACCAAATGAAAGTGCTGTCCAGACCACAACCATTAAAGGAACCCCATAGTCTGCTATGAAACTTCTGAACCACTCTGCAGAGCACAGTGCAACAAGATTCATATGCTGTAAGTTCAAAATTTTAAGTTGTGACCGTTTCACTAACCTGTGTAAAATCAAACTAACTCGTGCTCTTGTTTCACTAACCTGTGCCATACCTCCATGATCTTGCCTTTCTGCTTTTCAAAGCAGTGTAAAGAAGGCCTAAAGTGAATATGATACCCAACAATCCATTTATATAGAGCCACTGAAATTGATATTTCTCTGAATTTGGATTTTCGGCTTTAGGAATTCTGAACTCGCCCAACATTCCCTATGATTGCAACAGTGTCATGCGTTAGTCATCCAATTATACCCCTAATATTTTCTCTTTTTAGTAAACTAAAGTTTGGCTTGCCTAAATCAGTTGGGACTTACCTTGACAGCCTGCTGAATGAATAGAACAGAAATCAGCATGCCAAAAGTTTCGCCAGCAATCCTAGTGAATCTATTGATTATAGTGCAGGCATTGAATATTGCTAGCAGAAACAGTAGAAGAGCTGTCCAAACACAAACCCTGAAAAATTTTTCAAATTAAAAATGGAAAAGGATAAAAAATCAAAAACAAAACTACCAACAGCTGAAGTACTAGAACTGAATCATGCAATCGAGCAGGGGGATGTAAAAAGTTAATTTTCATACCATCCAGCCCATGCCAAGAAAAGTTTCTGCCCCAGATCTTCCCTTCCTTTAGCAAAGTTGTACAAATATGTGTACATTATAACAGTTGGTTCTGCAACTCCCAGAATCAGAAGAGGTTGCCCACCGAGTATAGAGTGTAGGATTCCGGAAAGAGCAGTTGAAGCCAGTGTTTCTACAGCACTCAAGCTTCCATCTAGACACATCAAAACTTACAAATTTTCAAACTCATCAAAGAAATCTCAAACCTTCTATTTCTAAAGAATTTTAACAACCCATAAAATGGTCATCTTTTTGTATTCTCTGCAGTATGCACCTAAGAAAAACATGGAAAATGAACTCTATTTCTCAAAATAACAAAGGCAGGGTACTTTTTTTTTTGTTTTTTTGTTTGGTTATAGTTCCTATCTTTTTTCCTCATCCCCATTTTCTCAGCAACCCAAAAAAAAGTGATTTGAATCTTTTCAACAAATTGCTAGTTTCACATTTTGATGGGAATAACACCAAGAGAAGGGGAAAGCACTCAACCTGTATCTCTACTAAGCTGCTCTCCAAAGGCTATAACAGGGAGTGCAGATGCAAAGAAGATATATGTGGTTGGTGCCAATATCCTGTCATGAATGAAGAAAATTACAATCAAAGAAGTAAAACGTCAAAGGCCAACTTGCAAGATAGTGGTACTTAAGTTTGCTTTGTCAAAGATAAAGGAGAAGAATACCCAAAACGCGAACAAATTCCAGCAATCCAATCTTGTTTATAACAGGCTGCTCTTCCTCTAACATCAGTTGCGATCCCTCTAAATGGAGTTTTAATGAACTCCATCTCTAAACCAAGAAAATCCATAGTTAGGAAAAACAAGTTCTTGAAATGAATACGGTTGAGAAAAGGAAGAGAAAAGGAGTGGACAACAAGGCAGTACTATAAAGCTCTCTTTTGTAAATTGACATCCCACCAAGAACAGAAGACTGAAAAACAGAATAAATCCACTAGTGCTTATTGCCTAAAGAGCATTTTCAGATGGTAAACACAAAGAAAATGAATACAAAATCTGCTTCAAGAAAACCCCATGAATCATGCTTTGATATATTTTTCCAACTATACCGAACCATAGGCATCGTTTTTTGTTTTCTAATGATATTTGTAAATCCTAGCACTCCAAGAAGCTTAAAAACTATTAAAAAACAACAAGTGAGAATTAGACCGTAAAAAAATAAAAAAGAGAACCAAAAGTTCAACTGAAAGGTGTTTCAGTTTCAGTTTGCTATATTGCCTGCTTCCCACATGGAAAAATGACTCCGGAAAACAAACAAAAATGCAAAACCCACGTCAAGATTGAACCATGAAACAGAACCAATTCTTCCCATGCACATCAACTGAACAATCTAAGACTGCCTGCTTAGAACAACTATTCTATGAGTCTTATATCCAGGGACGAGGAAACTATTCGAATCCTTTCCCCTCCATCTCCATCGCTTGCATATGCATAGGCTATATATGGTCCTCTCTCCAGACCAAAAAACAAGAAAAAAAACTGCACAACTTATGCACATCCGTACATGAACAGGTACAGGGAGAAGATATATCTATGCACGTGTGTACGAGGAAAAGAACATAGACAGACGACTACCGGTGACTTTTTCCGGTGAATTTCGCCGGAAAAATTTTATGTAAGGGGGCAGCTCAGGTGTGTGGACGCGTTTGGAATGCGAAAATGTTTTTCGCTTCTCCGGTTGGATGGATTTTCTCTTGACTTAGCTTCCTACCTTGCCCGCTGCCAGGCGGACGAGAATGGCCAGAACCACTCCCCCAACGCGGCTTTAAAAAGAAGCGGGCAGAGAAAGAGTTTCGGTGGGGCCAGGACCGACCTGTGATCTACCGGCTCGGACAGGTTTGAATCGAGTTATTTCGAGTTTAGTTTACTTTCGGTTCGGTTTATGTTTTATATTCAAGTCAAACCGAGTTGTGTCACATGCGTTGAGCTAAAAATTATTAATTTATTATTATTATTATTTTAATTATATATTACCTTGCATAAAATATATAAATAATTAGACATTAACACGGATTCAGTATCTTGACAACTATAATTCCTTTACATTAACACAATTATTCTATATGCATTTTTTTTTTTTAGCAACTTGAATGTATTTACCAACCCGATGATTGAAAATTTTATATTTGATACAGAAATATATATTTTTGTTATGTAAATAGTTATATTAATGATAGAGACGGTCGGTTATATATTGTATTAAATACTTTAAATTTATTATTTACAAATGCTTCTAACATCATTTAATTATATATTTATAACTGTTAAATATATAATCATATTATTAAATGCAAAGTGTGACATCTTTCACGTAATAGGTTTCGACACATATTATATAATTTAGATTATAAAATAATTGACCAATAAATTCCCATTTTATTAAGACTATAAATATTTATTTTCTAAACGAGAAATTATATATATATATATATTATATAATTTAAGAATCAATTTATTTTTTAATAGCAAAAAGGACCAATCAATAGGTGAGCTGGGAAGCAAATCGCTTTGATTTGTATCGGCTGACTTTAAGTTTCAGCTTGGATTATAGGAAAATGTACACTATCAATCTACATCCTGCACAAGAAGCATAAACGCCCTGTTGCAAGAAGCAAAACAAAACCCCACAAGAACCCTAATTGCAATACAAAATAAAGTTTAATTTCCTACGACAACATTGTGAAACATACGTTGAATTACTTGCATTAATTTCTCAATTACGATATTTCCTACGACATGCAACCATAAATCTTGACAATATTTCCTATGTTTGACCCTTTTGTGGACCCCACGAAGTAGAATCTAAATGAGATGTATATGAATGAGTGTTATAAAAAGGGATATAATACTAAAAATATTTTCCAAAAACACAAATGGTACGTCATGTGTGTTTGACAAGAAGAATGAAAGCTCGGCAGATGGGGTCCATGTCTCCAAAGCCCCCCCCCCCCCAACTAGTGGGCTCTATAAATGTACTTTCACCTTTCGTCTCCCGGGATCCTCGGCATTCACAATTGGCGGCTGCCGGAACAGTCGACATGTGGTGTTCAGATTGTGAACAAAAGACCTGTATGGTTGCTGGGAATCATGCGGCTGTAAACTGTTTAGGTAAGCGAATGCATCGTGTGTGGACGGCTGGGGGTGTGATGATTTCTCTAGTGATGGAAAAAAAAAAAAAAAAATTGCTTGGGAAATTTGTATTCACCTTTAATTTGCAAAAGAAGAATTTAGATTGAGTTAATTTTTGTTATTTTTTATGAGGTTTAAAATTTTGCATTTCATTAAAAAAAAAAAAAAACTTTTGTTTTAGAGCAATGTTATACACTTATTGAACAACCTTACAAATTAAATGTTTGAGTGATGGGTATATTTATAAAATTCTTCTATGTTTGAAATATTGTTTTCAACGTGAATTTTTTTTTTTTTTTTTTTCTGCTGATAGCTGCACTTAACGTCCAAAGAAAATTCTCCCATTAAAATTCCAAAACAAGAGAAACGTGTCCCAAATCGGACAAGCAACTAGCCCAAAAAAGTCAGTGCGCGAGCGTTGATTTTTGGACGGTCTGAAAATGACAATGAGAGGACAAATGTGAGTTGGGCTTCAAACCTGGACGAAGGCAGAAGAGACAAATGGACTTTTTAGTCGGGTTAGGTGAGAGGTACAGGAATGGAATCCATGCCATCATGCAGATGACAATTTCTACCATGCCATTGATGATTCTCGAGGAAAGCTGCAATGCAAACGAGTAGGTCCAAGTTTAGATTGTATAGCTATCGAATCAAGACTATTTTTTATTGAGTCAAGAAGTTTGAAATTTTTTTTATAAATAATTTAATTTTAATTTTATAGAATTAATATATATATATATATATATATATATATATATATATAATTAAAATTATAAACATTATTGTTATAAATAAAATTAAATTGATATAAAATATTTAATAAAACTAATTAATAAAAAATTAAACTTTTAATTTTAGTGTATAATTGTAAATATAAAAAGACGTTTTAGTATAAAATTTTAATATTTTAAGGTTTAAGAAATAATAAGATATACACATTTTTTTTTATTTCTATAAAAAATTATTTTAATAATTCAAACAAATTTATCTCATATATATATATATATTAATGATATACTAGACAAATATCTCAATGATGTGTTAAAACAAGTTTTTGATTATCTTTAATTGAGTTGTTTATGAGTTGAGTTTATTATTATTCAAGTTCGGTTTGTTTATTAAACGAGTTTTGATATTGAGTTTTAAACAAATTGTTTTTATTATTTTTTAACAAATTATTTTAACTTCTAATTTCAAATACCCTCAAACGGAGATGAAAATTCAATTTGCTACGCGCAAATTAACAACTAGTTGGTGAGTTGTTGGATCCATTTCTTGGTTAATTGGTTTCAACTAAAATTTGAACCTCGTATCTCTAACCCCAGGAATGATTTTAATGCTGCCAACCTGGGACTCATTGGTGAATTGTTGAATACATGTTTGATCCCAACTTGCGAAATTGGCATTATCCTCCCATCCTTAGAACCATCTTTGCTTCAGAAGTGAAATCTTCAATGCAACAAATTGTGTAAGGAAGTTTAGAATTTAATTTAGAATTGACAAACGAGCCGGTTGGGTCAACTATTTCAATTCCAGACAACTATTATACAGTTCAATACCTAAGTCAACACAGACATTAGCTGGTTTGTTTTGATCAAACGAGTGATGTTGGTCTCCTATGGCAGATGCATCTTGGCTTAAAATATTCAATACGTAATATAAAAAGGAGGGGAAGGATTTACGATCCTAAAAAAAAAAAAATTAATGATGTGAGTTATAAATTTTAAAACAAAAAAATGGCCCAAAACAAAGGGAAAGAAAAGCAATGATGCATAAAAAGCTTTAAAGAGATCTAAATGTAACCCGCCTTGTTTTCTTCCTCTGAAAACTCCACTCAATCACAATTCAGATTCACGCCAACATTACAACAAACAAAACATAGGATACATCTTGGCATCAACCACTCCATCGTCTTGGCTATGTTCATGTTTAGTGGAATATGGTTGATGACACCAAAACCAACAACTGCAACTCTCTTTCTAGCACCCACATCTTTGCAAGAACTAGATACCTAGATAGTTTAAATTTCTGGATGAATGTACAAGAAAGACTGGCTAAGATTGTGCAAAACAGCTCTTCTCAACAATAATTTTTTTTAGTGAAATTATGTCTGATCAATGGTGTGTTGGACCACAATTTAGGGATCACTTGTCGGAATATTTTGGCAAGGAGTGAACAGCCATGCAAGAGGGGTACCGTGCACTAGTTGACCCTCCTGCCACGGCTTAAGAAGAAGAATACAGGACCTCTTGTGCTATGAACAACATATGAAACGGACAAAATAGCCTTCGTATATTATATACTAATATGATGTAAAATAATACCCAGTGGAGGAAATATAATATTTTTGCTCTTGTTTTCTTTGGTGAATGCTTTTTATATTACTTTAAAGAGACAGAAAGATTGTTCACTTTACTTTAAATATGCATTCCAAGATCCTAGGCTTGACTAAATCCTTGGCCATGGAATCCTACTAACTTGAACAGTCAGCAATTTGAAAATATACTAATAAAAAAATTATTAGTTGGGAATTGGACGCAATTTAAATATAAATATATTATGCTTATTGGTTACATGTTTTTAATGTTGGAATATATTTTCAAGATATAGGCACCATAAATAAATATTAAGTATAAATTTTTTTCATTTATTTTTATTCTTTTCAATACATTCTCGAACAAATTCTTGATAAAAACAAAGGTAAAGATAATTTATAGCGTGAGGGTCTCGGGTAAATTTATTTATTTATTTATTTATTATTTTGTTAAACTGGGAGGCCAAAGCCTACGGGATTGAACTCTATATTATTATTTTGCTGAATTTGCGGCACTACTTCAAGAGGCGGCTTTTGGAAGAGACGCAAACCCCAATAGAGTAAAAACAATAAAGAAAAAGCTGACCTTATTCATCATCGTTTTCTTACGTCCAAAAACATCGGCCCAAAATGAAGTGGGAATTTCAGAAGTGAAAACAAAAAAGAAAAGGCTGGACTGTTTGCGTGCACCCCAAAAGCAATACCTGGATTGTCACAAAGAAATCTTAAATTACTAACCACAAGCACAGGAGGAGAATTTAAACAGAAAAGATGAAAAAAAATCGACAGAAGAGTGGTCATGAGTACCGATCGATTGACGTTACCAGTGGCCAAGCCATGGCTCCAATTCCAACATTTTGTTGTCAGCATGCCCGGTTAGGTAAACTGCTAACGGAAGGTCAAAATTGCGTGCAGTGGGGGGGTGGCACATGTAAATATTCTTCCTTTCATCTTGGTCACTGAAGCGCCCACCACAAAAACAATGACTGAATCGTCAGCCTAAGCGGACAGACCAATCTAGAATTACTGACCACGACCACAAAAGGAAAATTTAAACAGATAAACCAATCTTAAATCAAAAAAAGGAAAATTTAAAGGAAAGAATGCAACACAAATTCCAATCAATTGGCGTCATCAATCGCCGAATCATATTTCCAAATTCGAACGTTTTGTTGTCAGCATATGGTTAGGTAAACTGCGGTGGAGTGCAGGAGATTTCTTTAAATCTTGTGCATATGTCAGTATTTGTACTTGTGAGTGAAGGTCGAAATTATTTGTTATTTCTTAACGTAGTTAATTAATATTTTTTATATTTAAATTGAATATTAGGAAAAAATAAAACCAATAATGCAAGGACTAATATAGATATTAGAAGAACTTTGACTTACAATACTTGCATAGAATATACTGTGAATATACACACATACTTACCTTGTAACAAAATTTTCAAAATTGAATTAGGCTTATTGATCATACTAATAAAATTATAATTTAATTTAATTTATTTTAATAATATTAATTATAAAAATTAATGATCAAAGTACTAAATTAATTAATTAAATTATAAATTAATAAAATAATTTAAAAAATAAAATTATATTATTAAAAATTTTTTTTATATATTTAATATTAAATATCAATTTTATTAATTTAATTTTAATTAAAATAATTAAATTGTTCAGATTATAAATTTTTTAAATTTTATAATTTAACGATAAATTTAATATTTAAAATTTTATTTTATATATATATATATATTATCTTATAAATATAAATATAAAATAATTTATTTTATATAAAAAAAATATTTAATAATATACAATAAAATTTTATAGAAATATAATTAATTTATATAATACTTAATATTTATTCGTTATAATATAAATCATGCTACATTTACTTGCGTCTAGAAACACTGAACTTAGATGGGGATGTACACGGTTAGCTTTCAAGTTTGATGACCGAGCCAGCTTGGCCCATCTGGATTTCAGTGCGATAACAGATCGATTGGATTAGACAGTTTTACCAAACTAACTTGGCTTTTATATCATTTTGGCTAGCGATTGTCTAGCACATTTGGAGGACATTACTTGATGTTGGGGCATCCAATCCAGCAAATTGCAATATTTTGAGCCACTGGTTTCCTTTCCTGCACGTATGCTGTCATCGATTCTGTCAAGTTTCTGATCTACAACATTAAAGATTAGACCTTGTAACGAAGTACATCTGTCCACGTGCATTTTACTTCTGCAGTTGTCCAAAATTTTGCTGCCTTTGCCTTTCTACTTTTTGCAAATGCTCTGTGTGCCCTCTTATTATTGATTCTTTTTTATTTAAAAAAAAGAATACAATGGTGTGCCATCGGCCTGAAACAATTCCATTTTAAGAGAGAATGTGGGGTTCTTTAGTTAGTGTTCTTCGTCTGTTAGCTAAATACATCTATAACCACGAAAATAAGAAACCAATCTCTCTCTCACACACACACACACACACACACACACAAACGATTCAAAGGGAGGTGAGAAAACCAGGTGGGATGAACACCCTGACAAGGCGTCCATTTTCGCTAGGACTGCAACGTTGTATAATGGGACCAGCCCATTTCAAACTAAATGAAACTTGACTTTTGTTACAAGCATTTTGCAATTTGCCTTTTGTCCCAATTTGATTAATGCTCAAGAAAATAAGGGCACCAATCATCGTGTGTCGTGTGGATGGCTGACCTCATTTGTATAGAAATTAACAAAACCAGTTATAATTCTTATAATGTGTTGTTTACTTCTAAAATTCAGACTTTAGTCAGGATTTGCTTTCACCGTACTAGAAATACTCTTGTATTTCGTTATTAAAATTAAAACAGAGCTTCAAGTAAATATTATATTTACGAATTTTATATAATATTTAATTTAAAATTTTAAAACATTAAATTTATAATTTTTATTTTTTTTTACTTTTATGTTTCTTAATTTTCTTATTCACTTACAACAACTCCCACCACTGCGAAAATTGAGCAAAACATCACCATGATATGGTAGCCTACATTATTGCTGTCAACAGGAAACCATAAGTTCATATTCGTGCTTGCGCAAGCCCATTATGATGCAAGAAAACACAAGACATCCATGGTAGAATAACGTAATACAGACCAGCACGAGCGGCAACAAAGACGTGTTCCATGGTGCTACTGTCTTAAATGCCAAGTAAATGGTTGTTCCGAGTGGTATGCCAGTCCTGCCAATTCCAAGAGCAAATGCACGTCAATTCTGCAGTACAATTTCATCATCATCTACCAGATCTAACAACAAGCTTTCTTTGGATAAATCTTCAGAATATCCCCACCAAAAATTTCCTAAGCATTTGGACTGTTTTTGAAGCTTCACTTGCGTGAACAAACTACTTGGAAACTACGTTATAACTAGCAAACAGACACTTTTCCATTTTCAGGATGTTACTATGCCTAGACTTCAGGCAACGACCTTCAGAAAAAATGGATCCAGAAATATTACCTTGCAAATTTAAACATCCCTTCAAAGAAGAAACATAGAGCATCACTGGCATTCCTCACATGTTGGTATAGTTTCTCATGCCCCTTCGATTTTTCTTCCTAGAGTAACACTGAGAAAAATCAAAAAGTAAGGTCAAAACGGGCTATCACCAAGTCGAGCAATATGCCTTAATTTTTCAGCCCGTTTTCAGATTTTTCAGTTTGTCTGTATCAGAGAAAAATTTGTTGGGTGCCACGCATATTTGTAAGATTGGTTTGTATGTTAAGCATCTTCTGACTAAGAATTGAACAAGAAAGTTAATGGAGAGAAACTGAAAGAAAATAAGCATATTTTTTTTCTTAGTTCTCTATAATCTTTTTGGTTCGTGGGTTCTCTATAACTTTTGTTTGTTCACCTAATACCAGAAACGAAAAATATGTGTGTTTATTCCTGCCATTGCCATGAACTTTTGACTTTGCCAGTGGTGAACTTTCAGACATGCCAAGAGAGAACATCCAATAAAAAACCATTAACCAACATCCCGTGCAAGTTCTCAGGTCTTCAACAAACACTCCCAGTAGATTTGCGTTCGGCAGAGGTACACTCTTCAAATAGCATGCAGTCAACTATGATAACCGGAGGTGAAACCAGTACGGCATCAGGCCTCACCTCAAGAACCACGTGGGGTGTGATCTTAGCAAGCTACCTGCAAATTCTGCTAATGTGCTATCCTTCTTGCACAAGAAGGAAACCTCAAATTCTGCTCATGTGTCATAGATGCTGCTACGTTTTGCAAACAATGCAACTCCATCCTGGAATAGACAAAGGTCAAGAGACTCGGATACTTTGATCCTGGAAATAACAAAAATAATGATGTACATGTAATCCAAGACCCAAATTCTGACAGCTTTCATTGCATAACTCCAAGAATAGAGCACAAGCACAGCGTGGCTATAGGGGAAAATGAGATCGTTTGCAGCACTAAGCCTCCCACTTTGAGACAAACATCTCCTAAGGGTGTTGTAAGTGGCAATCCTTTGCCACACATTTCGACGAGAAGACCATTTGACTCATCTATTCTTCCATGCTTGCAATACCGTTAATTAGGATGTTATAACCATAATCATCAGGCCCCGCATCCCCTAGCAACCATGTTGCCGAACACACTTCTAGCCTCATTAATTTGATTTTTCAAACTATACCCATCAATCAAGGTATTTAACTACACACATCAGCCTCTATTCCATTACGAATCATCCCTTTCAAGTACCCATTTGGCCTCTAAAATGTTTCCTTCTTTGCCAAAATCATCAATGAAAATGTTATAGGCTACTAAATGTGGCATGATATTCCTAGCAATTATTTCATCAAGCAACTTTATAGCTTCCTCCCATTGGCTCAAATTGCAAACACCACAAGCATTGACGAGCTGTAAGTAACAACAGTTGGTGAGAAGCCTTTATCCAACATATAACATGGTAGTGTAAGTAATTCTATCAGGTTTGTCTTCGCAAAATCTCATTGCTTCGTCGAGTTCCCCTTTTATAATTGGTTCATTGATATGTGATATGTGCGGTTTGTGTCCATAAGTATGTTTCATAATAAATTGGAATAGTACAAAAATATTTATGTAGTTAATCTAAGTTAAATTTGGAATTCTACACGCGTACACAAATAAATTTAAAATAATTTTATATTATTTTATTATACATTTTTAATATGTTATATAAAGTATTTTATATTTATTTTTATTGATGAAATTGTCTTTATCAAATATTTTTCGTTTGGTAACTATAAGACGACCAAGAGGATTTTAACCACTCAAAATTTTTGTTATATATTTTCAATTTCTATATTTGTAAAACTCTCCACACCAAAATGGACTCGTTGTCAAACATATTTCCGGGAAAACGTTTTCTTTGATGGCCAAAATGGAAAAACAGTAGAAAAACGTGGATGCAATCAACTGTTCATCTCTGACGTCGATCTGTTGAAGTTCTTAATTAATAATAATATTATAAATTTGTATCAAAACGCAACACAAATTTTTATTTAAGATGCGTTAAATTAATCACGTTAATGTAAGCAATTACCAAAAATTTCAACGAAATTTCTGGGGTTCAATTGAATACTTTCAAAAGTACAATCTTACTTTGCAAAAAAACAGTGCCATTCAGGTGGGTCCTTAAAAAGAATTAGATAAATGAAAACAAAAATATAGTTTTGCGAGTTTAAAATCGACTACTCGCAGCCTCCTCTTCTCCGCACTCAGTAGTAATTTAATATATATATTTTTAAAAAAAAATTTTTTTTTCAATTTTCTTAGGGCAAGAAATATTGCTTCACAGCTCTAGACAAGGGCTGAAAAGCCTGAAATCTATGCCTGAAAAATTCATATTTTAAAAGAGAAATAAAATATAAAACCTGGGTTTTCTTTGTATTTTTTTCTAAGGAAAAAACTGGGAAAAAGCAGAAAAAAAAAAAAAAAAGGTTTCGTTTTTACAAAGATTTTGATGTTCTTGATCAGTTTTGAATTGGGTTTTGTACATGGGTTTTGTTTATAGTAGATGACTTGGGGGGGAAAAAAAAAGGGAAAAACACGATTTTTTTGGTGGTTTAAAGCTTTTATCTATTAGCGACTTTTTGTGGGATTTGCTCGAAATTAGCTTTCTTGTTAGTTGTTTTGAGGAGGGGAAATGGACAAGAAGAAGGTGGCAGTGCCTTTAGTTTGTCATGGGCATTCTCGTCCCGTTGTGGATTTGTCTTATAGTCCTGTAACTCCTGATGGGTTCTTTCTTATCAGTGCAAGCAAAGGTAATAACTTTTTTTTTTTTAAAGCTTTTTTTTTGACATTTTTTTATTTATTGATTGTGAATTTGAGCTTAACTACATGTGTTGTGAATTGGGTTTTCGTTGATCAGGTACTTAGTAGTCATCTTGTCAAGGTTACGATACCATTGTTGCCTTATTGTTACTTGCTAATTGCGGTTTAATTCATGTATTTGGAATTGGATTTTCAGCGTAGTTGCCTCTTGTGGCCTTTGAGCTAAGGTTATTTCACCATCTATAATTGTGTTTTTCTTAAAATAGCATTTCAATCGTTAATTTTTAAAATTTTGTGTTTTCCTGTAGACTTGTTAAAGCAGTCATTTAGTAATTCTTTGATCAATTGTGGGACAAAAGGTGCTTTGTTGCTATCTCTCATCCATGTATATGCATCATTAAAAGATTCTCTGGTTGTGTGCATGTTTCTTGTTTGTCATTTTCAAAGAATAAAGTTAAAGATATGCTTTCAGACTTGCTGCTCCTCTGTTTATGATATGTTCAAATTTGACATACACAAGATTGGAAATGGACTTTAATGTCATTTAGGAATGATTGTTATAATCTGCTTGTGTATTTCATTCAGAATTGAATTTTATTGTGTTTATATAGGTCATTCTAAAGTTTGTTCAATGTAAGTATGGACTCTCTAGCCATCCCCCGTCCTTCGATTTGCAGTTTGGTTTTCTCTACATTGTTATTTCCATGCAGCTTGGATACAAGAAACTGCATATTAGATATGAATTAGGACTTCTTCAAATTAAGTTGTCTATTTGTCATTAGGAACTATGGACTTGGTCTTGACATTTTATTGTGAAGTTTATCCATAGCTAAAATAGTCATAATGTATCCAATGATTGGCTAAATCTGTCATAATGGATCCAATGATCTGAATTTGATGCTATTAAAATTAAATTCTAGATCAGTTATTCTGATCAATTAGATATTTAATTTTTTTATTTTGTTCCAGTAGTAAAGTTTGCTTTGATGAAGGGCAAACCTTGGTGTTTTGGTACATGTTACTTCATTATGACCTAGAGGTCATAGGTTTGAGTTGTGCAAACAGCCTCTTGTGAAAAAATATGGGTAAGGCTGCATACATCATATATTATAGTCTTAGTTGTAGAATGTTAAGGGACCTATCTACCCATGGAATAAATGGTGGATTGGCATTTCATTGACTGAAACTTGTGGGATTGGACCTATTGATTGGAACTGAAAATGATGGGTCAAACCTATTGTTTGGAAATTGTGGATTGAACATATATATTGGAACAAATGTTTGCTCCCACTTTCATTTGGTGAAAGTAGCTATTTACTGCACTTTGGGTTGTGGAAGCTCAATGAAAATTTTTTCATCCTTCTTGATGTCCTTTTTCCTTGTGTAAATGATGTAGATTCCAATCCAATGTTGAGAAATGGGGAGACTGGAGATTGGATTGGGACATTTGAAGGGCATAAAGGTGCAGTGTGGAGTTCTTGCCTGGATAATAATGCATTGCGTGCAGCATCTGCCTCTGCTGATTTTTCTGCGTATGTACTAATAATTTTGTTCTTAAAACTACTTTTATTATTGAAAACTCACATATAATCATCAGTATTTAATGCCTTGCAAAGGATTTTGATACTCACATCTAGGATATTTTTTCAAGCCTGTATTTAGTATTTCCATCTATTAAATTTTCATAGTTATGATGGCTACTACAAAGATGTTAGATGATCAAGAAAAGCAGTCAATTGACTGCCTATTATTTGCAGGAAATTGTGGGATGCATTGACTGGGGATGAATTACACTCTTTTGAGCACAAGCATATTGTTCGGGCCTGCTCATTTTCAGAGGTAAGTGCCCTTTTTCCTTTTTTGCATTTTGTTCTAATACTTGTCTTCTCCACAAATCAAGCAAAAAGGGTTAGGGGGCACATTTGGTTACAAATTCTTAACTTCCTCCTAGTTCTTGTAATTGAAATTAAAAAGTGGGGGGAGGGGGGGCGGGGAGCACTATGGGATCTAGAGATGGGTTAGATTTAATTTTTGCTGAATTCTTTAATTGCCATAATGGTATGGGTTAGATTTAATTTTTGCTGAATTCTTTAATTGCCATAATGGTATGTAATTTAGCATAGGAGCCATTATCTGACGGTTCTGTTGGATAAATTTTCTCTTCTTGGTAAGCTTTGTTGGTACATTTCATATTGATTGCCTAGGTTGTTCAAGTTTGCAACCATTATATACATCAATTTTGTTTCAAAGTGATTTAAGAGGATTTTACAATGACCTTATCGTTAAGTACAGTACTACAGTTGCATGGATAAACTTAGCTGATTGTAAGCATATTTACTGAGTTCTCATAGCTTTGTATTGTGTGATGTGGTTCCCTGCAAGTACAGACTACATGTTTTATGGCACTTGGATTTCCTTAGAGACATATTCTTGGCTCTTCTTTTTGCATTGTTTCCCTTAGTCCTTTTTTCCATTTTTACTTTGCGTAAACCCCTTAAATTTGATGAGGGTAATCTTAACAAGTCAGACAAGTTTTTGTTTTGGTGTCTGTACTTCTTTGGTCCAGTTTTGTTTCTTTTCCAAATAGTTCCTCCTGTCCCAAAAGAAGTTCTTCTTTTTCTTTTTTTATTTTTTGAAAAAAAAACAGAAGACGAAACAATGAGAACATTTGCAACAACAAAAACAAAGTCTTAATCCCAAATTTAATTGGAATCAAGTTAGATTGCTCTCTCCTCTTGCCATCTACCTGGATTTGGTTCTCCCTCTTAATTGGAGTATTTCCAATTCTACATTGGATAAGTTTAAACCAATGCAAACCAAGCAATCACTTTGTGTTTTCTTAACTTTTTGCCACCCTATGAGTAGGAGTAAAAAACAAGTAGAAATGAAAAAATGGAACAAAACTCTCACAATCCAGAAAGGTTTCTCTCCAGAGAAGTGATTGTTAATTTAACGGACTCTGTGATCTCATTCTTACACATTAATTGTCTCACAATATTATGTAGGCAAAACATCAAATCTCAGCTTAAAAAAAATAGGGCTATTAATTTTTTTTTTGTGAATGAAAATATGTATCAATACCTATTTCCTTTAATGCATGCTACACGAATGCGTATCTAAGTTGTTCCTTCTGCAGGATACTCACCTTCTACTTACAGGTGGAGTTGAGAAAATTCTTCGTATATTTGACTTGAATCGTCCCGATGCACCCCCAAGAGAAGTTGACAATTCACCTGGGTCAATTAGGACTGTTGCGTGGCTTCACAGTGACCAGACCATATTAAGCTCTTGTACTGATATTGGCGGGGTGAGGTATGGACAGTTTTGAAATGATTACATTAGACCTTATGTTAATGTTTTATTTGGTGAAGTAGATATGTTCTAAAGGTTGGACTGGTTTTTGTGCTAGTTATTTCTAGGATGTCAAGTGATAACATTCTAACTATGTTTGATCTATACATGATGCTTTACTAACACAATAATACATATGTGCTGCCACTAAGTTGACAGTGTGTAAATAATCAGCACTTGGCACATATGGTCAGCTTTTGTGAAATTGGTTTTTTAGTTGCTATATTGTTTTCTCCCTAACAGAAAAGCTTTCTGTGGGACAGCCTTGTTCAGGCTTGTATCCTTGCTCCTCTTGAGCTAATATTTTTCCTTTTAAACTTAATCTTACAAAAGTCTTCTGCCAGTTACTCGGCATAGCAGTTTGTTCCTTGGGTAATTTAACACCTTCTAAATTATTGATCTACTCAGTATTATAAAGCAATAGGTGAAGAGAAGGGCATGAGTTTTGGTTTTAGAAGTTGTTAATGTTATTTTGAAATGAAGATGCATTTGCTTGTATTTGTGTGTGCTATTATTAAGCAAGCAAACACAGCTAACACTAACGTATTCGTAGATCTAGCTTGTAACTTGATCATGGCAAATTTGTTGATGTTAGATCCAGGAAGTATGAAAAGTGCCAAACTTGGGGAACTACCTGGGAAGAAGACAGATCAGAAAAAAGGAGAAGCAAAACCACTTATATGAATTGATTTTATTTCATCTTTTGTTCCCTGTAGTAACCAGGATCAGAATCAACAGATTGACAACATATTGAAGGTCACCTGTTTAGCCTGCTAATTGTTGTACAGTTCTAATCACTTGAGCAACTTGATTTTTATTTTGATTATAGTTCAGTGATTACTGGTATTCATTTGCAGCAAATTTTGCTTTTATTTTTGTTTAGATTAATTAATTGCAAATCTCGTTGCTATTTCATTTTTGGGTAAGGAATTCTGTAATTCTAGCACTGTGTCCTCCCGCTAATTCTATTTTCAATTTCAAAGGTTATGGGATGTTAGAAGTGGTAAAATTGTTCAAACACTTGAGACAAAGTCATCTGTAACTAGTGCTGAAGTAAGTCAAGATGGTCGCTACATAACGACTGCCGATGCGTCTTCAGTTAAGTTTTGGGATGCAAATCAGTAAGTTCTAATTGGGACCTTATTGCTTTGTTCATTCTTTTTATCCCATTTGACTGGGTAAACAAAAACTATCTAGCCATGCAGAATTTACATATCCATCGAGCAATTGGTCATACTCGTGGTAATTTTGGAATGGCTGATAATTTCTTGCTTGTTTTCCAGCTTTGGGTTGATTAAGAGCTACAACATGCCATGCAATGTAGAGTCTGCTTCATTGGAACCAAAACTTGGCAATAAGTTTGTTGCTGGAGGGGAGGATATGTGGATCCATGTGTTTGACTTTCATACTGGAGAAGAGATTGGTATTTACTTACTGAACTAACTGTACGTGGAGATCACCATGTTCTGCAGCTAATAACATTGATCTTGCATTTGCATTCTAACACAGGTTGCAACAAGGGTCACCACGGTCCTGTTCACTGTATCCGATTCTCGCCTGGAGGGGAAACCTATGCTTCCGGATCCGAAGATGGAACCATCAGAATCTGGCAGACAGGTCCCGTAAGTCAGAACGAGAACGAGTCACTTTCCATTAACGGACCTACCGGTAAAGCAAAGGTCTCGGAAGACGACGAAGTTACCCAGAAGATCAAGGGCTTTCATATCAGCAAAGAAGGGAAAAATTCTGAGAAGGATTAAGCTATAAAATGCTCGATCAGTGCTTTTTGTATTTGTCCATTTTGGTCTTGCTTAAGCACTAAGCTTTGTAGGCATGTGGACTTACTTTTGTTCTACTTTTATTGCCCTTCTCCCATAACCATAGACTTGCATGCTTCAAAAACTTTATTGAAGGACTTTTCATTCTGCTGAGTATAAAATTTAGAGTGAAATTTAAAATTTTAATCATAAATTTACTTATAATTAACTTTCATTATCAATTTAATTGAACCAAAGATTTTTTTTTTCTGAATAGAGGGTCATTTAATTTGTACAAATATAAGAAGAGGGTGACAGAAAAGATAAGATTCAATTCTTTATTTTTATTTTTGGCATAAGATTTATAAATCAGTTGTTCTAAATAATTAATAAAAGAGAAAAGTGTAATATTCTAACTGCCAACTCATAAACTCTTTTGGGCCTATTGCTGACATTCTCACTTTACATCTCATGGGCCTCTCAATGAATTAGAAATCCAGAAGCAGGAGAGAAAAGAAGCATATATATTGGGCCGGGTTTGGGCCGGAGCACGGTGGTTGCCAAGGCCTCAACAGAATTTTAAAAAAAAAAAAAACAGTAATTATAAACAATGTCGGAGGGCAATTACGTCAAGCTGAGGCCAAAAATACCCCGACCTTGTCTGTAAAGATCGCGACTCTGAACTGTAGAAGTCTCTCTGCTTCAGTCTTCTCTTCGGCAGTGTTTCGTTGAATTATTCAGAAAAAAAAAAAAGAAAAAAAACTCTAACCCTAACCCTAACCCTAAGGCGGGCAAAATATCAATTTTTGGCGGGAAAATGTCGGGAAAGGGAGCAAAGGGATTGATTACGGCGGGCAAATCGACGCTCAGTAGTAAGGACAAGGACAAGAAGAAGCCTGTCTCTCGTTCTTCTCGAGCTGGCCTCCAGGTGGTCCCCACCCCCACTTTCTCCTTTGCACTCTGTTTCTGTTTTTTTTTTTTTTTTTTTTTGGAATTTTTTTTATTTTTTTGCGTGTGATTTTTATTGAAATTGATGTGCTTGACTGTTTGTATGGAGTAAGGGAGGAAAGGTAGAAAGAGAGAGATGAATTATTTATTTATTTATTTATTTTTGCATTTTTTGGTTGCTTCTTGATATTGAAATGGGTTTCTGTTTTTTTTTTTTTTTTTTGGGTTTATTATTATCTATTTATTGTGTAGTTCTGTATAGTTGTGTGTGATTGGATTTTTTCTTTTGTGGGCTTTTGAATTGGCCTTTTTGAAGGGAAATTTACAGTAATATTGGTGATTTGTGTAATTTTCTTCTTTTTTTTTTCTTTTTTTTTTCTTTTTTGAGAGAGAGAATTAGCTGAATCAGTAATGAATAATTAGTTCAAAGACTTTGGTGAAAATTTCATTGGTCAAGGAAGATTGACAAGAAGTAGAAGGATGCATTTGAAGCAAAGTAGCGGGCAGATGAACATATCTTTTTAATTTAATTGGTTTTTGACATGTGGTTAAGCTTTGCACTTGGATGATTAGTCCAGCATGACATTTTTTCCCAATTTGAAGGGGGGAATTTAGTAAAAATATTTTGCGCCTTCATTGAGTATTTAGCTCTACTAAGATTCTTTGCAATGTTTGGCAATTTCCACATTGTTAATCTTCCAAGGATGTAAATTTCTATCAGTCTATAACTTCATAGCTTTGTTTTCTACGTTGCTTTGCTGAAGTGCAAGAAAAATGATTTAACCTTATTTATTCCCATGTCTGCTTCACGATTCTATGCAGCCTATGTATTCCCTGTAATTCCATATCCATAAGTGTGATTACCTGCCAAAGAGCTTGTTGAGCTGCCCATTTGTTTGTCACAAATATTCAGGAATTCAGTTTCCATTAGATACAGTGGCAGATCTGGGTGTTAATTTTTTAGGGGACGATTTGGATAGACATTGCCCTTTATGTTTGTGTATGCATATCCATTTATCTAGATGTGTGTGAATTCAAACAGTTCAAAGTTGCAAGGTCAGAAGTAGATAAACTAATGATAGTTTTAGCAGTTAAAGAACTATGAGAAAAGTATTGAGCAATTAAATTTTCATATTAATATGATTAGCTAACTTTATGATCATGTATGTTTTTGCAGTTTGCACAATTTTCAAATGAGACCAGATCAAAAAATTATTTTCTAATGTCATGTTGTTTTGCCAATGTCTAGTTGTAGTGTCTTTTCTTGCTTATCCTGTATTTGTCAAATCTTTGCTTTCCTACAGTTTCCAGTGGGACGAGTTCACCGTCTGTTGAAGAACAGGGTGTCTGCAAATGGAAGGGTTGGGGCAACAGCTGCTGTCTATACAGCAGCTATACTGGAGTATCTAACTGCTGAAGTGTTGGAGTTGGCAGGAAATGCAAGCAAGGATTTGAAAGTCAAACGCATAACACCAAGGCACTTGCAGCTTGCCATTCGTGGGGATGAAGAGCTTGACACCCTTATCAAAGGAACTATTGCTGGAGGTGGTGTTATCCCACACATCCACAAATCGCTCATCAACAAGTCCTCCAAGGAGTAGTGTGTTTACGTTTTCATTTCCTCTTTGGTGTGTTTGTACCTTAGACCAGTTGCAGATGCAAGAGAAACTATCTTAATGTGAAGGACCCCATTATGCTTTTTCAATTTTTTCTGTAGCAGAGTTCTTGCCTTGCGTTTTCCTACAAGTAGTTTACTGTTGTTCCATTTCAGAACTGATGTGGCAGGTATTACCAATGCTTTTTGGTATTCCAATTAGGAGTAATGTCATGTGATGGAGCACTTTTCCCTCATTTTCGAACTTTATAATGGATTTTCACTTCTATGACTGCCAATTCTCACCATCATTCTCGTGCCTGTATATAATATTTATGCAGCACTTGCACTCCAGGCACACACCCTTTGCCATCTCAATATCAGTTGATGTTTTGAAACCATTTTAGAGGCCACCAAATAGATGGTGTTCTTGCCAGTGAGCTTGTGCGTCCAAAGGACTGAAACAGAAGCATTGATCCATGTCTTTCCATACCCGAGCACCTAATGTTCAGGCAAACCATCAAAAGCCTCAGTTGGGATTTTGCTACTATTTCATTTGAGCTGCCTGGAGGGATGATTACTGACTTCCGCTTCTCATTGCCATAATTGTTGTTGGGTTTCGAATCTTGCGCTGATTTCATGTGTCTAAATAAATAAACTTCCAGTGAATGAAATGGGTTTACATCCCACCTGAGGGGCCAAACCAGTTGAAATTTGACATTTAGCATTAAATATAGGAGTAACGATAGACGTCAAACATTAATTTTCTTGGTCTATTGTCTTCTAAATCTATACTTTAATTTATTTCTCTTCAACACACACAGAATGCTTGGTCAACCCTAAAAGTGTTCAATAATCATTTGGTTTTGAATGAGGACTATGATGTATGGTCAAAGCTCTCATGTCAGAAATCTGTTGAAGTGGAAACTGGAAACACTAAAACATCAACTTCAGTCCACTGAATGGATTCATCTCACTGTGATGGTCATATGTGTACAACTATTTATATTTGAGTATATTGAGAGTTTTGAAGTTGGACTCGAAGTTGGTTTAACAACTCTGAGTTGTATCCATATGCACATTCAAGAGTCCAGGACAAGATTTTGAGATAAAGATTAGACACGGTTGAAGTTACCATGACCGTCAGCTTTATTTAAAAATTCATTTTTCTTTAAAAAAAAAAAAAAAAGAATAATAATTCTGTTATAAAAAATCACAAGATATGTAATTGAAAAAAAAAATAAAATAAAATACGCATCAAGTGTCATTGAATATTTTTATAACTTGTTGTATATTCTGTTATTTTTATTATATATTTTGTTATTTTAGTTACACATCAAATCAAACGATCTTTAATGAAATAAAATAAAATTTTTAACAATAATAAAAAAAAAAAAGATAGAATTTTATATTAAAAGAGCGACATCATGCTAACATCGGCGTAAAGTTGTTTTGTCAAAAGCCTGTCTGTATCCCAAGTCCGGGAACTTTTAACGTTTGTTTAATTGTCCACCGGGGACCAAAATTGGGCACGAAAAGCCATTTTCCAGTTTTCCTTCATGCTCTTGATTGAGGCTACCGATAAATGCTAGCTAGTGTTGGATTCCTCAGAACGTGCACAACTCTTTCTTACTTGGTGTACATAGGCCTCCCCGAGTCCTTACAATCTTTGCCTAAATGCCGTGTGAGACCTGAAGTCTATTTTTGTAATCTTCAAAGCGCCTAAGGTTGCTGCTTCCAAAAGCCTTGGCTTTATGTTGATTTGAGAAAAAAAAAAAAAAAGAACATTGGGTATATTTGATAAATAACATAATATACAACATTTTTACTAAATATTTATAATCTTTAGTAAAATTTTTTATAATAATAATAATATTATTATCATCACATAACATATAATTTTTTTAAAAAAATACTTTTATTCTCAATATCTTTATTTACAGTATTAATTTTTATAAATATTTAAATATGATATGACCGTATTAATTACAAAAAATTTTCACATAATTTATTTATACACTTTATTTATAATAATTAAATTGAACAAAAAAAAAATAATTTGACAATATATGTTTCATTTCATCCCCCTTACATGCACATGCACAAGCCCACAAAAACAACACAACAGAGTGCCGGCCAAACCGTCTACTAAGCTCTATGTGGCATGAGAGTGAGGCTGTGTTCCTCTCTTGAGTCGAACCATATTACATAATTAATTTTTTTTTTTTTTTGACACACAATTGTTCTTATCAATAATTAAAATGTGTTTAATGTGGCTATTAGTTGGTGTTTTGAATTAAGTGCATTAAACAAAGTGAATATTTATAAATTAATATATACTAGAAATCATGTAACTTAAATTGAAAATAAATATATGGTAACTTCAAAATCATAATCAAAGTTAAAATAATTTATAATTTAATTAATTTAAATTTTAAATAATTTTATCATAAAAAATTTACATTTAAAATATAAAAAATTAGAAACACACGTATAAAATTTAATAAATTTAAATTTTAATAATTAATTAAAATTAAAATTTTTAATAATATAATAATTAAAAATTTAAAATAATATGATATTAATATAAAATAATTTATTTATTTTCACTCCTACAAATAATTTGACGTTGGTACTCATCAAATTACTCTAGCAAATCCTACATACAAAGAAGCTTATTCAAATCCCTAGACGTAGCCTCCCGTCCACTAAATTTAAAATGTAGAGTGAGGTTACTTCCAATTACCTCCCACATAAAAAAATAAAAATATAAAAAAGGAAAGAAAGAAAGAAAAAGAAAACTTTCCATCCCCAACTCAAAATGACAAAAAGGAAAAAAGCAAAAGACGGTAAGAGAAAAAAACCAAAAAAAAAAAAAAGAGAGAGAGAGAGAGAGAATGAAGTAAGGAGCTTGGGCCCACGTAAGGGCCCTGCTGGCCATAGTTTCCGTGTGCTCTGCAATCTCGCGTGAGTTACGTGGAAGCGACATCTTCCATCCGGCAACCGCTGACGCGTCCAAGCAAGAAAGGAAACCCATTTGTCCTATGCGTTTCTTTGCACGAATAATAATATATATATATTACAATTAATTTTTTAAAATTTATTATAAAATTTTATTTTTATTGAGATGAAATAAAATTACTTATTAAAATATAAAAAATATATATTTATTTTAATAAAAATAAATTAAAAAAATAAATTGTGATGTATCCGTTTCTTCGGGCAGGTTAGACTTGTGCTTTGATACCGACAGATTGACTACAATTGCTTTACACACTTTTCCTTTTCCTTTTTTAACCAACGTGGACCAATTAGATTTTGCCAATTGTGCGGACCAGAAGGGCCGAGGATGACAGCGGAGGAATGTGGGAAGTAGGTGTCATTTGTGCAAGTTGTCCTAAAATTTAAATCATTTTCATATAGTAAAAAAAAAAAAAAAAAAATCAAAAAACAAACAAACAAAGAGGGAATCTTTTATATTAGATCTTTAGGGCAATTTATTGTTTATTTTGTCTGATCTTAGTCCCATTAACAATTTATCTTAATTTTTGTACATGTTAAGTACTTAATTATTAATTTTTAGTGAATACTAAAAACTTAACTATGTAACAATACTAGAATATTAAAAATAAATTTTTAGTTAATAAATTTAAAAAAAAAAAAGAAAAATAAAAAACTACAATATTAAAACTTCCAGTTATCTAATATTATGACGTAATAATTAATCTCACCAATCCAAAAGGTCAAGGTTGATGTACTTAATAATGTGCGTGTTGTGTTCATTTCGTTGACCTAAATTTGGATCTTGGGACGATAAAATAAGGAAGCAATTTTCGTTAATTTCTCAATTATGTGATAAATAAATTGTTAAAATTAAAACCATAATCGAAACATTGATTAATAGCTTCCTAAACATAATATCCACAAATTTTTTTATCAGAATTATCTTTAAATTGAAAGTCTCAGAATTTAAAAAAGTAGAAACATGAAACCCGAACGGGGTAGGGTTTCAATCATGCTCTCTTGCGTTTCCTTTTGGAAGTAGGAAGAATCAATGCTGCCGTGCATGGAACAAACTACTGATACAACACAATTCCCCATATTTATAATATGTATTGAAACGCTGCCCACCAAACCATTTTTGTCTGCATCGCAAAAACCAAACCATTTTCGTCCTGCGAAAAGGGAATTTATGGGGATGATGGAAAAATATTTTTAACAAATTTATTATTATATTGAGAAAAGAAATTTTGTTTTATTGTATTATGTGTTTTGTTTTTTCTTTTTATATAAAAGACATTTAACTCAAATGAAACTGAGATTCAAACTGCAGTCATCCCTCTTAACCAGTTGACCATTCGAACAGCTTCGACTGGTTTACATTTTCCATTTCTTGGACATGTAGTTTGAAGCTGAATTTAAAACATTCGACTTCCAAGCCACTTCGTTTGACTTTGAAATTCATGGTCCTATTAAGGAATCTTTTTGGGAGAAGCCTCTGAGAAACATACACCTCCGCGTTGCCTTTTGCTTTTTTTCTTCATTAACCCTTTTGGGGATATTTATTTTGTTGAGGAAGACGTAAACAACCTGGTTGGCGGAGAGGATATTCCATCACGAGGTCAATTACAAATTTATTTTAAATACAACCTTTTTATTTTTCCTATTTTGTTGACCATCGGATTTGAATTTTAAAGTTGGTATTAATACAAACTTATCATGCCACCGACCGAGTTTAGTATGTGGATTTTAATCTCACGAAATATTTGATAGAGTTAAATGTGTGTTTTTATAATATAGTATTATTTTTCTATTTTATGGACACAAAAAAAATAAAAAAACTTATAAGCATAAGATTGATGTTACTAAAAATACAATTTAATTATTTTAATAAATTTAAAGTGAAATTTAAGATTGAAATGTTATACTGTGATAATAGTCAAAGTCTTTCTCTCGTTCAAACTAAATTAGAAAAAAAGTCATATATTAGATCTTGTAAATGTATTTTGTGTGTTATAAGTGGTGAATTCATGTAAGAATAATTAATTTTTGTATTATATATAAAATGTGCTATATAATAATGATATTTTATATATAATGTAAAAATTAATTATATTTATTTAAGTTTATTATTTTTAAATTTGATAATTAAAACTATTTAATAAAAATTTAAGTGGACTCCAAATTTAGAAAAAATTATGATATTTAATTATTGTTAAATTTAGAAAATTTAACCTGGATTGCCTTTTTTTAAGAAACCAACTTTGATTTCTTATTAAAAATAATAAAAATTAAATGATATTTAATTGTTGTTTAATATAAAATATTTCATATATAATATAAAAATTAATTATATTTATTTAAATTTATTATTTTTAACTCTCATTAATTATACTTATTTAACAAAAATCTACGTAAACTCAAAATTTAGGAAAAATTAAGGTATTTAATTGTCATCCAATTTAGAAAACTCAACCTATATTACCTATCTTATAAAGCTAACTTTGATTTATTATTAAAAATACTAAAGTCTAAATGATATTTAGTTGTTATTTAATATAAAATATTTTATATGTAATATAAAAATTAATTACATTTATTTAAATTAATTATTTTAAGTTTCATTAATTGTACTTATTTAACAAAATTTAAGTAGCTCCAAATTTAGAGAAATTATAGTATTTAATTGTCATCTAATGTAGGAAACTTAACTTATATTGTCATTTTAAACAAACTAATTTTAATTTCCTATTAAAAACACTAAAATCACAATTGGATGTAATAGTTGTTTAATTTGAGAAACCTAACCTATATTCTCGTAGGGATGAAAAAATTTTAATAATTAAAAATTTAAAATTTTATTTTAAAAATTTTATAATAAAAATATATAAAAATTTATTTTAATTATATAACTTACCATCAAATACATGTTTTAAAATAAATATCTTCCATAGAAGGATAAAAAAAAAATATCCTAGGGGATTTGCACCAACATCAATAGCATTGCATGTCTAACTGCCATTCATCAATAAAAGGAAGATCTTTACAAAAAAAAAAAAAAAAATCATGTGGAGATGGAGAAAGCTGTATCCACAAGAGAATGAATGAATTCACGCTTCCACACATGCCCTGATTCACATCCACAAGGTCCAGCAATAAAGCCATTTATTTAATAATAGTTCTTACACATGGTACTTTAACCCTTTTTGTTCAAGGTGACCCGGTTCGGTTTAAATTAGAACTGAACCAAAATTGAATCAAACCAAATCAATTGAGAATTAAACCGATCTCTCTAATTTCATTAGAATTGTAATTAGAGAAGAATTTGGTCCAATTAAACATTGTGATTTTTGGGGCTAGACTAGCCAAAACTAACACCATAAATCTTCCTGTGAAGTGTTTTTCAAAATATTGAACCGAACCAAACCAGTTGAATCGGAGCAAATTAAACTAAAATCAGATCAAAATCATAACCATAGCGGACTAAAACAGTGAAATTACTGGTTGAACCGGACTGAGATCTCCTCTTTCCTACATGATTGAAACCATCGTTCTTATCTAAGAACCAAAACCAGACCGGACCGGGTCTAGTAAAACTGGGAGGATCCCTGGTGGTCCGTGAATGCTTTCATCGCATAAATTCACAGTCTTTCTCCACTTTCCACTCCTTCGCTTCCATTATTAAAAAAGAAAAAACAATTGGGCATTTTATACAAATAATTGGAAAATTTTATCAGCTGATATACATTGGACCTATCAATCGTCCAATAAGGGAGCGGTCAAAAATGCAAACTTGCTTCTGTAAAAGTTTGTTTTACTATTTTGAGAATTAAGGTTTTTGGTGTTATCATTTGTCAATTTTTAAAATGTGAGGGTTTTTGATTTCGGTTTTGGGTGCTTTGATATAAGAAAGATATTAAATGTCATCCTCCATTTTCTGTCTGTGAGACCAATTCCAAGGTAGCCTCCTTATCTCGCTCTCTCTCTCTCTCGCTCTCTCTCTGTATCTCTCTCATGCTCTCGTTCTGAAAACAAGCTTAGTTTCTTCAGGAGAGAGTTGAAAGAGGGAGATATGGAAGCTGTGCTACAAACCAGAGGGCTTCTCTCACTACCACCAAACCCCAAAACCAGGTCTTTGTATCCATCAAATGGTTTAAAGCAGAGGCTTTTTGCTGCGAAACCCAAAAACCTTTCTGGGTTTTCCTTATCTTCCGACGGGCTCCGAAAATTTCCAACCTTTGTGTCAAAACCATGTGGGGTTCTGCCAAAAGAAAGGAACTTGCATATTTGTAGGGCAGAGGCTGCAGCTGCAGCCGATGGGCAACCTTTATTTAGCGAAGAAACTAATAGTCCTAAGTTTTTGGGTATTGAGCTCTCGACTCTGAAGAAAATTTTGCCACTGGGGTTAATGTTCTTTTGTATTCTTTTCAACTATACAATCCTAAGAGACACAAAGGATGTATTGGTTGTAACAGCTAAAGGAAGCAGCGCAGAGATCATACCTTTTCTCAAAACTTGGGTGAATTTGCCCATGGCCGTCGGGTTCATGTTGTTGTATACAAAATTGGCTGATGTTTTGTCTAAGCAGACCTTATTTTACACAGTAATTGTTCCCTTTATTGCTTTCTTTGGAGCTTTTGGGTTTCTCTTATATCCTCTCAGCAATTATATCCACCCTCAAGCATTCACTGATAAACTTCTGAGTATACTTGGCCCAAGGTTTCTTGGTCCCCTTGCAATTATGAGGATTTGGTCTTTCTGTTTGTTCTATGTTATGGCTGAATTGTGGGGGAGTGTGGTAATTTCAGTGCTGTTCTGGGGGTTTGCAAATCAGGTAATTATGTTTCTATTTTCATTATGCTCTGATTGATGTTATTATTATTATTATTATTATTTTATGGACATAGTTTGGTTACTGCTTTTGATTGCGGAATCATATTCTACTTACATGATTCTTGTGTTGTATCTTATTGTAGTTTGGATGGTATATTATATTATAGGCAGATATCTATTTGTCTTTTTTCCAGTAGGCTAATTAAATGCTGCACGCATGTTTTTTTTAGCCAAATTATAGTTTTAAGTCTTTGAATTTGAATGCTTGATTATATCTAATATGATCCATGAATAGAGGTCTTGTTCTTGTGAAGGATGCTTTGAAATGGGCGAGAATTGTTCTTGTGTTCTGAATTTGAGTACTGGCTTTTAAAAAGTCTGCATCTTTAGGTTAAGTTCCCTATCATGTCTACTATTAGTAGTAACTGTGCACCTCTTCAATGAGTATATTCTATTTGCATGGCATATGTTTTGGTTTTCAAATACTTTGAATGCACTTGCTAATCTTAAACTGTTTTAATTTTGAGCTTGAATTACCCAATATTGGTACCTTGCCTTTTCTGTACTTTGTATGATCTTTTGCTTAAGTTCCTTTGCTGTTTAAAGATTGATCATTTAATTGATGCTGAAAACATAGTAGGTTGATGTGAATACAGAGTTGTCTAGACTACATTCTATGCATAAGTGGGGACAAGTGCTTTAATTATTTGTGTGAAGGAGGAGTTGAGAATTAGCAAAGTTGAACTTGCCTTTCTCAAGGCCAAAAACATGTTATATTTTCAGTCTTATTTTTGGAATGGTGTAATCATAGGAACAATAATGAGTGTGCTTCATTTTGTCTGGTTCCTCGTTATTGACTTCTGCATCTGATTGTTTGCTATGAAGGACATAACTGAAGGTTGTTGAATGTATCTGTGCAGATCACTACTGTGGAGGAAGCCAAAAAGTTTTATCCTTTGTTTGGACTTGGAGCAAACATTGCTCTTGTTTTCTCAGGCCGAACAGTGAAGTACTTCTCTAATTTAAGGAAAAATTTGGGTCCTGGAGTTGACGGTTGGGCCATTTCCCTAAAAGGAATGATGAGCATTGTTGTGCTGATGGGGCTTGCAATTTGTTTTCTTTACTGGTGGGTCAACAGATTTGTTCCAATGCCAACCCGCAGCAAGAAGAAAAAGGTAATTTTGGCAGGGATGCTCTTTCATTTTTTGATCTTGGGTTTTTAAGCTATATTGGTTAGCAATTTGATGCTAGAGTTTGTGCTTTCTAATTTTCCCTTTTTTGGTCATGTATTTTTCTTTTTAAAAAAGAGTGGAGTTAACATTTACATGCTTGCTTTACATTTCAAAAGATGAACTGAAGAGATTCATTTTACACATACATATATACAGTGCATGTAGTTGAGCAAGGAATAGTAATCGTAGAATTGTCAAATTTGTCTCCGTAATCAAAACTACTTGTGCAGGAAAAGCTAAAGTTGAGCACAGCGGAGAGCTTAAAGGTCCTGGTATCTTCTAAATACATTAGAAATCTGGCCACTTTGGTGGTTGCATATGGTATTAGCATCAACCTTGTTGAGGTCACCTGGAAATCAAAGCTGAAGGCACAGGTAAGCTGGATTTAGCTTGTTGTTGTGCATGTGTCTTCTTCTGTGGTTACATGGTTACTGATTTTTCCTCATTCAATTTTGAAGTTCCCCAGCCCAAACGAGTACTCTTCCTTTATGGGTGACTTCTCAACTGCAACTGGAATAATGACTTTCACAATGATGCTTCTAAGTCAATATGTATTCAACAAATATGGATGGGGAGTTGCAGCTGCAATAACACCTACTGTCCTGCTTCTAACTGGAGTTGGTTTCTTCTCGCTTATTTTATGTGGGAATCCTCTTGCACCTACCCTTGCAAAGTTCGGGATGACCCCTCTTCTCGCTGCTGTATACGTGGGTGCCATGCAAAACATTTTCAGCAAGAGTGCCAAATACAGTTTGTTCGACCCTTGCAAAGAAATGGCCTATATCCCCTTGGATGAGGACACCAAGGTTTGGACCATTTTGCGATTAAATAATTTAGCCAAGCAATCTTCTCTAGTCATATCCCTGCCCCCTTCTGCAGTGAATATATGTGTGTGTGTGTGTGGTTTCAATTATTTCAGTTCCCCTATAGAAAAGAAAAAGTTCCCCACATTTTAGTCCACTGCTTTACATTGCTTCTCTAACTGTTGCCATAGGTCAAAGGAAAGGCAGCAATTGATGTTGTCTGCAACCCATTGGGAAAGTCTGGAGGAGCTCTGATTCAGCAGTTTATGATCTTAACCTTCGGTTCGCTTGCAAATTCAACTCCTTATCTTGCAGGAATACTCTTGGTCATTGTACTTTCATGGTTAGGTGCAGCCAGGTCTTTGGATACTCAGTTCACTGCCCTGCGCCGTGAAGAAGAGCTCGAGAAGGAGATGGAAAGAGCATCTGTGAAGATTCCAGTTGTGTCTAAAGATGAAAGTGGAAATGGATCTCTCCCAAGTGATTCTACGCTCAGTCCAGCAGCTGGTGACTCAACCTGTAGCTCATCTGAAACCTCAACTCCCCAGAAATTCTGAAAAATCTGAACTTTCTTCCGCAAACTCAACAGTGGCATGCTGGAAGAGTCACTGGACCAAATGACAGCATAATTTAGGTGAAATTGTTCGTTCTAGGATTCTATTTTATGCAATAATAGCCAAAGGGAGTATGTGTCCTACTGCTCAAGACCCATTTTCTTTAATGCTACAGTAGATTTTTGTATTGCAATCCGGAAAATAAAATACTAGTCCAGAAAAGCTTCATTTAAACCCGGATGGTCAGAGTTCAAATTTCCATATTTCTTTCGTTTTCTTTTGCTTTTAGAGATGGAACAACAAAAAAGGCTTCAAACCAGAAGTCAAATGTGTTTGTTTTTTTTAAAGGGCACAAAACCCAGAAGCCAAATTTCAACTGGGCTTTGTGGATTCAGAATGTGCCGATTGGGCCTTAGATATCCAATCCATTCTTATACTTTAAATAATTATTTATTTATTTTATATATAATGATAATAATAATAATTATATATATATATTATAATTATATAAAAATATTTTTATATTTAAATTAATTTTTTTTTGGCTTACTGAAATCCGTTAACCGATATCAAACCAAAACGTGTGTTTTAAAATAAAGGTAAGTGTGTGATCTGATATATATATATATATAAGAGTAAAATTATAAATATGTATTTAATTATTTTTAAAATTTCATAATGTAAAATTCTCATATCTTAACTAATTTGTCTAAGTGAGTTTAATATTGTAAATATGTTTTGGATCATATTTTAGAATTTATAATATAATAATTTCGTTTTTTTTTTTTGAAATAAAGTTAAAATTACATGTATCTGGTTGACCATTTTAAAAGTCCACAATATGAGTCATATTGGGGCCTTTTTTTTTTCTTTGGTAAAAAATAAAGCTAATATTGCAAACATATATTTCATCATCATTTTCTAAAGTCTACAGTATCTAAGAGTCCTATTATTATTATTATTTGGGTCAAAAAGTAAGGTTAAAATTGCAATATTTTTTGAAAAAAATAATAAAAAAAGGTTACCTAAAATTTTAAAACATTAACTGTGAGTGTTTGCAACATACGTGTTTTCATTATTTTTCTTTTCAACTCGAGATTTATACTTTCTTTATTTCTACATCATACCATTATCTACAACTTATAATTTAAGAATTTTGTACAATGGAACTTCCTGTAATGACGCGGATTTGCTGACGCGAATGTGAGCAGGATGGTAGATTCCCCTTGCCAGGTTAAGAGAGAAAGCGACTGGCATTTTGGCTTTTTTGATTGAAAGCTGCATGCACCCTCGTGACCCCTGAACGCTTCAGTCCTCTTTCTCTTTTTGGCTGCCTGCTTCTCCTCTGCATAGGCTTCTACGTGTAGATTGGAGGGCCCTTTGGAGTCGGGGAGATCTGACAGACACGTTAGGTCGCATCTGTCTTCTTTCCCCTGTACCAGAACCGAACGGACCTTGTTGGAATATTTTAGGTAATGAGCCTCGTTACCTAGACGGCAGCTAGTGCCTACCGGACAATGATGTGATGAAATTTTTTTTTTTTTTAATAAAAAATATTATATATATATATATATATATAATTATTTATTAATATTTTTATTTAATTTTTTTATAACTCAAATATTATGATTCTTTTTAATATTTAATTTTTACGTTAATAAATTTAAACTTAAAGTCTTATATTTAACATAAATTAACAGTAAAAAAATTTAAAAACAAGTTAATATAAAAAATATATTGAATTATTAATTAAATTATTAATTTAAATAATTAATATATAAAAATCTAAACATTTATATAGAGGTGGCAAGATCAAATATTAAAAAGGAGAGCCTAAGATTTATAAAAGAGAAGAGGGGCAAATTACTATTACTGTCGTTGCATAAACTATAACCTAATGCAGCTTGTGATGAATGAAAAGATAAATTAGATAAAGTTGTTACGATAAAAAAATTATTAAGCTTTATTAGATTGATTAACCATCTCATCAACTCAAAATTCCATCTAATTATGGTAATTAAATGTTTTAAATTATTGTAACTATGACACCCTCTATTTTTTGATCTGGATATCATTTTCCTGGTAGAATATAAGGGAAGTCATGAGCTAACAGTGTCCACCAAATACCCAATTGAGTCTTATTCACTATTACCTTTGTTGCTTGAAATAAACACTTGAGTGAGATTGCAAGAAAGAATTTTTCTAGAGAAATGTAAGCTCTTGTAGCATTTTCTGAGTTCTTGCGGTCTAGATTGTATGATAAATATCGATTTCTGCCTCATTGCAGAGAAACTTCAAAGCCAAAATTGGTAGCAAAGAGATGAAAATTGTGTCAAGCAGGAGAAACCTATTGAAACTGCCCCAATGTTGATGATAAAAAGAATCATCTCTTGGGAATGTGGGAGTGTAAGATTCGCAGGTTCATGTCCTTTTCAAGGTAGAATACATTGTTAAATATTAGTTTTGTTCTGCTCTGAATATAATAAGCCAAAGTATGGAATATTTGCATTGAAGAATGTTTGTCCTTTCTCAACTACTCAGGCATTTGAACTTTAAGACATTTCAAATACAAAAATCTCAACATTATATTAAGACATTATTTAACTTAAAAATTTAAAATATTAGATGAAAACTAAGAAAAATTACTAATTAAACTGTAACACATTCTCTTCATGTATGCTTCTCGCATGCAATTCACACATTTATCTTACAGTACAACCAAAAATTTCAAGGGCACTTGAGTCCAAATTGGCCAAGTTCAACAAGTGTAAAGTCACAGGCGTCACCCACAAAGCCACGTATGAGGTTACATGTACATTTGTGTAAAATAAAGCCATCCATACTTCCATAGCATTAGTACACGAAGCATCATTCTAAAATATTTCCTCCATTATCACTACCATTCTTGGACCAAAATGAAGAAGCAATCCTTGCCAAAAACCACCACATTCCCCGGAAAACCACCGCAATTCGTCAAGGAATGCTGGTTGGACGACACATGCATCCTCGACATGGACTACTTTGTGAAGACCATTGCTGGAATTAAGGCCAAGGGAGTCCGTCCGGACCTAGTTGGTTCGATCATAGCTCACTATGCATCCAAATGGCTACCGGAACTCTCCGGCGAAGCGGTGGATAAGAGACTAACCAACTTTGAGGAGTCACCGGAGAGCGTCACGGCATCATGGATGAAAAAGAGGTTTTTTGTGGAAACTCTAGTGGGAATTCTGCCCCAAGAGAAGGACTCAATCCCGTGCAACTTCCTCCTCCGCCTCCTCCGAACTGCGAACATGGCGGGCGTGGAGCCCCCTTATATAACTGAGCTTGAGAGGAGGATTTCATGGCAACTCGACCAAGCTTCCTTGAAAGAGCTAATGATACCGTCATTTAGCCACACTTCTGGGACTTTACTAGATGTTGAGCTAGTGATTGGGCTGGTCAAGAGGTTTGTTGAGTTGGATGATATTACAAAGAGTGGTGCTGCCTTAATTAACGTTGCTAAGCTTGTTGATTGCTACTTGGCAGAAGCTGCAGTGGACTCTAATTTGAGTTTATCTGAGTTTGTCGCTCTTGCTGCTGCTCTCCCTACCCATGCTCGTGCCACAGATGACGGTTTGTACCGTTCCATTGACACTTACCTCAAAGTAAGTCTATGTGGGATGCATTATTTTCCTTCGTTTTCTCCACTACGCAAGAACTCATCTTTTGATTCGTTCTGTTGGAAAGTAAACGCATAATCCCCATATTGAAAAAAATGTAAAATACCCAACAAAAATTTGTTCATGGTCTAAAATTTCAGAGTTAAATCATTTGCCTTTAATCATCATATTTATCGCATGGATTGAGTGAAATCACATTAAAAAGTACTCGATTTCAAGAGTCCAAAGTGCCTTAGGATGTGAGAACAATCTAGGCTTCCTCTCTTTATTATCTCTTTCAATTAGTAGATAAATAGGGCTTAGGTTACAAAACACCTATATTATTTCACTCCATATATCTGAGATTCTTTGTTTAGTAAATTCAATCATACAAATTATTTGCTTTGGCTGAATTAGCACATAACCAACATAGATGGACGAGGAATTTTGACGGGTTCCACAAAAGCTACAATCACGATCTTTCAGTTACACATTTGTGAATTGGCATCACTCCCATGTTTTCATATCGGAGCCCTCCTGCAATGCTGTTGGCTAGTCTAGGCAAAAGAATTTGATAGCTGCTCTTAGTGGTTTCATGTCTCCATTGGATTTGTATCTTTATGACATGATATGCCTGTCCTTAGTGCCTTTCTCGTTTTCCTTGAGATGAGAGGGGGAAAAAAAAAACACATACCAAAGTTCAATAATTAGGCCTAAAGAACAGTTAAATGGAAAAGGGCAAAGAGCAAGGACACCATGTGGGACCAAGAGGCAAGTGCTAAGACTTGTTCTAGCGACAGCATATAAAATTCTTGATTGGAATGGAATAGTCTGACTGCCACCTGCAGCTACCATAACTTTATGGGGATGCTCTTGGCAGGGTGAGATTGAAATGACAGGGATGCCATTTACCATCCACAACAATTAGCGTCCCGATATTGAGCCCTTCATCGTGGAATGTGTTTTCATGTAGCTCGTGAACCCACGGTCTCCAATTTTATTGGCATTCACTAGAATTTGTTTTGCGCTGCCATTGTGATTCATGATTTAGGAAAGTAATATGGTATAAGTCATAATAACTTTTTCAATATGTCAACATTGTCACCCACTATGAAATTATTTGTAAAGTCATTTTGCATTATTCCAGTGAAAATGGAATTATATTTCAGAGAAATGAAATTCTCATGCCATTGCATCATTTTCATTTGTTAGATAAGCTAACTCGCACGGGGTCCCTGAAAATCTTAATGTAGGATACAGAATATATGTTGAGTATAAATCTACTGTCATATTCAATGCAAAGTTTGCAAACATTCCTTTCAATATAACTTAAATTACCTTGAGCATATACCCTATAGTGATCAAAATTTTTCTTTGACTAGACTCATCCGGGAGTGTCAAAGCAAGAAAGGAAGAGTCTTTGTGGACTAATCGACAGCCGAAAGCTATCTCCGGAGGCATCACTGCATGCAGCCCAAAATGAACGTCTGCCAGTCCGAGCTGTGATCCAAGTCCTCTTCTCTGAGCAAACCAAACTCAATAGAGACGTTGACCGGAGTAGCTCCTTCACTAGAATACCAAACCCGGGGCTCGACGCGAATGCAGCCCGGTGCTTCTCAATGCGTGAGATGAATGTGCAGCAAATGGAGATTCAAAGGTTAAGAGAAGATGTGCTGAGGCTCCAGGGCCAGTGCCATGCAATGCAAGCGCAAATGGAGAGGATGTTGGAGAAAAAGAAAGGGTTCTTTAGATGGAAAAGGTTTGGGATTATGCCTTCATTTAAACATATTAACAGCGAGAACTTGGAAGAAGAACATAATGGAGGAGAAGGAGAAGATGGGTTTGCTAAACAAACTCCTATGGACGTGAAGGCTAAGCTGGTGAAGGGTAGGACTTCTCCAAAATGGAGAAAATTCATGTCTTTGAATTTGAACACTGATTGACACATTTGCTTAGTCTCTGATGCTGTTACTGCTAATTATGTTTGTTTATTTTCTCATTTTATGGGAAAACTTAATGACTAATGTACTATGGCTGGAATACAGATCGTTCTTGCTTTTCTTATTGAACTCAATTCAAGCACCAGCAATTTGTTGATTATTTTCGTCTGTTTGAACAATACAGATTATTTTATAGTTGCTTTAGATTGAAAATTAACTTCTCAAAAATAGCTATACGTGGAGTTAAAGTTGAGGAAGAGTGGGTGTAGAATTGGACTACTTTTTGAAAGTGTAGAGTCGGCTCTCTCCCTAGGAAATATCTGGGGCTTCCCTTGGGTGTCAATCCCGAAAAAGAAGACTTGTAGGATCTTGTTATCTGTAACATGGAGGGTAGACTTGCTAAATGAAAAATCCCAATTTTTATCCAAGGCAGGGCAGTTGGTAATAATCACATCTTGCCTTGGCTTCCTCCTTATTTATTTTAGGTCTCTTTTTAGGATGTTGTGGTATGTTGAGAACAGAATAGAAAAGCTTCGACGATCCCTTTTTTCGGGGAGATGCCGATGGGTATGGTAAGATCCATCATGTCGGGTGGGGTTCTATTGTGCCACGCAAAGTCATGAGGTGGTTTGGGTATAGGCCGAGCTGGGGAATATAACTGAGATCTTCTCGTTAAATGGTTACGAAGGATGGAAAACTCAAAGCATATGATGTGGGTAGAAACTCTTAAAGCTAGATACGGTGGGTATCGATATTGGCCGTGGGAGTGGCAGTGTAAACTAACTGCGATGTCCCTACTATGGAGGAGAGTTTGCTTGGGACGTTGTCAAATCCAACTTTAGATTTTTGACTGGTGATGGAGATCACGTGGATTTCTGACTTCACACATGCGTGGGTAATAAGCCACTTAGTAGAGTTTTCCTCAATCAGTCAGGATCGGTTGAGAGTTTTGTGGAATGGGTCAGTGATAGATGAGAGTGGCGAATCACTTGGAGATGAAATTTTTTTAATTGGAAACTGGAATAACTAGAACCGTGCTTCAAAATTCTCCAAGTATGCTGTTTGTCGCTGGGAAAACCTGACAGGTTCATTTGGCAATGTGAAAACAGTGACACATTCACGGTTATATCATATTGTGATCTACCAGACAATCTGCAGGGAGTGACTTTAGAGTCGTTTGGATCGACTCCGCCACCAAAAAAAAGAAAAAAAAAAAGAGATATTTGTCTGGTAGCTTTTACAATGCAGATTACGAGTGAAAGAACAATTGGCACAGTTAATTGGTGTTGACCAAAAGGACGCTAGCTATCTCGTGCGTTCCTGGGCCCACGAATCAGTTCAACATCTTTTCCTCCATTATACTTCAATTTGGCAGACTTGGTGCCGTTGTTTAAACTGGTGAGGTATACATGGGGTTGCTCCAATGTCAATAACCATGCTGTGGGAGATTTGGTCAGGTCTTGAAACCTGTTGCGGGACCTTTGAAACATGGGTGATGGGATTCTATGCAATTGTTGGGTCCATCCACTTGGCTCGCCTGAAATGAATTAATTTTTTGAGTGAAACCATTTGTTGTGGAATGAATTTGTGATCTTATTCGAGTATGGATGCCATGGTGGTCAAAGGCCAAATGACCTTATGGTTCCTTCTGTATTAATGACTTTCTGATTAGTCTGCTGAATATCTCTGTTCCTATAAAATCTTTGACATACATGGAAGGTCAGCGCTGGGAAGCGCCACCCTTGTGGTGTTTCAATTTCAACATGGATGCATCTATCGCCTGTACCACGGGCCTCGTCGGAATTGGAGGAGTGTTGCGGGGCGCAATGAGAAAGTGGTTTGTGTATTTTCCAAGCCTATCGTCGTTTATTCCATCAATGAAGCCGAATTGCTCTCAATGATGGAAGCAGTGGACTTGTGGGCTCGGCGGCAGGATGCAACGGGAGCAAATCATTGAGAGTGATTCTCTAACAGCGGTCTCCTGGCTCACTAGTCATTGAGTTAGACCTTGGTTTCTAGTCTCAGTGTTTTGGAATGTCACGCAGTTGAACAAAGGAAACATATCGTTTACCTTCCAACCCTGTGATGGTAACACTTTAGCTAATGCATTAGCTAAGTTGGCAATGGCTAAAACGGAGTCTTTCTTAGCTTAGCCATGAGGACCCTTCCTCGTATGCCTATAGAATGGTTCTTCGGCTGGCTATGGAACTTTGAGCATTTGGTAGGTACAAGGAATTGTGGGGTGTTGCCAAGGATACAGATGGAAAAGGGAGCTGTGTTTGCGGGCAGGGGATGGGCGACTCCATTGCAGCTAAGGTCATAGTGGGGTAAATCTGCCATGACTGCATTTGCATGACTACATTTGGTGGCACCAATTGTGTTCTTCAGAAAGACTTTGACATTACAGCATTGTCAATGTTTTTTGAGCTTGGTCGTTTTCTTTTTTATTGCTTTTATTATTATATATTTAAAATAAGCTTTATTTATTATATAGTGTAAGATAATAAATGAATTCTAATAAAAAAAAGTGTCAAAATAAATTTTTTTGATTCAATTTTCTGGTAAACCAAACATTACTTCTTTGTCTATAATCTCATTTATTCGAAAAAAAGGAAAAAGCTTATGCTCGATTACTCAGTAGCATTGAATTTAAAGGGGAAAAAGGGGGAAACAATTGTTAAAAATGGGTTAACAATCCCGCCACAGCATGAAGAAGAAGATGGGAGGCACGGAGAGATTTTTCATAAACAAAAAAAAAAAAAAAAAACTTATTTTTTCATTTCTTAGAATATTCAGTTAATTTTTATTTTTTTTTCTTTTTTTATTACACGTTGGTATTTAAAAGTATACATGGTGCCTGTTAGAATTACAAATTTTTGGAAAGTTATTATGAAAGTTTCAAAAGAAATAAAAAATTTAAAAATCGAGGATGAAATCAGAAGTAATTTGTAAGTTTAGGGACTATATGTTTATTTTGCTCAAACACAAGTATTAGGAGACCAAAATGAGTAAAAAGCAGCTACGCTTAAGAAGAGAGTTTTTTTTTTTTTTTATCCACTAATATTAATATTAAATAATTTTCATTTTAACTGATTTTTTTTGTTTGAAATGAGTACTTTTCTTCATTTTTAACTTTGTTTATGATTACAATTATTTTAAATAATTCTTGTCATTTTCTTAAAATTAACGTAAATATTTAATTCTAAACAACTTGAAGACTAAGCTCCTTGACTCAACGGGCCCATGGATTGGTTAACGAGCCCATAGAATTGTTCTTCTATCTAAACAATACTCTAACCCTCTTTAATCAAATTTTTATCATTAATTCCTTATTTAAGATTAATCCTCTTTAATATTTTAGTATGAAGTTAACATTTATATAAATTGGTATAAATTAATTTTTTTCTATTTGTATTACTTGATTTTAACAAATCATTTAATTATATTTGGGGAAACATTTAAGTATGCTATTGAAAATTGTATCAAACATTTCTACATGCCACCCTATAAACACATTATGGAAAATTGAAATTTAAAATTTATTTATTTTTCAAGATATTTTTCCTATATTCTATCACTGTTCTATTTCAGAAATTGTGTAATTTGACATAAACACTTAGAAAAAAACATTGTATCAGAGACAAAGAGAGGTGATAGTCGTGAATGAGCCAAGAAAAAATTAAGCAGAAACTTGCCTAATTGTATGAAATCCAAGCCATTCGAGAGTAGATCTGTCGGAGATAATTGACAACAGTGACAAAATCAATAACGCTGAGGATCCAGCTGGCTCATACGAAGAACTGTTGTGGATCCCAGAAGAGGGTACTCCCGAGGCAATCGATACTAACGTGGGTGATGGGTATCGCATGGAAAAATTAGCGAAAAATAACAAATATTTTCTAAAAGGCCTTATATCCCATATCAAAATTCCAATAAAAGAATAGAGCAACGCTGTGACAAAAAAAAAAAAAGGATACGAGGGGGAAAATTAATTTGAAGGGAGAAAGAAGAAATTTGAAGGGCTGAGAAAGGAAACAAAGAAAAGCATTATTGGAGGAGAAGATGAAGTCATTTGCAATGGATTGTGGAGACCGGGAAGATGAATACTTTTTTTTTTTTTTTAATGTTTTGTTATCAGTTACGTTTTGTTTGATACGTTGGTCATGCCCAGTTCATGGTAATGCTGTGATTATACTACTCACCCAACCTTTGTGGAGACGGGTATGAAATACATGTCATATGTCTTTATGTATGGATTAACTCTTTTATGTCTATGAAATCTCTTGAAAATATAATTTAGCAATTCTACTAGGTTTCTTGCTTTCTGCGGAGTGGAAAATCTCCATAGAGCCAAAACTAAAGTGACACTTTCAAAGCAGAGAAATGAAATTGACAAGAGAAGTTCATTGCTGGGGTGGTGGGTGTCATTAAAAATAAACCATTATTTGAGGCCAAATTGACGGATAGTTTAATGCTTTCACGTCCCATCTAAGAATAAAACTGCCTGGCTGGATGGAAAGCGATGGGGGGCAATAATATTTCCTTTCATGACCCAACAATAAAATTTCCTTTTAATAGTTACTCGCATAATTGATTTCATTCATATCAGTCCCAAAAAAAAGGTTATTCGTCTGAAAATTTGGTGATGTTTATGTCATGCTTATGTAGAGGTCTAAATGAGTGAGTGGTATTAAGTTCATAGTGGTGTCACCAATCTGGAATTTACCATTATTATTTGCATTAATGTGAGGTAAATTGACCCGAATGAATCGGACCACTGTTTTTTATTTTTTTACTGCCCTCGTTATGCCTTTAATCCCCAGATGAGCCTCGTACTTTATCAAAATTCTAATAAGGCATACGGCATTTGCGTTTTAACGGGGCAAAGTATCCACGCGCCCACGTTCTAAACACGTCAAAAATTGACTGCAAGACCATAACCTTTGTGATATATATATAATATTGTTAGTCACGTTGCTACTTTTATTTATATAACAAATCTTCATTAGTTCAAAAAATTAAAGAAACCAAAAGGTACTAATAATTGTTTTAAAAATCTCTTACTTCTAAATTTTACTTTTAATTTTTTACTTTTTTTAAAAATTATGATTTAACTCTTTTATTTTTTTATTTATTTTTTAAAAAAGAAATAAAAAGAAAACAAACTACTCCTCAACTTTTTTTTTTTTGAAAAAATTAAAAAATTACTCTCAAATTTATTTTGTAAGAAGATAAATATTTTTTATTTTCAAATAGAAGTAAAACAATTATTCAAAATTATTTATTTATTTTTTTTTTTTGAAAAGAAGAAAAAAAAAGTATTATTAAACTTCTAAACAATATAAAGTAAGCATATATAAATATCTCAAACCTACAAAATACAATTAATGATGAGACATAAATATGAAAACATAATAACCTATTAAATGTTTGAACGAGTCATTGGATTGAGTTAAAATTTTTCAAATTGAGTTACTTAAACATTAATTTATATTTGAGTTCGGGTTAGTCAAGTTTGGATTAAATTCAAGTATACTTGTGGGTCAATAAATTATTATTTATAAACTTTTTTTTTTACTGTTTATTAAATTTTTTATTTTATTAAATATTAAAGATTTGTGCATCTTATTATTTATCATTTACCATTTTGCCATTTTATATATTAATTTATATTAAATATATATATTTATTAATTTTTATTTTATCATTTAAATTTAATTACTTATTAATTTATTATTATAAATGTAATTATGAATAAAAATATATTATTTTTTATTTATTATGTTAATATATTAATTTTTATAAATATATATATATATATATATATATATATATATATATATATATATATTTTATATGAATAAAATTATTAAAATATTATAAATATAAAAAATAAAAATAGATTTTTGGTCAAGTTTATGCCGACTTGTTTTTGACGTCTACTCTTTTTCACATTGTTGCTATTGCCCATACTGCGAACTTCAGGCCAACAGTTTTCTTTTCTTTTCTTTTAGATGCCTTTGGTTTGCGGTTCCACGCGCATTAAATGAGCGTGGGGAATAAAAGATCTTAACAATTTTAAAGACAGCAATTAATGACTTTCTCCGTTGGCAGTTGCACCAAAGCCACGACTTAGCTTCAACTCCACTCTCTCTCTCTGTAGAAAGATCCAATCTTCAGTCACCTGGGAGTGCTCTTCTTGGATATCTTTGGCCAGACGTAATAGTAAAGGACAATCCACATATTCTGGTAAGTCTTTTTTTTTTTTTTCCCTTATTATTCTGAGTTTGATTCAGTAAGGAACCTGAGCCACTCGCCCACCAAGCTGTGAGCTTTACTTTGATCTTATTGAACTCATTTGCTTAAATGTTTCAATTAATGCACCTGTCCCAAGATTTTTAATCACTGTGCAATAAACTATGTGATTATTTCAATTGTCAAACTTGGTGGGTCAGTGTTAAAGGTTCAATTTTGATTCATCATCTTGTGTTTGAGCTACTGGATGTTGAAGTTTAGTGTTCTTTGGCAGCTGGATGGTGAGGATATCATGATATAATCACTGGATTGTTCTTGGAATTGTGATCATGAAGAGTGTATCTGTTGCTGTTCTCGTTTGGGCTCTTAGTGGGTCACTGCTCTGTGGATGTGCTGTTTCATATATGCCAGATTCATTTAGTTTTGGGGCTACAGGTGTATCTTCTGGCACTTATAGTTATGACAGAATTGATGAAGTCAAGAAGCATTGTGCTTCTGTGATATCTTCTGCTACTGAATTGAAACCTGATGACAATAGAATGTATAACATCAAAGAAAACCTCAATTTTGTCAATGGGGATTGGAGACAGGATCCTGGTAAAGCCCCAATATTGCCTTACCTTCATAGAGAGAATCAGAGTAGCAATCTACTAGATCCCTTAACTCCGCTAACTTTGGCTTCTTTCTGGGTCTCTGATGTCAACCATGTTCGTCGATCCAAGAAATTGGTTGATCTTAATGGGCTCTTGGTCATGGGAATTACATCAAATTCATTTGGTGAAAAAATATATGACCGTAATCCTCAATTTCAGATGTGGCCTGATCATGTCCAGCTTTCAATGTTGTTTGAAGGAATATACACTGAGTCTAAGAAGAATGGTGGTCAGAGAGTCATATGTTTGTTAGGAAGTGCAATGTTACCTTCTCGAGAGTCTGATTCTGGTGATCAATGGGAGTGGTTGAAAGGTTCTGGTTCAAATTATAATGTGCAGCCACCTCTATTGCAAGATGATCAGATTCTGCTTGTCCTTCGTTATCCAATGAGTCTCTCATTGACAAATAGGTTGATCCAAGGGAAGTTGACAAGTTTAAACCCAAAATCAAACCCCAAGTACTTTGATGCTGTCTACATTATATCTCAGTTGGGAAAGTTGGTGAACTATGAGTTTGGCTCTGAAAGGTTTGTTTCTAAAGCGTGTGATCCTTACCCATACCATGATAACCTACTGAACAGTGGGATCGATAACTACCAAGGAAGAGGATTTTGTGAGATTCTACAGCAAATCACTGGAGAAGGAGCAGGACCTTTTAACATTGTGCCAAATTGGAGATGCAATGGTACAAATGATTTTTGCACTAAGATGGGTCCATTTTCATCAGATGAAGAGATAAAAGCAACTAATGGGAGCTTTAAAGGTGTGAAACTCTTACTGCAGAATGTTAAATGCGAACAAGTACCTGAACGGGGAAATGCTAGTTCCTCAAATGTTGCAGCTGTCTTTAGGGTGGTTCCTCCAGGGGAGAGTTTGTATACTGCGGCCATGAGATCTGGACTGAACAACATGACTGTTGTTGTTGAGGGAACATGGAAATCTTCCAGTGGACAGCTTTGCATGATTGGTTGCTGGGGAATGGTGGATACAGAAGGAAATAGCTGTGACTCTAGAATCTGTCTGTACATTCCTTTGTCATTTTCCATAAGCCAAAGAAGCATAATTTTGGGGAGCTTTACAAGCACTGATAAAAATCATGCCTCATATTTCCCTTTATCATTTGAAAAAATATTAGAGCCAACAGAGTTGTGGAATTATTTCACAACTTCCCATCCGTACTACAGGTATACTAAAATAGAAAAGGCTGGCACTATCCTGGAAGAAAATGAGCCATTCAGTTTTAGGACTGTCATAAAAAAGTCATTGCTGAAGTACCCCAAATTGGATGACACTGTAGCATTGACAACCAGCCTTTCTCTTCTGGCAGAGGACCTGACCCTCCAGATCTCTGCATTTCCTGATCCTTTTCCTAGTTCACGGACCAGAGGGCTCAACTTTCAGATGATGATCGTTTCACTTGGTCCTTTGTTTGTGAGATACTGGTCCTTGCACAACTCTTCCTCCATAGATGAGAAGATACGTAACCTTAATAATGCTGAGCTCACTGAAAGGCAGCTCCTTATGAATGTATCAGCTCAAATCACAATTGATGCAGAGGCTTACGGCAACTTTTCTGTGCTTTTTCTGGAGGGCCTCTATGATGCTCATGTTGGGCGTATGTATCTAGTTGGCTGCAGGGATGTCCGTGCTTCATGGAATATTTTATTTGAGAGCATGGATCTTGAAGCAGGTTTGGATTGTTTAATTGAAGTGATTGTTTCGTATCCGCCAACTACAGCTCAGTGGCTAGTCAATCCAACGGCTAGGATTTCTATATCTAGCCAACGCAATGATGATGATCCCCTCCATTTTAGCACTGTTAAGCTTCAAACTCTTCCAATTTTGTATAGAAGACAGCGGGAAGATATTCTTTCTCAGACGGGGATTGAGGGGATCCTCCGGATTTTGACACTTTCTTTTGCAATTGCATGCATTTCAAGCCAGCTTTTCTACATCAAGCATGATGTGGATTCTGTTCCTTTCATATCTCTTGTTATGTTAGGTGTGCAAGCTGTTGGATATAGCCTTCCACTCATAACTGGTGCGGAAGCCCTCTTCAAGAGGATGTCATCTGAGCCTTCCGAGATGTCCTCATATGGCCTGGAGACAAACCAGTGGTTTCATGCGATTGACTACACGGTGAAGTTTCTTGTCTTGGTTTCATTTCTGCTAACTCTACGGCTTTGTCAAAAGGTATGGAAATCTCGTATCAGATTGCTCGCAAGAAGCCCTCATGAACCACATCGTGTCCCAACTGATAAACGGGTATTCCTTTTCACATTGACCATACATGTGATTGGGTATGTAATTGTTCTGATTTTTCATAGCATCCAGACTAGCCGAAGACCTCTTCGGTTGGAGGAATATGTTGATTTTGTTGGACATTCTCACACACGACAAGAATGGGAAACTGAACTCGAGGAGTATGTTGGTCTTGTTCAAGATTTTTTCTTGCTTCCACAAGTTATTGGTAATCTTATATGGCAGATTGATTGCAAGCCTCTCAGGAAACTCTATTTCATTGGGATCACAGTTGTCAGACTCCTGCCTCACATATATGATTACTTGAGAGCTCCGGTTCTCAATCCTTTCTTCAGCAATGACTATGAGTTTGTAAACCCGAATACTGATTTTTACTCCAAGTTTGGGGACATAGTCATACCTGTCACTGCAGCCTTTCTTGCAGCTGCAGTCTATGTCCAGCAGAGGTGGAATTATGAGAAACTGAGCCAGACTCTTTCAATGGGGCACCACAGGTTACTTCCTTTCAAATCCAGAATGTACGAGCGATTGCCTTCTAAGTCACCTGAAGTGGAGCTTGCTTTGGGTGTCAATGGCAGTGACAGATTTGAGACTGAACACGACAATGAAGAGTAGTAAGCTAGCAAAGCCTATCATTAGCTAAAAGGGTCAGATGTATGAACTTGATTGAGAGCAAGTGGTTTTTTACCATTTCAGGGGCTGATTGTCAATAAATGAGATGTAGGACTTTAATTCATCTTCTTTAGTGTTCATCTTCTTTTAAGTGCTCTCTTGTCAAATTGCTTTGACAGCTCATAGTTCTGTCTGCTAAACTATATTAAGATACTGGTTCCATTGTTCAAAAATTAAATGTAAAGAATATGGTGAAAATGTAGGCAATAGCGGGAATCTAAGATAAGTGCTAAGTAAATCATGTATCTTATTATTTAAAAAGGGTGTTCTTAGTTGATGAATCTTATTATTAGTAGTAACATTTTTTATATTGTTGTTGTTGTTATGTAGTTTTATGTTATTTATTGCAACTATTTTGAGCCTATTTTTCCTTGTCAACTGATAGGCATATGTCAATACAATTAAGCTATGAATACAGTTGAGTAATATAGCTTTTTCTTCATGTATCCGGCTAGCATATGGGTTATGTAGTTGTTTTTTAGTAGTATAATTCCTTACTTTGTCAACCTTGATTGATGGTTTGGGTAAATTTGGTTATCTTGGTGAGGCAATGAAACTATTTGCAGCAATGCAAGAGAAAGGGATAGATCCTAACAATGTGGTTTATAGTAGCCTTATTGATGATGTGCAATGCTGGGATACTTCGAATAGCAAGAGGCCTCTTTTCTGGTCCTTTTAGTAAAGAGATTTTTCCGGATGTCTGGACACATACCATTATGATCAAGGGGCATTGTAAAGAAGGGCTTCCAAAACATGCTTATGTTTTGTTTAGAAAGATGGAGGATTACTGTTGTTTACCTGATAGTTGCTCCTTTCATTTAATATTCGGAGGGTTTCTTGAGAATAATGACTCATCCAGTGTAATATAACCAGCGAATGAAATGTTCAATCGGGGGTTCTCTGCAGATTCATCAACAATGTGCATGTTAGTGAATTTTACATCAAATGATGAGATTGTGATGAGATTGTATGCGAATTTATTGTAAGCCCATAAAGTGGAAATGGGAGGTGAAACGATGATGTCAATTTTGCTGCAATGTGTTCACCTTTTGTACAAATGAGAATTTATGTTGCTTTTCTTGGTTCTAAACTTGCTAAGTCTCTGGTAAGTTGTTGGGTCTCCCCTTTTGTGTACTGTACTCAACCTGAAGTCGTTCTATTTCTGATTCTGACTTTTTAGAAAGGGTGAGTTCTGTTTTGGTGATTCTGCATACAAAAATGTAGTCTTTATCTTGGAGATATGCAAGAAACTTGGCAGATTTTACGTTTGGTTTCTTCTCAACCAGACATTTAGAATTGATTGAGAGTGTGGGATGTTAAAATCGTGCATGAATCATATATAATGTTAGCTTTGTGCATGTTCATTATGTCTGCTTCTTGGTTCATACTTTTGTCATTTTGTTGGCCAAACTGTCCATTGATTGAATTGTTGGTAAGTAACTGTTGTCTATTTAATTCGTTGAGAAAAGTGACCCTCATGAATTTTATTGACCCAGTTCTTTTTTCCTTAGTTTTTCTTTCATGCATCAAGGCTCTATTAACTTTGATATTAAGGGTGTTGGAAATAAGGCAATAGAACCAATTGTCCTTTGATTGAATTGTTAGTAAGTATCTGTTGTCTATTTTTTTCAGGATTGAAGTTTTAGAGTTCAAATTTTAGTTGAAGTCAATTAACTGAAGAAAAATCTTCATCAAATTCTGCGTGGCTGCCATCATAGAACTTGTTAACTTGCATGTGATTAAAGTAGGAAAAGAAAAAAAAAAAAAAAGAGAGAGAGAAAATGAGAGTAATTCTTATGTATTTTCAAAGAAATTATAATAAATTATACTAAAAAAATGTACAAAATAAAATGTAAACGTATCAAAATCAAATAATATTAATCTAAAATGTAGGTAGGGTGTGCCAAGATCTCAAGCGTTCACCTAACCTAATGCTTAGGTGAGGACGTGGGGGTGAGGCTCAAGTCCTGGCCTTAGGGATAAATAATTTCTCCTACTTTTAGGCCCCATAGATAAAAGGAAGATGAAACAATTATGCAAGTCGTTGCCAAAAATACCTTTGAACTGGTTTCTCAAAAGATTAAAAAATAAAAATAAAAATCTTGAACTGGTTAGAAAAGCCGAGAAAAACTCGATTGGACAAGTTAAATGAGAAAAAAAAAAAAAAGGTATAAGATTTATAATAAAAAGAAAAAAGAAAATTACTTGAGTACCTATACCATAGCTCCTCGCAGAGAAAAAAAAAAAAAAAAAAAAAAAACAGAGAGAGAGATAGAAAACAAAGCATAAAAAGCTGAATGGGTGGCCGAAAACATCCCTATAATCCATTGTTGAGTCCAAATTTGCGGGTGCCAATAACCCTGGAATGGTCCAGGACGCCTGCCTAAAATTAGGCAATAATGGGCTAAGGTCGTTTACCAAAAATGAAGTTGAGGCTACCCAATAAATGTAAAGATTGGTCTCACAGTAATTGATTCAATTACATTGCCATTCTTTTTATAACCATGACCAGAAACTAAGGATGTAATATAGCGTTTAGGAATTACTAAATTCATATTCAAAATAGATTTTTTTTTTTTTTTCTGGTCCATAAAATGGTAAAAAACACAGGTAAAGAAAATTGTAGTGGGCAAAACCATCAGAGGCAATTCAAGTGTACTCGTATTATTGTTTCCACAAAAGGGTTTGTTTATGTAACTCAAACATGTAAGATGCGGATCACAATGGAGTGCATTTATCATCATTCTAAGTACTCTGCCAAGAACAATTCTTTAATTATTAAAGACAGCAATTTTGGAAAAAAAAAAAAAAAAACATGTTCATTGTATCTAGCAAAATTTCTACATCTTAGCCTTCCCAGATCCACATTTTGGCATGTTAATGCCCAAATGTTTTATGCTACTGATTCAATCCTTACCAAACATCAGCCTTTTATTACACATAAGAATTATGAATTCAAAAAATATGATGCTATGTACTGTTATTCCTATATATAAACTCCCATTACTCATTCATTTTTTTTTTGGCAATCTCTTCTTTGAACCTTGCTAGCTGGTATATTGAAGAGTTTGTTTCTTTGTCAATGGAAACTAATGATCTTTATAGAACAAATAACAGTTTACAACGAGGAAATGCTCTAGCATGCAGAAACAACGATGCAGGAAGCTTTTCGAGATCTCGTCGACATGAAGAAGACGATGAAGAGGCTCTGAAATGGGCTGCATTGGAGAGGTTGCCTACCTATGATCGTTTAAGGAAAGGCATATTCACTTCCTCAACAGGTGAAGCCAATGAGGCTGATGTACACAACCTTGGGTTGCAAGAAAGGAAGTTTTTGCTTGACAGGTTGGTAAAAGATGCTGGAGAGGATCATGAGAAGTTCTTGTTGAAGATCAAGCAGCGTTTTGACAGGTGAGCTTGCCTTATTCTTTTGCCCATGTTTCTGGATTATGTTTGGTTCTTGGGAAAAATGAAAAAAAATGTAAACTAAGAAAGTTACAATTTTGAATATACAAGGGACATTTCAATAGTTAAGAACATGAACTTCTAACTTAGAGGTTTCAAATTCAAATCCATGAAGTGAAGGGAACTCATGAGATAGGAGAAGATTTGTGACAGAAGAGGAGGCTACCATCTCTTGACTAGCTTACAGTCCAATATACTCCCTCAAAAAAACCAACTTTAGGACTATGGCTAGAGATAGATGTCCAATCTATGGGGGTTTATCTTGTTGGCAAGTGAATGTACTCTCCACTTTATTCAAAATTCAAGATTTTGTTCCTTATAAATCTCTGACAACTAAGTTTTAATCTGATCAGAGACATGAACTTAATCTAGTATGTGAAAATTGGCTCAAGATTGCAACACCATTAATAGGGCTTTGCCTTGTATGAGACTGCCATCCCATGGGTTTGGGATAGGGTCAGATGTAAACAGTCTTACCTTGGTTGCTCCCGCAACTTGAAATGTGACGTTCAGGTCACAATAAACTATGTTACCTGTTTTGTGGGTGACTTTCATTGCTGAAAATCAATGGAATATGAAGGCTGAGATCACTCAACATCTGATTTTAGGTTGTTAGCTATGAGTAAGTTAGGATTCACTGGCAACCAAACAGAAAAATTATGTGCTGGTTCTTCAAGTTGTTGTTACTCCATTTGTGTTGCTCTGGACTTTCCAGTAATAAATGTTTATTTATTTGGATTTGTAGAGTTGGAATTGATATTCCTACAACTGAAGTCAGATTTGAGCATCTAAATGTTGAAGCAGAAGCTTATGTAGGAAGCAGATCTTTGCCTACTTTCTTTAACTACTCTGTGAACATACTAGAGGTAACAGCATGCACATATAGACCATCAGCCTACATTATAGCAAATTGGCTTCCTTCTTCCATCTCTATTCATTTAATGAACAGACCTGTTTTGTATGTGCTTCATTTTGGAAGGGTCTCTTGAATTATCTCCATATTATTTCAAGCAGAAAGAAAGGCTTGACAATCCTTAAAGATGTCAGTGGCATCATCAAGCCATCTAGGTGAGAATATTTTTAACTGAATCTTATTCGTTTGGGCCTTTTGAACTAAAATTACAACACTAGTTTTAAGTTCTTATTGTGATCTTGTAATTTGATGCTTTTGACAGAATGACATTGCTTTTAGGTCCCCCAAGTTCAGGAAAGACAACCTTTTTGTTAGCTATGGCTGGAAGGCTTGATCTTGCTATGAAGGTTGTAATGCATACTTGGTGAAGTTTCTGTTCTTTTCACAAAGTCTCAAACTTGAACTTCTATTTCTGGTGTCATTCAGATTTCTGGGAAGGTAACCCATAATGGCAATGACCTGAATGAGTTTGTTCCCCAAAGAACTGCTGCATATGTCAGTCAGCATGATTTCCACTTGGCAGAATTGACTGTAAGGGAAACACTGGCCTTTTCTGCAAGATGCCAAGGGAGTGGAACTCGTGGCGGTAATCTGATTGAATTAATGCCTTCTCTTTGTAAATGTACTTCCATGATCTTTACATTGCATAAGCATAGCTAATGACAAACTTTGAAATTCACAGATATGCTGGCAGAGTTATTAAGAAGAGAGAAAGCAGCAAATATTGAGCCTGATCCTGATCTTGATATCTTCATGAAGGTGAAAGAAATTTATAAGGAGATGTAAATCACATTGATCAACTCCAATCATATCTATTTCTGAATTGAGGATAAATGAACAAACTTTGCTAAAGTGCACTGATCAACTTGAAATGGAGTTTCTGTCCTTTGTTTAATTTGAACCTTAACTTTCCAAAATCTATCTTTCCAAAATAAATTGAATATTTACAAGTAATTCTGCCATTACAGGCAGCAGCAGCTGAAGGTCAGAAGACTAATGTGGTTGTGGACTATGTTATAAAGGTTAAATCAGTAGAAAGCGCTGCAAAATACGAACAATCTGAAAGAAGTGCAAACTAAAACCCCTCAATGTATTTAATATGTTCCCCTTCTATTATGCAGATTTTGGGACTGGATATTTGTGCAGATACAGTTGTAGGGGATGAAATGCTAAGGGGCATTTCTGGAGGACAACGGAAGCGTGTTACAACAGGTATATGGCCACACTGACCCGTTTAAAAAGCTGGAGACCATTTACTTCCGTTTCACTTGTATACCAAGTGACTCACGGTTTTGACATTATTCCACAGGTGAGATGCTGGTTGGACCGGCTAATGTGCTGTTCATGGATGAGATATCAACAGGCTTGGATAGCTCGACAACTTACCAAATCATAAACTCGCTTAAGAATTATGTTCACATTCTTAACGGAACTGCTGTCATCTCTCTGCTCCAGCCAGCACCAGAGATTTATGACCTCTTTGATGACATTATCCTCCTCTCAGATGGCCAGATAGTGTATCAAGGCCCCTGCCAGCAAGTTCTTGAATTTTTCGAATCCATGGGGTTCAAGTGTCCTGAAAGAAAAGGCGTGGCTGACTTCCTGCAAGAAGTAAGCATACCGGCTACAGCTTTTGCCCATCAGATGTGTATGGTTGGAAAAAAAAAAAAAAACATTTTTTGCAGTTGTAAATTCTCAGATCGTTCCTGAAAATAATGGTATCATGACAGGTGACGTCAAGGAAAGACCAAGAGCAGTATTGGGCCCACAAGGATGTGCCTTACAGATTTTTCACGGTCAAAGAATTTGCTGAGGCATTCCAATCATTTCATTTAGGAAAGGCAATTAGACAAGAGCTTGCAGGTCCATTTAACAAGGGCCATAGCCACCCAGCTGCTTTGACAGCTAGAAAGTACGGTGTTAGTAAGAAAGAACTACTTAAAGCATGCTTTGCAAGAGAATTCCTGCTTATGAAGAGAAACTCATTTGTCTACATCTTCAAGTTCGCACAAGTGGGTTGTAGCTTTAATTGAGTACCTTCTTTTTTATTTTTTATCAGACTTCTTTCTCGTCACCTGTGATTTATTCTCTCTTTTTTAGCTGACAATAATGTCATTGATTTCTATGACACTCTTCCTACGGACTGAGATGCACCGTGATTCAGTAAATAGTGGAGGAATTTACGCGGGTGCTTTGTTCTTCCTTATGGTTTGTGTCATTTTCAATGGCATGCCAGATATTTCCATGGCCATTGTGAAGCTTCCTGTGTTCTACAAGCAAAGGGACCTCTTATTCTATCCTGCATGGGCACATGCTCTTCCCACGTCAATCCTTAAAATCCCCATAACTTTCATAGAAGTTGCGATTCTGGTATTCTCTGCCTATTATGTCATTGGATTTGATCCTGATGTTGCAAGGTAAAATCTTTAAAAGATAGAAACTCGATGGTATGTTTTACTAGTTTTGCAATTTATCACCTTTGTAGCTGATATATAAATGTTACATACTTTCTGTAGATTGTTCAAGTTATACCTTGTGCTGGCAATTCTAAACCAGATGTCTTCTGCATTATTTCGGGCCATTGCTGCGTTGGGTAGGGATATTATTGTTGCTAATACCTTTGGATCATTTGCAATCCAGGTTCTTTTCACGTTGGGCGGCTTTATTCTGTCCCGAGGTAGGATTGATGAATATAGTGTCACTAAGAGAAACTAATCTATCATCAAAATAAAGCCTATACTAGTGCTGCTTGCTTTATTCTTTTTCTGATGCTACAGATGATATAAAGAACTGGTGGTTGCCATTTTACTGGATATCGCCGATGATGTATGGACAGAATGCAGTTCTGGTTAATGAGTTTCTTGGACAAAGCTGGAGTCATGTAAATTCTAGAGCTGTTGTTTCGTGTTGTCTTCCTTGTCCATTGAAAACTAACCTTTGAGTTGTCTCATGTTTCAAAGGTTCTTCCGGGCTCAAACGAACCGTTGGGAGTTAAAGTTCTAAAGTCTCGTGGGTTCTTCGCGGAAGAATATTGGTATTGGATAGGAGTAGGAGCATTGCTTGGATACACAGTAATATTTAACATTATATACAGTTTGGCTCTAAGTTTTCTCAACCGTAAGATTCTTCTGTTCTTCACTTGTTACCCTTTATATTTGAAAGCCTTTTCCAGAGATGAGGTTTTAAATCTCTAATGTTTTAATCAAAGAAACATGAAAATGTGTTTCAGCATTTCACAGGCATCAGGCTACTATACCAGAAGGACCAGAAAGCAATGAAACTGGTGGTACTCAAGGTGCCAATCAAATTGTCTGAAATGATGACAGATTTGAAATTTTATATACAATAGATTTATGCTGAGCAATTCATGTTTAGACCTTCTAATTATTAATCCTGCCAATCTGATCTGCAGAAAGGGATGATGAAGTTGGGGAAAACATCTCATCCATGTGCTCCCATGAGCAGAGCAAAGGAATGGTTCTTCCATTTGAGCCACTCTCGATAACTTTTAATAATATTGTATACTCTGTTGACATGCCACAGGTAAAGTGTCATAGATCTTCATTTTTGTCTCTCTCTGTTTTCTTTTTTCGGTAATGAAGTTACAATTCCCAAATGTGACAATTTGTTCTCAATGGAGTATCACAGGAAATGAAAAAACAAGGTGTCCAAGACGATAAGTTGGTACTGTTGAGGGGAGTGAGTGGTGCATTTAGGCCTGGTGTTCTGACAGCCCTGATGGGTGTTAGTGGTGCTGGAAAAACTACCCTGTTGGATGTGCTAGCTGCAAGGAAGACTAGTGGCTATATTGAAGGGAGCATTATGATCTCAGGGTATCCTAAAAAACAAAAAACATTTGCTAGAATTTCTGGATATTGTGAGCAAAATGACATACACTCCCCAAATGTTACTGTTTATGAGTCATTGTTATATTCGGCTTGGCTTCGTCTACCCCGTGAAGTGGCTCCTGAGACCAGACAGGTACAATGATTATAAATTTTTTCCAGTTCTTCTTGTTTCCTTTTGTTGATTGTAAGCCACTAGCATGAATTTCTACAGCTCGGTAAACTTTGATTCTGTGTTAATTGTGTGCAGATGTTCATTGAGAAAGTCATGGAGCTGGTTGAACTAAATAAACTCAGGAAAGCATTAGTTGGATTGCCTGGTGCAAGCGGTTTGTCTACGGAGCAGCGCAAGCGACTTACTATTGCTGTTGAGCTAGTAGGAAACCCGTCTATTATTTTCATGGATGAGCCAACTTCAGGGCTGGATGCCAGAGCTGCTGCAATTGTTATGAGAACAGTGCGGAAAACAGTGGACACAGGAAGAACTGTTGTCTGCACGATCCATCAGCCAAGCATTGACATATTTGAAGCTTTTGATGAGGTGACTTGCATGAAATCAGCACTAAGAACTATTACAATAGCTGGCTTGTTTTTTCATGTGTAATTAAGGATGATAAACTGCACTGCAGCTATTTCTATTGAAGTCAGGAGGACAAGAGATATATGCTGGTACACTAGGCCATCATTCCTGCAATATGATCGAGTATTTTGAGGTATGCTTTTGAGGACTATCAATATTCATGGTGGATAGTAAATTCAATTTTATCCTGCTGTTGTTCATCTGGGTAACGCAACTAGTTCAAAAACCAAGGGAATTGATGGAGTCAATAAAATTAAAGATGGTCCTAACCCAGCAACTTGGATGCTGGAGGTTACCACATCTGCACAAGAAACAGCTTTAGGGGTTGATTTTGCTGAAATTTACAAAAACTCAGAGCTATACAGGTGGGTTTGTTGATGGACATTCATATCAATTTAGTTGGACTGAAATCTTAAACACTAATTCCATGGCTTGGTTTTTTAGCAGATGGTGATTATATGACTGTTAAAAATTTTCAGGAGAAATAAAGCACTTATTGAGGACCTAAGCAAACCTGATCCTGGTTCTAAGGACCTTTACTTCCCCACTCAATATTCACAACCATTTCTCACCCAATGCTTGGCATGTTTATGGAAACAAAGGCTGTCTTACTGGCACAATCCAACATACACTGCAGTTAGATTTCTCTTCACAACAGTCATGGCTTTGATGTTTGGGACAATGTTTTTGGACCTTGGCTCCAAAGTGTAAGCTGCAATTCAAGATATTCTTCTGCATAGCAGCTTAAACTGGAATGGCTTCCATCTGTTTTCTACTTTCATTTTTCACATTATGGAATTTGCAGCACAAAGCAACAAGATCTTCTCAATGCTATGGGTTCAATGTATAGCGCTGTTCTCTTCCTTGGGATCCAAAATTCGTCAACCGTGCAGCCAGTAGTTGCGGTGGAACGAATGGTCTTCTACAGAGAAAGGGCTGCAGGAATGTACTCTGCATTGCCGTATGCCATTGGACAAGTAACAGATAAATTCTCACATGCTCAAACTCTGCTTCTTATGCAGAACTTTATATATTGTTTCTCATAAATTAATCTTCTGTTGCAGGTACTGATTGAGCTGCCATATATCTTTGTTCAAGCTGCAGTGTATGGCGTTATCGTCTATGCAATGATTGGGTTTGAATGGACAATCACTGAGTTCTTTTGGTACTTTTACTTCACATACTTCACATTTCTGTACTTCACCTTCTATGGAATGATGGCTTTGGCCTTGTCGCCGAATCAACAAGTTGCAGCCATAATTTCTTCTGCATTTTATGGCATGTGGAACCTGTTTTCTGGATTCGTAATTCCACATCCTGTAAGTCCTCTCTGAAAATTTATATTAGAATAATAACATTCTTCCCGAATGAGTTTCCCTTCTTCTCATCCGACTCTGTATTGTGCTAATGTCGATAACCTCAAAGAGATCAAACATGAAAAGGTGTTTGATAACAGAGAGAACCTTAAAGTGTCCGCGTCAGTTATTTAGTGATTTTTGACAATTGGGTCAGGAAATTTATTCAGCTTGAATAGCATCACTCTTTCTTATTAAAAATTGTTGCTTTTTGGGTTGCCATACGTTAATACTAACCTGGTTTTGGGTATCCTGCAGAGGATGCCTGTGTGGTGGGCATGGTACTATTGGATATGTCCAGTAGCTTGGACCATCTACGGCCTAATTGCATCACAGTTTGGAGATACAAAGGATGAACTTGATAATGCTGAAACAGTGGAGCATTTTGTGAGAAGTTATTTTGGCTTCAAGCACGAACTTCTTGGAGTAGCCGCAGCTGTTGTTCTTGGGTTTACTGTCATTTTTGCATTCACATTTGCCCTCTCCATAAAGTTGTTTAATTTCCAGAGCCGATAGAAACATGCTTTGATTTGTACATGTATGCGCTTTTCAACCAAATCAGGACCTGTGGTTGGAGACGAGAAGCATGCATTAAACTTCTTGCCAATAACCTTTTCCCTGTTTTTCCATGTTGCTCCAGGAAATCGCGATGCAACAATCTTTTTATAACGTATTACACTTAAATTGTCCGTAACCATTAGAGTAACAATGGTTGGATAAGTTACATGGTTTGTCATTGAACTTATTATATATATAAAACGTATCAAATACTTTTAATAAGCATTATGTATTAGAAATATAAGAAATTTTTTTTCAAAGAATCATTCACTTCAAAGATAAGCTTGGAATATATTTGATTATTTGAATAAAAAATTTTCAGGACATTATATATATATAAGAATCAATCGCTTCAAAGACTCGTTTTTGATATATAATAATGCTTATATTAGAAGAATAACCATTTTTTCAATTGATAGAAAAATATGCCTTTTAATGGACTAAACTCGTAGGAGCCTGGTGGGTGTGGAGGTTGTCACCCAAGAAAATGAAACTTCACGAGTGTGAAGGTTCTGAAGCTTTATTTAACACGTTACCAAACTAGTTGGTGGGATACAAAAGTTCTAAAGCATTATTTGAACGATAACATAACGATAACCAGAGAGAGTCCAAGACAAACCAAGCCGCTGCCACTAACAAGGACGCGCGCAATTGGCCTATTAGCCAAACATCAAATGCCGCAAAAGGCCTCCAACTCGGGAATCGATTCCTGCTCCTTTGCACGGTCGAACGCAGCAAAATCTTGGAATTTGTAAGGCTTGAATTGCCGGGGATGCGCTTCATCCACCAGCTCATCTGGGGCTTTTATTTCACAGTCTGACTTGAAGCCTGAAAACAGTCCCAGAGAGTACCTTGCTTCATTTCCGGACACTATGACGCGATGATTTGCAGATGGTAGCCGGTTGTTTGTCCATGCCTGCCAAAATCAAATCCATATAATTGAAAAAGTTGATAACTAGTAACTTAAAACCGAAATAATAGAAAATGACTTTGAATCCCATCAAACCAATTCTAAAATCCGAGAGAATCACAACAAAATATATCTAAAATCCAAAATTTAATATATGTAAAATTCGATTAACTCGTTCCTGGAATCAACTTAATTTAAATTTGACTTGAGTAGTCCGCTGGACACCTCTAGTCAAATTAGCCGCAAACAACAATCCAATTGACTACAATTGGCTTTGTAAGAATGACTTACACGAAAGGAGTCCCCAATGATGACAAAAAAATTGTTGGGGGAGAACTTCACTTTAATCCACTCTCCATTTTTATCTTCCACCTCCAAACCATCGACCCCATTTTGATACAATATGGTAACCGAGGTCTTATCTTTGTGGGCCTCTATGCCTTCTGCTTTGTCCTTTGCCACCGTTTGTGGCAACTCATATTTGAAGACCTTGAAAAGGTAATCAACCGCATTTGAGAATTCGCCCCAGTATTTTTCGAGACCAAAGCTCTCCACAATCATCCTCTTCACCATTTTCTCCAATTCCACTGCTTGACTTGAGAATGACTGCATGGTTTTGCTGCCGCCAAAGGATCAATAGATGGGGTTGAAATAATTGCATCAAGCCAAGCATAGAAATAAGTAGTCCTAGAGATGGCAAGAATTTAGACCTGATGAAAGGATCTGTAATTTGGAACAATTTTTGTATTGTACTTGTGCGAGACAAACGGGTTTTTTTTTTTTTTTAATTGTTTGGGGTTAATAGAACCAAAAACGTTGAGCTAAAACTTATAAGTGGGCAGGATTAAAAAAGAATGAAAAATTGTAGGATCATGAAATTTTATAAGAGCATTATTTTATTTTCCTATTGGCCTATGGTGGTAATGTTCTGATGACCACGGAGATAGAGCAAAACTGTGAAATATTAGAACAATAGTATTAATTATTATCTTATAAAATTTCATGTTTATGAAAATTTTGTTGACCAAAAAATGACCTCCAATGAATTTTTTTGAAAAAAAAAAAAAGGAAAAAAAAAAAAACAAAGGCCAACGAATAGGAAATGAATGCATTTACTAACACACGAATACCACAAAATATTAAAACTAGCAACCGGTCATGTGGTCTGGTTAAGCAGCTAGACTCGTAGTTTCAATAATTAGAATTCAGATCTTGATTTTGACAAATCAAAAAAATTACATTAATCTAAATCAAATATTGTGCCTTTTAAAGAAAAGAAAAAGACATATAAAAAAAAAAAAGGAGAAAAATTACAGACCTAAAACTCGGCTTGCCTTCGGGCCAAAAGACATGGGAGAAGCTTTCGGCAGTCTTTCCCAAGGAACCATCAGAATCATGAAATCCAAGGCTCTCGGATATTGGAGAATCAGACGGTATACCAAGGTATCCACCGTAGGGTACATCAGGCACATTACGCTTCTTGGTCTCCAATGGCAGATCAAATAGTTCTTTTGCTTCCCTTAAAGTTGCCTGTCGAGTCTCCATAGGAAGTCTATCGTACAAAACTCTAAAGCAGCCATAATCGTCGGCTGCTTTTCGAACTTCAGACTTCACTGATTCCCATTCTGGACTGCCTGGCTCTAGATTCGCCTTGTTGAAGTCTATGATTGGAAAGGGGTCAGTTCTCATCTTTCCCTTCTTTCGTTTGTTGGGGTGTTTTGAAGTTGTCTATTTTAGGGCATGTCCAGTCAATTCTTATAATGCTTGAAGGATGCTCATCGTCACCATTTACATAAATTTTTACATTTGTGGAAATGTGTTATATTTATTCATATTTTTTATCATTTTTTATTTCAAATAAATCTCATTTATGATGTTATGTAATGTAAAATCATTAAGAGTAAATTATAAATTGAAATTAAGTGCATTAAATACGGATTTGGTGTTTTGGATGATAACAAATACAAAGCAATTGTTAAGTAAAACGGTTATTCATTGCCTAAATGTCAAAAACCTACGTTAGCATATCGGGCTTTGTTATGTAGACGTGGGGTTATATACACACACATGGGTTATAAAAATATGATAAATCACCTATCACGTCATTATTTTAGCAAAATTAGAGAATAATCGCTCAAACAAGTGGGAATGAACGATATAACTCAAAAAGTATTATCACTTATTTTTTTACTTTCAATACACAAATGTGACATTATTGAGCACAATTCGAGAATGTGAGGGCACAGAGCATCCACAATATCACAGCATTTAATGAATTTCACTACATAAAAAATAAATAAAGAAATGCTGATATGAAGTGTGAAACCAAATCGAGACATATTTAATGCCAGTGTACATTAAATGCTACTGCCTATTAAAGTTAGATTCCACGATTTTTGTTCCCACTCGAGGAGATCGCTTGCCAGTAATTAGGTGTATTATTATTTTTTTTATTGACCTAAGTTTGAGTTTTTGGTTTGTTGTTCACTCCAAAACATAAGTTTGAGAACCTGGAGATGCAGGCATGAAGTTTTAGTTTCTTTAACACTGATGTTAGTCTCAAAAGTAACCTAAGAAGGGAAGTCAATTAAATTTAATCTGGTTTGGTTATTCAACTCTCTTTCAATTTTAACTTTAAAAAGAACTAATAAAGTAAATGATAATTAATTTTTTTAAATGAAAATCAAGTTTTTTATAATTTTGCTTGTTAATCCTGTACTAAGTTTATAAATAACTTTACTTGTTGATATAATATCAAACTCACTAATTATTTTACTTATTATTTTGGTGTAAATTTATTTCTACAATAATTAAGTTACTCGTTCAATTTTGTATACAATATTTCACACAATTTTTTTTTTAAAAATCAAAATATTTGTCACTTTGAAACAATGCATCTTTTTTCTCTATTTCTTTTTCTATTTTAAATTATCAAAATATATTTCTAACTCAAAGTTTTCAAAAGATTTAATTTTATTTATAAATATCAATATATAAATATTTAAATTAATCCTTATGATTAAAAATATCTTACTATAAAAAAAAATAAATCATAATATGAATTAAATATAAAAAAATTTATTTATAAAATATTAATTGATTATTAAATAATTTTAATTGATCTTTTTATTTTTGATATTTTATTAATTGATTATCAGATAATTTTAATTAATTTTTTTATATTTAATATTTTTAATACATTAATTGATTACAATAATAAATCTAATTATTTAATTCAAAATTTTTGTAACTTTTTAATTTTTACACTTTTGTTGTATCAATCAATCATATCAACTAGTTGGATTGATTTATTCAAAATCTCTATATCTTTTCAGTTTCTAACATAATATTCTTTTACACATTTAGTTGGTTGATTCATCAAGACATTTTAAAATTTTTTAACATCTTTAAGTTCTTCATTTTGTCCTTAATTTCTTTCTTTTCTTTACACAATATTTTTTAATTTTATTCTACAATATTTACTTTTTTTTTCACAATATTTTCATATTCTTTCTATAATTTATTCAAATTTGAACTTTCTTTCTTTCTTTTCACAATTTTATTCAATTTCTTTCATTCTTTTCAACCTTATGGTGTTAGTAATTTTTTTTTTTTTTTTTGCCTCTTTGAATTGTAAACTACACAATAAATATTTCTTCTTTTCTCATATATCTTCCAAACCCTCTCCCAATATTTGAACTAGAAAACTCAAAAATGGAGCTTAACCATTGGATATCTCTTTTGGGGAAGAAGAGCCATTAATACCTTATAATGACTTATTTTCTGGGCTATGATCCCGTTTCTACAACTAAATAACAATGAGAATATATATATATATATATATATATATATATATGTTGACAAATCTTATAATCCCAGCATGGACAACCAAATCATGGGAGCAAACATTTGTCTTCTTCTTTGACGGAGAGATGAATTAATCCCTTGCAGTGCCATCTATGTTAACATAAAATATTTAATTTCTAGAGATCAACATTTTTAGTACTCTCCCTAATTTATTCTTTTCCTACCTAGGTTTGCCACGTTAACTAGTCAACGTGAAACCAAATTAACATTAAAGAACAAAAAGTTAAGACAAGAGAGAAAATAGAACTTTGATAGAATAACAAGAAAGTGAAACAAACTTTTCCAGCAAGATAACAACGAATTGTTAGGTTTGGGGTAACAATAATTAGTAGCGACGACACAATTGACAGTAGAAAATGGTAGCAAATCTTTACAATTTTGTACATTTGTGACGTTTGGAGTTTCTCCGTGGTCAATAGTGAATCTCCGATAATGACGTGTCATAATTTTTACGACTTCTATAACTTCAACAATTTCTTCGGTGATTTCAATAATTTTTGTAGTAAATTTGATAAAATTTATATATATATATATATTTAATCTGAATTAAGAATATTTATTTTGATATCATTGATAAAAAATTATAAAAAAATTATAATTTTATGAATTTAAAAAAATGTCTAAATAATAATATATTTCTATATAAAAATAAATATTTAAATATATTAAAATTATTAAATTTAAATTAAATTTAATTAAATTTTTATTATAATAAATTTTTAATTTAAATTAATTTTTAATTTGAATTAATATCAATATATTTTATAATAATTTATAATACTTGAAAGATATTTGTCGTGACCCATTTTGTAAATTTTTATATTTGTCTGGTTTATTTTTGATATATTTATTAATAATAATATTTAAATATAAATTATTGATAATTTTATATTATATGAGGTTATTTTATTATTTTTTATTTTTTATTTTAAATAATTGTAGGATGATTATGAGTGAGTTATACATAAAAAGGAATCAAATATAAATTACAGTTACGGTAAGTGCATTAAATATGGATTTGGTGTTTTGGACGATGAGGTTATTCATTGCCTAGATATCAAAAACCTTCTTTAGCATATCCAGCTCTGTTACGTGGACGTGAGGTTATATACGCACACATGGGTTATAAAAATATGATAAATCACCTATCACGTCATTATTTTAGCAACATTAGACAATAGATGATTTGTCTCAATCCGTAGAGCATCCATAGTATCACAACATTTAATGGATTTCACTGCATTTAAAATAAATAAATAAATGAATAAATGAATGCTGACATGAAGTGTGAAAACAAATCGAGACATGCTACTGTACATTAAATGATACTGCCTATTAAAGTTAAGTTCCACGATCGTTGTTCCCACTCGAGTGATAGCTCGTCAGCAATTAAGTGTTTTTTTTTTTTTTTTTATTGATCTAAGTTTGAGTTTTTGTGTTGTTGTTCACTCTAAAAAAAATAAGTTTGAGAACCTAAGAAGGGAAGTGAATTAAATTTAATTGGTTTGGTTATTCAACTCTCTTTTAATTGTAACTTTAAAAAGAGATAACAAAATAAACAATAATTAATTTTTTTTGGATGAAAATGAAATTTTTATAATTTTGCATGTTGCATCTGATGCTAAATTTATAAATAATTGTATTTGTTGATCTAATATTAAATTTATTAATTATTTTACTTGTTGTTTTGATGTAAATTTACTTTTATAATACTTAAGTCACTTAATTTTATATATAATATTTTACAAAATTTTCTTTTATAAAATCAAAATATTTATTACTTTGAAATATTACATATTTTTTCTTTATTTTAAATTATCAAAATATATCTTTTTTAAACTCAAAATATTGAAAGAATTTAGTTTTATTTATAAATATCAATGTATAAATATTTAAATTAATCCTTATAATTAAAAATATTTTGTCATAAAAAGAGTAAATTATAATATGATCCAAATATAAAAAGTTTATTTATAAGATATTAGTTGATTATTGGATAATTTCAGTTGATCTTTTTAACTTTGATATTTTTAACCTATTAATTGACCACAACAATTAATCTAGTCAATTAATTCAAAATTTTTATAACTTTTTAACTTTTACAATTCTATTTCATCATAACAATAAGTCCAGTTGACTTTTTTAAAACCTCTATATCTTTTCAGCTTCTAGCATAATATTCTTTTATAAATTTAATTGGTTGATTAAGACGTAGAACTTTTTGGCATATTTAAGTCTTACATTTTGTCCTTAATTTATTTCTTTTCTTTACATAATCTTTCTTAATTTTATTCTAAAATATTTACTTTCTTTTTCACAATATTTTCATATTCTTTTTATGATTTTACTCAAATTTAAACTTTCTTTTTTTCTTTACACAACCTTATTCAATTTCTTTCACTTTTTTCAACCTTATGGCTTACACTTCTTTCAGTAAAATCAATCGTAACATTCTTTACATAATCTCAAATCATAATTTACCTTTTGCATTAGAAACTATATTGAAATATCTTTCAAACCATGTTTAACATATTATTTAATTTAGCTTTATCTATTTGTAATGTCTTCTAAAAGGTGATCGATGCAATTTGTCCTAACGATTTTGATACATTTTAGTATCTAAGTCATATTTTTCTCCACATATTTCTAATTAATGTATAGTTAGTGACATTGAAAATTAGACAAGTCTAACTTTCCAAACATATATATTTTATAATCTAATTTATCTCAAATAGACTCTAATTTATTTGAAATAGGGATTGTTCGCCCCTATACTTTTGTTATTTGTAATATATTTCAAAATTTTTGTTATTTATAATATTATCCTTTAAATTTTATTATTTTAAATTTGATTTCACATATTTTTTATTTTTAATTAAACTCCTTAACTTTGATAGAATGACAACAAGGTGAAACAAGCTTTTTAGCCAAGATAACAACAAATTATCAGGTTTGGGGTAACAATAACAAGTAGTAATGACATAATTGATAGTAGAAAATAATGACAAACTTTTAGAATTTTGTAAATTTACAATGTTTGAAGTTTCTCTAGGGCTTGTAATAGTTAATGGTGAATCTTTGACAATGACAAGCTATAATTTTTACAACTTTTGTAATTTTAACAACTTTTGTGGTGACTCTAACAACTTTTGTAACAGATCCAATAAAACTTATAAGTTTTCTCTCAATCTGAATCAAAAATATTTACTCTGATACTACTGATAGAAAATTATATAAATATTATAATTTTATTAATTTGATAAAATAAGTACAAATAATAACTAAAAAGTATTTAACTAATATAAATAATATATTTTTATATAAAGATAAATATTTAAATTTATTAAATAATTAAATTGAATTAAATTTTTATTATAATAAATTTTTAATTTAAATTAATTTTTAATCTGAATTAATATCAATATATTTTAAGGTATATCAATTTATATTACTTGAAAGATGGTTCTCGTGACCCATTTTATAAGTTTTTATATTTGACTTGTTCGTTTTTTTGTTAAATTGCTCATATTTTTTATAAATATAATTTATTGGTAATTTTATATTATATAAAGTTATTTTATTATTTTTTATTTTAAATAATTGTAAGATGATTATAAGTGAGTTATATTTAAAAATAATCAAAATATAAATTACAATGCATAAATATGGATTTGGTGTTTTGAATGATGCGGTTATTCGTTGCCTAAATGTCAAAAACTTACAAAAACCTTCATTAGCATATCGGGCTCTGTTACGTGGACGTGAGGCACACATGACACATGGGTTATAAAAATATGATAAATCACCTGTCACGTCATTATTTTAGCAAAAACAAATCAGGATCAACAATATCACTCACAAAGTATTATCACTTATTTTTTACTTTCAACACAGAAATGTGACATTATTAAGCATAATTTGAGAATGTTAGTCTCTCGAGTAACCTAAAAAGGGATGTCAATTTAATTTAATTGATTTGGTTACTCAACACTCGTTCAATTCTACCCTCAAAAAAGATAATAAGACAACCAATAATCTTTGTTTTTTTCATTTGGATGAAAATGAAATTCCTTATAATTTTGCTTGTTGATTTGACCTAATATCAAGCATACTAATTACTTGTTGTTTTGATGCAAATTTACTTTTATATTATTTAGGTCATTTGATTTTAAATACAAAACCTCAAAAAATTTTCTTTTATAAAATTAGACTATTTGTCACTATATTTCCTTCTCCATTCTAATTTTTCTAAAAAAATTAAATCAAACTGATCAGTTAAATTTATAAAATTAAAAATTAAATTATAATTTAATTTAATTTATTTTAAAAATTGTTAATTCTAAAAATTAATGATCAAATTAATAAATTGACTAATTGAATCATAAATTGATAAATAAAATTATATATTTTTTAATTCGATTAATTTTAAAAAATTGTAAAAAAATTTTAAAAATAATTTTTTATATTTTAATTTTTTTAAAAATAAAAGTTATATTATTAAAATTTAATATATATATATATATAATATTAAATATTAATTTTTTTAATTTAGCTGATTAAATTAGTTAAATTTTAAATATTTAAACTTTTTAATTTAATAATTAATTTAATTTTTAAAATTTTACTTTTAAATTAAAAGTATTCAATGAATTTAGTTTTATTAATAGATATCAATTTATAAATATTTAAACTAATTTTTTTTAACGAGAATGTCTAACCATAAAAAAATAAATTATTATATAAATAATATAGAAAGTTTATTTATGAAATATTAATTAATTAATAGATATTAATTTATAAATATTTAAATTAATTTTTTTAATAAAAAATATATGAAAAAAGATATAATTATATAGATAATATAAAAAGCTTATCTATAAGACATTAATTGATTATTGAATAATTTCCAAATTCTCTTAAAAGTTTTAACTTTTGTATTTTTGATATATATCAGTTGACCAAACGTATGGAAAGCGCCAGACAGATAGGCCCCCATGACCTTGTGTGCGTGTATATATATAGACGTATATCTATATATGTTCCACAAAGCTCCCCTGTACTATCCCAAGTTTCCTTCATTGCAAGTACACCCACAAAACCATACTTGCCCAAATTCGCCGCTTCTATTTGCCTTCCTTTGTAACACAATTATTATATATACAAACTTTCTGTGTGTCTAATACTAAATTTCTTTCCATCTAATTGGTAACCTATCTTTGTTTTTGTTTTTTTGTTTTTTTCCCAACTCTCACCATGCCTCCAAGATTGGCTGAAGCTTTTAGAGCCCATTCTATTCATCCCCACCACAAGCACCTTGACCTTACCTCTTTCCAGGAGCTGCCTGACTCCTTCAAATGGACTCAACTAGACGAAGACCGCCTGTCTGTGTCGGAATCTGTGCCGGAGATCGATCTTTTAGACCCCAATGTCCTTCAAAACATAGGCCTTGCATGCAAGGCATGGGGTGTATTTCAAGTCACAAACCACGGCATCCCCACTAGCCTGATTGATAACGTGGAGAGTGCTTGTAGAAGTCTGTTCTCTTTACCCATCCAACAGAAGCTGAAGGCATCAAGATCGCCGGCCGGCATTTCCGGCTACGGGCTAGCGAGAATTTCCACATTTTTTCCAAAGCTTATGTGGTCTGAGGGGTTCACAATAGTGGGATCGCCACTTGAGCATTTTCGCCAACTTTGGCCTCACGATTATGCCAAATTCTGGTACTGTCATATGCTCATGCACGTGTGAAAACCTCATTCTATTTTTTAAAGCATTCATTGTTTTGCAATCAATTCATCCATTTTGTCCAGCTCGTGATCGAATCATCAAAAAAAAAAAGAAAAAAAGAAATCTTTATGACAAACAACATTACTGAAAGCCCATTTGCTTTTCTTTAATGCTATTAGCGTAGATGACAATGAAATCTATACATGGACCCACGCAGAAAAGATTATGATCGATAGTATCAGGAAATAGTGATCCACTTGTTATCTGTTTCCTACGTTTTGTTTCCATTATAGTTTATTTACTGTTTGCTAGTCTTTTTATTTGTACCTTTGTTGTGTTTCTGAATTGTTGTTTTTTTTAAAAAAACAATTATTGCTCCTTTTCGGTTATCGCAGCGATATTATTGGAGAATATGAGAAAGAGATGCAAGAGCTAGCGGGAAGATTGATGTGGCTAATGCTGGGCTCACTGGGTGTAACTAGAGAAGATGTCGAATGGGCTAGCCCAAGAGGTGAATACAAGGTGGGTTGCTCAGCCTTGCAATTGAATCACTACCCTACTTGTCCGGACCCAGATCGAGCCATGGGTCTAGCCGCCCACACTGATTCGACACTCCTCACCATCCTCTACCAGAACGGTACTAGTGGGTTGCAGGTCCGAAAAGAGGGGACCGGGTGGGTCACCGTCCCGCCCATCCAAGGCGGGCTTGTTGTAAACGTAGGGGATCTGCTCCATATCCTGTCGAATGGATTGTACCCGAGTGTGCTCCATCGGGCCTTGGTTAACCGGACCAAACACCGGCTGTCCATTGCTTACCTCTATGGGCCACCTTCAAGTGTCCAAATATCACCACTCGCAAAACTAATTGGCCCAAGTCAGCCTCCTCTATACCGGCCGGTTACTTGGGATGAGTACCTTGCCACTAAAGCTAAACATTTCGACAAAGCACTCTCACGGGTTAGGGTGTGTGCTCCTCTAAAACGGATTAGTTGATGCAAACGATCATATAATAGTGCCAAAGTTGGCTAGGAAATAATCTTTATATATATGTGTGTGTGTGTGTGTGTGTGTGTGTGTTTTTGAATTGTAAGGCCAATCTTTGGTTTTAAATGAAAAAAAAAAAGACAGAAGTTAATTATTAATAATGAATTATTCATCACATTCAACAAATCATGAACAATGAAGTTTAGTGATTATCTTGCATATTATCCATGCGCCCGCACATTTTTCGAGTTTAAGTTATGCAATAAGACTATATCAGAAATATTATCAGAAAATTATTAGTTGGATGTATAAATACCTATATTTATTTCTGTAAATTAAGAAACCCTCGTTCTCCCATTAATGAAAGTTTTCTTCATAAAAATCGCCTTGCCCTTTGAGGTGTCCAGGGAACAGCACATAAAGTGAAGCCAAAATGGAACGACGGCTAAAGTTACAGAAGTTACTTAGCAGCAATATCTTTGGCAGTGTTGACACCCGAACAAGATTGAAGTTTTTTATATTAAAATATTTTTAGTACAGCTTTGGCATGCGCTATAGAATATTGAGGATAATGCAGTGGCCGCCCAAACCGAGCAATTTTGTCCTAATACTCAATTCTATCTACCGTTTCCATTGTTCCTGCTGATGCTAAATTCATTGTCCGAAATTTTAATGGGATTTTTTTTTTTTTTTTTTAATTGTAATGCCACCAAAGTGGCAGTCCCATCAACCATTTGCGGACAGAAACGAGTGTCTGTTAGTAAAGCATAAGTATTGCCACTGCAACCACGTGGTCCTCCGCATTGGCCAGCCAGTCTGAGCTTTTATGGTGGGGCATAGAGTCAGTTTTCTCCAGTTCGGTTAGTCAGTTGGCTTTTGCTACATTAAGAACCTGGGGGGCCTTAACTTTCACGCACATGAGCTGTTCTGTTGCATGGGACTTAGAATATTTATGCATAGTTTGAGCTAGAGATTTCCCAGATGGAAAATTCGTGAAATTTTTATATTGGGCGATACTAAAACTAAAACATGAGTCCTAACTTACTTCAGTTTAATATATAAGCTGTGTTGAATACCTTAGCCAGAGAAGTTTGAACAGTTTTTTAATATGATATACCATGTCAACAAGTGAAATTGCACATTTTGGTACAAGAAGATAAGAACATATGTTTTGCCCATGTTTTCAACCTAATGGGTTACAGTTAGGGGTGTATTAAATTCAACCCAAACAGCTTCAGTTTTGGATTGAGCTGCTTCTTTATACATATGTATATTGTAGGCATGGGCAAATGGTCGACTCCACTCTCCATATCATCGTGTCACGATGACTGACAATTTTGAACTCGGTAGTCTCGCAGAGCACTCATGCCCTCTGGCACCAGTTCTCATGTTGTAAAGATGTTGCTTCTAGCAGTAATTCTAAATGTGGTATATGCACCGTAATTGAAACCGAGGTTATTCTGGGAAGCCATGCCTTCAACGCTGGAGACTCCATAATGCCACCACCATCAGGACATAATCAATCACTATGTGAATACAAGTGAAACAGAGAGGCTTGGAACACTGTTAAATTCGGGAATGCATATTCAAACATATTGTAAAAACAAATACAATCAAACATAGACCGACAAAATATATCATATCCCATTAGTATGAATGTTAGTTACATATTTGTAATCTTTTGTGCAGTAAAATTCTTTTATTTTTTCCCTGTAATATACTAATATGTCTAATATTCTCCCTCTCATCCAATTTAACTTTAGATTTCCAATTCAAAAGTTCTTTTTTTTTTATTAAAAAATTCATTAAATAGTAAATTATGTAATAAAGGTATTTTTTTTTATATTTTTATAAATTTCACACATTTTCTTTAAAATTAGGTCTAAAATCTCAAAAATAGAAGTTAAATCCTTTTACCTCAATAGAATGACCCTCAAAAAGACCGTAAGTTTTGGTTCAATGATAATGCAGTCCTCTTGGATATTAATGGATATAGCCTTATATCAAAGTCAATAGAGTCAATTTGAAAAAGAAAAAAAAAAAAAAAAAAAGACCCATGCAACAGAACAGCTCATGTGCATGAAAGTTAAGGCCCCCCAGGTTCTCTTAATGTAGCAAAAGCTAACTGACTAACCGAAATGGAGAAAACTGATTATATGCCCCACCAAAAAGCTCAGGCTGGCTGGCCAGTGCGGAGGAGCACGTGGTTGCAGTGGCAATACTTATGCTTTGCTAACAGACACTCATTTCTGCCTGCAAATGGTTGATGGGACTGCCACTTTGGTGGCATTACAATTAAAAAAAAAAAAAATCCCCTTAAAATTTCAGACAATGATGGTCTAATTAAAGCTCCTGCTGCTGTCGCATTCTTGTTTAAATCAAAAAATATTTTATTTATGACCTCACATTTAAGGGATCGATGCCTCCTTCTCTCTGTTTCTTGTATTAGAAAATTATCAAGCTGTCAATGAAAATTAACATATTGGAGAAAAATTAAGATCACGGATATCCCAAATCAAAATATATTTGGGGATTGCAGTCCCTTTGAATAACCATTCAGTTATTTGTTTGCTTTATGTTTGCATGATTGGTTAGCTAAACGTGAATTGAGAATTGATCTCATGCTGATTGTCAATTCATGTTCCCTCAATAAAATATGCAAAGAAAAGAACAATTAATATTTTAAAAAAAAAAAAAATGGATTCAAAATGCTATTCATATTGAAAAACTCCAAGTCAGAGCCTCTTTCCTTCAAATTATCAACTGTTCAAATCACATGAATTTAGCATCAGCAGCAGGAACAACAGTAAAAAAAAAAAAACCCCCCATGAATGGAAACAGAAGATAGAATTGAGTATCGGGACAAAACTGCTCAGTCTGGGCGGCCACTACATTATCCTCAATATTCTATAACGCATGCCAAAGCTGTACTAAAAATATTTTAATATAAAAAAACTTCAATCTTGCTCGGGTGTCAACACGGTCCCTTTGTATCCGAGGTGAAAAGAGTATCTGTTCCTCTGTCGTTTGCTTAAACTTTTAAATCAGTGTTCTATTTTCAGTTTTTTCTTCTCTCTCATCACTATGAAGACAAAAGACACAACACATAGTACATGAATTTGTTTGATAACGGCCATGTTTGTTTGGTCCAAGAAATTGATTTAAGACATTTGAATCAAGGTTACCATGTGATTATAAAGCAAATCAATTAATAATTGGGATAACAACTTTTAAATCAATAACAAAGAGAAAAAAATTGGGATAGTACCCCATATATATATAAAGATTATTTCCTAGCCATTTTTGGCACTATCATATGGTCGTTTGCATCAACTAATCCGTTTTAGAGGAGCACACACCCTAACCCGTGAGAGTGCTTTGTCGAAATGTTTAGCTTTAGTGGCAAGGTACTCATTCCAAGTAACCGGCCGGTATAGAGGAGGCTGACTTGGGCCAATTAGTTTTGCGAGTGGTGATATTTGGACACTTGAAGGTGGCCCACAGAGGTAAGCAATGGACAGCCGGTGTTTGGTCCGGTTAACAAAGGCCCGATGGAGCACACTCGGGTACAATCCATTCGACAGGATATGGAGCAGATCCCCTACGTTTACAACAAGCCCGCCTTGGATGGGCGGGACGGTGACCCACCCGGTCCCCTCTTTTCGGACCTGCAACCCACTAGTACCGTTCTGGTAGAGGATGGTGAGGAGTGTCGAATCAGTGTGGGCGGCTAGACCCATGGCTCGATCTGGGTCCGGACAAGTAGGGTAGTGATTCAATTGCAAGGCTGAGCAACCCACCTTGTATTCACCTCTTGGGCTAGCCCATTCGACATCTTCTCTAGTTACACCCAGTGAGCCCAGCATTAGCCACATCAATCTTCCCGCTAGCTCTTGCATCTCTTTCTCATATTCTCCAATAATATCGCTGCGATAACCGAAAAGGAGCAATAATTGTTTTTTTAAAAAAAACAACAATTCAGAAACACAACAAAGGTACAAATAATAAGACTAGCAAACAGTAAATAAACTATAATGGAAACAAAACGAAGGAAACAGATAACAAGTGGATCACTATTTCCTGATACTATCGATCATAATCTTTTCTGTGTGGGTCCATGTATGGATTTCATTGTCATCTACGCTAATAGCATTAAAGAAAAGCAAATGGGCTTTCAGTAATGTTGTTTGCCATAAAGATTTCTTTTTTTTTTTTTTTCTGATGATTTGATCACAAGCTGGACAAAATGGATGAATTGATTGCAAAACAATGAATGCTTTCAAAAATAGAATGAGGTTTTCACACGTGCATGAGCATATGACAGTACCAGAATTTGGCATAATCATGAGGCCAAAGTTGGCGAAAATGCTCAAGTGGCGATCCCACTATTGTGAACCCCTCAGACCACATAAGCTTTGGAAAAAATGTGGAAATTCTCGCTAGCCCGTAGCCGGAAATGCCGGCCGGCGATCTTGATGCCTTCAGCTTCTGTTGGATGGGTAAAGAGAACAGACTTCTACAAGCACTCTCCACGTTATCAATCAGGCTAGTGGGGATGCCGTGGTTTGTGACTTGAAATACACCCCATGTCTTGCATGCAAGGCCTATGTTTTGAAGGACATTGGGGTCTAAAAGATCGATCTCCGGCACAGATTCCGACACGAGCCGGCCACCGGACAGGCGGTCTTCGTCTAGTTGAGTCCATTTGAAGGACTCAGGCAACTCTCGGAAAGAGGTAAAGTCAAGGTGTTTGTGGTGGAGATGAACAGGATGGGCTCTAAAAGCTTCAGCCAATCTCGAAGGCATGGTGAGAGTTGGGAAACAAAAAAAAAAAAAAAAAACAAAAACAAAGAAAGGTGTATTTATTACCAATTGGATGGAAAGAAATTTAGTACTAGACACAGAGAAAGTTCGTATACATAATAATTGTGTTACAAAGGAAGACAAATAGAAACGGCGACTTTGGGCAATTATGGTTGTGTAGGTGTAATTGCAATGAAGGAAATTTAGGATGTTACAGGGGAGCTCTGTGGAGTGTATATATATATATATATATACACCCCACACAGGTCATGGGGCCTATCTGGCGCTTTCCATACGTGTATTCCCTGTTTGCATTTGTGTGTACATATATAAACTAATATAATTATATAATTATTTAAATCAAGTGATTGAAATTAAATATCTAATTAATTTCTTAATTCAATTACTCGTATGATTCTCATTGCCCGTAAAGTTTTCCCCTCAACAGCCGATCAATCTCTTATCAATTTCTATTTTTAAGATTCCATTCTATAAATAAGATCAATTTAAATATTGAATATGTGTAATTAATAATAATGATATAATGCATGAATTTGTGTTTAAAATGAGACAAATTAACTTTATCTCTAATTTTACAATAATTTTTATTATACGACTCCCCATACCGTTGTCGTTTTCTTTCTCCTTACAAGTAAAAGATAAAATTAAGTAGAGGACATCTATTAATACACAACGTGCAAGGATTTCTAATGTCTATGCATCTCGTTGTTTTCATGAATCTTAAATTTATTTAGCTTAGAAAGGAATTTAATTTCTCATTTTCGTGTGAATGTAAGTAAATTTTTATATCTATCGCCCACCAATATAAAGTGAAAAATTATAGAAATCTCATTTTTGCGTTAGAAAGGAATCAAGGATTATGGGGTATTATTCTATGCTTATTATCGTGGGAGAGCGAGAGGTGGGATATTTAAATAGAAATCAAAAGGACAACTTGTCTTTACTGAGGCCTTTGTAACTTTGACAGTTGGTGCATAGGAAGAACTTAAAGAGCCAGAAGATGACGGCATCATTTTAATAATCACATTAATTGCAATTTAGGTAAGACTCTTTCAACAATTATAATCTAATCATGCATAGAAGCTCGATGAAAGGACAATTTTTTATATTAAGTAAAATTAAGTTCAATATAAGAACAGATTAATCACATCACATTTTGTTAGCTATGCAATCTAATAATTGAAGTGCATGAGCTCTTGTTAAAAGTTTAAACCTTATTTTTATATACCCAAGAAATATATATATATATTATATTCTGTTATGTTGGATGTACTCAAGGGCCAGTATCTAGAGATGATATAGAAATGATGATGATGATGATGATAACGACAAAGAAGGTGGAGACAAGGGAGGTGAAACTCAAGTGTTGTGAGGGAGTGGTGTAGTTTTAATTTGCATAGTGCTTTTCAGTGGTGCTGGGGGAAGTGTTGATGCAAGGAGACAAGAATTGAAAGGGAGGGGATGTGTGCTTGATTGTTTTTTGGCATTGGACAAGGAAAAAAACAAAATTGAAAAGGACCATATTGTCCTCTACAAACAGTATAAACTGAGGGAAGGGAAGGCATCTCATTTCATCAACCTCTCAAAAAAATTTTGGAAAAAAACAAAAAACATAAAACAGAAAATAAAAGATAAAAGGAAAAGAAAACCTCCCATGAAAGGTAAGGAAGGTACTCACTCTCTCCATGTGCCTCTGTCTTGTCTTCGAGTAGAACAACATCCATATCAGTAACCCCCTCCATCTTCAGACTGATCTATCTTCTTCACTACAAGACAATTGCCCACCTTCACTACCCTCCCTGACCAAATTGACCCTTCCACTCGGCCTTTCGAAATTGGTGAACCTTCTCTAGCCTGTGGTGGCTAAGGGCACCCACTCAGCAACTTGGGTTTCTCTCATTCATCCAAAGAAAAAAGAAAAAAATATATTAAAAATTGACTAAATTACAAAAAATAATCATGTAGCTCCTTTTCATTGTTATAATTATTTCAATCACCTCTTTATACTTTGATGACAAGATTTGAACTTTAATTTAAAAGAGAGAAAAGAACATCTTTTTGTGTTCACATGGAAGGATATAATTGTCCCTCGAGAACAAAAATAGGATTGGCAAGAGGGGGGCTCCTATGCTTTTCACTTTGTGCATTCATTTGGTTATTTCCATGAATATAGCAAAGTTCCATTTGGTACTATGTGGTTATATTTGTGTTGTCTTGTTTTACTTGACATAAGTGGGCTCCCAAAACCATTAACACTTTCTCGATGTCACAGAGCATCATCTTAGCTGGGATCTTTCTGGGGACCCTTTAATTTTATGCTTTTGTATCCACATGCAAAGGGGTTAATGAAAGCACTTTTTTTTTCCTTTTTTTTTTTTTTTTTTTTTGATATGTGCATCTTTGATCACACAACATAATACGAACAAAATGCTTTTTTGATTTTTTATTAATGATCATGATCCGGTGAGAGAGTACCCGCATACATCCATTTTCAGACCCCTCTGCATAAATATGCACTTCACGTGGCACAAATGGGTTGGTCGGGTCACCATTCCATAATGTCTCAGAACTACTTTTTTTTTCCCCCAGTGACTGAAATATTTTAATAAATTATGCACTAAAAAACAAAATCCGAGCTAATAATTCATTAATAATATTTAGACAAAAAAAAAAAAAAAAACAGGTTAATTAGTTACATTCCATGAAGCAAGTGAAATTCATCCCGTTGGAAGCCTTGCTAGTAACTTGAGGTTTGCCTGAAAGGATTTCCTCATCATCAACAAAATATCACGTTAAAAAAAAAAAAAAAAAGGGGGGATTTTAGAAAATTTTTTATATCAAAATCCTTATTGGCAAAGAAAAAGGCTTTCTATGAGAATATTCTTTTTTTTTTTTTCTATAATTCGATCAAATTTTAACTTAAATGCTTCTCCTCGAAAATGGCATATTCGTGTACCCAAATTGGAATGGCCGCATGTAGCATAATTTGGTGTACTTAGAGCTTATCATGATTACTTCTGATAATAATAATATAATGAGGTAACAAGCTTTCTGTTTTCTGTGTCTTATTGAATAAAATTCGAATTATGAAGTTGGGCTGCAAGAAATCAACTTCTAAAATTTCCTGAAATCAACACAAAGATTGAGCATGAATTTAGTATGATATGCATAAATTGGTATTTTGAAATGGTTTTCATCCATCTTGGAGCAGAATTGACAATTATGTCTTTTGCTTTGGGACACTTAGTTGATATTATAATTGATTTTATTAAGAAATTATTTAGTTCAAAATTTTAAATTTTTTGGTTAAATAATTTTTTAAAAATAATATTAAAATTTTATGACAAAGAATTTTTAATTTGAAATCACATTGTTTTCATTTTTCATATTTAATTTATAAGTTTACGTTTTATTAATATTTTTAATTTTATAAATTTATATATAAAAAATTTATTATATTTTAATATGTGATTTATCAATAATTCACGTCTAATGATTTAAAATTTTTTATATTTAAATAATTTTTTAACAAATTTTAAATTCAAATTTTACCGTCATTACAATTAGAAGCATGAACACTAGATACCAATAAGACAAAGATCTCATCGATTTTTAAATTATTGGAAGAAGACTTCATAGTTTTAATTAAAGAGGACTTTGTCAATATCTGAATCCTGAGGTCACTACAAAGAGTGAAGCCTAGGCCTGCCTAGCTAATTAGGTAAAAATACTTACTGAATTTGTCAGTTTCGGACTTGACACCTATAATTTGTTTTTACCATCAACTGGGAAAAATCATGTGACGTAAAGTTTGAAAAAAGAACCAGAATAAATAAATAAATAAATAAATATATATAATGATATAATGACAAGCCAATAATGACTCCACTAAAAACTACTCTTTGTACAGTGGTAAGGCATTCCTCATCGCATACCCAAATGCCAAAGGTTCAAATAGTATCAGGGCTCTCCCTCTCTCTCTCTCTCTTCTTTTTTTCTTGGCAATAATAAAACCAGTAAATCAGGGGTATCTGGGGAATCCTAAGCTATCCAGAACTATATAAATCTAGCCATCGATTTGTGTAATTTGTCCTTAATGAGACTTTTTTGCAGTTACTATTAAAAAATACTTAATCCCAAGAGATTTAAATTGATGAATATAGGTGAAGCTTATGAATGCATCCATGCACAAACCCAGACTAAAAGCATGGATACAGTGCTGTCTTTCCTTACCTTGCATAAAAATAGGTGGCTTAAACACAAATGTTCATGCTATGATATCATTTAAATTATGAAGAAATCAGGATTTGGGTTTTCAATCAAAGGCTAATTAAAGTCAAAATTTGAGGGAAAAGGTTCATGATTCAAGTCTCACTTTTTCACTATATGTGTAGCCAACAAATTATTCAATCCAAAAACTCAAATTGTTGGATAAATTCCACAAATTGCTTGTATATCAATGTCTTCATTCAAGTCAAATTTAAGAGCTTTCTAATCCTTCAAATTATTTTAAATATATAATTAGTAATTGTGAAAATATAACACGATTTTTTTTTCAAGGGTATGTGTTAAAAAATTTGTGTCAATTTAATATTTTCAATATTTCTATGTATAAGAGCTTGGTGCACCCTTATTCTCTTTTTCTTATTTTTTATATTATAACTAACTTTTATTTATTTATATTAAAAATAAATTTTAAAAAAATGACAAAGAAGCTCCATGAAGTTCATGGATCGAATTGCTTAGCTAATCATCATCCTCTTTTTTTTTTTTTTTTTTTTCAATGTTATTAACAGGATACATCATGCAATATTTGTATGTATACAAGTCGGTGACCGTACGCTTTCCTCCACACCGACACACCAATTAATCTCTGTTTATTGACACACATGCTGCACTATGAGATAATTAAATTAGCGTCAGTCACAACCATTAAAGAAGGCTGTTTTTTTTTTTTTATTATTTAACGCTCTTGTTTGTGAGAAGGTTTATAGGATTGTAAGTTATATAATAAGAATAATTCTTTTTTTTTTTTTTTTGGGTCATAAATTCTTGAATTCTATCCAAGATTGAAGGAGATTTCGTGTGCCATCAAATTGTAGAGAATCCCAAGTACAAGTCCTATTGTGATGCGAAACTACGAAATCAATCATCGAAAGTTTCATCGGTTAAATAGCTATAACACATCATGTGTGTGTGTGTGTGTGAAGAACCCGAATAGTCCAAATTGTTGACGAATTAAATTGAGTGGTCAACTTTGGTTTCTATATAAAGGATACAGATTTAATTGACAGGTCATTATCTCAGTCAGTACGAATTGTTGCATTGCCTTGAATGCATGATGCAGGTCAATTCATGCGATGGAGAATCGACAATTTTATATGTTGAGAATGATTTTCTTTTCTATTTGGGTAAATGAGATCAATTTTATTAAAAAAGAAGAAAAGAAAAGTGAAAAGAAAGATACAAGTTCAATACAGTAGAAGAGTTTAGCCGAAACAAAGACTAAAGTCAGGCAAGGTACGATATATGCTGAGAATGATTTGTTTGATCTTTGTTGGAATTCAGACAGAAACATTTGAGTGCTTAAATCAATTGTAAAGTCATGAAAACAGTTCGGGAACATTAGCAGATCAATCACAACTGTCCAATTTGCAGTGCTGCACAAATGGGTAACAATAACGCAATGCATGCAAATGGACATATTTGCACTATAGAAGTTGTCATAATCATGCATTACAAGTTCTAATTCATAATCAAATCGAGGGTTTGATCAATTTTGTAAAAAATATATGAAAATTAAGAGCCTTCTTGTCAGAACCCAAGTAGTAATTTCTTCTTTCCTCTTACTCTCGTATAGAGTGGTCAAAGACCTAGTTTATCTCGTAGATTTTTTTTTCTATGGAGACATTTAAGAGATTGATGAAACCTTCTTCTTTTTGTTTATTGTGTTGGAAAATTATCGAGCTTTTGCAATGAAAATTAACACGTTGGAGAAATGTAAAATCACGGATATCCCAAATGAAAATATATTGGGAGATTGCGATCCTTTTGAATAACCATTCATTTGTCGGTTTGCCTTATGTTTGCATGATTGGTTAGCTAAACGTGAATCGATCTCATGCTAATTGTCGATTCATGTTCCCTCAATAAAATATGCAAAGAAAAGAACAAGTAATTAAAGAAAAAAAGGGATTCGAAAAGCTATTTGTATTGAAAAACTCCAAGTCAGTGAGCAGACAAACCATTTTGGACACATTATATATCATGATCTTGCAACGTCCGCACTTGTTCTTATGGGTTGCTATTTTGGACACATTATGTATCAAACACACGTTAGCCTCTTCCCTTCAAATTATCAATTGTTCAAATCAGCATCAGCAGCAGCAGGAACAACAGTAAAAAACCCTCCATGAATGGAAACAGAAGATAGAATTGAGTATTAGGACAAAACTGCTCAGTTTGGGCGGCCACTGCATTATCCTCAATAATATTCTATAACGCATGCCAAAGCTGTACTAAAAATATTTTAATATAAATAAATTCAATCTTCTTCGGGTGTCAATACTGCCAAAGATATTGCTGCTAAGCAACTTCTGTACCTTTAGCCGTCGTTCCATTTTGGCTCCACGGGGGCATGATTTCTTTTTAATATATAATTATGGGGCGATTTTTTTTTTTTTTTTTTGAGAAAAAAGTTTCATTGATGCGACAATGAATTTGTCTTAATTTACGGCAAAAATTATAAATATCTATGTATCCAACTGATAATCTCTCGGCGATGTTTCTGATCTTGTCTTATTGCATAACTTAAGAAGCAACAATTTCCCTAAACAGGCAAAACTGGCTCTATCATTGATAAGCCAAGCAAATACATTGGCTAGGAAAAGAAGCAAACACTCATAGAGTCGTAATAAAAAAAAAAAAACAAAATAATAGTCATTTTTAATTAAAAACACAAACAAATGCTTACATTTGAAGGACCATTATATACTAAATATAGAATATTTTTTTAAAAAAATAAAATTGGAACTAACGTGAAATTTTGAACCCATGACCCAAAGTTGGATTAAAAAATTTTCGAAAGGTCACAACTCACTGTAAGGTCCAAAGTTGCCTATTAATTCTCTCTCTCTCTCTCTCTCTGCTGCATGGAGTTTATAAAAATGAATTTTATAAGTTCATATTGACATGTTATTACATGAAAACAAAATCTTGCATTTAATGTGTTATCTTTTGTCCCCCCTGATTTATTTCATGAATCAAAAAGTAGGAACATTGTCGTTATGTTTCACAAATCCAACTTTATAAGTAGGAACAGTTTCATCCATGTTTCCAAACTTACATCCATGTTTCTAAATGAGTGTGTATGATCAAATAATATCAAAGGTCGATTTTCGCATTGATTGCTTCACATCTTCGTTTATCAGCTAGGGTTCCACGTTTTACACTGAATTTTAGAAATCAACTATTAGTAGTTTTAGCACATAAATGAGAAAGAGCCAACTACAAATTTATATTTCTCTTCGGTTGCTATTTAACGTGGGCCATTGTTCTGGAGCGGTCTGCTTATTCCAAAGGCAGGCACGGTTCACAATCAGATCCTTAAGCCGAATGGGCCTTTTTATTTATAAAATGCCCCCCCCCCCAAGTGTAAAATGCGAAATTATTGTCAAGATCTCTTCGGGAGTTTATATTTTAGGGTTTAGAATTTAAGAGTTTTAAGTTTTTCCCGTTGTGACATCCATTGAAAGTATTATCTAAACAAAAGGGATGGAGTTATATATATAAAATTAACAATACGAAAATAAAAGTAGATTTTTTCACCGAAAAAAAATTTGTGTCGATATTCATATTCCGTGTGCTTTTCACTTCATCGAGCATCCAATGCGACTCTTTGACTTTTATAAAAGGGATCTCAAGCATATATATATATATATATATATTTAGTGGATTCAAACTTGAGACTTTTGTAGCTATTCCATCAAAAAGTCTACTAGCTCTCTTGCCAAGCATTGTATGTATGCTTTTGATCCACCATGAAATGAAAGCAGCATTATCATTCCCGTTATCTATCAAATTTCACGGTGTAAGCAATGAAATGAATGTTGCTGCTAAGAGGGTCGCGGCTAATGCTCGAGGCTTGTTGGAGGAATTTGTAGCTCCCATCGTGCCTGCCACATTCGAATTTTTTGTTGATCAAAATCGCAATGTCATGAAAATTTCAAATTATTTCACTAGGAGAAAACCAAAGGGCAATTACAAGAGTCCAAGTTTGAAAAATCTAGAGTATTTAAACCTTTCCATTAATGCCCTCAAGGGCATGTCAATGAGTCCAATTGCGCAGGAGATGACAATCAGAGTGATTATGGCAAGACAAGGACACACATCTAAAAGAATTGACATCAGAAACCAAATTTTTATGGAAGTGACGAACGAGCAAACCTAACACAGTTGCTTGGATATTAAGTTATTTGAAATTTAAGTGTTTCAAATTTTATATTTTACAAATATCAAATTTTAAATATATTAAACTTTAGTTTTTTTTTTTTTTAATTGAATTTTGAGAATTTTAGATTTCAAGTTTACTAAATTTAAAAATTTTTAAATATTTAATTTAAATTATTTGAATTAATTAAGTTTCAAATCAATTAAATTTAAATTAATTTATTTTTATATTTATTTAAATAAATAAATGATCGTTATTTTAAATTAAAAATAGATAAATAAGATCATATTTAATAAAGAAAAAAATAGAATAAAAAAAACACTAGTCTCAAAATCAGACCCAACTATTTAATTGAAAGTGTAACTCAGAGTCATTTCCAAAATACAAAATAAACCCCCAACCTCCCCAAACAAAAGGAAAGAAAATGCCTGGTGATTCATATGCGATCCTCTTGAAAGACTTTTCTGTAGAATAAGAGGGCCATAGGCCTTAAATCTTGGCCCAAAGGGATGAACAGAAGCTTCCAAGCAAACACCAGCTGCTCGTAATTATCGCCAAAAGGTTGAAAAAGGCACCATCTTTTTGTTTTTTCCTCAACCTTCATTCAATCAGCTCAACAATAGAACAGGCAAAACTAAAGAGATCTTGCTGGAGGTGGAAGGACTAGCAGAAGATCTTGGTGGGGGTGGCGGAGGCAGAGGTGGCCCAAGCTCAAGTCCAAGATTATCACAATCTGCTCCCAAGAAGCCTGGTAGCAGAAGAGAGATTGTCTGTGAACATTACATTAGTACTAACCTTCATTAACCTTCCATTCTCATGTAGCTTGCTCCATTCACAAGCCCGAGGACCATGAATTTAAGTAAATGAGATTTTACTTTTCCATTTTTTTTTTCATCTTTAATTTTTTATTTAGGCATGAGTTATAAAAAAATATATATATATTTCGAATAATTTTTTTTTTATAAAATTTATTTTCTTTATTTATCTTTTCTATTTAATAGTTACTCATCAAGGCATATGGAATGAATATCATTAAAACTAGAACTGAGTAAGCCTGTGATTTCCTATTTAGCATTATATGTTATGTTACATTCTAACTAGTAAATGCTCAGTCTAGTTAGCAACTTTTCATCCAAATCCAAGAGCATTTACCAAATAAGCAGACCAAATTCATGGGGATGACCAAGTGAAAACCTTCAAACATGAATGCAAAAATTGACTTACATTCTTTAAAGCAAGCTAAATCAGTCTTGCTGAACAAATTCCTTGAGCCTTCATTGCATTGGCATGCATGCCCATTTCCATTAGACATGCAGGTCCCCTCGCCACACCAAACAAGATTGCAAGCTGAAAAATACAATTTCATTTACACCTACCTGACATTTTCCTTTCATAATATTGGTTGCCAAAGGCATATAATAATACTCCAATGTCACTCACGGTCTGAGATATCAAGCGATGGTAGTGGAAATGAAAACGGAGGTGGAGGGGTTGCTTGACCTCCATTGCCACAATCGAACTTTACTGTGCCTGCAAAATGCATTGTAAAATCAGTTATTTCTTGCAATTGACGTCACACGGCAACTCTATCTTGCAAGAGAGACTATAACAGAAAAATTACACGAACGACTTAAAAATCAAGTGCATCTCAAATGTAAATCTATATATTACACTATCATTATTGTTAATGACACATTTTTAATTTTTAATTTTACAATATAGATTACAAATGCATATTCACGTTTAACTCTTCTTTTACAAGTTACCATTTACAAGGTTTTGAAATCAAGAAATGAAACCATGACATATACATCTTGAGTTTCACAAATTTTTTTGTATGTCATCTTTGATTTTTTTAACCAAAAAAAAAAAAATTATATATATATATATATAGATATATATTATAAATTCATGTAAAAATTTTCCCTACCCGCCTAATCTAATTTATTTATTGATAAATATTTCTCTAACATTCTTTTACTAAGATATTTTTTTTCTTTTTTTGAGTTAATTGGTTCTACTTAGACTTGAACTCTAGAAGTTCAAAAACCAAAAATGTTATATAGTAATCTTACGACGTTCAATTATTAAGATTATTGTCCTGATTACAATCAAGGAATCTTCTTAAATATTTGGTTTCACGCGTAGTTGGGGTTGGTCCAACTCTTTACCAATTGTTTGATTTGTCATAGAAACTAGTAGGATGGGAAGTACAAATTTTATTCCCCAAAAAATAAAATAAAATAAAACATAATTAGCTTATCCAATTACATGATCCGGCCTTTCATTTTAAAAATCAAAAGGTATTGAGTTCCAAGCAATTAGTCAATTTACTTCCATATTAGATATATAAAAAAAAATTAAAAAAAAAGAAAAAGAAAATTTCAGAGCGTACGAGATGTGCATGTATGCGGTTGGAAAGGAGAATGAGGTGTATGCAGTTGGAGAATTGCTACAATCAATTCCTATGTGTAGTAATCAGAACATTGGCTTGTGCTTTTTCTTGTTCAAACAGAAAGAAAGTTTCGTCCATCAAAAAAATATTTTAATAATTAAAAATTCGAATTTTTATTTTAAAAATTCGAATTTTTATTTTAAAAATTTTAAATTATAATTATAGAAAAAAAAAAAATATAAGGCCTTGGATCTAATGGGTCTTCAAATGATGAAAAAAGAAAAGAAAAAAAGAGCTTCTTTCATGGTTCTCCCATATTACCTTGGCATGTGTTGTTTCCAACAATTTTACTTTATTACAAATATGTGCACGGTGACATTGAGATTATCGTAACCATTTCACCCAAAACAAGAACAGGAATCACCATTGTCTGGTATGCAAAGCCACCGAAATTCTGCTACAAAAGACGAGATTTTTTGTATGCATACATGCACATTTTGAAGCGAAATCCAAGAGAGAGAGACTCACAGTTGGGGACAATACAAGAAGGGAATGTCAAAGAACCAAGCTGCATCTTCTTCCAACCAGGATTACACTCACAATCAACACCGACAAGGCTTCCACTGGATATACATTTTCCTTGGCCACAATTAATCAACGCACAAAAAGGAGACTCACCTGCAGCCACACTCACACACAAGAAAGTATACATATATTAATGGTATAGTACAGTAATTCCCATGTATATGTGATCATTAATCACAAAAATCAACACCAAAATCCCACAACAATCCTATCACAAAACACAGGAATTTTTGACATAGCTTAAAAAAGGGAAAAAAAAAAAAATTGACTCGAACTGTTACCAAACCGGAAAAACTGAGAAAAAACGCAAAATTTGATTATGGATAGAACATACCATCTAATGGGGTCATGGTGGAATTGGAAGAACTTGCAGCAGTTGGGCTGCTACATGCGAAGAGGGAGAAAAGAAGAAGATGAAGAGAGACTAGAGGAACTTTCAAGGTACAATTTCCCATTGTTTTGGTGTATATGTCAGAGGGTAGCAAATTTGGCAAACAGCTCTCCAGCGTTGATAAGGTTGGCTGCCCAATAAAGTAGTAATAAATATACCTACGTTGGACCTACCCATGTAACTGATCTTTTAGGCATTTTAAAAGATTTTACTTGTTTTCTTCCATATTATATTAAAAAAAAAAAAAAAACAGAAAAAATCTTTGGACACCCACATATGTGTTTGACCGTGTATGCCAAATTTTGAGCTCCTTAATGGATGTTCTATTAATTAAAAATTTACAATTTTATTTTTGAAATTATGAATTTTAATTCTTAAATAAGTATGAAATTTATTGAAAAATAAAAAATTACTTTGTAGCTTAACAACCAATAAATCTTCTAATAATAATAATAATAATAATAATAAGATATACCAAAATTTGAAATTAATGTAGATATAATTTTCAAGGAGACAGACTTATGCTCTTCTTAACTTACGTTTGGCCGAAATTGCAAAAAGTGAATGCCATAAGGTGGTAGTATTCAAATAAATGCTTAAAAATGGACCAACTTATTAATGAGCTAGCAACATTAACCTTCTCTAATCTAGCGATATATAAAAGGTACCTTTGATTCAAGTTAGGTAAGAGAGCAATTTAAAACATGCCCAATTTCTAAATATTCCCTTGCATTTTTTATTTTTTTTAAATTCTTCCCATAATTAGAGCTTAATATCAGAAAGGAGAAACCCCACAAATTTTCAGCTAAAATGTTATACCTAGACCAGATGCTAGTAAAATTGAAATGGACATCCTCAACAGGCTTCTGGCCTTTCGATCGGTCAAAGTTGGGCCTTCTGAGCCCAAGTCGTAGTCTTGACCCAGTTCGATTGCCCTGCCACTGGAAATGTCCAGCCCCACTAACCTAGCCTGCTCGAACTCATTTGAACGAGTAGTAAGCAAAGCTAATGTAACCATAGTTTTTAAAACCAAATCTCTGACTAAAAAATAAATAAAATATTATTAAAATAAATTTTAAGTATATATTTACAAATATTATTTAATAAAATAATTAATTATATGCAATTTTTTTGACAAAAAAAATAAAATATTTAGTAAAAATCCGTCTATTTCCTTGCTTAGTTGAATGGAATTTTCAATAAATCAAATAGCGTTCAACGAAGTGTTAACACCAAATTTAACCAAGGTCTAATTCTATGAATTTTACCCCCACAAAATATTTTTACACCACGTAAATACTTCAACCCCGTAGACCAGAAAAAACAAGTTGCAGCAAGATGATTCATAAAAATAATCAAGAATATTGTTAACTTAGAAAAATGGACAAACTTTTCTTTCTTAATATATGGGGCCACAGGAGATACCCTTCCTTGCAAGGGGAACAGTAGCAGGAAAAATGGGGAGTGACACCAAAATCATAAATTGACATTGTCTCAGAATGCCTTTACAAACGAAAGACATTTGTCTTCAGGTCTTTCCCTTGAATAATTTCAGATAGTAACATGAAAGTATGGTCAAAGAACACAGCCTGAGAAGGAAAATCTGATTACATTGCATTAAGACAGGTTACTAATACAAAATAACACAACAATACGAAAACACTTTCCAACAAATGCGATGGAGTCAGCACAATCCAGAAGTTAATGCAGCAGGATTTCTCTTTTGCTTTGAACTTTCAAGCTACGCAGATCCAAATTCTGCAAACCACTTCTCGTGCTTCTCAATATCAGCTTGGGAAACACTAGGTTGGACCTTTTTCAAAGCCTCCTTGAAATCGCACATCGCAACGGGATCCTTTGAGATCTCATCCTTTGGCATGTTCTTGATCTCGTCCCTCGTCTTACCTGCTATCTTGCGCCTCATCCCATTTAAGGAAGCATCTCGGCACACATTTGTAAGATCATCCCCACTGTATCCTTCAGTCTGACGAGCAACTTCATCAATATTGACATCAGGGGCTACCTAATATAACAACATTGATGGTTAGAAGCTAAACCTCTCAAAGTAGATGAGCGTCGTTTATGGCATAAACATGTTAGAAATCACATAAGAGAAGTCAATTCTTAAGTCCCTTCACCGAGATAAATGAAGCCACAGCATTTTTGTCCAACCAATTCTCATTTTAGAAGTTCACTGGAAAAGCTGCTCCCATAGATGGGAGAATGGCAGAGACCCTGCTTGTTTTTTTTTTTTTTTAATTGTTTTTTCAGATTTCTCATGTACTATCAGGTACAACAAACAACAATTGATACACTAAATTATTAACAGCAATCTAAAAAATATATACACACAGGCTTTGCAATTTAGCACTCTTTTCCTTTCCCATCATACAGTCTTCTGCATAATTGCCAATGTTACAACAACAGAGACTAAAATACACATTGACGATTGTCATTGCACTTAGATAATAACATGGAAAATTAGCATTCTTCAAGGTCTTGCAATTCCACTTTTCATCAATTTTAACAGGATATCAGAAGAAAAGACCGAGACAAAGCTGAAATCAAGAACCAGCCAGTGACACTTAAATAAGACTAAACACAAGCAAAGCAGAATTTAACTAAAATTGTATCACGTGAACAACAAATTACAATGAAGCAACACTTCAAGAATTTGCCACATCTTTATCAGTAAGAATTGCCAGTTTACCTCAACAGTTTTCAAATTGATTCTAATGAGCTCCTTTCGACTCTCAAAATTTGGAAGTGGAATATAAATACGCTTTTCCAACCTCCTCCTGCATTTGTGTTCATACCAAAAATCAAAATAGAAGAGGCAATTAAATCACGATTATCAAAGCTCAGAAAGGATAGTAAACTCTAAGTCATAAAATGAAGAATATCCATCATCAATCCTTATAGACTAAGATAAGTGAGCAACAGCAAACCTTAGTGCTTCATCTATGTCCCAAGGGAAGTTTGTAGCTGCCAAAACCATAACTATTTTTCGACTACCATCTTCATTTGTAGAACTATTGTTTACGCCATCCACCTGAACCAAAAGTTCAGACTTGACCCTTCTTGATGATTCATGTTCTCCTGAAGCTCTGAAGAGATGAAGTCATTCAGATTCACATATCAACACATATAAATCCTTCCATGCAAATTAAAAGACCTTTAAGCTCAAGAGAGACTTTCAAGAAATAACTCTGAATCCAGGGATAGCCAATGATTATCATGAGAAAGACTTTTAAGCATCGCCAGGCACATTAAAGAAATTCACACTCAAATGAAGAAAGCAACATGTTTTATATCCCAACATGACAAATTAAACAACACAACATGTGGCCCAAAAAAGTCCAAGTGTTCAGTCTTTCAGTTAACTGCCTGCTAGGTGAAAAAGTAGAAGGTAATGCTTTCAAAGGAAAAGGTAGAAATGTTACCCCCTGGCATTGCATAGAGAATCAATCTCATCGATGAAAATCGTACTAGGTGCATAAGCTCGTGCCAGATCAAACAAGCACCGTACCATGCGCTCACTTTCCCCACGCCATTTTGAGGCCAATGTAGCGGAAGAAACATTGAAAAATGTTGTACCACATTCAGTAGCAACGGCTTTAGCGAGTAGTGTCTTCCCAGTACCAGGAGGGCCAAACATAAGGACACCCTTCCAAGGTCTCCTAATTCCCTGCCCCACAACCACCACCCCCCAAAAAAAAGAAAAAATAAAGTATTAATGCCAATAAAACATCCCTTACTGCAGTCTGCAGAAGATGTAGAAATCTAGGAACATGAAGTTGGGAATCACTAGAATTCTGATGTGAATGCAAAATGAAGCAATTTTTTGAATACCTGGAAATATTCAGGCATCCATAATGGAAGGACAACAGCTTCCTCCAGTAGTCTTTTAGCTTCACTAAGTCCTGCAACATCATCCCATCTAACCCCAGGACTTGTTTCCAGGACATCCCTTTCAAGCATGGCAGCTAAGTCAGGGTCAGGTCCCTCATATTGTACCTTCTTAGACTTTCCATCTTCAGCATCACCATTCTAATGATTGCAAATGGAGTTACACTAATATAATGCAAATAAATTGAAATAACTCCAGACGCTACAAAAAAGCTTGTATCAATTTTGTGTACAGATCAACTTAATCTGAGCATATTTAACAGTAGCTGACGTAAGAAGTATACAGACTGAAGATTTCCATCAAGGCAGCATGAAATATGATAGCAATGAAGATCATTATGCATATTGCCAAAACTGAGGCCAAAACCTTCATTCAAAAACTATTTCAATATCACATGGCACTTTTGCCCAACATACCTTACGTTAATAGTTTATTTCTCCTTGGCTTAATCTCTCCACTAAACTTCATTCTCAATTCCCATACAAAGAGCAAATGATCAATATCATACAAAAAATTGCCTGATGAGATGAACAAACTTGTGCAGATTTGCAGTGTCTATAAGTGTTAATACAGGCTCCACATTTGTCACCAAATGGGTTTTAAGAAATTCATAGCACCAAACACAACACATGCACATGCATTTACAAGCCATGTACCTCACATATAGTATCATAACCTTTTAAGAACCATAGGATCTTCTTGTTAAAGCCGCTTAAAATTCATAAATGGAGGCACATACAGATCCACCACAATCATCATGTGCAACCATCCAAGAATAAATGGCAGTGTACTCCATAAAAAAATTCCAAAGTACAGGAGATGTATGATAAAATGAAGCAAATACTACCTCCTATGTCTGATAAACTTACAGATGTGTCTCCCTTGGAAGATTTTCCAGTGCCAGTCCCTTTCTTTCCAGTGGTGGATGCTCGAACCCCTGAATTAACCTTTGCTGAAGCACCAGCCTTGGCACCACGGCCACCAGTTGTTCCTGTTCTTGTTGAACCACCACGAGCCCAAGCTCCATCTTGAGGTGATTTCCTCATACTTACTTGACCAGCCCTTGCAGGTCTCCTATTAACAGCATCGCGACTTGGGGGCCTCCACACATCAGGATCATCCATGGGAGCACCAGAGGAAGTGGGGTATTCATCTAAAGGTTGGAAAACAAATGATGATTTAACATTAATTGGAGGTGATGCAGCACGCCGGCCCACAGGGGTTTCTTTGAATGCCCTTCTCTCGGCATCTAATTGTTTTACAATCTCTGCCTCCTCTGAAAGGGCTTTCTTCACATTCATCCATTTTGTACGAATTAATGGGTCGTCGAGTGTGTTAAGGTGCCTAAAAATGTTACATCAGTTGGAACCTTTGAAAAAATAATCTGTCACAAAGTATAATCCACCAAAACACTCAAGTACCAGTAGCAGCTCCATAAGTAGAAATACTTTGGGGAAAAAAGGAAGAAGAACTTCAATTCAGCATCAAGTTTAGGTGCTGCTATGTGATGTATCCATTGTGGGGGACTAGAACCAGAGCCATTTGTAGCAATACTGGTATGTGATGTTCTAAAGACCAACAACCAGACAAATATATTTCCACTTGCTGGCAAGTTTAGCCTAACAGACTATGTAATTCTAGCCAAATCCCACTGACATAAATCCAGAGAGCAAAAATAAACCAAGGCTTCCCCCTATCCCATAATGTAACACAGCCATTGCCCAAAACAAGCTACAAAAACTAAGACACACCCAAATAAAAACCAAGAATGAAAATTCAAATGTTTCTTTAAAACTTCAATAATATCCAAAATTGGTAAATGGGTCTTTGTTTCCAAACAAGATTTACAGTTCTATCAAACAGAAACCCCCTAAATACCTCAAGAAGCATCTAAAACCAAACTATAAACTTCAATTTCAGGCAAAGCAACAATAACCCATGTCCATTTCCTACTCACAAACCCCAAAAAAGACATCCAAATCTTCTTTAAACACCAAAGATGGTAACTTTATTTCAGATTTAATAGAGAAATACTGCAAAGAGATAGAGAGAGAGAGAGAGAGAGAGAGAGAGAGAGAGAGAGAGAAATACTTGTTGATCTGGGCAATAGCGCCATCGAAAAAGATAACAGAAGTATCGTAGAGACCTTCAAGTGCATACTCCCTTGCCAATTTCAAGTGGTCTTGTAATCCTCCCAGTGCACCCCCCACCATTTCTCTCTCTCTCTAAGCTCTAAGTTCTAGCTTTAGCTTTTTCAGGCAGTTCAAGGCCAACATGACGCCGACGTCTTAACCATCTAAGAAGCCGGTAAGAAAATTATGTGAAATGACTGAATTGCCACTCTCTCTCTCTCTCTCTCTTCTCTCTCTGCGCTTTACGTTTGACTCTACGCTGTACAGACTGTAGAGGGGAAGTCCCATGGCGAGGCAGGACGCAGACAGGCCGTACATAAAGCGACGTCGTTTTAGACCGTACCAGCGATGACAGGAATGCCCTTGATACCTGTGTGAATTAACGATTTTGGTATTCGTGGTGGGTCTTTAATTGGGTATTCGGTAGGGGATTTTGATTGAATTGGGTGCGAATAGAAATGAAACGCGCTTCAGTATTGGCCGTTGGATGGAAACTGGGGCCCGTTTTGTAATAAACCAAAATTGACTGTTTTTCTCTTTCTATTTATTATTATTATAATTATTACTACTAATATGATTATCATCAATCTTTTCTCTCTCTTTTTTTTTTTTCACTTTTGTCTCTTTTTGCTTTGGTGCTTTTTTCCTTTTTGTAAAAAAATTTTGAGTCGGTGCCTCTTTTTTCCCTTATTTGCCAAGGAAGAACCAATTCTGTGTGAATTTTGAAAATATGAGAATTAAATTAACGTTGCTAACTTAACTGGAAAGATAGATATTAAAGAAAGATTGGGAATTTGTGTTGTCATTTCTTGTCTGTAGCCGTGGAATGAGAATTTTCTTAGGCTCGTGTAGCTTTCATTTTGATTGCAGTTTCTTTAACTTGTTTTGGGTCCAGTTTTCATTTTGTTAGTTCAACAAATCAAACATCTGATGTAATTTTTATTATTATTAAATCAATATAAGATATTATTAATTATGAATAATATTTTTTTAGAGATTAAATATTGATAATATTTAACAGAATTAAAAATAAAAAAAAAAAAAAAAAAAAAGAGCAGCCGAAGAACATACAGGTGATCGATCACATGGTCTCTCGGGAGAGCCACGTTCATTACATTGCCCTCTTCATTGTAGTTGATAACTCTCGAGGAAATGATTTGGAAGATGCAAACATTCAGCAATATAAGATTCCAAAAGCCCCGTTCTAAGACAATAATCAAATAGTTAATATTTTTGATAAGATTATGAAAGAAGAGAAAAAAAAGAAAAAAGAATAAAAAGGATATTTCAAACCGGTGTGGCTATGAGCAATTAATTTTTTAACCCTTCTATCTGCGTTCGAATTGAAATGATCCAAAGCCTCGTCTGTTAATTCATTAGGAGCAAACTCCATGCATGATATGCAGTTGAACTCCCGGCTTCAACATTTTCACGGAAGAGTTGTCCGGCAAAATCGAAACATCCACACAACTGTTGAATTTCTTTTGGTATGCATAACTTAGTCCTGACACCAAACATCAAAATAATGGAGTAAAACTAAGGCAATGATCATGAAGCGTTCTTCCAAAAAATTGCATCCAAATCCAATGACCAGTGTATGAAGCGTTGTATTTTGCAAAATATAATCTGGCAATGCCCTCAACAGTGGGCAATGATGAATTGACAAAGTCATAAGGGATGGCAATAGGAGGAGGTTTGGTAGTGTCACCATAATTATCATTATAATAATCTTCCCATTCTTCCCAGTTAGGCATGAGCCAGAATGTAAGTCTTTTCAGTTTGGGGAAAGTAACAACTACTGGCGAAGAAGAAGAAGATGATGATGCCGATAGAAGCTCCTTCCCCACTTTTTTAACACCCCGCATTCTACATAGAGTCTCGAGAGACGGCAGCTTACCCAACGAAGGCAAGTGCTCACACGATGCAAACCTCTGTAAATAAATAGACCTCATATTCCTTAACGAAATCATCCAACCAGAAAGGTAGTACCTCTGTAGTCCCAAGTGTTTCCAAGTTTGGAGATGCTTCCAGCAGCAATTCTTCTTCTTCTCCGCTAGAAGAGAAAAAGTAAGCTGCAATTGAGTGATGTGTTCCTTTTTCTTGAGATCTGCTTGCTTAGCCTCGCCCAAATGACGATTATATGCACCCAATCCAAATATATCAAGAGTTCCCCGAAGTTGGTTGAGGTTCTTCAGATCACCAAGAGAAAATGCAGCATCATCATCATCATCACAGCCAACATCGACCTTCTCCAATGTCCGCAAACCATTTAATTGCCCAATTCCTTTTGGCAACCTTCCAGGGCCTGCCGAATTACGAAGATGCCTCCAAGCTAATTAGTTTTTCAATCCCAAGAGGCAACTTCAAATCATAAGAGTATTCGGAAACAACTATGGTCTGCATTCTACGCAGTTCACATAGTGTTTCAAGCAACTGCTTCAATTGCTCATTCCGAGACAGATCAAGCCACCTCAACTGTACCAATTTACGGATGGAGGTAGGGATCTCTGCGAAGTCACCGTCTCTGAGGCTTAACGATCTTACATGCATTGATAGACTGAATAATCTTGGTAACTCTCTTGCTGTGGGCTTTGACCACCAAAAAAAACTTAGTTTTTTTTCAAAACCGTGAGAGGAACTAAGATATGACCCATGCTCCGGAAGATCTAAACATAAATGACGCACTTTTCTAATTAACTCCACTGAATCGTTCCCAAAGCACTACGACATTCATTACGCCCAACAATTTGGGCTAAATCATGCACTATATCATGCATCTTACAGCTGAAGATTATCCCACCAAAAATAGATTCAGAAAAATTTTGAAAAAAACCCCGCATTGCTAAATTTTGGAAATAATATTCTCCAGTAATCTCTGGGTCATCGCTTTGTCTTTCTAGATAACCATGAGCCATCCACAGCTCTATCAATTCAGTCCTCCTAATTTCATAATCTCTTGGGAAAATAGCACAGTAAGAAAAACATCGTTTTAATGCTGGAGACAGGTCATAATAGCTCAACCATAAAAAACCAATAACATCTCTTTGTACTTCGTCTACTTGCCATATCTCACTATCTAGAATACTTTGCCACTGCTCTCTGGTTTTTCTAAACCGCAAAATTCCTCCTATAGCCTTTGCAGCAAGAGGCAAGCCCTTAAATTTTTGAGATATTTTCCTACCAGTAGTTTCTAAATAATTGTGTTCTGCATCCTTCCTGCCAGAGAATACTATTTTACTAATAATTGACCAACAGTCCTCCTCGGACAAAATTTCTACCTTCAGAATATCATCGTTGTAACAACCCATGACACCAAAACTTTACTTCCTGGTGAAGAAAGCCTAAGAGGTTGTTTCAACTTGTTCCACTTGACAGGGTTTTCTTCCAACACATCGTCCAAGACGAGAAGAACTTTTTTCTCCTTAATCAATTCACTAATTTCTTGCCCCAAGTATTCCAATTCTAGGTTTGCTGGAGTAAAATGTGTAAGAGATACCAAAATTGCCTTAGCAACCCTTGTCTCATCAAAAGGATCCGAGACACATACCCAAATTTTCTTATTAAAGTAAGTCTCTATACTGTCATGGTTAAATGCAATTTGGGCAAGAGTCGTCTTGCCAATCCCCCCCTGTTCCTACTATAGAGAGAACACGGAGGTCGGAGCCATCACCATCCCCAGGCATAATTTTATTTTAAATCTATATACTTTAATGAAAATAAAAAGAAGATAATAAATTCTCAAACTTGTAATTTCTTTTTCATTAATTTTTAATCTACTCTATAACTAATAAAATGATAATTATAATTATTATTTAGTTTATAAAAAGTATAAAAAAATCTAAAATAATATAAGTATCAACATAAATCTTTTCTCTTCATCATTTAGTCTTTTTAAGACACAAATTTAAAGTTAATTTTTAGTTTTTTCATACATAGCAAACAATATAATGTGTTCACTAAATTTTTAAATTTTAAACTTTAAACTTTTTAACTTTATATACTAAATTTTTTGTCTTGATGTGTTAATTTCTTTTTTTCTTATTTTTATTCTTAATACAATACAATATATTTAAAATTTGTGTAAAATGGTGTTGTTAAAAATTATGGTATCTTCAATTCTAATAAACTAATAAATTTCTCTTTTTTCTAAACTTTTAATAGTCATATTAATTTTCTTTTGATAAATCATAGTGATTTTAAAATTTTGTTTGTATGTTTTTAAGTATCTTCTTTTGTATATAGAAACATTTTATTGTTTCTTGTCACCATGATAGAGAAATAATATAGGAAACATTATAATTTGTACTTTCCATATTGTAATAACGAGAGATGTTTGGCAAAAAAAAATGTAATTATATAATTAGAAATGTGCAAACTACTAACTCTCGTCTTTTCAAGAAACTAAAAACAGTACAAATTATAACATGTTGGAGTAGTTTTCCACCATCACATTATACTATATACTAATATTAGCAATTAATATTGTTATTTCAAATTTTACGAAAGTCAACTTCATTTTCTTTAAACAAAAATAAAAAAAAAATTAATTCTTTTTTTATTTTCTTAAAAAAAATAAAATTATTTTATTTTAATTTTTTTAAAAGAATAATTTAAATAATTTTTATTTTTCTCTTATTATTTTCTTTAAAAAAAATTACTCTAAAAATTTTATTTTTTCTTTTTTTTTTTAAATATTAAATATTTTTTTAAAATAAAATATAAATAATAATAAATTTTTAATAAATATATTTATATATTATATGAGTCTAATATAAATAATATAAATTTATATATTATATAAATTTAATCTAATATAATAAATTCTCTTCCATCTAAATGAGTGTTTCAAGAATAAAAAAATATTTAAATAAAAAAATAAAAATAATTAATTTTAATTAATAAAATAATAAAATAAATATAATATAAATATTAAAAATAAATAAAAAAATTAAAATAAAATATTTATATTATTTTATTAATTATATTTATTTAATTAACTTAAATTAAAATTTATAATTCAAAATTAGTATCATTAAATTACATTTAACATTTTTTTAAGTCTACTTTAACAACAAATAATACTTTTTATACTATAATTCAATAATAAAAAGTTATTTTATTTTATATATATATATATATATATATATACATATACTATTTAGATTTTAGTACAAGGCGGTTTGTAGGTGCGTGGATAATGTAACAAGGCAAACAAAATAAAAGTAAAAAAGAAATCTCCTTAAAGCAAGAAAGAAAGAGAGGAAACAAGTCCATTACACGTTGGAGATCAGCAAGGCTCAGCTTGATTGGACAATAAGGTCTACGACATGTCGTCTGCTTCGCTAACAACAACGGTCCTATCTTCATCAATCTCACCGAGATCCGACGGCCACGGTTTCCCCGGCAGGATTTCCAGATCTCTGGTTGCCTTCCGAAAGAACTCTCACTCCGACACGGCGAGACTGATGGTGACGGCGGCGATCGGAGGAGGAGGAGGAGGAGTGGCGAAGTTCAAGGGAACGCAGATGAGAGAGAGGAAGCTGACGGAGATGATAGAGAAGAAGGTCATCGAAGCGAAGGAGGTTTGCGAAGGAGACGAGACCTCCGACGAGTGCAAGGTTGCTTGGGATGAAGTCGAGGAGGTCAGCCAAGCCAAGGCCGATCTACGGCTTAAGCTCGAGAAACAGCAGGATCCTCTCCTCTATTACTGCCAGGATCATCCCGAAACCGACGAGTGCCGCATCTACGAAGATTGAATCGCCGATCACCGTCCATCGCCGCCTTGTTGTGTTTAAACTATTTTCCTTGATCTACCCTGTTACTTGAGTTATTAATGAAATATGTCTCCTTATTTTTTTTTTTCATATTTCCTCCCTTGGCTTGGTATTTGTGGGACAAAACAAAAGCCATATTGCGATTAAAGTAATATTGGCAACTAAATCAGAAATAATAGATTTGAATGGCAAATATTTTATTATTTAATCATAAATTATGTAATAGATTATCATCACGATTTAATAAATTTGAAGTTTTTGTTAAAATTAAAATTCAAAATTTTGAAAATAAATTTTTAATTATTAAGAGCAAAGCAAATGAGTTGGAAAAAGGTAGACCTTGTGATGTGATGTGATACACTTTCCGGGGCTGATAATTTCAGAGCTCTGGAGAACAATGAGGTCACCCAAAAGTTTAAAGAAAACTAATGTCAATTTTGGCAATGCGTAGTTCTTAAAACCACAGTCCTTGCCTGGCAAGATTTACAGCTGAACACCAGTGGATGCCCTCTTAATGCTGTGAGAATGAAGTGCAGGCAACAAGAGGTACCACCTATGATGAAACGCGACTCAAATGCACTCATGATTTCTTTTATCTGCAATTTGATTTTTGTTCATTAGCCCTCTTATTTTACCTTGTGAGAACTTTGTTTATAGATTCTCTTGCCTTTTGTCAGGCATGGTGCTTCCAACCCCTGCCACAATTGATGATGTACAAGGTTTTTATCCCACTAATTTGAATTCTAAATTGTAACTACAAATATTTTTGAGCATGCCGGCCAAGGGAATTTACTTGTTAAGCCGTAAAATCTGGAAGACAGGATGCAAACAGCTGAATGCAACTATGGCAGCCTGTCTGCAGTTGAATTGATCGCACTTATTTTTGTAACTCCTCGAAGGTTGCAGTCAAACAACGTTGTTTCCCCTGTATGCTTTTCGTCTATCCTTTATACAACTGGGGCTTTTTATGTAGAAACATTAGGATGCATCTTCTCCCCCATTGATCCTCTTGGATTACTATGTCCTTATACCGGCACAGCCGAAGCACATCACACAACGCTCTCTCAAGTCTCGTAGCAGCAGCAACAGCAACAGCAACAGAGTGCAAAAAGTCTGCAACAAATGAGAATATATGTTTTTCCCAACAGCAACAGCAACAGCAACCTCCACTTCATTGTCTTTCTCCAAAGACTCTCCCCTTTTTGTTTTTTTCATGTTTGAATCAGTAAGGACAAATTTTGCAGGATCCTAGGATGATTTTCGGATAAAAATAAGTATGGAGTTGTTTTATCTATTAGTTCACAAGGTTACAGAGAACAAAGCATATGCAATTACAGGAAAAAATTTAACTTTGCACGTATAAAAGAGCACTTGAGCATTTTAATAGAAAAATCATTCAAAAAAAAAAACTTGTAAAAACTACAAAGAACAAGAAAGGAAAGGAATAATGGGATGAGAAACACTGGTAAGGAATAGAGGCAGACACTTTCCTCGTATCTTCATGTCCTAGTGCTTGAGTGATTTCTAGTGCACGAGACATACATTATGGAATCTGAAAAATGGCGAGTTTTGATTTCACAATAGGGTTATTTTATTATAACTTGGACTTTAGCATTCACAAAAAATAGGGTGTTCTATAAGAGCTTAAGGGGCTCTTCAGCAGTGCTGTCTTGTCTATCTGGTCTAGTCCTGCTTTATTGGAGAGTGGTGGAGTGGAGACTTGGTTAATGGGCAAGAAGGGGGCCCCCTCCGTTTCTCCAATTGTGGTTGCTCCAGCTATGAGAAACTTACCTTTAATGACAAACTTTCGACATGACAACCTTCAGGATATCACCTTAAGTCTTAAGGTAGTTACGGGTGACAATCATATATCAATTAGTGACCAAATCATGACCAATGGCTTGTGTGAACTTTTCTATGATTGAGCAATGTACCAGTTTACGTAAAGGGCGGGTCGAGACTCAAAGTTCAGTTGTGTTCCACGTCAATAAAACGATTACAGTAATTCTTTTGGTGCCATGACCGTGTGAACGGTGAGAAGAAATGAAGAAGAAGAAGAAGAACTACGTTGACTTAAGAATTTTCAATTAAGAATGATTTAGACCAATTTGATTTCGCTACAAAACTTAGTATTAAAGTGGAAGAATGGAAAAAAAAAAAAATTCATGTAATTAACTTTAATTAAATTTGAAATTAAAATTTTATTATTGTTGTAGACGAATGTTTGTAATAGAACAAACAAATGAAACAGAAAACGTGCATTGCAAGTGGAACCATCCCTTGTCTCACAAGGACCCGTTATAGCCAGGAATGCCTCCAGAAAAAAATAGACTCAGTGCAAATGTTGCCTGGCTGCATTACAGAGGAAAAGAGAGCAAGAACCACTAGGTATGCATTAGTGGCTACTGGGAATAAAATTTAAGTGAGATTTAAAGTTGGAATGGCTAGATCTTATTGATTGTAGCATCCCCTCTCCAACTCCAACTAGATTTAAAAAAGAACAAAAAAAAAAAGGAAGAATAAAACAGAGAGAGAGAGAGAGAGCATTTTTTTTTTTTTTTTCATATAATTCAGATCGATTTTATTTAAAGATGGAGACAACTTAAATACAAGTATCCTCAGGGTTTCCTCACATTGCGAGGGCTACCTATTTTGTTGATCTTTTTTATGCAATTTTACTCTTGCAGAGATACTAGATATCTACCAAATTATTCACCCCAAAAAAAAAAAAAAAAGAATGATATCCACCAAAATTTTTAATGGTGGAAATCAAAGATAAAATGATAATGGCTTGACATTTGAATTGAAATATACTGATCCAATTGTAAATTTCAGGGACTTGGTTGCAGAACTGGAATTGAAATTCAATATTATATCAATTCCATCTTCTCATGAATCCTAAAGGCAATATTCGGATGAAAATTTAAGACATGAATGTTAAATGGAACATCAATGAAATGCAGGAAAAATGGAATCATATTTCATAAGAAATATGGATGCTTTGCAAATGAGTGCAAGGTAAAAACAAGTTCAGAGCCATAAAGCCATAAACAATGATGATCTGACCATCATAACCCTTCTCTTTCTCTTTCTCTCGATCTTTCTCTCAACAATCCGGGCGAAAATTTGAAGTTTATTGCAAATAAATGATGTCTCAACTACCGGATTCTGATTTCCTGATTCACAAACATTCATCAACAATAGCTGACTTTATGTTCATGGAAGGAAATCAGAGCTGACAAAGGGAATCCAGAAAATCATCATATATATTTGTCATGGTTACAGGTTTTAAGTATTTATAGCTAAAATAAAAGGCATATATACAGCATCTGCATCATACCAAAGATGCTTATATATATACTAAGGGGTCCCATGGGGCATTGCCCACTTCATCTTGTGCTTGAACATTTTGAAGGTGTCCTTGTTGCTGTATCTGCAACCAAAAGAGAAATATATTAAAAAAAAAATTACTATCCAAATGAAAAGACTATTATCAGGTAAAAAAGAAAAAAAAAAAAGCAGTAATCAAATGAAATTGAAATCTGTAAATCACCTAATCCAATTGCATCTGAGCGTTTCATTAACCTCAGTCGCTCGCATGATTCAACAAATATGCTGAAACAATAAAAACAACTAAATGAATACTTGAAATTGAAAAATTTTGGACAAAAAAGTTACTAGGGGTAATTTTGGAAACTTACTTCCACGGTACATCTCCACCCATCATCCAGTCACCGTCTTTATCTTCATAAACTGGCACATACTCAAACCCATCAACTTGATCCACGATCTTCTTCTCATTCAAATGATTGCCTGCATCACAAATTTCAAGTCGAAATTACCCAATTGCCCTTCCAATACGAATATTTGTTCAAAGAAAAAACTAGCCGCAATACACACACACACGCACACGTACGTATGGTCAAGCAAGAGAACAAGTCTTCAAGGGCACTCAGGAGCTGCTGGTAACTATTGTACTTCTCAAGGTCAACTTTTCTCAAATATGGAGCTCCGTCCACCGCCACTTTCACGTATTTGCAGATCTTGATCACGTTCCTCCGATGCCCTCCCACGGGCGGCCACCCCACCACTTGTGTCCTAGTTACAGATTAAACCCCATAACAAAGTTCCTTAATTATCACACCATAATGTTTTGAACATGGATTTTCATTATAAGGATTGGTTTATCATGATTTCGTATCGTTTCATTTAGATATCTTACTTGGATGCAGGAGCCTTGGACAAACTTGACGCACCATTCTCCAACTCACTGCAATCCTTGTCGCCACGATCAACTGAATTTTCGAGATTTAGATCCACCATGTCTGACAACGTGCGTTTGGTACCACTATTATTCTCCGATAGCAAGCGAGACTCGCCAGGCAACCTTAAGGTCAATTCCGTCTCAGAAAAATTCATCTCTGCGGCGTCGGATTCCGGCAAGGGCAACCTATTCTCCAATGACAAATTTACCATTTCTCTCCCAGAAAAGAAGGTTAGTTGATGTCAAATGACGTACAAAAATTATGTGAAAGTCAAGAAATTAACAAACTTTGGTCTGGTTTATGGCCGTATATAAATCGAGGGGACTGGCAGGAGATATGATGCAATTACTCGTAGGTTGACAAGTGTGACGAAAGGAGCGGCTGTGATTTGGCCATGTATGTGCCTTTGAATGAGTGGAAAGCGTGTCTTTTCGGTAGGAGGTGCACCTTTGCAACGCTTCGGGCCTGCTGGTCGGTACGACCGCGTCGTTTTTACTGATTTTGAGGTTGATTTTTGTGAATGGGTGTTGGTTTTGGGGTCGGGGAATCCTTCTGTGCAGCACGTGAGTGCCAATAGATTTGTATGAAAACTTGTAGAAATCCACTGGATCAAACGGATGGTTTTTTTTTTTCAAGCTTTTTCCTTTTAGGTAACCTTTTTTTTTTTTTTACAATTTCTTTTTCTCTTGTAATGAGAAGCTATGGTGATTCCTTCTATTTCCGTGATGATTATAGAAAATTTTATGAAACTGTAGGAAGTGCACCAAATTAAATGGATGACTTTGTTTGAATACACGATAAATTAAACACTAGTATATATTATATTATAATCATCATTAAATAAATATTAAAATATGTATTATTAATTATAATTATATATCAAAAAATTAAAAATATATATTCAATTATGTTTATCATATAACTTTTTTTTCGATTTTGCTACACCGAGTCTTAGTAACCCCATTGTCTACCATCTCTTTCTTTTGTGAAGAGAGCTACAGTGATTCCTTTTATTTTCATACATTTCTTTATTGGAAAGATATATAATAATCTAATTTTCTTTTTTTTTTTTTTCTGTAACCACAGAGAATAAGTTAAAAAAAAAAATAGTAGCGAGATATAATCATAGAAAATTGTAATGTTTGGCTAATCATAATTTAGCTATTAACTCCAAATGATCTAAGATGATCCATCATAATTAATAATAATAAGGAAAAAAAAGAAGGTTGTTTTCATGGGTATTATAGTAAAACAAACAAACTCAAATTGAACATCTTGTTATGAAAAAATTGAGTCAAGTTACCAGTATAACTATGCAAAATAAGAAAAATAAATGTACTTATCTTCTAACAATTTGAAGACTGTGCCATAGTGGTTTTTGAAATTAATAATATATTAAACCGTCAAAAAAATAAAAAAAAAGAAAAATTTAAAACGTTAAATTTGCATGATGCGTAATCATGTCATCAGGATATGGAAGGTGGATGAATCTAAGGTACACCGTAAAAACACTCAATCAAAACCCCAAATTGAGCTCGTGTATGGCAGGCCAAATTAAAGAGAGGGGACAAACGTGGGTCCACGTGTCGGGTTTTTCTTAATAATTAAAGTACATGTCAGCCTTTTTATGAAGAAAGCTTCGTGTGCCCTGAGTGAAATCGACAGTGGGTCCTACCAGCGACATTTGACATGTTTCATTGTCGGTACATTTCTTTGCTTGTTGGCAACGTAACGGGAAACCGACACGTGCCATCTTCCAATGGTTTTGTCTTGGTGTTTGATAAACACATCGCCGTTCATTCCAAATGAAATGTGGGCCCATGAGGCGATTTTTTGAAAGGTGCTGATACACGTTGGTGTTGATTCCACACTGGTTGTGCGGAATTTAAACCGATTTTACTAAATATATATATATAAATATATGATGCATAAACAATTGATATAAAATATATAATTAGGTATCATATAAAATGCATTTAACATTTTTTTGATAATTATTTACAAATTTTTTTTAAGTTTTATGTATATCATACTTTACCTATTTATACATCATATTTTAATAAAAAACATTAATGAGACCCCATCACGGCACCTCCTCCTTGTCCTTCGTACATGGCCCTTTTCTAAAATGTCAACAACATACTCAAATTGACTACCATCACAAAAAAAGGAGTCAAAATAGAATTTTTTTTTTCTTTTTCCACAAAAATGAGGGTATATATTATTACACAGATTAAATATTACGGGATACCCTTGACAAAGTCCTAAATTTTTGATGATTTTTGCGATTGTGTTTTATTTTTTTAAAAATTTTTTAAATTAACCTTAAATTTTTAATTTTTGTTTTATATAAGTCCTTTTTTTTTTTTGGACAAGAATTGGTCGTATAATTTGGTGCAAGCTTAACCTAACCGAGACTTTATAAAAATACTCAAAATATATCCTGACAATATAGAAATATGTCTATATGTATATTTCACTGAATTTTTCTCCTCTTTCTTGCATATGATAAGTAAAAATCTTAAATTCTTTCCACATGAATTTGAAGAAAATGAAAATATTTAATATTTTTTTTCCTTTTATAGTGAGAAAAAAAAAAGGAAATTTAGCAAAATATACATGTGAATATATATTTAAGGTGTATTTTAGATTTTTATACTATTTTCACCAAGTTAAATTATGTATCTAATAATTTAATTTTTTTCCTAAAAAATCACTTATAAAATATAAATATTAAATGTTTAAAATTAGTTTAGAAACTAAAAAAAAAACTCAATTAAGAAAATTCTCAAAAATTTAAGACTCCTTCAAGACTTATCAACAAGTAAAATAATTTGTTAGTATCGAATATATCAATGAACTCTACATAAAATTAAAATTTATTTTATACATATACGAGTAATATTTTATACCTTGTAAAAGAGAATCAATGTTGTGAAAGATATTATATTTTTTGTAATTTTTTATTCTGAAGTATAAAATGAGAACTAAATCCAAGATGGATTTCCCTTTTTGGCCCCTTTTCGGTCATCATGGCCTAGTGTGTCTGGTGGAAATAATATTTATATAATAAAGATACTTCTGTCACCAAAGTCAATTGGTCGCCAACCGGATGGTTTGGTGGTATAGCAGTTAAGTAAGAATCTCAATAACTAGGGATTTTAATCTTGGTACTAATGAGTCGAGAAAAAGGATTAGTGATGAGTTAGGGAAGAATAAATTGGGATTAAAATTTATCATTTAGAAAAGTAAAGCATTTGAATCTTTTACTTTTTTTCGATTCTCTGGACATTTCCACAAAATGGTACCTTTTTCAAATTTGGATAGATCAGGGTTCTCAAGTTAATTTCCAAGCCCCTTTATTCTTATATCTTCTAAACCGTAAACACTAGCTAGTAAGTACATCTATTGGATGTAGAGAGGAAGCTAGGAGGCTAAAAATTCAAGATTGCAAGATAATCGGTGAAAGGAATGGGTGTCTTTCACATGTTACTCCACACACTTTCTTACAATATTGGGGAGCACCTTTGAAATTGCTTTACCAATAAAGCTTTCCAATTAGGATCTCGATGCATTGAGAGGGTCCTTGATATAGGGATGACACCAATTGTATTAGTGCCCACACTTTGTATTTATTAACCAAATATGTTCATAGCCCTTGGTAACAACACACACGGGTTCACATTTGAGCTGCTACATCCATGCAACTTGCAATGAGCCTCATGGGTTTACTTATGGAAAAGTGCTTTGGCTAGAAGTATCGAAAGTTTCATAAAATTGTCTAAAACCCACCTTGAAACTCAACCCCTCTACGTTTCACGTCTACGGCATCTTTCTTGATTTGATGAGGCATGGTCATTTTACAACATTGAAATCAATCTCATTTTGTCGGGAATGTAATTAATCAAGAAATGGCTTTTGGACATATGATCACATCAATTTTCTCTGTAACCAGCCATCATTTGGGAGCTAATTAAATTCATGTTTTGCTGAGAGTGTTAAAAGTCACCACTTGATACCATAAGAAGTAATTATTGTCCAACTAGTATTCGTAATTGTGCTCAATTATTGTGGAATTTAGTTGTTGTACTGATAAATAGCTTTTTGAATTTGATCACATCGCTCTATATCCCTTGCTGGTTAGCTACGGATAACAATCTGCTAGAAATGAATCCCACGGGATTGACTTATTTGACAAATGGATGAGCTTAAGACGTATAAACAATTTTAATTATCATATGAGACATTATTACATGTGATGAGTCCTAGGATGAGCGGACTGAAAAACTCGTACAAATCAGAGAGAGTAAGGAAAGGAGTGTCGGGTTAGAGTCCGGGCTAAACTGGATCTTGGATATTTATAGGGTTGGAGTTGGTGGGGTTTAATTGAATAATCATTATTCTCCATTTCTGATGAGGCCTCTGATAATGGGGTTTAAGGATCCAAAATAGGGGTTTAGGAGCCGCTGATTTCGCTAACCACAGATTATTTGGCTAACAAGTTCCATGTAGGTAGACGGTCAAGGTCCTCACAAATCAAAGGATCCGTGGCTGACCAGCTGATTGATTTTCAGTTAGCAATAGAAAATGCACGCAGAGCGTTTCGCAGTTATTCCAATGCATTTAACTTCTCAAAATAATCCAGTCGACGTAAGCATTTGCAAGCAATTTTTATCATTTCATCGTACAAAACAGTGGAAAGCCGGTTCTTTAGCATCATCAAAGTATGTGAGAATGCGTATTAGATTCTGTTCCCAATTAGTCTGTGGTTCAATGTGAATGCTGTCCGGCAAATCAAGTGCATGGTTCTTGTCGGAAACAAATAATTCATATGTGAGAATATGAGAACATGGGTGCTTTGTTCTAGAAATGTTGGTCCCATTGTTTTCACAGTTTTTGTTATTATTTATTTTGAATTAGTGTTGGCATTGACCTTGAATTTGTGTCCTAGGTTAGTTCCTTTGCTAATTCCCACAAAATTTGTCATCAATTATTATAATGTTTTTCAACCTGTGCATGAATCATTCATATTTTTTTATTTAACATGACAAAAAGTTACATATTTGAATTGAAAAATGACTATTTAAGAGAATTATATTAAAAATACATATATTTGAAGTCTATAATAATATATCCTTTTTAGTATCTTAATCCTGAATTACCATAATTCAATTTGGAGTCACTCTTGAGATTTTAAAATCTTAAGGATCTATTAATATTGATGACATAAAATTAAATTTGTGTTATAAAGAAATTAAAGTTGTTCTCTTTAATCAATATTACTCTCTCTCTCTCTCTCTCTCTCTCTCTCTCTCTCTCTCTCTATATATATATATATATATAACCATAGTAACTATTATAAATAAAACCTGAAATGACATCTAATTTGAACCTTATATGCTCCAATCATGATTGCAGAAAGAAAGTTTAACTTGCAGCAAAGAAGTGGGGGATTGCTTTTTTCACCTGAGTTTACGTCTTCAGTGGCCAACATATAACTTCAACTTCTATATTCCAGATCATGCGTTTTAATCCTGAGAAAGTAATATAAGATTTATAAAAATAAATAAAATTATTTATTATATAGCTTAAAACTTAATTAATGTACTTTTTAATTAAAAAGCAAAAAAGAAAAAGACAGGTAGAGATAGAAAGTTTTTTTTTTTTTTTTTCTTTGTCTTCTTTTGAAAATTGACGGTCTTTGGAGACATCATTATCAATTTGTCATCTAGCCGGCGGCACCATCATGAAGGAAACTGAAAGCTTTAAATTTCCCGTTTGTGGGCCAACACAGGAATGGAGGTACATCGGCAAATGCCAATCTTACTACAACCTTTTCTACAATGGCTACCCATGTCTTTTTTTAACTCCCTTTGTTGCTTTTGTTTGAAACTTTTACTTGGTAGATGGGAGGGGAAAATAACTAAGAAATTAAATTTAATTCACATACAACTTCAATTAAATCTATATTTCTCATTTTAAATGTTAGTAGTACTAAAGGTATTCATAAGACTAATTAACCTAGTGATGTGAATTGTGAAATGTGCCATGTGATATAAATCAATATTTTGAACTTTATGCCATAATCTTCATTCTTCTAACTTCTTTCTAAGGTCTTAATATAATAAATGATTGTTGCAAAATATGCTAAGGGACCCAAATTGAGAAAAAAAAAATGTCAATTTATATAAATTTTGGTGCCTAATATAAAAAAATTGTCAAACATATTGCTTCCCTTTAGGCACAATGTCAAAATGATCACAGGAAGCCATTTTAATTTTGCATCTCATTTCAACCTTTCATAAGACTAGTTGTCAAGACCCATGATGAGCATTGAGTACACAAAAGAGTGAGTGAGTCAAGTTTGATGGCTTGCCAATTTTCATGGTTAATTGAGTGCAACAAGCCATCATTCCAAGCATGCTTTTCTGAGTTTGACGCACCACCAGACAAGAAGACCGACAACTACTTGCTTAGCGCAATCGGCGAGAGGGACCCGAAAGGTATCCGGCACAGTTGCGTTGTTTAAACGAATTACATGTCGCTCATCTCATGCTGACCATTAACAAGTTTTACTCGCTCACGATTACTTTACTGAAAATTTAAAAATGTAAAGTGAAAAAATAAAATAAAATAAAATAAAAAGGGTGAGTCCTTAATGAATAAGAAATTCTTTATGGCGAAAACGTGGCTTCCACTGATGACATAATATTTTTTAGGGTGAAATGGAGATTTGAGTCTGTCATCTTCCTCTCCCTTCAAAGCTTATGCAAGGGCTTTGAGGTAGCTTGATTGCTATTAATAGCATATTTACAAACGAATAGGTCCTTTTTCACTTTTTTTTTTTTTTTTTTTTCTGGTTGAGTGATGAGCATGTTAGAAATCAAAATCTTTTTTAAAATATTAAAAAATATAAAATTTCACATCATATAAATAAAGATATTATATAATTAATATATATATATAATACTTTTTATGTTGAGTTATTTTAAATTAATGAAAATAAAATTAAGTTGAAATAACAAGTGTCATGTATTATTAACAAAGATATTACAAAATAAAAATAAATATAAAGACATACGATAAACTTAAGTCAAAAAAAAATTGCATAAATTAAAAGATTTTTTAGAATTCTCAATTAAATTATATAATATATTAAATAGTATTTATTATATTCATTTATTATATATATATATATATAATTTGAAATTATACAAATTTATTTTATTTATTTTAATTTTAATTATATATCACTTATTTTTTTCTTCTATTTATATTTGATAATTTAACTCGATTGGTTTAAAAGGTGAGTTAAATAATAAAATTCTAATTAATTGGATTAGATTAGATTCTCTCTAAGACTAATTGAGAGGTTGTTGATTTGCTAGGGAAGATGTTCCTTTACAACCGAGCATGTGTTTCCCTACGGCGAGACAAAGAAATAACACACACGGTAAGGTCGCACTCTTGGTCACACGTGAAGCCACCGGCGTAGCCATGGATCCCATTTGTCCTCTCAAGGATTGCTCATAAAGATATGCGCCGGAGCAAAATCGCTTGGTGTTGTTGTTGTTAGTGGTCCGTCATCAAATTAATTCCTTCTTTAATACTTGATATTGACTTCCCCCAGATGGACCTTGGGCCCACCTGAAGTGGGCCTCCCCAAGCTCAATGTTCTCGGATCTAATCCACATAAACAGCAGCTCTTATGTCACGGATTGTCCAATGAATTTTACACCACATCCCAACCTGATTGAGTCTGCCCGGGTGATTCAAGATTATTACAGCCGAGCATATGTCATCCACATACCACATCTAGGTACGGTTAGAGGTCAATCCACACACGAACGTCCATCACCTTTCATTTTAAACCGCTTCTCCAATCCTATAAATATTGAAGTTATCTCTCAATTTTCTGCTTTTCACTTTTATTTTTTTTTTTTATATTAAATTTATTATATTATTTTCAATTAAACACTATATAAAATTTAAGATATTTTATAGGTATTGAGCTTGACTAGCACTCGTTAACCCAAAAACTATTAATTATTGGGAACCCCATTAGGTTATTTCTAGTCAAGCACTACATAAAATTTAAAATATTTTATACAACACTTGAATACATTATACAATGAGCGAGTGACAAGTAGGTTTGACAAAATACTCTTATACCGAGGACTTGAACGTTCCACAAAACGCTTTAAGCACTTAGTCATACTCACAAATCACACAATTAAGGAAAACGCTCAAATCTTTATCTACTAGAAAACATTTAGTTGTAATTCAACCCGTATAGTCCTATTAGCTTCAACAGGGTCTCATTGGAATTGAACTTGTGGGCCGCACATTATGTGTATTGGGCTGAATACGAAGCTAGTACCCCTTAAACCCATGGCCCATGGGTAACCAAACCCAAAATTCTCTCTTGAATGCAGAGACCAAGAAAAACAAAGCCTATTGTACATATTGGAAGTCAGACCCATTATCGTGAGCCCAATTTCTCAGGGTTTACTCCTTCGAAAGTGACACCCTTTTAATCCATCCGCCAACCACAGCAACCCCTTGTTGTGTTTCAGCTCAAAGCTCGTTTCTTTTCACCGTACACAGTTTAGGTAAGTCGATTCCTTTCAATGCAGGCAGACCCATATGCTCATATGGATGATTTCATGGAATTCGGTGTTGTTCTTCTGTCATGATTTTTGGTGAATTTTAAGATTTGAAATTGGCTCAGTGTGCCAGATCCGATGTATTTTGTTGGAATGAGAAATTGGATTGATTTGTTATTTGGGGAATTGTTGTAATTCAATTTTGATCTAGAAAAGATTTAGAACAGTTAATCTTTGCATTCATAGATAGGGATGTATTTTTTGGGGTTTTCGAGTATGGGGTATGAGGTTTTCATTTTTGCTTTTATCTATTGATTTTTTTGTTTTTGGCTAGGACTTCTTAATGTTTATTGATTTTCTTTCTTTCTTTCTTCCTTTTCTAGGCTACTGTGTTTGGTTTCCTTTTTTTTTTTTTTTAATTATTGTGACTTCCTGATACTAAAATTTGTGTTTTAACATGGTCCTTTGGTTTTGGAAATTTCTGTGTCAAAGCAATCCCAAGGTTTTTTTTATTTTTTATTTTTTGGCATTGTATTGATTTTTCCCTATTTATTAGTGAGACCACTTTGATGACTGGAGATTCCCGTCTTTGGAATTATTTCTTATTCACTCTTTCTTGTTGTTTTAATTGGATTCATGAATTCTGATGTTTGCTGATACAAGTATGAACATGAATCTTCTGTGCAATCAAGTGTATTATGGAAGCGGCTACTTGTATCGGACTGCAATAATAAAGAAGACAACCCTTTCCTGTGACTCTTATCATTTTCACTTTGGTTTTGGCTGTTTCCTTATAGGCTTTGTGGCAAAGGGTTGTGAGAGAGCAGAGATGAAAAAGTGGTTCGATCCATGGCCAGTTTTCTTCAAACGAGAGTGGAACCGGAACTGGCCATTCGTAGTTGGGTTCGCTGTAACCGGAGCCATCATCTCCAAGTTTACTCTTGGTTTCACTGGTACCTATTTCAATCATTTCCCATTATTTCTTCTTGCTTATGTGTATGGATACCAAAGAAGTTCAGTGTACTGGATTATTAAATGAAATGAAGAAAATGTCCAGCAGCAATTTGCCACTAGATATTTGAGATACTAGAACTTAATGAAATTTCTTTGTTTCGTACAAAAGGCTTGCTTTGTTTGTCTTATGCTCTGTTATCTGTGTTTCATTGAAAATATTTTTTGTTAGCATTGGTGGCCTTTGTCATTTTGGTGGAGCAAAGAGCCCATGAAGTCAAGAGCATATGCAATTAAGACAGTTTTGCATGCAGAACTCAAACATTTTGTATGACTATATTTGTAATCATTACGTTGGCAGAATGATTGATTGAAATATTGAGAAATTTGTTCTCCAAGTCATAAACAATATAAGTAGAGTCAAATCTGTTAAATTGCATTATCAATATATATGCATGACTGTCTGTGTATATACACAACTATGCATATGTACACACACACACACACACACACACACACGTATTTATTTACCACTGAATTTGTTAACTTCAAATTCTAATCAATGGTTCTGATTCCAATTTGCTTTGATGATTTTTAGAGGAAGATGCAAATAAATCTCCATTCGTACAGAGGCACAAGAGGTGCATCCAAACTCTTAAAGCCTTCTATCTGAATTTGCATTCCTTTTTGTTTTATTCCCCCCCCCCTTCTCTCTCTCTCTCTCTCTCTCTCTTCAATGTTGCTTGAATATCATCCATTGAATGATTAGGAGCTAATAGTTGAAGAGGTGCTGAATTTATCCCCAATTTGGAATTGTCACTCTGCTTGCTTACATGATATGTGGAGCACAGAAAAAAAAGAATCCTTGACCAGGCTTGTACAGAAGTTCTGAGAGTAGAAGCCATCCATCAATTTATTGTTTTCCTGCACAGAGCTTTTAAATGTGGAAGTTATAAATGTTTTTCATTCTTAAGTGTAACACTTTGGTGTTCCCTTTTTGTTAGAACTATCAGACTCTATAGTACTTTTTGACACATGCCTCTATGGTTTGCATTTAAAAGGAGGAGGAGAAGAAGGAAATATACTATAACTGATCAATTGGATTGCCTTCTAACTTACAGGCAATGACATATTAACTTCGGAACAAGGAACAAGTGCCATGTAGGGATAATTTGCAAGTTTGTATTTTAATTTCATAAGCATAGATCTTTATCTGTTTTTTTTGGTGTGTTTGAAATGTCTTTTTTTTAATGATGAGGACTCCTTCTCAAGCAAACCCCAAGGTTGCTAGCACGGCCTCTACACTGTTGCTCTCACTTGCTTCACGAAACATAGGGTGAATGAAATGTGCATATTTCCAATTAGGGAAACAAAGAACTGATGTGCATCAGAATTAAGTGGTTAAAGACAGCTAATTTTGTCATGCTCAAGCGACGAGTATAGAACATAAATGTTTGATTGACTTATTCAATCTTTTTCTTTTGTTTGATTTTTGATTTTATTGATCTACAACTGTTTAAAATTCCCTACTAATTCATAAGGGACAATTTAAGTTGCACTGATTCCATAGGCTATGTTTGTAAAGGATTAGTGATACATGATAGACTTTGCATTAAAGCATGGTTCTATGCAAAGGATTCAGCTCACAAGTCACTGATTTCAAAAGCTATAATTGCGTATTGTGTAGACTTATGAAGTAGGACTCCTGTACGTAAGACATAGTTATTGAATAAGCTCTCTCTTGAGGGCCGGTAAATTAGATGGTTTTGTTTCTATTGTGGTCTTAGATGTAGGCAATGCATATTTACAGTCCATGAGTGGTGCCACCATAAGCAATAGTCTGAATTTATGCAGTAATGGGTCTATTCTAAACCTTTCAAATCACCTTTTGTAGCTATCATGATAGATTAGTGTTTTGTTTTTCGCTGGCAATCAGCAGCCGACTAGCTGTTAGAAATACTTTCTTTTGGACAGTTTTTGCGATGCAGTAATGTTACATATTCTCACTGGCGCCTTGTTGTATTGCTCAAACTTGCTAGAATTTTCTCGGAAGTCAGTTTTGGCTGATATGATATTGAAATTATCAACTCCAACGGTGCATAACATTGCTCCACGGTCGTATTTTTACAGGTGAAATCGGGGATACAATGCTGGTGCAGTCTTTGCAGTTACTTCAGGAAGGCAAGTGTCCATGTTTTGCTTTATGATCTATAATAACAGGAGAGATGCTCTAGATACTCCCCAACTATGAATGTTTTTTGTCAGCTGTTATTTTTGACTCGAATAGTACATAGCAGCTTCACTGGACTTTTGTTCATCTGCTGTGTTTGAACTTAAATTCCTGGAGAACCAAACTACTTCATTGATTAATATCAAATCAGTTGTGATTTCGCCTCCATCTTCAGCGAAACTGCACCCTCAGCCTGCAACACAAAACCGCGAACTACGATTTATGTTCACAAGCCTTGGCAATTTGCTGGTGCTGTCAAGGATCGATGCAGGGATCTGCTAGATTGTTTTTTCATTTTAATCATCTTGGTTGGATGCTGGCATGGCCAATCCCACTCGAAGCAATAATGGTAGCAAAATCTGATCAGAATAGTTGTACTCGAATGTGATTTGATCCGAAAAAATACTGACTCGAAATCGAAATAATCCGATTCAAGGGGACTGAAATTTAAATTATCTAGTTTTTTGAGTGGCCATTCGAGTGACAGGAATCTAAAAGAACCACGACACAGTGTGTAGAACGACCAGAACCAAAAAGTTCATGTCCCGAATGAATGAAGAGGAAAAAATGGAAGAACACTTGTTAGTGTAAATAAAATGTTCCTTGAAGAAGTCCCAACGCGTAACTTACGAGTGGTGACCCAACGTTTCGTCGTTTTCGGTTTTCCGAAAATATTTTATAGCAATTGAACGGCCTCAATTAAGGCAATCATAATAGAATCTGTTTCTGTGTTGAAAAAGCAATTTGTCTATAAAAAATATTTACTAAAAATATTTTTACAAAAAGAAAATAATTATTTTTCTTTATTTGATTGTGTTATTGATGTACTTCTGGTTGAGCATGAGGTGAATTGGGACGATAAAACTGCTCTGGAAGCAGTTGTTGCGGCTAACGAAGAGCTGATCAATGTCCTGAAAGAAGTTGCGTCTTTGCAGAATGCATCTTTTAGTGCTGGAAATGGGGACGAAGACGATGAAAATGGCGATGGCGCTGGAAAAAAACTCGCTGAATTGTATGAGAAATTGCAGATCTTGGGCTCTGATGCTACCGAGGCACGGGCTTCAAAGATTGTTGCTGGGTTGGGTTTCACCAAGGAGATGCAGGGCCGTCCTACGCGGTCATTTAGTGGAGCCTGGAGGATGAAATTATCCACCCGCATGACCTCAAGCTCCATTCCAACCGTGGGAACTCTGACGATTTTGAAACTGGTTATGAGCAGCGTCGCAAAGAGATGAACAAGAAGTTTGAGATTCATGATAAACAGATGAAAGCTGCTAAAAGGTCGGGGAGCCGTGTTCAGCAAGAAAAGGTTAAACACACCATGCAGAGTTTGTTGCTACAAAGGAAGCATCAAAAAGCAAGGCAAAGGGCAAGGTCGATGAAGAAGAACCCATACAAGAAGCTCCATAGAAGTGAACCTACGGAATCGACCCCCATCCCCCACTTCTGCAGCTCATTGAGGTTAACTTCACTTATCCAAACCGAAAGGATGTCAGACTCTCAATATTGACGTGGGCATTTACATGGGAATTCATGTCGCTGTTGTTGGCCCTAATGGAGCCGGTAAATCTACTCTTCCGAATCTTCTTGCGGGTGCTTTGGCTCCAACTGAGAGTGGGGTAAGAAAAAGTCACGAGTTGAGGATTGGGAGGCACTCACAGCACTTCGTGGACCTATTGATCACTGATGAAATCCCAGTTCAATATCTCCTTCGTCTTCATCCCGATCAAGAGGGACAAAGCAAGCAGGAAGCAGTTCGTGCAAAGCATGGAAATTTTGTTCTCCTCGGCCATTGCCATCCTACTCCTACTGCAAAATTGTCTGGAGGTCAGAAAGCTCGGGCTGTCTTCACTTCAGTTTCCATGTCAAAGCCACACATATTTCAGTTTTATTCTAGACGTATGTAAATAATAATAAGATGATAAATAAATAATACAAAATAAAATTTGATAAATTAATTATTTATTTATAGGACTTCAGCAGAGTTGGGATGGGATGATATTAGGATAAAAATCAAGGAAAAAAAAAAAAATCGTTTATTTAACGTTACAATTTTTGTAATGGGCACTACCTTATATTGTAGGATTTTTTAAATCATATATTTTCGATTTTCGGAATATTGGTTAAATACAGGTTTCATTAATATGAAAATTATAAAGTCACGTGCCTGCTTCCGCAGAGTTTAAACCTCCTCCTCCATTGCCAATCACGTGGCTGCAACCGCTGGCCATCTCCGGTGCCTCTCTTCAAACGTCCAACGCCGTTCGTGCCGCCGCCGCCGATCACCGCAGGCTCTGTTTCATTTCTTCTACCGTTCTGGAAAATGATGCGGCGAAGAGCGCAGGCGTGGAGGTATTCTTTTGCTACTGCTTCTAATTATAAAAGCGTACCACATCAATCAGGTAAAGAGGAATATGTGTTAGGAAATTGCGCGGATCTCGAGGATGCTCTCACGCTGTTTAATCAGATGGTTCGGGTGCGTCCTCTGCCTTCCATTTTAAAATTCACTCAACTCTTCATCCAAATTGCTAGAATGAAACACTACGGCACGGTGGTATCTTTGTCTAGACGACTTGAATTCATGGGAATTGCACATGATTTGTACAGCGTGAATGTATTGATCAATTGTTTTTGCTGTTTGAATCGGGTGAACGCGGGGTTTTCTGTGTTTGGGAAACTGTTGAAACTTGGTTTTGCTCCTAACGCAGTAACTTTTAATTGTCTTATACATGGACTTGTTATTCGCGGCGAAATCAATGAAGCAATGAGGTTTTTCGATGCGATGGTGGAAAAAGGATATCGACCTCATTTGTTTGGTTATAATATCATAATTAAAGGCCTCTGTAGAGTGGGGGATCATAGACGAGCTCTTCGGTTGCTCAAGATTATGGAAGAAAGTGACTGTGAGCCAGACATAGTGGCATATAATACTATCATTGACGGCCTTTGCAAGGATAGGTTGCTCGATAAGGCATTCAGTCTCCTGTCTCAAATGTCGGAAAAAGGCATTGTGCCTGATCGTTATACTTACAATTCCTTGATCCACGGTGTCTGCAATTCAGGCCGGTTTGAGGAAGCTACAAAGTTGCTTAGTGAAATGGTTGCTAAGAGTATTATGCCGGATGTAGTGACCTACAACATTTTGCTTGATGCAATTTGCAAAGAAGGGAAGGTTTCAGAGGCTCAACACGTGTTTGAAAGGATGATTAGTAGTGGTTTTAAGCCCGATGAATGTACTTATAGTACCTTGATGGATGGATATTGTTTGACAAATCAAATTGATGAAGCTAGAAGAGTGTTGAGCAACATGGTTGCTAGGGGATGCAGGCCTGGTGTGTTTAGTTATAACATCCTAATTAATGGGTATTGCAAGAAAGGAAGGATAGATGAGGCAAACAGTCTACTCGTTGAAATGTGTCAAAAAGAATTGGTTCCTGATATTGTCACTTACAACACCATTATGAGGGGTTTGCTCCAAAGAGGGAGGATTTGGATTGCAAAGGAGCTTTTTAAGGAATTGTGTTCCAAGGGTCACATTCCAGACTTGATGACTTTTGCAATTTTGATTGATGGTTTAGGTAAACACAGTCATCTTGATGAGGCATTAAAACTATTTAGAGCAATGCAAGAGAGAGGGCTAGACATCAGTATTGTGGTTTATAATAGCCTTATTGATAGTATGTGCAAAGCTGGGATGCTTCGAATGGCAAAAGGCTTCTTTTCTGGCCTTTTCAATAAAGAGTTGTTGCCTAATGTACGGACATATACCATTATGATTCAGGCGTACTGTAAAGAAGGACTGCCAAAACACGCATATTTTTTGTTCAGAAAAATGGAATGTTATGGTTGTTTACCTAATAGTTGCTCTTATAATGTAATGATCCAAGGCTTTCTTCAAAAGAATGAATCATCAAGGGCTATACCACTTTTGAATGAGATGGTTAGAAAAGGCTTCTCTGCTGATGCAGATACAGCAGGAATGTTAATCGATCTGGCTTCTAGAGATGGGATTATACAGAGATATATGTTCAGCCCATAAAATGAAAATTTGGATTAACCGTGTCAATGCTGCTATTATGTCATGGTTTTATGATTGTTTTGCTTCAATGGTACATGGCTTTATTGCAGAGGGATCTAGAGGAACTAAAGGGTCTGGTCCGAATGCCAAGTTTTCTGTTCTTGAATGAATTCTTGTATCTCAAATTTATCTATATTTCAGCTTTGTGCTCCTTTTCATTCAAACACACGTGTTGGCTTCGGTTGCACTCTGTTATTTGAAGTATTCAATGAAAGCTATAATTGCCAAGGGGTTGCATAAGCTGCATTATTGTCATTTCCTGGGGTCAAAGGCATCTGAGCCTCTGTAGCTTTTTGGGGTTTTGCTACTTATTTAGCAGGCTTGAATGGCTTTCTTTGTACCCTGGAGCTACTTATTTTAAAAGATATGGAAATTGGTCATTTGCTATGGAGAAAGTTGACAAGGTAAGTGTCGTGCATATAAATATTAATTCTATCTTGCAAATATACCAATAAACTCTAGCAAATTTTATGCTTAGTTTCTTTTACGAGCTAAAATTGTTCCATCTCTTATTCTGACTTTCAGAATTGATTGAGGGAGTTCTGTGTTAATATTTGGCACAAATCATATAATATGTTTTTTGTGTATGTTCATTTGTTGGTATCTCCGATCATACTTCCATATTAAACTCTAGCAAATTTTTGTGTTTTGTATAGCCCAGTTATTCTGCTGCTGCCTCTACTTATCAAAAGTGGGATTTTGATATTTGGCTAAATTATGTGCATAATAATTAATCAAAATAGACGGGTTGGTTCACAATTATCATCCTAAGCTGAGATTCTTTCTGGAGACCTGGATGGAATGCAGTACCATCCTTGAAAAATGTTGAAGCTTCAAATGAAATTTCTGCTACAAATGCTGCTTTGTGATGCTATTGCACCTTTGAAAATTGTTTGGCTACCATATCTCATACAATTCTTGGTCTTTTTTTGGCCTTTGGATTGATAAAATGGAATGGAAAATTTTTTACAGAGAGAGCAAAAAATTTATTACAGCCTCTTCAGCTTTTGCTTTATTATGTCAATATTAGAAGGGGCAAGTGCTAATGCCAAGTTGAATTGCTTTTCCCTCTGATAATGTGGGTTGAGTTTCTAGCTTGTGGCTGTAACCATTTTAGCTTTTTCTACCATGCTCTTTTCCACTACTTTGCACTTTCAAGTTCAAGTCTGAATATTGATGTATCATCTTAACTGCGATAAACTAAATTGTCAGTATGAAGTTATGATGAAATTTTTAAATATAGCAAAAGCTGCCCAGAGCTAAGTTAATGAGGGCTTGTTTAGTTTGGGTGCCAACTTTTGAGGAATCCCTAGTGACTGCAATTAGTGACCAATAGTTGAAAGGTAAGTAGTTTTATTTGGGGTGGATCTATGAATAACATGGGCTTAATTTATGAGCTTGGGAAAAAATAGAGGTTTCTTTATTAGTCTAATGAAGTTTGAATTGTATGGGAAAAATATAGGAAAATAAAATTTTCCCATTTCTCACGGTTCTAATAACTTTTGCTGTGCCTCGTTGGTACATGGATTTGTTGCAAAGGGATTTCAAGTATCTAGAGGAGCCTGTCTGAATTCCAAGTTTTGCATACCTTTATTTATTAGTATCATGAGTCATGATAAGTACTCTCAATTGTTAGTACCTTTTTTTATCAGGTTCTTTGACCTTTTTCTTGGAACTGTTTTTACAAGCAGAATATTCTATCTTAATGTCAGCAAATCTGACAATCTAATGATCTTTGCAGAAATTTTCCTTAATTTTGATTAGGATTTAAGATAGCAATGTGTATCATAAAAGGAGGCTATAGCTTGTTAATCTTAATTTGAAAAGCTCAGTTGCTTGCAGCATTGCACTGGATTGTGGTGTGATGCTTATGATGGGATCATCAACGAACTATCAAAACTGACCCCGTGCATCAGGAAACCTGTGTGCCTCCTCTTTACTGCCAAGGTTCAAGACTCTGGTAAAAGCACCCAAAAATAGAATCTATCTCCTTGCTTTCGGGCCAAGTAAGATTTCCAAGTTATATGCTGTTCCTTTGATTTGTGATCAGAACATTAGCTGGCAGAAATAACAAGAATCTGTAAGCGAGAAGTTGTTGCAGAAAGAGTCAAAAAAGCAATTTGACTAATTCTCGTCAAGTTTTGAGATTGAAAATGGAATGATAGATCAGCTCTTGGAAAGAGAGGGACAGGAATGCAAGATCAAGGAGGTGAGTCTCAGAATGAATTGATCTCCAAAGGACAGCATCCAATGTAATGACTTCAACTCACCTGAATTCTCCACATCTGGGGATCCTCTGATCAAACGCTTGAATCAAGGGCTCTATTTTCTGTCAATTTTTCTAATCTTCAGGCGAATATACACAATTTTTAACATTATTGCTGAGAATTTTCGCTCCTCCTTTTGGCTTGATGTCTTCTATTTGCTTTGAACTTGGATGGAAATTAAAGCTCAGCTGTAAGTTGGCAATGGCTTGAAGTTAAATTTATGAAGCTGCAAAAGTTGCTTTTGGCGAATTTGCATAGTTGCTTTGTATTTTGCTTCTCATCATATACTCGTTCAAATGAGATGCTGTGCGTTTTTTAACCCAATTACAATTTGAATGATATGGTTAAAATGTAGGCATTTGGAATGTAAGATACAGGTAAATCATACGTTTATTTTTATATTCTTGTTGTTCTTATATGGTTCCACATGCTATTAATTGTAACTATAAAAAAGAAAAGGTGCTTGACACTCGCATACTTTGTCATCAAATTAAATGTAAGAAAGACTTTTTTTTTTTTTAATTTTTTTTCCGTGCTTTTATACAGTAATGCTACGAATCTAAGATAAAATGTAGAGTGAGGTATTTTTTATTTTTTATTTTTTTGTCTAAAATAGTGTAGTTTCATAGTTTTATTAGTTTTTTTTTTTTTTTTTTTTTTTAATAATACACTAAAGTCCTCCACCCTTAAAACACGGTTGTATTGAAAGTTCAAAATTATCCTTTTACAACTTGTTTCTAAGACTTGAATCTTGATCTATGAGATAAAGGGCAAACACATTAGTTAACATTGGAGATTATGCAACAAAATAATAATACTAATATTTGTAAGAAATGCACAAAGATGAATTTTCTAGAAAAAAAAAAAAAAAATCACTTTCATAGATGGCTTTTTTTTTTTTTTTTTATAGAAAATACTAGTTCTTTTTATGAAAAAAAAGAACATGGATGGGCTTTATCATAAGTGATGTGGTGAGCCTGAGGTTTACGAGCCTTTTTGATTTTTTTTTTTTTCAAAAATAAAAATAAAATAATAATAAGTAACGAGTTAATAACAGAATGCAATAAGCATTATTTGTTTACACATTTTTATTATTCTTATTCTTATTATATATTTTATTTTTTTTATAAAATAAATAAAAAGTATGCGAAATTTACTAATATCTCACGCCTGTCAAGTAAACTCTGTCACACCCCTAGTCACTGCCACAGTAAAATGATACGAATCATGGGTGGAAACTGTCAAAAGCATATGTCCGCATGTTTATATCCTCGTACTTTGTTGTACTCTTGTTCCTTGTTTGCCAAACACTTAGAACTCCACCACTCACTCCGAATCCGATTCCGACTCGCCGCCGTTCGTTGCGCCACCGCTGCCTCCCAACGAAACGCGCACGAGGCCTTCCTTCTCCATTGACCTTCATCGAAATGAGACGTGCGAGAGTGTTGGCGTGGAGGTATGCTTATGGTTCTGCTTCTGGGGTTTATCAATTTCAGGAAAGGTATTGTGTTATGAGATCCCAAAACTATTCTTCAGACGGTAGGAAGCAAGTATGTCAGACAAGGACAGTGAAATGGTCGGGAGAAAAGCGCTGCGAAAATCGGGATCGTGCTCTGAGTTTGTTTAATCAGATGGCTCAAACGAGACCTTTGCCTTCCATTGTAGCTTTCAACCTACTTTTTACTGAATTAGTTAGAATGAAACATTATGAAACAGTCGTTTCCTTGTATAGGCAAGTAGAGTGCTTGGGAATAGCTAATGACATCTACAGCCTAGGCATCCTGATCAACTGTTTCTGTCATTTGAATCAGGTGAAGTTGGGTTTTTCCATTTTTGGGAAATTGTTGAAACTTGGTTTTACTCCCAACCTTGTGATATTTAATTCTCTACTCAATGGACTAATTATAGAGGGAAAAATTAATCAAGCGGTTAGATTTTTTGATGATATGGTAACGAAAGGTTATCAGCCTAATGATATTACATATAATCAGATCTTGAAGATCCTGTGTAAATTAGGTGAAAATAGACGAGCTCTTCAGTTGCTCAAGGTTATGGGAGAAATTGGTTGCGAGCCAGATGTGGTGGCATTCAGCACCATCATTGATAGCCTTTGCAAGGATAGGCTAGTGAATCAGGCCTTGAACCTCTTCTCTGAAATGTTGGATAAAGGAATTTTACCTAATGTTGTTACATATAACTCCTTGATCCATGGTGCTTGTAATTTGGGCCAATGGAAGGAAGCTACAAGGTTGCTTGATGAAATGGCTGCAAGGAATATCATGCCAGATGTAGTTACCTATACCATTTTGATTGACGCAATATGCAAAGAAGGGAAGGTTTTAGAGGCCATACAGGTGTTTGAAAGGATGATTGGTAATGGTGTTGAACCCAGTGTGTATTCTTATAATGCCTTGATGGATGGATATTGCTTGAGAAATCAAGTTGATGAGGCTAGAAGTGTGTTAAGCAACATGGTTGGTTGGGGTTGTAGGCCTAATGCTTTTAGTTATAACATCCTAATGAATGGTTATTGCAAGCATGGAAGAATAGATGACGCGCATAGACTCTTTGCTGAAATGTGTCAGAAAGGATTGATTCCTGATGTTGTCACCTACACCACTCTTATAAGATGTTTGTGCAAAATAGGGAGATTACAGGATGCAAAAGAATTGTTCAAGGAGATATCCTCAAAGGGTCATGTTCCAGATGTAGTTACTTTCTTTACTCTGATCGATGGCTTAGGCAAGCACGGCTATATTGAGGAGGCAATAAAACTATTCCAGGTGATGCTAGAGGAAGGGTTAGATGGTACTATTGCTGTTTACAATAGTCTTATTGATGGTATGTCCAATACTGGGATGCTTCGAGTGGCAAGAGGTCTATTTTCCAGTCTTTTTGGTGGAGAGGTGACGCCTGTTGTTCAGACATATAACATTATGATTAAGGGTCATTGTAAAGAAGGGCTGACAAAACACGCCTTTGCTTTGTTTACAGAAATGAAAAACTATGGTTGTTTACCTGACAATGTCTCTTATAATTTAATGATCCATGGGTTTCTTCAAAATGGTGACTCATCTAGTGCAATACAACTTGTCAAGGAAATGGTCAGAAAAGGGTTCTCTGCAGATGCAACCACAATGGGCATGATGGTCAACTTGGCATCTGATGATGAGATTGTACGTCAATTTTTGTTAAGCCCGTGAAGTAGCTTTTCAGAGGTGAAATGTTGATATAAATATTGCTACAATGTGTCAAAATGTTTTGCAAATGAGAGTTGTCTATGTGTGTGTGTCTTTTTTTTTTTCCCATTTTTTCTTGGCCTCAAGATTCTTATGTCTCTTGCAAGCCACTGAAAATCCCATTTTGTGTACCATAACAGCCCATCAAAAATCTTCTTACTAAGATAAGCAAATCAAATGCAGAATTGTAGCCTTTATGAGCCCTCAACTCAACTTCTTCCGGAAAAATGCAGAAGGTAACAAAGACAGTATGTTGAGCACGGAGCTGAGAGATTATGTCGTACCATCTGGGAAGACTTTCAACAAGAAGGAAGAGCTGAGCGATTCAAGGCAAATAAGGCAGCTTTGTAGGAGTGGAGGTAAGCAACTCTGTCAAGCATTCATGGTCACGGCTTCGTGAACGTTTCTGGAGACCTTTACTCCTTAGTGCTTCAATATGGTGCAACTTAATAGAACAAAATGACAATAAAAAGTGACTGCTTGGCAATCGGCTAGTGGTTGGCTCCTATCCCATGCCAGCCCTTTGCATCTCGCTGAATTGTGATTTCCAGATAGGATTTAGAGTAAGCACTAGAATTGACTCTATAAAATTTGTACCCCACAGAAATTGAATTAAATTAGAACTATTAAATATAATTTAGTGATAATTAAATTTAAAATTTGATCTAAGATTAAATATTGGAATACTATACTTTAGTAATAATTAAATTTCTTCATCTAAACAATAATAAAAAAAAAATGTATATTTTTCTAAAATCCACACACACAAAAAAAAAAAAAAAAAATCTCTTATGGGACTTGTATTAAAATCTCCTATCTCAATAATTAATTTTTGGGAACATGGTTTTCCGAGGCCAAATCAAACTAAAACCAGTCCAAAAAGCCATTTGACCATAGTTCAAGAAGTCCTTCACCCTCAAAATACGATGGCATAGAATTTTCAAAATGATCTTTTTACAACTTTTTTCTCTGGCTTGAATCTTGTTCTATGAGATAAAGGGTAAACACATTAATTAACATGAGAGATTATGCAACAAAATAATAATAATAATAATTGTATCAAATACACAAAGATGAATTTTTTAGAAAATAAAAATAAAAATCTATTATTGGTTGTGAGCCAGATGTGGTGGCATTCAGCACTATCATCGATAGCCTTTGCAAGGATAGGCTAGTGAATCAGGCCTCAAACCTCTTCTCTGAAATGTTGAGTAAAGGAATTTCACCAAATGTTGTTACATACAACTCCTTGATCCATGGTGTTTGTAATTTGGGCCGATGGAAGGAAGCTACAAGGTTGCTTGATGAAATGGTTGCTAGGAATATCATGCCAAATGTAGTTACCCATACCATTTTGATTGATGCAATATGCAAAGAAGGGGAGATTTCAGGGGCCCAACGGGTGTTTGAAAGGATGATTCTTAATGGTTTAGAGCCTAATGTGTGTACCTATAGTACCTTGATGGGTGGATATTGTTTGACAAATCAAATTGATGAGGCCAGAAGAGTGTTAAGTGACATGGTTTCCAGGGGATGCAAAAAGCCTAACACTTTTAGTTATAACATCCTAATCAATGGGTATTGCGAGCATGGAAGAATAGACGAGGCAAACAAACTTCTTGCTGAAATGTGTGATAAAGGATTGATTCCTGATATTGTCACTTACAACACTATTATGGCAGGTTTGTGCCAAACAGGAAGGCCTTGGGTTGCAAAAGAGCTTTTCAAGGGGTTGGGTTCCAAGGGCTATGTTCCAGATTTGATAACTTTCTCAATTTTGATTGATGGCTTGGGTAAACATGGCTATCTTGATGAGGCAATAAAACTATATCGAGCAATGCAAGAGAGTGGCCGAGAGCCTGACATTGTGATTTATAGTAGCCTCATTGACAATATGTGTAATGTTGGGTTACTAAGAATGGCAAGAGGTGTCTTTTCTGATCTTTTTGGCAGAGAGTTATTGCCTAATGCTTGGATGCATAACATTATGATTAGGGGGCATTGTAAAGAAGGGCTGTCAAAACATGCATATGTTCTCTTCAGGAAAATGGAAGAGTATGGTTGTTTGCCTAGTTGTTGCTCTTATAATGTAATGATCCAAGGATTTCTTCAAAATAATGAATCAATCCTTGCAATACAACTTTTGAATGAGATGGTCAGAAAAGGGTTCTCTACTGATTCATCTACAGCAGACATGTTAGTCAATCTGGCTTCTAGAGATAGGTTATACGGAGATTTATGTTAGGTCCATAAAATGGAAATGCAGGGTGAAATTTTAATTGCGATGCTGCTACTACGTGTTCATGTCAGTACTAATGATAGGAGCTTTGCCCTTTGCTCATGGGTTAGGATTGCCATGCCTCATTGGTACATGGATTTGTTGCAACAGGAATTACCGGAGCCAAAGGAGCAGGTCTTACTGGCAAGAGTTGTGGTTCTTGATTGAATTCTCATATCCCAAATTGATTTATATTTCAGCTTTGTGTTCCTTTTCCTTCAGACTTGTGTTTTCTAGAGTTGTGCTCTTCTATTTGAAGTACTCAGTGGAAGCTATAACTATTGGGAATATGCCATGCCAGTTATAATATGCGGCATGATCTATTGCTGATTGCCTTGCATATTATCTCTCCTGGGATTCCCAGAGTGATTATTCTCAGACTCGAGGTGCAACCATAGAATCTATCAATACTTTGCCAACATACAAGTTGAGTTCCTGAACTATGGACTCACCAATGATCGACAACTCAGGTGTGGCTCTAGGTGGAGTGTTGGCTGCAGGAACAGAAAAAGAATGTGCAATATCAGCACAGCATGCTGTAAGTTTGCTGGTGGATTCCATAGCTGCCCATTTGTTTGCTCAGTTGTGTTCAGCTACTCTTTCTTCGTGTATGTTCAATATAAAACATGTTTCTTTTAAGCGTACTTTATTTGACAATGCAACCTGATACGGAGTCCTTTCATTTCATTTTTTCCTTGCTCGTTCTTGACTCCTGTTAGATCTGCACTGATCGTACTCATTCCAAGTGCCCTAACCTGATGCAGGTTTGTTGTATGTGCTTGAATAAAGGTGCCGATGATGAAAAGCGAAGAGAACTACCCTGCTCCCATGTCTTCCATGTGGACCGTGTGGACAGGTGGTTGAGGTTACAACCATCACGTACCCTCCCTAATGGTAGGTTTGGTGAGAATGGAGACACTACGCCATCTGCTGGAGAATCGGGTCAGCAGTAATGCAAGATGGGGTGATTTTCAGACCAGCTGAAGTTCAGTGTACTTGGGCGGTAGTGGGATTATTGGTTCTCAGCGTGTACTAGTTTTGCTTCAAATCCAGTGTCTTGGTTATCTTTGTAGAACGGTGGAAATCGAATTTCAAGATGCTTTTGGTTCCATCTGCACTTCAGTGCCAAATGAAGAGTACTGTGAGATGACAACTTAGAACGGTTTTATTCTTCTACAAGAAATTGGCATTAAAATGCGAGCTGATAACTTGAACCATATGAAGCAGTATTATGGCCATGACAGTCGTCAACTAAAGTGCACCATTTGACATAAAATATTGATCAATAATGACTTGTTCTTAACATCCAACTTAAACAGCAAAATTCATTACAACTATGACTATTGCTTGAACCTTGTAGCAAAATTTTTCACAATATGTCGCGTTTATACATCAAATAGGGGTTAAATGGAATGGAAAAGGTACAACATGTGCCAGAACCAGCACCACAATAATTTGGGCTGTGCCAACCAGGCTAGTGATCCTGAACTGATGGGACAACCTCAACCATGGTGCAAACTGATGGAGCCACCCTTGTCTAAGAGATTAATTCTCGGACCCTCCATTATGAAAAGAAAAGAAGAAAAAAAAAAAAAAAAAAACTAAAAACATAATGAAAGTGTGATATACACATTTGCAAAGGAATGCATTTTCAATATGGGGCAAAGGTTGATGTGATGAAGACAGAAAAAATCCCAAAGACTGTAACGAGGAGCAGCAATCCAATTCCAAATATCATTTGTTTTCTTGCTGCAGCTCCATTGTGCATCTAACCGCAACATATTGGTAACTGCATGTTAACTGAGCAGCACATTCAGCATTATGTCTGGATGGCAATATCTTAAAAAGCATCTAGCTTTCCATTTGTTGCTATAACATCTGCAATTCTACCACCTTCTGGATGGCTTGGACCCCCATTCTCAGAGTTCTTTCCCCTCTGATTGTACACTGAATTGGGCATGGCAGAGCTATGGTTGCCCTCAAAGTATGTCGAGTACGGGAAGTAACGGGCACATTTCTCTTTCCACCCTGCAAAAGAAGAAAAATTCAAAACAGGACAAAAATATAAATTATTCTTTGTAGGACATTCAGAGAGAATAGTTGAAGACTGGGTTATCATTTCCTGCAGTGACCAATTTGATGCACACATGCAACGAAAAAGAAAAGATCAAACTCTCATAAAACATCGCAGGGAAGAATGAGGACACCAAAAACACACTATAAATGTAGTGGGGAGAAAAAAAAAAGCAGTGACCAACATCTTCCCACTAGGCTGCATAACAATAATGCTTTAAATTCATGGCCAAAACACCTCCAATATTTATAAAATTAACAGAGGTAACTGAGAAATATGTTCTAACTCATTGCGGCATCATGGTCAACAAGAATAGATCCTATAAGTTTGTGGATTGCAATGCAGTCTTTGAGCTTCCATTCCTTGACTGGTCCAAGTACTCCATTTCTGCTCAAACATACAGGAAGAAGAGAAAAACAAAGGCAGATTCAAATATCAGAAAGAAGCAATACAAATACAAATAACTAGGGGATGAAAACTCATACTGACGAGCAATCTACCTTGGCACAGGGTTGTTGGTTGAATCTTCAATTAATTTAATAGCCTCAGATCTTTTGCTAGGTTCCAAAACATACAACATTTCTGCCGCAGCAGCTCTATGCATTAATGAATCTGCAAAATGGGGAAAAATAGGCATGACATGGTAAAGATGTCAGGTAGTATGACATTAGCATCTTACATAAGACAGGAGATGACCTTTATGTTTATCAAGGAAAATCTTGTTTGCCTCTATCAAAGATTTTTCATGTACTTGACTACAAAAAAGAAGAAAAAAAATAATTCAGTCTGTGTTTTAAACAGACATTTGCAGTCATTCAAATTAAAGAACATGAACATTAAAAAACAATCAACGAGGATTTTAACATAACCTGATTGTTGGGCGCTCTGCTTCTAGGACACTCCAAATAAGTTTCTCTGTGCCTGTCACTGGAGCAATCATAGAGCCCACTCTATGGAAAAATCTTATCTGCAGCATATTAAATAAAACAGCAAAAATGAATGTTTTTGGTACACTGATGAGCATCGCATCTATTCAGAGGAGTGACAAACAGCACACTATAATGCTCTAAGATAAAAGTGAAAGTTAGTTAATTGACTTGTATTAAAAACGTTTCATACCAAGCACCGATGAGAATCTGGGTTTTCAGCATCCAACCTTAGCAATTGCTTCACAGCCTACAAATCCAAAATAAATTAAGGAAACTAGAACATTAACTTACAAGTAAAAGCACAAATCTTAAACACAAAGCATGAATTAGTGTAGTTAACCTCACAGAATGTTGTCCATGGGTGAGCTGATTTTCTTCAGAAGTTAAGAACCAAAAGTGGGGTCTATTATTTTTATTAACTAACTTATTTGTTGCATTTTTTCCATTTGGATTTAAGAATGCCAATGCTACATCATCATTCCTACGCTTCAATTTTAGCTGGTGTTGTAAAAACAGTTAATATAACAATGTTAGTGACCAAGCTACAAACTTCAGATGAAAGTCACCTGAAAGGAAAGAAGAATTTTCTGCTTTCTCATATTTACTTCAAAAGAAAGTAAGTGTGTTTCAAAAGAGTCAGATGAGTTCTTCTGAAGCAGCTTCAAGTACTTTGTAGCTTCTGACAATGGATCTTCAACCTAAACAAATATCCACATCAGAGTCTGTTCTTCATCCCAAGTTAAAAATGCATGCTTTGTCAAGAAACCTTAAGAGGCACAAAAAGCAATTGGAAATCCATGACTTGAAAGAAACAAATTAATATAGGGTAGAAATAACCTGCAATAATTTTTCCCCATTTGGATCAGGATCTGCAGTTTTGACATACCGTTTTCCCAACTTAGAGGTACTGGTAGCATTTGATTCTTCGTTTTTCTGCTCTGCCTCCTAAGAGAAGAAAAACCATTACAAATGATTGATCAAAGATGCACTGGCATTCACATGGATAAACTAACATACTTTCTTAGCTCGGGCCTCTGCCTTTTTTTGTTTTTGCCTCATCTTCTTTTTTTGAGAAGGTGGCAACTTCAAAAGTTCATCATCTTCTTCTGCTGTGGATTTTGAGGGTGAATCATGTAACTTGATGTAACATCTGCACCTCAAAAACTATGTCCACATAAATATGACAGTGTGGTACAAATATAAAGTTGCCCAAAAGAATTTTGGCAAGCATAAAACCTTATGAAATTAATAAGAGGAATAGAGTGCAGCTCCCAAAATATTAAAAGCACTCCATGCAAAAAAGAGAAGAAAATGAAAACCATGAAATTAACAATATAGATTATCATCTGGACAGGAAAAGAAGGAAGTGCTCTCAAAACAACAAAAAGAAACCACCCCAACCCCAACCCCAACCCCACCCCTAAAAACTAGCAGCATATTGTGTGTTGACACAGGATCAAGCCTGCTGTAACTGATATGAAAAGTATAGTGTTAGCCAGTAGGTTTTCTGTAGACATTCCCCATTCTTCCAGATTCCTCCCCCTGCTACACAGGATAGCACTAGAACCCCTACAGCAATTTAACATAATCACATTTTCAAATTGAAAAAGCTCATCCATATAAAGCCACATATTTGTTTGACAGAGAAATGATTTGAAGAGACTGACTGGCACATCTCTGCTACTTTTTGAGATAAAAAGCCAGCTGTAGAAGCGAACCACTTCAAATTGGATCATCAGGAAACAATTTAACAATCTAGGACTACAATTTTCAACCAACCAGAATACTGAGAAACATGTGAGTGGCCAACGATTTGGAAGCACTTCCCCAACAAATGTATCCCAATATCAGAACGCTCAGTCACACACCACATTCATGCAGCAAGGCTAAGGGTATCGATAGTCAAATATCTTAATCTGTGATTTCAACAAAAAGTTTCACCTGATAGCTCCAGCTGCTGCTTTATGAAAATATACATATGAATGCAACCGATCTTGAAATTTGAGCATTGCCACATATGCACGTAGAGTCATTTTTCTTAAGCAATAGGAATGGAAGTCAAATTGATCTTCAGTGATGTCAGCATAATGCTTCTCCACAGCCAAAAACTTTTTTAAAGCCTGTCCAAGATCACCTTGACGAAAGTAACTTTCACCAGAAGCAAGCTCATACCTTTCAACAAAGAATAAACATCACTTAGCAGATTAACAATACATCCACTGGGGAAGAAAAAAAAAAAGAAAAACAAGTGTCAGGAGACATTAAGGACATACCACATGCACTGCATGTCATGCAGGTTGTTATGCTGATCCCCATCCTTTGTGAACAGTACAACAGTTTTCTCAGCCAAAGAAACCTTCAGAAAAAAAAAAGAAAAAAGAAAAGGTTCCATGTAAAGTACTACACCACAGTAACAAGAGACAAAAAAAAGCATGAAAAGATTGACAACAATTGGAACCAGATAGGAATTGAAACACAGCTTCAAAACCTGATCAGCTTGCAGCATACGTTTGACACATTCACTATTTACATAGCGATCAGCAAGATCCATGCACCTAGCTTCATCTGCCAATGCAGCAGCAGCCACCATATCACCAGCATGCTTCATGATTCGACTCTGAAGTGAAAAGAAACAGAATTGCCAGAATAAGGGAGACAAAAGCCAAAGTGATTTTCCTTCTAAACTACTTATCCAAAACGCTGGGAATTTTACTTCAATAATTTTCCTCCATTGACTAGGAAAAGAAAAAGGAGATAACTACCTTTTTTTTTTATTTTTGTACAACCAAAAATGAAAATACCTCAAACTTATAACAGATTCCTCCCTTAAAACGATTTTCCTTCATTGACTAGACACATTTGTGCAACTAAGAAGAAAATAACAGAAAGAAAAACAGGTGATGACTACCCCTTCTTTTAGCCATAAATAACCAAAGATAAAAATACCTCACACCTATAACAAATTCCTGGCTGTAAAACCAAGGGAGGAAGACTAGAACACTAAATTATGCAAAAGGTTACTAAATGTGAGAGTTGAACTCAAGACACTAAGGCCTTGAAATGCTTAAGGTCAAGAATTGCCAAAAATGAAGTCAACTAGGTGAAGTGCAGCACTAATTACCAAATGCAAAGAAAAATAGAGGTTACATGAACATATAAACTAAAAAGACTAATTGAACTATTTTATAATATTCTATGCCAAAAAAAAATTATCAATTATCTAATCCTATCATATTACAGCTGTCATGCAAAGTTAGTAATATTTTTTTAAATAACAATTTTTATAATGTAAATCAAAAATAAAAAGATTGCCAAAAAGTTAGCTAAGTAGATAGAATGTAGATTTTCCCTTTTTGGGAGCACAGGGAAGCTACTTAACAGTAGCTCTCTGGTTTTCTTGTTCCCTTTTGTTAGATATTCTTAGCTACATTTAAAATATCCAAGAAAGTAAAGGGAGAGATTAAGAAGGATCCACAACTAGTAGTTAAGGATAAAATAGTGGCTGCTTCTCAACTTCTAAAAAAGGGCTGACCAAGACCCCTGGGCAAGTGCCTCTTTAAAGGTGCCTCAGCTCATCCATCAAGGGGTGCCTCCCCCCTCCCCAAAGGCAAGCACTTGCTTTTAATAACACAGATAGTGTAATACCAGCAAACAGCACCAAAGATGGCCAACAAGCTGAGTAATTCAAACTTCAATGAAACATTTAACTCAAATTTTACAAATAGATGTCAGCAAACCTTGACAGAATACAAATCTATGACCGTTGGGGTGTGTTCTATCGCCTCATCAATCTTAGTGAGGGCGCTGTCATATTGTCCCCGCCTGTCATAATGCTGCACCCAAGCAACTTCAGGAATATTCTTACGAAAGAAATGAGCAAAGCAAATTAAGTACACCAACTCTAAGCAACCTGAGCCAGAAAGAACAATATCCACAGAAGTGTTGATGGAGGCTCTTTTTCTTCCCTGTAATCATAGAAGGAAACGTCAATGGAAAGATAAAATTGAGCTTGATATAAAAGAAACAACAAGAAAAAGACATACTATCTTTATTGAGTTCAAGTTTTAATTTGATTCAAGGCTCCATATTCTCTATCCTTCTTGGTTAAAAAGAATACAAAAAATGATGTGCCTGAACATGCAAAGGAGAAAAGTCCTGATTCAAAACTATGAAACATTTCGATCTACTGGGTCTGCAATTACTTGAAGATTGTGTAACCCAGAAATGGGAAGAAGATGATTTGTCAACCCTACCATGCCAAAAATAAAACAAAGAAAGAAAAAGAAACCATTTCTTTGGTGCAAAACAAGCATTAAAAAAGTTACATAAAGACATATATAAATTTGTGCAGACAACTAGCTGGAGAAAAAGGCTATATATATATATATAAACAGCCAGAAGACACCACAAGATATCATCAAGGTATCCCAGTATACTTTTTCTAATTCACATTTGAATATATAGCAGACCAAAAGCATACATTACCTCCCAGGATATCGACCCATCATTTTAATTGAATGCTCCAATTCTAGAATGAGTTGCTCCAATATGTCAGCCTATAAAAGAGTTATTGAAGATAATGTTTTTAACCACAATGCAGGACATCTTTCAACATTAATGACACCCCATTATTAAAGAAATCAAACTCACCTTGCCAGGATGATTGTACAAAGGAGAAAGATCAGAAAACAATGAAGGAACTCCCTGAAAGCAGCACAGTGATTATACATTATTTTGCCCAAAATTTTGAACACAAGTAAGAATAGACTCAATTTGAGATTAATTACCTTGGTTAAGAGGGGCCTAATATAATTTTCTGCAGCCTCCCGAAACTTGTCACCTTGTAGAAAATCAAGCGGAATTCTCTAAAGGAGAGAGAGAGAGAGAGAGAGAGAGAGAGAGAGAGAGAGAGCATTACAATGCATGACCAACAAAAGTCATCATATGCTCTATTGCATGCAGGAATGTTCAAACATTATAAGGCAAGCCCACATGAATAAACCACACACTTTATTTCATGCAGGCATGTGTGCTGTACAGAGATGTGTATGTCCACCAGCACACACAAACACACATCATTAAAGAAGAACAGCCATTCAACTGATGAGAATGTTAAAAGAAGCAGAGAGATGATTAAAAAAAAATGAATAAAGTAAATGTGACAGCATGGATACAAAAGATTCACCAATATCAATACACATTCAATCACTTCTTGTCCTGCACTTGTCATGGTGGTTATGACACTATGTTAGGAACCAAGAGGTTCCAGGTTTAAGTTTTAGTAGCTCCATGTCACAGGCTCAAACTTATGCTTCCATTTGTACCCACCAAAAAAAATACTTATATAAGCACCTCTAAAATATGCCAAACACTAACATTTTGTTTAGTATGAGGATTTTGTAATGAAGGACCCCACAAATTCTATAGATTTGGTGACTTCCCTTGTTTGGTGAGAATGGTCAATGAGGAACTCAAGTACAGATCCACATCACCATTTTATTTTAGTTCCAATTTCAGGAGTTAAAAGGCTAGTGGGGTGGAAATTGTAGATTTGTTCTCCAGATAGGACAAAGGGACAAATAATCCGCTGAATGCATAAACTGAGGAAAAGAGCCACCTTAACAGCAGATGACCAAGTGTATTGCCGCGCAAGTGATTTGTACAAGGCATCCAGCTGATCAATTTCATCAGAAGAATATTTCCCAGTGTCTGAATAAAGCCCAACACATTTTTGTAAAGCATCATAATATCTGAGAAGAAAAGTGAGAAACATCATCAAGCTACTTCTTAGAATAACCACAAATTCCAATCAACAATGGATAGTAAGTGGGAGAGAAAGTTGTACAAAATGTTAGCTTCTAACTGATGGCATGATCATAGTTAAACATACATAAGTATTTCTATATTGTTATTCTTATTTTTCCATCCCAAATGGATGTTTATCCCATTGTAACAATCAAAAGGTATGAACTTAAGGTAGATATTGACACAAACCAGATCCAGCCCACAGGCAACAGCTGGGAGTGGGAAAAGATAGCAACAAAAGCAGAAGGCCAGTAACCTTCTCAATTACACAACAATGAAGTTGTGTATAATCACAGGAAAATATACTTTCAGAAAGAACAACTAAACCAGCAAGGGGCACACTCATTACAGAAATTACAAATAAATGATGAGTAAATGAGAGCAATAGAATCAGATATGTGAGCATAACGCGAGAAAAGGTCAATTTACATTGAGAAGTGTATTTTTATGGGTGGCTTTTGAGATTTTTGAGACTGGACTATGCTGGTGGGGACATTTGCTACTCCAATAGTTTCAGAGCTTGTGGAAGGTAAAGATTAAATAAGGGTTTGGAAGGGATATGAGATTAATAAAAGGAGAGGCATAAAGGAAGCACAAGCACAATTTAATTGCACACAGAAATTCCGCCATGTCAATTACACTCTATGAACCTTTTAAACCTGGAAAATTAGAGTTTTCTATATCACCTGTAATTGTCAGGATTCATAAAAAGTAGGTCTCTGTACAATTCGGCACCTTCTTCCAGGCGACCAAGCTTCACTAGTAAAGAAGCCTCTTGTTCCTTGCATGCCAATTTATCAACCTGAATTATGATCCACCGAATTATGATCCATCAGGAATATCATTTTCTGCTTAAAACCCTATGATCCTAACATGCAGCCATCCAGCAACATATAAGACATACACTTACAATTTTTGAAGCTTTCTTGTGCAACTCCTCAAGACCTTTGTCAAGTAAGCCACATTCCTCCAATAATGAGATCTGAAGAGGAAAAAAAAAATCTCCAATACGATCTTGTACATTGGCTAAAAAATCTATAAATAGTCACAGGCTCACTCCTGAGCAGGCAATTCCAGAATGGTCAAAACACTCACACATAAGAAGTCTAATGTAAAGTGAAAAGAGGACGTGAACACGAAAAGTTTACGTGAAGCCAGAACTAATACCTTATATAGAAGCATTTCTCCATGCTCACATCGCTCATTGTCTGGAGGATGGTCATCCTCCAGTGTCCCTTCATATGCGTCCAGAATTTCAACAGCTTTTGAGGCACTAAAATAGAACAAAAATTGTTCAGTGTAAACCTCAAGCAGAAGGCCTAAGTAAAAGGGCAAAGTGTGGACTACTGTTTCTGAATAACTACCTTAAGATTGAGCAGTGAGGGACATGTAAACTCAAATCCACAAAAAGTTATAACATGGAAAAAGGGAGCAATCTCAACCCAACAAGATCCATATTCGTTTAATATAAACTACAAAATAAGTTGGTTGAATATTAATGTGTAGATTAAGAACTGACCAAAATGGAACTTGGCAGATTATTGCAATTACATATAAAACTAATATTCTGGAAAGTACAGCCAAAGTACACCTCCAACAATTGAGGAGTTCAGTGATATCTACAAAACTTTGTAGAGTGCAAAAATCAGACCATACTTCAAGTTTAGATGGTAGGCTACAGCAAAACCAATCCAATTCATGCGATGATTTGGCTTCAAACTTAGAAGCTGCCGTCTAGTCTCAACAAAGGCTTTCAGATCCCGCATCTGTGCCTGGAACAAAATATAAATGGCGACCATAATTCAAAATAGATTGCAGAAATTATCTCCATAATGGATAAGTTAGAGGAAAAAGAACAGAAATAGGCAAGATGTAATTTCTAAGAGTATTAAACAATTAACAACCACAGAACCCTGAAACTTAGACCTTTTAAGTATATATCATGGCATTCAATAGGTAAATGTGATCAAGTAGCTTTGCAGTATTCAGACAAAGGGACTACAAACAAAACACGATAAAAACCAGCTGTGGAGGGCACCTTTAACTGTTTGCTGGGACTGGAGTCACAAATATACTCTTTGTACGTTATTAATGTCACACCAGAAAAAATGCAGCATAAATATTTCCATGTCAGAGAGAGGTTTGTGCAAGCACAGGAATTAGAGCAATGCCAAATGAAATCTTTGAGTCCTTGGTAATAGTCTTATGCAAGTGAGGACCTACCAGCACAAAGGATGAAGCATCAATCTTGATGATACATGGCCATATTTAATGTGCATAATGAACTTCTGATGCACAAGCCCAAGCATGGATCTTTTTTAAAAACTTACTCATTGAACTTTAACTTGTCAAACAATTTGAGCTTTAATTGCCTGATTTTAAATTATCCATTTTCCTTACCAGCTTAGAGGAATTTCTGTATGCTTTTGGCATAACTTCCTACGTGACACAATCCAGTCATAGCTAGCAATGCAAAAACCTATTTCAATTGAAACAGATGCATTTGAGCTAGTTAATCAATGAAATATTCTCACCATAATCCCCCAGCTAAAATGTGTTTACAACATAAGTAAAATGAAAGGTCCCCCATCTGGATCAAACTTATACTCGAAAGAGGCAAGTATAATATCAAGCTAAGTAAACATAAGTAGTTTCCAGATGGCTATGAGAAAATCATTGCCTAAAACAGCAGCAACATCTAACAATGGCATGCGTTAATCAGTGATCATGATCCTACAAAATATGGTCAGGAGTAGGCTACAGAGAAAAGAACAAGTTTTGGAAAGGACTAGACAATGTTAGAGTCCTAATTAGAGCAGAATAGATTGTAGGTTTAAAACATTACAAGACAATGCCATATTTGGCCATAACGTTAGAAAGTATAATGATGTAGAAGACGTTGTCGGGTACCAAGTTATAAATATGGGCTAATTCAGACATTTTATTGTTAGGTAAACTTGAGCGTGTAAAACACACCTGCAAGAGTGACAAATCCCGCAGTATCTCAATATTTTCTTGATCTATCCTCAATGCATTTCGATAGCATTTGATGGCTTCTCTGTATTCTCTGTCAGACCGATAAAGGAGACCATAAACATGCCAGCAAACATGACTTTTAAGATCATTCTGCATCAAACACAGAAACATTAGCCAACTATTAAAATGAAGTGTAATGATGACAAAAAACAAAGAAATTGCAACATCAAACCATAAGTTAGGATGGCCCAACCTTAAGCCCTAGTCGTACAAGTTCATACGCCTCAGTTTTACGATCCATGCAATTTAGGGTCAACCCTTTCATTGATAAAGTTTCTGGTAGAAAAAGAGGAGCAAAAGGATTAACAAAGGAACAGAAGAAAAAAAAAAAAAAATTGATTCTAAATAAATGACACAATAGTGTAAGTTTAATGAAAAAATCTACAATTCCTGCAGCAGCTGTGTAAAATATCATTTCAAAGAAGAGATGACTTCTCATTTTCTACACAGAATTCAAGCCTCACTGAGACTGAAATAGTACACTGAAAATTATGACAATCACTACAGGCAAGTCCCCTCATGTACTCATTCAATACACAGTGTACATACAAGACCCCATGAAGATCACAGCTTTATATTTACAACCACAATGTCCTCTGATTTCCATGACCACTACATACTAAATTACAAATATCAATTAAAACTAATATGCCAATAGTCAGTAACTATGAATCTAGAATTCAGTCAACTATTCAAGTGATTCTCACACAAATAATGAAACCTATGGTCACCTCAAAAATCAGTGACTTCTTTTGACTTAAAAAGATTGAATTACACTTAGCTTGCCCATGGCAACATGATTAAATTACACTTAGCTTGCCCATGGCAACATGATGAAAGTGCTCCTAACAACCTGAAGCCAGATTAAGTCATTGAAGAACCACTTGTTCATCAATTCACTACCACATGTATTTTCAAAATATTGCATACATTATCTTAAGTGTTAATAGTAGGCATCAAATTATTTTCATGCACATAAAAGCATTTATCACATAAAACAATAAAAATCAATTCCAATAAGGAACAAGTTAATTTGCCGTGGAACAGAATCACATAGTTCATATATGAACGAATTAATTGAAGTTTCATTCTTCATAGAAAATAAGGTAGATCTAAAATCAAATGATGCAAACATTACCTCCATGGTCTGGAAACTTTTTCAATATAGCATCTGCCGCCTTCAGTCCCTTCTTATACTGTTTTGTTTCATATGATTTCTGCAATGATTGAAAGCAATGCAAATGTTAAGTTCCAATAAACATTACTGTTTCATGACCCTGAAGGTCACCAGAAACAATAGCTTTGTCAGCCCAAAAAAAAAAAAAAAAACTCCTGCAAACAGTTATACCAAAAGATCAATCAACAAACTAGTTAAGCCATACAAAAATTACAACAATAAGAACACCATGCCTAAAATTCTGTCGGTTACCACTTGATGCTGAAAATGGCCAAATAACAGAAAGAAAAAAAATGATCAAGCACACAAATGCAGAATTAAACTTGCCAAAAACAGTTACCACAAATGGCAATTAATCAAGCTGTGAAAAAAGGGCTTGCCAAAATCTGGTAATTCTGCAAGAATTACACCCATCCAACCTGAACAACATGGCTTCAACCAAAAAAAAACAAACAGACAGAATTTTGTGTGGAGCTGCCCATGCACTTGTGTTTTTAAATCATAAATGCACACCCAAAACACAAACTCTTGCATCAAATGCTAATCTTGGCTAGCTTCAAAACTCAACGCATTCAACAATTTCATTTTACTTGACCCATAAACTCCTCACAATCAAAACCCCAAGGTAAAAATAAATTCAAATAAGCATTTCTCATCTCTCCAACCCAAAGACCATTTCCCAAAAACCCAGTTCCAACACAATTACAGAACTCCAAATTGCAAAACTGCAACGATACCATAAAACCCTAAAATCAAAACTTGAATAACAAAAATCCCTAATTTAATCCAAACTCACTCCAAAGCCATCAAACAGACCGTAATCGGACTTCAGTAGAGAAATTAGTGATTTCATTATAAATCTTCGAAACTATATACTTGAACTGCATACCTGCATAATACATCAATCACACAAACACGCACAGACACACACACATATAGAGAGAGAGAGAGAGAGAGAGAGAGAGAGAGAGAGAAAGAGAATTGGAGCTTACGACGATGAGTTTGAATAGATTAGCTTCTTTGGGAGGCAGAGAAGCCCCCATTGTTACCATCCAAGTTAGAGAGAGAAATGGATAAAAAGATAGAGTTAGGGCTTTTAGAGAGGGAGAGAGAGAGAGAGAGAGATTGTATGGGTTTTGAAGAAAGGAGCTAGAAGGACTCAGAGAGAGAGAGAGAAGAAGAGAGAGAGAGAGATGAAAATGGTGGCGTTTATCTGCTTAAAGGAAGTTGCCAAACCCTTTTTACCCTACCGTCAGCACAGCAGCATGAAACTCAAAACAGGAGAAATAGAAATTTCCTTTATTTATAGTTATTTATATTAAAAGAAAACAAAATCTCTTTTTACTTTTGATTTATGAATTTTGTGTATTTATGTGCACTTGAAAAAAAAAAAACAAAAAACGTATCTGTAAGATTTTTAAGAAAAGAAAAAAGTATTTCTTAGTACAATTAATTAAAATATTTTTATTAAAATTTATTAATTTCATATTTAAGTTATAGTCTACTTTTTTGATTTTTTCACTTATTTTGTGACAAATAAAAAATCAAAAGTGAAAAAGGTGGAGTGTGGTGTGCATACTAAATTATGAGTTTATTTATTGTTATTTAATCTCATTATTATTAAATGAACAAAAAAAAAATCCATTAATTTGAAATGAAATAATAAATTTTTTTGGGGGGGTGGTTGTATCAATCGTCAAGCCGCACTACAAGAAGCATGCCAAAATGTATTGTAGGAAGGAGCTAATTAAATGTACAACCTTGTTATTTTATTAGCATAAACATTTCAATCATTATTTAAATTTATTTTTACTTCAAAATATTCCATAAATTGGAGACAATTTTATTTGAATAATAGATTATGTAAATTAAATGTCTTTATATAATTATTTAATTTTTTAAAAAAAAGAAATATTTTCCAAATACTTTATTATTTATTTCAAGAACTATATTGACCAATATATTGTAAAACTCGCGCGTTAGAAACTTGGGCTGGAAAGTACATATATGTATACCTATAAGTAATTGTGGTTGTTTTTTTCTCTCTTTTTTTTTTCATTAAAAAGTTTATTCAATGTTAAATTATATAATTAAGATTAATTTCTCATTTTTTATAAATCTCATATTTTTATTCGTAGAATTGAAACCTGAAACTTAGAACATAAAGATTTAAATTTTAAATTACGAAAAATATTTTCTTGCAAGTTGTTTTAATTTTAAAATATTATGTAATATGCATATATGGCATATAAATTTTGTTTGTCCACAATGTTTGTTTTTCAAGAAATTTAGGTAGGAAAGAATGACCTATTCTAATTTCTAATGTCTGGAGAGACATTTGTATTCTTATTCACTTAAAATGGGTGAATGAAATTTCATAATTTTGAGAGATCAAAATTATATACTTCATTTGTTAATGATTTTTATTTTTTTCCCAACTAAGCTTCAAATTCTCACACCCTCACTCTCTCTCTCTCTTTTCATACCCCTCTCAAAACCCATTTCTTAATTCCTTAATTAATTTCAACATTCGATATAAATGCAATTTCCTTGATATTATTTTATTTTTTATGAGATAATATTTTTTTCGATAACCAAATGGACAGCTACAATCAACTCGGGTTAATGACCTATAGTTCTCTAGTACTATAGTTATTTTCTCGAGTTCAAGTCCCAAGAGGTTTGCCTTCAGCTGAAGAAAACATTCCTCAATTGTTTTGTTAAATTCTACAAAAGAGAAGCACTACATAACGACATTAGCCTACAGGTTGCAAGGTTGAAGCGGCGACCCTGTTGTAAGCAAGGTCAATCTCCTCCTCTGTCATCTCAATTGTTTCATCACTATCATAACCTGTTGCACCAGTACCAGAGATGCCATGATTAGCTCTCTCACCATCACTCATTCCACTTTCATCAATCCTCAGCCTTTTCTTCTCGGCCTTAGAATCATCATCTTGATTGCTAAGTTCGGCCCCATATGTATGTTTAAATTCTTTTGCTTGTCTGCAAATTTGATCCTTTGTAATAGAAGATGAATCGTTGGCAGCATCCACAAGCTTTATCAGCTCCTCAATGGCATGAGGAATAACATTCCACTGCTGGGCTATTTGCCGGACATCCTAGGCACAGGAAGATGGCAACAAATTATTAGGCAGGGTTGACCCGATTATGATAAAGCACAAACTAAAAACTTAATAGACGAGTATGAAGCATGCATGACATGCAAGTTTGCTGAAGTGGGCACAAGAAGCTCTCTACGTGCTAACAATGTACCTGATTCTGCTCAAGGAAATCTATAGCATCTTGTAAACAAATCATGATCCCTTCAGCAGCTATTTGTTTTATCTCACTTGACTCGGGCTGTTCAAATAGAAAAACTGAAATTAGATTGACACAATAGAAACTGCACATAATGCAGAAGGGTCCCAGATATCTGAACTAGTTTAATGAAACTAGCAAACGAGAAAAGCACATTTCAAGTAGAATAATATTTATTTGCTTTGATCTTCTTTTCCCTACAAGACATTTACACCATTTTATACCATGCATAATGCAATTATTAAACATGCAGAGTTATATGATGCAGTGAAGGAAAAGAAAATAAGAAACCCTGATAATGTGGACATTCATAGAGCAAACAGGGTTACAGTCCATTGACCATTTCACTGTATATGTGATTTACTCACAGCAAAGCAAGACAAAATTATCAGCAATCAGATGGCTGGAATCCAAGCAACAAATTAGGTGCCACTTACTTTTTCCTCCTGATTTTCTAACCATGAGATGGTTCTATTCAGATCATCAATAGCCCACTCCCTGATTTTAGCGAGGGAGAAATGGTCTTTGGCAGCATTAGCAGTTCTACTCTGCTTAAAACATGGCACAAAAAAGTTGATATTACAAGATGTAAGGGTGCAGAAAAAAGCAACTGAAGTCCTAGTACATCAATTTCTAATCCCTGTACTGGCTAAGTGTAAACCTCCACAATAACGCTAGGGGAAGAAACCATAAGAACAAGCTCATTAAAACACTTATGTTTCCAGATAACCTTTGAGGATGAAGAGGCGGTTAGCATATGCTCTCCTCTTTCAACTTGTTTCTCAGATTTTCCATGAGGGGATGCCTTTCGACCTGGAAGCATCTTTGTATTAATAAATAGACATTATTTAAATGAAAATATTTTCATTTATGGGGGGAATCAAAACACAGTGGAGTACAATTTGCAGCACAAAGTGAATTTTCAGTCAAGGAAAAAAATCACCAGATTTTACTTCCCCTTCCAAACAAAACACTAACCAGATAGACTAAAGAAAGTCTATCAACCTCAAATCCATAAAGTAGGATTGATGCCAACATGATTCCAAAATAGGCAGCACATTTTAATATAAAACTTTAGATGTCAACAATGCTTGTGGAACATCACAACCTAATTGGTCCTCAGTGAAATTCCTGTAAGACAGGTGGAGGGTTTTAATACTTCTGAATAACTGATTTGCACAAAGCTCACTCTATCAAGCGAAGAATGGACGAGAAAGCTATAATAGCATAAAAAAGACAAAGATTTGCCTTGTAGCAGAAGCTGAATGTGTGTATTGGGGCTCTGATTGTTTTAGAAAAATGGATATTGCCTGTCATGCAAACATAAAAATCAAAGAACTATGGTCGGACGTAAATGCACAAAGTGAAATGAAAAATGCCTATGTACAATAATCTTGGAAACTTCATCTTGGATGAAAAGCAAGCAAACATGTTAATGATGAACACATTTTTGCTATGCTACTAACACTTGTACTTGCCCTGCTATTCTTCCCAAGCAGCCATGGTTATATAGTAGATGCAACTGTTATCCAGAATAATTGGGTGCTAGGATCATTTCATTCTTGTAAGTTGTAAAAGAAAGAGAGAACTTAAAAAATAAAAAATGACATTACCACTGTTCCTATCATCGGGAATATTGCCTTTTCGCCATGGTTTACCAGCATGCATAAGGTAACTATCAATTTCAACAAGTTTTCTCTGATTGTAGCACTCAGATATCCATTCCTGAGTCAAATAGATACCACAAAATAATTACCAACCATGAGTAGACATTCCTAATGGTAAGCACAAAACCATAAGGCCTCCACAGGATAAGATTTTTTTAGCACATCGGGATACCAAACTGCGTATCTCAAGAATTAGCTACCAAAAACCTAAAAAGATATTTAACCAGAACTGTTCTATAAAATCCCACAACATAGTTTCTTGCACTGTGATAAACGTGAAATGCATTTGCAGAGAGCATCCTACTAAAGAGAATTCCAAGTCTCCAACACTCGATTATGTCCTGCTGGTAACAAATAAAAAACAGAAATGTCAAAACAGCTTGACAAGCAACCTCTACAAGTGAGAGACAAACATAGTTGCATCTAACAAGCTCTCCTATTCACATCCATAGCCCAAAGAAAAGTAAGTCAAAGTGATCACCAAAGTCATTATCAACCAGGAGAAAAAAATCAAGCTTAAGAAAGTGCCACATAACCAAAATGCAAATCAAACAGGCAATCCAACTTAAACTACAACACACATAAACACAGTAATTTAACAAGAAAAAAACCTTCCTAACAATCGTCCCATTATCCGCCTCAACTTGTCGAAATTTCGGGGTATTCAAATATGCACAAACCAGTAGTGTGCAATCAGACCCCCAATCCGGCCGGTACTCTGCTCCCATCTCCAATGCCTGAGACCTCAATGTGGCCCTCTCCGGGTTAACGAACCCGGACAAGGCAAACACCACGCCTTCCTGCCCAAAAAGAAATCAAAAAGCTAGGCACCATCCAATTCAATCCATACATAAAAAGTGATCCTAGGAAAAACTGAACAATTGAATCATTATTACCAAAATTCTCGAAAATCTCGGCGTCTCCTTTTTATTACACTTACTACCGTCGTCCTTGGCGCTCATCCATGACGGAAGGTTCCGCTTTCTTCCGCCACTGCCGCCGTCACCGTCGCCTGCTCGACTTGACTTGGAATTCGACATGCCTAACGGTCGTCTAAGGCTTTAAACTCTCAAATCAAACCAAATTCTCCTCTCCGATTCGCGAAAATATGTGAAGATTGATGCGGGTCCAACCATTAACAAAACAAAACAAAAACAAAACAGAAGCAAAAAAAAAAAAAAAAGGTTAGATCCCTGTTTCCAAGGTATCGAATTCTAATATTTTAAAAAATAATAATGAAATTTATAAAGATAGAGTGTAGCTTGTAGAGTTTCTAATGGATAAAAAAAAAAAAAATTAGTAAATATAGTTAATTAATTTTTTAGTACGAAAAACTAATATTTTATTGTCAAAAATTTTAGTTAAATTTAGGACAAGAGTTGCTTTTTTTCTTTTTTTCAAACTAAACGATTGTTTTGTAGTGTAATTATTAAACGAAGCATTTCATATATTTAGAATAACAACTAACTTTCACAAAAATTTTAAGGAGAATGATATCGGGAATCAACTTAAGGTCAAGAGATGCAATTGCCCTTCACCTCTCAGTTGGTATTATATATATGTATTAAAATATATTTAAATTATTATTTAATTTAATAAAATATTTTTTTATTTTTTAAATGTTAAATTTAAAATTTAAGTATATTTAATATTTTATTATAAATTTATTATTTAAATAATATAAAAATAAATTTAAAATAAAATTAAAAAATAATTATTTTTTAAATAATAAAATAATAATTAAAATAATTTTTAATTAAAATAATTTTTTAAAATAAATAAGTTATATTCGTTCTTTTTTTTTTTTGAATACAAATAAAAAAAATATTAATTTTAAATTTTTATAAAATTATATAATATTTAAATTATTTTATATTTTATTTAAATTTTATATTTTTAAAATTTATTTTAAATTATTTTTAAAATAAAAAATAATTAAATATTAAAAATTATATATTAACATAATAAAAATAATAAATAATTTTATTATTTTTTAAAAAATAAATTTAAAATAAATTTAAAAATATAAATTTAAATAAAATAATAAAAATTAAAATTTAATTATAAAAATTTAGAAGTAAATTTTATTTTATTTTTACATATCCCTCCAAATAACCCATAAAAGGGCCGAAAAAAAAACACGTGGCAATCATCTGCATGATATCACGCGAGAATCAGCAATTAATGAGTAGTCTCAGGTCTCAGTAATCGGACAGCCTCCTCCCGCTCGGCGCATCTTTTCAAATTGTTTCCTCTCTCTCTATTTTTCAATTTTTCGTTTCTCTTTTTTTGTTCTTTTCGATGGAAAAATGTCGAATCTAGAGGATCCGTTAGAGGCTTACGACGGACTATCCATTTTCCGCCGAACATTCTCGTCTCTTCCACAAATCCCTCCGCCGCCTCACCGCTCCGACGACGATCTCCTTTCCGCCGCCCACAGCTTCCTCATTTCTCTCGTACCTCTCTATCTCTCTGTTTCTCCATTGCCCTTTTTCTTTTCTTTTTTTTTTTAATTTTTCCGAATTTTTTTTCTTGGTTTGGAAATTGAAGGCTTATGCAGGAATATTTTCGAATCAATTTCGTTATTTCAAAATATATGAGCTTGATTTTAGGGGAATGTTTGGTTACAGCGAAAGCAGAGTGTCAGTAACTTTTTACTGTTTGTTTGTTTGCTTGCTTGAACTGAAGTGAGTGTGAGATGAAAATTTGTGTGTAATTGGCTTGATTTTGAGCTTAATTGTTATGAATTTTAATGCTTAGCTTGTTACGTCCTTTTTTTTTTCTTTTTTCTGTCTTTTATCTGTTTGATTACATATTTTTATTTTTCTGGAAATTTGGTGTTGTTTTTTGGGCTTGTGAAAATGAAGTTGGTCACTGGTCAGTTACTTAGCATAATGTTATCTGTGTTTGGGCTCTGACAAGTTTTCTTTTTATTGATAACATTACTAAAGAGTTCTATGGCAAGATTGAATTTCATGTTATGTAATGGAATCTTGAAAATTTGGTTGCTGTATTGCTGTGTTGGTTCGTATGAAACTGAGTTTTCCATTTGGCATTTACTGAGATTGATGGTAGGGGGCACATTTTGAAGCTGCTGTGCTTAACAAAATCAATTTTCATAATTTTCAGCCGGTGCAGAATCCTGAAAAGCTTATAGAGCATGCAAAAATTATTCTCAATAGTAGTTCAGAACTTGTGAGGAATCCTGAGAAGCTGTTAGAGCAGGGAAAAAGTATTCTTGATGGTAGTTCTGAACATTCAAGAAACCCTGAAAGCCTCATTGAGCCGGTGAAAGATAATCTCAGTACTATTTCAGAACTTCCAAAGGCTAAAATGAAAAATGATGTAGCATTGGATGACAAAGAAGAGGTTGTTTCTAAAAATGCTGTCAGAAGTCCCCGAAAGCAAAGGCCTGGCTTAGGCCGTAAGCGTGCTCGGTTTTCTTTGCTTCCTGATTCCACGTAAGGCCCATTTGCTAAATTTTTAAACAATTTTCAATCATAGGGTAGGGCTCATTTCTCCATTGTCTTTTCCTTTTTTATTTTTACCTGCTCTGAATAGAATCAAACTATTCCATCTTCTTTTACAGCCAACCTGTAGCGAATCTGGAACCAACTTTGGACATTGATAAACTAAGGGATCCAGAGGAATTCTTCTTGGCTTTTGAAAGGCTTCAAAGTAAGTTCTATTGTTTATAGTTTGTTTGAATCTATTTTATATTGATGCAAATAATTTTGTTTATAAGAGAACAAATGAAGAAAATGGATCCATGTAGCATTCCCCAATTAGTTTGGGAGCAATGAATGCAAATTGTGATGATTGTTGTGTAGATGCCAAAAAGGAAATAGCAAGACAGACTGGCCGTGCTTCATTAGATTCAGACCAGTATGGTACATCCATGGCTCCACGTCCACGTCGACAGGGAATCCCAGGGTAAGTTCAGTACCTTCTTTCCCCATTGGTCACCTCTTTTCTTTTCATATTTTCATTAAAATATAATATCATGTATCGTATAACTCAGGAGATTTAGAACAGCAAAGTATGTGCACCTCTATCCAACTGCTTCCTCTCAAGAAATATTTCAAGAGGACATTCTTAGCCCATTGAGTCATTCTGCACAGAGAGAGAGGGCTTATCCAGAACAAAAGGAAGTTGAAAATACTGACTTTCAACCAATGGAACCATCAGAGGTTGTGTCACAAGAGACAGTACTAGCTGGTGAGCAGATGTTGACTGAGGAATGTGGTCAATCAACTGTAGTTTTATAATCTGGCATACTGCATAACATCTCACATCCCTGTTCTTGATAAATGGTCATAGCATGAATAAACATTTTGGTATAGGTTCGATAACCAAGGCTGAGAATGGGGTTAATAAACTTCTGGAGGACTTGCTTTCCCGTGATTCTGAAGAGCTAGATGGGGATGGAGCACTGACTTTGTTACAGGAACAGTTGCATATGAAACCACTTGACATACAAAAATTGGAGCTCCCTCAGTTCCAGGAGATTCAAAAGGTTGATTTCAATGCTTCAGCAAGTTTCTTATCAAAACCCGGAAATGTGCTGTCAGATATACAAAATCTGCTGCAAATGCCAAGGGGTAAAACCCCTAAGCAGAAAGCAGAAAGTTCTGCTTCTCATTTTGGTTCTCCAACTCCACCAAAAAGTCCATGGGCTTCATTGTCTTTATTAAGGAAGCGCATATTGCAGTCAACTCCTTCAAATGATCCATTTTCAGTTGATGATATTGGGCCATCACTAGCAAGAAATGCTTACATATCTGACAGCAGTAATAGAGGTTCCAATCCATTTGATATGGAAAAGAACTCAAGCTCTCCTCGCAAGTGGAAGTCTCTAATGATTGAAGATGATGGTGTGGTTGGTGGTGTGAATTCACTTAAGTCGTCCATTGGAGATCTAATAAAAAATGTGAATGATAATATAACTGATCTTGCTCCCAGTGGCAATCTGGGTCCAGGAGAATCTTGTAATGGCGTGGAAGATAAGGATGTTGGCATAAACAATGAGGTTGTAAATGAGAATCTTACTAGACCTGACACTGATAGAGATTTTCAAGTGAATGGACCAAGTGGAATGACAGGCACTGTGAGTTTTTCTGTTGTGATGTGTATATTTTCCTGTTTACATTGCTATGAAAGCTTTGATCCAGAACATTACCCTGTGAGGTTCTTCAACACTGTAGGTGGAAGATGTGCAGCAGGAAGGTCTGGCCTCTGCACAGCCTGATCAAAACATGGATGAGTTACCTGCAGAAATGTTGAATGATGTTCAAAATCAATGTGGTACGGTGATATCTTACTGTTTGTTTCATAAGACATGATGGTTAGATGCAGCCTCTACAAATGTAAATGTGCAAATTGTTTGTGTCAGCTGACTAAAATAATGAATTGCTGATTGAGATATTTTGAAGCAATTTTCCTTGAGCATCCATCTATCCTGTTTTTTCCTTTTGCTTCATGTGATTCCCACAATGTATCCTGTAGAACATAGATGCATTTTGAAGGAGACAACGTATAACATTAAATGGAAGTTAGGATAGTAATCAGATGAAGCTAATCCGACTACAGTCTATTGAAATGGTTGAAGTGTCCTTGTACTAAAATTTTAGCCTTCCTTTACTGGTTTGGTTATCATTCACTTGTATAGTGGCACAATGCCCAAATTCATTGTGAGGAACTATCACCTGATACAGCTCACCAACTAGATGGCAGGGAAAGTTTGATCATTTGCCCAGTGCCTTCTTTTGTTGAGCTGACTTCTGTGATGTTAATGTTGCATCAAATATATTTGATGAAGACACTACTGTTGATTTATTATTTGGTATAGTTACAAATTATTTGCTATTCTCTTACGAGTATATGCTGAACAACTCTCTCCCTTCCTTCGTAATTCTAGCATCAGTATGTCCTGTAATGACTGGTTAGTGCCACTATTCTTTTAGTCTTTGAAGTAAAACAATACGGCTATTCGGGCATAACTTAAGTTTATAACTTCACCTTTTTTTTTTTATTTGCATTTTTGCCGGTCTTGACTTTTTTGGTTAAGTGTGCTTATGTATCATCTTCTTTCTGATCATTTTTATTTGAAACTACTAGTTATTTTGTTTGAAACTGCGGCATGCAAATATGTGTATATGAATACAAGGCCCTTGCAACTGATGCAAGATACATGGTTGGGTACCTATTCTTTTGGAGGTGAACAGAAATTCTAAGTTCACTTGACATGCAAAGAAGATAACCCCAAGTTTGCCAGATGAACCATCTTTTTTACCTTCTTTAGTTCTAATAATGTGGAACCAGATGTCTATTAGGTGACATCTTCTGAGATTTAGTTTTCTTGATATTGACTTGTTTTCATTGTGAGGCCTTAGGTTATGAGGTGTTATTGCAGTGCTTTCATATGTAGTATCACTGCAACAGCACATGAAATTTCATGGGCTTGGCATTCAGTTTATTCTAATTGGTGTCTTCTTTGCAGATCAATCATGTCCTGCAGTGGTTGAAGGACATGACTTGGATGGATACTCCAAAATCCATGGCAGTGATACAGCAAAAACACCAGTTACTGGATCAGAAGAGCAAAATGAGGTTATGGTCTTTATTGTCTATTCTTCAATTTATGAAACAATACTGTTTTACTCTATTCATGGAACTCTCATTATGATGCACTGCTTGTTCATGAAAATTGATCAGGACATATGTGATCATCAGTCATTTTCTGATGCACGGATGCACATACTTTCATTTTTTTTCAATCTATAAGCATATGAACAAAAAGGTAGTGACTAGTGGACTATATTTATACATTGTACAACAGGATATCTAGCATGAAAATTGACCACTCCTCTCCTCCCCACTCCCATTTGGATGAAAAAGGAAAAAGTTATTTTGTTCCTAGATTCTGTTGAAGACTGTCTGCCATTATCTGATATTTGTCACCATTGTCTGGTGCAACAGGAAATTCAGGAGCCCTCAGTGACATCAATGAATAAGCAGAGCAAAGCAAAACTACATTCAGGAAATGGACAAAAGAATAAGGAGATATCAATGAATGAACAAAGCAAAGCCAATTCACCTTCAGGCAAACGACAAAAGAACAAGGAAATATCAATGCATGATCAATGTAAAGAAAAAACGCGTGTAGGCAAAGGATGCAAGAAGAAGGACATATCCAAGAGGCAGAGCCTTGCAGGTGTTTGTTGTTGCATAACACCTTCCACTCTTTTTTTCTTTTATAATGCCTTTTCTAGAATTATTGTGGTAGAATAACTTACACAAATAATGCTTGTAGCTCATGGTACATCATGGGAAACTGGGGTAAGGCGAAGCACTAGGATCAGGTCACAACCGTTGAAGTACTGGAAAGGAGAAAGATTTTTGTATGGACGTGTACATGGAAGTGAGTACCTCTTCTGGATTATCTTATCTCTGCCAGGGTTTTTCCTTGATAAAAAAAACACGCTTCCTTTGGGTGCTTTGCATACAATTTTTTTTTTTAATATTTTCATTTAATACAAGTTGGTTAACTAATGGTTGCACATGCTTTCTGCTTGTAGGTAAGTGTTGTCTATGTTTTGCCATGGGATGCTTTACATGATTATCCATCCAAAGAGGCCTTCAATTTTTGAAGGCACTGGCATTGTTGGATTTAATATGAGGCTCTTTATGCACAGCTTTAACAATATTTAAAGCTAATACGGCTGGTTGTTATCTTTACTTGTGCCAAAGTTAATGCTTTGGTGAAGGGAAAAGTTTTGTTTGAGACACCAGTTACTATGCTTAAGTATTAAGAAGCATTTTAGTACCTCTTCACTTGTGACCTTATCTTTGAAATCCCTACTTTTGAAATGTTTTGCATTTGCATCATCTGATTCCTGAGAATCCTCTCTGCTCATAGAAACTGCTAAATGGTTTCAATTTTATATGTGATAGGTTTGCCTACTGTGATCGGGATAAAAAAATACGGGTCTCCAGGTACAAATGATGGGAAACCCACTGTCAAGGTGGAGTCTTACGTCTCCGATGAGTACAAAAATCTGGTCGAGCTAGCTGCTCTGCATTGAGGTGATTATGATCTTATGTTTATAAACTAAGTTGCAGCATTGGATCCACAATGCTATGGTGTCTTTTTGACGATGTCAAGGCTGTCTGCTTTTTTAGCTGTGTCTTCTTCATCTCTCTAGTAACAATCTACCAACTTGTGTTGCAACTTTCTTTTGATCCTTTTCAAGCCGTCCATTGGTCCCACTCGCGACATTTTTTCCATGCATGTGTTTGAAAATAGTGAAAAAGAAAAACAAATTATACTATCTAAGAGCTTAGGCCAACCTTACGTAGTAAGATCCAAAGTTTGATTTGGCAAAGAGAGAGTTTCAAAGCTTCTAACCTTCTACACACTTCACATCAGAGAATTTGCACTTATTAATAGTTGGGGAGAAGTCTGCAATAATGTTCAGAGCTTTTGACTTAAATTGCAACCTTCCAAACTATAGCCATACAGCTGCAAATTTAGTTTTCATTTTTCTAATCAATAATCTCAGTTCTTTTTGACCAGAAGTTCCATTATTTTTGTAATTTTATTTTCTTGCCTGTCAAAATTTCCACGACAGCAGCCGTGGATCAATTCAATATGCAAAGTAAAAGCTTCTAAGTGAAGTGTTCAAAGTCATTTGCAGCTTTTCATGTTTTCTCTTGTCGGACATGGCTGTAGGATTTGAAGCTTCTCAATGACCCATTAGTTGTCTCTGCATGTAGCTTCTGTTGGAATTTCCCCGCCGGTCCAGAAATTCATCTTCGTCCACTCTTCTTAATTTTGATAAATCATTATTATTATCATTAATTTTTTCTGGTTTGTCCCCCTTGAAGGTCTGTTAGGCTGTTGACAAATCTAACAAGGGGTAATTCTCGTATGGTCCCCCTTCGGACATTCGAATTTGAGAATTCTGGGATATATATATATATTTAAACTCTCAATCGTCGAAGTATCTCATAGAAACTACCTTACCAATTAAAAGGACACTCTCATGGTGAAACACTCAGTATATCTCGCCAAAAGGTGTACACCGTTCGTTCAGATGACAACCATTTTGACTAAGCAACTGGAATGCATGGAACGGTGTTAGATTCGAATTTAGTTTTGTAATTTTGCCATTTTTGTATGGACTGGCATGGCGGATCATCTGGGCGAAAGGCTGCGGTTCCATGCCGCTGAGGCAAAGGAATTAAAGTCCTCCAAGGCACATGAACCCCGAAAAACTGTGGCATAATCAAAATCGAATTTAATAAAGATTGCTGGATTATTTTTGGCCCTTTAGTCTTCTTTATGTTTTAATTATAATTCGAACCTTCATTTCCATGCCAAGCAAGAGTTCATACATTTTTATGACTAAAATTTTTGTTGCTTTTTTTTTTTTTTTTAATCTTTTTATCCCCTTCTCCTAGTTTGGACGGCATTGACCTTGGTCACTTAATAATTCCCAAAATAGCAGCTTTCAAATCTAAAATCACCTTTGCATTACTTCCAAGCAAACTGATATCAAAAGATCTGAAATAAGTCAATTCTTTCTATACTCCGTTGTGTGTGAATGTTTGCCACTGCAATTTCCGTTGATTCAAAGAGAATGCCAGCCCACTGGTGTACAAACGCAATCTTCCTTGACAAATTTGTAATTTAGCACCATATTTTCTCATTTTGTTAACACCAAAAAAAAAAAAAAAAAAAAAACAAACAATTGGTAACATACAATGGGGTTTGACTTCAAAAAGGTCAAATTAATATCTGAATAATAGATGTTTAGAACAAATTAGTTGATAATCAACAAACAAATCTCCATGTTCAGAGGATGGAGTTTGAACCTGTGGAAAAAGTCCGCAAAATGTATAACCCAAATTCTGGGGGTGCGTGGAAACGTACACTTTGGACAAGCTGAAAGGAGTGCATTTGGGTACAGAATGAATGCCGCCCACAGGCAATACACATGCCATCTTGATTTTTCTTTTTTTTTAAAAAAAAAAAAACCCTAGTTTCTAAGACTTGGGCATGGCAGCCTCTTTGATGTGACGAGTAAGCGGTTTTGCAGGGGACCATCTCAATAATACAACCAACGAAAAATTTAAAAAGTGAACAATAAGCAGGTTGACGGGACAAACTTGAATCAAAATATTTTCAGTTTCAAAATATTTAAATTTTAAAATGCGAGTCTATTATATTCCAAGTTTATTAAATTTAAAATATATTAAATTTTAAATCATTTTAATTTTTATAATTTAAATTAGTTCATGTTCAAGTTATTTAATTGTTTCGTTTTCATGCCACTAATTCTTTCTATCTACTGATATCATGCATTACACCCACTTAACGCATGATGGATTTTTTTTTTCTCTTACGAGGTATGTATACGTACGTGGGTCATGTGGGTTCATGACGACACAACACGGTTAACCTTTAAACAAAGTGAAGTGAAACGAAAAGTACCATTCAAATTTGCCAAAACAACTGCACTTGTTATCTGTACGGTTTGGCTGGTCCTAAAGTATGCGTTTAATCAATGTCCATTTTGGACCACAATTAATTAGTGTGACTAAGACCCATTTGCCAATTAGCTACTGAGGTGATCATCTTTCGGATGTACACCTCAAGAACGAAACTAACTACTGACCCTTTATGGGAAATTAATACGTGGGGGATTGATGAATTTGTTAAATGTGATAACGAATTAAAATGAGATGTTCAAATAATAAATAATTTTTAATTTTAATTTATAAGAATGATAATTAATATTTTTAAGATGTTTTTTTTTTTTTGTTAAAAAATTATAATCTAGCTAAATGGTTTATACAAAAAATTTCTTTGCGATAATAGTGAAATAATTTGCAATACCAAGACCATCAAAATTCTCAAGAATTCCAGCAAGAATAGCTAGCTAGAATCACGGTAGCGCAACAAGTGGGGAGGTTTACAAAAAGTTAGGGTATGTCTTGAATTTTTTTCACATCATTATTGGACAGGAATAATTACAAAAATTTATATTTTTCGCACAAATCATACTACCAAGTTTTGTGGGGTTGAGGAACTTTAATTCTTTGAAATTATTATTATGTTTTGATTTAGATGATGTAAGTCTCTAAATATCTTTATTTGGGAATGTTAACCAAAAAAAAAAAAGGATACCCATATGGTTTTTTTTTTTTTTTCCCAATAGATCAGATTTATTTCATTAAGAAGATATAAAAACATGAAAATACAGGGGAAAAGTTGGTAAATTGATTACACCTTAGCACCTAGGCGGAGCCGTCCCTGTTGGATACCTACATGTTCTTTGTTTTTATTAGTTCATCTAAGCCACTTTTCTAGAAGATTTTGTGGGCAGAAACTGATAGAATTGTGATATAGAAAAGGAAATAGAATTATTATATATGATCATTTGCTTACAATTAATTGAAGCTTTGTGAAATAATTGAAATTTCAGTAATAATTAAGTTCAACGATCAATAATGCATTTTGTGTCCACGATTCATGCTGAATATATGTGGTCTATGCCTCCAGTTTTTGGGATGTGATTCACAATTTATATGAGAATTAGATGAAAAAAAAAAACAGTAATTGAAATATTAATCATAAATTCAAATTGATGACCCCCATTACCGAATTAAATCAAAAAAAAAAAAATTAAGGTAGGCGTGTGCCAAAGGTAGTACAAAGTGACGACTATTATATTAAATGACGGTATCTTAAAGTTAGTTAATTTGACCATTTTGATAACGTTAGGATAGTGTGTTCATGCTCCTTTGCATCAAGCGATACGGAACCAAAAATTTGGGTTAGAGATTTGAGATTCGACGCATAACTAACACATAATTAACTTTTTTTCTTTTGGCCAATTAAACTAAGTATAAAAAAAAAAAAAGAAAGAAAGAAAGAAAGAAAGGACGTCCTTATGGTTATTGGAGTCTGTCTTTTTTTCGAAAAAAAAAATCTATAAAAAATTATGTATTATGAATATATTAATTATTATATTTTTTGAATAAAAAATTTATTATTTAAATATTATTAAAATTTAATAAATTATTTTACTTCATTATTTAATATTAATAAATCCAACATTGTATTACTATACATCTAAATATTTGATTTTTTTTTTTTTTTACCAAAGTCAGCCACAACGCAATAATTCAAACTTTCCTAATAAAAAAAAAAAAATGAATTAGTAATCGTACAACCACTCAACATAGTGAGTCCATGCCCATTCTACTGGTTTTGCCATTTGCTTCTGACGTTGCCTTTCCGGATTGCGTGTAAGGCCAAAACGGATTTTGACATTTTTAACCTATGACCCCTATGGTTATAGTTGAATTTGTAAATAATTATATATTTATAATTATAATTAATTATTTATAAATATATGTTTAATCATGCACCCATTTTTTCATATTCTATAATAAAATTCATAAAATAATTGCATTTGCCGTTGACGGTTTCATCAAATCAACAGCAGGCTGCATCTTTCCACGTTCAATTGCCGTATGTCTTGAGCCCACGTTTTCTAGAACATAACATCAATAATTTAATCTAAGTTTCCACAATTGCCGTCGGAGCAAAGAGCATCAGCAGGAAGCTCTATATATTCCGTTGTTGTCTGAATTCAAAACCCCATCTTCAAATCTATCTTGTTGAAGCCTTACGTCCGGTTTTTGGCTTCCTCATTTTCTTGCAAACTTAAATTTTGCTTGTCATCATGATGGAGTTGATTCCCGGTCTCCCTGATGATGTTGCTTATAATTGTCTAGTTCGTGTTACGTACAAGGAATTCGCGACGGTGGCATCCGTTTGCAAAGGGTGGAGAGGGGTGATCGAGTCGCCGGAGTTTTGCCGGAAAAGAAGAGTTACTCGGAATAGCCAAAGAGTGGTGGTCGTGGCCCAAGCACAAGTTGGTCCAAGTCAGGAGTCAGTTCTTTTGAAGTACCGGGCTCCGGTTTACCGATTGAGTGTTTTTGAACCATTGACTGGTTCTTGGTCCGACCTGCCTCCGGTTCCCGGGTTGGAAAATGGGTTGCCAATGTTTTGTCAATTTGCAGGTGTTGGGTCGGGTATTGTTGTGTTGGGTGGATTGGGTCGGACGACTTGGGAAGCTACCCGTTCGGTTTTTGTTTTTGATTTTGTGTCAAACACGTGGCGGCGTGGGACCGACATGCCCGGGACACGACGGCTGTTTTTCGGGTGCACGTCCGATGGGAATCGGACGGTGTACGTTGTTGGAGGACATGATGATGAGAAGAATGCATTGAAATCTGCTATGGGTTATGACGTGGTCAACGACGAGTGGATCCCACTGCCTGACATGGCAACGGAGAGGGACGAGTGCAAAGCAATTTTCCATGGTGGCAAGCTCCGTGTCATTGGAGGCTATGGCACGGAAATGCAAGGTCGGTTCGGGAGAGGTGCCGAGGAGTTCGACGTTGCCACGGGGCAATGGGACAAAGTACAAGAAGACTTCTTAGCTTCGGCCCAATGTCCGAGGACTTGTGTCTCCTCCGATGACGACGGGGCATTATATATGTGCCGCGGAAGTGATGTGGTGACACGTAAAGACTCCAAATGGCAAGTCATTGCCAAGTTGCCGGCTGACGTGGCCAATGCTGCTTACTTGGCAACGTGGCAGGGAAACTTGTTGGTGATTGGCTCGGGAGGATTTGGTGGATCCTACGTGGCTGATGTGTTGGATTTGAAGACTTACAAGTGGACCAAAGTGGAGACACCTCAACAATACTCTGGCAATGTCCTATCAGGCTGTTTTTTTGAGATTTAGGCAAGCTTATTGAAAATTAGATCAGATTGCAGATTGATTGGTGATCAAATGGGTGATTGATCGGTTAGATAGTAAATTATTTATGATTTCTTTTTATATAGTTTAATTAGTTTAAATAATTTGTAAAAAAATTAATAAAATATTTTTAAAATTTTATTTAAAATAAAAATTATATTATAAATTCTTTTTATATTTTTAATATTGAATATTAATTTTATTGATATAATTTTATTTAAAATAATCAAATTAAATAAATTATTAAATTTATTTGAATCTTAAAATTTTAAAACTTTGATTTGAAATTAGAATTGAGTGTAATTGCTTTGGCAATATTGTACGGGTTTTGGATACCAAGACACCGCATTGGCCAAAAATACTTGCAATTTCCAACAAGTACAATGTCACTCCGAATTTACAAATTAAAACCTTTAGATGAATTTTCAGTCCCTTTTTTATTTTTTATTTTTTTGGCCCGGGGGGGGGGGGGGAGATCAAAAATAGGTATTATTAGCAATGCAAAAGGGCCATGTAAATTGTTTAAACACCAGGCCATTTAACAGAGTCCCTATAACCCAAAACCAAAACTCCCAAGGCTACCGTACAAGAGTACTGAAATGCAGATGTAAGAATTAGAACTACTAGTGAAGTCAACTGAATCACAACCAAGTCAGTCGAGATCTAAAATGGCAAAAAAAAAAACAAACAAAACAAAACAAAACAAAACAAAAGGCAGAAATTTGATCCGGTAAAATGGCAAGTGTCAAGTGGGGTCTTGTTGTGTTGGGTGGAAAGGATCCAGTAACTTTGGCAAGTTTCGAATTCGGTTCTCGTTTTATGACTTTGACTCGGCTACGTGGCATCGCGGGGCGGACATGCCGGGTGCATCTCGGCTGTTTTTGGGATGAACTTCGGTTTGGGGTGGGATGGTGTATGTTTGTTGTATGGATTATGATGTGGCAAAAGACGAGTGGGTCTCATTACCTGACATGGCAGTGCAAAGCAATTTTCCATGGTGCCAAGCTCCACGTCATTGGCACGGGGACGCAAGGTCAACTTGAATAACTGAAAACATAGGTTGAACGGGAACATAAACATGGCGTCTGACAGGGCATATGAGTTCAGTGAACAAATTTTCTTTTCTTTTCTTTTCTTTTTTTAAACCAAAGAAAAAGGTAAGATGCACAACAAAAAGTGTATAACACGTAAAAAGTAACATAAAATGTGTAATAATTATTATTTAATGTAAATATTGTCGTATAATTTGTAATCATACTTATCATAAATCTATATATACGGGGGGTTGTACATTCTACTTAATTTTATTATCCATTATATATTTTTGATATAAAAAAACGTAACTTTTTAAATGCGGAATTCACAGGATTTGTCAATTGTCTATTTTTCTTACCTAGTCCACGTAAGTGTGCTGACGCGTTCAATGTTTCCATGTGGTGGGACCAAATGAATGAAGACTTGGACTCAGCCGAATGTTTCCAGACTTGACGGGGCATCGTACGTGTCGTCTAAATGACATGGCGAGGCTTAAAAATTCCGCATGGCAAGCCTCTGCGAAGCTGCCTGCTGACGCGGTGAATGCTGCCCATCTGGCACCATGGTAGACCAACGTGCTAGTGATTGTCCCGGGGACTCCTACGTGGCTTATGTTGCCGGATACCCAGAGTCACACAAATGGTCCAAAGTGGGCATTCCCGAACAACACTCCGGCCACATCCAATCGGTCTGCTTTCTTGAGATTTAGGGTCAAAAAGGAAGTTAATAGTCCTTAGTCTCTCTTTTTCCTTCAAACAGAATGTAGGAAACATCTGCAAGTTTACTAGCGTTTGTATTATAGAAAATGTAATTGATAAGTTGAACAGAAATACTACTATGATGCAAATACAATTATTCCGTAAGCTTTGTGCTAATAAAGGTCAACCTGATGGTGACGCTAGATGGAGATCGATAATTTTCCTAATCCAGCTGCACTTACTTGACTATGCTGCAACATCACATGCCTATGAGGTTGAACTCGAAAAAGTGAAATGACCTCACATTCTGTCCTTGATCAAGAAGGACGTTTCATCGTGCAAGATTCTCACACAACTAAATTTACACGATCGTAGTTCTGTCCTTATTGTAGACGGTCAAAGGCAGCTCAGGATAGAATAAATGAAAAGAGACAAAGAAACAATCATAAAGCAACTGCTTTGGTACAGTTTCCTCGGATAATAGGGAAGACTACAGCTTTGCAAGTGGGTGAGCATCAAATCATTATTCAAGTAGTTGCCCTATCTCTTCTCCTTGTGCTATTGGCATTGCTTGCTCCACATTTTAGAAAGATGATATTTTACTTCTTGGTTTTTGTCAGGCACCCATGAAGCAACTATACAGATGCGGCCCATTTAAGCAGCTTAGTGTGTGTAAAATTTGACTAACCCCTTCTGCCTTACTTTCTTCTCCACATTTCATTGCAAATCAGCATTTGTCAGATTGGGTGAATTTGGATCAGATTGTTTTGCATTTAGAGCACCAACAAACAAAAGAGATAAATTGTATTGAAAACTTGAGTATTTTAGTTTAGTGACAAATTTAAAAAAAAAACAAAAACTTAAGCAAGGAAGAATTTCTGAGAATGGTGCTAATTATTGAGACAAAAATCTCATGATCCAATAATGTGATAAATTGACATTTTCAAATGAATTCCAGAAAGAAATACGAGTTGTAGTGATGCAGACACAGCTACTTTCCAATTCAAAAACAAATTAAAGAATGATTATGTCTGTAGTGGTGGATGTTACTTGGGTCTCAAGCACTTGTAGAGAACCTCTGCAAATTTCTTGTACATGTGCCGCTTCAAATACATTCTTTCTACAAGTTTCCTTCCGTTCATCCCCATTTGCTCCCTTACGGAGGGGTTCTGGAGCAAGAACTGGAGATTTTGTGCAAGAACACGAGTTCCAGGGCGTCCAACAGGATGTAGAAGGCCTGTAACATTGTGCTCAACAATTTCTTTTGTTCCACCAGCATCCGTTCCAAGCACCTGCCATAAGGAGCCGCCAGGAAAGAAGTTGTCTGACTTTGAAAATGGCAGCGCAACAATGACTCACAAGTTTAACTTCCAGAGTTGAAAGTACATGCATGATGGCCAGTTACCTACTTACCTTTCTATGATAATGTTGGAGCATTATGAACCAGACATCTTATATAAGAGTCATGGTATACAATACATGTTGCCAAGATATATAACTAAAAATTCCCTAAACAAATGCACATTTCAAAATTTAACTACTACAAGAGTAGAGATAAATTACAGAGTGTAAGCATCAAATACAGAAGTTGAGATGAATAAATTAAACCTAGGTGAATTGCCCATTTGTGCAGTATGCATGCAAGACATCTAACATGAATGAGACGATAGTGAGCCAGATTATATTCAAAATCTCAGATCTGTACAGAAAATGACTTTTTTAAGCAAAAAATGGTTCCAGTTTAATATTGTACATCGAGAAGAAGACAGGTTAAGAAAAGCTTAACAGAAAGCTACATAAAGTATTCCCCATTGGGACATTTTGAAAAGAACCACACTTGAAGTACAGAACTAATGCCAAGGATAGGTTACCCTAGTGCTAGAAAAACAGCCATTCCAAAATTTATTTTGAAGAATACATACCATGACATCCTTTATTACCTAACCCAAATTTCATAAATGGAGAATCAAAATTTTGTGGTAAAACAGCAATGTCAACATTTATTAGCCACATCACCCTTATGAAACCCAAAGGAAATAGTTGCCTTACTGGAAGACCAAATGCCATGGCTTCAATCGTCACTCTCCCGAATGTTTCTCCCACTCCCTGCAAAATTAACAGATCACTATAACACCAAATAGCACCAGAGAGAGTGGTGAGTGCTGATAGTATGTTGTATTTCCTTAATGAATGCTGTGTGCAGATATCATTGCAGACACACAATACGTTTGCAAATGCTCATATGCGCATAGCACATCCTAGTGAAAAGACTCCCACACTCCAGTCTGGATAAGGATAAGATATACACAACCTTACTATTGTTTTTACAAAGAGACTGTTTCCTTAACTCAAATCTATGACCTCTATGCCACCATGGAGTAATTTTATCATTACACTAAGACTCGCTATTCACTCACATGCATATGTGCAGACATAAATTAGTTAGAAATGTACCTGGGAGTTTATAACATAAACATCAGCTGCAGAGTAAAGTGAGGCAACACGTGTGGTTGCTGGAGTCCACAACACCGACTGTGATAAGTTCAAATGATTGGACAAGAACCTCAGGATTTCTTTGACGTAAAACACCTTATTGCTTTTAGATCCAACAGAACCAATAAGAACTTTGAGAGCCTGTTCCTTCACTCCTTCATGATTGGATAGGGCTTTTCTCCTGTGACTTTTCTCAAGGTTTTCAACATCTGTATGGTTGATGGAATTCAAGTGCTCATTCAACCTCAAAGAAGACCCACCAGAAATCTGCACTTTCTTTGAAAATCTACCAACATCACTCAACTCTTGTAACAGAGTTCTTAAATGATGCTTTGCAGCCAAGCTAGACACATCTTCACCTATATCCAGAGAAGATCTTAGGTTTTGAAAAGGTTCTTGTCCAATCACCAGATTTGTGGACTCCAGAAGTAAGAACTGGCCCTTCCCAGGGTTTATGCTGCTAAGCGACATCACAAGCATATCATTGTCTGTTAATCCCATCTCTTTTCTTACAGAAGCCCGCAGCAGTTTCTTTTTCTCTTGCATCTTCTCAGGGCTAGATGACGGAGAATTTAATGAACATGTTATTCCAGCTACAAAGGCTAGTTCGTCGTTAATTGAAAGTTGAATTACTGCAGGGGGTGATCGGAGCCTTATATTTTCTTCTTTACACCAGGTTAGCCATTGTTTTGACTGAGACTCAGAAAGAAAGACCAGCATTTTCACTCGATCAAGGACAATCTTTGAACGATTAAAGTATTCTTGTCTGTTTTCCATAATCCACCAAGCAATCTGACTGCCACCAGCTGGAAAATGAGTAATGTATTGATCTGAAAGCAGATAAAGCATTTGCAATTATTCCGCCTTAAGCCCATGCAAAAATTACAATGTCAACTAGAAAACAGTGTGCTACCTTTCCAATCATTAAAAGGCAAATTACAATGCCTAAATTGACCTCAGTTTTGGCAGGACGAGCAGACATTCACTAAGAAGCATAGACAAGGTACAATAATGGTAGCTCAGTTCTAAAGAATATGATTCTATCCCAAGGGCTGCAACTACAGTTAATTCCAATCTCCAATCATACAAGCAAATCACATGCAAGACAAGGAATATAAACAAAGATACAGGCATCATAGGTATAAATGTTTCAAAAGTCATCAGAGTATTCAAATTTATTATTCAGAAAACACCAGAGTGTTCTTCGAGAATTTTGTATCCTATAAGTTGCCAAAGTATTAATACAACTTTGACACAGTCTACAATTATGAGCGACTCCAAAGACTTTCAATTCAGAATATCCAATCAGGATAACTGATGCTTTCTTAGAAGAAATATGAATAAACAGTCAAAAATAATGTTACCAATCCATGATGCACACACTGCTGATCCTGCAATGACTAGATCTGCTTTCATGGCAGTTTTGAAGCTGAAGTCTGCTCTGTCCTCAAGCACTTTAATCCTTCTCCTAGCTAGCTCAGGCATCAAGCCACCCTTCTTACTGAGAACAACAGCAGAAACTGTTGCTCCACAGCTCAAAAGCTCTGTTGCCAACTCCAACATTGATAGAGGAGCACCCGTCATTGACAGCTCGTGAAATATCAACACAAATTTCCTTGACCACACAAGACGTGCAAACTGCCCCTTCCTATCACAAGTTCCCATTCGCTTTTCAGGACTCCATTCCAAAATCTTGTTCTCTATTGACCCAAATGGACCGACAAGCAAACCATAAGAAGTATTTGTCTGAGGAATATCTGGTTCCTGCACCTCTGCATGATTGTTTAAAATCTCTGCTGTTGCTTTTGACTTATCATGTGCTTTGCCACGCAACCTGCGCCCTGATTTCTTGCCCTTCTTCCTCGAAGTCACCCTATGTTTAGGTAAAGCCTCGTTTCCCTTCTTCGCCAAAACCACATCATTCCTTTTACCATCTTCAACCTGAATTCTAGTGGTCTGGTTCTTTACAGTCACAGGAATATCCTTGGCAAGCAAATCACGTCGTGAATTCTTTTCCGTTACTGAACTTTGATTTCTACTTTTATGTAAAAACTCCAAAAATTCCTCCCTGTTATCACCGTGAGCCCACCTTGACTGGACATAAAATCCAAGGTAAGTCCAAAGAGTAATGAGCAGTAACCAGTACACAATTCGGTTGCTTCGAAACCACTGTATACCACCTCCAATACTTCTACCCTCTCTCCGTGGAGTCCGGCTGGAATGCAATCTTCGAAATGTAGGAGAGCTCCTAGGCGATGATTTCCCCGAAAATGTGGACTTTAAGCTGCTATTTGGCCTCAAAGGCAACTGCCTAACCACATTTACCTGCACATCTCCTCTACCAACGGAATCATCCATTATCTTCCCCAACTAGAACACAACATCAAATGACACAATAAGCATTGCTCACCCAATACTTATGGTTCAAAATCACAAGAACTGAATTCTGAATTTTCCTTTTCCAGCTCTTTTATCTTCTCCTGAAACAAAAAAAATAAATAAATCTATTATCTAATACAGAATCATAACCAAATTATTGAAAAAAAAAAAAAAACCACTATAAGCTCCTTTTCTTTTTTTGGTTCAAATTTTCTACAGACATGATATAGTTTATTCCATTTTCTTAGAAACCAAACATAAGTTCCAAGTAAAATCAAAAGCCACTAAAATCAAGAACATTAAAAAAAAAAAAAAAGCTTCAATTAGTTACAAATGACTTAATTAACATTTCTAAAACTTCCATTAGCCACAAAAAAAAAAAAAAAGGAAAATCGGCAGATCTTACTTCAGAAGAATGTAAATTTTCCTTCAATTTTTTTCCTTTTCTCAGCAACCAAACAGAAGAAGCAAGCAAATGATAAAAAACAAACACTCACTAAAAAGCCAAAGATCATAACTACATTAAACCAACTCAGACCTCCAAAAGTTCGCTTACCGCATTTTTTTAACATTTTGACTTTCGTTCGCTTTCCTACATTTTCTCAGCAACCAAACGGAGGTCATATAAGAAGAAAAAAAAGTTTAAAAGCTAGTGGTGAATGGAACTAACAATAACAAAACTGTAACACCTTGAAAACAACCACTGCTCAATAGAAAGAAAGGATGAAAGAAAGAAAGAAAGCAATCACAAAGCACTCACAGAGAGCCAGAGCTGCTCCTCCTTGATCTTCTGCGAGAGAAAAAGTAATAGAAATAGAAAAGGAGAGGGTAGCTGAAAGGTTGACGATATAGTGTAAAAAATGGATCGCACGTGGGAGTCAGCACGTGTCGTGTGGGGTTTTGGGATATGATAGTCTACGGATGGGTTTAGGTTGTGCTAAAGATCCGGGACACGTGGAAACATAAGATTTGAGAATTATCTTGAACAATTGTATAAATTGAATCAATTTGCCTTTTTTTTTTTTTGGGTTGTTTCTCATGACAGAAGAATCTGATTTTTGTTGAATATCTATGAGAATAGTAAATCACTTCAATCGTCTATCTCTTTGTTAAGTCAATCAGTTTTTTAGAATCAAATCACTATCAGTTTTTCCCTTTAAGATTGGGGCCCTCAACCTTCCTCCCACATTGATTTTGAAGTGAGTGAAAAAGAAAGTTATTAGTTAAAAAATAGAAATAATAAAATTATCATTTATTTATTTTTTTTATTTTGTAAGTTGTTTGAATAAGTTCTAAAAAATAAAGAGAAAGTATTAGGTAAATTGATGAAAAAGAAAAACTCTACGCGCATTACCTTTGTACCCTTCTTGCTAACTAGTAAAAGAGAAAGCAACAAATAATCGTCATTAATTGAGGAAAATTTAGTGATTAGATAACTTTAATTGACATTTTTTTTCAAATTTTCTAACGTTTTCTAAGCACATAGTACTAATAACCCCAAAGTCTCCTCCACACAAAGGGACAATAGACACTAAATTACAATCTCACACATTCCCTGACCACAGAAACCTGATTCTAATCTCTCACCTTAAATGAAATGATATCTCTATTTGACTTTTGAGTATTAAAATATTGTGTATAGAGTATTCAACTGAGCATACTTTAACTGTAAGGGAATTGATTCGTTCACTTAATTTGTTTTTGGCAAGCTGTATGGTCCTACTGAGTTGTCGGTGTTAGATGAAGTTGAATTTGATAAACAGCTTCTTGTGATTGGCTGCTGCAGAAGAAAATCATGGCCGTTAGACTACATGCAAGGCTGTTACAAAACCGTTTGATTGGAAATTGGCACCAAACCACCTGCTGCTCTCTGAAAATGCATCCCAGTTCACAAGTCAAATGAAGGTTTCCACAAAAAGGCTGTAGGCACAATTTAAGACAAGCCAATTGATAAAATTTTCCAATGAAAGAACAATCACAAGCACTATTTTTTATTATAACCAAATATCAAAATATTCATTTGATTCCCATGTTTCTGAATCATATCATATTCACCTCTGCACCTGGTACACCATAATTCAAGCAGAGACAAAAATCTACAGGAGGGGTTGCTCCAGGTTTACATCTCATAGCCAAGGAAAGGACTGTTTACAGCCGTTGTTCTTGTCCACAAGGCCACCAGGTTCTCATTATATGATAGACAGCACACTCCATCCTATCAACACCTAAAAATTGTGGGATCTGCAATAAGGCCATATGTATGCAACTTTACCTTTACTTTTCACGGAAAAAGGTTGTTCCCACGAATTGAACTCGTGAGGTCACAATGGAATAACCTCTTATCTTATGCTAAGATTTGCCCTTCATATTATATCAAAATCTAACTCAATAAATTCAGATAAAAAAGACTAACATTTAAAAAAATAAGGAAATAACCGTATCTGTCAATACAACTAGCCATCCTCGCCATCGAAAGAGAGTTCTTGGAGGCTTACTGGACAATTAGCCAATTTCCCAGAGTTCCTGAATTTGAACACTAGTATAATTGGCATGTAGTTAATCTGTAAAATAGATTAATGGTAAACGATAAATCTGATACAGGCAATGTAGAAGAAAGCAAGGAGGATATATCAAGCATATCCACATTCAATGACTTAAGAAATGCAGTTGTCAACATAATATACTTCCACTGTCCCATACAAATATAGCTTAACCCAGCAGTCTTTTGGCAAGTAAGCAGCCCCTCAAATAGAAAAGCAATCCCACATGTAAATGATGTACTGTGAAAACAAGACTTAGATTGACCAACCGCTAAGGTTATTGAATTCTGATGAAAAACAGAATACCATTCGGGTTTATAAATATGGAAGCTCAAGCCTCAAGGTCACCAAGAAAAACAGCTTCCGCACAATAATATTGTTCTTTTTCAAATTTTTTAGCATATAGTTTTGGGGAAGCTTGTGCCCATCTCTAGCAAGCTTCACTAAGAAACCAAGCCACAAGCAAAACCTGAAATCGTGACATATCCAGAATAAGATAATGTGGGATCTGCTTTTGGAAACTTGAAGATTGAAAGAACCTTTTGTTGATGAAAGTGCATACCACATACACTAAACAAGAAACTGCCCTTTCAGGCCACAATGGTGTTCTCAAATTGACTGCAGCATGAGCAGGCATTTGTTATGTAACTGCATGAATGTATAATGAGAGGTTAGACAAGTAAAAAAATTCATGGTTGAGACCAACAAATGAACATGGAAGAAGTTCAGACTTGTTGAGATCAATGGAAATATAAGCAAGCAGGTAAAAAAACACCTTTATTTAAAAAAATAAAGTTTGATTCCTTTCACTTGATTTCTCATTCAAAAGACAATGAGGAACAGAGAACCTACATGAGTAAGAAAAAAAAAAAAAAAGAAAAAGGGCAAAAATAATTGTACATCTACATTTATCTTAACTTTTCATGTTGGGATTTGGCTTAAAATAATTTAGTTTGTATTCTTTTCCATTGGCATAATTGTCTTATTACAAATTGTGGTCGAAAAGGCAGGGGACCGAGTTTTAAAATCTAACATATGTGAATGTTCAGCATAACACACACACACACACACACACACACACACAGAACTGTATATATGTAACAGAAAAAAATAACAATAACAATAACAGGAGATGCGTATCCAAACTCCAATTACCTAAACTATCATGGAATGTCTTGCTGCCCAAAACACTCCAGAACAAAGGATGGAGAACACAAAGGGCCTGAACAAAGGCCTGCATCACCATGCAATCACAGCTAAGAAATTTGCCACAGCTAAACAACATAAATGCATGATTGATCATACTTTCACCTTGATCTGCTTATTCAAACTTGCTCCATCTTATTTAAGCACTTGTACTTGGCTGCTTAAAATCCATCTCTGAGTATCTACAGAGAGGGTGAAAAAAAATTAAACTAGATTGTAAAAAGCTTGATAGAAGAGTTAAAAATGAGTTATGCCCCCTTGACAACAGCTCACCTCCGAGGCTTTTGTCGGTGCCCAAATTCATCACTGCCAGGCTCTACAGCAAAATAAAGGTTGATTCATCAAGATAAACAGTGGCAACAATGCTGAAAACCAAGTTAAGATCAAAGAGAAAAAGGTTGAAAAAGGTAAGATGATCTCTAACCAAGTCTCTGTGACTGCAGCTTCCATTCATTATTGGGTTTATTGTTATTAGTTTCTTTGCTGCAAAAAGAAAGTCATCTATGCTGAGCCCAGTAAAAGTCAATATAACATACACGAATTCAAAATAATGGCAACCCAGCAAATGCAAGTAAATTTAAAGAAACATGAAGTCAAAGAAATGGAAGCAAGATAATGAATAACAACATGCTTTTTGGCAATAAATTAACCTTAAGGCAGAAAAAAATACTATAAACTCATGAGGGGACAATAGGCCTCAACTTTACAGCAGCTAACCATGACACTACAACCTATAACATGTAATAACCCATCAAAAGATATCCAAAATGCCCAGCCAAAAACATCAAGCCAAAGTTTTCAATAGTGTTCTAGTTCAAGGACAAGGAAAAGGTTAAAAGAAAAAAAGAAGAATATTCATGTATTTGTGAATGCACGTGCGCGAGTGCGTGCACACACATATGTATGTGTAGTAGACCATACATAACGGCCTAGCTTGCTAATGCCAGAAAAATCTCTTCCCATGAACAAACAACATATTAAAATTCCAAATATGTACAAAAAAAAAAAAAAAACCAATCAAGGATTCATGTTAAAGACCATAATATTTATACTTGGCATGTATTTGACATGTAAAATTTACAAATTAAACCACACACAGAAGCACCATTCACACAGATGAGCATATGCACATGCACAGACATCTCATTCACATAATGACAGCACAACAATCACAACCTGCATTTTAACAGTTGACTGGACTTAACAACTTAGCTACCAACCTTGAAGAGCCCATTGAAGAGATCTGTCCAGATGGCCGAGCATGGTAAGCACCATCGACAGCAATATAAGGTGAACAATACTTTGGCCCTAGAGCTCCTGCAGCACCAGCCAAAAGTGGTAGCCTGAAAATTATAATAACAATCATTATTGCTATCAACTCATTCAAAAATTAGATAAGCTTTACGATGAAGCTTATAAAGAAAGAACACAGGAGAATTTGCAAGAAACATTAGTTTCCACAAAAACATCATCTTGCAGCTGATATGATTTAGTCCAGTTATTAATAATATATTGATCAGGATGACTAAAAACAAAGTTGAACTATGATAAGTCTCAATTTCTCAGAAAAACTTAATTCCTATTTTCTAAAAACAACCCTAGCCAACAAAGTGCAAAGCATACAACATCTAAAAGAAAAGCAAAGTGTTTGGCAATGCATTCATCATGAAATCTTGGTTGTAAAGAAAAGCACTGTACCATGTCATTTCAGAATTTCCCACGCCAAGTTGAGGTTGAGCAACATATCCAGGAAATGCCATGCCAACAGCCGGCACTCCCATGCTGCCAGGATGCTGACCCCCAAGTTGCATTACTGCATACCAAGCAAATTGTATGAGGAATGAACTACTTAAAACACATGTATGACACAAGTGATGCTTGGCCAAAACAGAGACTAAACACCAAAGAGAAACAGATAGTATAAGGAAGCCTTTTGCATATACAATGAAAAGCAATGGCAAATGGAGAAAAAAGCAAGCTTATGAAGAGTGAACCGTAATGAAACTAAAGCACTAGCCCAAGGCATCCATCCATCTAAAACAATCAGACTTCTTTCATATGTAACCAAAATCTTCAACAGCCAGAAGCAAGATAAAAATAAAAAGAAAAAATACCAACAAATTGACCTATTGGCCCAAATGATACAAAATTTGTGAAGGGCAACTCAGTCATCACAAGGAGCTTTTAGACATTCACCTAGTTGCAGTTCTACTACCAACAATTGGTCTTGGAATTTTGACTATTTCTATTATCCACTTTTCTTTTCAAATTAGCAGACCAAGTCATCCTTAAAAGTGTACCTGGCAAGAAGGCTGGGGTCCCAGGAAAGTTTTGGTCACCATTTCCAACGCTCATATTTCCTGTGGCACCCATAACCTGAGCCCCACCATACAGAAACGATCCTCTTCCACTTCCTTGAATACTGACTTTTCCCTTTGCTACCAATGCATTTTTGGATTTACTGGATTCTGAAGCACTGTCCACTTCTCCAGTTTCATAGGAATTTGTTGAAACAGGAGTTTTTGGTGGAGAAGCTTGAGATCCACTGCCAGAATGCTGTCCCAACTGCTGACCAGGAACTTGAACAGAAGGTGAAACCTGGTTTTGAGCAGCACTTCGCTGAGCACCATGAAGCATTGGAGAGGAAGGGACTCTACTGACTGGGTTGTTAGGTGGCATTGGTTGATAAGTCATCTGCCCTGAAAGTACCACACCCTTTCCTTGAGCCTTGGACTGAGCTGATTGCATGGTATTTACTAATGAAGAACCCATTTGCGTATTGTTCAAGGGCTTCCCAGTAGCTGGATTGATGGAATCATCAATGTAAAGCTGCATATTCTTCCCTCGTGTCACTAAATTATGTTGCTGGATGGGGAAGCTTTCTTCTATAACAGGAGAGTGAAGGTTCCTGCTCGCAACCCCCATCACATCCCTTTTCTGACTTAAAGCAATATCCTTGTTGGAGGAAACAGATGGATAAAAAGGAGGAGAAGCAGAACTCAAGCTAGAGTGCCTTTTAGGAGGCAGTTTATCAGATTCTGCATTTGATGCAGGTGTTGAAGTCCTCCCTGAACTACTGTGGGAGGTTTTCTCAGGAGGCTTTCCAGGCTGCTTGTTTTGTGTTGGAAGAGTCTGGCTGCTATTTTTTATGGTATGCTCATACCTTCTGGGCCCTCTGCCTCTCATGGTTTTTGGCACCTGGCTCTCATTGTTACCATTGCTGAATGCCCTAGATCTGTTTCCTCTGCCATATCCCCTGCCTGGACCTCGATTTTTACCACCACGAGCTCGATAATGACCTTTAGAAGTCCTCCTTCCCTGAGTTTATTTTCAAATCATATTGCACAAAGAGAATGTAAGAATGAACACAAAAATGAAAAAGGAGGTAAAGAACACTGTTTTAAATAACCACCTGTTCATAATGCCTTTCCTGCAAAGTCATCTCCTCAAACTTATCATGCCCCCATTTCTTGTCATCTTTTGATTCCCACAACCTCCTTCCACCAAATGTTCTCCTATAACAAGCACAGAGAAGATTCTCCTTTATGTTAAATATTACAGCAAGTAAAATAAGATGGGAAAATTTATTTTTACAGCCACCCATACATACAAAGAAATGAACAGATAAAGCACATCTACAGACTTACATGCAAGTTCAGACAAAAGGGATGCAATATGCGGAAAGCAATAAGCCACAGGAAGCTATTTATCTAATTGATGTCAATCAACCTTTTTTTTTCTTCCCATCTACAGGTCAAGAGAAGTTATCCACCATAATAGTGTCCATATATCTACTCATTCATACGAAAAAAAGAGGTTATAACAGAAATCCACCAACAAAAAGGAACCTACAAATCCAATTGTTGACACTCACCTTTTATTTTTAATACCAGAACAGATAAGTTATCTATTAGAACAATGTCTGAATTGTAATCATAAAGCAAAAACTGCCAACACACTACAACACAGGCTATCCTTCTCCCAGCTCAAATTGAAAGGAACAAAAGTATTTTTTTCTTCTTTTGACTTGTTCTAAGACTGCTACTGAAACTAAACTCAGGTTTACACCAAACAACATCCAATCATGAATATTCAGCTTACAATAATGCTAAATAAAATCTAACAATATGGATAATTGGCTTCAACCAGCAGTAAAATACCATAAAAGTAAAATTCACTTTTTTACACCAAAGCATCTCCTTTTTCCTTCATTGAAAAAGAAATTTAAGAATCCAGCAATATATACCACAAAAAAAAATAAATGATAGCAGCAAATTGAGCATGATACTAAAAATTTGCGGCATTCGAAAGTCAAGATAACAAACCCACACACTCAAATGAACGCGTTTAGCATGGGAATAGACTTTTCCCATGTAATGGAAACAGAGTCAACTAAATTCAGAAAGAATTCAAGTTCATCCAACCTGAATGGTTTTGACAGTGGTGATAAACTCCAATGGGAAAACAATGAGCTGAGTCAAGGCAACTCTTAGGTGAGAACATAGAACTTAAGCAAGTCCACAAGCTAGGTCTGCCATCCATATCCTACTATCAACTTTAAAATAAAAATCTGAAGGATTACAGCTACAATTTTAATTAAGAGACAAAACATCTGTTTCAAAATAAAAACTTTATACTTAAACCTTTACTTTATTTAATAAAGAAACAAATCATGTTCCCCGCATAGTTCAACCCATCATAAACATGTATTAGCTCAAAATTCTAAGCTTTTGTAGCATCATAATAATAGAATGGGGCAAAATAAAAACTTTTGCACTGCATTGTCAGCTCAACATCCAAATAATTAATGACAACTGCATAAACAACAAAGAAACACATAGAACACAACACAAACCAATTTTAGTTCTTGTAATGCTGTACAAACCTAAAGCCACACCAAATTACCTGTGTCGACCACCAGCATTGTCTCTAAATCGATCATCATGCATGTAAAATGCCCCAACAGTGGGTACAGCAAATGGCTCATTCTCTTTCTTCTCCCCTTCCCCTCCCTCCTCTGCCTCCTCCTCATGACTCCCTACACCACGTGCCTCCACTCCATCCTCCCCCTTCCTCCCCTCCACCTCCACCTCCACCTCCTCCTTATCCCCCATCCTATGACCACCAATGCCAACTCCTCTCTCCACATTCCCCTCTTTCCTTCCTTCAAACCCATCAACAACCTCCTCCTCCTCCCCTTCCTCGTCATCATAAACCTCTTCCTCATCTTCATATACCCCATCATTTTCTTCCTCTCCATTTAATTCTTCTTCATCCTCATCATATTCTGCCACCCCACCCTGGCCGTCAGATTCATCCGAATGAATAACACCCCTCCTATCCACTCTTTCCTTCTCCTCTCCTTCTCCTTCCTCATCATCACTCGCCGCTTCTCTCCGCCTCCTCAGCAGCAGACGCTTTTCCTCCTCCGGATCGCTCTCATACTCCTCCACCTCCTCTTCTCCAACCTTAGCCATTCAATTCAACCCCAAAAAACTTAACTTTCCCGTAAACCAAACACCAATTGTAAATTTCCGACCTCAATTCAACCCCCCCAAACCACTCTAGAAACAAAAAGCAAAATTCCCAGAAAGATATTTAACTCACACAATTGAAAAACCCCGACAGTTAACGCAAGCCAACAAAGCACTGCAATTTTCAAATTTTCTCGCTAACCAAACACCAATCCGAAGAAAAATACAGAAAATTGAAACCCTTAAAATCCTAATTCCCAGAGCATTTACGGTTTTTCAGCGCTTCGATCCAAAATTTCCAATCCCCACAAGCCCTAGATTTTTAGAGAGAGAGAGAGAGAGATAGAGATTTCTCGGAATTTTCGTGTTTGCGTCATAAATAAATTATGGAGCTTAATCTAGTGCTTGTGTGCGTTTATATGGCGAAGTACTTCGGCAATTATGGGTATTGAGGAAGGGTATTTTGGGAAATATGATTTAATTTTGGAGTTTCTTATTGGTTAAGGCAGGAGACATCAGATTGAGTGGAGCCACATCCAGATTGAATCTAAGGTTTGCGTTTTCTGAACCAGTGGGATTGTGACACGTTCGTCGGTGAAATGTGTAGTTCATTGTTTGTTTGTACTAGATCCCTATCCAAATTAGTGTTATTATTGCAATTCTGCCCTTAATTTGCATCAGACTTTATAAAAGGCTTGGCACTGAGGCTTCCTCATAATACTTTTGGACACCATATAATAGAGAAATTAAATTTCCCATTTAAAATCACAATCAAAAATTGAATTTTAAATTAATTATACATTATTTTATGTCTATTGTATATTTTACTATTTTTGTTGCATATTGCATCTTTTTAATGAAAAATTTTAAATATATATATATATATATTTTAATCATAAAACCTATAAGGTCGTATCATCCCTGCTACTTTGTGAATGTTTTTCTTTTGTAGGATTGTGGTTCAGGATGCCTTTGAGGCCAAGAAGAGAGAACTGTCTTGGATGGTTTAGAATTTTATCAAACACACCACACCTAGTCTTAAGATTTATCTCTGGGAGACAGCCACAACTCAAACATTTTGTGTCATAACCTAATAATAATTCAGATTCTAAGTAAACAGATGTAGATGCTCAAACTTTTAGAGGCTCACCCACTGACCACAAACTTTGCAAAACTGTGACAAGTACCATTATTTTACATGGCATCTACAATAGATGTAACCTATCAATACTCTATACAACTCTGGAAAGCATAATAAATTAAAGTTGCACTTTATTAATGTTTCAAACTTTTAATGTCAAGACAAGGGTATGATTCTAACAATTGGAAGCATTATTTGGTTTCACTGTTCCAGACAATTCAAATGCTAACCATGTCTTTCTCAAAACTTTGACTCAATCCTTATTTGGAGTTGACCCCATGTTCCATTTCCGTTCGGGCCCTTCTGTTGTTCCCAAAAGCCCCTTTGAATCAAATTGCAACAACCTTCACATCTTATCCTCATCTTCCTAGTAGCAAATTCAAATGAAAACTTGATTGATTAATCAAAAAAAACAGAAAGGAAAAAGGAGAGAAAGAATGGACAAAAAAAGGATTCTTAAAATAAAGAAGTAGATGAAATATCTTACAGTTCTGCCAAGGAGGAGCCTATTAAAAGTTCAAACCATCAGCTATGGCATGGAACTCTGTATAGACAATGTCCCACGTTCGATGTCCTGTTTCGCGGTCTTTAAATTCCTTTCCCAACAAAAGCTGGATTGTCATAAACCCACCAACCTATGTCTTGTCAAATGCAGAAAATGTCCTTCCCAAAACTTGCCTCAACCTTATACCTACTTTCTTGTGCTTCCCTTATTCAAACAATTTTTGGAAATGACCCCATATTCCATACATGTTAATGCCCTTCCCTCGACCCCAGCAGCCAATTTGAATCCAACCTGAACGAGCTCTTAAATGAGCCCAAAACTCATGCAACATTTGATATTCCTGGCACAGACCAAGACCGAGTTGTTGGGGTGGCTCTTTGTGGAGGCGATCTCAAAGACGCAGATTGTGCGGCTTGTGTGACAGAGGCAGGCAGCGCGATCCGCCAGCTCTGTCCTTCCAACGAAGCAGCAGTCATTGAGCACGATCTCTGCCAATTGAATTACTCGAACTAGGTCTTCTTCAACCATGTCGACCCGCAAAACAGCTTCTATACGTGCAGCCTGGCAAATGATTCTGCTCCAGAATATCATAAAATCAAACAAGACATGTTTTTTTTCCCTGGCTTACCAAGGTAGAAACAGCGCCAGACATTATGCAACCCTCTATATAGTTGGTGGCCGAGGCAAATACGTTGATGGGTTAGCTCTATGCACCATAGACAATGGGAAAACAGGTGGAAGGATTGAAAATGGGAGTTGCAACGTGAGACATGAGACTACAAGTTTTTCAGCGATTAAATATGCTTAAAAGCAACCCCTGACCGGCGTGAAAATCATCACTACACAAACCATGACTCGGGTAGTGCATCTATCCTACGGAAGAATTCAAACGAAAACGTCGATGGACAGATGATCTCCAGCCTGAGCCCGTAGATACATGTCTATGTGTTTTGTTTTTTTTGTGCCTTTACTCTTTCTGATGGGTATTATCCCTATTTGAATGTTTGGTTTTCCACACCAATTTTATCAATTAGCTGCTTCTTTCTTTTCATCCTCAGTATCATTTTACCTTTTAGTTTTTTTTTTTTTAAAGGAGTCGTTACTCAATTATAACTTCTCTAGAATGTGGGGGTTCTAACTAATTGGTTCCCTGGGACACAAACAGAGCTATTACCGGTTTCTCTTTGTCTCTGATTTCAACTTTAAATGGAAGCTTTAAAAAAAAAAAAAAAAACGACAGAAGGATCTTGGGAATCAATACTCTTTCATGAATTGAAAGGTAGAGTTTCACTTAATAAAAGATAGTGTATTTGTTTCCTGTAAGCAATAAATGGGATAATTTTATTCTCCTAAAATTGTAAAACACTAACAATTGACTCGTTAAGGGTGTGATCAAGCACATAAAATTAAAATATAAAACATAAAGCCTACTAAATCTTTTATTAATTTGCATATAACAAGCATCATTATCATCATTAAAAGGATGATTGCTATTGATTGCAATAATAAGTGATGCAATTATTTATCAAACTTGCTTCCCATCATCTTCAAGAGGGACCAGAGATGCTTAGTCATAGCAATGCCTGCTTGAGCATTCCTTCAAACAGTCCTTTTTCTCCTCGTCTGTGTGCACATTGTAACAAGGAGTATCCTTACATGGACGCAGAAAATAAACAAATGTGCAAGGACAATTAAATTATTCTTATACATGGACTATTTGAATCCAACAATTGCAAACCCAAGATTTAAGGTCAATCGCAGAGAGAGAGAGTGGATGAGGGGGAGATACCATGGTCAAATTTGGTGCATCTTTGGTGTGAACAACCAAGATTGCAATATTAATAGAGGCCAAGAGTTATGCCACACTCGCCCTCACGCTCATCCATTCAAACATATGGGATTAGATCCATATCACACATTGCAATGCAACTGTCTAAGCATCTCTGAGCATCATCCATTGCCATTGCTTGCCTTGAGATCAGTATCAGCACTAGCATGGTCAATACACCCACCACCATTGCACGTCCCCCATGACCTTTTGGCTCCATATCTTAGCTTAGATTGAAAATATATTTATATATATACTTCTGAACTATTTTGGCCACCCTATGAAGTGCTCCTTGGCCTTTTATAACAATCTTATTGCTAGGAGTGGTACAAAGGAAAGTAGCATGAAATTAGGGAGTAGTTACTGCGGTCAAATGCATCTTGCATGAAAGGAAAACTGCCAATTTCTTTCGTCTGTTCCAAATATGAATTGTTCATTGAGATTGGACTTGGAAAATAGATGTCTAATTCCTTCGTTTTTTTTTTTTTTTTTGTGGGTACCATAATTATGTAGTTGTGAAACCCCTAAATGTAAAAACAAAGAGTCAACAAAACAAGGGGGTTCAAATTGGGATGAAGAATGAAGCATTGTATTGAATCCAAAATTTAATGTGATACGGAATGCTAAATTTGGGGAAATGAAGGCTCTTTGCTGTGATTTTGTTATAGTTGAGTCCATACGCAAACCAGCAAATGCACAATGAACATATGACTAAACTAAGAAGCTGACATTAGCACTCGGATGATCTATGAAGTAGGTAAAAGAAATATAAGTGAATAGAGAAACTGCAATGGAATGCTTTAGTTCAATGTGTGGAGGCTCTTACTATTTATAAGCCCAAGAAAACATTCCTGATGGTGAGTTTAATGGCCATTGGATGGCTGAGATGACTCATGTCCAAGTAAATTGCCATACGGGTGATACCTTGCTGACAAAATGGGTTTCCACTTGATGCTGTAACATTGATTTCTCATGTAGATGGACTAGTTATATGGGCGAAATTAATCAAACTGTGAGGTTCTTCGATGAGATGGTGAGGAAAGGATATCAACCTAATCTAATTGCCTATGGTATCATATTGAAATGCCTCTGTAAATTTGAAGCTGCTCCAGATTATGGGAAAAAAGTGTTTTAGGCCAAATGTCAGTGCACAAGCATAGTGAATCGATGGGAATCCACAATGCTATAAGTATAAGGAAAATGATGCTCAACAAATGCAGACACTGAGGAAGCTACAACAATGTTGTTGCTGTGCTGGCATGGTAGCAGTCACAGATTTTGACATGTAGCAAGGTACTAAGCATAAATATAACACAAGGTTGGGTTAATACTCCTTTCCTCTTCAGAATGAAGTTGTCTACTAATCACTTTCACATCCCCACCGGCTGCCACCAAATCCCCACCAACAAGCCAACGGTTAACTTTCAAGATGGATCCTGGAGTACAAACGTAAACCTACCATAACTCAGGCAAATAAGCAAATGTAAAACTGAAGATTCCAATATTCTATATCCTTCCAACCAAAAAAAAAAATGAAGCTCCAGTAGTTTTGCTCTCCTGACTAAGTCGGTGCTTCATCCAAAGTAAATATCATACTAGATCACATCGCCTTCTATTTATTCCCATTAAAAGATCACAAAGCAGAAGCAGGAAATCTTTTTAAAATCACTTCAAATCTGCGTGTCTTGTAGAACAAAAAGGGAAAAGAAATGATTCATCCAACTTTCACAGATGACATATCAAAAGCCAAAACCTCGTGATACTTTTTAACAGTTCTAAACAAGTTAAAGAACATGAGCTTTAATGTAGCTTCACAACCAGTTGTGGTAAATACATTAGAGAATTAAGCAAATAATGTGTATGGTTCCGGATGCAAGAATAATGAGCCATAGCTGTCAACTAATTGAAAATTACAACAGCTGCATGGAAGCCTATGAAAGCACTACCTTAATGTAAACATTATGTACAACAATTGGATGTTCCTCCGGTCATCGTTAGAGAAGTAAGATAAAAAGAAATGCACAATCAACTGACCCAGGACCATAAGCCTCATAACAGTCTCGGAATGAAAGTATGATCTCTGGTAGCATTGCCAGATTTCACAAAAAAAAAAAATCCCCTGTTTTGACCTTGTATTCTGGACCATACAAACAAAGTGTAGTAAGAGACTAATTCATCAGGATAATTTTTTTTCAGGTTTTGAGAATCCCCAAGTAATAGGAATGATTTTTGATTTTGAAGAAAAAATAAGCAGAAGAAGAACACACCTCAAGGATATCGTGCTGAACATCAATTTGTCTGTTAATCATCTGCTTTCCTTCAAAGAATAATGAAAATTAAGATTCAACTCCACTTTGCATAGGTAATCTAACAACCAGATAAGCCCAATAGCACTGTCTAAATTCCTAAAGAAGCATAAATATCATAGCATATAGTGCTGGGTTATAATATTACATATCAGTAGGAAGATAACAGAATATAGAATACCTCAAATATGGCTTTAGCTTCATCATCTAATGCTTTACAAAGAATTTCATAGGACTTCTCAACTCCCAACTGCAGAAAAGGGGCAGATAATCAAAGCATGTAAATATTTACATGAAATAAAGAAAAAAGAGAGAAGTCCAAAAATATGATGTATAGCATAGTAAATAATCTCATACCAATGGATCAACTCTTGATGGTGAAATGCTTGATATACTATATCTGCAAAAGACGTACCAGGGAATGATGGACAATGAAAAGGAACAGCCAAACTCTTTTTTCATACAAGAAAAATAACAGATAAATAGTATGAAATATCACAAAATGAAAATAGATGGTGGAAAATTACAAATGCAGGAATGCACACACATAAATGAGTTTAGAGGTTAGCAGGGGTAGGGAGGATACATTATACCAACGGACCATCATATGATGAGCTTACCTCAACTTGCTGGTATAGAAATTCACAGCTGCTACATTTGCTTTCTGAACAGTGAGGACAACAGCACTCATACAGCTCTAGGAAATATTAAATGCTGATTTAGATATCGTGTGAAGCATAAATTGTATCTGAATGTTAATCTTAAAAGAGAGAAACTAGAGAATAGAATGCGAGAAAAGAAATAGAGAGAGAGGAGCAAATCGTAAATTGCCATGCATCTATGTGTAATATGCACACCTTACAAGCAATAAGCACAATTAGTTGCATAAGGAACTCTCCCAATCCCTTGCCTCGGACATGTCTCTCAAGTTGAATTTCATAAACATAAAGAACAGGCAACTCTTCCTCCAGAGTAAAACGAAATTGTACAAAACCCACCAAGGGTCTTTCATCTAGCCCCAACACTCCAACACCTGCATCTGAAGCCTCACGCACAAAATATATAATGTGCTTCAGGAGAAACCATCTCCCTTCGCTTAACTTTCTCTTCTGTAGGCCACTTGGGGCCATACACCTCCTCCATATTTACCTATAAATTTCGACACTGCAAACAATCATGGCACTAATACTAAAATAAAATTCCCAAAATCCTCAACATGGAAATGTGCTCATTTTACCTTGAGGAGGTTTTGAATGTATTGCTTAATATAAGACAAAAGCTTATTCCCACTCCCAGATTCCAAGTATAGAGACAAACCTAGTAATCAAGAAAACAAGCAATATCCAAAAATGGGCAGTGAAATTCTACAATTTCAAAACTTTACAATAACACAAGAACCAATAAGAAATTTTCTATTTTTTATTTTATTTTATTTTATTTGCACCAGAAACTCCAACCCCACAACTGTCATTACAATGCTACCTTATGTAATGCTTGAGTCATAAGCTAAAGCACTGAAGCAGCTAACACAGGCAATTTTTCACGTTTACAGTCATAGTATTGGAATCATTGAAGCCCTTCTTAATCATACAACTTTTTGCCAGCGAGCAAAACCCACAAAGATAAATTTACAAGCAATTTCGTAAAGAATATAAGAAAAACAACCGTATTACCATTTCTATCATAACGATGAAAAGACTGGAAAGGAGCAAGATGATCCTTAACAAAAGAGGCTTCTTTCAGCAATTCTGTAATTGCTTTCTTCTTTTCCAGTACCTATGCCGCCAAACCAACACAACCCAAAATTTCAAAAAAAAAAAACCCATTTTTCTAAAGAAATTTTGAAAGCAAACAAGAAATCAAATCGCAGAAAGGCTCAGTTATTGATGATTCAAGACTACCTCTTTGCGCTTTGACATTTTTCCACCTGACACCAACGTTGCTGTAAGAAGTTGTCGTTGTCGTTTGTGGTAAGTTGTTTGCTGCTTCTGTCGTTGAAGATCATCCATGAGCTTGAGGCTTTAGATCAAGAACTGGGTGATGGGGCTTATAAATGTGTTTTTTTTTTTAATAAAACATTTTTCAGAAGAACAGAATAGAAATTATAGAAAAATATGAAAAAATAAAATATGAAAAAATAAAATAAAATCAAATCTAATATCACAATTATCTTAAATATAATAAATAAAAATTAATTTTAAATATAATATAAAATTATAAAAATTTAAAAAAAATTTAATTTTTTAATTATAAATAAAAATTATTAAAAATATTTAATATATTAAAAATTTTATAATAAAAATTTATTATTTATATTATTTTTATATATAATTAAATTATTATATATTATATTTTTATTATATTAATAAAAATATAATATTTTTAAAATATTTAAGTTTATATTTTAATAATATTAAGAAAATAAATACTTTTTATTAAAATTAAAATAAAATATATAAATTTTATTTAAATTTAATAATAATAATAATAATAATTATCAAAATAATAAATTTTATAAAAATTATAAATTAATAATTATTTTAATTATATAAAATTATTAAAAAATTTATTACATAAATTTAATTTTAATTATTTTTTAAATAATAAAATATTTATTAAATTAAATATTTATTTATTATTAAATTTATAATTATTTTAATAATATAAAATTATTAAAAATTTATTAATATAATTTTATTATAAATTTTAATATTTTTTTAAAAATAAAATTTTTATTAAATTAAAATAAATATTAAAATTAATAATTTTTAAATTAATATTGCTAAAACAAAATTAAAAAATATTAAAATTAATTTAAATTATCAATTTATTTTAATTTATTATAATAAAATTATTTTATTTAAATAAATTTTAAATTTAATTATTTAAATAAATTTAAATATTTATTATTATTATATATATATTATAATTATTATTTATAATATTTTTATTATATTAATAAAATTAAAATATTTTTAAAATATTTTTATAATAATATTAAAATTACCGTCGAAATAATTTTTTATTGGTCAGCGATATATTCCACTTATTAATCCAGATACACAAACCGTATAGTTGTCTGTACATCAGCCAACTATAAGTAAACTCTTGCCGTTAGATGGGGGCGGGGGCTATAAATTCCCCGTAGCATTGCCAACCAAAACATAAAGGAAGAAAACAAAATACAAAAAGGAAAACAGAAAAAAAAGAAGGTGGGGTGGGAATGGAAGAGAGAAAAGTTAGGTTCCTAATGGTTGTTTGTGTGCCGTCACCCGCGGTCCGTTACTTGCTCTGCGTTCCTTCGCATGCTTGAAACATTGCTTGTTGCCATCCACTGTAGAAACCAACAACGGAGAAGAAACCCAACAACAGTTCAGCAAGCTTGGTTGTGCTTTCTCCATGTGCGCCAACATCAGTTCCAAATCTAACCCAGGTTTTTCCCCATTTTCTCCCCTTGTATAAATATATATATTTATATATATATATGGCAGAGCAAATGAGATTTATGGTTGTACATGACGACAAGAATTACACACCTTGAAGAGTTTAGAATGATTGTCTTGCTTAATTGCTTTGTGATGATAGTTCTCACAAATGAATAAAGGAAACTATATATTATAATTAAATGTTCACGGGTTCCCATGTTACAATTATCTTTAACTTCATCATCTAATGCTTTACAAAGAATTTCATAGGAATTCTCAACCCCCAACTGCAGAAAAGGGGCAGACTATCAAAGCATGTAAATATTTATATGAAATAAGGAAAAAAAGATAGAAGTCCAAAAAATGATGTATAGCATGGTCAATAATCTCATACCAATGGATCAACTCTCGATGGTGAAATACTTGATATACTATATCTGCAAAAGACGTAGAACGATGGACAATGAAAAAGAATAGCCAAACTCCTTTTTTATACAAGAAAAATAACAGATAAATAATATAAAATATTACAAAATGAAAATATATGGCGAAAAATTACCAAAGGCAGGAATGCACACACATTAATGAGTTTAGAGGTTAGCAGGGGTAGAGAGGATACATTATACCAACGGACCACCATATAATGAACTTACCTCAACTTGCTGGTATAGAAATTCACAGCTGCTACATTTGCTTTCTGAACAGCGAGGACAACAGCACTCATGCAGCTCTAGGAAATAGTAAATGCTGATTTAGATATCGTGTGAAGCATAAATTGTATCTGAATGTTAATCGTAAAGGAGAGAAACTAGAGAATAGAATGGGAGAAAAGAAATAGGGAGAGAGGAGCAAATCGTAAATTGCTATGCATCTATACGAAATATCCACACCTTACGAGCAATAAGCACAATTAGTTGCATAAGGAACTTTCCCAATCCTTTGCCTTGGACACACCTCTCAAGTTGAATTTCATAAACATAAAGAACAGGCAACTCTTCCTCCAGAGTAAAACAAAATTGTACAAAACCCACCAAGGGTCTTTCATCTAGCCCCAACACTTCAACACCTGCATCAGGAGCCTCACGCACAAATATATAACGCGCTTCAGGAGAAAGCATTTCCCTTCGCTTAACTTTCTCTTCTGTAGGCCACTTGGGGCCATACACCTCCTCCATATTTACCTATAAATTTCGACACTACAAACAATCATGGCACTAATACTAAAATAAAATTCCCAAAATCCTCAACATGGAAATGTGCTCGTTTTACCTTGAGGAGGTTTTGAATGTATTGCTTAACATAAGATGAAAGCTTATTCCCACTCCCAGATTCCAAGTATAGAGACAAACCTAGTAATCAAGAAAACAAGCAATGTCCAAAAAAGGGCAGTGAAAATTTACAATTTCAAAACTTTACAATAAAACCAATAAGAAATTTTCTATTTTTATTTTATTTTTGTTTTATTTGCACCAGAAACTCTTCCAACCCCACAACTGTCATTACAATGCTACCTTATGTAATGCTTGAGACATAAGCTAAAGCATGAAGCAGTTGAACACAAACAGGCAATTGTTTACGTTTACAGACATACTATTGGAATAATTGAAGCCCTTCTTAATCATACAGCTTTTTGCCAGCGAGCAAAACCCACAACGATAAATTTAAAAGCAATTTCGTAAAGAATATAAGAAAAACAACCGCATTGCCATTTCTATCATAACGGTGAAAAGACTGGAAAGAAGCAAGATGATCCTCAACAAAAGAGGCTGCTTTCAGCAATTCCGTAATTGCTTTCTATTTTTCCAATGCCCCCCAAACCAACACAACCCAAAATTTCAAACATTTTTGTCTTAAGAAAAAAAAAACAAAAACCCATTTTTTCTAAAGTAATTTTGAAAGCAAACAAGAAAACAAATGGGAGAAAAGCTCGGTTCTTGATGATTAAAGACTACCTCTTTCCGCTTTGACATTTTTCCACCTGATACCGACGTTGCTGTAAGAAGTTGTTGTCGTTGTTGTTGGTGTAAGTTGTTGTTTGCTGCTTCTGGCGTTGCTGTTATCATCCGCGAGCTTGAGGCTTTACATAAAGAACTAGGTTGTACGAGGATGGGCTTATAAACGTGTTTTTGTTAAAAAAACAATTTTTTAAAAGAATTAAACAAAAAATAAAAAAATAAGAAATAAAAAATAAATATTATTCATTAAATTTTAAAAAATAAAAATATTATTAAATTTATCAAAATAATATTATATTTATCATAAAATATTATATAATAATTATTAAATTTATAATTATTTTAATTATATAAGTTTTTTATAAAAATTTATCATATTAATTTAAAATTAATTATAATTTATTTAATAAAAATAAAATATTTATTAAAATTAAATTAAATATTTATTTATAATTAAATTTATAACTATTTTAATTATATAAAATTATTATAAAATATATCATATAATTATATTATAAATTTTAATAATTTTTTAAAAAATAAAATTATTATTAATTAAAAAAAATATTAAAATTTAAAATATTTAAATTAATATTATTAAAATAAAATTAAAAAATTATTAATATTAATTTAAATTAATAATTTATTATAATAAAAAATTAATTTATTTTAATATAATTTAAATTTAATTATTTAAATAAATTAATATATATATATTATTTTTATTATATTAATAAAATTAAAATTTTTTTTTATAATTTTTTTAACAATTATATTAAATTATTTTAAAATAAAAAATTTTTATTAGTTAACACTATATCGAATTTTATTAGTCCAGATACACTAATTATAATGATCCGTACAAAAACCAACTATCCCTAAACACCTCGCTGTTAAAAGGGGGCGGCGGGCTATAAATTCCCCGTAGCAGTGCCGACAAAAACATAAAAGAAGAAAACAAAAAAGAAAACAGAAAAAAAAAAGAAAAAGGTGGGTGGAAATGGGAGAGAGAAAAGTTAGGTCCTAATGGTTGTTTGTGAGCCGTTGGTGCTGCTCTCAGGGAATTTCACAGCTGCCGATTTCGGGCCATGCTATGCATCTTGCTTAATTCCGTGTGCCGCCACCAAAGGTCCGTTACTTGTTCTGTGTTCCTTCGCATGCTTGAAACATTGCTTGTTGCCATCCACTCCTGTAGAAACCAACAACAGAGAAGAAACCCAACAACAGTTCTGCAAGCTTGGTTGTGCTGTCTCCATGTGCGCCAACATCAGTTCCAAATCTAACCCAGGTTTTTCCCCAATTTCTCCCCTTGTATAGATATATATATTTATATATATATACGGCAGAGCAAATGAGATTTATGGTTGCTTCTATGTACTTTTCAGGGGAGGAGAAAGTTGCAGCCTGTGTTTCGGGCAGATGCGACAACAAGAATTACACGCCCGGCAGAGTTTAGAATGATCGTCTTGCTTAATTGCTTTGTGGTCATAGCTTTCACAAATAAATAAAGGAAACTATATATTATAATTACACGAAATATTTACATGAAATAAGGAACAAAGAGAGAAGTCCAGGAATATGATGTATACCATTGTCAATAATCTCAATGGATCAACTCTTGATGGTGAAATGCTTGATACACTATATCTGCAAAAGATTCCTAGCAGGAAATGATGGCGATGAAAAAGAACAGACAAACTCTTTTTTTATAGGAAAAAATAATAGATAAATAGTATAAAATATTACAAAATGAAAATAGACGGTGAAAAATTACCAAATGCTGGAATGCACACACATTAATGAGTTTAGAGGATAGCAGGGGGATATACATTATACCAACGGACCACCATATAATTAGCTTACCTCAACTTGCTGTTATAGAAATTCACAGCTGCTACGAATCTGTTGACCTGACTTAGAAGGAATATTGTTTTCAAATTCCACCTGCTGTCTGGAACTCCCACTATTTTCATTATTTGGCTTTAAGACTTCCTCTTTTACATGCAGCATAGCAGATTCATCAAATGTCACGTCTCTGCCGATGAGGAATTTTGGAGACTTAGGGTCTGGACACCATAACCTATAACCTTTCACACCAGAAGCATAGCTAAGGAAAATGCATTTCTTAGCCCTTGGTTTAAGCTTTCCATCATTAACATGAGTATAAGCAGGATAGCCAAATATCTTCAAATTAGAATAATCTGCAGGTTTGCCTGACCACACCTCTTCAGGTGTCTTACACTCAATGGAAGTAGAAGGAGATCGATTTACCAACCAACAAGCTGTATTAACTGCTTCTACCCAAAACTCCTTGCCCAAACCTGCATTGGATAACAGACATCTAGCTTTCTCTATCAAAGTCCTGTTCATGCGTTCTGCAACTCCATTCTGCTGTGGAGTTTTTACAACTGTGCGGTGTCGAACAATGCCTTCGATTTTGCAAAACTCATTGAATTCGTTATTGCAAAATTCAAGGCCATTATCTGTTCTCAGCCTCTTAATCTGCTTCCCAGTCTGCTTTTCAAGTAAAGTTTTCCACTGTCTGAAGATTCCAAACACTTGGCTTTTTTGTTTCAAGAAATAGACCCAAACTTTGCAAGAAAAATCATCAATGAAAGTGAGCATATAAGCAGCACCCATACCTTTAGAGAGAACCTAAGAAGGACCCCAAAGATTTGAATGGATATAGTCCAATGTTCCCTTTGTTTTATGGATGGCTGTACTGAAGCTCAACCTCTTCTGCTTCCCAAAAACACAATGCTCACAAAATTCCATTTTTCCAGTGTTCTGACCACATAAAAGACCTCTGTTACTCAAAGCAGCCATACCTCTATCACTCATGTGTCCCAGCCGCATGTGCCACAACTTTGTCACGTCTGAATCTGAAACTGAAGTAGAAACTGCAGTTGAGTCTGTGACTGTCGAACCATGCAAGAAATACAATGTGCCAATTCTGGCAGCCTTCATCAATACAAGAGCACCTTTGGAAACCTTCAGAACTCCACCTTCACACCCAATTTTACAGCCATTCTTCTCAAGAGTGCCCAATGGGATAAGATTCTTCGTCAAATCTGGAATGTGTTTGACCTCAGACAAGGTCCTAATGACACCGTCATGCATCTTGATCTGCACTGTACCAATCCCAGCAACATTACATACGTGATCATTACCTAACAGAACACCACCATTGATTGGCTTGTAAGTGGTAAACCATTCCCTATTAGGAGTCATATGTTGCGAGGCTCCAGTGTCCATGATCCAAGTATCCTGAAATCTGCCTTGGCCTTGAGTGACACAAAGCAGATCATCACTCTCATTTGCTGCCACATGAGCTTCTCCTGGTGGATGGTTCTTCTGATTACTGTCACTTACTTTCTGCTTGTTTTTCAATTTGTAACAATCAGACTTGATGTGCCTTTTCTTCTTGCAATAATTGCATGTCAAATTCTTGTGCCTTGATTTTCCTGAATTTCGACCTCTCTCCTTTGATCTTTCTCGATCAATGATCAAACCAACACTCTGATCTGATGTCTCAGAAAATGTCAAACTACTATCAATTTTCTCCTTGGCCTGCAAATTAGTCTTGACATTCTCAAGGGAAATATTTTCTCTGCTATAAATCATAGTATCTCGAAAGTGTTTGTATGAAGGAGGCAAAGAATACAATAGCAATAAAGCTTGATCCTCATCGTCAATATGCACATCAATCTTGCTCAAATCAGTAACAATTGAACTAAACTCTCCAATATGTGATTTCAAAGAAGTATATTATGACATACGTAGAGTGTAAAGGCGTTGCTTTAATCGGAGCCTGTTAGTCAAAGATTTTGTCATGTACAGACTTTCCAATTTTAGCCACGCACCAGCTGCTGTTCTTTCACTAAGAATTTCTCTCAAAACTTCATTTCCCAAACTAAGTTGATTTGAGGATAGAGCTCTATCATCCAAGTCATCCCAATCTGCATCGGACATTGACTCTGGTTTTTTCTCCTTGCCAAGTAGGGCCCTTTTTGTACCTTCTCGCGACAGAATTGCCATCATCCTAACTTGCCACAGTGCAAAACTGGTGTTTCCATCAAACTTCTCAATTTCAGACTTCACCATTGATGAAGATGAAGAAGCCATTGCAACAAAACACCCAAAATGAAATTTGAAGAATACAAATTGATGGCCCAAATTAATAAAATTGCCCAAGTGCAACCAAGTACAACCCAGATCTGTTCCCTCTTCCGTCGGCTTCTCCTGAATCTCCTGAATGGGATTGTGATGATGCCGGGGACCCGATTGGATCTGGTACGGCGGAACGCCGGCCGCTGGGCTGTGCGACGGGGCTTGCGGGTGTGGGATGTGCGTCAGCCGCTGGGCTGTGTGACGGGATTGCCGGTGTGGGCTGTGCGTCGGGTGCTGGGCTGCGCGAGGGGGTCGCCAGTGACGCAGGGCTGCGTCGGGCGCTGGGTGGCGCGACGGGGTTGCCGGTGACGCAGGGCTGCGTCGGGCGCTGGGCTGCGTCGGGGTTGCCGGTGATGCAGGGCTGCATTGGGGTTGTCTCGGCAGAAGGCTGTGCATCGGGTGGTCTCGGCAGGTTCTTGGATTTTTTTTTTTCTCGGGCTCTGATACCAGTTTGTTACCGAAAATTACACGAAAATAATCAAACGAAGAGAAAAACAATACTAGAATTTTATGTGGTTCGGTCGATGTGACCTACATCCACGGGAAAGATAGAGGGAATACTCTTATTAACAGAGAAAGTGTGTTACCGGATATAAAGAGTGCGGCTCTCCTCTCTATCTCATTTCAACTCACATAACTCTAATATGCCTATATATATTTATAGGGATATAAGATAAGGCTCAAATGAGTAGTTCTAATTCAACTAGAATACAAGTCATATTCCAATATTGTTGTTGTTGGTGTAAGTGGTTGTTTGCTGCTTCCGACGTTGCTGTTGTCATCCACGAGCTTGAGGCTTTACATCAAGAACTGGGTTGTACGAGGATGGGCTTATAAATGTCTTTTCTTTTTTTTTTGAAAAAAAATTTTTTTTTCAAAATAACCAAACAAAAAGTATATAAAAATATGAAAAAAAAATAAAATTAATTCTTTATTTAAGTATAAAATATATTAAATAAAAATAAAATTTAATTATAACATAAATTTGTAAAAAATTTTAAAAATTAAAATTAATTTTTTTTATAAAAAATTATTAAATATATTTATTATATTACAAATTTTATAATAAAATTTAATTTAATTATTTAATAAAATTAAATATTTATTATTTTAAAATAATATTTTAATATTATATATAAATAATTAAATTATTAAAAATTATTTTTTATTATATATAAAAATATTTTTATTATTTTTTAATTAATATTTTAATAATATTAAAAAATAAATATTTTTAATTAAATTAAAAAAATAAATATCACTAAATTTATAAAAAAAATATATTTATTTATCGTAATAAAATATTATATAATAATTTTTAAATTTATAATTATTTCAATTATATAAATTTATTATATTAATTAAAAATTATATATAATTATTTTAATAAAAATAAAATATTTATTAAAATCAAATTAAATATTTATTTATAAACAAATTTATAATTATTTTATTTAAATAACAATTTTAAAAATTTTACTCTATATTTACATTATAAATTTTAATAAATTTTTAAAAAATAAAATTATTATTAAATTAAAATAAATATTAAAATTAATAATATTTAAATTAATATTATCAAAATAAAAGTAAAAAAATTATTAATTTTAATTTAAATTAATAATTTATTATAATAAAAATTATTTTATTTAAATATAATTTAAATTTAATTATTTAAATAAATTTAAATATTTATTTTTATATTTTTATATATATATTTTAATTATTATTTATAATATTTTTATTTATATTAATAAAATTAAAATAATATTATAATTTTTTTTAGTAATTATATTAAAATTATTCTAAAATAAAAAAATTTTATTTGTTAACATTATATTCCATTTATTAACCCAGATACACTAACTAGAATTGTCCGTACAAGAGCGAAATATACCTAAACTCCTTTCTGTAAAAAGGGGGCAGGGGCTATAAATTCCCCGTAGCATTGCCAACAAAAACATAAAAGAAGAAAACAAAAAACAAAAAGGAAAACAGAAAAAAGAAAAAAAAGAAAAAGGTCGGGTGGAAATGGGAGAGAGAAAAGTTAGGTCCCTAATGGTTGTTTGTGTGCTGTTGGTGCTGCTCTCAGGGAATTTGACAGCTGCCGATTTCGGGCCATGCTATGCATCTTGCTTAATTCCGTGTGCCGTCACCAAAGGTCCGTTACTTGCTCTGTGTTCCTTCGCATGCTTGAAACATTGCTTGTTGCCATCCACTCCTGTAGAAACCAACAACAGAGAAGAAACCCAACAACAGTTCTGCAAGCTTGGTTGTGCTGTCTCCATGTGCGCCAACATCAGTTCCAAATCTAACCCAGGTTTTTCCCCAATTTCTCCCCTTGTTGCTTCTATGTACTTTTCAGGGGAGGAGAAAGTTGCAGCCTGTGTAAATTCCTGCTCGGGCAGATGCGACAACAAGAATTACACACCTGGCAGAGTTTAGAATGATCGTCTTGCTTAATTGCTTTGTCGTCATAGCTTTCACAAATGAATAAAGGAAACTATATATTATAATTAAATGTTCGCGGGTTCCATGTTACAATTATCGTTAGCTTCATCATCTAATGCTTTACAAAGAATTTCATAGGACTTCTCAACTCCCAACTGCTGAAAAGGGGCAAGACTATCAAAGTATATAAATATTTACATGAAAAAAGGAAAAAAGAGAGAAGTCCAAGAATATGATGTATACCATTGTCAATAATCTCATACCAATGGATCAACTCTTGATGGTGAAATGCTTGATATACTATATCTGTAAAAGACGCAACAGGAAATGATGCGCGATGAAAAAGAACAGCCAAATTCTTTTTCCATACAAGAAAAATAACAGATAAATAGTATAAAATATCACAAAATGAAAATAGACGGTGGAAAATTACCAAATGCAGGAATGCAGACACATTAACGAGTTTAGAGGATAGCAGGGGATATACATTATACCAACGGACCACCATATAATGAACTTGCCTCAACTTGTTGGTATAGAAATTCACAGCGGCTACATTTGCTTTGTGAACAGTGAGGACAACAGCACGCATGCAGCTCTAGGAAAAAGTAAATGCTGATTTAGATATCGTGTCAACCATAAATTGTATCAGAATGTTAATTTTCAAAGAGAGAAACTAGAGAATAGAATGGGAGAAAAGAAATAGAGAGAGGAGCAAATCGTAAATTGACATGCATCTATACGTAATATGCACACCTTACGAGCAATAAGCACAATTAGTTGCATAAGGAACTCTCCCAATCCTTTGCACTGGACATGCCTTCCAAGTTGAATTTCATAAACATAAAGAACCGGCAACTCTTCCTCCAGAGTAAAACAAAATTGTACAAACCCCGCGAAGGGACTTTCATCTAGCCCCAACACTCCAACACCTGCATGAGGAGCCTCACGCACAAATATATAATGCGCTTCAGGAGAAACCATCTCCCTTCGCTTAACCTTCTCTCTTCTGTAGGCCACTTGGAGCCATACACCTCCTCCATATTTACCTATAAATTTCGACACTGCAAACAATCATGGCACTAATACTAAAATAAAATTCCCAGAATCCTCAACATGGAAATGTGCTCGTTTTACTTTGAGGAGGTTTTGAATGTATTGCTTAACATAAGACGAAAGCTTATTCCCACTCCCAGATTCTTGAAAAAAATTTATACGTTAAATTATAATTTTTAATATTTTAAATCAAAACCTTAAAAACAATAGACCAGATGAACTATTTCGTTTTTTCCTTTTCGGCTCAACCTGAATTTGACACTTGTTTTTTCCGATATTGATTTTTTTCCAGGTTTTATGTTTGAATCGAGTTGGAAAGTAAGAATAATTCTCGATTTTACCGGTAAAGCCGGTTAATCCCGCCGGAGTCTCACAACAATAGCTGGAAGTGTCCCATCTAATGTTTGTACCGTACAAATTTTCAATAGAACGATTCTGACACTTGATGCATGCAAACTTGTTCAGAGAATCTCCACCCGTAAAAGTCTTGGGATTGCCAAAATCCGAAGACGCTGATCCAATTACAAGAGCTCTTATATATATATTCCCGCTATCTAATTTGTAAGTTTATATTAAAACTACAAGTTTTTCTAATTTTAAAATTTTATATTTTATATTATTTAAATTTAAAATTTTTCAACATATTAAATTTAAAATTAATTAAATTTTAAATATATAAATTTTGAATACATTATATTTATAATAAATTTTAAAAATTAAAAATTTTAATTATTTGATTTAATTAAATTTTAAAAGTATAGAGACAAACCTAGTAATCAAGAAAACAAGCAATGTGGCAGTGAAATTTTACAATTTCAAAACTTTACAATAAAACCAATAAGAAATTTTCTGTTTTTTATTTTATTTTGTTTTATTTGCACCAGAAACTCTTCCAACCCCACAACTGTTATTACAATGCTACCTTATGTAATGCTTGAGTCATAAGCTAAAGCACTGAAGCAGCTAGCACAAACAGGCAATTGTAAGTTGTCGTTGTTTTCGGTGTAAGTTGTTGTTTGCTGCTTCTGTCGTTGCTGTGCTCCGTCTTTGAAGATTATCCACGAGCTTGAGGCTTTAGATCAAGAACTGGGTTGTACGGGGCTTATAAATGTGTTTTCCTTTTTTTTTTTATAAAAAAAAATAATTTTCAAAACAACAGAACAGAAACTATAGAAAAACATGAAAAAAAGTAAAATAAAATCAATTCCTTATTTACACAAATCGATTAAACGATATCAGTTCTCTTAAACATATTTAAAAAAAATTTAATTTTAAATACAATTTAAATTTATAAAAATTTAAAAAATTAAATTAATTTTTTATTTATAAATAAAATTAAATATTATAAAAAAAATATAATATATTAAAAATTTTATAATAAAAATAATTTAATTAAATTTAATTATTTAATAAATTTAAATATTCATTATTATATAAAAATATATTATTTCTATTATATATATATATATATATATATAAAACTAAATTAGTATATAATATATTTTTATTATATTAATAAAATTATAATATTTTTATAATTTTTTTTTTTACTTTAATAATATTAAAAAAATAAGTATTATTTATTTAATTTAAAGAATATATAAATATAAATTTTTTTAAAATTATTAAAAAATTTATATTTATATTAAAATATATTTTATAAAAATTATTAAATTTATAATTATTTTAATTATAAAAAATTTTTAATACATGTTAATTCTAATTTTTCACTTAAAAATAAAATATTAATTTAAATTAAATATATATTTATTATCCAATTTATAATTATTTTAATTAAATAAAATTATTAAAAAATATATCATATAATTTTATTATAAATTTTAATAATTTTTTTAAAATATAAAATTTTAAATAAATTAAAATAAATAATTAGATTAATAATATTTAAATTAATATCATAAAAATAAAATTAAAAAAATATTAATATTATTTTAAATTAATAATTTATTATAATAAAAATTATTTTATTTAAATATAAATAAATTAAAAAAATTTATCATATATATATATTAATTATTATTTATAATATTTCTATTATATTAATAAATTTAAAATATTTTTATAATAATATCAAAATTATTCTCAAAATAATTTTTTATTAGTTAAACCTATATCCCATTCAGATACACTAACTATATTTGTCCCTACAGTAACCATCTATCTATACGTAGTAACCATCTATCTATATGTAGACTCCTTGCTGTTAAAAGGTGGCGGGGGCTATAAATTCCCCGTAGCATTGCCAACAAAAACAAAAAAGAAGAAAACCAAAAACAAAAAGGAAAAAAGAAAGAAAAAAAAGGTGAGGTGGGAATGGAAGGGAGAATAGCTAGGTCCCTAATGGTTGTTTGTGTGCTGTTGGTGCTTCTCTCAGGGAATTTCACAGCTGCCTCTTTCCCGAAATGCTATGCAACTTGCATGTTTGAGTGTGCCACCTCCATAGGTACGCTAATTCCTCTGTGTCCCTTCCAATGCTTTAAACAATGCAAGTTGCCATCCACTCCTGAAGAAACACAACAACAGTTCTGCAATCTTGGTTGTGCTTTCTCCATGTGCGCCAACATCAGTTCCAAATCTAACCCAGGTTTTTCCCCAATTTCTCCCCTTGTATAGATATATATATTTATATATATATATGGCAGAGCAAATGAGATTTATGGTTGCTTCTATGTACTTTTCAGAGGAGGAGAAGGTTGCAGCCTGTGTAAATGCCTGCTCGGGCAGATGCGACAACAAGAATTACACGCCTGGCAGAGTTTAGAATGATCGTCTTGCTTAATTGCTTTGTGGTCATAGCTTTCACAAATGAATAAACGAAACTATATATTATAATTAAATGTTCGCGGGTTCCCATGTTACAATTATCGTTAGCTTCATCATCTAATGCTTTACAAAGAATTTCATAGGACTTCTCCACACCCAACAGCAGAAAAGGGGCAGAATATGAAAGCCTGTAAATATTTACATGGAATAAGGAAAAAAGATAGAAGTCCAAAAAAATGATGTATACCATTGTCAATAATCTCGTACCAATGGATCAACACTTGATGGTGAAATGATTGATATACTATATCTGCAAAAGACATACTAGGGAATGATGAACAATGAAAAATAACAGCCAAATTAATTTTTTACAAAAAAATAATAACATATAAATAGTATAAAATATCACATAAAATTAAATTAATTTTTTATTTATAAATAAAATTAAATATTATTAAAATTATATAATATATATATTAAAAATTTTATAATAAAAATAATTTAATTAAATTTAATTATTTAATAATTTTAAATATTTATTATATATATATTACTAAATTATTATATAATATATTTTTATTATATAAATAAAATTATAATATTTTTATAATTTTTTAATTTATACTTTAATAAAATTAAAAAAAATAAATATTATTTATTAAATTTAAAAAATATATAAATATAAATTTTATTAAAATTATTTTAAAAATCATATTTATAATAACAAAATATTTTATAAAATTTAATAAATTTATAATTATTTTAATTATAAAATATTTTCGTAACTATTAATTTTAATATTTCTATTGAAAATAAAATATTAATTTAAATTAAATATATATTTATTATCAAACTTATAATTATTTTAATTATATAAAATTATTAAAAATTTTATTATATAATTTCATTATAAATTTTAATAATTTTTTTAAAAAATAAAATTTTTATTAAGTTAAAATAAATAATAAAATTAATAATATTTAAATTAATATCATCAAAATAAAATTTTAAAAATTAATATTAATTTAAATTAATAATTTATTATAATAAAATTATTTTATTTATATGTAGATAGATTAAAAAATTTATCATTATATTTATATATGTATATTTTTTAATTATTATTTATAATAATAATCAACTGACCCAGGACCATAAGATAAAAAGAAATGCACAATCAACTGACCCAGGACCATAAGCCTCATAACAGTCTCGGAATGAAAGTATGATCTCTGGTAGCATTGCCAGATTTCACAAAAAAAAAAAATCCCCTGTTTTGACCTTGTATTCTGGACCATACAAACAAAGTGTAGTAAGAGACTAATTCATCAGGATAATTTTTTTTTCAGGTTTTGAGAATCCCCAAGTAATAGGAATGATTTTTGATTTTGAAGAAAAAATAAGCAGAAGAAGAACACACCTCAAGGATATCGTGCTGAACATCAATTTGTCTGTTAATCATCTGCTTTCCTTCAAAGAATAATGAAAATTAAGATTCAACTCCACTTTGCATAGGTAATCTAACAACCAGATAAGCCCAATAGCACTGTCTAAATTCCTAAAGAAGCATAAATATCATAGCATATAGTGCTGGGTTATAATATTACATATCAGTAGGAAGATAACAGAATATAGAATACCTCAAATATGGCTTTAGCTTCATCATCTAATGCTTTACAAAGAATTTCATAGGACTTCTCAACTCCCAACTGCAGAAAAGGGGCAGATAATCAAAGCATGTAAATATTTACATGAAATAAAGAAAAAAGAGAGAAGTCCAAAAATATGATGTATAGCATAGTAAATAATCTCATACCAATGGATCAACTCTTGATGGTGAAATGCTTGATATACTATATCTGCAAAAGACGTACCAGGGAATGATGGACAATGAAAAGGAACAGCCAAACTCTTTTTTCATACAAGAAAAATAACAGATAAATAGTATGAAATATCACAAAATGAAAATAGATGGTGGAAAATTACAAATGCAGGAATGCACACACATAAATGAGTTTAGAGGTTAGCAGGGGTAGGGAGGATACATTATACCAACGGACCATCATATGATGAGCTTACCTCAACTTGCTGGTATAGAAATTCACAGCTGCTACATTTGCTTTCTGAACAGTGAGGACAACAGCACTCATACAGCTCTAGGAAATATTAAATGCTGATTTAGATATCGTGTGAAGCATAAATTGTATCTGAATGTTAATCTTAAAAGAGAGAAACTAGAGAATAGAATGCGAGAAAAGAAATAGAGAGAGAGGAGCAAATCGTAAATTGCCATGCATCTATGTGTAATATGCACACCTTACAAGCAATAAGCACAATTAGTTGCATAAGGAACTCTCCCAATCCCTTGCCTCGGACATGTCTCTCAAGTTGAATTTCATAAACATAAAGAACAGGCAACTCTTCCTCCAGAGTAAAACGAAATTGTACAAAACCCACCAAGGGTCTTTCATCTAGCCCCAACACTCCAACACCTGCATCTGAAGCCTCACGCACAAATATATAATGTGCTTCAGGAGAAACCATCTCCCTTCGCTTAACTTTCTCTTCTGTAGGCCACTTGGGGCCATACACCTCCTCCATATTTACCTATAAATTTCGACACTGCAAACAATCATGGCACTAATACTAAAATAAAATTCCCAAAATCCTCAACATGGAAATGTGCTCATTTTACCTTGAGGAGGTTTTGAATGTATTGCTTAATATAAGACAAAAGCTTATTCCCACTCCCAGATTCCAAGTATAGAGACAAACCTAGTAATCAAGAAAACAAGCAATATCCAAAAATGGGCAGTGAAATTCTACAATTTCAAAACTTTACAATAACACAAGAACCAATAAGAAATTTTCTATTTTTTATTTTATTTTATTTTATTTGCACCAGAAACTCCAACCCCACAACTGTCATTACAATGCTACCTTATGTAATGCTTGAGTCATAAGCTAAAGCACTGAAGCAGCTAACACAGGCAATTTTTCACGTTTACAGTCATAGTATTGGAATCATTGAAGCCCTTCTTAATCATACAACTTTTTGCCAGCGAGCAAAACCCACAAAGATAAATTTACAAGCAATTTCGTAAAGAATATAAGAAAAACAACCGTATTACCATTTCTATCATAACGATGAAAAGACTGGAAAGGAGCAAGATGATCCTTAACAAAAGAGGCTTCTTTCAGCAATTCTGTAATTGCTTTCTTCTTTTCCAGTACCTATGCCGCCAAACCAACACAACCCAAAATTTCAAAAAAAAAAACCCATTTTTCTAAAGAAATTTTGAAAGCAAACAAGAAATCAAATCGCAGAAAGGCTCAGTTATTGATGATTCAAGACTACCTCTTTGCGCTTTGACATTTTTCCACCTGACACCAACGTTGCTGTAAGAAGTTGTCGTTGTCGTTTGTGGTAAGTTGTTTGCTGCTTCTGTCGTTGAAGATCATCCATGAGCTTGAGGCTTTAGATCAAGAACTGGGTGATGGGGCTTATAAATGTGTTTTTTTTTTAATAAAACATTTTTCAGAAGAACAGAATAGAAATTATAGAAAAATATGAAAAAATAAAATATGAAAAAATAAAATAAAATTAAATCTAATATCACAATTATCTTAAATATAATAAATAAAAATTAATTTTAAATATAATATAAAATTATAAAAATTTAAAAAAATTTAATTTTTTAATTATAAATAAAAATTATTAAAAATATTTAATATATTAAAAATTTTATAATAAAAATTTATTATTTATATTATTTTTATATATAATTAAATTATTATATATTATATTTTTATTATATTAATAAAAATATAATATTTTTAAAATATTTAAGTTTATATTTTAATAATATTAAGAAAATAAATACTTTTTATTAAAATTAAAATAAAATATATAAATTTTATTTAAATTTAATAATAATAATAATAATAATTATCAAAATAATAAATTTTATAAAAATTATAAATTAATAATTATTTTAATTATATAAAATTATTAAAAAATTTATTACATAAATTTAATTTTAATTATTTTTTAAATAATAAAATATTTATTAAATTAAATATTTATTTATTATTAAATTTATAATTATTTTAATAATATAAAATTATTAAAAATTTATTAATATAATTTTATTATAAATTTTAATATTTTTTTAAAAATAAAATTTTTATTAAATTAAAATAAATATTAAAATTAATAATTTTTAAATTAATATTGCTAAAATAAAATTAAAAAATATTAAAATTAATTTAAATTATCAATTTATTTTAATTTATTATAATAAAATTATTTTATTTAAATAGATTTTAAATTTAATTATTTAAATAAATTTAAATATTTATTATTTTATATATATTATAATTATTATTTATAATATTTTTATTATATTAATAAAATTAAAATATTTTTAAAATATTTTTATAATAATATTAAAATTACCGTCGAAATAATTTTTTATTGGTCAGCGATATATTCCACTTATTAATCCAGATACACAAACCGTATAGTTGTCTGTACATCAGCCAACTATAAGTAAACTCTTGCCGTTAGATGGGGGCGGGGGCTATAAATTCCCCGTAGCATTGCCAACCAAAACATAAAGGAAGAAAACAAAATACAAAAAGGAAAACAGAAAAAAAAGAAGGTGGGGTGGGAATGGAAGAGAGAAAAGTTAGGTTCCTAATGGTTGTTTGTGTGCCGTCACCCGCGGTCCGTTACTTGCTCTGCGTTCCTTCGCATGCTTGAAACATTGCTTGTTGCCATCCACTGTAGAAACCAACAACGGAGAAGAAACCCAACAACAGTTCAGCAAGCTTGGTTGTGCTTTCTCCATGTGCGCCAACATCAGTTCCAAATCTAACCCAGGTTTTTCCCCATTTTCTCCCCTTGTATAAATATATATATTTATATATATATATGGCAGAGCAAATGAGATTTATGGTTGTACATGACGACAAGAATTACACACCTTGAAGAGTTTAGAATGATTGTCTTGCTTAATTGCTTTGTGATGATAGTTCTCACAAATGAATAAAGGAAACTATATATTATAATTAAATGTTCACGGGTTCCCATGTTACAATTATCTTTAACTTCATCATCTAATGCTTTACAAAGAATTTCATAGGAATTCTCAACCCCCAACTGCAGAAAAGGGGCAGACTATCAAAGCATGTAAATATTTATATGAAATAAGGAAAAAAAGATAGAAGTCCAAAAAATGATGTATAGCATGGTCAATAATCTCATACCAATGGATCAACTCTCGATGGTGAAATACTTGATATACTATATCTGCAAAAAGACGTAGAACGATGGACAATGAAAAAAGAATAGCCAAACTCCTTTTTTATACAAGAAAAATAACAGATAAATAATAATAAAATATTACAAAATGAAAATATATGGCGAAAAATTACCAAAGGCAGGAATGCACACACATTAATGAGTTTAGAGGTTAGCAGGGGTAGAGAGGATACATTATACCAACGGACCACCATATAATGAACTTACCTCAACTTGCTGGTATAGAAATTCACAGCTGCTACATTTGCTTTCTGAACAGCGAGGACAACAGCACTCATGCAGCTCTAGGAAATAGTAAATGCTGATTTAGATATCGTGTGAAGCATAAATTGTATCTGAATGTTAATCGTAAAGGAGAGAAACTAGAGAATAGAATGGGAGAAAAGAAATAGGGAGAGAGGAGCAAATCGTAAATTGCTATGCATCTATACGAAATATCCACACCTTACGAGCAATAAGCACAATTAGTTGCATAAGGAACTTTCCCAATCCTTTGCCTTGGACACACCTCTCAAGTTGAATTTCATAAACATAAAGAACAGGCAACTCTTCCTCCAGAGTAAAAACAAAATTGTACAAAACCCACCAAGGGTCTTTCATCTAGCCCCAACACTTCAACACCTGCATCAGGAGCCTCACGCACAAATATATAACGCGCTTCAGGAGAAAGCATTTCCCTTCGCTTAACTTTCTCTTCTGTAGGCCACTTGGGGCCATACACCTCCTCCATATTTACCTATAAATTTCGACACTACAAACAATCATGGCACTAATACTAAAATAAAATTCCCAAAATCCTCAACATGGAAATGTGCTCGTTTTTACCTTGAGGAGGTTTTGAATGTATTGCTTAACATAAGATGAAAGCTTATTCCCACTCCCAGATTCCAAGTATAGAGACAAACCTAGTAATCAAGAAAACAAGCAATGTCCAAAAAAGGGCAGTGAAAATTTACAATTTCAAAACTTTACAATAAAACCAATAAGAAATTTTCTATTTTTATTTTATTTTTGTTTTATTTGCACCAGAAACTCTTCCAACCCCACAACTGTCATTACAATGCTACCTTATGTAATGCTTGAGACATAAGCTAAAGCATGAAGCAGTTGAAACACAAACAGGCAATTGTTTACGTTTACAGACATACTATTGGAATAATTGAAGCCCTTCTTAATCATACAGCTTTTTTGCCAGCGAGCAAAACCCACAACGATAAATTTAAAAGCAATTTCGTAAAGAATATAAGAAAAACAACCGCATTGCCATTTCTATCATAACGGTGAAAAGACTGGAAAGAAGCAAGATGATCCTCAACAAAAGAGGCTGCTTTCAGCAATTCCGTAATTGCTTTCTATTTTTCCAATGCCCCCCAAACCAACACAACCCAAAATTTCAAACATTTTTGTCTTAAGAAAAAAAAAACAAAAACCCATTTTTTCTAAAGTAATTTTGAAAGCAAACAAGAAAACAAATGGAGAAAAGCTCGGTTCTTGATGATTAAAGACTACCTCTTTCCGCTTTGACATTTTTCCACCTGATACCGACGTTGCTGTAAGAAGTTGTTGTCGTTGTTGTTGGTGTAAGTTGTTGTTTGCTGCTTCTGGCGTTGCTGTTATCATCCGCGAGCTTGAGGCTTTACATAAAGAACTAGGTTGTACGAGGATGGGCTTATAAACGTGTTTTTGTTAAAAAAACAATTTTTTAAAAGAATTAAATAAAAAAATAAAAAAATAAGAAATAAAAAATAAATATTATTCATTAAATTTTAAAAAATAAAAATATTATTAAATTTATGAAAATAATATTATATTTATCATAAAATATTATATAATAATTATTAAATTTATAATTATTTTAATTATATAAGTTTTTTATAAAAAATTTATCATATTAATTTAAAATTAATTATAATTTATTTAATAAAAATAAAATATTTATTAAAATTAAATTAAATAATTTTATTTATAATTAAATTTATAACTATTTTAATTATATAAAATTATTATAAAATATATCATATAATTATATTATAAATTTTAATAATTTTTTTAAAAAATAAAATTATTATTAAATAAAAAAAATATTAAAATTTAAAATATTTAAATTAATATTATTAAAATAAAATTAAAAAATTATTAATATTAATTTAAATTAATAATTTATTATAATAAAAATTAATTTATTTTAATATAATTTAATTTAATTATTTAAATAAATTAATATATATATATTATTTTATTATATTAATAAAATTAAAATTTTTTTTATAATTTTTTTAACAATTATATAAATTATTTTAAAAATAAAAAATTTTTATTAGTTAACACTATATCGAATTTTATTAGTCCAGATACACTAATTATAATGATCCGTACAAAAAACCAACTATCCCTAAACACCTCGCTGTTAAAAGGGGGCGGCGGGCTATAAATTCCCCGTAGCAGTGCCGACAAAAACATAAAAGAAAAACAAAAAAGAAAACAGAAAAAAAAAAAAGAAAAAGGTGGGGTGGAAATGGGAGAGAGAAAAGTTAGGTCCTAATGGTTGTTTGTGAAGCCGTTGGTGCTGCTCTCAGGGAATTTCACAGCTGCCGATTTCGGGCCATGCTATGCATCTTGCTTAATTCCGTGTGCCGCCACCAAAGGTCCGTTACTTGTTCTGTGTTCCTTCGCATGCTTGAAACATTGCTTGTTGCCATCCACTCCTGTAGAAACCAACAACAGAGAAGAAACCCAACAACAGTTCTGCAAGCTTGGTTGTGCTGTCTCCATGTGCGCCAACATCAGTTCCAAATCTAACCCAGGTTTTTCCCCAATTTCTCCCCTTGTATAGATATATATATTTATATATATATACGGCAGAGCAAATGAGATTTATGGTTGCTTCTATGTACTTTTCAGGGAGGAGAAAGTTGCAGCCTGTGTTTCGGGCAGATGCGACAACAAGAATTACACGCCGGCAGAGTTAGAATGATCGTCTTGCTTAATTGCTTTGTGGTCATAGCTTTCACAAATAAATAAAGGAAACTATATATTATAATTACACGAAATATTTACATGAAATAAGGAACAAAGAGAGAAGTCCAGGAATATGATGTATACCATTGTCAATAATCTCAAACCAATGGATCAACTCTTGATGGTGAAATGCTTGATACACTATATCTGCAAAAGACCTAGCAGGAAATGATGGGCGATGAAAAAGAACAGACAAACTCTTTTTTTATAGGAAAAAAATAATAGATAAATAGTATAAAATATTACAAAATGAAAATAGACGGTGAAAAATTACCAAATGCTGGAATGCACACACATTAATGAGTTTAGAGGATAGCAGGGGGATATACATTATACCAACGGACCACCATATAATTAGCTTACCTCAACTTGCTGTTATAGAAATTCACAGCTGCTACATTTGCTTTAGAAGGAATATTGTTTTCAAATTCCACCTGCTGTCTGTAACTCCCACTATTTTCATTATTTGACTTTAAGACTTCCTCTTTTACATGCAGTATAGCAGATTCATCAAATGTCATGTCTCTGTTGATGAGGAATTTTGGAGACTTAGGGTTTGGACACCACAACCTATAACCTTTCACACTAGAAGTATAGCTAAGGAAAATGCATTTCTTAGCCCTTGGTTCAAGCTTTCCATCATTAATATGAGTATAAGTAGAACAGCCAAATATCTTCAAATCAGAATAATCTGCAGGTTTGTTTGACCACACCTCTTCAGGTGTCTTACACTCAATGGAAGTAGAAGGAGATTAATTTACCAACTAACAAGCTGTATTAACTGTTTCTACCCAAAACTCCTTGCCCAAACCTGCATTGGATAACAGACATCTAGCTTTCTCTATCAAAGTCCTGTTCATGCGTTCTGCAACTCCATTCTGCTGTGGTGTTTTTACAACTGTGCGGTGTCGAATAATGCCTTCGATTTTGCAAAACTCATTGAATTCGTTATTGCAAAATTCAAGGCCATTATCTGTTCTCAGCCTCTTAATCTGCTTCCCAGTTTGCTTTTCAAGTAAAGTTTTCTACTGTCTGAAGATTCCAAACACTTGGCTTTTCTGTTTCAAGAAATAGACCCAAACTTTGCAAGAAAAATCATCAATGAAAGTGAGCATATAAGCAGCACCCATACCTTTAGAGAGAACCTGAGAAGGACCCAAAAGATCTGAATGGATACAGTCAAATGTTCCCTTTGTTTTATGGATGGCTGTACTGAAGCTCAACCTCTTTTGCTTCCCAAAAACATAATACTCACAAAATTCCATTTTTCTAGTGTTCTGACCACACAAAAGACCTCTCTTACTCAAAGCAGCCATACCTCTATCACTCATGTGTCCCAGCCGCATGTGCCACAACTTTGTCACGTCTAAATCTGAAACTGAAGTAGAAACTGCAGTTGAGTCTGTGACTGTCGAACCATGCAAGAAATATAATGTGCCAATTCTGGCAGCCTTTATCAATACAAAAGCACCTCTGGAAACCTTCAGAACTCCACCTTCACACCCAATCTTGCAGCCATTCTTCTCAAGAGTGCCCAATGAGATAAGATTCTTCGTCAAATATGGAATGTGTTTGACCTCAGATAAGGTCCTAATGACACCTTCATGCATCTTAATCTGCACTGTACCAATCCTAGCAACATTACATACGTGATCATTACCTAACAGAACACCACCATTGATTGGCTTGTAAGTGGTAAACCATTCCCTATTAGGAGTCATATCTTGCGAGGCTCCAGTGTCCATGATCCAGGTATCCTGAAATCTGCCTTGGCCTTGAGTGACACAAAGCAGATCATCACTCTCATTTGCTGCCATATGAGCTTCTCCTGGTGGATGGTTCTTCTAATTACTGTCACTTACTTTCTACTTGTTTTTCAATTTGTAACAATCAGACTTGATGTGCCCTTTCTTCTTGCAATAATTGCATGTCAAATTCTTGTGCCTTGATTTTCCTGAATTTCGACCTCTCTCCTTTGATCTTCCTCGATCAATGATCAAACCAACACTCTGATCTGATGTCTCAGAAAATGTCAAACTACTATCAATTTTCTCCTTGGCCTGCAAATTAGTCTTGACATTCTTAAAAGAAATATCTTCTTTACTATAAATCATAGTATCTCGAAAGTGTTTGTATGAAGGAGGCAAAGAACACAATAGCAATAAAGCTTGATCCTCATCGTCAATATGCACATCAATCTTGCTCAAATCAGTAACAATTGAACTAAACTCTCCAATATGTGATTTCAAAGAAGTACCTTCCGACATACGTAGAGTGTAAAGCCGTTGTTTTAATTGGAGCCTGTTAGTCAAAGATTTTGTCATGTACAGACTTTCCAATTTTAGCCACGCACCAGCTGCTGTTCTTTCACCGAGAATTTCTCTCAAAACTTTATTTCCCAAACTGAGTTGAATTGAGGATAAAGCTTTATCATCCAAGTCATCCCAATCTGCATCGGACATTGACTCCGGTTTTTTCTCCTTGCCAAGTAGGGCCCTTTTTGTACCTTCTCGCGACAGAATTGTCATCATCCTAACTTGCCACAGTGCAAAACTAGTGTTTCCATCGAACTTCTCAATTTCAGACTTCACCGTTGATGAAGACGAAGAAGCCATTGCAACAAAACACCCAAAACGAAATTTGAAGAATACAAATTGATAGCCCAAATTAATAAAATTGCCCAAGTGCAACCAAGTACAACCCAGATCTGTTCCCTCTTCCGTCGGCTTCTCCTGAATCTCCTCAATGGGATTGTGATAATGCCGGTGACCCGATTGGATCTGGTACGGCGGAACGCCGGCCGCTGGGCTGTGTGACGGGGCTTGCCGGTGTGGGATGTGCGTCGGCCGCTGGGCTGTGCGACGGGGTTGCCGGTGTGGGCTGTGCGTCGGGTGCTGGGCTGCGTCGGGCACTGGGCTGCGCGACGGGGTCGCCGGTGACGCAGGGCTGCGTCGGGCGCTGGGCTGCGCGACGGGGTCGCCGGTGACGCAGGGCTGCGTTGGGCACTGGGCTGCGTCGGGGTTGCCGGTGACGCAGGGCTGCATCGGGGTTGTCTCGGCAGAGGGCTGTGCGTCGGGTGGTCTCGGCAGGTTCTTGGATTTTTTTTTTTTTCTCGGGTTCTGATACCAGTTTGTTACCGAAAATCACACGGAAATAATTAAACGAAGAGAAAAATAATACCAGAATTTTACGTGATTCGATCGATGTAACCTACATCCACGGGAAAGATAGAGGGAATACTCTTATTAACAGAGAGAGGGTGTTACCGGATACAAAGAGTGCGGCTCTCCTCTTTACCTCATCTCAACTCACATAATCCTATTATGCCTATATATATTTATAGGGATATAAGATAAGGGTCAAACGAGTAATTTTAACTCAATTAGAATACAAGTCATATTCCAACATCGTTGTTGTTGGTGTAAGTGGTTGTTTGCTGCTTCCGGCGTTGCTGTTGTCATCAACGAGCTTGAGGCTTTACATCAAGAGCTGGGTTATACGAAGATGGACTTATAAATGTCTTTTTTTTTTTTTTTTGAAAAAAAAAAAATTTTCAAAAGAACCAAACAAAAAGGTATATAAAAATATGGAAAAAAAAATAAAATTAATTCTTATTTAAGTATAAAATATATTAAATAAAAATAAAATTTAATTATAACATAAATTTGTAAAAATTTTAAAAATTAAAATTAATTTTTTTATAAAAAATTATTAAATATATTTAATATATTACAAATTTTATAATAAAATTTAATTTAATTATTTAATAAATTTAAATATTTATTATTTTAAAATAATATTTCAATATTATATATAAATAATTAAATTATTAAAAATTATTTTTTTTATTATAAAAATATTTTTATTATTTTTTAATTAATATTTTAATAATATTAAAAAATAAATATTTTTAATTAAATTAAAAAAATAAATATCACTAAATTTATAAAAAATATATTTATTTATCGTAATAAAATATTATATAATAATTTTTAAATTTATAATTATTTTAATTATATAAATTTATTATATTAATTAAAAATTATATATAATTATTTTAATAAAAATAAAAATATTTATTTATAAACAAATTTATAATTATTTTATTTAAATAAAAATTTTACTATATATTTACATTATAAATTTTAATAAATTTTTTAAAAAATAAAATTATTATTAAATTAAAATAAATATTAAAATTGATAATATTTAAATTAATATTAACAAAATAAAAAATAAAAAAATTATTTTATTTAAATATAATTTAAATTTAATTATTTAAATAAATTTAAAATATTTATTTTATATGTATATATTTTAATTATTATTTATAATATTTTTATTTATATTAATAAAATTAAAATAATATTATAATTTTTTTTAGTAATTATATTAAAATTATTCTAAAATAAAAAATTTTTATTTGTTAACATTATATTCCATTTATTAACCCAGATACACTAACTATAATTGTCCGTACAAGAGCGAAATATACCTAAACTCCTTTCTGTTAAAAGGGGGCAGGGGCTATAAATTCCCCGTAGCATTGCCAACAAAAACATAAAAGAAGAAAACAAAAAACAAAAAGGAAAACAGAAAAAAGAAAAAAAAGAAAAAGGTCGGGTGGAAATGGGAGAGAGAAAAGTTAGGTCCCTAATGGTTGTTTGTGTGCTGTTGGTGCTGCTCTCAGGGAATTTGACAGCTGCCGATTTCGGGCCATGCTATGCATCTTGCTTAATTCCGTGTGCCGTCACCAAAGGTCCGTTACTTGCTCTGTGTTCCTTCGCATGCTTGAAACATTGCTTGTTGCCATCCACTCCTGTAGAAACCAACAACAGAGAAGAAACCCAACAACAGTTCTGCAAGCTTGGTTGTGCTGTCTCCATGTGCGCCAACATCAGTTCCAAATCTAACCCAGGTTTTTCCCCAATTTCTCCCCTTGTTGCTTCTATGTACTTTTCAGGGGAGGAGAAAGTTGCAGCCTGTGTAAATTCCTGCTCGGGCAGATGCGACAACAAGAATTACACACCTGGCAGAGTTTAGAATGATCGTCTTGCTTAATTGCTTTGTCGTCATAGCTTTCACAAATGAATAAAGGAAACTATATATTATAATTAAATGTTCGCGGGTTCCATGTTACAATTATCGTTAGCTTCATCATCTAATGCTTTACAAAGAATTTCATAGGACTTCTCAACTCCCAACTGCTGAAAAGGGGCAAGACTATCAAAGTATATAAATATTTACATGAAATAAGGAAAAAAGAGAGAAGTCCAAGAATATGATGTATACCATTGTCAATAATCTCATACCAATGGATCAACTCTTGATGGTGAAATGCTTGATATACTATATCTGCAAAAGACGTAACAGGAAATGATGCGCGATGAAAAAGAACAGCCAAATTCTTTTTCCATACAAGAAAAATAACAGATAAATAGTATAAATATCACAAAATGAAAATAGACGGTGGAAAATTACCAAATGCAGGAATGCAGACACATTAACGAGTTTAGAGGATAGCAGGGGATATACATTATACCAACGGACCACCATATAATGAACTTGCCTCAACTTGTTGGTATAGAAATTCACAGCGGCTACATTTGCTTTCTGAACAGTGAGGACAACAGCACGCATGCAGCTCTAGGAAAAAGTAAATGCTGATTTAGATATCGTGTCAACCATAAATTGTATCAGAATGTTAATTTTCAAAGAGAGAAACTAGAGAATAGAATGGGAGAAAAGAAATAGAGAGAGGAGCAAATCGTAAATTGACATGCATCTATACGTAATATGCACACCTTACGAGCAATAAGCACAATTAGTTGCATAAGGAACTCTCCCAATCCTTTGCACTGGACATGCCTCCCAAGTTGAATTTCATAAACATAAAGAACCGGCAACTCTTCCTCCAGAGTAAAACAAAATTGTACAAACCCCGCGAAGGGACTTTCATCTAGCCCCAACACTCCAACACCTGCATGAGGAGCCTCACGCACAAATATATAATGCCCTTCAGGAGAAACCATCTCCCTTCGCTTAACCTTCTCTCTTCTGTAGGCCACTTGGAGCCATACACCTCCTCCATATTTACCTATAAATTTCGACACTGCAAACAATCATGGCACTAATACTAAAATAAAATTCCCAGAATCCTCAACATGGAAATGTGCTTGTTTTACTTTGAGGAGGTTTTGAATGTATTGCTTAACATAAGACGAAAGCTTATTCCCACTCCCAGATTCCAAGTATAGAGACAAACCTAGTAATCAAGAAAACAAGCAATGTCCAAAATTGGGCAGTGAAATTTTACAATTTCAAAACTTTACAATAAAACCAATAAGAAATTTTCTGTTTTTTATTTTATTTTGTTTTATTTGCACCAGAAACTCTTCCAACCCCACAACTGCCATTACAATGCTACCTTATGTAATGCTTGAGTCATAAACTAAAGCACTGAAGCAGCTAGCACAAACAGGCAATTGTAAGTTGTCGTTGTTTTCGGTGTAAGTTGTTGTTTGCTGCTTCTGTCGTTGCTGTGCTCCGTTTTGAAGATTATCCACGAGCTTGAGGCTTTAGATCAAGAACTGGGTTGTACGGGGCTTATAAATGTGTTTTCTTTTTTTTATAAAAACAATAATTTTCAAAAGAACGGACAAAAACTATAGAAAAATATGAAAAAAAAGTAAAATAAAATCAATTTCTTATTTACACAAGTTGATTAAACGATATCAGTTCTTTTAAATATATTTAAAAAAAATTTATTTTTAAATATAATATAAATTTATAAAAATTTAAAAAATTAAATTAATTTTTTATTTATAAATAAAATTAAATATTATAAAAAAAAATATATAATATATTAAAAATTTTATAATAAAAATAATTTAATTAAATTTAATTATTTAATAAATTTAAATATTAATTATTATATAAAAATATATTATTTTTATATATATATATATATAACTAAATTATTATATAATATATTTTTATTATATTAATAAAATTATAATATTTTTATTATTTTTTAATTTTTATTTTAATAATATTAAAAAAATAAATATTATTTATTTAATTTAAAAAATATATAAATATAAATTTTTTTAAAATTATTAAAAAATTTATATTTATATTAAAATATATTTTATAAAAATTATTAAATTTATAATTATTTTAATTATAAAAAATTTTTTATACATATTAATTTTAATTTTTCACTTAAAAATAAAATATTAATTTAAATTAAATATATATTTATTATTAAATTTATCATTATTTTAATTAAATAAAATTATTAAAAAATTTATCATATAATTTTATTATAAATTTTAATAATTTTTTTAAAATATAAAATTTTTATTGAATTAAAATAAATAATTAAATTAATATTATTTAAATTAATATCATATAAATAAAATTAAAAAATATTAATATTATTTTAAATTAATAATTTATTATAATAAAAAATTTTTATTTAAATATAAATAAATTAAAAATTTATTATTATATATATATATTAATTATTATTTATAATATTTTTATTATATTAATAAATTTAAAATATTCTTTATAATTTTTTATAATAATATTAAAATTATTCTCAAAATAATTTTTTATTAGTTAAAATTATATTCCATTAAAATATACTAACTATATTTGTCCCCACCCACGGTAACCATCTATCTATATGTAGTAACCATCTATCTATACGTAGACTCGTTGTTGTTAAAAGGCGGCGGGGGCTATAAATTCCCCGTAGCATTGCCAACAAAAACAAAAAAGAAGAAAACCAAAAACAAAAAGGAAAAAAGAAAGAAAAAAAAGGTGAGGTGGGAATGGAAGGGAGAATAGCTAGGTCCCTAATGGTTGTTTGTGTGCTGTTGGTGCTTCTCTCAGGGAATTTCACAGCTGCCTCTTTCCCGAAATGCTATGCAACTTGCATGTTTCAGTGTGCCACCTCCATAGGTACGATAATTCCTCTGTGTCCCTTCCAATGCTTTAAACAATGCAAGTTGCCATCCACTCCTGAAGAAACACAACAACAGTTCTGCAATCTTGGTTGTGCTTTCTCCATGTGCGCCAACATCAGTTCCAAATCTAACCCAGGTTTTTCCCCAATTTCTCCCCTTGTATAGATATATATATTATATATATATATATATATATATATATATGGCAGAGCAAATGAGATTTATGGTTGCTTCCATGTACTTTTCAGAGGAGGAGAAGATTGCAGCCTGTGTAAATGCCTGCTCGGGCAGATGCGACAACAAGAATTACACGCCTGGCAGAGTTTAGAATGATCGTCTTGCTTAATTGCTTTGTGGTCATAGCTTTCACAAATGAATAAACGAAACTATATATTATAATTAAATGTTCGCGGGTTCCCATGTTACAATTATCGTTAGCTTCGCTTTACAAAGAATTTCATAGGACTTCTCAACACCCAACAGCAGAAAAGGGGCAGAATATGAAAGCATGTAAATATTTACATTGAATAAGGAAAAAAGATAGAAGTCCAAAAAAATGATGTATACCATTGTCAATAATCTCGTACCAATGGATCAACTCTTGATGGTCAAATGATTGATATCTATATCTGCAAAAGACGTAATAAGGAATGATGAACAATGAAAAATAATAATCAAATTCTTTTTTCATAAAAGAATAATAATAGATAAATAATATAAAATATCACACAAAATTAAATTAATTTTTTATTTATAAATAAAATTAAATATTATTAAATATATATAATATATATATTAAAAATTTTATAATAAAAATAATTTAATTAAATTTAAATATTTATTATAAAATATATATATATATAATACTAAATTATTATATAATATATTTTTATTATATAAATAAAATTATAATATTTTTATAATTTTTAACTTACACTTTAATAATATTAAAAAAAATAAATATTATTTATTAAATTTAAAAAATATATATATATAAATTTAATTAAAATTATTTAAAAAAATTATATTTATTACAATAAAATATTTTATAAAATTTAGTAAATTTATAATTATTTTAATTATAAAATATTTTCATAACTATTAATTTTAACCTTTTTATTAAAAATAAAATATTAATTTAAATTAAATATATATTTATAAATAAACTTATAATTATTTTAATTATATAAAATTATTAAAAATTTTATTATATAATTTTATTATAAATTTTAATAATATTTTTAAAAAATAAAATTTTTATTAAATTAAAATAAATAATAAAATTAATAATATTTAAATTAATATCATTAAAATTAAATTAAAAAAATTAATATTAATTTAAATTAATAATTTATTATAATAAAATTATTTTATTTATATATAGATAAATTAAAAAATCTATCATTATATTTATATATGTATATATTTTAATTATTATTTATAATATTTTTATTATATTAATAAATTTAAAATATTTTTATAATTTTTTTATAATAATATTAAAATTATTCTCAAAATAATTTTCTATTGGTTAACGTTATATCCCACTTATTAACCATTCAGTCCGTACAGCAGCCATCTATCTATATGTAACTCCTTGTTGTTAAAAGGGGGCGGGGGGCTATATATTCCTCTTCTCATATATATATATATATATATATATGTGGCAGAGGAAATGAGATTTATGGTTGCTTCTATGTACTTTTCAGAGGAGGAGAAAGTTGCAGCCTCTGTAAATTCTTGCTCGGGCAGATGCGACAACAAGAATTACACACCTGGCAGAGTTTAGAATGATCGTCTTGCTTAATTGCTTTGTGGTCATAGCTTTCACAAATGAATAAAGGAAACTGTGTATTATAATTAAATGTTCGCGGGTTCCCATGTTACAATTATTGTTAGCTTCATCATCTAATGCTTTACAAAGAATTTCATAGGACTTCTCAACACCCAACAGCAGAAAAGGGGCAGAATATCAAAGCATGTAAATATTTACATGAAATAAGGGAAAAAGATAGAAGTCCAAAAATATGATGTATACCATTGTTAATAATTCCGTACAAATGGATCAACTCTTGATTGTGAAATGCGTGATATACTATATGTGCAAAAGACGTGCCAGGAAATGATGGACAATGAAAAAGAACAGCCAAACTCTTTTTTAATATAAGAAAAATAACAGATAAATAATATGAAATATCACAAAACGAAAATAGATGATGGAAAATTAGCAAAGGCAGAAATGCACACACATTAATGAGTTTGGAGGTTAGCAGGGGCAGGGATGATACATTATACCAACGGACCACCATATAATGAGCTTACCTCAACTTGCTGGTATAGAAATTCACAGCTGCTACATTTGCTTTCTGAACAGTAAGGACAACAGCACGCATGCAGCTCTAGGAAAAAGTAAATGCTGATATCGTGTGAACCATAAATTCTATCTGAATGTTAATTTTAAAAGAGAGAAACTAGAGAATAGAATGGGAGAAAAGAAATAGAGAGAGGAGCAAATCGTAAATTGCCATGCATCTATACGTAATATGCACACCTTACGAGCAATAAGCACAATTAGTTGCATAAGGAACTCTCTCAATCCCTTGCACTGGACATGCCTCCCAAGTTGAATTTCATAAACATAAAGAACAGGCAACTCTTCCTCCAGAGTAAAACAAAATTGTACAAAACCCACCAAGGGTCTTTCGTCTAGCCCCAACACTCCAACACCTGCATCAGGAGCCTCACGCACAAATATATAACGCGCTTCAGGAGAAACACTTTCTCTTCTGTAGGCCACTTGGGGCCATACACCTCCTCCATATTTACCTATAAATTTCGATACTACAAACAATCATGGCACTAATACTAAAGTAAAATTCCCAAAATCCTCAACATGGAAATGTGCTCATTTTACTTTGAGGATGTTTTGAATGTATTGCTTAACATAAGACGAAAGCTTATTCCCACTCCCAGATTCCCAGTATAGAGACAAACCTAGTAATCAAGAAAACAAGCAATGTCCAAAAATGGGCAGTGAAATTTTACAATTTCAAAACTTTACAATAAAACCAATAAGAAATTTTCTGTTTTTGATTTTATTTTGTTTTGTTTTATTTGCACCAGAAACTCTTCCAACCCCACAACTGTCATTACAATGCTACCTTATGTAATGCTCGAGACATAAGCTAAAGCACTGAAGCAGTTGAACACAAACAGGCAATTGTTGACGTTTACAGTCATAGTATTGGAATAATTGAAGCCCTTCTTAATCATACAACTTTTTGCCATGGAAGAGGCGTAGGTAGACCTGGCGATTGTTCTCTTCAAGAAAAGGATAAAGCCCATGAGTCTAAACACCATTTGGGTAAGGAAGGAGTGCTCAACGGGGATAAGAGACCCCCCGGCTAGAGTGCAAAAGAAAGATTAATTGTTGCTACAACTGCTTTACACCGATCTTGGTTCCCTTGTTCCAATTCTTAACGAGTACACTCACGGACCCGTAAGTCACTCAGTGAGTGCTTTCTAAGAAAGAAAATGAAAGAAGAACAACCGCGCTGGTCGTAATAAATAGATCGACTTTCATGCTGGAGCAAGAACTAGCATGAGAGTTCCATTTCAGGGAAGGCTTTTTGGACTAAGGGTACCATGAGACTTTCAGTTTTGTCGAGCCCTGCTTTGGTCTCTGGGGATTCACGGGAGGCGTAAATTTTTGGTGTGAGCGGGAGGAAAGGGATGTAGTTGGGTTTGTGAGTCCAGGGACTGTAGCGAAATAAATTGCAGCACATTTCTTCCTCACGGATATAGCGAGTGTGCCACGAGTGCAGTGCTTAGTCTTCTCTTCGAATAAGAGATTCTTTGGCCATTCGTGATCGAATACAACCGAGAAACAGTTGTACGCCTACATAACCTACCTTCCAGACCAAGGAAGAAGGTCTCAGATCCATAATGTAGTTCTCGACCGGTCTTGTTAAACCAGTTCCTGGACGTGAAAATCCTTCTATTAAAGTAATCTGGTTGGTGGGGGCCCTCCTCGATCTTCCTTAGAAACAGCCACTGAGCCTACTTTCAAACTTTTAAAAATTGACAAAATAAGTCATCTCCCCAACTTGTTTTTAAGTAACGAGCATTTTCGGGGACTAGTTCGCTTTCCCTCCCCACCTCAGCAAACTTTTGTCTTTATGGCGATAGTTCACGGTCCCCCATCTTCGCGCAATTTGCGCAGTTCATGGAAAAAGTTCGAATTTATTCCATGTGCATTCAACTGGGAAAGCCGTTTACTTAGAGTATCCGGTTTGTATTAGCAAAACCCACAACGATAAATTTAAAAGCAATTTCGTAAAGAATATAAGAAAAACAACCGTATTACCATTTCTATCATAACGGTGAAAAGACTGGAGAGGAGCAAGATGATCCTCAACAAAAGAGATATGTATTTATTATATTAATAAAATTATTATATTTTTATAATTTTATAATTTATAATTTAATAATATTAAAAAATATAAATATTATTTATTATTTTTATAAAATATATAAATAAAAATTTTATTAAAATTAATTAAAAAAATTTATTTATTATACTAAAATATTTTATAAAATTATTAAATTTATAATTATTTTAATTATAAAAATTTTTCATATATTAATTTTTAATTTTTTAAAAAAAATAAAATATTAATTTAAATAAAATATATATTTATTATAAATTTATTATTATTTTAAATATATAAAATTATTTAAAAATTTATGACATAGTTTTATTATAAATTTTAATAATTTTTTTAAAAAATAAAATTTTTACTTAATTAAAATAAATAATAAAATTAATAATATTTAAATAAATATTTTTAAAATAAATTAAAAAATATTAATATTAATTTAAATTAATAATTTATTATAAAAAATTATTTTATTTAAATATAAATAAATTAAAATATTTAACAATATTATATATATATATATTATATATATATATATATATATATATTATTTATAATATTTTTATTATATTAATAAATTTAAAATATTTTTATAATTTTTTTATAATAATATTAAAATTATTCTCTAAATAATTTTTTATTTAACGCCTATATCCCACTTATTAACCACTCATATACACTAACTATATTTGTCCGGCCATATCTATACGTAGACTCCTTGCTGTTAAAAGGCGGTGGGGGCTATAAATTCCCCGTAGCATTGCCAACAAAAACGCCAACAAAAACCAAAAAGAAGAAAACAAAAAACAAAAAGGAAAATAGAAAGAAAAAAAAGGTGGGGTGGGAATGGAAGGGAGAATAGCTAGGTCCCTAATGGTTGTTTGTGTGCTGTTGGTGCTGCTCTCAGGGAATTTCACAGCTGCCTTTTTCCCGACTTGCTATGCATCTTGCATGATTCAGTGTGTCTCCACCAAAGGTACGATAATTCCTCTGTGTCCCTTCCAATGCTTTAAACAATGCAAGTTGCCATCCACTCCTGAAGAAACACAACAACAGTTCTGCAATCTTGGTTGTGCTTTCTCCATGTGCGCCAACATCAGTTCCGAATCTAACCCAGGTTTTTCCCCGATTTCTCCCCTTGTATAGATATGTATATTTATATATATATATGTGTGTGTGGCAGAGCAAATGAGATTTATGGTTGCTTCTATGTACTTTTCAGAGGAGGAGAAAGTTGCAGCCTGTGTAAATTCCTGCTCGGGCAGATGCGACAACAAGAATTACACACCTTGAAGAATTTAGAATGATTGTCTTGCGTAATTGCTTTGAGATGATAGTTTTCACAAATGAATAAAGGAAACTATATATTATAATTAAATGTTTGCGGGTTCCCATGTTACAATTATCTTTAGCTTCATCATCTAATGCTTTACAAAGAATTTCATGGGACTTCTCAACACCCAACAGCAGAAAAGGGGCAGAATATCAAAGCATGTAAATATTTACATGAAATAAGGAAAAAAGATAGAAGTCCAAAAATATGATGTATACCGTTGTCAATAATCTCGTACCAATGGATCTCTCGATGGTGAAATGCTTGATATACTGTATCTGCAAAAAAACATATCAGGGAATGATGGACAATGAAAAATAACAGTCAAAATCCTTTTTCACACAAAAATAATAATAAATAAATAATATAAAATATTACATAAAATTAAATTAATTTTTTATTTATAAATAAAATTAAATATTATTAAATATATATAATATATATTAAAAATTTTATAATAAAAATAATTTAATTAAATTTAATTATTTAATAAATTTAAATATTATATATATATATATTACTAAATTATTATATAGTATATTTTTATTATATTCCACTTATTAATCACTCAAATACACTAACTATATTTGTCCGTACAACAGCCATCTATCCATATGTAGATTCCTTGCTGCTCCGGATCTTGTTCCCCCGGTGTGAAAGCAGTTGGTTTCGTAGTTTGAGAATTCTGCTGATCCCGAGTACTCCATCTCCATCATTGCATATTAGAATATAGAAAGTAAGAAGGAAAAGGCATGACCGGAAAAATTGTGTAAAATAAGTGAATTTATCCGGTTGAGGCATTTTTGATTGATATTCTTTTCTTTCCTTATCAGAGGGGGCCCCCTTAGGGAGCTATTGAATTGAAATTTTTTACCCCAGTTCCAGTTGAGCTAACACGAGGAAAGTCTGTCTTTTTGGCATAAATCAGTCTTTCTTTAAACCTGGAAACTTCTCCCTATAGTCAAACATAAATCAATAGCATGGTGCAACCTTTTCTGTCCATGTCCATCTAAGAGCCTATTGGACATTATTGACTTGCAAAGAAAAGAATGGTTATTGGGGGATTTGGGGGCGGGCGCTATAAATTCCCTGTAGCATTGCCAACAAAAACAATAAAGAAGAAAACAAAAAACAAAATGGAAAAAAGAAAGAAAAAAAAAAGGTGGGGTGGGAATGGAAGGGAGAATAGCTAGGTCCCTAATGGTTGTTTTTTGTGCTGTTGGTGCTGCTCTTAGGGAATTTCACAGCTGCCTCTTTACCGAAATGCTATGCAGCTTGCATGATTCAGTGTGTCACCACCAAAGGTACAATAATTCCTCTGTGTCCCTTCCAATGCTTTAAAAAATGCAAGTTCCCATCCACTCCTGCAGAAACCAACAGCGGAGAAGAAACACAACAGTTCTGCAATCTTGGTTGTGCATTCTCCATGTGCGCCAACTTCAGTTCCAAATCTAACCCAGGTTTTTCCTCAATTTCTCCCCTTGTATAGATATATATATTTATATATATATATGTGGCAGAGCAAATGAGATTTATGGTTGCTTCTATGTACTTTTCAGAGGAGAAAGTTGCAGCCTGTGTAAATTCTTGCTCGGGCAGATGCGACAACAAGAATTACACACCTGGCAGAGTTTATAATGATCGTCTTGCTTAATTGCTTTGTGGTTATAGCTTTCACAAATGAATAAAGGAAACTATGTATTATAATTAAATGTTCGCGGGTTCCCATGTTACAATTATCGTTAGCTTCATCATCTAATGCTTTACAGAGAATTTCATAGGACTTCTCAACACCCAACAGCAGAAAAGGGGCAGAATATCAAAGCATGAAAATATTTACATGAAATAAGGAAAAAAGATAGAAGTCCAAAAATATGATGTGTACCATTGTCAATAATCTCGTACCAATGGATCAACTCTTGATTGTGAAATGATTGATATACTATATCTACAAAAAACGTACAAGGGAATGAATGATGGACAATGAAAAAGAACAGCCAAACTCTTTTTTCATATAAGAAAAATAATAGATAAATAACATGAAATATTACAAAACCAAAATAGATGATGGAAAATTACCAAAGGCAGGAATGCACACACATTAATGAGTTTAGAGGTTAGCAGGGGCAGGGAGGATACATTATACCAACGGACCACCGTATAATGAGCTTACCTCAACTTGCTGGTATAGAAATTCACAGCTGCTACATTTGCTTTCTGAACAGTGAGGACAACAAGCACTCATGCAGCTCTAGGAAATAGTAAATGCTCGTTTAGATATCGTGTGAACCATAAATTGTATCTGCATGTTAATTTGAAAAGAAAGAAACTAGAGAATAGAAGGGGAGAAAATAAATAGAGAGAGAAGCAAATCATAAATTGCCATGCATCTATACGTAATAGGCACACCTTACGAGCAATAAGCACAATTAGTTGCATAAGGAACTCTCCCAATCCCTTGCACTGGACATGCCTCTCAAGTTGAATTTCATAAACATAAAGTACAAAACCCACCAAGGGTCTTTCATCTAGCCCCAACACCTGCAACAGGAGCCTCATGCACAAATATATAACGCGCTTCAGGAGAAACCATCTCCCTTCGCTCAACCTTCTCTTCTGTAGGCCACTTGGAGCCATACACGTCCTCCATATTTACCTATAAATTTCGACACTGAAAACAATCATGGCACTAATACTAAAATAAAATTCCCAAAATCCTAAACATGGAAATGTGCTCGTTTTACCTTGAGAGGTTTTTAATGTATTGCTTAACATAAGACGAATGCTTATTCCCACTCCCAGATTCCAAGTATAGAGACAAACCTAGTAATCAAGAAAACAAGCAATGTCCAAAAATGGGCAGTGAAATTTTACAATTTCAAAACTTTACAATAAAACCAATAAGAAATTTTCTGTTTTTTATTTTATTTTGTTTTATTTGCACCAGAAACTCTTCCAACCCCACAACTGTCGTTACAATGCTACCTTATGTAATGCTTGAGTCATAAGCTAAAGCACTGAAGCAGCTAACACAAACAGGCAATTGTTCACGTTTACAGTCATAGTATTGGAATCACTGAAGCCCTTCTTAATCATACAACTTTTTGCCAGCAAGCAAAACACACAAAGATAAATTTACAAGCAATTTCGTAAAGAATATAAGAAAAACAACCGTATTACCATTTCTATCGTAACGGTGAAAAGACTGGAGAGGAGCAAGATGATCCTCAACAAAAGAGGCTGCTTTCAGCAATTCCCTAATTGCTTTCTTTTTTTCCAGTACCGATGCCCCCCAAACCAACACAACCGAAAATTTCGAACATTTTTGTGTTAAGAAAAAAAAAAAAACAAAAAACAAAAACCCATTTTTTCTAGAGTAATTTTGAAAGCAAACAAGAAAACAAATGGGAGAAAAGCTCGGTTCTTGATGATTAAAGACTACCTCTTTCCGCTTTGACATTTTTCCACCGACGTTGCTGTAAGAAGTTGTTGTCGTTGTTGTTGGTGCACGTTGTTGTTTGCTGCTTCTGGCGTTGCTGTTATCATCCACGAGCTTGAGGCTTTACATCAAGAACTGGGTTGTATGGGTTTATAAATGTGTTTGTTTTTTTCAAAAAAATAAAATAATTTTTTAAAAAAATCAAAACAAAAGTATAAAAAAATATAAAAAAAAAATAATAATAATAATTTTTTATTTATATATAGAATATATTAAATAAAAATTAATTTTTAATATAATATAAATTTATAAAAATTTTAAAAAAATAAAATTAATTTTTTTTATAAATAAAATTATTAAATATGTTTAATATATTAAAAAATTTATAATAAAAATTAATTTAATTTAATTTAATTATTTAATAAATTTAAATATTTATTATTATAAAAAAAATATTTTTATATTATATATAAATAATTAAATTATTAAATATTATTTTTTTATTATAAAAAAATATAATATTTTTATTATTTTTTAATTAATACTCTAATAATATTAAAAAATAAATATTTTTTATTAAATTAAAAAAATATATAAATTTTTTTTAAATTTATTAAAAAATATTTATTTATTATAATAAAATATGATATAAAAATTATTAAATTTATAATTTTTTTAATTATAAAAAATTATCATTTTAATTTAAAATTAATCATAATTATTTTAATAAAAAAATATTTATTATAATTAAATTAAATATTTATTTATAATTAAATTTATATTTATTTTATTTAAATAAAATTATTAAAAAATATATTATATAATTATAATATAAATTTTAATATTCTTTTTTAAAAATAAAATTATTATTAAATTAAAATAAATATCAAAATTCATAATATTTAAATTAATATTATCAAAATAAAATTAAAAAAATTATTAATTTTAATTTAAATTAATAATTTATTATAATAAAAATTATTTTATTTAAATATAATTTAAATTTAATTATTTAAATAAATTAAAATATATATTTTTTATTTATATATATATTTTTTAATTATTATTTATAATATTTTTATTATATTATTAAAATTAAATTATTTTTATAATTTTTTTTTATAATTATATTAAAATTATTTTAAAATAAAAAATTTTTTATTAATGAACACTATATTCTATTTATTAACTCAGATTCACCAACTATAATTGTCCGTACAAGAGCGAACCATACCTAACCTAAACTCGTTGCTGTTAAAAGGGGCGGGGGTTATAAATTCCCCGTAGCATTGCCAACAAAAACATAAAAGAAGAAAACAATTAACAAAAAGCAAAACAGAAAAAAAAAAAAAGAAAGAAAAAGGTGGGGTGGAAATGGGAGAGAGAAAAGTTAGGTCCTAATGGTTGTTTGTGTGCTGTTGGCGCTGCTCTCAGGGAATTTCACAGCTGCCGATTTCGGGCCATGCTATGCATCTTGCTTAATTCCGTGTGCCGCCACCAAAGGTCCGTTACGTGTTCTGTGTTCCTTCGCATGCTTGAAACATTGCTTGTTGCCATCCACTCCTGTAGAAACCAACAACAGAGAAGAAACACAACAACAGTTCTGCAATCTTGGTTGTGCTTTCTCCATGTACGCCAACATCAGTTCCAAATCTAACCCAGGTTTTTCCCCAATTTCTCCCCTTGTATAGATATATATATGGCAGAGCAAATGAGATTTATGGTTGCTTCTATGTACTTTTCAGAGGAGGAGAAAGTTGCAGCCTGTGTAAATTCCTGCTCGCAGATGAGACAACAAGAATTACACACACTGGCAGAGTTTAGAATGATCGTCTTGCTTAATTGCTTTGTGGTCATAGCTTTCACAAATGAATAAAGGAAACTATATATTATAATTAAATGTTCGCGGGTTCCCATGTTACAATTATCGTTAGCTTCGCTTTACAAAGAATTTCATAGGACTTCTCAACTCCCAACTGCAGAAAAGGGGCAGACTATCAAAGTATGTAAATATTTAAATGAAATAAGGAAAAATAGAGAGAAGTCCAAGAATATGATATATACCATTGTCAATAATCTCATACCAATGGATCAACTCTTGATGGTGAAATGCTTGATGTAGTGTATCTGCAAAAGACGTAACAGGGAATGATGGATGAGGAAAAAGAACAGCCAAACTCTTTTACATATAAATAGTAAGAAATATAACAGATGGTGGAAAATTACCAAATGCAGGAATGCACACACATTAATGAGTTTAGAGGATAGCAGGGGCAGGGAGGATACATCATACCAACGGACCACCGTATAATGAGCTTACCTCAACTTGCTGGTATAGAAATTCACAACTGCTACATTTGCTTTCTGAACAGTGAGGACAACAGCACTCATGCAGCTCTAGGAAATAGTAAATGCTGATTTAGACATCGTATGAACCATAAATTGTATCTGAATGTTAATTTTAAAAAAGAGAAACTAGAGAATAGAATGGGAGAAAAGAAATAGAGAGAGAGGAGCAAATCGTAAATTGCCATGCATCTATACATAATATGCACACCTTACGAGCAATAAGCACAATTAGTTGCATAAGGAACTCTCTCAATCCCTTGCACTGGACATGCCTCTCAAGTTGAATTTCATAAACATAAAGAACAGGCAACTCTTCCTCCAGAGTAAAACAAAATTGCTCAAAACCCACCAAGGGTCTTTCATCTAGCTCCAACACTTCAACACCTGCATCAGGAGCCTCACGCACAAATATATAACGGGCTTCAGGAGAAACACTTTCTCTTCTGTAGGCCACTTGGGGCCATACACCTCCTCCATATTTACCTATAAATTTCAACACTACAAACAATCATGGCACTAATACTAAAGTAAAATTCCCAAAATCCTCAACACGGAAATGTGCTCATTTTACTTTGAGGATGTTTTGAATGTATTGCTTAACATAAGACGAAAGCTTATTCCCACTCCCAGATTCCCAGTATAGAGACAAACCTAGTAATCAAGAAAACAAGCAATGTCCAAAAAAGGGCAGTGAAATTTTACAATTTCAAAACTTTACAATAAAACCAATAAGAAATTTTCTGTTTTTGATTTTATTTTGTTTTGTTTTATTTGCACCAGAAACTCTTCCAACCCCACAACTGTCATTACAATGCTACCTTATGTAATGCTTGAGACATAAGCTAAAGTGAACACAAACAGGCAATTGTTTACGTTTACAGTAATAGTATTGGAATAATTGAAGCCCTTCTTAATCATACAACTTTTTGCCATGGAAGAGGCGGAGGTAGACCTGGCGATTGTTCTCTTCAAGAAAAGGATAAAGCCCATGAGTCTAAACACCATTAGGGTAAGGAAGGAGTGCTCAACGGGGATAAGAGACCCCCCGGGTAGAGTGCAAAAGAAAGATTAATTGTTGCTACAACTGCTTTACACCGATCTTGGTTCCCTTGTTCCAATTCTTAACGAGTACACTCACGGACCCGTAAGTCACTCAGTGAGTGCTTTCTAAGAAAGAAAATGAAAGAAGAACAACCGCGCTGGTCGTAATAAATAGATCGACTTTCATGCTGGAGCAAGAACTAGCATGAGAGTTCCATTTCAGGGAAGGCTTTTTGGACTAAGGGTACCATGAGACTTTCAGTTTTGTCGAGCCCTGCTTTGGTCTCTGGGGATTCACGGGAGGCGTAAATTTTTGGTGTGAGCGGGAGGAAAGGGATGTAGTTGGGTTTGTGAGTCCAGGGACTGTAGCGAAATAAATTGCAGCACATTTCTTCCTCACGGATATAGCGAGTGTGCCACGAGTGCAGTGCTTAGTCTTCTCTTCGAATAAGAGATTCTTTGGCCATTCGTGATCGAATACAACCGAGAAACAGTTGTACGCCTACATAACCTACCTTCCAGACCAAGGAAGAAGGTCTCAGATCCATAATGTAGTTCTCGACCCGTTTTGTTAAACCAGTTCCTGGACGTGAAAATCCTTCTATTAAAGTAATCTGGTTGGAGGGGGCCCTCCTCGATCTTCCTTAGAAACAGCCACTGAGCCTACTTTCAAACTTTTAAAAATGGACAAAATAAGTCATCTCCCCAACTTCTTTTTTAGTAACGAGCATTTTCGGGGACTAGCTCGCTTTCCCTCCCCACCTCAGATGGCGATAGTTCACGGTCCCCCATCTTCGCGCAATTTGCGCAGTTCATGGAAAAAGTTCGAATTTATTCCATGTGCATTCAACTGGGAAAGCCGTTTACTTAGAGCATCCGGGTTGTATTAGCAAAACCCACGACGATAAATTTAAAAGCAATTTCGTAAAGAATATAGGAAAAACAACCGTATTACTATTTCTATCATAACGGTGAAAAGACTGGAGAGGAGCAAGATGATCCTCAACAAAAGAGGCTGCTTTCAGCAATTCTGTAATTGCGTTCTTTTTTTCCAGTACTGATGCCCCCCAAACCAACACAACCCAAAATTTCAAACATTTTTGTGTTAAAAAATAAAAAACAAAAACCCATTTTTTCTAAAGTAATTTTGAAAGCAAACAAGAAAACAAATCGGAGAAAAGCTCAGTTCTTGATGATTAAAGACTACCTCTTTGCGCTTTGACGTTTTTCCACCTGACTCCAACGTTGTTGTGAGAAGTTGTTGTCGTTGTTTTTGGTGTAAGTTGTTGTTTGCTGCTTCTGTCGTTGCTGTGCTCCGTCTTTGAAGATTATCCACGAGCTTGAGGTTTAGATCAAGAACTGGGAAGTACAGGGCTTATAAATGTGTATTTAAAAAATAATAATAATAATTTTTAAAAAAAAATTATAAAAAAATAAAAAAAAATTTAAAGTAAAATTAATTTTTTATTTATATAAATAGATTAATGATATTATTTTTTTTAATATATTAAAAAAATTAATTTTAAATATAATTTAAATTAATAAAAATTTAAAAAATTAAATTATTTTTTTATTTATAAATTAAATTAAATATTATTATATATATATATATATATATATATATATACTGTATTAAAATTTTTATAATAAAAATAATTTAAATAAATTTAATTATATAATAAATTTAAATATTTATTATTATATAAAAATATATCATTTTATTAATTATATATATAATATATTTTTATTATATTAATAAAATTATAATATTTTTATAATTTTATAATTTATAATTTAATAATATTAAAAAATATAAATATTATTTATTAATTTTATAAAATATATAAATAAAAATTTTATTAAAATTATTTTTTAAAAAATTATTTATTATAATAAAATATTTTATAAAATTATTAAATTTATAATTATTTTAATTATGAAAAATTTTTCAAATATTTAATTTTAATTTAAAAAAAAATAAAATATTAATTTAAATAAAATATATTTTTATTATAAAATTTATTATTATTTTAAATATATAAAATTATTTAAAAATTTATCTTATAATTTTATTATAAATTTTAATAATTTTTTTAAAAAATAAAATTTTTATTTAATTAAAATAAATAATAAAATTAATAATATTTAAATAAATATTTTTAAAATAAATTAAAAAAAATATTAATATTAATTTAAATTAATAATTTATTATAATAAAAATTATTTTATTTAAATATAAATAAATTAAAATATTTATCATTATATATATATATATATTAATTATTATTTATAATATTTTTATTATATTAATAAATTTAAAATATTTTTATAATTTTTTATAATAATATCAAAATTATTTTCTAAATAATTTTCTATTTAACGCTTATATCCCACTTATTAACTACTGAGATACACTAACTATATTTGTCCGTGCCAGACTCTTTGCTGTTAAAAGGCGGCGGGGGCTATAAATTCCCCGTAGCATTGCCAACAAAAACAAAAAACAAAAAGGAAAAAAGAAAGAAAAAAAAGGTGGGGTGGGAATGGAAGGGAGAATAGCTAGGTCCCTAATGGTTGTTTGTGTGCTGTTGGTGCTGCTCTCAGGGAATTTCACAGCTGCCTTTTTCCCGACATGCTATGCATCTTGCATGATTCAGTGTGTCTCCACCAAAGGTACGATAATTCCTCTGTGTCCCTTCCAATGCTTTAAACAATGCAAGTTGCCATCCACTCCCGAAGAAACACAACAACAGTTCTGCAATCTTGGTTGTGCTTTCTCCATGTGCGCCAACATCAGTTCCGAATCTAACCCAGGTTTTTCCCCGATTTCTCCCCTTGTATAGATATATATATTTATATATATATATATATGTGTGTGTGTGTGGCAGAGCAAATGAGATTTATGGTTGCTTCTGTGTACTTTTCAGAGGAGGAGAAAGTTGCAGCCTGTGTAAATTCCTGCTCGGGCAGATGCGACAACAAGAATTACACACCTTGAAGAGTTTAGAATGATTGTCTTGCGTAATTGCTTTGAGATGATAGTTTTCACAAATGAATAAAGGAAACTATATATTATAATTAAATGTTTGCGGGTTCCCATGTTACAATTATCTTTAGCTTCATCATCTAACGCTTTACAAAGAATTTCATGGGACTTCTCAACACCCAACAGCAGAAAAGGGGCAGAATATCAAAGCATGTAAATATTTACATGAAATAAGGAAAAAAAGATAGAAGTCCAAAAATATGATGTATACCGTTGTCAATAATTTCGTACCAATGGATCTCTCGATGGTGAAATGCTTGATATACTGTATCTGCAAAAGACATATCAGGAATGATGGACAATGAAAAAGAATAGTGAAAGTCTTTTTTCACACAAAAATAATAACAAATAAATAGTATAAAATATAATAAAAAATTAAATTAATTTTTTATTTATAAATAAAATTAAATATTATTAAATATATATAATATATATTAAAAATTTTATAATAAAAATAATTTAATTAAAATTTAATTATTTAATAAATTTAAATATTATATATATATATATATATATATATATATATATATTACTAAATTATTATATAGTATATTTTTATTATATTCCACTTATTAATCACTCAAATACACTAACTATATTTGTCCGTGCAGCAGCCATCTATCCATATGTAGATTCCTTGCTGCTCCGGATCTTGTTCCCCCGGTGTGAAAGCAGTTGGTTTCGTAGTTTGAGAATTCTGCTGATCCCGAGTACTCCATCTCCATCATTGCATATTGGAATATAGAAAGTAAAGAGGAAAAGGCATGACCAGAAAAATTGTGTAAAATAAGTGAATTTATCCAGTTGAGGCATTTTTGATTGATATTCTTTTCTTTCCTTATCAGAGGGGCCCCCTTAGGGAGCTATTGAATTGAAATTTTTTACCTCAGTTCCAGTTGAGCTAACACGAGGAAAGTCTGTCTTTTTGGCATAAATCAGTCTTTCTTTAAACCTGGAAACTTCTCCCTATAGTCAAACATAAATCAATAGCATGGTGCAACCTTTTCTGTCCATGTCCATCTAAGAGCCTATTGGACATTATTGACTTGCAAAGAAAAGAATGGTTATTGGGGGATGTAAAATAAATTCCATCCTCAACATGGAAATGTGCTCCCACAACGATAAATTTAAAAGCAATTTCGTAAAGAATATAAGAAAAACAACCGTATTACCATTTCTATCATAACGGTGAAAAGACTGGAGAGGAGCAAGATGATCCTCAACAAAAGAGGCTGCTTTCAGCAATTCTGTAATTGCTTTCTTTTTTTCCAGTATTGATGCCCCCCAAACCAACACAACCCAAAATTTCAAACATTTTTGTGTTAAAAAATAAAAAACAAAAACCCATTTTTTCTAAAGTAATTTTGAAAGCAAACAAGAAAACAAATCGGAGAAAAGCTCAGTTCTTGATGATTAAAGACTACCTCTTTGCGCTTTGACGTTTTTCCACCTGACTCCAACGTTGTTGTGAGAAGTTGTTGTCCTTGTTTTTGGCGTCAGTTGTTGTTTGCTGCTTCTGTCGTTGCTGTGCTCCGTCTTTGAAGATTATCCACGAGCTTGAGGCTTTAGATCAAGAACTGGGTTGTACAAGGACGGGGCTTATAAATGTGTATTTAAAAAATATATATATATAATTTTCAAAAGAATAAAACAAAAATTATAAAAAAAAACGAAAAAAAGACTAAAGTAAAATTAATTTTTTATTTACATAAGTAGATTAACGACGTCACTCCTCTTCATCATATTAAAAAAAATATTAATATTAAATATAATTTAAATTTTTTAAAATTTAAAAAATTAAATTATTTTTTATTTATAAATAAAATTAAATATTATAATAAATATATTATATAATATATATTAAAATTTTTATAATAAAAATAATTTAAATAAATTTAATTATATAATAAATTTAAATATTTATTATTATATAAAAATATATTATTTTTATTAATTATATATATATAATGTTTTTATTATATTAATAAAATTATAATATTTTTATAATTTATAATTTAATAATATTAAAAAATATAAATATTATTTATTAATTTTAAAAAATATATAAATAAAAATTTTATTAAAATTATTATAAAAATTTTATTTATTATAATAAAAATATTTTATAAAAATTATTAAATTTATAATTATTTTAATTATAAAAAAAATTTTTATATGTTAATTTTAATTTTTCTTTTAAAAATAAAATATATATTTATTATAAAATTTATTATTATTTTAAATATATAAAATTATTAAAAAAATTTATCACATAATTTTATTATAAATTTTGATAAATTTTTTTAAAAATAAAATTTTTATTTAATTAAAATAAATAATAAAATTAATAATATTTAAATTAATATTTTTAAAATAAAATTATAAAAATATTAATATTAATTTAAATTAATAATTTATTGTAATAAAAATTATTTTATTTAAATATAAATAAATTAAAATATTTATCATTATATATATATATATATTTATTTATTTATTTATTTATTTATTTATTATTTATAATATTTTTATTATATTAATAAATTTAAAATTTTTTTATAATAATATCAAAATAATTTTTTATTTAACGCATATATCCCACTTATTAACCACATAGATACACTTACTATATTTGTCCGTATAGCAGCCATCTCTCTATCCCACTTATTAACCACCGATATACTAACTATATTTGTCCGTACAATAGCCATCTCTCTATACGTAGACTCCTTGCTGTTAAAAGGCGGCGGGGGCTATAAATTCCCCGTAGCATTGCCAACAAAAACAAAAAACAAAAAGGAAAAAAGAAAGAAAAAAAAAAGGTGGGGTGGGAATGGAGGGGAGAGTAGCTAGGTCCCTAATGGTTGTTTGTGTGCTGTTGGCGCTGCTCTCAGGGAATTTCACAGCTGCCTTTTTCCCGACATGCTATGCATCTTGCATGATTCAGTGTGTCTCCACCAAAGGTACGATAATTCCTCTGTGTCCCTTCCAATGCTTTAAACAATGCAAGTTGCCATCCACTCCTGAAGAAACACAACAACAGTTCTGCAATCTTGGTTGTGCTTTCTCCATGTGCGCCAACATCAGTTCCGAATCTAACCCAGGTTTTTCCCCGATTTCTCCCCTTGTATAGATATATATATTTATATATATATATGTGTGTGTGTGGCAGAGCAAATGAGATTTATGGTTGCTTCTGTGTACTTTTCAGAGGAGGAGAAAGTTGCAGCCTGTGTAAATTCCTGCTCGGGCAGATGCGACAACAAGAATTACACACCTTGAAGAGTTTAGAATGATTGTCTTGCGTAATTGCTTTGAGATGATAGTTTTCACAAATGAATAAAGGAAACTATATATTATAATTAAATGTTTTCGGGTTCCCATGTTACAATTATCTTTAGCTTCATCATCTAATGCTTTACAAAGAATTTCATGGGACTTCTCAACACCCAACAGCAGAAAAGGGGCAGAATATCAAAGCATGTAAATATTTACATGAAATAAGGAAAAAAAATAGAAGTCCAAAAATATGATGTATACCATTGTCAATAATCTCGTACAATGGATCTCTTGACGGTGAAATGCTTAATATACTATATCTGCAAAAGACATATCAGGGAATGATGGACAATGAAAAAGACAGCCAAAGCCTTTTTTCATATAAAAATAATAACAGATAAATAGTATAAAATATTATATAAAATTAAATTAATTTTATTATTTATAAATAAATTTAAATATTATATATATATATATTATTAAATTATTATATAATATATTTTTATTATATAAATAAAATTATAACATTTTTAATAATTTTTTAACTTATAATTTAATAATATTAAAAAAATAAATATTATTTATTAAATTTAAAATATATATATATATAAATTTTATTAAAATTATTAAATTTATAATTATTTTAACTATAAAAAATTTTTATATTTATTAATTTTAATTTTTCTCTTAAAAATAAAATATTAATTTAAATTAAATATATATTTAATATCAAATTTATTATTATTTTAATTATATAAAATTATCAAAAAATTTACCGTATAATTTCACTATAAATTTTAATAATTTTTTTTAAAAATAAATTTTTTATTAAATTAAAATAAATAATAAAATTAATAATATTTAAATTAATATCATCAAAATAAAATTAAAAAAATATTAATATTAATTTAAAATAATAATTTATTATAATAAAAATTATTTTATTTAAATATAAATAAATTAAAAAATTTATCATTATATTTATATATGTATATATTTTAATTATTATTTATAACATTTTCATTATATTAATAAATTTAAAATATTTTTATAACTTTTTTATAATAATATTAAAATTATTCTCAAAATAATTTTCTATTGGTTAACTTTATATTCCAGTTATTAATCACCCAAATACACTAACTATATTTGTCCGTGCAGCAGCCATCTATCCATATGTAGACTCCTTGCTGCTCCGGATCTTGTTCCCCCGGTGTGAAAGCAGTTGGTTTCGTAGTTTGAGAATTCTGCTGATCCCGAGTACTCCAGCTCCATCATTGCATATTGGAATATAGAAAGTAGAGAGGAAAAGGCATGACCAGAAAAATTGTGTAAAATAAGTGAATTTATCCAGTTGAGGCATTTTTGATTGATATTCTTTTCTTTCCTTATCAGAGGGGGCCCCCTTAGGGAGCTATTGAATTGAAATTTTTTACCCCAGTTCCAGTTGAGCTAACACGAGGAAAGTCTGTCTTTTTGGCATAAATCAGTCTTTCTTTAAACCTGGAAACTTCTCCCTATAGTCAAACATAAATCAATAGCATGGTGCAACCTTTTCTGTCCATGTCCATCTAAGAGCCTATTGGACATTATTGACTTGCAAAGAAAAGAATGGTTATTGGGGGATTTGGGGGCGGGGGCTATAAATTCCCCGTAGCATTGCCAACAAAAACAAAAAAGAAGAAAACAAAAAACAAAATGGAAAAAAGAAAGAATAAAAAAAGGTGGGGTGGGAATGGAAGGGAGAATAGCTAGGTCCCTAATGGTTGTTTGTGTGCTGTTGGTGCTGCTCTTAGGGAATTTCACAGCTGCCTCTTTACCGAAATGCTATGCAGCTTGCATGATTCAGTGTGTCGCCACCAAAGGGACGATAATTCCTCTGTGTCCCTTCCAATGCTTTAAACAATGCAAGTTCCCATCCACTCCTGAAGAAACCAACAGCGGAGAAGAAACACAATAGTTCTGCAATCTTGGTTGTGCTTTCTCCATGTGCGCCAACATCAGTTCCAAATCCAACCCAGGTTTTTCCCCAATTTCTCCCCTTGTATAGATATATATATTTATATATATATATGTGGCAGAGCAAATGAGATTTATGGTTGGTTCTATGTACTTTTCAGAGGAGGAGAAAGTTGCAGCCTGTGTAAATTCTTGCTCGGGCAGATCCGACAACAAAAATTACACACCTGGCAGAGTTTATAATGATCGTCTTGCTTAATTGCTTTGTGGTCATAGCTTTCACAAATGAATAAAGGAAACTATGTATTATAATTAAATGTTCGCGGGTTCCCATGTTACAATTATCATTAGCTTTATCATCTAATGCTTTACAGAGAATTTCATAGGACTTCTCAACACCCAACAGCAGAAAAGGGGCAGAATATCAAAGCATGTAAATATTTACATGAAATAAGGAAAAAAGATAGAAGTCCAAAAATATGATGTGTACCATTGTCAATAATCTCGTACCAATGGATCAACTCTTCTTAACGCCTTCTTTTTTCTTCTCATTGGAGTTATTTCAAAAAGACTTGCCGTGGTAAGGAAGAAGGGGGGAACAAGCACACTTGGAGAGCGCAGTACAACGGAGAGTTGTATGCTGCGTTCGGGAAGGATGAATCGCTCCCGAAAAGGAATCTATTGATTCTCTCCCAATTGGTTGGACCGTAGGTGCGATGATTTACTTCACAGGCGAGGTCTCTAGTTCAAGTCCAGGATGGCCCAGCTGCGCCAAATAAAAGAATAGAAGAAGCATCTGACTCCTTCATGCATGCTCCACTTGGCTCGGGGGGATATAGCTCAGTTGGTAGAGCTCCGCTCTTGCAATTGGGTCGTTGCGATTACGGGTTGGATGTCTAATTGTGAAATGCTTGATATACTATATCTGCAAAAGACGTACAAGGGAATGATGGACAATGAAAAAGAACAGCCAAACTCTTTTTTCATACAAGAAAAATAACAGATAAATAGCATGAAATATTACAAAACGAAAATAGATGATGGAAAATTAGCAAAGGCAGGAATGCACACACATTAATGAGTTTAGAGGTTAGCAGGGGCAGGGAGGATACATTATACCAACGGACCACCATATAATGAGCTTACCTCAACTTGCTGGTATAGAAATTCACAGCTGCTACATTTGCTTTCTGAACAGTGAGGACAACAGCACTCATGCAGCTCTAGGAAATAGTAAATGCTCGTTTAGATATCGTGTGAACCATAAATTGTATCTGCATGTTAATTTTAAAAGAGAGAAACTAGAGAATAGAAGGGGAGAAAAGAAATAGAGAGAGAAGCAAATCATAAATTGCCATGCATCTATACGTAATAGGCACACCTTACGAGCAATAAGCACAATTAGTTGCATAAGGAACTCTCCCAATCCCTTGCACTGGACATGCCTCTCAAGTTGAATTTCATAAACATAAAGAACAGGCAACTCTTCCTCCAACAAAATTGTACAAAACCCACCAAGGGTCTTTCATCTAGCCCCAACACTCCAACACCTGCAACAGGAGCCTCAGGCACAAATATATAACGCGCTTCAGGAGAAACCATCTCCCTTCGCTTAACCTTCTCTTCTGTAGGCCACTTGGAGCCATACACCTCCTCCATATTTACCTATAAATTTTGACACTGAAAACAATCATGGCACTAATACTAAAATAAAATTCCCAAAATCCTCAACATGGAAATGTGCTCGTTTTACATTGAGGTTTTTAATGTATTGCTTAACATAAGACGAATGCTTATTCCCACTCCCAGATTCCAAGTATAGAGACAAACCTAGTAATCAAGAAAACAAGCAATGTCCAAAAATGGGCAGTGAAATTTTACAATTTCAAAACTTTACAATAAAACCAATAAGAAATTTTCTGTTTTTTTATTTTATTTTGTTTTATTTGCACCAGAAACTCTTCCAACCCCACAACTGTCATTACAATGCTACCTTATGTAATGCTTGAGTCATAAGCTAAAGCACTGAAGCAGCTAACACAAACAGGCAATTGTTCACGTTTACAGTCATAGTATTGGAATCACTGAAGCCCTTCTTAATCATACAACTTTTTGCCAGCAAACAAAACCCACAAAGATAAATTTACAAGCAATTTCGTAAAGAATATAAGGAAAACAACCGTATTACCATTTCTATCGTAACGGTGAAAAGACTGGAAAGGAGCAAGATGATCCTCAACAAAAGAGGCTGCTTTCAGCAATTCCCTAATTGCTTTCTTTTTTTCCAGTACCGATGCCCCCCAAACCAACACAACCCAAAATTTCGAACATTTTTGTGTTAAGAAAAAAAAAAACAAAAACCCATTTTTTCTAAAGTAATTTTGAAAGCAAACAAGAAAACAAATGGGAGAAAAGCTCGGTTCTTGATGATTAAAGACTACCTCTTTCCGCTTTGACATTTTTCCACCTGACGTTGCTGTAAGAAGTTGTCGTTGTTGTTGGTGTAAGTTGTTGTTTGCTGCTTCTGGCGTTGCTGTTATCATCCACGAGCTTGAGGCTTTACATCAAGAACTGGGTTGTACGAGGATGGCCTTATAAATGTGTTTTTTTGAAAAAAGAAAAACAATTTTTCAAAAGAACCAAACAAAAAGTATAGAAAAACATGAAAATAAAAAAGTAAAATTAATTCTTTATTTATATATATAGAACATATTAAATAAAAATTAATTTTAAATATAATATAAATTTATAAAATTTTTTTAAAAAAATAAAATTAATTTTTTTATAAATAAAATTATTAAATATATTTAATATATTAAAAATTTTATAATAAAAATTAATTTAATTAATTAATTAATTTAAATATTTATTATTATAAAAAAATATTTTTATATTATATATAAATAATTAAATTATTATATTTTTTTATTATATAAATAAAAAATATAATATTTTTATTATTTTTTAATTAATTATTTAATAATATTAAAAAATACATTTTTTTTATTAAATTCAAGAAAAATATAAATTTTACTAAATTTATTTAAAAAATATTTATTTATAATAACAAAATATTATTTAATAATTATTAAATTTATAATTATTTTAATTATATAAATTTATTATAAAAATTTATCATATTAATTTAAATTTAATTATAATTATTTAATTAAAAATAAAATATTTATCAAAATTAAGTTAAATATTTATTTATAATTAAATTTATAATTATTTTAATTATATAAAATTATTAAAAATTTTATCATATAATTATATTATAAATTTTATTATTTTTTTCAAAAAATAAAATTATTATTAAATTAAAATAAATATCAAAATTCATAATATTTAAATTAATATTACCAAAATAAAATTTAAAAAATTATTAATTTTAATTTAAATTAATAATTTATTATAATAAAAATTATTTAATTTAAATTTAATTATTTAAATAAATTAAAATATTTATTTTTATATTTATATATTTTAATTATTATTTATAATATTTTTATTATATTAAAAAAATTAAAATATTTTTATAATTTTTTTAATAATTATATTAAAATTATTATAAAAATAATTTTCTATTAATTAACGCTATATCTTATTTATTAACCCAAATACGCTAACTATAGTTGTCCAGGAGACAACTAAACTCCTTGCTGTTAAAAGGGGGCGGGGGGCTATAAATTCCCCGTAGTAGCATTGCCAACAAAAACATAAAAGAAGAAAACAAAAAACAAAAAGGAAAACAGAAAAAAAAAAAAAAAAAAGATGGGGTGGAAATGGGAGAGAGAAAAGTTAGGTCCCTAATGGTTGTTTGTGTGCTGTTGGTGCTGCTCTCAGGGAATTTCACAGCTGCCGATTTCGGGCCATGCTATGCATCTTGCTTAATTCCGTGTGCCGCCACCAAAGGTCCGTTACTTGTTCTGTGTTCCTTCGCATGCTTGAAACATTGCTTGTTGTCATCCACTCCTGTAGAAACCAACAACAGAGAAGAAACCCAACAACAGTTCTGCAAGCTTGGTTGTGCTGTCTCCATGTGCGCCAACATCAGTTCCAAATCTAACCCAGGTTTTTTCCCCAATTTCTTCCCTTGTATAGATATATATATTTATATATATATATATGTCAGAGCAAATGAGATTTATGGTTGCTTCTATGTACTTTTCAGAGGAGGAGAAAGTTGCAGCCTGTGTAAATTCCTGCTCAGGCGGTTGTGACAACAAGAATTATACACCTGGCAGAGCTTAGAATGATCGTCTTGCTTAATTACTTTGTGGTCATAGCTTTCACAAATGAATAAAGGAAACTATATATTATGATTAAATGTTCGCGGGTTACCATGTTAGTTAGCTTCATCATCTAATGCTTTACAAAGAATTTCATAGGACTTCTCAACTCCCAACTGCAGAAAAGGGGAAGACTATCAAAGTATGTAAATATTTACATGAAATAAGGAAAAAAGAGAGAAGTTCAAGAATATGATGTATACAATTGTCAATAATCTCATACCAATGGATCAACTCTTGATGGTGAAATGCTTGATATACTATATCTGCAAAAGACGTGTAGCAGGGAATGATGGATGATGAAAAAGAACAGTCAAACTCTTTTTCCATACAAGAAAAATAACAGATAAATAGTATGAAATATCACAAAATGAAAATAGATGGTGAAAAATTACCAAATGCAGGAATGCACACACATTAATGAGTTTAGAGGATAGCAGGGGATATACATTATACCAACGGACCACCATATAAAGAGCTTATCTCAACTGGTATAGAAATTCACAGCTGCTACATTTGCTTTTTGAACAGTGAGGACAACAGCACACATGCAGTTCTAGGAAATAGTAAATGCTGATTTAGATATTGTGTGAACCATAAATTGTATCTGAATGTTAATTTTAAAAGAGAGAAACTAGAGAATAGAATGGAAGAAAAGAAATAGAGAGAGAGGAGCAAATCGTAAATTGCTATGCATCTATACGTAATATGCACACCTTACGAGCAATAAGCACAATTAGTTGCATAAGGAACTCTCCCAATCTCTTGCACTGGACATGCCTCTCAAGTTGAATTTCATAAACATAAAGAACAGGCAACTCTTCCTCCAGAGTAAAACAAAATTGTTCAAAACCTACCAAGGGTCTTTCATCTAGCCCCAACACTCGAACACCTGCATCAGGAGCCTCACGCACAAATATATTAACGCGCTTCAGGAGAAACCATCTCCCTTCGCTTAACTTTCTCTTCTGTAGGACACTTGGGGCCATACACCTCCTCCATATTTACCTATAAATTTCGACACTGCAAACAATCATGGCACTAATACTAAAATAGAATTTCCAAAATCCTCAACATGGAAATGTGCTCATTTTACGTTGAGGAGGTTTTGAATGTATTGCTTAACATAAGAGGAAAGCTTATTCCCACTTCCAGATTTCAAGTATAGAGACAAATCTAGAAATCAAGAAAACAAGCAATGTCCAACAATCAGACAGTGAAATTCTACAATTTCAAAACTTTACAATGAAATTTTCTATTTTTTATTTTATTTTGATTTATTTGCACCAGAAACTCTTCCAACCCCACAACTGTCGTTACGATGCTACCTTATGTAATGCTTGAGTCATGAGCTAAAGCACGGAAGCAGCTAACACAAACAGTCAATTGTTCACGTTGACAGTCATAGTATTGGAATCATTGAAGCCCTTCTTAATCATACAACTTTTTGCCAGCCAGCAAAACCCACAAAGATAAATTTACAAGCAATTTCGTAAAAAATATAAGAAAAACAACCGTATTACCATTTCTATCATAACGGTGAAAAGACTGGAAAGGAGCAAGATGATCCTCAACAAAAGAGGCTGCTTTCAGCAATTCGGTAATTGCTTTCCTTTTTTTCAGTACCGATGCCCCCAAACCAACACAACCCAAAATTTCAAACATTTTTGTGTTAAGAAAAAAAAAAAAACAAAAACCCATTTTTTCTAAAGTAATTTTGAAAGCAAACAAGAAAACAAATCGGAGAAAAGCTCATGATTAAAGACTACCTCTTTCCGCATTGACATTTTTCCACCTGACACCAACGTTTTTGTAAGTTGTTGTTGCTGCTTCTGTTGTTGTGCTCCGTGTTTGTAGATCATCCACGAGCTTGAGGCTTTACATGCCCGATGATGGGGCTTATAAATGTGTTCCTTTTAAAAAAATAATAATAACAATAATAAAAAAGATAAGAACAATTCTTTACTCGCGCACTTAGGTTAACATTACAGTGTATATTAAATAAAAATTAATTTAATTAAATATAATTTAAATTTATAAAAAATAAAAAAATAATAATTTTTAATTTTTTATATAAATTAAATATTATTAAATATATAAAATATATTAAAATTTTTATAATAAAAATTAATTTATTTATCAAATTTAATTACATATTTATTTATTATTAAATTTATAATTATTTTAATTATTATAAAATTAATTATATAATAGTTTTAATAATATTTTTAAAGAAAAAAATATTAAAACTAAAAATATTTAAATTATTATTATTAAAATAAAATTAAAAAAATATAAATTTTAATTTAAATTAAAAATTTATTATATTTTATTATAATAAAAATTAATTTATTTAAAATTAATTTAAATTTAATTATTTAAATAAATTTAAATATTTATAATTATATAAAAATATATTTAATATATTCTTATATTTTTTTAATTATTATAATTTTTTTATAATGATATCAAAATTATTTTTAAGATAATTTTATATTATTTAACATAAATCTCATTTATTAACCCCAGTTAAACTAACTATAGTTGTGCATATAGTACAGCAAACTCCTTGCTGTTAAAATGGGGGCGGGGGGCTTTAAATTCCCCGTAGCATTGCCAACAAAAACAAAAAAGAAGAAAACAAAAAACAAAAAGGAAAAAAAAAAAAAAGAGGTGGGGTTGGAATGGAAGAGAGAAAAGTTAGGTCCCTAATGGTTGTTTGTGTGCTGTTGGTGCTGCTCTCAGGAAATTCCACAGCTACCACTTTCCAGCAATGCTATGCAGGTTGCTTCATTCTGTGTGCCATCACCCCTGGTAGCTCAACTTCTACGTGTGCCTTCAAATGCTTGAAAGATTGCATATTTCCATCCACTCCTGTAGAAACCAACAACAGAGAAGAAACCCAACAACACTTCTGCAAGCTTGGTTGTGCTTTCTCTACTTGCGCCAACATCAGTTCCAAATCTAACCCAGGTTTTTCCCAGTTTCTCCCCTCATATAGATATATATATATATATATATATGGCAGAGCAAATGAGATTCATGGTTGCTTCTATGTACTTTTCAGGTGGGGAGAAAGTTGCAAGCTGTGTAAATTCCTGCTCGGGCCGATGCAACAACAAGAATTACAAACCTTGAAGAGTTTAGAATGAGTGTTTTGCTTAAATGCTTTGTGATCATAATTTTCACAAATGAATAAAGGTAACTTAATATTATAATTAAATGTTCACGGTTTCCCATGTTACAATCATCTTGTTGGGTTGATGTCATAGGAATGAACAACTGGGACCCAGTTGAAAAGAATCAAATGACCGACAATAAAACCTCTGACATATATCACTATTGTTATTTCAATAAAAGTCGTTTACAGTGCTTGCTGTTTAATTTCATTTTATTTTATTTTTTTTGAAAAAAAAATTATCTTTATCAAACAAACTCATAACCTTTACCTAATAATAGAATAAATTTACTATTACTCTGAGGCCCTTCATTACCATTGTTCTTTCATGATCACCCCCACTTCATGATATCGATCAAATCTTTGAATTGTGAGTTGGGATCGATGGTGGCGGTTGTGATATTTGTGATTAATGTTTGTTGTAATTGCAAGTCAATGAGCATTGCTTGAATACAGCATCATAACGTTAAAATATAGCTGCAATTGCTGTCCACAATTTGAAAACTAGCCACCATAACTCCACTATAACATGAGGCCATTTTATATTTTTATGTCACGGGCTGGAGCATAACCCGTGAATGGATTGAAGACAAATGCAGCACGCCAAAAAAGCTAGTCATACGGCCGAATGATTGCAAGCGATTGGTGGGATTTTGTGGCTTATCGAGAAGCGGCCAGTTTCAGCTAACCAAAATGAGGCAGTAGCCCCACTGCTTATTACTATATTGTAACTGTAGATTGTACATGATGACAATGTGACGTTTCACTTTTTTGTGAGTCTGTGGCTGGCATGCACAAAGAAACTCGAATCCGTGTAACATTTCCGGTGGGTAAATTGCATCACTTGTCCTCTTTGTTGGGCCAAGGCTGACAATAGGGGTTTCATTTTTTCAACTCAAAGTCCCAAGTCGTTGCCAACTGGGGCATGAGATTTCTTGTCCATTATTCTCACGGACTGCTTTATCAGTCATGTTGGGAGGTAACTAAACAAGCTGCGCCTGGCTGGTCAAGTTCAAGAGGACCGCCTTCGGTTAGAATCATTCGTACGGAAGATATTCTTGACTTGGTAAGGAAACTAATAAAGTGGTAAGCAATGACATCAAGGTTCAATAGGTGGCTGTAACACAGCAATTCTCTCTGTAATTCAGGTTATTTAGCAACTGTTTTGACTTTCCTTTGTGGATACCAATTTGGTATGAAAGTGTACTGCACAAACGTGTCCCGTGAGATCAAGTATCCAAACTCCACAATCACTTGATCCAACATCTGGGACATTTTGGCATGCTACACATTCACAACAAATCATTTTGTCTTTTCCTAATATATTGGGGTGTGGATCCATTACTGATTATTTAGCACCGAAAGAGACAGCAATCAAAAATAGTGCCATAACTGGAATCACTTGATCTGAAATAATCCAACAAGAAACCAAATAAATCAACACATTCCACATATGCTGCAGAAAATGAGAGATAGGCTCACACAAATCAAATGTTCAGCAGATTAAAAGCATATTCAACAACAAGACTATCCAATCCACAGTAAAAAAATGAGAAAAAAATCAACAAATGTAATTACCATACATGCTCATGCTTTTAGAACTGAACTTTTTCTTTTCGTAAGTTCAAAACAATGATCCTCAGAATTAACTTCTTAATTAACCTGATTCTGTGATCAATTGCCAGGCAACAAAGACTAACTCAAAGGCAACTGGTATATCAAATTACAGTTATGTCTCAAAATACACTCAAGGAAAATTCAAGAGTATCATTCAAATATAATTAAGGACACAACATCAAAGTGAGCCCTGACATGAGACCATCATGATTCTTAGATGCGTTGGTAGGTGGTCGAATTGTCCTAAAACAACACAAAGTATCCAACATGCATCATTGAGATTCAATATATGTGCCCCAGTTGAAAGGGACCAACCATAAGACCGCCAAACATGCATGGTTTTGTCACATGTAAATATTGCAGTTCAAACCCAGGAATAACCTGGAAGAAAAGGGAACAAGACTTGGTCAAACTCTGGTGCAAAGGGCCTAGGGATGATTAGGGACAATAAGATCTTTGCTCTTCCACAGAAAAATGTACATCCGTGCAGGACAAGAAAAGCTGTGCATTTCACTCGTCTGAAGCCTTTGGTGAATTCTCTGGAGTCTTCAGAACTGTGACTGTTTTAGATTTATGTGCTGTGACAGCTGCACGAAACTCTTCCACTGTGTAATTGTCCTTAAACTTCAGTGCAAATGTTGAAAGACTGTCCTTATTTTCACCAGTGCTGTTCATGCAGGCAAAAGTGAGACCTCGCTTGTCCATGCTCGTCAGTTTCATGTCAGGATAAAGGCTTGCATTCAGAATCAACCTGTAATTACCTCTAGCTCTCATAAGAAGTCTGGCTCTCTCTGTCTCTGTGGTTGAGACATTCACTTTGACTTCTCCCTTTCCTCGTTCCTTCCAGGTACCATTCAAAAACTCAAACAGTGCTGAATCAGCAACGAAAACCACTCTTTCATTCTCTTCTCCTGTCTCAATGGGAACCTCCTGCATGGATGGAAAACTGCTTCCTTCACTTTTTGAGGTGGCAGCTGAACCTGATGCACTAAAGAGCGAAGAACTTCCATTATTGGAAATACCAAAACCAAAATGAGGCTGATCGCTTTTCTGCCCAAAGAGAGAACCAGTTCCCACTGAAGACCCATCCTTTGGAAGTGACCCAAATGCAAACGTAGAAGTGGAGAACCCAGTTCCAGCAAGCCCTGTGAAAGCATTTTGGCTACTTGAAAGCTGTTGGAATGAACTTAAGGCATCAACATTTTCACTGCCAATCCCCTCCTTATCTTCTGTCTCTGTTTTATTATCTTCAGCAGGCTTTTCATTTTCTGTCTTCTCATCGTCTGCAGGTTTCTCATTCTTCACCTGGGGTTCAGTTGGCTCAGTGACTACATCATTCTCCTTATTCTCAGCACTAACAACATCTTCATCAGTTTTAGCCTCTGACTGAACATTCTTCCCTTCAGATTGCCCGCTATTTGGATCATTACCCTTTTCAGTCTCCTCACAAACCTTATTCTTTGTGTCTTCAGGGACTTCCTCACTAGTTACCTCTTCAGTTGTTCCGGCAGCAGGAGGTGTAGCTGGCACAGTAGGAGGTACCAAGCGAATCCCAGCAAAAGGATTGGCTGATGGAGTTGATGAAGCTTGGTTGCGACGAACTTTCACAATTCTTCTGTTTGCAAGCACTTCATCACTAGCCCTCTTAAAAGTTCCTTTCTCTTGCTCAGTAGAATCTTCATTGTCATCGAGGCCAGGGTTATCTTTTGTAATCTCCCTTCCAGCAGCCCTTTTCTTTGAGGATGGAAGAGAATTTTCTGCATCCCCCATTGAAAAATAAAGTTGACTGCCTAAATTTATGACCTTTTCCCCAGCAGTTAAGAACAACTGATAGCTGCAGATACAAAGGCCAATATAAAATTAGGAAAATTTTAAAATGCACCAATTTTTGTATCATAGATATAAGAAAACATGCCAATAAAAGAAAAGAAAATGCCTTCGCAATGACACCCTGAGACATCCCATCATGGTAAACAGATGAAACAATAACTAAGTCCATGAACTTCACCTGTAAGATACTCTATCAAAGAACCTAACCACATGATGGTTTTACAAGCTAACAACAAAAACATCGCAAATATCAGGGAAAATTGAACAACCAGAATCCAGCCTCAAATTCTTCTCTCTTTTCCAGCCAAAAATTACAATAATCCACATCACATGTATCCCATAACATTAGCAGAGCAATGAGATATCTCTGAAGTCAATGTCATAGACTAAACAGACTACAAAAGATGAAATAAAATAACCCAAAAAATCTGTGCATAGAATTTAAAAAGCAAACAAATAACTCTGTGTACAGAAAAATTAACATCACAGAAAGACAAATTGCTGGCAATCAATGCTCCGCATCAAAACAGGGAAGAAAACAAAAATTTGTGCTGGATGGCTAAAAGAAGCCCAATTACAAAGGGAAACCATGAAATACACAATAATTTTTTTTTTAAAAGAAATGAAATCCAATTTTGAGTAATAAAGAAGAAAGCCAGCATACAAAGAAAAGCAAGATGCAAAATATGTCATCAACAATAGTAAGCATCACCACTTAATTAAGTAAAAGCAATAACAGCAACCACAGGGTAGAGGAGGTAACCCAGGTAGAAGAATAAAGTAAAATTACGGAGATATGACTTCTAGACAATAGCTCAAATTGCTAAAGAAAAGAACAAATCCCCAACATAAATTGAAATTTCAAAAAGGAAATACCAAAAAGAGAGCTACTAATTGAGGGATTTTTTTTTTTTTTTTTTTTGGCAAGAAATCATCTTAAAACTTAAAAAAAAAAAAAAAAAAGGAAATATAAAAGGAATATTTTCAGTGAATCAGATTCCTCTACCAATATCGGTAGACCCATAACTAAATTCATACAAAATATGAATTTCCCATTTCCTGGCAACCAAAAGAACCCCCCCCCCCCCAAAAAAAAATAAATAACAAGAAAAATCAAATCAAAGCTTCCTTCCATTTCCTTGAAAAAAGCAAATTTCCCCCATTTTCCTTTTCGCTTATTCCATTTTCTCGGCAACCAAACAGAGAACAGCCAACCAAATCCAAGAAACACAAACTAATTCCGTATTTCCCGAAGTGGGTAATCAAAATCATGCACAAATCTAAAGATATTCGAATCATAGAACAGCGCACAGAACCATAAATAATCCCCTCAGAAAAGGAAAACGAAAATGTAAGAAAAAAAAAAAAAGAAAACACTTTCTTTTTAAAAAAGACAAAAGGAACAAAAAAGCAAAGCGGATTTGAGAATTACAAGTAAGCAAAAATAGCGGAGCTTACGCAAAACCCTCGAGAGATCCCAAAATAGAAGGGTTTTGGGCGTTTTTCTCTGTTTTATTGTTTTTTTTTTTTTTTTAAAGAATATTTTTGTTTTGAGGAGTTTGATTGATTTGAAGGTTGGATATAGGCTGTGGAAGCGCGTGCCTCTACCCTCATTCTCACATATAATATAAAGAGTTCATTACGTAGATACACTCTCTTGCGGACACGTGTAAAAGCAATGTGCATATATATTTATTTTATTGAAAAATTTCCTGTATCGCGATCAATGGGACACGTTCTTTTGTGAAAATTAAAGCCTCATGCCGCTGTTTCTTTCTTTTTCTTGTGCCTTGTAAACGTTTATTTTTGTTAGAAACCTCTCTAGGCATTCAATCTTTCAATTTATAATCACTGAACTTCCTGTACTTAATTCATAAAATATTTGTTCAGCTTTAAGCTCACTAAGTTTTTTTTTTTTATATATTTTTTTATTTTTGGGGGCCTTTTGCCGTGAGGCGGCCGATGGTGCTAGCCACTCCCCTTTATTGTCACACTACCAGCTAGGGCAATTCATATTACTACCCTTCATTATTTTTTTTTTAATTATATAAATTTTTTTCGTCGTTGCATTCCAAATGTTTACACCTTTTTCACACCTTTTTAGAAAGAGGGCATAATTAACAAGAATTTGGCATCTGAATACAGAAAAGGAGCAACCAGCCAACAAAATAAAGGGAAAGGAGAAAAAAGTGGGCCATTCGAGCCATATTCTCTGTGCACGAGACTGGTGCATAAATTTACTCACAGATTGAAATTGAAGTATAATAAATTGTGAGGTATGTGTTCCAGGAGAGCATACAAATGGAAAAAGGTCAAATAACAGATTAAAAAAAGCAAGAGGGAAAGAAAAAAAATAAAATAAAATAAAAAGATCTAGGGTGTGATTAAATTGGATAAACCAAGTTGTAATTCAGTTCCCCTACATTCACAATTGCACAACTAAAGACCCAAAGAATAATGCTAAAATCCAATAGTAGAAGAGTTTTTTTTTTTTTTTTTGAAGAAAAAAGAACAATGGAAAAATATATCTTTTTAACTATCTCTATTACCAAAAATAAAGCCTCTGCCACGCCCCAAGGGAAGGGAGAACCAGTCCCTAGGAAGTACCCTCCAAGCTTCCGGCTGAAAACCTGCTAATGACAGGGAAGAAAACCAAAGCGTCACTCCGACCGCAGAAGTCTGACTGCATTCTACCACATTATTTCATCGTATAAAACAACATAAACAACTATTATGTTCAACGCCACACAAAAAGCAATCCTAAAATATTCCATGAGATATTATTGCAAATCTTTTTTATCTCCAAATCCAAGACTGTTGGTACTTGTCCAGCTAACCTAATAGTACAAAACCACAAAACCAGTAAGAAACAATGGGGCCAATGTGTTCTATCGGAAAGATGCTCACTGAATGCCATGCCTAGTTGTCTACAAAAATTCAAATTGTGGGACTGTTACGAGTCCAAACTTCCTTTCAGGTCTTGCTTCTGCAACATATGCTTCAATGTTATGCACCAATTCCAGAGTTGTTTCTGCCGGTGCACCACTTAAAACTTGTTTTAAGTCTCAATTTATATTTCCGTTACATTCATAATGCTTTGCTCACCTCTAATAAAGGACTAACCCAGCTGGAACCGGCTGTGTTGAAGAAAGCCTAGTGATGTGGTGTAAGCACTGCAAAAAGAAAGCCGTTAAAAAGAAGTAAGGAAGTAAGGACCAAGATATTATACACCACCTGACTAGATAGACAGCAGGAATAAAAAGGGAAATTGGAAAAAAAAAAAAAGCAAAAAAAACAAAAAAAACAAAACAAAACAAAATTATATGAAATGCAACTGGTACAAGAATAACTTTAATCAAGCTCATAATGTCTAGTGAATAATGAATGGCATGCCAACGATATTTAGACTTAGCCGACTATTAATTTCATAATCTCAGAAAACTGGAAAGTTGAAAATTGATCAACAAAAACCATTAATTGCATCAAATGCATTAGAAAACAGTTTATAGTGAATTCAACACTTGAAGTCTAATGACAGCTAGAGTTGTCAAACATTGCCAGATATGCGTTATATTTATATGGAAATGAAGATTTTAATAACAGAACAAAATCATCACAAGAGAGGATCAATGGTAACTAATCCCAGGGTATAGTCTACCCTATCATATGTTGATATTGACACAAATTTTCAGAAAAGTAAAGGGTGGACGATTTGTTAGTCCCTGCTCCCCACAAAACCTGGTCACCAATTAGAATTAGCACACGCCCACTTAGACTTAGGACTTGTATGTTAACAGGAAAAAGAATATCAAAGAGTGATATTTGCCAGTAGTTGAAAAATAACTTGTGAAAACAGGGGTTAGGGATGGCACTTTGGAATCAATTAATCACCAGAAACAAAACTGGGATTTTCACACCGCCCAACCAACTGCGTTTAGGCTGAGGGGGTTCCTTCATTATTCGTACCCCACTCTTCCTGAGCCTCGTTTCCATTAACGAGAACCACACCGTCTGTTGAATCAGCATCTACATCAACAGCTTCCTCTTGGCTCCCTTCTTCTCCATCCTGTTCCTCCACATTCTGTTCTTCTCCATTCTCATCTGCTGGCTGCTGCAGAAAACACAAAGCACACCGAAAAACAAAGAGGGGAAAAAACATTAAGAACAACAATGCCAGAACCAAATTGCAATGAAAGCATTAATGCATTACAGCAACTTGACCAAGTACAAAGAAAATCAGCAACATCAATGCAAATATTCATAAGACTTAAGTACTAGAGCTCTTTCAAATGATAGTTCAGATGCAACTGGCTAAATTGCATACAAGTTACCCACAAGAAGTTCACAGCCGATGGTTACATGAATGCAAGCTGATCAAACATGTCATCCTATCGGCAATTGAATAAACATATGATGACTAGAATCACAAATGCAATACATACAGAACTGCATCAAAAAATCCATAAATACCTCGTGCTCATAAGCTCCATTCTCAAGATGTTCCTCCTCTTCTATTTGCATGTTTTTGAAAGCCTCCACAAGAGTGGTGTGAGATTTATCAGCATGGTTAATGTAGTCCACCGCAGGAGGGTTAATACCCCTATAGAACAATTAGTCAGTTGTGTGCAGAGATTGCTATTCACTTCTAAACTTAATCCACATTCATAACCACATGAATGCATTAACAACTCTTGAAACAATACCTTGTTTCTGCAGTTTTAGATTCAACAGATAGAGCAATTTGCCAATCATCAAACAAATTTGCATACTCTTCGGGATCCGCCAAAGATTCCGCAGCTTTTGGATTAATCTGTACACAAAACAAGCACAACACTCCATAAATGCATACATCATATACTAACAAATGTGGCCTTTTCCCCCAAAAGAAAAGGCACTGACAATAGATTGAATTGAACAAAAAAATGGGGGCAAACTATCAGATACCACCGTTGAAACTGGAAGAGTTATTTCTGTTACAAAGATCAGCTTACCCCATCAAAACACAGCACAACTAAAACAATCTTTTGTTAATTTGCTGTCAAGCTTTTGAATGGTCAAAATTGCAAAGTGTGGATCAACAACCAACAAGAAATTAATCTCATTTACTTGGCAAAGGAAACAAGGAAGGGAATAAAGACAGGTGAGGCTAACAAAATATTAGAGGAATTATAAGATACCTTACTGAGGTCCTTTCTCCAAATTGCAACAATCTCTGAAACCTTACTTGGAAGATAAGATCGCGCCATCAAAGCAGCCTCAGGTATGCGATTACTGCAAAATGAATGTTTCAATGTCTCCAGTGAGGATTCCATGATTGTGATCTCATATGAAAGTAACCAAAACACAATTACCTTTCCACCAGCAGCTGAAGGCACTCTTCTAGTTTGCCCAACATGAACAAACAGAGGAATGCAACATTGTTCTTCCCTTGCTCCTTAGCCAAGGATGCAAGTTCCAATATCCCTTCAGCATCCCCCAATGATGAATAGAGCAGTAATAGACCACTGAAATCTGTGGCACACTTCATGCATTCTTCAGCCATATCCAACTGCAGAAACATGATATGTGCAGTAACATCAGGAATAGGAGTAACATATGAACACAAGCACTGTTTGAAAAAGGAACCAATGTGTGCAAGGGAAAGAATTTAAATTCTGAAGAATGAATTACATTGGCAGCTAAAACTGAAAAAAAAAAAAAGAGTGCCCAAACCACCCAAAGAATATATATATATTGATAAATCAACCTTTTTCTTTAATAATCAAGGCAGCTGAAAAGAGTACATGAGCCGCAAGCAATGACTGACAAATGAACCAACAAAAAAGAAAACACAGCAATATGAATAGCAAAGACATTATCATAACCAGGCAATGAGGCTTATTTGCCCAGAAGTTCCCTCTTTTGCAAGACCATGAGCTAACATGTTTGGAATCCAGGCAATACTTGGTTAATTATTTATTGAAAGTTTTAATCCAGAAGATCCTGAAATCCAAAAAAGCTAAAAGATTCATGATTCATTACTGAGTTTGAAATATAGGGAAACTCCAATCCTTAGGTTAACAGTGCAGCCATTTATAAACCATTATATATAGGATGTTAGAGAATATTATCTACAACTACAAATATTGTGTACAGTGGAGAAATAATCAAACCACTCAAGTAAAGCTCCATCAAGGTAGTATAATACCTTTCCATTGGACATAGCCAATTCTCCCAATTGCTTCCACTTTGACTCACTCTGAACTTCAGTGGCAATTTCCTAGAAAGGGAGACATGGTTATCAACCATAAAGTTACAAGTGATCAGAAGGGAAAAAAAAAACCTTGTCTGGACACTACATAGGTTCCAGCGACTAGCTATAAGCCTGTCCAGCAGTACCATGACTCAAACATACCTTTGCAACCCCTAATCTACCAAGCTGTATGGCTAGCTCAAATCTGTAATCAGGGTCAGTAGCTACTTCCAGAGCATCTTCAACCATACCTCGTGATTCCAAGAAATGGGCCACACTAGCAGTCAAAGCAGGTTATAATCATAATGCAAGAAATGCTTCAACACCCAAAATAAGAACATAAGTAAATTATAGATGACATTTAAGATAAAGAATGCACAAAAGATCACGGAAGCCAACCAGACATGCTACTAATTGCAAGAATATTCAATTAGATATAAATGCTCATATTATACTAGGCAAAGACTATGAATATATTTTTGCCATAGAATGAGTAAAAAAAAAAAAAAAAGACTTCTCAAGTAATCTGGTGAACAAATGGACCTTTAAGTTCATTTGTCTATATGAAGCCCAAATTCTGGAATAGATTCACAAAGAAAACCTAAACTTGTTTCAGACCTTCCAATTCTACTTTTTTCTCCATATCCAAACATTTAAATTAGTGTTAAGAAAATAGATCTAAAGCTAAAAATGGTCAAAAGAAGGAAACAAAGAGATCCTAAGTAGCCAATTGTACAACAAATTTCATCTCACCTATTATGGTGCTCTTTGGGAATTGAAGGTAAAACTTCACTGGCCCTTTCAAGGTCCCCACGCATCACAAGAGTCTTGTATTCAATCAAGCTAAGAAGTAGAGTGTACCCCATAACACTGCATTGCAATATAAGAGGGAAATTTCATGTACAAAGGTTAATAACAATAAACAGAGAGCACACTTCTGAGTGCTGCTATGAAAAGATCACCTACTTGAATTCTTTGTCAATCAGATATACCCGACTTTGACTAGCAAGATACCCCAACAAATACATGGGGCGGTCCAAATGATACATTGTGGTTACCTGAAGCATCAGGATTAGCCATGAAGAGTATATCTTAAAACCCAAGGAAAGTATTAACATCTAGACATAAGAAGATCTTCAAACCAAGGACTGAAATTTGAAAGATACCTCGCCCCCAACACAGTAATTAAGTCTCCAGGAGGAATTGTTGTAAATAAAACAATCACCAACCCATAATCCTGTCCTGACACGTTCGTTAGTTTCATGGAGAAGTTCAAATGCATCTTCAACACCTTGTTCATCCACAGGTCTTCCACTATCCAAATAAGAGGACACTACATCACGCTGCAACAATAAATATCGAATTTAACTTCATAAGGAGCAATTAATGAAGTCAGACCTGAAGCTCACAACAAATTATATGCAAGGGGGAAACTAACAACGAACTTACATTGTATTTGAGTATGTAAAATGATGTATCACTAGCAATTGCCACTAGATCACCACTATCAGCCCAGTAAAGGTTCTGATATATTCAAAGAAAAGAGCAAATGTCAATGCACAATACAATAGTATAAGATAGTAAGATATTCAGGCAGCATGCATGCTTACTTTCACTGTAACGTCAATTCTCCTGATCAACCTGCATTCAGCCCAATCATAAAAACAAATGAAATCATTTGAGCACATAGCCAACAAAGTTCCTCCATATATATGTTCAGTGGAAAAGGTTGGTCGGACACTCCTCTTTTCCTGAAATAAGTAATGTTCAGTGACTCCATTTTCCACACAAAATAGTATGTTTGTTTATAATCATGAATATACATATTCTGGGGTAAAACCCTCAATATAATTAATAAAAGAATATCAAATTAATGATGTGTGGAACAAAATAAGAAATTTGTGATTATTTACTTGTTGCACTGTGATTCATGCTTGGCTACCCTAACAATGGTATGTTCTAGTTTATTCTCTTTTGAAAATACCACTTCTTTTCTGATCCAGTGCAATAACTTAAAGAGAAAAAAAAAATGTAGATACAACAGAGACAAAAACTTAATTTATTCCCACTGCTCTTTAAAAATAAAATGGCAAGCAGAATTTTTCTAAGAACAAGTGAACTATGAAAGAGAACAAACCTGGAAATTTTTACTGAAAAGTTTGATCCTAGAAGTACTTTCCCTAACAGCATATTCTCCATCCGAGGACCAAACAAATTCTAGAGCTGAGCCAAATGATCTATTTCTCCATGCTAAAGCCGTGTATATGATGTACTCACCATCTCCACAGACAACAACGAATCTACCATTGGGATTGTGCTTTAAGCTCTATGAAAATGAAATAAAGCAGAATATAAGTCACCCATGCACATGCACCCAAATGGATCACACATGATAAATGCAGAAGTGAAAGGAAAAATATTGCTAAAAGCTTCTCTGCTTTACTTTTTAGATGAATAAACCCATGAGATATCATGTATAGAATGCGTTCTAGAACCATGAAAAAGTTTAAGGCATTTGGTGGCTTAATGTTTTGAAATATGTTAATTTGGCAAGAAGCAAAATTTCTCACAAGGTAATTATAAGATGGATGAAAGTCTCTAAACCATAGGCCACACTAATCATTATCAGATGTCAAGTGTCAATGTTTAACTGGTACAAGTGATAAAGGAAAATAGATATATGTGCATAAAAGTAAAATTATGAGACCATATGACAATTTTCAAAAAAGAAACATAAAACAAAGAAAAATATATGTTTCCAATTTTTATGCTCTATATTTTCACTTATAAGCTAAAATAATGATAAAAATCAAAATCAAAACATATATATATGCAAGTTACATTCAGACTATAATCTAAGTTAAAAAAGAGGAAAAAAACAGCTTCAAAAGTAATCTAAATTTTAATTAATTTAAAATAAAAATTCCATCATAAATTTTTTAAAAGAATAAAATCCCAAACATAGTGCAGTTATACGGCTAGTTTCTCTCATAAGCAAATCAAATTTCAAAACAGTACCACCTTGAGGACCAAGAAGGATTTCCAATTTGGATGAAAGAATGCATGCAGAGAAAATATATCAAATGGGAGCAGAAAATTGTGAACTCACTTGTGGGTAAAGGTCGCAACTTCCCAACTCCTTAACAGCTAAAGGCAATCTTTCTCCATCAGTGACCTAAAACACAGGGCCCAAAATGTCACATTAAGCACAAGAACCATTCACTTCAATAGTGAATGCAGAGTCAAGCAGGAGTTTATCTAAGAGGGATTAAACCTCAAAATCTGCTCCAACACTCTTGATGTTCACAGTTTGAATTTCATTGTGCTTGGCCCATATAATCTTTCCACTGTTATCCATACTGGCCACAGGTTCTTCTCGGCCAATTTTAACCATAATAGTTCCCTCATCATAACCAATAACTATCCTGCACAGGTAACATAAGATGACCGTCCTACTTTCAGTCATAGTTAACCAGAAAAAAGGTAGGAATCTCAAAGTAGTACGAACTGGGCAGACAATCATTAACAACATTTATGCAACAATAAATTCACATTGACTTGCAACAATAAAAAAGGAAAAGAATGACTCATCATAGTTTGGCTGATCATGCAAGAAATAAACTACCTCCTCCTTTCCTTGATTAATGACATATATCAACAAGAATCAAATAAAGAGATAAACAGCTGCAGCTCTGTAACGACAATGAGGGTCATCAAAAATTTCTTAACAGTGATTTACCCTCAAACTTGATACAATATTTAAGAAAGACACTATTTGCATTGTTGGTAACTAAACTCAATTTCCAGTGGTTACCACAGCCTAGAACTATTATGTTGCCAATCTCAATTGTAGAAAATTTCAATTGAAAACAAACAAAAAGAAGGAAATTCTAAAGTTTATACCGATCTTCAACTTCTGTTAGGGGTGAAAATTCAAGGTTTCCCACAATAGCAAAATTAACTAGAAGCAAGGGATCAACAAAAATGGTCACAGGGAGCATTACCACTAAGCAGTGGAAACAACAACAATAATTGCAGAAGTCATAAACAAGACACTTACCGACGCGAGCCTTTCATGTATCCAATAGCCCAAACACGTTCAAGTCCATAGTTCAATGTGTTCTCAAGCCTGTATATCGGTCAGGGACATTTTACAATCTCACAAAGATAAGCAAATGATGCTATAATACACAATACAAATATATAAACTACAAAAGAAACCAAGAAAAAAGTCAACTTATCCCATATCCCATTCATAAAGAGAGGAGATATTATCAACAATTAGCCAACTTTATGTCATCACACAGCCTGTGGTTTATTGAAAGAATTCCAGGCAACTATAATTATATCCCAAGTCTTGTTGACCAACAAAGAATCAGTTAAAAGCGCACAACTTACATAGATCCAAAGAAAACTAAAGTTTCAAGTGCCACTTTTATTTAACTATGGATAAATATGTCCCAAGTCTTTTTTTTTTTTAACAAACAAAACAAGATTAGTGCCAAATACAAACTGTTCCACAAAATAAAGGAAATTTTCATAAAAATAAGATTACCTGTAAGTTGTTGAATGCCAAATACGAACTGTTCCATCCTCAGAACCAGTAATTATGATTGGAAGTTCAGGATGAAAACATACTGCAGAAACATTGTGCGTGTGGCCTTCAAGTGTCTGGACACAACTTTTGGTTTGATAGTCCCAGACCTGCTTGCACAGTAATCAAAAATCAGGACAAATGTGTTGAAGGAACTTGTGATCACAAAACAGAATCAGAAATTGAAGGCAGACCTTAGCAGTGTGATCGTCAGAACCGGTGATTAGATAAGGTTTATCCCCACCTGTAAAGTAGTCAACACAGTTTACTCCTTTCATATGAGCATCCAAAGTGAAATTTGGGTCAGGAGAACCTAGATTCCAAATCTGCAACAAGAAAATTTTAATTACAAATACACTTAGTGAACCTTGGAGTGCAGCACAATAGCAAATATGTTCATTGTACCTTTATTGTTCGATCAAGGGATGCACTTGCAAAAGTGTTGGTGTCTTTTGGATTAAACGTCACTTGCATTACATAGTGGGAATGTCCCTCAAATATTTGAGTGCACACCCATCCCTTCTCCCAATCCCAAAGTTTTATGAGCATATCATCTGAGGATGACAGCACATATGGAAGGGTAGGATGTACTGCCACACACCTAATATAATCTGTATGTGCCTCAAAAACTTTAATTTTATCCATTGTATTATAGTTGTATACACGAATAAACATGTCATCAGCTGCAGCAACAACCCATTGCTTTCGTGCTACAAATTTTGCTGACCTCACTGTAAAACAGATAGCATAGATGTTAAAGCCTAATAGTAATTTTTTTACAAAACAAAAAATGATCACAGGGAAAATCATCAATGTCACAGACAACTGCTCAATCATGTACCTGGCAACTCAGTAACTTCAAAAGATTTTGCCATTGTCTGAAGGAGGATCAAGAGTTTGAGTTAAGCAAAGCCTTTATAAACACCAAGACAATATAAAAACTATGAAGTGGGAAAAAGCTCAAAATTTCTATCCTTCTGCATATAGGTAGTTTGAGAACATTTCAGGAATAAGTATCTTTAAAGAATGTCATAACCACAGGGCCGAAGTTGAATAAGTGGTAAACTGAACTTTTGATTACTGCGCTGCTACATTATCTCAATCTTTTATACTTTATGAGACAGTATTACAATTTTTTTGAAGGTTAGGTAGTGAATAAATAATCCAACAAGCAAAAAGACAGAATGGCATGCTGGGTAACCCAAAATTTCCTATTCTTAATTTACCACTTGTGCTCTGCATGAGAGAAAAGCAATTCATATGGCAAATCATTTCACCTCTGATGAGAGGCATTAAGAGCCTCAATTGCAGAATTGGCTGCTTCTTTCTTGTATGTCGCAGGTTTATCACATGCCATAATTTGTATCAGCAAATTTTTCATTTTGAAAAGGAACTGCCTATATCCCTAATCCTCATATATCATCATCCTCCAAACTAGTAAAGAAATCCATGATGCAGCCAACTTCATAAGCAATCAGACCGTATTAGTAGGCCGCATATATAATTACTTGTAAAGTTAAGGCATAAGACTAACAGCTTTACCATTTGTTAACCCACAACATACAGCATGATCCACACAACAATATTTCTTCTTTGGAATGAGTGAACCATACAATGAGATTTAATGTTCTTGAACACCCACATTTCTCTTGGAAGAACATGCATATTACATTGTTTAATCAAACCAATTCCATCTTGGTTTCCAAATAAGAAGCATGCCCTATGAAACATAAAAATCTTGGATCACATCTTTGCCAAAATTGCAAATTATTGGCATTCTGTTGCCATGGTAATGAAGAGCAAGCCTTTAACGCTGTAGATGCAGAGCTCAAAATGAAGGAAAATCATACAAAGATGATACCTGTGACTGGTAATTCCATATGACAACAGTCCCTGAATACAGACTTGCCAGTATCCTGCAATAAAAAGCACATTAACCAAAAAATTTAACACTGAAATACTTGAAATCTGTGAGGCCACTGCCGTATTTAAATTTGAATACCAGAAAGCAAAGAGAATAAAACCCACAAAAGGAGTTAAGTTTACCATGGTTCAGTTGGATGTAGATCCGTAGACTTTACTCTTTCCGATCTTTGAGCAAGTTTCCTCTGATCCCAAAAAAAAAACAAACAAGAATACATACATACTCTCAATATCAAGAAACTCATAAAGTGTAACAAGATCAAATCCACAAATAAAATCAAGATTGAAAGAGTGTACAGCAGTACCTTGATTTCAAGTCTGAGAGGCTGTTAACATAGAGAAAAAAAAAAAAAAGAACAAAACAACAACTCATCAGCGACAATCCAAAATCTCTGTCTGCTCGACCATAAAACATTTCTGAAAAATAGAAACTAAAGAAAATTCTGAATCTGAAACCAAGTAGTCGAAACCAAATCAGCATTATTCTTCAAGATTTCAGACTTTACGTGGCGGCAAGCAAACGGTATTCCAAGATTCAGTCAGGCACCAAAAGTGTCAACTAACATAAATCTAAATCCAAATTTGACGCCTAATCAACAACAGATCTCTGAGAAATTAAGACTCTGTTTAGTTAACTTAGAATCCTAACGACCAAAACAGACAGTAACCGATTCTTGAATCCAATACACGCATTTCATTCAACAAACGAATAAAAGCGTCCAATCATGCGGTCAATATTGATGTAATTAAAAGATTCAATTGCACACAGTATGGAATCGAGTGGACTCGGAACCAGATCCAAGGAACGATCGAGAAGTAATAGAAAGGGAGAAAAAAACACAAAGAATAAAAAAACGGAAAAACGAAGATAGATCATAAGCTTACCATTTTTCGCAGATCGTGAGAGGCTCGAGATCCAGGCGATCGAGTTTAGAGGGAGAAAGAGAGAGAGAGTCTCTGTGAGTGAACGCTTTGGAGGGGGGGTGGGAGAGAGAGAGAGAGAGAGAGAGAGAGAGAGAGAGAGAGATTTGTAGCTTATGAGCTGGAATCCGGTGTGGGAAGGTGTACGGTGATGTGATGTGCGGTCTGAACAACGTGGCATGTGACGTGCCTGCCATGCTGGCTTTTTTGGGCCCACGTGAAAATAGTCTTTAAAAAATGCTGCATGCTGAGAAGTTTGTTTTTAAGAAATAATTTAAGGTGTTTTGCCCATTTTTACTGGAAAAAGAAACCCAAAGTGTTACTCAAAAAGTACACACGCACAAAAAAAAAAAAAAAAAACAGAGAGAGTTCCCAACTTCTTAATTTTTATTTAATCTCATGTCATTTTTTTTAAATCATATATCTACCAAATGTCCAAACCAATGAGTATTGTAAAACCTTAATTTACTTAAAAATTTAAAAATTTAAATATTAATATTAATTAATTAATTAAAATTAATAAATATTAATATATGTCTTATTTTATAATTATTTGTATTAAATAAAATTTTAAATTTTAATTTATTTAAAATTTTAAATTTATAAATATTATAAATCATGTTATATTTTATTTTTAAAAATATAAAATTTTATATTTTTAATATTTTTTTAACATAAAATAAATTTAATTATTATTTAATACAATAAAATTAAATCAAACGAATCAATTTAAATTAAAAATATAAAAAGATATAAATTATATAAATAAATAAACTAATTAAATTATAATGTTATATCAAAAAATATTTTAAAAATTTAAATTCTTTCAAAATTTGAAAATATATATATATATATATATATATATATATATATATATATATATTATAAGTCATCTTAAATATTTTATTTTGCAGTGACGTGAAATTTTATATTTTTTATAAATCAATTGACTTATATGTTTCTTTCGGGCTGCTTATTAACATTGAAAAAAAATCTGATTATTAATGGTATCTTAATATTGGGTTAAGAATACTGAAGTAACAAAAGCAATTTTGCTAACTTCTAGCATAGCTTTTTTAAACCATTAATGGAAATCAAGATATCAATCACAATTGCTGGTTTACATTTACATCTGATTCAAAAGATCAAGCAATTGTCTTGGTTGCTGTGAGTTTATATACATGTGAATAAATATCAACCAATTAAAAAGAAAATGCTGACTCTCGTTGTAAAATTCCAACATCAATAATTGGTAAAACCTTTTTTTTTAAGCAGTAACTGGAAAGTTTACAAATAAAAGTCAATCCCATGTACCCAAGAGTCCCGAAGCAAAGTTCAGAGCCATAGCCAATAAGATGGGAAAAAAGAAAAGCCAATTTCCATTGAAGTAGAGTTGATTTAGCAATAATGCAAGATTGCATGGGCCCATTTGAAATTTCTCTAAATTTTGAGGGAGTCATCCGTGTATGTCTTTGAAAAACACTTTAAAATAGAAGACATTGTGTGAATTATTATAAAGTTTGGGTAGCCAAATACTAGAATTTGGGTATCTTTTTTATTAAGTCCAACAGTGTATAATTGCATCTAATAAAAAGATACAAGAGAAAATGAGAAATATAATTATTAATTTTATCTTTGTTTTTAATTAAAAATTTTAAAATTAGAACGGCCTTTTTTTAACGGCCTTCTTGCTTCGAATTGAAACGGATTGCCTTTTTTCTAAGTAATATTGATAAAATTAAAATATATTATTATTGTATAATTTATAGTCTAATTAATTTTTTAATAAAAAATAAAAAATAGAAATTTTCTTAAAATTGCATCAAAATATACACACAATTCATTGACCTCAATTGCATCAAAACATTTCACAGCGGTCACTTTTTTTTTTTTTTTTTTTGGGTTTGGTTTAGGAGGAAAATTATAGTAGATGGGTGAGATGTGCGGTTCAAATTCTTAACCTTTTTTTCTTTTTTTTTTTTTTTTATGACAAAGGGAAGAAACAGACTACATCAAAAATTCAAAGAAACCCAAATAAATAAAGCATTGCAAAAACAGATATGGTGTTTTTAAGAGAATAGCTTCCTTGGGGACCCTGGTCACAACTATCCTGAGTAAGAAATCCTTAAATTAAAAAAAAAAAAATCATAATCTTAACGCGTTAGCAAATTTTTCATCCTCATGGGAATCAAATAAAAAAAAAATTTTCTAGTTAGGAAATGCTAATCTAAATAAAATATTCTAATTATAATTATAATTGAATTATTTCTACATTTGAGAATTTCTTAATAAGAAAGATACATGCCTTCCAATTTTTTTATTCCTTCACAGTAGCAAATCAAGTGTAAGAGCTTTAGCACTATAAAAAATGGTGACTAAGGAAGCAAACCTAGAGCAAGGTAGTCATGGCAGCTGGAACTGAAACAAAGAGATTTATGTTAGTATTTGTAATTGTGCTCATGCTATTCGCAGCAACTGCCCAAGATGCGGATTGCTTCAAAAATTGCTTTCAGGAATGTACCGCATCTGGGGGTTCTGCAATACCATGTGTTCGTCAGTGCAATGCGATTTGCCACAAGCAGGTTCATTTTCTTTTCTTTCATCAAATCAGTACATTCATGGTTGTTCCAAAAATTTTATTTTGATTTCATAAAAACTTTAATTTTTCTTAATGTATAATAGCACCAATCTCCATACTCATAAAATTTTTAAAAAAAATTCTTCTTTTAATTTTATATTATGATTGCACTCATGAACTTTGGATTAAAAATTTCAACCATTCTAGAGTTAGGTGTCAACTGGGTTTCATCTTTTTCAAATCCCTTAATCTTTTTTTTTTTTTTTGACTGTTATAACGAAAATGAAAAAATACATACAGATATCTTAAAAGGGTTTTTTTCTTTTTTTATATTTTTTTTAGGCTATTGTTGCAGGAGAGAATGGAGTGGAAGGAACCAAGCAAGCAATAAGCCGAAAGATTAAACAGTAGAAATAGATGTATGTACTGACAGTGGCAATTCAAGTCGTCTCGTTTTCTTCCTGTTGCTCGTAATCTTTTGTGTTTGGATCTATGAAATAAAATGGAAGGCTATTTGGTTATGTTGTGGCTCAAAATAATTGGAAATGTTCTATTGATTGTTCCGTATTTATTTTGAAAGAAATCAACAATTTGGTGATTTTTTTTTTATTTAATTAGTTTACTTTTACTTAAACTCGAATTTAAGATATATAAATAGTCTAAACACTCATAAAAAAAAAAAAAAGTAAAATTTAACTTCATTTTCTTCTGTCAAACCCAGGTCCTCCAACTCCTAGTCATTTGTTTATTTCGTAGGATTGCAGCCCAACTTGTAGCCAAGCATCCAACTACGAGACCATTCAACATTAATCAATAACGTAAAGCATCGCAATGGATTGATCAGAACGCCCTAGCGTAATTGCATGGAAAATATACGTTGGTTTAATTAGTAATGACAATGGTTCTCCACCTCAAAGCAAGCGGGGTCAAAGAAAATTAATCAAGAATTGAGGATCTCGTTCTAATTTTTAAATTTTTAATTAAAGATAGAGACAAAATTAATATTTACATTTTTCGTTCTAATCTCGATCTTTACATTGTTTCAAGATTATTAGATTACAAGTTTGTTCATCAACAATTTTTATAGAGAGATAATTAAATAAATTAATATACTCATTATAATTTTATTTATATACACATTTTAATTTTTCTTTTTTATTATATTTCTTTATAAAAAACATTTCGTTAAAAAAAAAAGAAATAATTTTTATAAGTTATAAAATTATGAAATAATATTTTTATTATTTTTATTTTTCAATTTAAGATTTAATTAGTAGAATCTTTTTATCTATTTTTTCAACATCAATTTTAATAGGAAAAAGAATCCACTTAGAGGGGGAATTTTTTTGTTTTTGGATCTTCTCATAACATACTCTTCTAATATAATGGTAAACGTTTAAACAAATAGAGTTATACAGAGAGAGATCTAGCAAACTTTGTATATTGAATTTAGTTTGCGTGAACACTCCAACGTTCAAGTCATAACGAAAGAAGAAGAATTAAGAAGCAAATATGCGAGAGAAGAGTTCAAAAAAAAAAAAATTGCTCCGAGAACCAATTACCCTTTTGTAGTCTCTAATACAGAGTTCGTGCGTTTTGATGAAAGCTCGATGGAGTCGGTCATGTCTGTAGGAGGCATGGGCTGCTCTGATGGGCCAGAGTGGGCAGGGGAGATGGTAGTCGCTGCAGGAGAGTGGACCAGCCAATGAACTGCTGAAGGGTGTGCCTTTTACTTCTCCGGGGTGATCCATCAAGAGTTGAATTTTATTAAATTTGGATTTAAGTTGTTTCCACAACATGAGACTAGACTTTATTTAAAAAAAAAAAAATTATATAAAAGCAACAATAATAATAAAAAAAAAAAAGCATGACAAAAATAAAACAAGAAAAGAGAAATTGTGAAAATAATAAAATTATGTACACAACTAAATGACTAAACATCTATAATAATTTCATGATAATGTAACAATGAAAAGAATCAATAAGGAAGATAATAATAGAAATCATTGCATATGAGGAAGCAATATTTGCAAAGAATAATCCGTTGGAACAGCCCAAAAAACGCATCCCAGGTCATAAAGGCAGGTCTCAGGTCTTCTCTCTGAAAAATTAAGAAAAAAGATGTTTTAATTATTGCATATTGTGGTCGAGGGTTTTTTTTTTTTTTTTTTTTAATCTATTTTGACTGTCTCCTTCAATTAGTTTCATAAGAAAAAATTATTATCCAAATACTATTAATTTTAATAGACTTTCCTTAAGTGTGAACAAATTTAGAACTTATTATTACCTTTTTAATATAAATCTTCAATATTTAGAAACAAGTATTAAAAAAGGAACTCAATTCAGAAAGCACAATCTTTTGTGTGAAAATCAAATCAAAAATCTTGTAATTAAGAAATCATAATCTTGGGGTATTAGCAAATTTTTCTTCTAAATGGAAAGAAATATTAATTTAATTAGGGTATTATCATTGTAGTGAAGGTTTAGCCAGAGTAACGTCAACGTTACATTACCTTAGAATCCAAGCAATAAAAATATTAAAATTTTAAAATCTAAGCTTCCCACCAAAACATCACAAGATATACAACAAATATCATAAGAACGTGCAGTAAGATGTTAAAAAAATAATAATAATAACGGTGATAACGTGCACAAAATATGAAATCATGTTCCCAAAAAAAAAAAAAAAAAAATCTGAAATAACAATGACATTAAATGAATTTAAAACGTAAAGTATTATTATAAATATTTACACTTTCTCAAAAATATTTTTTCTTAAATAATAATATATATTATAACTTAATTTTTTCTGACTTATTATGAAAATTTTAATTTTTATTAAAGTTGATAAAAAATTATCTTTCTTAACAAATATAAAATTTTTATAATAAATTAAAAAATTTAAGTTGTGATATATATTATTGCTCTCTCTCTCTCTCTGTGCATATACTAATTGTTTGATAACGTATTTTGTGACGTTTGTTTTACAAACTGACATGCTGTGGCAAAAATTTTAAAATTCAAAAATTTGACTTTTTTATTGCATGAGGTCAAGAGCGACGACCCTGATTTTTAGGTAGCCAGATCTTCCGAAGACCTTCGAGTTTAATATTTATTAGCGAATCAAGCGTGAGCTCAAGCATTGCAAGTATATAAGGATCTGAGGAAGCAAACCTAAAAAAGAAAAAAACAAAAAAAACAAAAAAGGTGAAAAGGAACTCAAGCAAGCATTAGGGTAACCATGGCGACTGGAATTAAAGCAAAGGGAATTATGCTGGCGTTTGCAATTGTGCTCCTGTTATCCACAGCTATTGCCCCAACCCCTGAGTGCATGGATAATTGCGAAAGGGACTGCCAAGCACAGGGGTACCCTTCATACTACTGTTATCAAAAATGCCTCCAACAGTGCTCAAGTGCAGGTTCTTTTCTTTTCTTTTTCATGAAATCAGTCCCTCCTTAGTTGTTCCAAAAATCTTATTATGATATCATAAAAGTTTAATTTTTCTTATTGTATTGTTAGACTCTTCGTGCAGATAACTTAATGGGTTTTTTTTTTTTTTTTTTTTGGGATATTGTTGCAGGAGAGAATGAAGTGGGAGGATCCAAGCAAGCAATAGGCAGAAATATTAAACAGTGAAATAGATGTATTTACCGACAGTGGCAATTCCAGTTGCTATGTTGTCCTCCTTATCACAAGCTATCTTTGTGCTTGGATGTATGAAATAAAAAGGAAGGCTATTGGGTTATTTTGTCACCAGAAATAATTGGCAAATTTCCAATTGATTGTTGCGTGTACTTCTCCTTTACCTTCCACAATTCACAATGCGGTAAATTTAAAATTAATTTTGTTTTAAAAGAAACAAATAATTTCATGCAATTGTTCAAATAATCGTCTCATCCGCTTGGAATTGAATGCAATATCTTAGTTAATGAACAACAATTTCGTGCAATATGGTAAAATGAATTATTTTGGTAATATGAAAATAAAAAATCTCCTAATTTAGTAATCGTATTCATGGGGCATTAACAAATTATTCTTCTTACCAATATTATTTCATGAAAGTTACTGTCTTACTACCAAAAATTTGATTATAAAAGCAGGGAACGGAGGAAGAAAACCTTAAATCAAAGGGGAAAAATAAACCAAGTGAAAACAAGTAGAGTGGTCATGGCGGCTGGAATTGGAACAAAGAGATTTATAGTAGCGTTTGCAATTGTGCTCGTGTTATTCACAACTACTGCTGCCACCCCAGACGATGACTGCATGCAAAATTGCCTGGTGGGTTGTGCCGCTGGTGGTGGAGGTTCTCCTCGTTCAGAATACCTTTGTATTCATAGGTGCCGGATGATGTGCCCACCCCCAGGTTCTTTTTCTTTTCTTCATCAAATCTGTAAACTTTTATTTTGATATTATAAAGAGTTTAGTTTTCCTTAATGTATAATACCATAGATATTCATATTAAGATCAAACGATTACCATCACACCAAAAATTTCAATAATATAAATTATTGGTTGAAATACAACTTTATTATTTTCTTAAATTTGTACAAAATTGCATTTAGTATTGAAGGGTTATACCATTATAAGTGTATAGGTCGAGGTGTTAAACCTATGGTACAAAAATCATATGGGTGTCGAATAGGTTTCATCTTTTCAAATCCCTTCTTCATTTTTTACTTTTGATTGTTGTAACATAAAAGAAAAAAAAAAAAAGCAGTATACATATATCTTAAATGGGCTAATTTTGTTTTTTTTTTTTTTTTTTAAATTGTTGCAGAAGAGAATGAAGTGGAAGGAGCCAAGGAAGCAATAAGCCGAAAGATTAAACAGTAGAAATAGAAATGAGTAGACGATGGTGGCAATTCAAGTTGTCCCATGTCTCCCTGTCACTCGGAATCTTGTTTGTGTTTATGCTTGCATCTATGAAATAAAAAGGGAGGCTATATGACTGTTTTGCAACCCAAAAAAATTGGCAATTTGTCAATCGATTGTTCAGTGTATTTATCGTTCAACTTCCACATTCCACAAGGACTGGAATGCAATGTTTTCGCCAGTGAACAACCTACAGGATTCCAAAGTAGGTTTCTTATTTAACCACAAGATAAGAGCCTAGTAGCGATTGAAAATTTAGAGTAAAATTTGTGATTTGAATTTTAAATCTTAATTTCTAAATTATAATCAAACCCTTTCTCCAACCCAAAGTAGCTTTGCTATTTGTGCCTCAATTCTTCTTGTTGAATCAAATGAAAATGTACATTGTTGCATGAAAATTTTAATATTACCCTTAAAAAATAACAAATTATATGCTAGAAATTTTTTTTATAACAAAAATGAAAAACCTTTGCATGACGTATTCTACTACTAGTCGCAATTAAAGATCAACAATGAAAGAAAATAAACATAATTTCAATAATTAAAATAAAACACAAAACTCTAACTAGTTCCCTATCCCCCATAATTTCAGTGAAAGAGCCCTAAAATCAATCAAAATAAATAAATAAATAAATAATACAGGGGATAGGTAACCACAATGTACTCCTTGAATTTATTTTTCAAATTTTTGAATTTTTCTTTTTAACACAAATTCTCACTTCACAACATGACATCTAATTCCAATAACATTGGTCAACGATTGTCATGGCAAAATTTTAGATATAATACAGATTCATTATTCTTGAGAATCTAAATTTACACAACTTATATTTTATCACTTTGAACTTAATTCTAATATCAAATGATATAACACAAATAATATCACATTAATAATAAGATGACTTTGCTTTACCTATATAAATAATAATAATAACAATATATAATTTTGTAGTTTGTGTTTATTGCATTTAAGTAAAAAAAAGTCAGATTTCTCAGAATTTTGTAGTTCCTTTTCTAGGCAATCCCCATGTTCTGTCACAACAGCCAGTTTATCAGTAAAATTGACCACTTTCCTCTGATGTTGTTGTAGCATCGGCAAAATCAACATGTGCTTTGGAAATCTCAGCTTGCAGCCCTTTGATCCTGTTTAATTGACTGCTTTATCTGCTCTGCCAAATGTTCGTTTTCTTCAGTCAAATCAGCAATCTTTGCTCGGCTTCCTCTTGCTTCATTTAAAGCAAGCTCCAATTTCTTTTGCAAGTTTTGTAGCTTGGCTTCTCCTTCTTGCAGCTTCTTAGCATTGAATGCTGCCTCCTTTTCTGAGGATTCCAGGGAGATTGATTGTTTCAGCAGCAAATCTTTCAGCTTCTTTGTTTCTGAATTTGCACTGGCTAGTTCGTGCTCTGCTTCCGTGTAGACTGCATTCAAGTTCTTCAACTCCGAGTCCTTTTTGGCAAGTGAAGACCCCAGACTTTGAATGGTATCATTCTTATCCTTGATCTCCAGACTAAGCTGGTTAATCTGATCTCTCAAGGCCTGAATTGAATCGAGCTTCTCCTTCAGTTGTTGTTCCAGACATTTCTTATGATCCTGAGACTTTGTGAGGTCTGTCTCTAGACCATTTATCACATAGTTCCTTGATTCCATTTCCTTTGATTGTTTCAGCAGCTTGTCATTCAACAACTTCACTTCCGCGATTGCATTGGTTAGTTTGTCCTTCGCTTGCATGTACTCGGAATTTAAGTTCTTCGACTCTGAATCCTTTTTGGCAACTGAAGACCTGAGACTCTGAAGGGTGTCCTCCTTATCCTTGAGCTGTAAACTAAGGTGGTTAATCTTATCTTCCCTATCCTTCACTTCTTGTTCCAGGGACTTCTTCTGTTCCTGAGCCTTTGACAGAATGGTCTCCAGACCATTTATTTGAGTTCTAAGCTCATCGCTTCCTCTTATTGATTGCTTTAGCTGTTCCTGCAATCTATTTATAGCTTCACTAAACTTGGCACGAACTCTGGAAACCTCAACCTCGAGGTCTTTGCTCCTACTTATTGACTGCTTTAGTTGTTCTGCCAATGCCTCCCTTTCCTTTGCCAAATCTGCAATCTTTGCTTGGCTTTCACTTGCTCCATTTAAAGCAAGCTCCAATTTCTCCTTCAAGTCCTTCGACTCCGAGTCCTTAGCAGCAAGTGAAAACCTGAGACTTTGAACAATGTCTTCCTTGTCCATAAGCTGCGAACTAATCTGGTTAATATTGTCTTCCAAGGCCTTAATTGAACTGAGATTTTCCTTCAGTTCTTGCTGTAGAGACTTCTTATCTTCCCCGGCCTTTGAGAGTTCAGCCTGTAACCTGTCTATCTGAGCTTTAAGCCCTTCCACTATCCTTTTCTCACTTTTTAGTTCTAGTTCCAACCCGGTAATTTTACTGGTAGCCCGCTTTATTTCTTCTTCTGCCTTCTTGAGTTGCTCTACTTGTTCTTTCTCCTTCTCCATTAGCTTCGACTCCATGGATGCAAGGGAAACTTCTGCTTCTTTCACTTTCTTTTTCATCTATGTATTTTGGACCACGGATTTTGTTAATTACAAACAATTGATAATCCAAACCTTTAACAGTGACACTAAAGCATTCGGTTGTGCAATGAAAACTTCACAGAGAAGGACATGAGCGGCTTACAGATTCTGTTGTTGCATTAGCAGCCTCTTTTTCTTTTAGTGACAAGAAATAAAGGGCGCCAAAAATAGTAGCACAAACTATGCCAATTCCATTCAGAATATACATCCAAGGGTATGGTAATGCTGGTGCACATTTTTGAACTGCTGCATCCAAAAACAACAAAAATTAAAGTACTGAAATTGGCTGTAAAATGCATGTAAGATATCCAGACCTCTGCTTTTGTTTTTTTATCTAGCTTTCATGCCTTTGGGACATCATCTTCTGAACTAAAATAAATAGACTGCTTAAACAATGTAGGATAAGATGTTCATATGGGATGCCAATAAACAATAGCGAATCAGCAATAGCAGAGAAGGACAGAATAAGAGACACACTTGATATATACCATGTCATTTGGTTGTGCATCCCTGCAACTAAAGCAAAGGTAAGCCTTAATGTTACCGAAATGTTATGCCATGGTGACATGGTCCTAGAGCTTGGAGTTCATGGGTTTAAGACATAAAAACAAGTTGTAAATAAGACAGTATATACATCTGACTATTCCAATAGACCCCAAACATGCAGATCCTCATGCACTCGGGAACGCCTTTTTCTATTGCTGCAACTGAAGCATGAAGCTCAACACAATTGAATTGCAGGTACTTCAATTTTGATCCTTTTAATCTGGGGGGTTAATATTTCAAACCCTTTTAATATTACCTAGTTGTCTTTGAGGAATTACATCCCAAGCTACAAAAACAGCTCCTTGACCAAATTAAATTATTGAAAAGCAGATTACCTGAGCTTTTCAATATGATCCAAATATATATATATATATGATTGATAAATAAAAATTTAAAGTAAAAGAGCTAACTTTCAAGAGCTTTGGCAGTGAGATGCAAGAATGGCATAGCTGATACACCCAGAAAGAGAGCCACTCTCTTCTTGCTGAAAAAAATGGTGTCCTTTCTGTCATCCATGCGCAAGCAATTACAAGAAACTGCGATTGCTGTTTTCTTTGACTTTGCCAGTGCAAGCATGTTGTTGCGGTTGGTCTTTGTAAAACAAGTGGAGAGAAACTGAGACTGTAACAGATAAGATGTTGAGCTTCCCATTGCAAATCCCATTTGACCTTTCGCTTTCTTATGTTTTTTTGTGTGTGTGATTTTTTGATTTCTCGCTTTGTGTCTTTGGCTATATGGCCTTGGAATTGTCATTGAAATGACACTAATGGCCTCAAGCCATGGCAATTACCTGCCTAATACGTTAGTTTCTTAATTTTTGTGTTTTCTTTTTCCTGCTTTTGGAGAAAGAAAATTTTCAAAAGTCTCTGAAATTTTTCATTTGTGATATGTAAACACAAACAAACCTTTGTGTTTTCGCTTAAACTCAAGTTTTTTCTTTTTTTTTTTGGTTATTTCGTTCATCAAGTCAAAGCCATGTTTGGTACATGACTCGTCTTGTTTATCTTACCTCATGTGTCCATATGGAAGGATTTATTTACCTTATGTATCAGTTTCCAACAACTATCTATACCTACCATTTTATGTTGCTTTTTGTATATATAATAATGTCAAGGGAAACATGGGTATGCATTCAACAGTAACTACAATGGATATTAATATGAAACCAACATTTTTTTCCAAAAAGATAAAAAGGGTATTTTGATAATAAAGTCAAAATGCTTATTAAATTATGCAACTAATAAATTGCAGATAAATGATTAACAAAATAATCAGGTTCACTGAACTAGAATGTCCCCTTTTTTTTATTATTTTTTTCCCTATTTTTTCACATTATTATGAATTCTCTTGAATTTTCCTCGCTTCATTGACCCATTCTTATAAATTTCATATCTGTTCTCGGATTAAAACTTAAAACCTCAAAAATAAATATTTAAATTATTAACCATTAATTATCCTAAAAGAAGACCAAGAGGGTTTTTATTTAGTTAATGCCAATAACCCATAATAGAGGAAAACTTCCATATTTGAGACTAGAATGATGTTAGTTTTTTTCAGCGATATGCAGATGTACAACTGTTTCTAGGCAGACATTCGATTATTGCTCACATTATTTATACGGTACAAAATGTGGAGAATTTTTCAAAGAAATCCCAGAACAGGTACAACAAAACTAAACCATATAGCTCAAAGGTTGAAAGAATAATCATTATCTACTGTATACTAACTCATTGGTCACCACTACTGGCCCTTCTCCTTCTACTAGTTTTCCTTGCATCAACAGCAACTTCAGTCTCTCCAGCCTTGCCTTTCCCTGGATGCTGATCATTTAAGGGAGTTGTTGATGAATGCATTTGACTCCTCAGTCGCAATATTTCACCCTTTGCAGATGCCAATTCTTCTTCAAGCTTCTTTGCCCTATTCTCGAAATTCTCCCTTTCCTTGCCAAGCCTCATGACAATGATATGAGCATCTTCCAAATTCTCTTGCGCCTCCATTGATGCGTTCTTCTGATCTGTAAGGGACTTGTAAAGCAACTGTTTCTCATCTTCAAGACTAGATATCACAGAATGAGCTCTCTCTAGATCTCCAGAAAGTGTTAGTGCATTTCGGTTCATTTCGTCAAGTGATTTAGTTGCCTCTTCTAAGTCTGCTTTAAGGGATTCTCTTGCCTCATTGTCATTCAAGATTTGCTTCTCAAGGTTTTGTATTTCCCTATTGAGAGAAGAAAGTAGTTTCTTCTCCTCTTGTAGTTCATTGGCCATCACTTCCACTTTCTTATAGACATCTGTCAGTTCCTTCTGCATATTATCATGATTTTCCATCACAACAGCCAGTTCACTAGACATTTTTCGCAGCTCCTCTTTAGTTTTCTTCAGTTGTTCCTTCACCACAGAGAGCTCGCTGGCTAATGCTTCACCCCTCTGTTTCTCCTTCTCAAGAATACTTTGCAGTCTTTCTGTAGCTTCAACAAACTCAGCATCAACTCTGGCAACCTCAGACTCAAGCTCGTTGCATCTATTGATTGACTGCTTTAGTTGTTTAGCTAGACCAGATGCCTCACTTTGAAACTGTCCGACAGCTTCTTGACTGATTTGTAGTTCATCTTTCAAATTCTTCACATTGCTTGTTTCTGCATCAAGCAGTCCCCTTAAACGTTCCCTCTCCTTGGTCAGATCTACAATCATTGCTTGGCTTCGACTAATTTCATTCAACCCAAACTCTAGCTTCTCCTTCAGTTTGTGAAGCTCGTCTTCTTTGTCTTGCAATGCCTTAGCATCAAGAGCTGCCTTCTTTTCAGCAGATGACTTGAGATCCTTGTACTCCTCCTGAATAGCATTGAGCTTCTTATAAGATTCATCTCTCTCACCTGATACAGAGCTCACCACTGATTTTAGTTCAACTACTGCAGAATTCTTTAATTCCAGTTCCCTTGTATGTTTCAGCAGCTCCTCTTTCAGCTCCTTCATTTCTGAGTGTGCATTAGCTAGTTCATCCTTTGTCTGGTTGCAAATTGAATCCACGCCTTTCAACTCCAAATCCCTTTTGGCAAGTGAAGAGCTGAGACTTCGGACGGTGTCTTCCTTATCCTTGAGCTCCAAGCTGAGTAGGCTAATCTTATCTTCCAATACATCAATTGAATTGAGCTTTTCCTTAAGTTCCTGTTCTAGAGAGTTCTTATCTTCTGCAGCCTTTGAAAGATCAGTCTCTAGACAGTTGACTTGTGCTTTCAGCTCTTCAACTACTCTTTTCTCACTTTTTAGTTCCTGTCCCAACCCATTAATTGTACTGTTTGCCAAGTTTAACTGGTTGGCTTGAAGCTGCTGTTCTTCCTTTGCCTTCTTGAGTAGCTTCATTCGTTCTTCCTGCTCATACAACAGCTTTGCCTCAAAATTATTCTTTAAGGACACAAAGGCAGCCTCCTTTTCTTTCAGTTTTTCCATCATCTGTTCATTTCAGCCACGGATTTTGTTAATAACTAACAAATATCAATCCAAAACTTTGGCAGAAGCATTAAAGAAAGTAGTCTCTGACTTTATGCACAGAACAGGCCTTTTTGTCAAAAAAAAAAAAAAAAAAAAAAGAAGGTAAAACCAGACTATGAAAAACTTCACAAAGGAGAGGACCTACAGATTCTATCATTGTATCAGCATCTTTTTTTTCTTTCTGAGCCAATGCATAAAGTGCACCAAGAATGCCAGCACCAAATATACCAACTCCATTCAGAATAGAAAGAAAGGAGTTTGGTGGTGTGTATGTCTGAACTGCTACCTGTCCATAAACATGGCTCACTTTAATACATTAAAAAATAACAGAAATTAGCAGGAGGAAATTATTTGAAAATGAACCAGATCCAGACCTCTCCTTTTTGGTTATCCTCTTGTGCCTTCGGGTCATTGTCTTCTGTAACAAAACAAGTAAATGCTTAAACAACTATGAATAACAATCATGAGACATTGGTGTTGTTGGCAGAAACAAGCAGTAGCAGAACATGCTCCACCAAGGGTTGAGGCCAAATCATAATATATAGTTTGGATTTTTGCATGGGATAGAATATATATGCCATGTCACTTATAATGCATTCCTGAAACTAAGCATAAAGCTGAAGTCATTTACTTAAATCAACAAAGGTTTCCAGATGGTTCATTGTTTGTGGATGTTTGGAGATCAAGAGAAATGTTATCAAACATTGATTGCCTATATGACAAGACTCCAGCACCAAATGAAGTGATCAAAGAACAAGAAAATTGTGTGCTCAAGGAAATATTTGTTTAGGGAAATACTAAATTCTCTTCAGTTGAAATAGTAGACAAGCTGATAAGATCTCCAACACAGCATCAGAGAACTAACAAGATTCATAAACAACTCTCCTGAAAAAGCAAGCTTCAGTGAATGGGTTCCCAAAGACAAATTATCCTCTGAATAAGGGCTGAATCTTGCATTCAACCATTTCTTTCACATATATCTGTTTCATATGAAACCTAAGCAAATACCAAAATTTAAATGGCAGTCTGTCTATATATATCAGACATTCTCTGTGTACCAGTTACTAAAAGATACAATGAATCAGCTTTTCCATTCAAGATCGAGTATTCTGGAATTTCACTAAATATAAAACATTTAACTCTGATATTTAGTTTCAAACAACCTGTTTTGGATTGTTATGGTTTTCTAGTTCCTACATTAGCCAGTTGTAATAGTTCTCTGTACTTTATGATCGCTTATTGATTTGGCGAAAATCAGTGCTAACTAGACATCTTGACACCATAGTTGCATTGATCTAACAGTAATTACTTGCTCCAACTTGAACATCTGGGGGAACTAAAATATCCCAGCTCATGACTACACATAATTTTTTAATTTAAGTTTTCCCACTCTAACTATGTGTGTTATACCACATTCAACACCAAAAACCACAATGTTGAAAACACAATAACAATCAAACTAGGTAAAATTTCAACTCAAAACTTTGAAGACCAGCAAAGAGTGGAATTGGATTATGCTGGATATAATCATGTAAAAAATCTAGAAAGTTACTGACTTCACATTGAACTCATCTTACCAATTAAATTACTCTCAGATATTATCAGGACTAGGTGTAATACAGTGCTCAAAATCAAAGAAACCTATAATGTTCTCTTTCAAAAATACACACAACAATAAGAGAAATGTGGCCTGCCCGTTTTAACAGATTACCTTACATTAAAAAACCTACAAGAACCAACTAATATTCAGATTCCCATATATGAATCACATTAAGAACCAAGAACTTGGGAAGGCAAGAACACAAGAAATAAAAATAACCCATTTCACCCAGACCAACAATTCAATAAAACCATAGCCAAAAACCAATCTTTCTTACACTAAATTCATCGTAAAGCAATAAACTTTAAATTCAAATGGGAAAAGAAAGGGAAAAAAATGAACCATGTGACCTGCCAATTTCAACAGATTAATGCATCACAAACTAAAAGAACCAACACATACTCAAATTCACATATATGAATGACATCAAGAATCAAAAAATTGGGAAGGCAAGAAAAGAAAAGATAAAAAAAAAAAAAAAAAAACCCCATTTCACCCTGATCAACATTTGATTTAAATCATAGTCAAAATCCAATCTCTCTTACACTAAACCCACCTTCAAGCAAAAAACTTTGACTTCAAAAGGGAAAAAAAAGGAAAGAAAAGAAGGAACTAACTTGAAATCAAACCTTCAAGACCTCTGGCCCTGAGTTGAAAGAATGGAAGAACTGAAATGCCCAGAAACAGAACTGCTCTCTTCTTGCCGAAAAAGGTGTCATCTTGGTCGTCCTGCCGCATACAATTACAAGCAACTATGGTTGCTTTCTTCTTTCTCAAAGCCTCTGCATTACTGTTTTTGTTGGTCTTTGTAAAACAAGACAAGGATGGAAACTGAGATTGTAACAGATAAGATGTTGAGCTTCCCATTGCGAAGCCCATTGCTTTTTTGTTTGTTGTGCTTTTTGGTTACTTGACTGAGATAAAAATGAGCAAGGATGGCCACAGAGGCTCTCTCCTTCTCTCTAGTTTTGGGAGAGGGCTTTTTGAGATGGCATAAATGGCCTCACGAGTTGGGGCAATTCCTTGAGAATTGAGATGGAAAATAAAAGTTTTTAATATTTCCCAAATATTCACATATAGGCTTAAGTTTTTGAGAGATTAATCTAAAAAAAAAAATCATGACAATAATTTCTCACAATCTTTTGTTTATGATAATTACTAAAAGAAATATTTTCTAAAATTTTAATCTCTTACGTTATTTCTTTCTTTGAAATTCACGTGTATTTATATTTTACTTTGTAATAAAAATTTCGAGCTCTATCTAAAATATTTGAATAATATATTACCTTCAAATTTAATCAATAACAAAATTTTAGTGATTTTCTTGTAATTTAAATTTCTATCTCCTTCTCTTTTCCCCATGTCCTGCTAATTCCAAAAGTTGCAACTTTCAACCCCATGAATGTCATTTTTGCAATTCGTGGTTGTGCCATGGTCCTTTTGAATAAGGTCCACATCATTTGGATAATGCGCTTTAAGGTCATACGAGCCAATAGGGTTTTGCCAAGTGAGCAAAAGGTCCATTTATCTTCAACTTGAGAATGCTAAGTTGCCACTTCATTCCCTATCCCACCTGCTTTCATGTTCTTGAGTGCCACATGTAACGCATCAAAGTCGTAGTGAATTGTAGTTTATATTATTAATTATAATTATATATCTAAATATTATCAACACAAAACCAACCTGCATCAAATTCCACATATGACTCCAGCACATCTCTAAGTTGGTATCTCAATTACTGGCCCTTTTTGCTTAAATATTAAGTAGACATTTTATATTGTTCCTTAACTAATTTGAGGGGACCATGTTGAGATTGAGATATGTTAAAAAAAAAAAAAGGAATATTTGTGAGAGAATGCCTATTCACTCCATTGTTCATAGCTTATCATTCAGCATCCACGGGTTATACCTACCGTTTAATTATAATGAGCCCACCACTTTGTCTGGTTGGCATCTTAGTCATTGACTTGCGGGGTAATGTGGGTCTGAAAAACTTCATGGGATAAGCCACTTGCAACTGGCCACCAATGGTGGTTCTTTCAAAAGATCGGCTGTCCACCAAGCTTGCGTTTCCTTCAAGATATTAATCATCGTACAGCTTCAATGCATTCTGTCCAATTTTCGAATGATTCTATTCAATTAGGTATACCATGTTTTTGTTCAGTGAGCTCATGATTGCTCACAAGTTTAGACCAACATTCTCAGTTTTAACTATAAGTAAGTTCTAAAATTTAATTCTATCATATTCTTAAAAATTAAAAAGAGTTGAGATGTATACAATTCTCTTTTGCTTAATAACAAAAAAAATTGTTTTGATAACTCAAACTTGTAACCTTTTGAGTCCAAGTGATTTTTACCTTCAAACCCTTTCTCCACTTGTTCAATTGGCAAATCAATTAAGAAGGGTGGTTCACAACCAAGTGCTACATGTAAGATCTAGTTCATATGAAAGAATGCTGCAGATTCAATTAAGAAACTTGAAAGGAAGAAGTCACAGATTCAATGACTGAGGTCAAATTAAGATGTAATAGATATAACATGAAAAGTATAGACATAAATGCTGCAGAAGGAATGATTACATTGGAGAACAACATTCCACTAGCTCATGTGGTAGGAATAAGTTCAGCAGGTTCAAAAGGCAACTACATAAACTCCGGGCAAAATACAGGAAATGATCACGAAAGGAAAAACTGATGAGTGAGTGCTCTTGGCCACTTCAAATCTCATCTAATCAAAATTATAGAGAGATAAACATCCAGCCAAAAAGTTAAAAGTCCATGCCCCAATTAGAACAAGAAACTCCGTGCTGCTGCTGCTGGCCAGGACTCACCAAAACAACAAAAAACTGAAACAAGATAGCTAACAGGCATGATTAATGCTTGGAACCATCCATGGCCGCAAACAGATTCTTGTAGACAGCTCTTCTGTAACAGATGATCCATCTTGTTTATCATTGAAACATGAGTGCCCCAGTTAAGAAATAGCAGGTTATTACGAAATCAAAAAAAGGTCTTCATGGTAACTTGACTCATGGGAGCCTTCGGAAAAATCATCATAAGTTTTCTCTACTTCCTCCTCGGCAAACAATGTCTCAGATTGGCAATCAAAACTGCAAAATGCTTTCTCACCTCTGCAAAATATCAGACAATGTGGCAGTGTGAGTGATAATAACTAGTGTTGACAAAATTAGGAATTTCATTGACAAATTTTTACAACATTACCTATATATATGAAAGTCATCACTGTGCTCCAACTTTTTCTTGCAAGAATGACAGAAGCTCAGGAACTCATTGGATGGATGCAGGGGTGAGCCATCCAGACGCTTAACCTCTTGAAGTAATTCAGCCCCTATATTTGTTGGTTGGTCAAAATTGGACAACTCACTTGCATGACATTCTAAAATACAGTCACCAAAAATGTGAGTTGTTTTGGGGTTTGGACCATGAGAAATTATACATGTATAGTCCTCAGAAAGTTCAATGTCTTGTACAGTGAGAGAACCAATATGCCCTTGGCTAGAGCCAATTGGCATTGGAAGGGAACTTGGTTTGATATCCAAATGCTTGCCAGTTGAACTGCCATGTATTGTCAATGGCAGACTTAACATGGTTTTATTTCTGTTCTCTGATAAGACTTCCTCATCCACTTTACCGGATTGGAAGCTGGGGCTTCCAATCTGGGATAGTAGTGAAATTACATAATTTCTTGGAAGAGAATTGGATATCACAGGATTGTCAGTCTTCACCTGTGGTCCAAACACTATATGCTTCTTCTTCTTTGTTGAATCAAGAACTTCACCAGTTGGCTTGATTTCCTCCGTAAGAGAATTTATAATGCCAAGACCTACATTACTGCAATCCCACTTCTTTTGATTTGCAATTTGGGATGGAGATTTTGGAGGCCTGCGGGTAAATGGATTACTTAGACTTGTGAAAAAACTGAAATCGAGTGGAGACGTAGGGCTCCAAGCTGAATCAATATCAGATGAACTTCTAGAGTTAAAGCCTACAAAGAAACCAGGAATATTGAATAACGAGCTGCTTATATGCCTCAGGCCCAATTTATCAGATTGAAAATAGGAGTCTGAAGCAGAATCAGCCATCTGATAGAAAGGTTATCTGCTTCTTCCCATGATCATCATCAAGTACCTCTCAAAGCTTCATGTAGAAAACTGCCATTTCCCACCACAATAGTCAAGGTAGATAAAATAAAAGATTAATGGTAATTGTTAAACTCAATAGTTAATGCCAAAACTGTAAGCATTTAGTATGCAGAAAGGTCAAAAAGATGACTCCCAAAAACCCTAAAAATGAGACAGATATGTTGTCGTAACATCCCATAAGAATCCTCAGATAATAATGTTGAATAATGAATAACACAAGCAGTCACTTTAGAAAGCCAGAAGATGGAACCAAATGGAAGCAGACCAAAAAGGAGAACAAAGAAAATGCTAAATGAAGCTAGGGAACCCCTTAACAACCAATCAACAATGAAACTTTAAAATTGTTTCTAGCAAAATTTTCCAAGCTCCTATTCCGAGCAAGCAACAACAAATTGAAATTTCCAGGCAAAGAACTGACACATTGATCATTTGTTTTGGCACCCAATAGAGGAACAAAAACAGGCACTTGGAAATGATCTAAACAGAATTTACAGAAGATCAAGATTGAGATAGCCCAAATGCAATCTGTCACAAAGTCCCAGCTCAAGAGGAAATCTCGTTGAAGGCCACAAATTAAAAGGATCAGATATAGAATAAATAGAAATTGGGATCTGCACAACAACCAAATTGAAAGACAAACGTTTACTTAAACTGTAAAATATAAAAGCTTACAACACCAGCAAAGAAAATTGGTCACTTCAACTTTCAAACTCCTGAAAAGGGAGTCTCAAATCAGTATCAGATTAATCTCACAAGATAATTATCCACCCTTGCATCAGATAAGAACCCCCAAGACAGAGACAAAACACAGAATTGTCCAAAAATGAAAAAATTGCATCCAATTGAGACCAAAGACACAAACTTTAGCAGATACGTATGAATTATTTCTTCTTATGGATCACTTAAACCCAAGAAAAACACTCCAAAAAAAGAAAAACAAAGCAAAATAGTGAAAACAGGAAAAACCCACCTGGAATACAACCTCGTCTTGCTCCTTTTGACCTTCAGAGGACAGCCAGACGAGAAAATCAAGCACAAGTAAAGATGGATACTGTTGATATTAAAAAAGTTCAAAGCTTTCTCCTAGACAAAACTCCTTCACCGTATTTTTATATTTCATTTATATATATTTTCCATGTTTTACAGTATTTTGCATTACAATCAGAGAAACCATTGCAGCTCTGAGGTTTCTTATATACTTCTCTCTCTCTCTCTCACTCTCCCTCTCTCGTTATTATCAAACAAAAGAAATACGTATAACACACGATTTGCATCAAAGTACGTATATTCTTTGTTTGGGTGTAGAGGACAAAAGCGGTTTTCTTGATGTGTGGAACATTCACACCCAAGAAATTGTATGCCAATGGGACACAACCATGATTGATATTTATTAGGAATTGTTTTTCCTTGCCATCTTCTAACTCTTTTTCATGACTAAATGATGAAATATTATCATGAGACCTTGTGTTTGACTATCAATTGAATTCCATTTTGATATAAAATACTAAAAAAAAAAAAGGTAAAACTTACGTAACAATTATAAATTTGAGTAGTATAAAAGTTTATATTTTTAGTAATTAAAAAAATTTTAAAAATTTAAAAATAATAATTATAATTAGTAATTATTTCTTCATTTAGTGACATAATTTGATAAATTATGATATAAATCTATATTTTTCTTTAATTTTGAAATGGAAATAGTCAATAATTTTATGAACATCACACCCATTACACAATCATTGCAGCACTCAACATTATGGTTAGCATTAATTCATGAATGAAGGCAGAAGCCGGGGAGATGAGTTTAAGTAATATCGCAATCAAGGCATTTAATGTTTGATGCATTGCAAGTACACCTTTGGCAATTTCCCACGGACTTATAACGTGTGCGCGTTCACAGCCAAACAAATTGCAACCCCAGACGTCTGATGAACTTTGGAAATGTGGGGGACAGACAGAAGGACAGAAGGACCCACCACTGGGTCCGCAAATTGATGGTGCATGCATGTACAAATTGAACCCAACTGGCTCGACCCATTGTTTAATTGACACGTAAATACAGCTTGATTTGTATTATATAATATATTATTTAATATAATTCATATCATATAAATTTTATATAAAAATTTATTTTATTTTATTTTTATAAAATTTTATTATATAATATTAAATATTATTCATATAATGTAATGATATTATTTTAAATTAAATAAATAAATAATGTGTCTATCTTTTTTTTTTAATATTTGTGTGCATAGTTGATAGAAGAAGAGAAAAAAAAAAAAAAGAAGTTTTACATTTTTATATTTCTGATGAGGAGTTTTTTTTTTTTTTTTTTTTTTTTCATTTCTCTTCTTTTTTCTTTGCCTTTTCCAAGAGAAGTCAGCACAAAAGGACAAGACTAGGCGTGCTTTAATGGTGATGTTTTCTGTTGGTTACAACTTTTTCTGAGGAACTGTTTGGGTCCTGGATTTATCAAAATTATTAAATTTAATATTTTTTTACATCCTTTAAAAATATAAATTTTATTAAGTTTAGATTCTCAAAAATTATAAAATTTAATTATGTCTAAAATTTTTCTTCTTTTAATCTTTTTTATTTTTAAAAAATAAATGTAAAATTTTTATTTTTGATAAAAAATTTAAAATAAATTTATTCATATAAAATTATTATATAAATTTTTATTTTATTTTATAAATTTAAATTATTATTTTTTAATAATATTATTTTAAAAAATATTTTTTTTTAAGTATGACATTCATTATATTTGTTAAAATTAATTGTTATATTTTTTTATTATTAAAATGTAGTCAATAACTCAATTTAATGATTTAATATACTTTTTATTTCTTTTAATTTTTTTTTATATCATATAATATGAAAGTTTTTTTTAATTTAATATGTTATATTGTGTTTTTTTTTTTTAATTTTGACACATATTTATGATTCTCAACAATTGATTTTGTGTAAACAAACCAACAATACATGATTTAAGGAAAAGCAGATAAAATAATAAAATTGATTCTTTATTCCATCGAATAAAAATTATATCAGGTATCCAAAAATAATTATTGGACAATTTATTCGCTGCTTTGATTATTCCAAATGCGGAATTTGTTTTTTTCAAAAAAAAAAAAAAAAGTGGTGGGGCCCAAAAACCGTGAAGTTTTAACGACGTTAAGGTCACCATCACGATCATGATTTTAGTGGGAACCAGCGGCTGGACCCCACATCTGAGCCAATTGATTTGATTCCCCCTTAACAGCTCCGTTTTTTTTTTTTAATGACATCTTCCTCTCCACGGAAGAATTCCACGCATCGAAGGAATAAATTCTATAACCAAATATTTAATTACAATATATGCTAAAATAAAAAAAATAAATTATAATTTTTTAATTAATAAATATTTTTTTTTCAAAATTTTATAAAAATTACTTTTAAATTTAAAAATAAAAATAATAAAAAATAAAGATCATCCCGCGGGTTTATCATCATTTGTTATGCCAATCCAACGGGGCGCGAAGCGGGAGAGAAACCCTGAAGGGAACTTAAGATCATCCGGCGGTGGATATGGAGGGGCTAGTGGGACACGGGTCAGTCACGTGAAGAAGCAGATGACTGTGTTAGGATTAGGATATTTGGACACGTGGAAATTTAATTTTTACCGCACCACCCGACTTTTAATACTTTATCTCCTACGAACTTTGGTTATTAGCCACACAATTTGGACATTTATAGCATAATTGTGAGAATCTTGACGATTAATGAATGGAGATTAAGTAACATTATTATAATTACAATGCATTTACACTTGTAATACCCCACATTTTAGTGTTCATTGTTGTTTATATAATTAAAATTCATAATAATGCAATTTAATACTTTTCATATAATTAATTATTTTTATAATAAAAATATGAAAATATGAAAATAATACTTCACAGTTCTACTAATAAGTACTGTGTTTATCAAAAAAAAAAAAAAAAGAAAAAATATATGTTTAATTATACCACAATATTTGATAATTTGCCTAAAAAAGACAAAATTCAAAAGGCTGTGTAATATTTCCACTAACAGTTTTACACTAGCAGTGGGATGGATAGAAATTGCAACTTAGGAAGAAGCTGAGTTTAGGTAGAACTAACCATCTATGGAAAATCAAGGTCACAGGCCTTAGATTCTTGGATCTCTGGCCCATAGAAAGGGAAATGGAAACACAGGGCGCATGTTAGCAGCTACCGCGTTTTTAAATTTTATCTTCCCAGTGCTTTTTTTCATTGTAAAAAAAAAAAAAAAGTGTGTATGTATATACGTATACTTAATATTTTTCACTCCCTTGCGTCTCTGCTTCCAACTCATTTCCTGAATTCGTGTGCCAGTCTCAGTCTTTCTTCATTTATTGAATCTGGGGTCTTTTAGAATTGGTAGAATTTGTAGAAAGTTTGAAACTTTGGCTTCTTTTTGGAGCTGGGTGTTGAATTTTCTTTGAGGTAAGAGCCTTGGGAATCTTTGTTTGTATTTTGATTTCAGATTTATAGTTGCCTTTTCTGGCCAGCTTTCAGAATATTAAATCATGGGTTTTTTTTTTCTTGTTTTGGCTTTTTTGGTTAGGCAATTGGTATTGTTGAACGAAAGAAGGTGGCGAATTTGAGCTTAAGATTTGAGGGCTTTGATGGAATAGTTGGGCCAGATCATCTTGAAATAGAAAGGTTTTTTTTTTTTTTTTTTTTAAGGGGTGGTGGGGGGAGAGGGGACAAAGCTTGATGTGTTGGTTTCTTTTATTCTGCTGTTACTTTTGGGGTTATTTTGTGAATCTTTCCAGGAGATTTGTTATTTGGAAAGGAAAATAGGGATTATATTTGAGAAAGATTCATGAATTTTGCTCTTTTTGGAATTGGGTTTTGCTTGAAAATGAGTTGTTACTGAAGGACATTTCAATTTGCAGTGGGAAATGAAGCTTTTCTTGAGTTAGAGACCGTTTCTTTTAGTTGCATTTAAGGGTTTTCCTCTTGAGTTTGATTTCTCCCACAAGAATGGATGACACTGAGGATGATGCAAGATACCCCCAGGATGCCTATGCTACGAATCACCAACAGGGTTATGGTTCTTCGAACCGGCAAAAACTTCCTGTGAGGAGTGCTCCATATTCAAGGTCACTTAATAATCAATATGTTGAAGATGAGGATGAGGGTGTGGCAGAAGAAGATGAAGAATCGGGTGAGGAAGGTGACGAGAATAATGAAAATAATGGTTTACAGTACATGGAAAAGGAAGCTGATGATGATGATGTTGAGAATGAAGATGCTGATGAAGAAGAGGATGAAGACGATGAGGATGATAATCAGAATTCTTATAGGACTGATGAAGATGATATAGAAATGCACCCAAAGAAGCGGAAGGTGCGGAGTTTAGCTTCTAGTTATGAACTTGCTCCCCGGGTGCCAGCACCATCTGCCGCAGCCCCAACATTGCCAAATCCATCGGTTGCCGGGCGAAATCCACTTACAGATTGGACTGAGCATGAAAGTATTGTTTTGTTAGATGCTTGGGGTGATAAATTCTTGCAGCGTGGGAGGAAGAGTCTTCGATCTGAGGAATGGAAACAAGTTGCGGAGAAGGTGTCCAAGGAATCAAACATTGAAAGGACAGACACCCAATGTAGGAATCGTTTAGATACGCTGAAGAAGAAGTACAAGAAGGAGAAGTTCAGGCTTGCCGAATCTGGTGGTGGAACTAGCAGATGGGTTTATTTCAAGAAAATGGATATGCTAATGTCCACATCTGCACAGCAAGGTGGACTTTCGTGTGGATTGGACTCAGGGGAGTATGTTTTCACAAATCCAAAGGTATACTTGAATCGTGCAAATGTTTTGGATGAGATGAGGGATAGTCCAGGGAATTCGGAATCACCTTATCAGGAAGAGGATGATTCAGATGGACTTCCACCCAAGAAGAGAAGGTCCGGAAGGAACCACAATGAAGTGTCCTCATATAGATTACTTGCAGATTCTATTCAGAAATTTAGTAAGATATATGAGAAGATAGAGAATAGTAGAAGACAGCAGATGTTGAAATTAGAGAAGATGAGGATGGATTTTCATAGAGATTTGGAAATGCAGAAAAGGCAGATCATGGAGAGAGCATATGCAGAGATAGCAAAAATTCGACAAGATGTTGGTGAGGAGAATGACAATTCTGCTGATAATGCCAGTGATTGATGCTTCTGGTTCCTGACTAACTATGTGGAAGGTTAATTACATTGTTTACTGCTGCTACTTGTACTATATGGGGGCCTAAAGCCATTGCAGCTCCATTTGGTGATGCAATAGATTATTCCACTGGCTACAGTGAACGAGTAATAAAATTTTACAATAACAATTGCATCCCTGTAGGCATCATCCATCAAGTGTCAATCATATTTTTTTTTCTTCTTTTTAATGATAGCCATCCCATATCTGTCCACTGGTGAAAGAAAAGAAGATTGCCATTCTTCAGTTTGAGGTCATTAAGTTTTGTTGCCTTGTAGTTTATTATCTCTTGCTTTCTTTGTTTCAATGAATGCTTATGTCTATTCATGTCCATGTCTCCACAAGCATTGGCTGTCTCTTTTCCTGATTCCAGTGCTTCTAAATGACAAGCATATTGCCGCAACTACAGAATTGTCACAGATAAAACAATTCTCTATTTGCAGAAGTTGGTCTGCAGACACTCCAGGGACAAGGGCTACCAACTTGGTAACAGCCAATTCAGCAATAGCAATGAGTTGCCAACAGTTCAAAAGTTTCATATTCCATGTTATCTCAACATAAAGCACAAAATCGGCACCTTCCTTGTAGGTGTATTTGTTCAAACTTCAAAGGCAACGGTTCTACAATCCAATCGTCCTTCTCAAAAATTATTATCCATTGCTTCAATCTGTTTATATTAACATATGCAGTTCATCAACCCCAACTATGGAATGACACCATTAATAACCAACCGAGAAGATAGTCCTAAATATAAAAATAACACCGTAAATAATCACTTGAAATAATAATATAATCATATTTTTTCTTTTATTGTCATCCATTTTATTAAATTTTAAATTTATTACTACTTAAATTAAATATAAATCAGTTTAAATCTAATAATATTTAAGTAATAATAATAATAATAATAAGTAAATCAAACTCTAATTTACAAGTGTAATATGATGACTAATGAATTAAAAGCTTAAAACCATAGGTGGCCAGGACCTTATACTACCTCGTACGTCAGATTGGAACTCCATCCAGAAAATCATGGATGACAATGTCAGCAAAGCATGCAAGTTTCGCTTTCCTTCTATAATTTTAGATACACTCGATGGCTATTTCACCCAAATAAAGAAAAAAGCGGCAGCTATGTTCACACTCTGCATGGAGGATCTTTTGGCGGAAGAAAGCTTTTGAAGTAATGATCAAAATTCACGACACAAGTCCCAAATATCCAAGGTAAATTATCTTAAGACATACAAACAATGAACACTCTGAAAGCCTTTTGACTGACTCAAGCTTGGGTCAACACCCATCAAAGACCTCCAAGTCCCCGGCTATTCTCCTCCTGGAAACCCTCCCTTTCAAAAACTGGATTCTAGAGAGTTTTGCAAAGCCATGAAATGTAGCAGTCCACCCAACTGGTTTAAAAAGGTAAATATAAAAACCATTACGGAAATGCAACATCTGTGTGAAAATTCCCAAATTCCTGAAATGTCCTCTGTCCTGCCGGACATAAATCTGTCTCAGGCTCAAGAGTTCTAATGCAAGGAACCAAATTTTCTAACACCACTACTACCCATCCCAGTATTATGCAGCTTTTGATGGAGTTTCAGTATCCATTGGTTCCCCAGAAGCTGGTGGAGGGACTTCCGCATCCTCATTTCCACCAGCATTACCATCGTTGGTCGCATTGGCATCTCCACCCTGCGACTGTTCACTTCCTTGTTGAGCCGGTGCTCCAGGCATTTCAGGAGTGACTGGTTTTGCTGGGGACGGTTTTGGCTTCGTCATTATTGGTCTGCAAACCCTGTTAAACCATGCAGATAACACATAACAAATCTTAACCAATCTTAACCAAAATGAACCCGAAGTTTATCCCAATGACAAACTGGTTGAGGTCAAATTGCCCAAAAATGAATCCAGAAAGATAAATTAAGACATAACACTAGTAGAGGCCAATAATTTGACAAATTTCAACCAAAAAAAGTTCAGAGAGAAGAAATGATTTCTAGATAACAATCAACCAAGAGGCTATACCTGTCAACTGCCTCAGCTTTCCTTCTCACATCAGCTGACAAAAGAACTGGAGTTGTATATTTGGGAAGCAAATCCTGTTGCTGCTTTTTCTCTCTTAACCAGACTTCTGCTTCCAGGCACTCATTCAATACCTGCAGCATACCAAATTAAACGTTTTCACAAACAATTTAAGAAAACATAAAGAAATGAGAAATATAGGAGAGACCAGGAAGGCTATACTTTCTGCTTTTCAGGCACGTCAATGTGATCAAATTTGGGATCATTGGACATAGCTGCCTCTCTGTAACTGTTAATACAATAGAAAAATTGTTCAATCACAGTGTCCCTCTCTGTGTACTCTTTATGCCGCACTTCAATAGGATTCCCTTGCTGCAACAAAAACAAAATTAGGCCTAGGAATTGTCAATGCTTTCATTATCCGGTCCAGTGACAGGGTGAATAGGGAAATACAGCAAGAAACTGCTAGACCAAAAGTACCTTCTTGAGCTCCTCAAGCTTGGCAATATAAACACCCTTGGTTTCATCCTCACCATCTTCATATAACCAATCTTCCACCTCCTGAAGTATGGCTGTGAACTGCTCCCTCTCAGAATCAGTGACAAAGTCCTGATATTTGTCAGTAAGCTGGACAGACAAAAACATTATTAGTAAACAAGATATTTAGCTTGTCGCCTGGCCACTAAAATTCTTCACTTGTACAATGCAAAATCTCCACCTTGTTCCTCATGTCATAGACATAAGCTTCAACAGCATTTTTCTTATCTTTGGTTTCTTCCATCACTCGATCTTGTAATGCCATTTCAAACTCCTTTTCCACTGCTTTCTGCACATCTGCTGGCAGCATTCCACCATAAATGAGCTCTGCCACAGGAATATTGGTTTTCTTTACTTTCTTCTTTGGAGCCTCAGCCTGATGACAACAAAGAAGTTACCAATGTGAACACGAACAGCATTCAAAACAATATGGAACCAGGGAACCCTCCTTTATCCAGACTTGGAACTGACTATGACTGCAAAGGACTACTTGGAACTGATGAAGACCCCAGAGGACTAGTAAGATCCAAAGCACATTGTCGTTTAGTGAATAAAAATAACAACTCATTTCAGGAAATTAAATTTACCTTGGCATCAGTTTCCATTTGTGTAGGCTTCTCCCCTGACTCTTGAACAACATTATCAGCCCCAGGAGCATCAGCAGTAGCTTTGGCTTCTTGCATATTGACATCAACTTCATTAGAGCTCGGGGTAGCACCACTTGGGGCTTCATCACTATCCATCTTAGTAGCTTCTTTTGACGTCTCTTTCATCACAGGAACTTCAATTTCTTCTTCTTCTAATAGCTGACAAAAGCATAAAATGTATTTTGACATAATATACACATAACAAATCAATTTCCTCAGCTTGAATCTCATCTGGGAAGCAAGAAAAACTTACTGTTGCTGATTCAATGGACACAATTCCATGCAAATTCAGACGAGCTTTCACCTTCAATTTTGCACGTTCACTATTTGTAGTTTGGAAAGGACCAATCTGTGCAAAAGGTTGAAGTAAATTAAAACCATAACAATAAAACACCAATAATTCAGACATACACACAGAAAAAAAAAAAAAAAAAGGGATATACGCCTTTACCGTGTATGTACTAATCTTGGCAGGTGCGTGTAATTCACTCACATCGGCATATTGCACATCAACAGTAAATGTATCGGTCCTGTAGAATGTCAAAGCCTTGATGCTAGGAATAGGATTTCCTTTGGGGAAAACAATAGTGCTTTGCTGGTTATCTTCTGCTCTGTTCTGAGATTCTGGGGAAGCACCTTTCCATGATAAAGCTATTGAAAACGGACAAGTCTCATGAACCTGCAACCCAAACGAGGAACCAAATGATTCTACATCCAGAAAGGAGAGAGGGAGATGCTATAGCTTGTTCGAAATCCACAAGGAAGAGAAACATCTTCTCTAGAAAGAAATGCACCAGAAGTACCAATTCCAAACATGGTATCACAATATAAGCATGTTATGCAGTCAAATATGTCAATTCCTTGAGACTGATGCATGCCAAGTTTAGAAACACTGATACTTTCACGCTTAAAGGAACAAGCATACACATGTCTGCATCAAAAACGAAAAGCATTACCTGGAACTCTCGCACTTTAAATGTAGGACTGAGAATAGCACACTGCAAAGCACATCCCTTGGCAACACACTCACTGGCATTCATTGTTCGTCTTGGCTCCTTTCCAAAAAACTCAGTCAATATTTTCATTAATGCAGGCACACGAGAACCAGAGCCAACAACCTCAACCACATGCACATTCTCAATTGCAAGTCCAGCATCTTGAAGGGCCTTTTCCAAAGGCCTCTTCACACGTTCCAAAATTGGAACACTAATCTGTTCCAGCTCTTCCCTCTTAATGTGGCCCCTGACATCCTTCTCATCCATTAAGCACTCAATATTTAGTGGTGCCTCAGGGTTGGCACTTAGAACCTTCTTCAGCTTCTCACAAGCAGCCCTGAGCCTGAGACAAGCCCTGGCATTCTGGAAAATATCAATTTTATACTCTTCATTAATCTTAGCTGCAAAATGCTGGAATAGAACCTCGTCAAAATCTCTGCCACCCAATGACTGATCAAAAGAATGAGCCAACACCTTGAGCTGGCCTTTTTTAAAGCCAGCAATGCACACTTGCATGCTAGCATGCCCAATGTCAACAAAGGCAACATTCAGTTGATCATTCTCAGGCAAATCAGTCTTATAAATACCATAAGCCAATGCTGTAGCAGTCGTTTCATGAAACAATCGGAGAGGATGTAAACCTGCAATAGTAGCAGCATCCAAAACAGCCCTCCTTTGGAGGTCAGTGAAATAAACAGGAATTCCAACACAACAATCAACAACTGCTGCATTTAGATTCTTTTCAGCTATGCTCTTCAAATTTGACAACACCATCGCCAAAACTTGGGTTGGCGTAAATGTCCTCATTTCACCCAAATATCGAGCATGTACCAGTGGAAATCCATCAGGACCTTCAGTGACAGCAAATGGCAATGACTTGAGATCCCTTTGCAACTCAGGATCAGAGAATTGTCGGCCAATTAGCCTCTTTATCTGAGAAATGGAGTTCTTTGGGTTCATCATAGTTGAGGCAGCTCCTGCAGTCCCGATGAATCGCTGTTTCTCACCAAAGGAGACAACAGCTGGAGTTTCACGCTTTGATTCATCATTGAGTACTACATCAATCCCTCGTTGCCTTGCAACAGCAACAATACAACTCTCATTCCCCAAATCAAAACCAACCACGCTCATGTTTGTTGAGCTTTATACCAATTTACTAAATTAGAGTAAACTCCAACCACAAAGTCACTACCTGGACAAAGCAGATACAGGTTGGATGATAAGGTCAGTCACATCAACCCAAAGCTTCCCATGGAGAGAAACAAATTAATTCAAAGAGAATAGACATTAAAACAAGCAAACTAAAATAAAGGGAAGATTGAAACCGAAGTTCAAACAAAAAAAAAAAAAAAAAGCAAACTACAAGCCATATGCAGGAAGACTTCATAGTCAGTACTTAATCTGGCAAAGAAATTGAAATCCTCCACACAGTTCACGCAATCTATTCTTTACAAACAATGTCATTATTTTGCACACCATCTTATATTACACCTCCCTCATGAGAGCCCCACATAGAGAGAACATTAACAGAAACTCATTATCTTTGTAATACAATTTTTGCTAGCTTATACAATTCCCATCTGAGATTGATGGCAAAAACATCCATTATGAACTTCATAATCTAGCTTTACCAAGGTTTATAAACATTTTTACCCTATTATCCGGCTTTATCAAACTGAGTATAAACATCTTTCATTGATCGTGATTCCAAACCCAATGTTACCATGAAATTGCCTAAAATATGGGAATATGCAACCACTAAAGCACTTCAATATCCATATTTTTTTCACATATGTACAATCTGAAATAATGAGAGAAACAACTCAATACAATTTCATTTTTCTTAAATAATAATTAATCCCTTTCAGGCAAACCTCGGCACACAGCCACACCGCCCCAACTCAGGACAATTTCTTTTCACAAGAAAATGAAACTAATTAAGATCATTCCCCACTAAACGTCAAACCAATCAATCAAAAAACATTTAAAAAAAAAAAAATAAAACCCCACCAACAAGATTAATCAAATGTTCACCAAATCAAGTACACTTTCCAGAAAAACACAAAAAAAAAAAATCGATAAAATTTATTAAGCAACAAAAACTAAATGTTCTACTAACAATCCAACCTAAACACATCAAAACCCCCCCCCCCCAAAAAAAAAAACACACGCAAAATCAAAAAGCAAGCAACTGAATGGACAACTTAAGATGAAATAATATTTCAAGCAACAACGAAAATCAGGGAAAAGTTTCAATTTTAAACATGAATTCAGAGAGATAGAGGAAAAAATGAAGAAAACCGACTTACAGATCTAAAAAAACCTACAGAATGGACGAAGAAACTGAAAGATCACCGATTCATATGCTATAAATGAAAAATCAATAGTGATTTAGGGTAAAAGATCGTACCTTTAAAAATAAATAGAGAGGGAGGCAGGCCTTCTTCAGTGGTTTCTAGAATGCTCTTTTTATTTTTCCTTTTTGTGTTTCTGTTCTTTTTTGGGGAGATTTTTTTTTTTTTTTTTTTTATGTTTGTTATTTCGCACAATTAAAATGCTTTAATTTAATTAATTTATATAGTTTTGCATCAGGGGCACCACCAAAATGGGAGAGGGTGGCTCCTGGAGATGTCTAGATTTTGGGTGGATCTTCTAGAAAGATCCGGTAACATTTGGACTTTTCATGAGATGGTTGCTTCTCTTTGCTCTCTGGGTTGGGCTTGCTTTCTGGCAGCGTTTTCAAATTATTGTACTGAGCCAACTGCATAAAATGCTATAATATGATTTTTTAAAAATATATAAAAATATATTTTTAAATATTTTATAATACTAAAATTAAATATAAAAATATATATATATTTTTTAAATTATTAATTAAAAAATTATAAATAATAATTTAATAATAATAATAAATTTAATTATATTATATATTATATTTTATATTTTTGAAAGAAAATAAATTTAATAAATAAAATATTTTTTTAATTTGAAATATATAAATTTTTAATTTTTATACATTTTAATTTATATGATATAATTTTATATGAGTTAAATTTATAGATATTATAATAAATATATTTAAACTTTTTTATATTCTTCAATTAAAAAAATATTTTTATAATTCTTTTTTTTTTTAAGTTTTAAATTTGATATTGATTTAATAAAATGTATTAGATGTTGTACTAGATGTTGACTGAAGGCATATAATTCGTATTTATACATATTTTTTAAGAAATTAAATATAAATAATAATTTTACTTAATTTTTACTCAATAATATCTGTATTTTTTTTTAATTTCATTTTTTATAAATTAAGTTCAATTAGATAAATATAAATTTAATAAATTCAAATAAATGTATTAAAATTTTATAATATATATAAAATATCTTATATTATATTAATACATTTATATATAATATAAAATAATTTACTCATAAAATGTAATATTTCATGTGTACTTAGGGTTCATTAGAATTTTGTCAATAAGTGATTTTCCTCCTAAAAATTGTTGTATGGTTAATTTGATGACTCACTAAATTCATGGACTTTCTTATTTTCAATTTTCAAACTTTTTAGATTGTTGATACATAGACTATAAATGAAAAAAAAGAAAAATACAAATAATATCTCATAATTGTATTTATGATAATTGTATATTATTAAGTAAATAAATTTTGTAAATATATAAAAATAAATAATTTTTTTATTATTATAATATAATATTTGATAATAATATATTTTATTTTTTATAATATTATAAATTGCAAAATTTAAAAACTTAAATGAATTTATCATTTAAATTATAAATAAAATTAATCATTCGTTAAATTAAAATTTCTCTATATTCCTTTTTTTGTCAAATGAAAATAAAAAAATAAGAATAATGCTTTAAATTTTGTTAACGATGATTATATTTTATAAAAAAATTAAATTTTAAAAACAAATATTTAATTTTATTAAATATTTCAATAGAAATTCAAATTTATAACTTTTTGTATAATAACAAATAAATTTTTTTATTATTAAATAAAAATATTTAATAATATATATAAAAAAATTCTTATCGCCCGTATATCACATAATTAAATGGCAGCCAAGTGTATTGGTTTACAAAGTTTTCCATCTTGTTGGCTATGTAGGCTTGGCAAGTTAGCAATCCAACCCCTTTCATCGTACCAAACTTTCAACCTTTGTTATGTTTATTTGTTTTTGATAAATTTAAGAGATACTCAATTTTTAATTTCTTAAAATCAAATAATGTATAATTTTATTCAATCAAAAATTCCCAAAAAAATTGTGAACAATTGATGGGTTAATTTGAAGGTCCTATTTGAAAATAGGATTGATTTAGTAAAACTGGCCTCAACGTTGAGAAAATTATTTAGCGTCAACCGATATTAAATTTTTATTAGAAGTCTTACAGATTACGGTCTCGTTATACGACTGCGTTTTGGAGAAGCCTGTTGAGCCTGTGGACGGTATTTTCAATATTCGTGCGATTGAAAATAAAAAGAAAATTAAGAAAACAAAAGAAAAGAAAAAGTTCAAGACGACGGCGTTTTACACGAGCCAGTGGCGGGAAAATTCGCTTTTAAGATCCCACTAGGGTTCTCGTTCGTAAATTTTCCCTGCTTGTTTTCTCGCAATTCAAACGGAATCAGAGGAAACCATCGAAAAATGCCAATCTACAATGTCAGAGGAATCGACGTGGATTTCCCGTTCGAAGCCTATGATTCCCAGCTCGTTTACATGGAAAAAGTGCTCCAGGCTCTCCAAACCGTGAGTGGTTTTTTTTTTTTTTTTTTTTTAAAGGACACGCCTTTTCATTTTTCCCACAATAAAATTATAATTTTTAAAAAATTTTATTTGTATCTATTTATTTTCTCCATTTAATATTTTGTTTTGGGATGTTATTGAGATTTTATTTTTCCCATCTTCTTGAAACATTTTCAACTTAAATTGGGTATCGGAAAACAAAAGAAAAGAGAATTGATGGAAAATTTTGGTTTTTGAATTCTATTTTATGTTATAGTGTGCTAGATGTCATCAAACTTGGACATAAATCTTCATTTGTGTCATATTTAAAGGAGGATTAATGACTATAATTTGTAGTAACCTCGAAAAAAAAAAAAAATCAATTCTTTGTTGAACAAAAGGAGAGGAAATGTTTCTGCTTGGTTCGGTTGTGTTTATGATGTTTGATGATAACGGAAAAAATGATGATTTGGTGATATGTTTCATTTGCATCTTTTGCTATGAGCTGTATCTTTGGCTATGAAGTCTTAAATTCGTGCAGGAGTTGAAGTAGAAATTAGAATGGACGATGATGATGACGCTAATCAATAGTGTTTAGTTTTTACTAACTCTTTTGCTGCAATGATGATTTGGGAACTAATAATATTTGAAATGCATACATTTATATTGTGCCAGAAATGTAATGCGCTTTTGGAGAGTCCTACTGGAACGGGGAAGACTTTGTGCCTTCTTTGTGCTACATTGGCTTGGAGGAAGAGTTTAGGTGAATTCTCGACTGGGATGCAATTTGATGCTGAATCATCAGATCCCCGTGGTACTAAGCTTCCTACGATAGTATACACTTCACGCACTCATAGCCAGATCCAGCAAGTGGTTCAAGAGTTGAAGAGGAGCAACTACAGGTCAGAGTTTATTTTTAATTGGGATTTATTTACCAGTCCAGATTTCAGTATTGGATTGACAAATAATAGTTTTTCTTTGTATGTTGCCTTCTTAATAAAATGTATGCCATGTTGAGGTAATGCAGCATAAGGACTTCTGAAGAGGTCCTGTTATTAATTCTTTTGTATCTCTTCACTCACTATATGACCATACAGCTTCTTTAAAAGACATATGTGTAAGAAGTATGCATTTTTCTATAAAATTTTCTAGGAACTTCAAACAGATACCATAATCTTAATACCATCACATATGGTACACTCAATTTGGCCAATTTTAGAGTATATGCAGGCCCAAAATGGTTGTACTTGGATCTCGAGAGCAATATTGCATCCATGAAGATGTCAGTTTACTTCGTGGAAAAGCACAAACAAATGCCTGCCATTACCTATGCAAAAAGAAAGCAGAGCGCAGATGCAAGCACTATACTGGTGTTGCTGGTAAATTAGCATTATGCATCCTTAAAGCATTCTCCTATGGTCATTAGTTGTTTCAATTGATTGCATTCCAACTATAATCAAAACATTTGAAGCCACCATTTTCAGTTTTTGCACTAGCATGATTTTCTACCAATGTCTTTAATTCTGATGTGATCTATGGCTGGATCTAGCTTTGCATGACCATTGCCCTGGTTCCTTGAATTTATGTTGGCTTTTGATAAACCCCAGTTAGTTGGACTTTTGATAATGATTCATGGATGAGATAAGCCTATATGCAATTCAGAAATTTTAGATCTGTCAGGTTACACATAATATGCCTTTTTTTTTTTTTTTTTTGTTTTTTTAACACTGTACCTTTTTCTTTTGCTGTCACTCATGTCCAAGCAGATTTTATCTGCCTAATACTGCAAAACTTTCAAAGTATAGCAACTATTTAGTTGACCAGAATTTTGAGAGAAGGTTTTGATGTGGCAAAACGACTGAATCTAGGAATTGGGCTCCACAAGGATTTTGTTTGCTTTAAAGTAGCTTTGATCTTTTAGTTTGCATCTGCAGATCTATTATGAATAAATGTTCATTGAAATATCAGTTATTTATGTTTTGGTTCATATTGTAGATTTTGTGAAGGACAATCCCAGTCTTGGAGATGTACCTATTGATATAGAGGATTTGGTTGACATTGGGAAAAAGTTTGGGCCGTAGGTTCTCTCGTAGCATTTTTTTTCTAATGGTTACTTTTGAAAGCTGTTGCTGTTGTTGATATTGTGGCAATATTTTTCATTACAATTTGTAGGTGCCCTTACCATGTATCAAGGGTGCTCCACAAGGTGGCTGACATTGTATTTGCTCCTTACAATTATCTTATTGATCGTGCCTATCGAAAATCTCTTTCCATAGATTGGAAAAGCAGTATTCTAATATTCGACGAGGCTCACAACCTGGTAAGTGGAAAGCCATTGAATTTTGTCATCTTTAGGTCTTCTGGTAAACCTCTTGAAGTCAAGTGTACTGGTTTACCTATCTTCTCTACCTTTAGAGAACAAAACTATGCTCTGGGTGTAACTTGAGGCTTCTGAGCCTAAGGACTTACATAATGTATACAATGCAGGAAAGCATATGTGCCGATGCAGCCTCCTTTGACTTGCCTTCTGGGCTTCTGACGGCTTGCATTTCCGAAGCAAAATCCTGTGTTGACCTTTCAGTTGGAAGAAGAGAAGAATCAAATGACAGATCCAAGAATCCAGATGATTTTGCTATTCTCAGAGGTAGTTATTTGATTATGCAGAGTACATATTTCAAGTGCTTGATTTGTAGGTGCCCTTACCCCGTATCAAATGACTGCTTGATTCATTCATGCTGCATTTTTTGTTTTTTTTTTGAACAATGTTTTGATTATGATGTACAATTTAGTTTAGCTTGCATTTGGGAATTAGAATCATTTTTCTAGCAGCTCTGCCATTCCGTGCTTTGTTTTTGTACTATTACATAAATTTGCTGCTTTTAATGAGCTGATTGGTCAACCTGTGCAGCACTTCTTCTGAAGCTTGATAAGCGGATTGCTGAAGTGCCAATTGAGTCCAGGGAATTGGGATTCACTAGGCCTGGGCCTTACATTTATGAACTACTAGCTGATCTTAATATCACACAAGAGACTTCATTTAATCTCATAAAGATAATTGAGGATGCTGTTCTGCTTCTTGAGGAAGATAAGCAGCAGAAGGGAAAAGGCACTGTCTGCAGGCTGGAAAGCATTGGAGACATGCTTCGGTTAGTTTTTAGAGATGATAAAAACAATGCCCATGCGCGTTACTATCGTGTAAGTTTGGAATTTAATTATTTGGCCATGGAATTTGTGGTAATGTGAGCTTCAGTGCCAATTTGGTTGACTTTTTTCAGCAATGTATTTGCTCCATTTCTTTTCCAGCTTTAATTTAAATATCCTTTTTGTTCATCATAGGTTCATGTGCAGGAAGTTGAAGCAAATGCTGTTGACACCTTAAAAGGTGATTAAAAATAATTTGGATGCCAAAACTTTTTATAATTCTCTCTCTTTCCCTTTTTAACATTCTTATTTCTTAAATTCTTTTACTTTACTTACAACTGTCTTGGTTTAGATTCAGGAAATTCTTCATGTGGACAAACAATTGTTATCCAATAAGAAGAAGCAATACTTTTTTAAGAAACCTTCTCAGAAATTTGTTTTCTTGTTTTAATATATTACTGGTCACCTATATTAGTTAGAATGTCCTTATTTGTTTAACAGATAACATGATGGTTTTAAAGATATTGTTAGTTTGTAGTTCAGAGCTGTTTGTGATATCAATGACAGCATTTTGGAGTAATTAAAAGGTTTTGGCTATCATGTGGTGGAAGGAAATGGTGCCCAAGCAAAACCCCTGCTGGCCTAGGGATGTTGCACTAGTCAACAAGGCATCCTAGTGTGCAAGGCTCCCACATTTGTGGAGTCTGAGAAAGGGTCCGATTTATGCAATCTCACTCCTGTTTTCATAAAGAGGCTGTTTCCGCAATGCAAACCCATGATCACCAAACTACAATGAAGTAACTTCTATTATTATATCAAGGCCTTTGTAGTCAAAAAGCATTATTGTTTTAAAAGGATTAAAAGATCATTTTTATTAATCTATAGAATTACTAGTACCCATCACAAAGTATTTTCTTCTTAGATTGATTGTTGCAATGAATAAAAATTACTATACAGAATCTTGCATATTGGACACACCATAGTTTATCTCCTTCAAATTTCCCCAACCACAAGGATTGCATTTCACGATATCTCGCAATGTGAAAACGCATTGTTCCATTGAAATCTATATGATCAAATTTATTTGACCAAGAATTATGCTATCTCTTATTGCTTGCCCACTTTGAACCCCATGTTGTAGGGGTAGAAGGTTATGTTCTTTAGTGTGCTAAAGAATGCTTGAGCAGAGAAGTTATTATGGCTAATTAAACTGTATTAAATACGATCCTTTATCTGTCAGGTTCGACATCTAGGACCCTCAGTTGGTGGTGTTTTAATCCAGGGACTGCCATGGAAGAGTTCTCCAAGTTGGATGTTGGCTCTATTATATTGACATCTGGAACATTATCCCCAATGGATTCATTTGCGAAAGAGTTGGGCTTGTGAGTCTTGTTTTGCAGATATTATACTAGGTTAATGTAAACAATTTCAAAATTGCTAGCTATATAATTTTTTCGTCCAATTCAGAGATTTTCCCATTCAATTGGAAAACCCTCATGTGATAACCCCAAATCAGATATGGGCTGGTGTTGTACCTGTTGGCCCATCAGGTCACTCACTCAACTCATCCTATAGGACTCGGGATTCCTTAGGTTATAAACAAGAGCTTGGGAATGCAATAGGTATGTGAAACAATTGTAATGAAAATTTTGTTCTATCATCATTTTTTGATGAGTGATTGAGCAACTGTTGCAATTCACAAATTATATGTTGCAGTCAATTTTGCTCGAATTGTGCCTGATGGACTGCTTGTGTTCTTTCCGTCTTACTACCTTCTTGATCAATGCATCGGGTGTTGGAAGAATGTGGTATAGCATGTACAATCATCTATATGGCAGAATCTCTTTGCTTCAATCTTTGTGCAATATTACATTTATTACATTGGTGCAGAGTGCTACAAATGCAACAACCATATGGGAAAGAATCTGCAAGCATAAGAAGCCAGTTGTAGAACCTAGACAATCTTCACTGTTTCCTTTGGCAATTGAGGCAAGTAACAGACAAATTTGAGTTATACATTTTCATATGCAATTTATTAACTCCAAAATTCATAAGTTCTACACCCTGTATTCGGCCAGGACTATGTTTCCAAACTGAGGGACTGCTCGACTTCTGGTGCAGTTTTTTTGGCTGTTTGTAGAGGCAAGGTTTGTCTTGTGAATAACTCTTGTTTGTTTTACTCTGGAAAGCATATTTATTTTTGGTCAAGCTCACACATAAAATATCCACCTTAAAGTGCATGAAGTACTTTATTGATGTAAACTTTGATAGATCCTCTGGATGTCATCTAAATCACAATTCTCTAATAACTCCCTGGATTGAAGGTGGATACTCTATTAAGAATCCAGAAGTTCATGCCATAAGTCATGAATGGCTAGTAAATTGTTTTTCTTTGGAGACTTGTATCAGCAATTGGAGCAAGTTCTTGTCCCACAGACCTCTAACTTTCAGAAAGGGTCCAAAAAGTTTAGCTCAGAACACCTGAATATCTTTGTTCATTGAAATTAACCTACCAAGATCTTAATCGCATGTTGTTCATTCTTTTATAAGCCTCCTTTCTTGAATTACCACACACAATGGTTATCGTTGCTATTTACTGATATCTCATTGCAGATTAGCTGAGGCACACATAGTTATCATTTGCAGTTGTGGCATGTTCGCATATTTTGATGTTTTGTAGCATGATATTTCTTCGAAATATCTTTCTTGCTTGAGATTGCCACAGTTTGGGTTATTTCTATTCCTCTTGCTTCAATAAGCTGTTTTGATTCCCAATGGCACTCTTTTTCTTCCCCTGAATTATAAATCTTTGTGTCCGCTGCATACTTGGCACCTATTAGTTTAACACTTTCCCATGATGGTTGATCATTGCCTGATTTTTCAGGTCAGTGAAGGATTAGATTTTGCTGATCATGCTGGAAGAGCTGTGATTGTTACTGGCATTCCTTTTGCCATGAGGCGTGATCCTAAGGTTCAATCATTCATTATGCTGATTTTTCTTGAGATTTTATTTGTGTGCATTATTTAGCATTGAATTCTTTGGTACTTTAATGCATGTTCTTGAGAAAATGCAATTGAATAAAAAAATTTCCAACAGGAGAGCAGTCTGATTTTCTAATAGGTTTTGTGTTTGACTTGTTGCTTGACCTCAAATATTCTTGTTTTTGGTTTATTTTGAAAGATGTATATTGTCCTTCTAAGTCTCACTGTTTCTGGAGCACATGGTCAATTTGTGGATATAGTCTCCTTGTAAAGGCAGGGGTAAGACTTCATACGTCTAACCCTTCCTCATACCCTACAGTGTGGAAGCCTCATGCAGTGGGATGCCTTCTTTTCTTCACTATTTGTGGAGCTGATAAGATGTTTAGTTTTGCAGACACTTTAAGTATCCTCCCATGGAATATTAGATGGATGCCATTTTATGATCTGTTAATTACACCACTGCTGCCTTAAGTATAATTACTGAGCTATCATCTGTCCTCCTCTTGATCCTTGCATTTTACTGGGACATGAAACCCTTACTTTTCTTGTTTTACACTTATCAGAGAAACTATCGATCAGTGTTCTGGTTCAGAATTTTCAACTTTTTCCCATTTTGTTTTGAGCATTGCAGACACTCTCCTACTATTCTGATTTTTCTTTGATATTGTGGTCTTATTGTTTTTTGTTGTGATATAATTGCAGTTTCTTATTAGTATAGATGACCATGTATTAGAGGCCACTGTGAATTAGTATCCATGTTCACTGATCACCCTAATTATGGCAATCATTCTGTTATGCCAGAAAATGCAACATCCTCTATATTTGTTATGCAGTCAGAAATATTCTCAGCACTTGTGGTGAATATAAATTGGGCTGACCAGGATGTTGCTACCTTGTAATTCTAGCCTTGACATCTAATTTGCTTATGGCAGGTTCGATTGAAACGTGAATATTTGGACAAAATAGCACATTCACACAGGGATGGACACAAGGTACTTTCACTATTGCATTATATGGCATGGCTCTGTACGAAGATGCTATCCCTATGGTTTATGGTTCTCATGTTCAATTTGAGACTGGATTGCAGACTCTAAGTGGAGAAGAATGGTATAGTCAACAAGCATCACGAGCAGTTAACCAAGCTGTTGGGCGAGTAATTCGTCATCGTCATGATTACGGGTCCATTATATTTTGTGATGAAAGGTTTTATCTTCTTCTTCATTTTTTCTTTCTGTTTTTTCCCATAAGAGTATTTTGCTTTTGTCAAATTCTCATATTTATCCAACCCTGAAATTGCTACACTACACATTTTACCATCACAACTTTTGCTGCTGACTATTCCATGTTGTGGTCAGTTAAACCGAATATGACTCTGGTTTAGATATGTTTGACTGATTTAAATATTTTTTAATTCAGAATTTACATGATTTTGTCTCCAAGATTTGAAGTTCGATTACTTTTGCTGATTTCTGAGTTATACACAGGTTTCTACAACCAAATCTCCAGTCACAAATATCACTTTGGATACAGCCTCATGTCAAGGTTGGCGTCCTAACTCTGGATGTGGAATAATTGCAGTAAGGGTGGTCTTAAAATTTCTATATTTACTTTCTTTGCAGTGTTACTCCAAATTTGGGGATGTGGTGTTTAAATTGAGCCGATTTTTTCGAGATGGAAAAATTCGTGGTCCAACAAAGCAAAATCTAGTACAAGTTGAAGGAACAGGTGAAGTATCTGTTAGTTAAATGTACCATGGTAATCATGATTTATCAGTTTAAATTTATTTAGCAGTTTGTTTGGTTGCCTAATTCATCCGCTCTATCTCAACAATCATTATGCATCTACCCTTCTGGGGACAAAAAACAGAAAAAAAGAGGATAAATTTCTCAATTGTCACAGGCAGCAGGGTGAAACTATTACTGGAAATTTCTGACTAGATGGTGGAGATATATTAAAATATCAGTTGATTAGTCTTCAGTGTTACCCATTTTTCCTTTTAAAGGAAAAAGTTATTACAACGAACCTCTTGGTTGTGCTTTTCTGCAGAGAATGTCAAAGATGTGAAAGAACTGCAGCCTGTGGACAAGTTTCACCCGGACAATTTTCTTACTCCTGTGAGCCTAGCATAATTTCCATAGCATGTTCTTAAACTTTCACTTAGTGGCATGCCTTTTCTTTGTATGAGCTATTTCTTGGTCATTTGCAGACCACACCCTTGGATCAGGATACCCCTGTGAAATCACTCCCTTCCTTGCTTGAAGTCAAGAGAGAAAAGGATTTGAGCCAACTGAAGGATATTCTTCCTGCCAATCGCTCTTTCCTCTCTCCCCTCAAGGAATACCCAAATATCAAATTGAAGTCAAGTGGTACAATCTGTAATGTGAAGAATTTGCCAGTTCCTTGCGGGAAAAATGTGCATCACCAGAATCAAGAGATAATTAATTTGACCGGTGAATCTGTGTTAAATGAAGTTCAAAGCAGAGAGAAGTTGCTAATACCATCTTCAGCAAAGAGGCGTAAAGTACATGATACAGAACATGGTTCAGAGGGGCAAATTGAAAGTAATTGTGTGCATGTGTGCAATGATGAAAAATCACAATCAAATCATCTCTCTCCTCTTAGTTTGGTTTCATTGTATGGTCCACGGATGTGTGATAATAGAAGCAGTCAAGATTCTGATCTTGGGTCAGGATTGCACCAAAAACCTCAAGTTATTGCAGCAAGGGGGGATGCCAATCTTCTCCCTCGTAAAGACAAAGGTGTTCAGTCTACTTTGATAAATTGTGGTGATAAGGAAACGAGAGGAGCTGCATTTCTGACTGAGGTGATATGGATTTCACATCTAAAACCTATTTGCGACAGTGTTTTTTTCTAACCATACTAATGAACAGTCCTAAGTGTACTTCTCATTGGATGGGTCCAAGCAGAAGTACCCATGCAGCTGATGAATTGTAAAATGGGCCAGATTTGCGTCTCTTTTGGTGCTTAAACTGTTTCCTTTTTTCTTGGCATGAAATGTTTCAGTGGCCTGTGGTTACATTACATGATTTCCAACTTCTCTATGTGTTTGACATTTTGTTCTGCCTCAAACTAAGATGATTTTTCATACAACTATGCATAAATTTTTTTTTCTTCATGATTACAGGTCAAAGAGAAACTTAGTGCTGGAGAATATAGAGAATTTGTGGGGTTTATGAAGGCATTGAAGTCAAAAGCAATGAAAATAGACCATGTTCTACAGTCTATTGTGAGATTATTTTCTGAAACAGGGAGGCATTCCCTGCTTAAAAGGTAGTTAAAAGTCTGTTCATGTGGGACAAAACTTCTCATCTTATATAACTTGCAATCTACTAATATTTTTTGCTTCCTGCCCTTCTTTATTGCTTTATCCGTGTCATAATTTTGGAATAAAGTGATAACTTGTTGGCACTTGCAAAAATATTCAGTCTCAATTTCAATTTCAATTTTCCACAGATTCAAGGACTACATACCAACAAAATATCATTCCTTATACGAGGATCATCTAGAGGCAAACAACAGAGCGCCCGACAATCAGAGTAAGGCGACTCATTGTGCCAATCGCTGTCATTCAAAGCTTGTGACCTGGCTTTATCTTTGATTTGGTTATTTACTTTGGTGCATAGGACTCTGAAAATTTCAATTTGTTGGGACATATTTATCAATGGATTTGAAGATGAAGTTGAGACTACAAGGGCAGAATCAACATGAAGACTATTCAAGATTCAAATTACTCAACTATGGGTTGGCACCATAAGCTCGTACTTGGGCTTGATTGATCACAGAGGAGTTTCCATTTTTGAATAAAATCCCTTTTTGCCTGTTTAGCATTAGCAAGGATTGCTATAGATTATGCCCTAGTCTTTACTGGATGCCCAAAAGAAGCTACTTGCTTGTTCCTGTCAAAGAAAGTCTCAAACTTGGAAGCCTTTTGGTATAGCAGAGTGATCCATTGCCACCAATAAGCTCTTGTGCTTTAGAGACATGACTTTTTACAATAGTCAGTGGCCCAAAACTTAACAAGCCAGTGATCAGATTGAGTACAGCATCATTACTCACAGGGAGGTTAGTGTAAGGACAGCCTTGAGCATTGTTTCCTGCCTTTCATGGTGCAGGGATAATTTTTTGGTCACTGTATACTTGCAAATGAAATGATTTCATGTTTTGATGATGCTGATACCTGCTAGAAATGACAATGCAGTTATGTATGGAAACAGGGGAATCTGCAATTGTAGGCTCAATGCCCTCTTGCCCAAAAAGCAGGAGGAAAGGGTAAGCTATATAATTCTTGTTTGCCCTGATCGCTTTATATTGGATAGGATTTTAGACCTTAGTAACATAAGGCACTTTCGCCATCAACAAAAGACCAAATTGAATGCTGACTTTGGGAGGGCCAAACTGTATCCAGAATGGCTCGCCCTAGGGTTCAAACCGGAGCCGAGGTCCTGCCTATTTGTAAATGTGTATTTAGTCAAGAAAGCATGCCTGAGCCGTTGTTTCAGCATGAATGCACTCCATTTGCATTTTCAAAACCTTGATTCTTCTCTGACTGTGCCCATTCCTCTGTACCTTTTTACCTCCGTCTCATTGTTTCTTTATCCAACGCTCTTTGGGGACAAAATCCCACTTATTTTCACCACCCCTGCTTTTTAAATGCAAGATTTTCTGCAATTTGTATCATGATTCTTGAAACCACGGGTATACGGAAGGCCGATTTAGAACCACCAAGTAGGGTAATTAATATAATATGATTATATCAGATATTGCAAGGATTTTCTTGTTAAGGTGTCCTGATAACACTGTTTCATTCTAAAAAAAAAAAAGGTTCCTTAGGATACAAGACCCGTCATTACAGGTGTGGTGGCAATTCCATCTCGAGCCGGTAATGGGGGCAGTACTTCGTATAGGATCAACGAGGGTTCTTTCTAGACAGGATTAAAATAACATTATCCAATCACCGGGGAACGTGCAGCAGACAAAGACCAATCTATATAATGCAACAAAATCTTACCAAAAACCACAAGAAAAAGAATCTTCAATCACAATCAAGGTGCTGCACCTTGGAAAAATTGCGGAAACCAATATATTATATGCATATTTCCATGTGAGGCCTGAGTAGAAGAGGCCAAGGACAGCTTAAAAACCTAACATATTTCTTACACGAATCAAACTCTCCTGCTCAATTGGGTCTTGACACGACGCAGACGTGGGTACACATTCTGTATCATGACTGCTATTATTTGCACATTTTTAGGATCTTAATGTATAATCTCAATTAAGACGAGAGTCGCAAAGGTACATTTACCAGTGGTGATAATACGATTACAAAAGTAAATGCACATCCGATATGCCTTCAACATGATTCCCTGTAACAATTGCTAAAATCTCAAATTACATTTCTTCTCAACATCCTGTTTCCCTCTCTCCAAATTTCGACGCAGACCGACCATCAGATCCACAAAAGCACTCAATATGTACTTGTGTGACTTCTTGTCATTCAAGTTCATGTAACAAAGCAAAAGCTCCGTCAGGTAATCCCATTCAACTTTACCACATTGTTGCAATCTTGCTTCCACCATCCCTTGCATCGATTGAAGGAAATCGTGGCTTGGCTCTGACGAGTACTCTAGCACAGCAATGCAATCGCTAGGAAGAATGACATCCTTTGTATCACTAGTTGTGCTGGCATTCTTCGTGTCATTACAATTTGTGGAGTCATTTAGCGTATTGGTCAACGTTGAAGTTGACCCCATGTCCTCAGATGTGTTGGTTAAGCTCGACCGTGCCTCCTCAATAAGCGAGCTCGATGAACCGGTGTCCACGAAGAAACGGTGGGACCGCCAAACGTCTGGTGGTGGATCAGTGAACCTAGGGGATTCAAACGATAACAATTCACTGCCACAATTCCAAACTTGATCATATTCTCTACCTTTTTCTTGTTCATCTTCTCTATAATGAGAATTTTCTTTGCCATTTTGGATGTAGAGTGATTTGAAATTCTCAAAGAGGAAGCGATCAACGTCAGCAAGTGTTGCGGCCACACCTTTGTTGCTTGCATCTTCATGGCTGACTACATTTTGGTCATGATCAAGGGCAAAAGATGGAGCCTTGGGGTGCTTGCAGCCTGATAAGAACCATTTCTTTTTAGATGAGAGGCTATTAGAAGTGATTTGGAGACTTGGGTTAGGGTTTTTGATCTTAGCAAGATAATCTTGGAAAGACTTTTGGAGCTTCTTTGTCATTTTGGTTAATGGGGCTTTGAGTGAAAACAATGGAGATAGGTGGTGACTCTCGGCGTTAACTAAAAGTCTTTGGTAATGGTGGTTGTTTATAAATAAGAAAACAAACGAAAGTAACCTCTAATACAAACGTTGAAATGTGCGTTTTTAGGTAATGCATTAAATAGTAAGATAGCCAAAATAAAGAGGGTGAATAAATGCAAATCTCTCAAGTTGGTTTTTATGAAAAATTTGGAATTTAATTTAATTTGGTGTTAATGGAGATAAGTTAATGGAGAAGCTAACGATGGTTATAAATAATGTTTTTTAAGAATTGAAACTAAAAAGTTCAAAATTTTAATATACAACTGATTTAATTAGAATAATTGAAATTAAAATAATAAAATTAATATAAATAAAAGTATCAAAATTAATTTTTTAATATTAATATAAAATATTTAAAAAATATATTATAATTAAAATAAATAAAATATAAATATTTATTTAAATTTATATATTTTAAAATTTAAAAATAATAATATAATAATCATTAAAATTTATCATTATCATATATCATTTCAATTATAAGATCATTTTTACTTTCAATACTATTTGTATTAAGTAATTGAATTAAATAGTTGAATTTATTTTACTAATTTTCAGTTGAATTAAGTAATTAAATTAAGTAGTTTACTAATTATTATATGAAATTTAATTTTGATTGGTTATGAGAAAAAATCAAACTAAATTATGAACAAATTATTAGTTATTAAATTTGTTAATCCGGTCTAATTTTTTCAATTTTGATATAAATTCATGGTAAGTTTTAAGTTAACGGGTATTAATAATATTCTAGAGAGAGTTATAGGATTATTGTTATTTAATTTGTATCATATTTTATTTTTATCAAAATTTTGTTTATAAAAAAAATTTTAATTTTAACCTATTATTGTATAAAGAATTGAGAAATTTAAATTTTATACTATTTAATTAAATTATTATAGTGAATTTCATTTTTAATTACTAATAAGATGTTTATTATTAAAAATTCAAAATAATTATAAAAATGTCTTTATAAAAGATAAGATGACACTTACAAGTTTTTGTTTATAACTCATATTCACTCGTCACTACAAGATTTAATCTTGTAAACGAGTGAAACTCCAGAGATTAAAAAAAAAAGTAAACCATAAGAAAATGAGAAGCAAAAAGAATTTAAAAAGTGTTAACTATGTTGAAAGAACAATTCAGCCAAAGACGAGGAGCAATGGCGAAACAAAGTCAAGTTCTTGATTGTTTCACACGTACACAAATGTGCAAGATTGAAGTCAAACCTAGTGCTTTGGTGGAATGCAGGCCATAAATTTATCAGTGGAAAACTCAAGTAATACACAAAAATTAAAACTTTATAACATTTCTCAATAGTGTATTTTGGACGTTTGTTATAAATAACCAATTAATGTAAAACTTCATATTAAAAATTCAATACATTCTAAAAGTTAAGTGAAATGAGTTGGGAAATGCAAGTATTTTGGACCCATCTAGAGAGTGTAAAATAGTAAAATGTAAAATTTTTTACTAATTTATATGTAATCCCAAGGCAGATTCACTTTCCATTCTTGTTACATACAAGAATGATACTAATCAAACGAAATTGCTAAAAATTTTCACAAAATAACCCCAAAAATTTGGTTCGTAATCTTATGCCAATGTCTCCTATTTGGATTGTGAAACGAACAAAAAAAAAAAAAAGGTAAAATATTTTACAAAAACATTCGTCGAGATGGGTTTTCTGGCCTGGTCACCCATGCTGTAAAAAGACTCCTCAAGATGGGCTTGAAGAAGCAGTAAGTTTGATTGTGGCTGCTCTGGCCCAACAAAATTATATTTTTTTGGGTTTGTGGATTTGAAGTCGAGACTAAATAAGAGCTCAAGTACTCTATTCCTAAAATTTATGGTTGGTCACATTTTTTGACCCAATTTTCTTTGGGTCATTGTTAAGATTCCATATCTATGGTTATCATATTTTCTCTCCCTTATGAAAGTTATTTCTCCATCTCTAAAGCTATTTTAATAAATTAAAAATTTATAATGCTTATATAATTAAAATTTTTAACTGCATCAATGAACTAAATACACCTCAAAAATTTTTCTAATCTAACGGTATCAATCAACTTGTGCAGGTCAATATTAAATGGAACGGTGGAACTTTCTTTAGGAAGCATCTTTCTCTCCAGTAAATTAATTGGAAGGAGCACAGAGGAAAGTCCCACATCGGATATAAATAATTCATGATGCGAAACTTCTACGATAAAATGACAAGCCACATCTTATTATAACTCACGGAGCCATGCGATAAGCACAGAGCGAACTATTCTTTCGCCTTTTACTAAAGAATACCGTGTGCTTGTCGCCGAAAGTGGCATACGCCTATTTTTGGAGGGGTGTACCTTTGGGTACTTGCCCCATTCAATGCTAGTTTAAATTTTGTATGTGATAGTGTAATTTTTGTATGTGATAGTTACATTGGTGGACCTAAGGGTCCTGCCATACAATCAATGTAGGGGAAGCTTCGTACATTGCATCATTCTACGCCTATTTTTGGAGGGGTGTATGGTACCTGCCCCATTTAATGCTAATGTAATTTTTGTATGTGATAGTGTAATTTCTGTGATAGTTGCATTGGTGGACCTAAGGGTCCTGCCATACAATCAATGTAGGGGAAGCTTCGTATGTCATGGGTACATTGCATCATTCTAATTTATATTTAGGTACATTGATGTTTCAAAACCGATCTAACCAAGAATGTCTAGATTTCCATATTTTTCATCTAATCTAAGATCTGAAATATCCTCAGAACTAAATAGTGCACCAAAAACAAAAAGAAATTAATGGGTAATCATCTAATCATTTGAAATCAGTAGGGCTAGCAGGCCGACAGCAGCAATCCATCAGAGGAAAATCTCCAACATTCGTAGGTTTACACAGTTGATGTTCCCAACTCTTTAATCTGGTTCTATTGTTGACGGGCGATGCTAATGCAGGCCCCGCTACCGCAGGTACACCCAGAGTGTAACGGAGGTCACTAGGCCATGGACCTACAGGCAAAGTATATCACCAAGATCTTGTTAACTGAATCCATTCTCTGTGCTCATGTTGATTCCTTTTATTCATTTCCAATGTGGGATTGAAGTTACACTACAAAACAAAACTGTAGTGTCGTGTTTTGAATCCATTCTCGCCCTCGACTGGTCCACACTAGCCAGAGGGCCTTGACCAAATAAAGATGTAAGCGGCACTAATTAAACGAAACGCAGCTTTTGGTTGTGAGGACAGAGACCCTGAAAGCATATCTGCCGGTCGACCAACTAAAAAACTAAAACAAAAAATCAAGAAAATAAACTACGGAGACCGCGCAAACGCCGGCCCCGAACCTCACAAATTATGACGTAGGCTCTCTCTCACTGAGGAAACCCTAGTGCGGCTCCTCAGTGCACTGGAAGCCACCTCTCCACCTCGAATAACCCGGGATACCCCACGGAATACGATTAAAACAAAAATAATGACTCACCTTTAGCTACACATCAAACAAGAACAACTAAAAAAATAATATTTTAAAAAATAATATTTAAAACTCGTATTGGTAGGGTGCGCCAGGCCCTTGCTGTAGTGCAACACATGAGCGACGCCCGAGGTCTCCAATAGCAAGCTATTGTTGTGAGCCCTCCCCATCTAAAAATTAATTTAATATCATGTGAGCCATTGGCTCACGTATCAGATATTAAACTGATAAGAACAGATACTACACTTGATCTTAGCCAAAAGGCCGAGAAAGGTATGAGTTATACTTTGTTTCGAGTTTGATTTTATAACTCGATTTTCTTGTTTTCGATCTCTATTAGTCAATAAGGGATTTCAGTTATTTTCTTGTTTTCCTTGTTTTCTTGCTTTGTCCGGTAGAGAAATGCTTACTTTACAGCCCAAAACTGCAAGCATAGAGAAATTCTGTTTTTTTTTATATTTGTCCCATTACTTTTCTCTACCAATATGTGCAAAACATAATTTGTAAGATATGTTTCATACGAGAATAATATTTTTATCGTTAAAATTAGATATGTTACTTTTATTTTTAATCAATCAAAATGAAACAATAATAAAATTTATATATCTAAATGTATTTAGATTTAAAATTAAAATATTATCATTATATAATTATTTTAATAATTCAATTTATCTAAGAATTTTTGCATCAATCAAATATGAAAAAACTACACAGCATTCAAGTGGGATTTTCCACAAGAAATGTGATCTTATAATTACATAGGCATATGGTAGTTAAAATAAAATGTTATGGCATCCGAAGCATTGTTCAGTTTCACATAACCAAACCTTGTTGTGTTGCATGTGTGATTCTGGAGGGAGACTACAGGAGTGAATATTTTGTAGCTTCCGCTGGACCTGATTCAAGGCCTACAAATTCATGTCTGTTCATAACAAGCAGATGCATCAAAATCAGTTTCCTGAACCATACTTGAGTTTTTACTGGTGGATGGTGCTAACTGCTGATTGAGAACCCCAAAAGAGTTTAGCAGTTTTAGTACTTAGGTGGGTGTCACTGCAGCTAGAGGATCATTCTCTTTTGCCTGGATCATTATCTGATTTTGTGGCACTTGATGACAGAGAACTGAAGCTATAATCATCCAAACTAAAGCACCCAAATGCAATAAAAGCAACAATAACAACAATAGAAAAGTGTTGACTGTTTACCTCAGAATAACAAGTTTGATGAACAATTGTTTGATTGTGTGTGTTTATCAAAACTTCACATGAAGTTTTTGCCTGTTATAGAATCAAAGAACGAAAAAAAAAACAAAAAGAAAACATTGCAACAAAACAATTAATTTCTAAATCAAGGTCCTTAATCCAAAAAAAAAAAAAAGAGAGAGAGAGACCCAAATCAAGTAGCTATAAAACCAATCATCCATCTAACATAGTTTGAGGGTTTAATGAGCATTAAAAAAAAAACCAGCTAAACATGATAGAATTATAAATAAACTATTAATCAAACAACATAGATTGCCAACTTATTGGGACCAAGAATGCAAGACTAAATAGCTTGAAGGCCAAAGCAAATGGTTGATACAGGCAACAATTTAGAACCGTTGGTTGCAGGTGAAGAAATTGATATCTAAGCTATTATTGTCATCGGAGTTGTGCATATTATACCATTTAAATTAAGTTTTATTTTATTTTTTTTGTCACCGAGTAAAAAACACAAAGACACACACCCACGTTCATCTAATACTCATCCAACAAGGCATCTTAAACAATCATGTCACTAGTACTAAAATCATCTAGTTAAATAGATGCGGAATTTCTTATACGAGATAGTGAGGAGATTTTTTTAATGAAGCAAAGTAAACGCATACCACTTGATACTCATTTACTAGGACATTTCGAAAGACTACTACACTGATAATAAAATTGTTTATAGTTCCTTGTAGCTAAGAAATATGGAGAAAAGTAAACGGGATCTTAAATGAAATTCTAGAAAGGCACTCACCTGCAAAGGCAAATCAAAGAAGAAGAAGAAGCCATGCGTGCCAGTAACCTCGGTAACGGTATCAAATGGCACTTTTCCTCTAGCTAAGTCCTCAATTAGGGCCACTATGTCAGACAAAACCCCGACCCCACTAAACTTCAGGTCAACATCCACATCTGACGACGTGTATGCTTCCACGTGTCCCCGTTTTGATTTCGCATGGCCAAGCTTCTTTCCTCTGTACTTCACACTCACCCCAAGCTTTGTGTAGTTCATAGAGTAAGCATCCACATTGCGTACGTTAACAGTAATTTGCAACGAAATTTCAATTCTGACTACAGGAAAGGTCTGGAATTGGATGCGTATCTTGTTCAAGTGTAGCTGTACGATCTTAAGTTTTGGATCGGATGGCCACAGGGTGTAGCCCAGAGCAGCCAGGAGGAGGAGGATGACGATGGAGAATAAGTGCCGGCGGCGGACATCTTTTTGGGGAGACATAATGACAAAATGATGTAGTTTTTTTTCGCGCCGAAGCAATAAGAGAGTATAGTAATGGGGTGGTGGATTAGTTTTGGTGACAGCCATTGAGGAGTGAATGAGTGCAGTTGTGGATATTTTTGAGTTTGAAGAGGAGAAAGGTCATTTATTTGAGCTTGAGAGGGAAGACTCGGGAGAAGGCCTTGTTGTTATGCTCTTGTTTTTTATTTTGGTGTGAAGAAAGTTGCAAAGGAGACTTCCTTTTTCCTTATTTCTTAAGTTTGAGAGATTCTAAACTAATTTGACTGCGTTTTGACTAATCTAATTTAGGCAAAAATTAGTCCTTACTACCGTATGGGACTTAGAGACTTTAGATTAAATAACCTTGTAGACGACGACTCGACTTAGAATCCAGAAAGGTCACCGGGAAGCAACATTACTCCTTGGTTGTACTCCTTGGGTACCCACGTGCAGGATTTTAGTGGAAGCCGGGAGGGAAGACTTCCAATAATAATGAAAGATATTGGAGCTATGGGTTCCATTTTCGTTTTTAATTCCATTCTACGGCCGAAAGAAGCGGACAAACAATAGCCGCAATGCCCTCCTCGCCATAGTTTTAATTCCGGTTTGGTCTGGTTCCGATTAATCGGAAATCGGAACTATGGACACCAGTATTTGGAGGGCAAAAGTATTGTGATTTTTTGCTTTTGAGAGGTTATGGATTCGAGTTGCAGTAACAGAGTCTCCAGAGTAAACCCTTTTTAGTTTGTAATGTAGTCTAAGAAATGCATTTTCCATAGTTACATGTGAGCTCTAAGGCTTTGTCCTTTTACCCACCTTCAGCTTCAGTGGAAGCTCACAGCTTCAATGTCACGAAATCCTCCGTTCCCTTTGCTCAGTGGAGAACTACAATCCAGATTAAGGAACCTTCTGCATGTCCTGAAGTTTATTCCCTTTGTTCATTTTCAATGTGGGATCGAACTTACCCTACAAAACAAAACTGTGCTCTCGGGCTTCACACCCCTTTGCGCTCTCAGATGGCCCTCCAGCCTAATAAATTGGCAAGAACAAAGGGAGGAGGGGCAGCAGGAGGCGTGATAGTAGAAGGCGCGGCAACAAGAGGCACAGCAGCAAGAGGCGCAACAGTAAGAGGAGCAAAAGGAGGTGCAACAGGAGAGGTGCGGCAGCAGGAGGCAGGACAACAGGAGGTGATCAAGATTTGGATTCGGGGGAAGTAGGAGGCATAGGACAGCGGGAGTGAGAGGATAGGTATTTGGGGAATTGAGATAAAGATTTTTTTTATTAAAAAATATATTTTTTTAAGTTAAAATTTTATTAATTTTTAATTTAATTTAATTAATTAATTATAATAAATAATTAAATTAAATTATAATTTAATTGTTAATTATTAAAAAAATTATAAAATTATTATTACTTAATTTGTATTATATTTTGTTTTACGAAATTTTTTTTTTTTAAATCTTAATTTAAACTTATTATTGCATAAAATGTTAAAAAAATTAAATTTTATATTATTTAATTAGGTCATTATAATAGGTTTTATTTCAAATTATTAATAAAATATTTATTACTAAAAATTTAAAATAATTATAAAAATACTTTTATAAAAGATACATAACACTAATATGTTTTTGTCTATAACTCATATTCATCTATCACTACAAGCTTTAATCTTGTAAATGAGTCAAACTCTAAAAATAAAGAAAAAGTAAACTATAAGAAAATGAGGATCAAAAAGAATTTAAAAAGTGTTAACTATGTTGCAAGAACAATTCAGCCAAATCCTACAAAGATAATGGGGAAACTTGATTGCCTTATATGCGCACGTACATGCAAAATTAAACTCAAACCTAGTGCTTAATGGAAAGTAAGTCAAAAAATTACTAATGAAAAACTCAAATAATATGTAAAAATTAAAACTTTATAACATTTTTCAGCTATATTTGATTTTAAAATATTTATTCAACTATAAATTTTAAACCACCAATTAATGTGAAATTTCGCATTCAATCAAAAGAAAATTTGGATAAAAAATATTGAAAATTCAATACATTCTAAAACTTAGGCGAAATGGATTGAGAAATGCAAATATTTTGGATGTTTGAAGAATAGACATAAAGGTATTTGTGCTTAAACTAATCTACAACAAGTTATCTTTGCCCAACTGGAGGGGTGTAAAATAGTAAAATGTAAAATTTCTTACTAATTTATAGGTCAAATTCACTTTTATTCTTGTTACATAAAAGAATAATACTAATCAAACGAAATCTTTTGCTAAAAATTTTCACAAAATAACCCCCAAAAGTTTGGCTCTTAATCTTATGCCAATATCTCCTATTTGGATTGTGAAACGGAAAAAAAAAAAAAAAAAAAAAAAAACAAGTAAAATACTTTACAAGAGAATTCGTCAAGATGGGCCTCCAAAAGGATTGAGAGCTTCGTCCTTGCAATTTTTCGGCCTGGTCACCCATGTTGTAAAAGGACTCCTCAAGATGGGCTTTAAGAAGCAGTAAGTTTGATCGTAGCTGCTCTGGCCCAACAATATATTTTTTTTGGGTTTGTGGATTTGAACTTAAAATAAGAGCTACAGAATTTTATTCCTAAAATTTGTGGTTGGCCACCATTTTTATCTTTTTTTTTTTTTAAGGTCATTTTCAATATCTATAGTTGTCATAATTTTTTTATAATTAAAAACTTATATTCATGATTTTAAAACTTTAATTTGAAGATAATTATATAAAATTCATAAAAATAAAAAATATAAATTATTTAATTTATATAATTAAAATTTTCACTGCATTTATGAACTAAATATCCATTAAAATTTTTTCTAATCTAACGGTATCAGCAAGTCAATATTAATTGGAATGGTCGAACTTTCTTTAGGAAGCATCTTTCTGTCCAGTAAATTAGTTGGGGGAGCACAGAGGAAAGTAATATAGTCCCGGATCGGATATAAATAATTCCTGACGGGAAACTTCTACGATAAAATGACAAGCTACATCTTGTTACAACTCACGGAGCCATGCGATAAGCACAGAGCGAACTATTCTTTCGCCTTTTACTAAAGAATACCGTGTGCTTGTCGCTGAAAGTGGCATACGCCTATTTTTGGAGGGGTGGATCTCTGGGTCCCTGCCCCAGCCAATTCTAATTTAAGCTTTTTGTTTATGTGATGATGCGACTCAACTAATTAATCTGGTTCTATTGTTGACGGGCGATGCTAACGCCTGGCCGGAACCGCGGGTGTGCACCTCACCTCCTGCGTGTAAAGGTGGCCAACCTAGACCATGGATCTTCTTGATCACCCATTGACATTGTCCAGGCAAAGTATGTTGCCATGATCTCTATTAACTGAATCCATTCTCCATGCTTATGTTGATTCCTTTTGTTCATTTCCAATGTGGGATTGAAGTTCCACTATAAAAAAAAAAGCTGTAATGTCGTGTTTTAAATCCCTTCTCGCCCTCGACTGGTCCACACTGTAGCAGAGGGCCTTGATCAAACAAAGATGCGAGTGGCACTAATTAAATAAAACGCAGCTTTTGGTTGTGAGAGACCCAGAGAGCGTATTTGCCGGTCTAGCAACTTAAAAACTGAAACAAAAAATCAAGAAATTAAACTACGAATTGACGGGGCCGCGCGAATGTAAGCCCCCACTGACACAAGTTATGACGCAAGCTCTCACACTGGGGAGACCTTAGGCGAGTGCAGCTCAGTGCAATGGAGGCCACCTACCTGACCCATGGATCCTCGCAACCACACAGCTAACCGTGGAGTAAACTGCCAATCCATTCAATTTGAATCGATATTTTCTCCGTCATAATTACTGTAAAAATATTCACGATAATTAACCCGACAGTATTTGTAAATATGTATATGGCCAAAAATAAATCTACCTAAATTCGGGTCAAGTTATAATTGTCCACGATAATTCTCTGGTAATAAGATCAGCTAAGCTTTATTTGAAAAGATTTGTATAAGTTATCTGTCGTGATTACTTTATAAAAAATTATTAGATGTAAATATATTGATACCTATGCCTCGATTCGTGAAATAGAGCAATTATAATTTAAAAGTTGATCCAGGTAAGTGTTGGGATCTATTACGACAGCCGCGCACTCAAGATATTTCTGGGCTTTGAATTTGATGAAAAACAACCTTTTTGTGCAACCTATTGGTGTTCCCAAAGCCCCTTCTAAAAATCCCGAGGGCGATTATACAACGTTAAATCGAGATATTCACTGCTTTGTCCCCCCGAGAGTCTTGAATTAATTAAATTATTCATAAATTTGTGACAAATCAAGCTACGCTTAACATGTCAAACACTTGTATTGGTAGGGGTGCCAGGCCCCTTGCTATAGTGCAACGCCTGGGCGACGCTCTAGGCCTCCAATAGCAAGCTATTGTTCATGGCCTCCCCAAATAAAAATGAACTTGTTAAAGACTCGTATTGGTAGGGGTGCGCCAGGCCCTTGCTCTAGTGCAACGCATGGGCGACGCTCTGGGCCTCCAATAGCAAGCTATTGTTAATGGCCTCCCCAAATAAAAATTAATTTAATATCGTGTGAACCATTAGTTCACGTATCAGATATTAAACTGATAAGAACAGATACTACACTTGATCTTAGCCAAAAGGCCGAGAAAGGTATGACTTGTACTTTGTTTCGAGTTTGATTTTATAACTCGGCTTTCTTGTATTGGATTTCTCTCACTCGATAAGGGATTTCAGTTATTTACTTTTTCTTTTTTTATTCATGCTTTGTCCTTGTTCAGCGGTATACCTGCTCTAGCAGAGCAATGCCTACTTTACTGCCCAGAACTGCAAGCATACAGAAATTCTGCTTTCCATATTTGTCCCGATGCTCTTCCCTGCCAATATGTGCAAAACATAATTTGCAAGATATGCAAAATTAAAAATGTTGTTTTTATTTTTAATTAATAATATATATATAAAAATTTAAAATTAAGATACTATTATTATATAATTATTTTGGTAATTTATGTAAGAATTTTTACATCCATCAAACATGAGGAGACTATCCAGTATTCAAGTAAGATTTTCCACAAGAAATGTGGTCTTATAATTAAATACGCATATAGTAATTAAAATAAAATGTTATGGCATCCGAAGCATTATTCAGTTTCACATAACCAAACTATGTTGTGTTGCATGTATGATTCTGGAGGGACACCCCAGAAGTGAATATTTTGTAGCTTCCACTGGACCTCTGATTCAAGGCCTGCAAATTCATGTCTGTTCATAACAAGCAGATGCATCAAAATCAGTTTCCTGAACCATACATGAGTTTTTACTGGTGGATGGCGCTAACTGCTGATTGAGAAGCCCAAAAGAGTTCAGCAGTTTTAGTATTTAGGTGGGTGTCATTCCAGCCTAAAATATTAAGTTTGAGAGATTCTAAACTAATTTGACTGCGTTTTGACTAATCTAATTTAGGCAAAAATTAGTCCTTACTACTGTATGGGACTTAGAGACTTTAGATTAAATAACCTTGTAGACGATGACTCGACTTAGAATCCAAAAAGGTCACCTGGAAGCAACATTACTCCTTGGTTGTACTCCTTGGGTACCCACGTGCAGGATTTTAGTGGAAGCCAGGAGGGGAGACTTCCAATAATAATGAAAGATATTGGAGCTATGGGTTCCATTTTCGTTTTTAATTCCATTCTACGGCCGAAAGAAGCGGACAAACAATAGCCGCAATGCCCTCCTCGCCATAGTTTTAATTCCGGTTTGGTCTGGTTCCGATTAATCGGAAATCGGAACTATGGACACCAGTATTTGGAGGGCAAAAGTATTGTGATTTTTTGCTTTTGAGAGGTTATGGATTCGAGTTGCAGTAACAGAGTCTCCAGAGTAAACCCTTTTTAGTTTGTAATGTAGTCTAAGAAATGCATTTTCCATAGTTACATGTGAGCTCTAAGGCTTTGTCCTTTTACCCACCTTCAGCTTCAGTGGAAGCTCACAGCTTCAATGTCACGAAATCCTCCGTTCCCTTTGCTCAGTGGAGAACTACAATCCAGATTAAGGAACCTTCTGCATGTCCTGAAGTTTATTCCCTTTGTTCATTTTCAATGTGGGATCGAACTTACCCTACAAAACAAAACTGTGCTCTCGGGCTTCACACCCCTTTGCGCTCTCAGATGGCCCTCCAGCCTAATAAATTGGCAAGAACAAAGGGAGGAGGGGCAGCAGGAGGCGTGATAGTAGAAGGCGCGGCAACAAGAGGCACAGCAGCAAGAGGCGCAACAGTAAGAGGAGCAAAAGGAGGTGCAACAGGAGAGGTGCGGCAGCAGGAGGCAGGACAACAGGAGGTGATCAAGATTTGGGATTCGGGGGAAGGAGGCATAGGACAGCGGGAGTGAGAGGATAAGTATTTGGGGAATTGAGATAAAGGTTTTTTTTATTAAAAAATATATTTTTTTAAGTTAAAATTTTATTAATTTTTAATTTAATTTAATTAATTAATTATAATAAATAATTAAATTAAATTATAATTTAATTATTAATTATTAAAAAATTATAAAATTATTATTACTTAATTTGTATTATATTTTGTTTTACGAATTTTTTTTTTTAATCTTAATTTAAACTTATTATTGCATAAAATGTTAAAAAAATTAAATTTTATACTATTTAATTAGATCATTATAATATGTTTTATTTTAAATTATTAATAAAATATTTATTACTAAAAATTTAAAATAATTATAAAAATACTTTTATAAAAGATACATAACGCTAATATGTTTTTGTCTATAACTCATATTCATCTATCACTATAAGCTTTAATCTTGTAAATGAGTCAAACTCTAAAAATAAAGAAAAAGTAAACTATAAGAAAATGAGGAGCAAAAAGAATTTAAAAAGTGTTAACTATGTTGCAAGAACAATTCAGCCAAATCCTACAAAGATAATGGGGAAACTTAATTGCCTTATATGCGCACATACATGCAAAATTAAACTCAAACCTAGTGCTTAATGGAAAGTAAGTCAAAAAATTACTAATGAAAAACTCAAATAATATGTAAAAATTAAAACTTTATAACATTTTTCAGCTATATTTGATTTTAAAATATTTATTCAACTATAAATTTTAAACCACCAATTAATGTGAAATTTCGCATTCAATCAAAAGAAAATTTGGATAAAAAATATTGAAAATTCAATACATTCTAAAACTTAGGCGAAATGGATTGAGAAATGCAAATATTTTGGATGTTTGAAGAATAGACATAAAGGTATTTGTGCTTAAACTAATCTACAACAAGTTATCTTTGCCCAACTGGAGGGGTGTAAAATAGTAAAATGTAAAATTTCTTACTAATTTATAGGTCAAATTCACTTTTATTCTTGTTACATAAAAGAATAATACTAATCAAACGAAATCTTTTGCTAAAAATTTTCACAAAATAACCCCCAAAAGTTTGGCTCTTAATCTTATGCCAATATCTCCTATTTGGATTGTGAAACGGAAAAAAAAAAAAAAAAAAAACAAGTAAAATACTTTACAAGAGAATTCGTCAAGATGGGCCTCCAAAAGGATTGAGAGCTTCGTCCTTGCAATTTTTCGGCCTGGTCACCCATGTTGTAAAAGGACTCCTCAAGATGGGCTTTAAGAAGCAGTAAGTTTGATCGTAGCTGCTCTGGCCCAACAATATATTTTTTTTGGGTTTGTGGATTTGAACTTAAAATAAGAGCTACAGAATTTTATTCCTAAAATTTGTGGTTGGCCACCATTTTTATCTTTTTTTTTTTTTAAGGTCATTTTCAATATCTATAGTTGTCATAATTTTTTTATAATTAAAAACTTATATTCATGATTTTAAAACTTTAATTTGAAGATAATTATATAAAATTCATAAAAATAAAAAATATAAATTATTTAATTTATATAATTAAAATTTTCACTGCATTTATGAACTAAATATCCATTAAAATTTTTTCTAATCTAACGGTATCAGCAAGTCAATATTAATTGGAATGGTCGAACTTTCTTTAGGAAGCATCTTTCTGTCCAGTAAATTAGTTGGGGGAGCACAGAGGAAAGTAATATAGTCCCGGATCGGATATAAATAATTCCTGACGGGAAACTTCTACGATAAAATGACAAGCTACATCTTGTTACAACTCACGGAGCCATGCGATAAGCACAGTGCGAACTATTCTTTCGCCTTTTACTAAAGAATACCGTGTGCTTGTCGCTGAAAGTGGCATACGCCTATTTTTGGAGGGGTAGATCTCTGGGTCCCTGCCCCAGCCAATTCTAATTTAAGCTTTTTTTTTATGTGATGATGCGACTCAACTTATTAATCTGGTTCTATTGTTGACGGGCGATGCTAACGCCTGGCCGGAACCGCGGGTGTGCACCTCACCTCCTGCGTGTAAAGGTGGCCAACCTAGACCATGGATCTTCTTGATCACCCATTGACATTGTCCAGGCAAAGTATGTTGCCATGATCTCTATTAACTGAATCCATTCTCCATGCTTATGTTGATTCCTTTTGTTCATTTCCAATGTGGGATTGAAGTTCCACTATAAAAAAAAAAGCTGTAATGTCGTGTTTTAAATCCATTCTCGCCCTCGACTGGTCCACACTGTAGCAGAGGGCCTTGATCAAACAAAGATGCGAGTGGCACTAATTAAATAAAACGCAGCTTTTGGTTGTGAGAGACCCAGAGAGCGTATTTGCCGGTCTAGCAACTTAAAAACTGAAACAAAAAATCAAGAAATTAAACTACGAATTGACGGGGCCGCGCGAATGTAAGCCCCCACTGACACAAGTTATGACGCAAGCTCTCACACTGGGGAGACCTTAGGCGAGTGCAGCTCAGTGCAATGGAGGCCACCTACCTGACCCATGGATCCTCGCAACCACACAGCTAACCGTGGAGTAAACTGCCAATCCATTCAATTTGAATCGATATTTTCTCCGTCATAATTACTGTAAAAATATTCACGATAATTAACCCGACAGTATTTGTAAATATGTGTATGGCCAAAAATAAATCTACCTAAATTCGGGTCAAGTTATAATTGTCCACGATAATTCTCTGGTAATAAGATCAGCTAAGCTTTATTTGAAAAGATTTGTATAAATTGTATCTGTCATGATTACTTTATAAAAAATTATTAGGTATAAATATATTGATACCCATGCCTCAGTCGTGAAATAGTATCTTCTTAAAAAAATATTTTTTTTATTGTTCTACAAAGAAAATATTTTATTATTAATAAACAAGATATTGAGAAATTGTCGTATATAAAATTATAATTTTTGATCCGGCCTTTTCCTTTTCCGCGTGTTCTTTAGTTATTCACCAGAGCAATTATAATTTGAAAGTTGATCCAGGGCAAGTGTTGGGATCTATTACGACAGCCGCGCGCTCAAAAGATATTTCTGGGCTTTAAATTTGATGAAAAACAACCTTTTTGTGCAACCTATTGGTGTTCCAAAAGCCCCTTCTAAAAATCCTGAGGGCGATTATACAACGTACCTCTTAAAATCGAGATATTCACTACTTTGCCCCCCGAAAGTCTTGAATTAATTAAATTATTCAAAAATTTGTGACAAATTAAAGCTACACTTAACATGTGGTAGGGGTACCAGGCCCCTTGCTATAGTGCAACGCCTGGGCGACGCTCTAGGCCTCCAATAGCAAGCTATTGTTCATGGCCTCCCCAAATAAAAATGAACTTGTTAAAGACTCGTATTGGTAGGGGTGCGCCAGGCCCTTGCTCTAGTGCAACGCATGGGCGACGCTCTGGGCCTCCAATAGCAAGCTATTGTTAATGGCCTCCCCAAATAAAAATTAATTTAATATCGTGTGAACCATTAGTTCACGTATCAGATATTAAACTGATAAGAACAGATACTACACTTGATCTTAGCCAAAAGGCCGAGAAAGGTATGACTTGTACTTTGTTTCGAGTTTGATTTTATAACTCGGCTTTCTTGTATTGGATTTCTCTCACTCGATAAGGGATTTCAGTTATTTACTTTTTCTTTTTTTATTCATGCTTTGTCCTTGTTCAGCGGTATACCTGCTCTAGCAGAGCAATGCCTACTTTACTGCCCAGAACTGCAAGCATACAGAAATTCTGCTTTCCATATTTGTCCCGATGCTCTTCCCTGCCAATATGTGCAAAACATAATTTGCAAGATATGCAAAATTAAAAATGTTGTTTTTATTTTTAATTAATAATATATATATAAAAATTTAAAATTAAGATACTATTATTATATAATTATTTTGGTAATTTATGTAAGAATTTTTACATCCATCAAACATGAGGAGACTATCCAGTATTCAAGTAAGATTTTCCACAAGAAATGTGGTCTTATAATTAAATACGCATATAGTAATTAAAATAAAATGTTATGGCATCCGAAGCATTATTCAGTTTCACATAACCAAACTATGTTGTGTTGCATGTATGATTCTGGAGGGACACCCCAGAAGTGAATATTTTGTAGCTCCCACTGGACCTCTGATTCAAGGCCTGCAAATTCATGTCTGTTCATAACAAGCAGATGCATCAAAATCAGTTTCCTGAACCATACATGAGTTTTTACTGGTGGATGGCGCTAACTGCTGATTGAGAACCCCAAAAGAGTTCAACAGTTTTAGTATTTAGGTGGGTGTCATTCCAGCCAGAGGATCATTCTCTTTTGCCCGGATCATTATCTGATTTTGTGGTACTCAAAGACAGAGAACTGAAGCTATAATCATCCAAACTAAAGCACCCAAGTGCAACAATAACAACAATAGAAAAGTGTTGACTGTTTACCTCAGGATAACAAGTCTGATGAACAATTGTTTGATTGTTTGTGTTTATCAAAACTTCGCATGAAGTTTTTGCCTGTTTTAGAATCACAGAACAAAAAAACAAAAGGAAAATGATGAAAACATTGCAACAGGACAATAAATTTCTAAATCGAGGTCTTTAATTCACAAAAAAAAAAAATAAAATAAAAATAAAGATAGAAAAACCCAAATCAGGTAGCTATAAAACTATTCATCCAATCAACATAGTTTAAGCGTTTGATGAGCATTAAAAACAATAAAAAATAAAAAAATCCAGCTAAATATGACATAATTATAAATAAAATATTAATCAAACAACATAGATTGCCAACTTCTTGGGACCAAGAATTGTTAATTCAATGCAAGACTAAGCAGGCAACAATTTAGAACCGTTGGCTGCAAGCGAAGAAATTGATATCTAAGCTATTATTGTCAAAATTTATAAGCTATTATTATCATGAAAATTGTGCATATTATACAATTTAAATTAAGCTTTTTTTAAAATTTTTCACCAAGTGAAAAACACAAAGAGACACGCCCACGTCCACGTAATACTCATCCAACAGGGCATCTTGAACTATCATGTCACTAGTACTGAAATCAACTACTTGAATAGATGCGGAATTTCTTATACGAGATAGTGAGAAGAATTTTTTTAACGAAGCAAAGAAAACGCATGCCACTTGATACTCATCCACTAAGACATTTCGAAAGAATACGACATTGATACTAAAATTGGTGGTTCCTTGTACCTAAGAAATACGGAGAAAAGTGCAATGATTTTAAATGAAATTGGAGAAAGGCACTCACCTGCAAAGGCAAATCAAAGAAGAAGAAGCCATGCGTGCCAGTAACCTCGGTGACGGTATCAAATGGCACTCTTCCTCTAGCCAGGTCCTCAATCAGGGACACCATGTCCGACAAAACCCTGACCCCACTAAACTTCAGGTCAACATCCACATCGGACGTCGCGTAGGCTTCCACGTGTCCCCGTTTTGATTTCACATGGCCAAGCTTCTTTCCTCTGTACTTCACACTCACTTCAAGCGTTGTGTAGTTCATAGAGTAAGCATCCACATTGCGTACATTAACAGTAATTTGCAACGAAATTTCAATTCTGACTACAGGAAAGCTCTGGAATTGGATGCGTATCTTGTTCAAGTGTAGCCGTACGATCTTAAGTTTTGGATCGGATGGCCACAGGGTGTAGGCCAGAGCAGCGAGGAGGAAGAAGAGAATGACAATGTAGATTAAGTGCCGGCCGCGGACATCTTTCTGGGGGTGACATAATGACAAAACCATATAATTTTTTTCGTGCCGAGGTGATAAGAGAGTATAGCGATGGGGTGGTGGATTAGTTTTGGTGACAGCCATGGAAGAGTGAATAAGTGCAGCTGTGGATATTTTTGGGTTTAAAGAGGAGATAGAGGTCTTAGGGGAAAGGTTATTTATTTGAGCTTGAGAGGGAAGACTTGGGAGAAGGCCTTGTTGTTATGCTCTTGTTTTTTATTTTGGTGTGGAGGAAGTTGCAAAGGAGACTTCCTTTTTCCTTATTTCGTAAGTTTGAGAGGTTCTAAACTAATTTGACTGCGTTTTGACTAATCTAATTTAGGCAAAAATTAGTCCTTACTATTGTATGTGACTTACAGACTTTAGATTAAATAACCTTGTAGCCGAAGACTCAACTTAGAATCCAAAAAGGTCACTAAGAAGCAACACTACTCCTTGGTTGTACTCTTTGGGCACCAATGTGCAGGATTTTAGTGGAAGCCAGAGGGGAGACTTCCTGGTTGATGGGGTTGTGCATAAAATTTTCCGTTCTTCTCAGTAATAATAATGAAGATATTGGAGCTATGGATGAGCATGGTTTGGCTCATTTTTGGTTCCATTTTCGATCTGGTTTTTTAATTTGGTTCTATGGCCGAAAGAAGTGGACAAACAGTAGCTGCAATGCCCTTGCCATGGTTTTAATTCCGGTTTGGTCTGATTCTGATTAATCGGAAATTGGAACTATGAACACCAGTATTTGGAGGGCAAAAGTATCTTGATTTTCTGCTTTTGAGAGGTTATGGCAGTGTTGGTCTTGCGAGTAAACCCTTTTTAGTTTGTAATATAGTCTAAGAAAAGCATTTTCCATTATTGCGTATGAGCTCAAGGCTTTGTCTTTTCACCCACCTTACAGCTTCAGTGAAGCTCACAGCTTCGATGTCACTACTGAATCCTCAGTTCCTCTGGCTCAGTCGTTAGTTGATAACTACAATCCAGGTTAAGGAATTCTGCATGTCCTCGGGTTAATTCCCTTTGTTCATTTTGAATGTGGGATTGAACTTTACAGAACAAAACTGTGCTCCATATAAATTTGTTCCCTTTGTTCATTTTGAACGACGAATTGAACTTTAAAAAACAAAACCGTGCTCCATATGGTTTGAGCTCACTCTTCGTAACAAGACCGTGTAGGAACCGCAAATAAAACTTACCAATCTCAATTATCGGGAAATTTAAACTAAACATTGGCAAGGGCCGCGCGAACGCAGGCCCCCTCTACCACAAATTATGACGTAGGCTCTCCCTATTAGGGAGACCTTAGGCTGGTGCACCTTCTGAGTGCAATGAAGACCACCGACCTAGGCCATGGGCCTCTTGACTGCCCATCGACCCCGCCCAGGTAAGTATGTTTCAATGGGTGTGATTGGTGTCATTTATTCACAACCTCACAATCGGTTGCCAATGCGTTTTCGATTTGGGACTGGCGGTAACATCCGCCGAACTCTAAAGCAAACGACAGTGAAGCCGGCTGCTGTCGGCCAAGGACTCGAATAGCGTGTGAACCATTGACTCACGTATCGGATATTAATCTGATAAAAACAGATTTTAAAGTTAAATCTTGGCAAAAGGGCCGACAATGGTAAGCTTTAGATTGTGCGTGGAGTTCGATTTTATAACTTGGTTTTGTTATGCTTGATCACTCTTGGTCAGCATTGGAGTTTAGCTAATTTCTTTTCCGTTTTTCTTTTTTCAAGCTTTGTACTTGGACACTGGGGGTATGTGTAGTAAAGCAGAGAAACGCCAACTTTATTGGCCATAACTGCAAGCATAGAGAAATTCTGCTTTTCATGTTTGTCCCATTACTTTTCCCTACCAATATGTGCAAAACATATCACAATTTTTATCGTCAAAATTGGATAGATTGTTTTTTTTTTTTTTTTTTTATAATGGAAGGATAAAAAAAAATAATATCTAAATACATTTACATTTGAAATTAAGACATTATTGTTATGTAAATATTTTGTTAATTTAATTTATCTCAGAATTTTTATATCAGTCAAACATTAGGAGACTACACACTATCCAAGTGAGACTTGCTACAAGAGATGTCATCTTATAATTACACAGGGATAGAGTAGTTAAAGTAAAATGTTATCCCATCTGAAACATTGCTCAGTTTCACACATATCCAAACCTTGCTGTGTTGCAGGAAGGATTCTAGAGGGGCACTCAGAAGTGAATCTTTTAGCTTCTACTGTACCTTATTCAAGGCCTGCAAATTCAACTCTGTTCATAACAAACAAATGCATCAAAATCAGTTTCCTGAACCATACTTGAGTTTTTACTAGTGTATGGTGCCAACTGCTGACTGAGAACCCCAAAAGCGTTTAGCAGTTTTAGTGCTTAGTGGGTCTCATTGCAGCTAGAGGATCATTATCTGATTTTGCGGTACGTGAAGACAGAACTAAAGCTATGATCATCCAAACTAAAGCACCCAAGCGCAATAAAAGCAACAATAACAGCAATAGAAAAGTGTTGACTGTTTACCTCAGGATAACAAGTTTGATGAACAATTGTTTGTTTGTTTGTGTTCATCAAAACTTCACATGAAGTTTTTACCTGTTTTAGAATCACAAAAAAAAAATTTTTTTAAAAAATGAAAACATTGCAACAAAACAATTAATTTTTAAATCAAGGTACTTAATCTAAAAAAAATGAAAACCCAGATCGGGAAATATAAACCAATGCATCCAATCAACATAATTTGAGGGTTTAATGAACGTTTGGAGAAAAGGGGAAAAAAACAGCTAAGCATCACAGAATTATAAATAAACTATTGATCAAACAACAGACATTCTCGACTTCCTAAGGCCAAGAATTGTTAATTCAATGCGAAACTAAATAGCTTGAAAGCCAATGCAAATGGTGATACAGGCAACAATTTGGAACCATTGGGGCTGCAAGTGAAGAAATTGGTATCTTTTTGGTTCTGGTTCACTTTTCTTTACCATGCGCATAACACCGCATCATCTCAACTTAAAATTTTTGTAAATATCAATTCTCTTTTATTTTTAATATATGATTTCTCATACATATTCACACACGTATATAAAATCCTTAAAAATAGTAAAAAGATTGTTTTAGTCCATATGAGGGAAAGTTTCTTTCTTTTTTTTCAAATAAAGCAAAATTAATGCATACCACTCAATACTCATTTACCAGAAAATTTTGAAAGAATACGACATTAATACTAAAATTGGCTAGTTCCTCGTAGTTAAGAATGTCAAATGAAATTGGAGATAGTCACTCACCTTCAAAGGGAACCCAAGGTACAAGAAGCCATGCGCTCCAATAACCTCAGCAACTGTCTCAAACAGCAATGTTCCTCTAGCCAAGTCCTCAATCAAGTCCACCACGTCAGACATAACCCTGACCCCACTAAACTCCAGCTCAAAATTCACATCGGACGACGCAAGAGCTTCCACGTATCCTTTTCTCGATTTCACGTGGCCAAGCTTTTTACCTCTATAGGTCACCCCAACGTCAATCTTTGTGTAGTTCATATGGTAAGCATTCACATTGCGCACATTAACAGTAATTTCCAACAAAATTTCAATTTTGACTACAGGAAAGCTCTGGAATTGGATGCGTATCTTGTCCAAGCGCAGCCGTGCGATCTTAAGTTTTGGATTGGACGGCCACAGGGTGTACGCCAGAGCGGCGAGGAGGAGAAGGATGACAACGCAGATTAAGCGCCGCTGCCAGGAGTGTTTTTGAGGGTGACATAATGCCAAAACGTGGTAGCTTTTTTCGGGCCGAGGTGACAAGAAGGTATGGTAATGGGGTGGTGGATTAGTTTTGGAGACAGCCATGGAGAAGTGAGTAAGGTGCAGTTGTGGATATGTTTTGAGTTTGAAGAGGAGAAAGAGATCTCCAGGGAAAATTCTTTTTTTTTTTTGAGCTTGAGAGTGAAGACTTAGGAGGAGGCTTTGTTGTTTTTGGTTTTGGCGTGGGGGAAGTTGCAAAGGAGACTTCCTTTTTCCTTATTTCTTAAGTTTTAGTGGTTCTTAATTAGCTTGACTAATCTAATTTGGGAGAAAAAAAAAAATCCTCATTATTGTGTGTGACTTAGAGACTTTAGATGAAATAACCTTGTAGACGACGACTCAAGTTAGATTCCAGAAGAGTCATTAGGAAGCGTCATTACTCCTTGGTTGTGTTCTTTGGGTACCAACAACGTGCAGGATTTTAGTGGAAGCCAGGGGGGAGACTTCCTGGTTGATGGGGTTGTGTGTAAACTTTTCCCTTCTTCTAAGTAATAATAATGAAAGCAATGGAACTAGGGACAAGCGTGGCTTGGCTCATTTCCGGTTCAATTTCAATCTGGTTTTAGCTCTGTTCTATGGCTGAAAGAAGTTTTAGTTCCGGTTTAGTCTGGTTCCAATTAATCGAAAATCTGGAACCATGAACAACAGGATTTGGGGGTCAGGTACACCTCATTGGTATTGTGATTTTGTGCTTTTAATATGGTAAAATTAACTCAATTATGACTTTAAAATTATGAATTCAAGTCTGAGTGTTAGAATTTCGTGCACTCGATAAACCATTTTTAGATTGTTATGTGATTTAAGAAATGCATTTTCCATTGTTGCATATGAGCTCCAAGGCTTTGTCCTTTCACCCACCTCACAGCTTCAATGTCACTGAATCCTCTGTTCCTTGTGCCTTAGTTGAGAACTACAACTCAGGCCGAAAGTAGAGAACAATTCCTCGTAACTTAAATTTCTCTTCACTTATCTGCAATGAATAACCCTGTTGCTTGAGCATTGGTGAAGTGTGTTTGACAAGAGATCCCTGTTTGATGGGACGCATGAGGACACGCTTACCATCCAATGCTCTTCTTCCTTAACACAACCTATCACACAACATTTTAAAGATTGAGAGATAAAGAGAAGACTCAAGTGCACAAAATTTTATATTTTTGATTTTTCCTATACATCTTGTTTAGTATTTTTTTTTTTATTTTAATATTTTGAGTTAACAAATTTTAATATATTCATGCTAATATAAAATTTATATAAAAATATTTTTTAAAAAATATTTAATAATTAAAAACTTAAACTATATTATAATTTTGAAAGTGAGGTAATCCTAGATATGAAATTTATAAAAAATATAAAAATTATATTTATTGTGTGATAAGCCTCCAAATATATATAAAACAAAGGCATTTTTTTAACTTGGAAAAATTATTACATTTTTAGGGAATAAAGTATATTTTTTTCAACCATAAAATACATGTTTAAAAATGTGCAATACATTCTGCTGAGAATTTAGTACATTTCGGTTGTTGCAAAAGCAGGGATATTTTGTAGTTGAAAATATGTGATACAATCATAGTTTTAACAAGTTTACGAACAAGAAACAAAGAAAATAATAACAAAAAAGTGTTAAAAAAAAAAACACTTTTTGAAGTGAAAATCTTCATAATCACTACGACACCGTTTAGATGGTCATTCACCAGAAATAACTAACTGATGCAGATTTGAGAGAGAGAGAGAGAGGGAGAGATGGCGAACGACAGCAGAGACGAGAGGAGAAGAAGGATCATGGAGAGGGGGTCGGATCGGATGGCGCTGATCACCGGTCAAATTCGAAATCTTCAAGAAACATCCTCATTGCCACCACCCCCACCACCACCATCATCATCAACAACAACATCAGCTTATAGTTTCCATGAACACGTTGAATCATCCCCATCACTTAACAATGATCATGCTCAAACCAATGGTGATGATAACAATTTCTCCTGTATCTTGTTAAAATTTTGATCCTTTTTTTTAATGGTGATAACATATGTTGAATGATTTATTTCAATAAATTTCAACGTGTATGAATGAAATTAAATGACAATAAGCGATTCATATAACTGATTCCAATTAATTTTAGATTAAAGTTTTGTTGTTGTGTTATTGTCGTGTCTAGGATCTACATAGATCATTGAAAACCACCGGATCTTGTTTGCGGGTTTGGACTATAAAGATTGTTGACTTTTTCAAAATGAATCTCTTTATGATGTTGTCCCAGAATGGATCTCTTCTGGCAATGTCTCTGGCAAAATTGATACACCCAATTTGATGATTTCTCTGACCTTGGTGATTTTAGTCGATAAGACCCATTAAGCAGCTGCTTGTGAATGCTTGAAAGTAGCTTATTATTGTTGTTGTTTGTCTGTACCATTTCTTCTAATGCCACCATTTATAGAAATTTTGGAATGGAAACACTTTGTACAAAGTCTAATTTAAAACACAAGAGGAACTTTTTGCACACCCCATATGATGTTGAATAAGGATAAGCTATATATCCCTGTCTGCTTCAAAAAGAATCATAAAATGATTGAGAAATCTGGTATCAGATGGTGGAACATTGCATCTCATTTAAAGCAGCTTTATACAACTCCTGGGAAATGGTTTTATGTTCTTTATATTCCTTATTGACCTCATGGGTGTTGCAGCTGTTGCTGAAGATGCATATGATGGTTCTTATTCTAAATTGATGAAAGCAAAGGGTAGCAATGATACTTCAGAGTGCAATGCCTTCGACACTGCAAGGGCTTCTACTCTCGTGGAGATGTCAAAAATGCAGGCACCTGTAGCCATACCATCAGCTGAAACAACATTGAACCAGCCTAGATTTTTCTCTTCCAAGCTAATGAACTCGTGTATTGTAGCTTCTGAACGAACCCGTGCTATTTGCTCCTTAATAATAGCATCATTAGTGGTTATAGCAGCTGTTGATTATCCCTTACTTGGAGTTGACTTGGTGAGTTCACAGAGCGTGATAGCTTCCAGACCACTTTACATGGTTTTGCTGATGGATGTAACAATTGTACTCACTCGAATGTATCGGGAGCGGGGAAATGCACCAGAGGATGCTGAGGATGCGAGATTAATTCATAATGAAGATAGACATAACTGGACTGAAGCAATTAAGCTACTGGAGAGAGGCCTGGCCATCTACCAGGCCTTCCGCGGAGTTTTTATTGACTGCAGTATTTACTTAGTTGTGGTTATCTGTGGCCTTTCTCTAGTCTAGTTCCAGTTATATGAAGATCACTTGTTACTTTCAACCAAGCACTAGATTTCGAAACAGCAGTGTTATTCTGTCCGAATAGAGGTATGCCTGAAAGAATTTGGGACACTGATTTTGTGGGTCCTACATGTAGGGTCCATAAAGTCAATGCCCTTGATATTTTCAGTCATGCCCCAATTCAAGCAAGCAAGTATGCTCCTCTTTAAAATAATCTGTTGGTCAATGTAGTTTTTGTCTTTCATTGCTATTGTTGCTGCCATAGTTTCTATATGAAAACATTGAGAATAAAGGCTTTGTATTCAGCAATAGATCCAAAAAAAAAAAAAAATTGTGTTTGAGATGTACTTCTAAGCTCAGATTCTCCAATTTTGCACCTCTCACATACATCCATTATTTACGTGCTATTTTATTGAGAGTGATCAATTATTGCCACAATGAACAGAGATGTTACAAGTTTCTATTGTTCCAGCTACAGGTAGCTAGTTGCTTCTTACAAATATTGAATGTAATGAAGAATTTGGGTAAAGAGCTTGAAAATTCTAAGTAAAACTGCCATTTGGTTGTTATTACCTATTTCTAAGTGCTCAAGAATATCAGCTGCCATACCAGTAAATTCACTTGATATAGAAGGCTCCAAAGATCTGATTTTTGTGTTCTTCCAAGACAAGCAGGTGCCATTTATGAATGGCTTTAAGATAAATTAAGTGACGAATTCCCATACCATACTGAAGTTCCACAGGTGGCAATACAGTTCAAATTTTCAAGTACTATAATTTTTTTCAACTTGTAGAGTATAACAAAGAATAATAAATTGATGTTTTCTTGTTGGATTCTGGAAAGGAATTTGTATTTCAAATCAGCATTGGCATTTTGCCTTGCATCTACAGAGCCTGATTGTTCTTGCATCTTCTTGTTCTACCTGTCTGTGTTGAGAAGGGAAAACAAAGGTTGAAGGGCAGTTTCATTGAATTGCCTAATTCTCAATAAAACCAGCAATAGATTGCAAATGAATGTTTAGATGAGTAATAAGAGTCCAGACAGCTAGAAAGAATGAAAAAAAGGAGTGTTATACTACTTTAAAGAACATCAATAGAAAAAGGAGCCTCTGAGGTCCATCCTTTACTAAACAAAACACAAGAAGACAGGCCAAGAAAAAACAAATGCATGGTTGATTATGGCAGAGGACCCAGAAAAGTAGCATATAGCCTATCAGTTTGTTGTTGGCTGATTGGTTGTAAGAGCTTCCGGACACAGTAAATTTAATGAATCTCAATCATGAGTCCATATTATACTATTATGATCGTTAGATTTATATTTGTGGTTCGTATTGTTAATTATGATCATATATCCCATTTTGAGATGGAGGAACTGGGATCGGATTGCCATTTGAACAGGCAGTTTCTTGGCTTGGTGCCATCCGGGTGGTTCTTTGTCTGGTCCAGCTCCTCAAAAACACACACTTCAATCGGACCAACTTCAATAGATCCGGGGTCACCCCTAGGCGCAATGGAACAGGTCCACTACAAAAGAACAGTAACTGAAGCAGTTAACAAATTACTGCAGCTATTGGCCTGTTGGTGTGAGACTTTAATTCCACGATAAGTTAGCAAGGAATGAGCATCCCCACAAAATGCCACGGTGAAGATGAGCATCAATGAAGTCTTTGAGTAATGGCCTGCGAACCAGGATGAAATCTGCTTTCAGATTTCAACGAGACAGTTGGGCCCTCTTGGCACCGAATATGGTGCATTATGACTCAGGCACATATTCTTGAAACCTACACAGTCCACAAGATTCCAGTGGATATGTGTTATTTGACCCAAAAGTTGATAAAGACCAAAAGGTGCGAGCAAAAGAATTTGAGCTGTGTGAAAAGGACTGATTCGTTAAATTAATTTATTACCCTCCAAACTGTGTGCCCTTTTTTTATTTTTTATTTTTATTTTTTGTGATGAAAGTATCTGAGTGTTCACCATAGAATTAGAGCTTGGAGTTCAAAATTCAGTCTTGCAATATGGACCTGCAGAAAAATTTATACAACCAATTTTCATTCTAGAACGAGGGAAACTTGGTATAATAGTAAGATAATTCTATTGTGTAGTGAAAGAAGTCTAGGAAAGCCCTTTAAGAATGGTTGAAAGAGTAATTTCATGAAATCCAAAACCAAAATGCCAAAACTAACACTCTTGTATCAGATTGCTGGAACCCCAAAAAAAAATCTGCCGGAGCACATGCAATTCAGTACTAGCAGGTAAAAAGAAGGTAGCTGGATCAAGTGTTGTATTGGTACAAGACCAAGACCAAAAATTGTAAGCCTCTTGTACTCATCATGTGAAGAAAAGCTAGTAGAACTTCGTGAGCATTTTCAAATCAACCCACTGTTACAAACGACCCCCCACCGGCACAACCTCCAACAGATCTCGATAATTGAAAGTTTGACTTTGAAAATGGCTGCAGGACTATTTTAACCACTATGGCAACAAAGTAGGGCCGGATGCAGCTGTTAACAGCATTCCATTTTCAAAGGCCTAAATGAATTTAATACTTAAAAGGGTTTTTTATTTTGAAAGCAAAAAAATGAAAATTCAATAATGTCAATATGTAACTAAAGTATCATGATCTCAGATTCCTTTTTGCTTTTTCTTGGATTGCTTCAAACTTGAAAGCAAAAAGCCAAGGTTGAAGGGTCCAAGATAATCCAAAAGCAACTTCAGTTGCTTTTGATCCAAGGCACATAGAGAGAGACAAGAGTATTGAAACTGAAAACAAAATGCTCCTCTGATTATGGTATTGTACGAGCATGTTATGTTTGTTGCAGGCTATTTTTCTGCTATTATGAAGTTAATTTATTCTTAATGAATTTCAGAATACCAGTTTCTACAATTCTCAAACTATGGTTTGAGTAGTAAAATATCTGCAACGATATTGGAACAGAAATGGACAGCAAGGTTGAGCGCGTTTGCTTGACAAATATCGATTAAACAAAACTCGGGAAGAAACAGGAGAAAAAAGTTCGATTACTGCAGCAACAACGTTGAAAGCCAGCAAACATCATATCTAGCCAAATAGACCATTTGTATCATGACAGATCAATAAAACAAAAAACAAAAAAGACTCAAACTAGCTACCAAAACATGTTCTTTCGTTCTTTCATCAACAACCCACCAATTCACTCTTGTTAAATATCCTGGAAGAAACAGCAAATCTTGCAGAAAAAGACCTGGAAATGTTGTCGGGGTCGCACCACATGGATTCTTGATCAAAATTCTGAGAGTAATCATAAGGATCATAAGAAAAATGCACCCGACTTGTAGTAGCAGTGACTGAGAAGCAATGAAAAAGCTTCTTCTTTTCCCTCATTATTCTTCTCCACAATAATCTCCATCTGGGTGTCTTCGATTCTGCATTAAATGTAACAATCCGGTCATAGCCAGAATTGCACCAATCCATGGTGGAAACAGGAGTGAAAAGAAGTGTGTGTTTTGCTAGATCTCGGAAGCTTTTCAATTGTGTAGGTTTGACTAACGTGAGGGGCTCCTGAACCTAAATTCTGATGTGCACATAACTTTATAGTGTCGCAAAATGGATACATTTGAGCAAATAGCTAACGAGTTTTATTACAGAAACATAAACTTACATCATTCAATTATAATAATTAATTATTATATACAAATAATTAATTATAATTATATATTTATACAAGGGGTCCCTCTATCTTTTTTGATAACTTTATTAGAGAACGTGTGTAAGGCCCAATTGATAATTAAAGAAGACAAGAGTTTGGAGATTTAAAAAAAAAAAGGAAAAGGCAGATGATCGCATGAATGAGCAGCATGGGGGCGCACCTTTAGCTAAACCTATTACCAAGTTAAAAAAAATAACGGTTAATGAAAAAATCTCTCCCATTTTTACTAATTAAATGGTATATGGTGTTTTGGTTGTTAAGGATCAAGGATCGAATTCTCAATTTGAAATTAAGAGTTCATGTGACTCTACTTTAAATATTGTGACAAATAGCAACTACATGGTATATGGTGCATCATATTGAATCCAATAGCCAATTTAATGGAAATTTGATAACTCCCCTTAACATTATTGAAGTGTTCTACAAACTTTATAAATGTGGTTGATGCGATTAATCCCTAAAAGGGGATTCAATTTTGTTTGTTCTCCCTCATATTGAAGTCAAGTTAACTTGTTAAATTAGAAATTCACTATAACTTGAGGTTTTGGTTAGAATGGTCAAATCATGCAAACTTGCTCGGACTTGACATGTCGTGTGTCCGAGTGAGTCCCATATGAGACCTCTTATCGATTTCATGCCAATAAATGGCCTGTCCCATATTGAAATGTTTCGAGGGTCAGTTGGTTGGATATTGAATGATTAGCTCGATGGGCCTTGATCTTTGTTTGCGGTTTCAACGGCCATGAAAATGGCCAAATCATACCTTCCCCAATGCCACTTTCTTTAATATATATATATATATGTCTTAGCTGATCAAATTTCTTAGTATTGTTTTCAGAAATGAGCTTGGTTTCGGTTCTAATTGTAACTAGAGAGATGAATTGAGCTAACATGATTGAATCATAAAACTGTTTATTTGAACGGATAGTTTCAAATGGGTGTGATCAGAATCATTGGTTTGAAGTCAAAACTATACCAAAAATAGACTAGTCTAACTGAAAAGAAAAAAAAAAAAAAAACATATATATATCTGTGGAGCAAAAAGGACTGATCATTGTTGTATGGTTTAAAATTCAATAGGATTTCCGATAGGGCAAAATGTGTGGCGTCCTATGCTCCGCATTTTGTCATGTGTTAACCGAGGGCAGTCCTGATGTAAACGATACTTCTACATTAATTACCGCATACAAAAACAGGTAATTGATGATAAATACAATATTATTGAAGAAAAAAAATTAAAAAAAAAACAAATGTAAATGAATATAGATTTATAAATGTATAATCATAATTATTAATTATAGTTAGTATATCTTTTAATATATTATCAAAAATTATGATTAAATGATGTGAGTTTATATCAAATCGTCTTTGTTTATTTTTTTTTACTCTACAATATTAAGTAATCAGCTAATTAATAAGATCATAACAGTAATAAGTCATTTAATCAACTGTTGACAAGAGTTATTCTCAATAGTAATTACTTTTTTCAGCAAGATCTAATGGTTCACTATACAAGAGACATCCACACTGTAGAGTTTGAAAATCATCATGTATACACAACATTTATATTGTTTTTATAAAGTGATGCCATGAATATCAATTTGTACAAATTGATGCCACTGTTTTACCTTTACAGGCCTCTTCAGCTTCAACGTTTTGATGCATGGCTGGACCTCTTGAGCATGGGACAACTAATCTGATTGTGGACTTGCCCCACAGTTTTGGAAAATATGGCCCACTCCCTACTTGGCCTTAGATCTTAATCGTCGATTCCTTTCCAAGGGTGTTAAAGTTTGGAACTGGGGGTGGGGGATTTTGTCCACCCCACAATCTACATTGACAATCAATCACACACATGTGTGCACACAAGCACACACACACTCACACTCACACAAAGGGATGAAATATCTTAAGTAACCTCAAAAGGCCTACACTACTTTTAGCATCATTCACATAAGTTTGTGCTCATAATCCCACCAACCAAGTTGAAATTCTAATCAAAAAGCCAAAAAAATCCCACTAACCAAGTTGAAATTCCAATCACAAAGAGCAAAAAAAAACAAAGAAATGTCCCTTCAATGTGAATAATTCCAAACTTTTAATTACTCTAGCTTAATCAATAAGCATTTCCTCACTTTTACTTCTTCTATAAGAATAAAGTTGAGATTTTAGACATCTATCCTTTTCCCTTTTTTCACATGTACATCAGCTGTCTCATTCTAGTTCAAAGAAGCTCAGTTGGAACAAGCAGCAAAATCTAGCTGCGTAACTCAGGATTTCCTTCTCTTTGTATGAGAGATTGTTCAATGGTGCATCAGGGCCAGCAAGTTGTGCTGCTAAGTGGAGCTGCTTTTGGGAACCAACGAGGACCCATTAAGGTTGGGTCATCCAAGATCCTTTTCAAGTGTAGGTATCATCAAATTGAGTACAAATGGATTCAGTTGTAAAAACGAAACCCCAATAAATGATATTATTCCTTTTAGTAGAATAATATTACATGCTACTTACAATGACCTAAGAGGCGAAAGTGCTCAAATTATGGTGTAATGCTGAAATTACTACATAGTAACCTAAACGTCACAAGTTCAAGTAACAAAGAAAAGTTAACCTAATAATTGGAACTCTTTACATGTATTGCTTACGGTTTCACTCAGGTATGCATACATATTCTTAAGCCTCCAATCAGGGACAGCTATATGAAGCTGAGGTCTTGAAGCACATATGCAACTTGCTGAGTCCTTTGTGGTGATTTTTTTATTCCTGATGCATTTTTTAAACCACATTGACAAAGACATGCTAAACTTTATGTACATCGATCATACGTTAAAAGACCACACACCAAAGTAACACTTAGCCACATGAAATGTGATCTTGGATATTTAACAGGCATGTAGCAGATAAAATAATATACATCTGAGACATGTTTGAGATTCACATAACCCAAACTTTGTTGTGTTGACATGACAGCGTCAGGAAGGGCAGCTGGAATTGAACCTTTTAGCTTCTGCTGCATCTCATTCAGGCCTGCAAATTCATCTCTGTTCATACAAACAAATTATAGTTAAACACATCAAAATCTGTTCCATGAAAATAGCTAGTCATATGCCACCTGAAGATTTTCAGGACAATGAATCAATCACTGGGAAATCCCAAAAGAGGATAGCAGTTTGAACATCTAAATGGGCAGATAGAGGACTAAGGTGTATTTTCCTTAATGGTCTGTGCCCATTTTCTGTTATTGTAACACTAAAAGAAGAACAATGCAGATGCAAGCATAAACTGCAACTGCTAATAACAATAAACTGGTAGTGAATGTTTACCGCAGGATAACAATTTTGACAAACAATTGTCTGATTGTTTGTATTTACCAAAATTCCGCACCACAATTTCACCTGTTTTGGAATCACAAAATGAGAAAATATCAAAATCAGAGAATGAGGAATCAACAAAGCTTGAAGATGTAACTCTTTTGTCTAGCTACATATCCAATGTACAAAGTTATGAGAGTTTATTGAGCATCCGAAGAGATGCTACATTTGCTAATATAACAGAACAGAACTGATGTACTAATTGCAGACAAAGATCTTCCAACTATCGTGGAATAAGGATTTGTAATCCAATTCAATACTTCTCACTCTCAAGGTAGCAGCAGGAACAGTTGAAGCCTCTAATGATATGCTGCATTTCGATAGGCTGTGTGTTCTATATGTATGATTTATTTATAAATTCATCATGAATTCTTTATCCTAATGATCTAATCATCAGGCCATGCTCACTTCATAAAACCATTCTACTTGAAATCTCAGATTCTCGAGACTTTGAAGCAGTTGTACCTGAATACTAAACTATCATGGAAATCCTACTTGACCACCCCAACAGCTAATGTATGAAAGCCAGGATCTAAATATTCAATATGATACTCAATTTGGGGTTTTCCTTGGGAAGTGTCGAGAAGGAATCGAAGGGAAAAGGGAATTGTCCTTCAAAAAAACAGTACAGAACAGAAGTTTCAGTTTCGTCAATCAATACCTTAAAACTTGTATTCTGACATAACCATGCTAAGTTAGTCCAGTTGAATAAAAGAGAACAAATGGATGAACTAGGAACTGAAAAGCAACAGACATGGTGGCAATCCCCACCATAGTTAGATTAAGCTAACTTGGTCTTAATCGAATTGCGCGCAAAACAAAACACCCAGTTCAACAAAATCATTTCACTATTGAGCAAGCATTTGGGGCACCATTTTCATTAAGAACATGACTTACGTGGAATGACAATTTCCATGACAAACACCAGGTAAAAGAACAGAGACAGTGAGATTACTAACAATAGTTCTAGGCTATCTACTAGACTTAAAATGGTAAAGGGTGAAATGGTGAGAACTGCAAATCTAAACCCACCAAGCTTATCAACCCATACATCAATAACACTGTCATCCTCCATTCCCATTTTCTTGGGGGGTATCAAATGGAACAATTTGTGAACCATCAAAGGTAAACCTTGCAGTCCCACAGACAATGTCCATGCAAATGCAATTATCAAGCATTAAGCTTCTGATGGGTCTGCTTCGACCAATCCTATAGCACATGTCAGCTCTGTCTTGTACCTGCACCCTCAAAATCATTGGTGCATCATCTTTACTTGGAACAAGAGAGACAAGTGTCACAACATTTGTTGCATACTCCATTACTCCATTATTATTACGATGTTTGAACCTGTGTCCATCTATTTTTCACGGTTAAAAATGAAGAATTTATGTTATTTTTTTAGAGTAGAATTCTAAGCGAAAATTGCAGAGAGTCATTTCTCACCTTCAAAGGGAACTCAAAGAACAAGAAGCCAAACTTGCCAGTGACCTCGGTGACAGTATCAAATGGCACCTTACCCTTAGCCAAGTCCTCAAGCAAGGCCACGACGTCAGACAGAACCCTGACCCCACTAAACTCCAGCTCAGCAGCCAAGTCAGATGTGGCCAGGGCCCTCACGTGCCCTCCTCCTGACCTCGCGTGCCCCAGCTTCTTCCCTCTGTACTTCACGGCCACTTCAAGGCTTGTGAAATCCATGGAGTAAGCATCCACATTGCGTACCTTGAGAGTAACATTTAAAGAAATGTCAACGTTGACTATGGGGAAGGTGTGGACACGTATCTTGTTCAGGTGTAGCCGTACGATCTTCAACGTGGGATCGGACGGCCACAAAGCATAGAAAAGGGTGGCAATGAGGAAGAGGATGACAATGATGATAATGTGCCGCCGGCAGCTGTCTTTGGCTGGGTGGTATAAGGGTAAAACGACGCAGTTTTGTTCATGTTGATGTGATAAGGGAGCTTTGGAGACAGCCATGGAGAATAATTATAGTTTGTGTATATATGTTTGTATTTGAAGGGGAGAAAAGGAGAGCAGAGAGGTCTCAATTTTTCAAAGGAGAGGCATTTATTTGAGTTTGGGTGGGAGGAAGGGGCTTTTGTTGGTTTGCCCTTTTAGATGTTTTGTTCTGATGTGGAGGAAATTGTAGAGGAGACTTCCTACTTGATGGGGTTGTTGTGTCTTTTTTATTTTGGGGGTCATGATCGTGATGGAAATGTTACGTGGGGCAATGAGTATGATTGGAGATTTTGTTTATTACCTAGAGTAATGAGCATAAAACCTAGGCATAATGTAATTTTTTTCTTTTTCCTATAGTTGGTGGGAATTTTTTTTTTTTTTTTTTTAATGAAGTTCATTGAATCATGAGTTACGCAATGAAAAATTTCATAAACTCCATACTCCCCTATTATAATTAGAACTTAAAATTCTGAATATAAAAATTTAAGTTTTTATGTTAGTAGAATTTAACAAGCATTTTTACTTTGTTTGGTCTATAGGAAGGGTTTTAGCCCCAAAGGGAGGGGAAGGATAAGAATGGGGGTGCAGGGATTCAAACTCCTGCTTCTGCCCATAAGACAAACGACTCATGTCAACTGAATAAGCTAAGCTAAGGTCCTCAGCATCTTTGCTTAGTAGTTGTATCTCTGAATCATCAATACTGATCCAGTTGGGATACAACTTGTTATAGGCATACTTTACAGCTCAGGACTTAAAAGAGTGAAGGTTCAGGGGGGACTAGGCTTGAGAGTCTTGGGCCAGGCAGACCCATTTCATGTGGCCCCAAGTTCCAAATATCAATCCCAATCTTTGGTGAGACTAAATAGATAGATTTGATATTGATTTCGGCGCACCTATGCTGGTTTGTAATATCACTTTGTAGCTTGTGAACTGCATAAATTTTCTGTTGGAGCCTATGGCTAGTTTGAGGTCCAAAAGACCCTTCCCATTAGAGGCCCCATGGACTTACAATGGGAGAGGTAAAGTGGGCCCATCTTATATTGGCCCACAAAAGGAAGGAGAGAGGAAGAGGGCCAGCCAGGGAGGGAAGGAGATGGTCAAAACATTCTACTGGCACAGGACCAATGACAAAGCACAACTACCAGTCAAAGCCAAAACTATGCATAACTCAGGAAAAGAAACTACCATTCTTGTTTTTGTTCCTTCTGTCCATCACTTTGAGTGCCTTGTATTCCTTCTTCGACTTTCACTAGGAAACATTTTGCTTTCGAAGTTACTTAAAAGCTAAGACTTAAAAGGCATTACTCTTTCTCCTTTATGCAAGAGCTTTGTGTCTGAAATTGGAGATATTCATCAAAGTGTGCAATGGCAAGGCCTGGTAATAGGATCATACAATCCAAGCTGGTGGGTATGTCTTACCCTTTTACTATTTCAATCTGTCCTTTTCTTTTGGATCAATGGGCCAATTGTTTGTCAATTAACCTGTGTTCATGTTCATGTTCTTGATAGAAATCTCTCTTCTTTTAGTTTTGTCTGTGCTTGGTTAGGCCATTTCTCATCTTGTCTATGTCATTTTTTTAGGTAGTTAGCCTTTAAATTGTTGTACTGATGTTTATATCTAATGAATTAGAGATTTTAAGGCGATGTTTCAGCAAATAAATGATGGGAGATCATTGTGTTTGATAGATATATGGATGAGGATGGATCCTTGGAATAATGTATGAGCACGATTACAAATTTATTTGACCGCTCAACCAAAGTTAAATGTTTGGTCAATATGTTTTGAAAACATAATATTACGCTAGATTCAATAATTTGATCTTCAATCTGAGGAGTAATACAGGACATATTCAGATGTTTCATTGAATTTGAAGGTCATTTTGATTGCTTGTCTAGTCAAACATGTCACCTGCAGACATAATGAAAACTTATGTGTAGCTCTTGAACCATCGCCATGGTCAATGAGCATTGACCTAGATTTGGAAACCCAAATGTAAAGCATTGTGCCTGTATCTGCTGTTTATAATTCTGCATTCCTGTTTAGTCACGTTGCTTTAATGACTAGCAAAAATTTTCTTAATCCATGGCATAAGAATTTTAAGTTCAACGAGAAGACTTGTGACCAATTCTGCTTTTTAACAATTATTTTCTGGAAGTGATGCTGAAAAAATTTTAATTTCTGGACTCTAAATGCAGCAAGAAAACTGTTTTGTTTGTTATCATGTCTAATTCCTTCTCTTTCAGGTGCTTGTGGGAGACATGGGAACTGGGAAAACCAGTTTGGTATTAAGATTTATCAAGGGCCAGTTCTTTGACAATCAGGTTCATATTCATCAACTATTTGCTTCTGCAAGTCCATTTTCATGTCCCTTCATATTCTTCCTGCTAGAAAAATTATGTGCTTGCATGTCCTCAGGAACCAACCGTAGGAGCAGCCTTTTTCACACAGGTTCTGTCATTATCCGAAGCCACTGTGAAGTTTGATATATGGGACACGGCAGGACAAGAACGGTATCATAGCTTGGCTCCAATGTACTACCGCGGTGCAGCAGCAGCAATAGTTGTGTATGATATCACAAGCATGGTTAGCATCTCAGCCTCTTACTTAATGAACACGAATTTAGTTTGCTTCTCCCATTGAGCTGTGCCTGTCCAAAGTATAGATAATTCTGCATTTCTCACTTACATCAGTGTTTGATCCTTGATTGGAATCTTTAAGAATTACTTTACCTCATATCATTTACTGATCTCCTGCTCCAGGATACATTCACCAGAGCCAAGAAGTGGGTTCAAGAACTGCAAAGACAAGGTGAGCTGTCAAGTTAAAGTAGTTCTCGTATCAAACTGTGAAAAGCATGCACTTTTTGTTCCTGTTCATCTCTTTAATGCAACTCCATTTTTTATCAAATCTGAGCCCCTTTCTCATCATAATTCCAATGCAAAGATTGATGTTTTATCCTTTTTTTTTTCTTGATGGTTCATGATCTTTTCTTCCACATTTACATTTCCAGCAAATCCTAAGTTGGTTATGGCATTGGTGGCAAACAAGTGTGACCTGGACGCAAAGAGAGAGGTGCAGAATGAGGTAGTTGCAGAATCTTCTTTTCTGCATCATTAGAGAATGCATATCATTTTATTTTTGCCAATCAATACCAGATAGAATTCTTATCTGTAGAACATATACCATTTCTTATAAACTTGCAGGATGGTGAGGAATATGCACAAGAGAATGGAATGTTCTTCATAGAAACATCAGCAAAAACTTCACATAATATCTATGACCTTTTCCATGAAATAGGTAAATTTTACTTTTAAAGTACAAGAAAATAATCCTTTGAAACCAGCTCAAAAGCAGGCTACTGACCGTATCTCCAATAACTGCTGTCACATACTCGAAGTTTGATAGAAGATTCCAATTAAAATTGAGATTAAGAATTTATTATTATTATTATTATTATGATAAGCTTGATCTTAAGATATGGCTGTTTTCTTCCCACTGTGTGCAGCAAAGAGACTGGTAAAAGCTTGTCCTCCAAGGCCTACTGGGGTGAACCTCAGTGAAACAAACACCAAAAGCACAAGAAGACTTTTTTGCTGCTCTTGGTAACACTAAATTGTCATAATGCTGGAGCCTCAAAGAACTTGCTGACCCTTTAATGAAAGAAAAGTTTTTGTACATAACAGAAGCTCAACAACTTTAAAAGGAGAACTCTACCTGTAATACAAAGTTTACTCTCAGATTATTATGAGCATTGATGTTGTTGATTATGATTTTTGCATTTAGATGCTGTCCGGCATTGCTTTTTTATTTCCATTCTAATTCTAACAGATGAGCTAAACAAGAGAAAGTTTGCCAAGGAATTACTCAAAATGAGAATCAAATAAAGTCCATGAGCTCATACAGTAAAGTCAACAACATAAAATTATAGTAACATGAGAAATAGCTCCGTCAATACACAATCAGAATTTAGACCCATAAGCCTATGCAATGTAAGCTACAAAGTGGCCGTAGGAGCTTCTCCCAAACCTACTAGTCCAAGTGGCCACCAAGACTTCGTGCCTTGGTATGACAAAAGTCATTCTAAAAGTATTGTTTTACCATTAGCCAATAGCCAAAAGCATAAAGACAAGCTCTCAAGTCTCATCTATGGCCTTGGTATGTTAGTCTTCTGCCACCATTTGATAATACAGTTTTAATTGTCTGCTGTCACACAGTATAAATTCCATAACATGCTTGGCTAATGCTGAACGTAGAACATATTGAGGATGGGAACTGAAAACACTCAGGAAGGACTTAGGGTGCTGCTGGATAGCGGAGCCACTAGGAGGTAGCCACTTGAATTTCCAACAATGGACATACCAGAGAATATCAATTATTGAATTTGTCTAAAAGACAGATTCAAACTGCAATCTCAGTTCCCAAAACTCTAGTTTCATCGTGTTTGGGGTTTCTTTTATCATACACAATCTGCCAAAGCTCTACATCACTTCCTCTGTCATAGCCTCTCACATATTGAGGAACTTGTGTCAGGTCAATGCATTTCCCCACGAAACAAGGGACAGGTCCATAAGCAAGGTCCCCATTTTCTGCATTATCCACCACACCCCAACATTAGAAGCTCAAGGCTTGACAATGGATGAGAAAAAGGAATAGGATAGCTGGTCAGCATGCTTACCTTCCTTGTCCCTGAGACAGCTTCGGAAATGGGAATAACCATTTGCAACAACATCGAGATCATCAAGACTGAAGTTGTACCGCTTTTCCAGCGCCAAGTATAAAACCTATAACAGGAAGAACTAATTGTCACATAATTCCAACCAAATCTAAGACTTAAAAGGGATTCTGTCAAGACCATACCAGAACAAGAAATTCTTTTAACGTCATGCTAGGTCACATAAAACCAAGAGTATACTGATAAAGATCAGCAATGTGGGAGATGAGGACCAATAGACAGTGATAAGCATATCAACATAGGCAAGGATCCCACAAAACTGTTATGCAATGGCAGCTAATCTTATCAGCATGGGACCACTATATGAGAAAATTATCTCCTTAGCATGTTTGAATAATTCAAAGAGAAAAAGGAAAATTTCCCATCCTTGATTCACATGTTATGCCATTCCTTATTCAAGAATTGCCAAGCATACCTTTTCAGTGCCCAACGACATTAATCTTTCCAAAAGAATGAAGAGGGCATCAGTAAGGTCATCACTGTATATCACATCGGCAGCTACAAGCAACAAAGCTCCCTGGGCTTCTTCAACTTCTGAGGGCATCCACGAATACCTGGATATGACAACCAAAGTATAATACATTCCCACTGCAAACCACATTCAAATACAAAAAGAAATTACATTGAAAGCCATTAAGTAATCCAAAATCTCATTAAGAAGAACATAAACTCCATCCAAATATTGCACCTTTTATGAGATGCAGAATTTCCCATGCTTCCTGTAGGTGGCCAGGAACTTGTCCAATCAAGTTCACGTAAATGAATTGCAGCCTTGTAGCTTAAAACTCCAGAATTGAGTTGAACATTCTTGGCACAGTTGTCAAGGATTTCATCTCCACGATCTGTCAGACAGTGGCTAGGTTAAAACTCCCACTCCTCTTACTAAAGTGTTTGCTTGCCTTGCATAAATAAGCATTTCGATTATATACTAACTAAAGTATCTACACCACTAATTTAATTATGCTGTTACAATATTGAGCTTCTGTAACTTACATTTGACATGTACACAATAAAGAATGGTTTGTAAAGTAAATCACATGCAAAGCTGACTTCCAGAACTGATAAAATAGGAGGAAGCACAAGTACTTTTTTGCTACCGTAGTCAGTCAACGTTGTTAAATTCCAAATTTGAATTAACAATACAAAAGGTAACAAAGAGAAGATAACAGACGTGATAGACTGAATTCACAAGTCCCCTTTCTTCTGTATTTCAAAAAACAGCCAGAAAATCAGAAACCACACTCTGGATAATTATAAAAACAAAAATGGAACAGGAGCCAGAAGAAATTGATTACACAACATTAATAGTACCATGTCCCAAGCTTAATTGACACACAAGAAAACCCAAATATGTGAGATAACAAAATCTTAGTTATACAAAAGTTCCATACAAGGACAACATGCTCGAATGATTCAACACAAACATGGGGGAAAAAATATCATGTTTAGATCCAACATGAAACCATAGCCAAAACATACCAGTTAGGAACACTGTTTTACCAACATGTGCAAGCAACAAGCCAACAAGCCCTGGTAAAGACAGTGAAATGAAATCCTGTCAAACAATAAATACTTGAGGTTCAGATTGAGAGCTCTTAAGACAGTTCAGCATAAAGCACTGAAATATCCACATATATTTTCTCCATGCTTACCATAGCCACAGTGCCTTAAACTCATGTCAATAAATCAGAACTCTCAAAATCCTAAATGAGTTGGGCGAATTGCATGTCAGCAACAATCTAATATTCCTATGACATATACTCAACAAAATAACCATCTTTCAATCAACAATTTTAAAGAAAAGTTTGAAAAAATTTAGTAAATCATGCTAGCAAAATAGCTTGATGATTGACAAAGTGACTCCAAATTACCAAAAGTATTCGGCATACCTGTTCCAGCACCAAGTTCCAATGAAACAATCCCATCAAATTCTGATGAAGTGAACATCTTATGCAATACAAAATCAGATAACACTAATTCTGCCTTCCAGACCTGAAGGGTGAAAATAGGCTGTGAATGATTATCTAGCAAGAAAACAAAAGAGAATAAAAAAATAAAATTACCTGTAATCCAACATTTGGAATCGATGATGTAATATTATGTTGGATGCTTACGCTAAAACTGCACGATGACATATCTGCATCTTTCAAGCACAAAGAATGTATAGGATTAATTGTTGCTTGCAGAATAGAAGAATAAGATGGAAGACACAAAATCTAATGATTAAATGTTCCATATTCTGGTTTTCATTTCTTTATTCCTGCCAGGCCAGAAAGTTGATGATGTCAACAGTTTGTCATGAAAGTGAAGACAACCGATCAGAATATGCACAATGACACAGATAGATAATGCATCATAAACAGGGTTGCCCATTGTAGTTTTCCTATTCCTATAATAGACTGTTTGATAGACTATACCTGAATGTAAATGCATATATGCAATGGACTTCCAGAAGGATTTTCCACATCTAATTATGCATTAACACATTCTGCTAAATGCATACATACACAAGAACTACTCCCAAGTTCAAAACTAATTAGCATTTCCAATGCTAATCACTGATACCAGCTATACAAGTAAGCAATGCAGCACCAAACATCTCAATACTTGAATCCCCTTCTCTTTTGCAAACAACTAAGCGCACCCAAATAAAAATCTGGCCATAAACCAAAACCACATGTCGCCTAACCTCAAACGCACCAATCTATGTCAAACAGACAAACAAAAGGATGCATTTTTGGCAAGAACATTCAATAGAAACATGAGAAAGGAGTACATACTGCAACGTCTAGTCAGGACAAGATCACCATCTTCATCCACGCCAACTGCTTGTTGTATAGCAAGTTCTTCATTCTTAAACAGTGCGCTACATCTCCTATTATCAACCTCTTGAAAAAAAAATCAAAAAAGAAACAAACTTTTATACTAACTACTAAAATAAATATGCAAATTTTCCACTAAAAAGAAAATAAATAAAGAAAAAAAAAAACCCACTAATCAAAACAGTGCAGGAAGCAACTTGAACGTTGAAATCAATGAAAAAGATGGAATTTTATGCATTACCAGCTGGAATAAAGACAGTGAAGTGGGAAATATAGCAACTTCTTCAATTTTAAACAGTGCATTACATCTCCTATTATCAACATCTAGAAAAAAAAAATCAAAAAAAGGAACAAACTTTAAACCTAACTACTAAAAATAACGAAAACCCACTTAGCAAAACAATCAAAGAAGCAACTTAAACGCGGAGATCAATGAAAAAGATGGAATCTTTATGCATTACCAGGTGGAATGGAGATGATGAAGTGGGACATGTGGGGCCCAGAAGAGTTGGGTGGGCACCCGAGATGCACCTCACTCATCACATGATGCTCTTCCTCCTGCTGCTTCTCTAAATCACGGCCGTCCATTTTCCTTGTTTACTATCATGCTGATGCTGGCGGCACGACAGTGCTGCCGCTGGTGGTGCGGCGGCAGAGGAGAAGATTACGCACTGGGACTCTTTCTGAACTGTGAGATAATCGACCAGTGCACAGTCTATATGATCTCAACGCTGCGCCTTGATGCCACCAACTGAAACTACTCGTTTTTGGATTTTCAGCGTGATAGGTTGGCTGGTGATTTTCATTTCTCCGTATTAACCTCAGTTAGAATTTTTAATTGATGTTAAAAATTTAAATTAAGTGTATATTATTAATATTAAAATTAATTTTTTTTTAAAAGAGATTTCTTTAAGTTTAACAATTCACATATGAAAAATTTTTAAATAAAAATATTAATATTAATACAAATTTTCATATTTGTATAAAAATTTTTATACATATTTTACACAAATATGAAAATAATTATTTTCACATGTACACTGAAATCAACTTTTTCTTTTTTATTTGCACTCTCATAATAAAATGAATTATTCTAAAATAAAATAGTGATTTATTCTTCATGGCCTAAATAAGTTTCTACAATATATTAATTTTATTTTCTTCTAAATTAACAATCATATCAAGACATCCAATTAAAAAATAAATGCATAGTAACCATTTTTAGTTCAGTTTGGGTTAAAAGGGAAACAGTACAAGAAAGGCAATCTGTCCATATGACTATATTGATGATAATTCATATGGAAATCTCTATGTTTAGCAGATAACGTGAAATGTAAACACTAACAACAAAAGAAGAGAACACTTAGAGTTACTACTGATATTTTCCTCCATAAAATCCTATGAATGTCCAACACAGAGCAGAGAACATAGCATAAGACATACGTAGTTGTAACACATAAAGCATTTGCAGTACACGAGACTTTCATATTGTACGATGTGGGGTTCTAATGTAAGCTTCTCTTACTATTTGAGTACATAAAGAAGGAATACTAAGTAAGCTTCGTAGGCGTCTTCTTTTACCTCCCCCTAAAAGCTGCAATCCGGGCAGCCAAATCCTCATAGTCAGGCAGTTTGGGATGGACATGGGCTGTCAACATCTCAGGCTGCAATGAAGCTGCCCTATTATGCCTTTTTGTTGCCTCACTTGGAGTTGCAGGTTCAGCTGGATATGCGGCTTTTCCAGGAGGAAGGGGTATTTCAGATTTTGTGCTCCTGAGCCTAGTGACTTCCCCAGTATCCTTGTTTTTTTCCCATGAAGGAGGAGGCTTCAGGTCTGGTTTTAGATTACTTGATTCTTGATCCACGGCTCTTGAATTATTCATTGCAAACATTTCACTTCCAATGCTACCAATCTTTTCACGACCTGGCGGTGGCTTCAATGGTCTTTTGACACTGCCAAAATCCTCCTGACCTGAGGATGACTTCAATGGCCTCCTCCGGACTGATCTTGGTTTTGGCTTAGCTTCACTGTTCGACTGGTGGGATTCAGTTTCATCTGCAGCGATACTGTGAATTGATTTTGGCGATTCTTCTACTTTCTCTTGAATCTCAGCCTTTTTCTTGATGTAAGGTGGAGGAATAGACCGGTAGTAAATAGGCTTGCTATCCACTTCATTCTCTGAGACACTTCCTGCTGAACTTGACCTAACCTTTAGACTGCCTCTTTCGGTGCTAGATGCAATCAATTCATCTTCACTGCTGCTTTGCACCTTGTATACATCATCACCAGTGTTCCATTTTTCGTTCCTTATGTTTCCCAAGTCATGGCCATCTCTCTTTTTGAAAATATCAGCTTTGCTTTTCTTCAATTCGTATCCATCACCATCATCATTATCATCATCATCATCTTGGCTCTCTTTCTTTGGGACGTCAACATTATCACCTAGAGATCCGTACCTATGCAGGTCCTAAAAAAAGAAGTCACAAATTTTCATGATCAGTTAACCACTACGGAACATATTCTCGCATGCAAATTACACAAGACTCTCCCGGAAGTGCCTGTGCTGCACACTGGTGATGGTCTTGAAGGAAATTTGAGACAGCCAGCACAAGGCAAGGCCACTTTATGTAGAATCCAATATAAATCCTTCTACCCTATTAAAAAGAACTTTGAAGTTCTACTCAATTTCACTAAAGCAACAGTTGGTGGATAAAAGACAAGGGTTCTTACTTGATGATCTGCTGGTGGTTTAAACAGTTTCTGCTCCAGTGACTTAGAATTCCAATCTATGGAGAATTCTTGAGCTATGTCATGCATCAACTGAAGCTTCATCTCCTTTGTCGTGTGCTTTGGCCTCAATGCCTCAACAAACTGCTCGTGGCAATTAGACATCAGTATTCAAACCCAAGACATTCCAACAACAAAAGCAAGGATCTTATAGCGAAGTGAAGACATGTGGTTGTTACCTCTTTGCTGATGAAAGATTCAAGGGAAGTCTTATATCTTTCAGTGAATAGGGAGCGAAGATCCCTTAGTTCTGGGAATTCAGAAAAAAATGCTGCAGCATATATCAGGGACTGTACAGCTTCTCTGCATTCCTCAGGGCATTCCCTGAAACAGAAGAAAGGAATAAGTTGGATTGGTGAATACCATAAACTCAAAGCACCTGAAAGCGCTCGGTCCTTTTTAACCCTCTAGTTATTGCTGGTTCCATTTGGTTGTTTTTCTAATAAAATCCCACATAAAATCTAATCAATCCTTCAAGACATTGTGGAAAGAAGTTGAGAGAGAAGAAAGATTAAGTTATACTGAATATCAAGTCTAAAATAATCTAATTAATGTTGCTTATCAGAACAGATCCAACTCAGCGAATTCTCAATTTTGGTTTGGAATCTCAGCCAAGACAAACATGCACTGAAAATTCTAAAAAGAATAAGTTACAACAAACGATGATTACACTGAGATGAGACTTTAGATAATGGGGTAATGCCAACATATTCTAAATTGTGCCAATAGAAAGTGTTCCCTCGAAGAGTCAATAAAAAAAAAAAAAAAAGGCAATCTAAATCATAAAAAGCATGATACTGCAAACTGGACGCAACCACAGACATACCTCTGTTTACTCATGACAGAGAGATTGCTTGAAATACATCCACAGAATGGTTCAATAAAATCATAGCATGCCATCATGTTTTGCTCAGCCATAAGCCCTTCTGCCTGCATCACCAATTTCAGTTACAATAAACTCAAAGGCTACCATAATACCATGACAACCAAAGCTATAAATTTTAATAGAGATTAACATATTTGAGGTTCTGATACAAAGTTAGAGAATCCATGAGAAGAAAATGGCAAGCTAACCCTGCAAAAAGCATTGTAATCATGGCCATTCTTAAGAAGATCAGCCATGTCATTCTTCAAGTACTTTACCACCGCGTTTTTCTTCTTCTTCAAGGCCTCCAGCCTTGTCTTCATTGTCTTTGTCAAGGACTTGCTATAATCACCAATCAAAAACCAAAGAAATCACAAATGGGTGTGATTGCCATTAACGCAAAATGAGCTAAAGAAAAGAACAAAGAGAACAACAAAACCAAAAATCAAAATGCATTAAGTACCATTTTGTGTAGAATTTGGACTTTGTTAACACATCAAACATCTTGATCTCTAAACACACACCTTTCAATGAATAAACAACTGCTTGAAAAGAAAATGATGAACAGAAACAGAAAAAAGGGACTTTCTTGGTTTCCTTTGATCCTTTTTTCTTTTTCTTTGGATTTTTGGATACTTATGCAAAGATTAGGAAAGGAATAACTGAAAATATTGGAAATGGGAGTATCAAGTAAGACCAAGAATCTGAATTTAAAGAAACCATGAAGCAAAAGAAATGAAACAATTCTAGAGAGAGGAAATGGGACGCCAAAAAGATAGAAAATTTGGAGAAACAAAGGGAAATGGAGATGTGGGTGTTTATCCAATGTGGGTAAATCAATCAACAAAACATTAAAAATAAAAACAGAAAAAGAGAAAACCAAGAAAATGGCCTTCAATTTAGCAGCCAAGAAGCTAAATTTTAGGAGGTTAAGATAGAGAGAACCAAAGATATCCATTTACGTGTGTATATATATATATATATATGGTAGAGAGAGAGAGATGGCCTCAAGAGAAGCTAAAAAGGCAAAGGAATGCAAAAGCTGTAGCCTAGAGAGAGAAAGAGGGAGTGGGGTTTTTTATGGCCTTTTTTTAGAGAGAGAAAATCTTGCCACCTAGGATTATTTTGGCGCGGCGGTTCTGTTTCTTTCTGTCTTTGTGCTTTATTTCTAACTACTGTAATAGCCCTGGAATTAAGCAAAGTAAGAGCCACGGACTTGGGGGTATTTTGGGTATTAAATAAAGAACTTTTGGCTTGCCAAAGCTGACCTGATGCGCATGGCAGTGAATGAACCACGGGAGGCCAATCGGTTGGATTGGTAACTTGATGCTTCAGTTTTCTTTTCCTACTTAAATATTCTACTAATCTTTTTAAATAATTTTTTTAAATAATTTTATATTAATAAAAATATTACATAGAAATATAGCATATAAAATCTACATATTATATTATCATAATAATTATTAATTTTATATTTATATTTCTTATCATAATTAAAATTTTACATCTTTTATACATATAACTAGTATTAAGTTCAAAATTTTTAATTATATTTATTTATAAATATATTTCTTATTTACATTTTATTTTATTTAAAAAATAAAGAGATAATCAAATATTAAGTATTATTTTTAAAAAAAATTTAAAAATAAAAGTTTTCTCTATATTGATTTTTTTTTTTCACTTCTTAAGCAAATAAATAAAAAAAAGTTCGGGATAATTTTTTTTTTGAGAAAATTTGATAGTAATTATCTTTTTTAAAAAAATATCTAAGAATTTTTTTTCTTAAAAAAGGAGAATTTTGTAGTATTTTTTTTTAAAAAAAATTTATAATTATAAAAATTTAATTAGAATCAAAATAAAATTTTATGAATTACTAAAATTGATATTTAATTACAATTAAATATATATCAATTGTTTTGTAAAATTTTATTTCGATTGTAATCAAATTTTCATAATTATAAAATGTTTTAACATTTTTAATTTGTTAATTTATGAAAATCTCCTACAAAAATAAAATCTAAAATTGTCTCCCCATTTTTACAATATATATACTCAGATGAAGTAAACAACTACTACATAGAGTTTAAAAGGAAATACCGATCTCTTTAGTTAATAATATCTCTCCTAAGATTACAAGAGACTCAAATATGCGATATTTATTTTAATTATAATTCTGTAAAAAAAATTAAAAAATGTAATTAACAGTTATAAATATTTTAGACTTATCCATGTAAAAATTTTTGATAACAATTAAGCATAGAGTTTGGATGCATCAAGGAGAGCATTGGGTTATCCTAAACAAAAATAATAATTTATGCTATGCAAGTCAATTTCCTCTTAAGTTTCACTGGAAATAAAATGAGAAAAAAATTAAAAAAAATAGATTTTAGGCCTCGTTAGAATCAATTTATCAAGAAAAAAAAATAGAGAAAAATTCATGAATTTTAAATTCGTACTATTAAAATTATTTTTTGAGTTGAAAGCTTCTAATTTAAATTTCATGAATTAAATTAAAAAAAAAAACTAAAGAAATTTAAATATACAGTAATAATGCAAAATCTCTATCCAATAGATTAATCTCATTATCCTTAATTAAATTTTATACATGAAAATACCAGTGACCTCTAGCTCAATGAAATGGGAGTCAGATTGTGTAGAACACCCCATTCTCAAAACGAAAACCATGCATGAACACAACGTGCACTTGTCTTAAGAAACTCTTAGGAATATTAATCGGTAAATACATTAATAATATATTTAGTTTCTCAGTAATTACGACACAATGTTATGGAGTTACCATATATTTATTAATACATTGAGTTTCCATAGCTACAACTTTCTCGATCGGCGCTAACTCAAAGAAAAAAAAAAAAGGTAAACTGTGTTTAATATGACAAGGTTAAGAGCCATTTGGTCTCCTTGCATTCATGAGATCGAAGGTAATTTAATTGAGAAATATCCTTTCTCCTTGTGAATGAAGCAAAGGATATCTTTTTTTATTAAGTTGTGTTCGAGTCATTTTTTATTATTTTTAAAATATAAAACAAAAATTTATATTAAAATTGAATGTGAAAAAATTCACTTAAATTTAATATTATTCAAATTTAACATTATTTTTGACGAAAAAAGTTGAACGATTGATGGTTCACTTGACCTTGACTCACATATTGGATGTTTAATATATATGAAAAATACGTTTTTTTTTTCATTTAAAATAATGAGACAATTTTACTCGAAATATTATATTATTCAGCAAGTTTGGAATTGGAATGGGATTGGATTGCTCTTTCATCGCAATCATCCCATTGAACGTTGACTGATTATCGCACATGGATGGAACCATGCATGCATCTAGGAACTCAAGGATTACGCACATGGGTGGAATGGGCGAATATTCTGTTTCTTCCTGGTGCTTGGCTTGTCAGGCTGGCTGACAGCTCTTTCCTGTCACAAACCTCGCGTCTACTTCGGGCTAAAAACATGGACAGGCCACGACAATTAACGTCCATTCGTAAAATCCTACGACCCAGTTGCATTAATTTACTCTATGAAAAGGTAGTAAAAGCAGCCTCACGATTCGGGTCAGGAAAGGCGGCTTATTTTCTTATTTTCCAGAACACAGCTGTAATCGTACAAATCCAGCATGGCCCCCTATTGGTATATCTACTACTTCCTTGACAAGCAGAACGTGCGTTGTTATGTTTGTTGGTTTCTTTTAGTACTGTAACGAAGGGATGACCCCAAAGCGTCCTCAGCCTGCCTAGCAGAACCTGCTTGCCATTTGCCAGTTGTATGTTCCTTTCTACCAAGTATCATGCCATCCAAAAGGAGGGGCAAGTAGGCTGTCTCATGCAATCTATAGCATTAAAGATTATGCGAATCACCTACAAAATTAAATTTTTTTGTAGCACTTGCGTGCCTACTGAGTTGAACTTATGATGCTATTCGTGCACATTTTGGCTTGTACATGCCGAGACCATTCTTTATATATATATATAAGTCATTGTCTTAGTAGCTAAGGTAACGCATTCCCATGCATACTGCCAAGGTAGACGTGCATATCCCACTGTAGATTATAGTTTCATAATCTTTTTTTTTTTTTTTGGTAAGATCAAATTATTTATTTCATCTCTAGTTAGAAAATACCACGGGATTACTGTATGTGCAAGTCAATCATCATTTTCTTTTGGGAAAAAAACAAAGTGCAAGAACTTTCCAGCATGAATTTAGCCTTTAAGGTAACCTATGGGGTTGCAACATAATGATCCCATGACATAATAAGACGCAAATGTGCCATTGGAAGCTACGAAAATTGCAAGAGAAGTCACACAATTGAATATAGAAAAAAACCCTGAAGAATCCTAGGCACATTCCGAAGGTGGAAAATCTAGGAAATTGTTTGGTTTTGCTGAACAAAATATAGTGGTTGAAGCACCGGTGATTGAGGGTCTTTGAAGAAGTCAATAGTCATAGATAAAGTCCCCACATTGGTATATGATGTAGTGGTTAGCATGGATTGACTCATGATATCACCTAATGGTAGAACACAATTAGTCTTAATTCTCTTGATGGGAATAAAACCAACCACTACGAGAAAGAAGGAAAGGCTTAATGTGACTTCTAATTACTGAACTAAAGGTTTTTGGAGGTGAGGAAAGTCAATATGTGGGGGGACATGGACCTCTTCTCATTGACTTAATCTACCCAATCCATTACTTAATTTGCTTTCCTTTCTCTTTACCCATGTCAACTAGAAAGTTGTTGTAGCATGTCCTCAATTTCATTCTCCAATGATCAGTGTTATTGGACAGGTAATACCTAAAAACATGTATTTTTGTAAACAAAAGTCAAAGGTCGGTGTTATTACTTGGCATTTAGCTTAATTCCTAGGAAGCTCACATGAAAGACAGTGCTAATGTTAATAATGGTGACTGGTTTAGTTATGTTTTGATTTTTCCTTTTTTTTTCTCCCCACAAGGCAATTTGGATCATGCTAATACATTTCCTTATCAATGAATTGATCACAAGATAGTCACAAGGAGGCCAGCAAATGACTGATAACCACTTGTTGTTGTATGACCTCATTTGTTATGGTGCTCATTTAATGGAGTTTGGGAGGCAGGAGCTTGCATTTGTGCAAACATTGCAAGTGGGTCAACATGATTTTTGTACAAAAGCCATGGAGATTAAGAGTTTCATAGACATGTTGGCTAAAATGAGAGCTCGTCCATGCTACCAGGCATAAGGTTTAGTAAAAAAAGTTAAGATTTAGGGTTTAAATCCCAATTCCTACTAACAAAGAAAAAAATGTAGATAATTTGGGTATGAGAATATAGGAGTTTTGGGAGGTTTTTTGTTTTGTTGCTTTAATTCTCTCCGTGCCTTTTGTGCACGCTTTTTGAGGATAGCTTTTGGATCCGCTATTACTGCCATAACGCGTTTTAAATTTTAAAAAGAGATACGAGATTTAGTAAATGAACAGTGTACAAAATTTGTACCTAAACATTGGGATTCTCCAACATTTATTTCTTGAAATCTAACTCACCAATCCATTAGACATAGCCTATCAGGAAGGGGGTCCGGCCAGGCCTATTCTCAAGAAAATACAAGCACAAAAATGGCCATTACTTCCCTCTGAAATTCCTGCCATAATTGACAATACATCAACAAAGAGGGAAAACTGGTGCTAGCTAGCTACCAGAAACACCTCAAGATGTTGATAATAAAATGGAACAAATGGTTTTCTGGATCGACCAGTTCGCGTTGAATCAATCTGTCTAAGTTCAGGTTCCTTGGGAGGAGATCACTATAGTACAGTATTGTTGTCACAGAGGCCACTGGCTGAGACATGAGAGAAATTAGTGACCTGGCCAGTGACCTCAACATCAATGGCATAAGAGACTGCAACAATGAAACGTAAGTACAAAGTTGTCAGGATAATATTATACTAATACGTCAATCACTGAATTTAAAAAAGAGTACTCAGTTATGCCCTGAATATTTGAAAGATGGGTTTTTGAGGCAAAAGGGCGTGCAATTTTGGAGATGATTACAAAGTGGGCATATCAAGATGCCATTTTTATCAACAGTGTAACGAGAAAAATCATACCCATAGCAAAAACAATAGGAGAACGAGAAAAGGGTAGCATACCATGATCAAGAATGATGAAGATCAGCGGAGTGGAGACAAGTAGATGATAGCATTTTGGGAATGGAGCTGAAATGCTCTCCAATGCTGTGATGAGGAAGAGAGAGCAAGGGGATTCAATTGACAATGCACTAGATTGATTCTCATCTTTTTCTCAACTGCCAATCTTCAGCTGCTATTCTCACCTACTCTTCTCCCCCATTGCCAAATGCAAACAGTGAGTAGGCTGTGAAAAACAAAGGATTCTCCTCCATGTTATTGTGCCTAGTTGTTCTCACCCACAAGTCACTATGCATATATTTCAAATTTGACATTGGACAGAAGGGTTTTGCTTATATTTGCTATTTCTTTGGTCTTCCCTAGGTGAAAAAAAACAAAAAAACAAAAACTAAACAAAAAAACTGCTGCTGGTTTCTACATATGGTTCAAGAAATCTTGCTTTCCTATGTGTGCTGAGACCACAGAAAAAACAATGGGCTTATGTAGTTAAATCTCTATGACCCGAAGTGTCACCATGATAAAGAATTAAAAGTACAAGACCTATTAAATATTAAATCAGGAAATGCTATTAATTATATAAAAACGAGGCCCAGAAGAGTACAAAGACACTGTTGCACACCAAGAAATGCTCAGTCATGGAGGGAGAACATTTTTGTTGTGAAGTTTTTGGATGGGTTGTTTACCACTTGACCAAATATAAACATGAATAGACTTGTTGGCTAGTTAGGAAAATTTGCAAGGCCAGTTGGATACTAGTCATAAGGGCAAATCTTGATATAATGGTAAGATTGTTTTATTTTAATTTAAACATTATAGACTTAAGTGTTATAAACAATCTCTGTTAACCTTTTTCCAGACCTCAGGTTCCCCTCCACACACCTTTTCTTCGGATAGTCACTGATTATATGGATAGTATTCCGTTGGACAAGGTGCTCAGAAGAGTCTTCAGTCTTATTGGGGGCATTTGGTCAATGAACCAAGGCCCAAAGTCTAATGTTTAGGCAAAGAAGTCATGTGGTCGTGCCAATACCCAAGGCCTACTTAAGACTTTCTTCGTAACGTTGTTTAGCTCAATTTCACTTCAATTTCATGTTTTGTTGCTGTCGTCGTGATACGAGAAGATAGAGTAGGACGGGAGAGGACCATAAAACAATAATTTTATATTATCTGTTTACTATATAATAAAAATATTACTTCATTATAATACGAAAAAATTATTATATTATGAATTAATAGTTACGATTTTAATATAAAATAGTCTTTATTTTATATAAAATATATATTTATTATCTTTTTACATATGTTTTCCATACATATCATTAGGTACCTATCTTCATTTCTTCTAATGTCTAAAGCACACCTAGAATTAGCTCAATAGTTTTGTTGTCCATCTCATGCTGTTACCCCACCTAGTAATAAAGGTACCTTGGACAAAGCACAAATTGGCAGTTGGCATTGGAGCTTCTCAGAAAAATCTCAATCGACAACCTCTTGTCACGGGCAATAGATAGTCAATGATAATGCGATGCATGAGGAACTTATTTCCAATACAAGAGAAAAATGCGAACAATCAAAAACTTGGTATAGTTGTTTTGACGCTTGAAATGTTTGTGGAAGATGAAAAAGGCTATTCACAAGTCCTTAGTCAAACACTGGTAGGCCAGTTGAAACTTTCAGCATGAAAGAAAATTCTGGTTTTGAAATTGAATTTATTTGGGTTTCTCCTAAAATCTCTGCTGATTCTTATGGTCATGGCCAGAAAATGGAGAAATCTCATACTGGTGAGCTTTGTGTGTTTCATACTACTCGTAGGGTCTTCATATTCAGAGACAGATAGTTTGCTGCAAGGCCAACAGCTCAAGTTTAATAGCCAATTGGTTTCAGCTTCTGGAAACTTCAGGTTAGGATTCTTTCCAGGGGCTGATAATATTGGAATATGGTATGTGTTTCATGAAGAAGATTCGAGGTATCATTATTATGGTTATAGCTACAGGAATTCAGTCTGGTATGACCACCAGCCTAAACAGATCAACGGCTCATCAGGGATACTTACAATAGGGAGTGATAGAAATCTGATGATTTTACGTAGTGGAGGAGACCATATTGCAATAACTTCAGTTCAAGGCATCTCAGGTAACACCAGTGCCACTCTACTTGATTCTGGCAATTTTGTTCTGCGAGAACTGAACTTAGATGGATCTGTAAAGCGTAAGCTCTGGCAGAGTTTTGACTATCCTACAGATACACTTCTTCCTGGAATGAAACTAGGAATCAACTTACAAACCCGGCAAAAATGGTCTCTAACAGCAGGTTCCTTCACTTTTGGATTGGATAGCACCACCAATGGCACAAGCCAATTAGTGATCTGGTGGGCAGGAGATGTGTATTGGACTAGTGGGAATTGGATAAATGAATCTTTCAGCTTGTTCCCAGGGTTTCCATACAGAGTTGAGTATTACACAAATGAGAATGAAAAGTACTTTACTTACCATGTAAATGACGATTCCATAGCTTCTGCTAGGATAACCATAGACAGATATGGAATCCTCTCAAATTCTGAGGGAACACTAATTTTGTGCGGAAAATCATACAATAGACCTCCAAGCATTGGCTGCGTGGATGAGGAGTATCCTGAGTGTAGGAAGGAGATTCCTGAATTTGACATCAAGTGGGGTGTTGTGTCTGGAAATGGTTTTGTGTTCAATGAGACATACGATATCATATATTGTCGTGAAAAATGCTTAAGGGATTGCTCTTGCGTTGCATATACAGCCACAAATTGGAGAGATGCAATTGGCTGCCAGATTTGGAGTAGTGTAACTATCGACACAACTAGGCATGGATATCGGCAGGGCATATATGTAATCCAAACCAAAGGTAAGCCTCACGGTACTGTTTCCTCTTGAAAAGGCTTCTTCTTTAACTTTTAACTTGAAGGATCCTGAATCCAAATGGAATCAGTCAACCAAATCTTCACTTAAATGTGCATTCAGCAATAAACAAATTCTGATCCTCGATTACCATGACAGGGGATTTTGAGGTTTGTTTTTCCTTGCAGAAAAGAAGCGGCCAAAGGGGCTAATCATTGGGGTAGGACTAGCTCTGATGGCATCATCGCTGTGCTTCTTGTGCTTGTTAATGTGGAGACTACACAAAGGTCATGCCACAATCACTGATACCTTCCTGCGGATGCTCAAGTGTCCATTGCAAATATGGAGAAGATTGAAAGAAAAAGCTGTGAAATATCTTCACTCTATGAAAAAGACCAACACAGAGCAGGAGATACTACTGTATGAGCTGGGGATAGATAGAAGAAACAGCCATGAACTACAGTTTTTCAGTTTTGAAAACATAGTTTCAGCAACAACAAATTTGCCTCCATAAATAAGCTTGGAGAAGGTGGATTCGGACCCGTTTATAAGGTATGTTTCTGCATATACTTTGGATTAGAGAAGGGAATTCTTTACAGGTACATACAGAGCAACAACCAATTAGTTACCGAAACAATGAGGCAATATCTTGTTTTGGTACTATGATGATTTTTCGTTCCAGGGAAAATTTCCTGATGGTCTAGAAGTAGCAATCAAAAGACTTTCAACAAACTCTCGACAAGGATTGGTCGAGTTCAAGAATGAAGTGAAAGTAATTGCCAAACTGCAACACAATAATCTTGTTAGGCTCCTAGGTTGCTGCATCGAAAGAGAAGAAAAACTATTAATCTATGAGTACATGCCTAACAAAAGCCTTGATTTCTTCCTCTTTGGTCAGTTGCATTAAGTACATTGTCAAATTACTTTTCGAATGCTCATCTTACTTATGCTTACAGAAGTCTTTTCCAAATAGATCCCATGAACAAGAGTGCATTAGACTGGAAAACCAGGTTCAACATCATTGAAGGGATAGCTCAAGGACTTCTTTACCTGCACAAATACTCAAGATTCAAGATAATTCACAGAGATCTGAAGGCCGGTAATGTCTTGCTCGACAATGACATCAATCCAAAAATATCAGATTTTGGCATGGCGAAAATATTCAGATCAGATGAATCTAAAGCAAACACGAGCCAAGTCGTTGGAACATAGTAAGTAAACAACACACCTGCAAGTAATTTCATCCTTATGAATTCTTATAATGTCTGTTTTGTTAGCTTAAAAGTGATAATTTCTCAAATGTAGTGGCTATATGCCCCCTGAGTATGCATTTGAAGGCATTTTCTCAATGAAGTCAGATGTGTACAGCTTTGGTGTCTTACTGCTAGAAATCACTAGTGGCAGGAGGAATAACAGTTTTTGTTATTCAGATGGTCCACTCAATCTAGTAGTGCATGTAAGTTCCTCATCAAACACTTCATTTTTGTTTCGAGAACCAAGATTGACCATTTCTCACAACTGAGTTGATTTAGGCATGGGAGCTATGGAAACAAGGTAGAGCTCTAGAGATGATTGATTCCACTATACATGACGAATTCCGAAATGAAGTGTTAAGGTGCATTCATATAGGCCTCTTATGCACACAAGAGAACCCAAAAGATAGACCCACCATGTTAGACGTTGCCTCCATGTTATACAATGATGCCTACCAGCTGCCTTCTCCTCAGAAACCAGCGTTTTACGCGAGCAGGAATTTGCAGGATGCAGAGATTGCAGAGCAAAAACACAAGCAACAGTCAGTTAATGAGGCGTCAATAACTGAAATGGAAGCAAGGTAGAGAAAGCAAATTTCTTTACCCAATGCAGTCCTGAAACAAGCATTTATACGTTCATTCATAAAGTGAACAGTATCTTACCATAACAATTATAGGTAAAACCATACATTTTACCATATATTTCATTGAAACATAGTATTTTTGTAGCATAGTATCTTACAATAAACAGCATTTATCTGTTCCCTTTCTTTTGTGGGGTTTGAATATTTATTCAATGCAGCATGCATCTCTTGTATGTGTCAACTTTGACACTGGCTATCAAACCGTGGACGATTGAATTCAACTATGTTTCAAAGTTATATCATAGCACTTCGAATTGTCACTTTTCCTATAGTGAAGAACAAGTGACAAGCTTAGTAAATGTCCGACAAGCCCCAGCACGGCATGCCACCAACAGGCAGCAAGACTAAACTAAGTCGAGTTGGGTACCCCAGCAAGGATGAAGAGCATGTTGCCTGGCCCGAGCGAATTGTTAAAATTACAGACCTTTCAGCCCACAGAGAAAAGCTAGGATAAATTTTAGATCCATCAAGGTTAAATCAAATCGAATGCTAAGACAAAGGTCAAGTTTAATTGCTGGAAAATCACCTTTTACCTTGGATTGAATTCCCACATATTTTCTTGATTAAAAAAATGCTACTTCTCAACGAAGTTGCCACTACAAAGAAGCCGATAGCTAACTTTTTCACTAAGCCACGGTCAAAGTGCTGAAATCGGGGAAAAATATTGGTTTCGCTTTAGTATTTATGCTTTGCTTTGTGAATACAAGTAGTTCCTGAAATTATGCCATATACTAACATTTTAGTTCTGCGGGGACCAAATTATTCAGTCATCGATGTTAAAACTTCAATGGAACAAAGTATTTATCTGAAACAAACCTCAAGCTCAAAGAGTAATTTCGTAATCTTCAAACTCAAGAAGGCAAAACAAGGGAAGATCGACAAAACATGCAATATTTATTAACACATGCAAGTAGTCTCAAGGTTTAGTAGCATTTAGCATGAATAACTGTTGCATTATACAGAAAGTGGCACAAAAGCATCAATGGTACAATTTGTAATCATATTGCAAGGATTCATGTGTTCTGCACTGATTTGACTTGGAAATCCTCATTTCTTTCCACTTTTCTTGAGACCAGATCCCCCAAAGGTCCCCTTTTGTTGTGCCTTGGCCTTGAGCTCCTTAAGCGCCTGGTTACCACACAAATAGAACCGAATTAGCTGTCAATTGTCATTCATGAAGAGTATGGACAAGAAAACAAGACAAAGTTAAATATGCTCATATCACCTTTTCTTCTTCCTTCTTTTTCTGAAGGTTAGCCTTATCTAACTGCACAGAAACATTTGCCACAGAGTTCATTAAGGAGGCAGATAATGATTTCATCACAACCAAGGTCACATCAGCATATAACCCAAAAGTGGCCATTACAACCAAATACAGTTGAGCTCAAATTGGCAATATAGAAACACTGATACACCAAAAAGAATTTACTGCACTAACAATAATGCAGCAAAATTACACTGACATAAAATCAGAACAATCATGGGTACAGAGACCACAAAATCACCTAAATATCTTGTTGTGTGAACAAAAACCAATCAGTACAGCCATAAAAGACCCAACAACTATACATGATTTCACAAGCTATATATCTATTATGCCAATAAAACTCCAAATCCATTTCTTCACAACCATAAACCTAAGATCACATGCAAGCAAATCAGCTTCAAAACATCCGTAGAAAAGAGCACAAAAGACAATCCCATTTCTCATAACAATTCAAAAACCAACTGATTCATCCTACTTCGAATCTGTGAACTTCAACCCCCAAAAAGCCAGAGACCCAGTCTCAATCTCAAATCCAAATCAAGGGGACTTATCCACCACATCTAAAAATTTCCTAAAATCAATTCGACCACCAAGACAAAATACCACCAACAATCTAACCAGAACATTGAACAGAATTCTGTATCACAAACTTACAATAAAAATCGCACAAAAAATCTAATCACCCGATAACCCCACGCAACACGAAACAAGAACAGATCACAAAGACAAGGAAAAACCCACAAACAATCAAATCCAAAAACCCAGCAGAGATACAACTAAACATAAAGAGAGCGGAAATACAATATTACCTCATCGTACTCTTTCTTGTCGTTCTTGGGCTGCTTCAAAGGTTTCGCCTTTCCACCTATTCAAACCATAAAAATGAACATAAATCACATCAATTTAATCAACTCAAGCCAAAAATCTGAAAATTTCAGAATTCTTAACACCCGAAAAAAAAAAAAAAAGAACCAAAAATTCCCAAATCAATTTTCACAAAATTAAAAAATCAAAATAGACAGAAACAAAGAAAGTACCTTGCTTGGAAGACATGGCTGAAAAGGAAGAATTAGGGTTAGGGCTCTGATTATTAGAAATAGAAGAGAGAAAAGGAAATTCAGAGAAGTTGTGCGGAGAAAAACCTAACCCTAGTTAACACAATTACCTCAAACTGTTTCGTGAATTTGGGGGTTTTGTTGTTAGAACATATATAGAGAGGGACTGCACGTGCGTAGCTCGTGACTTGGTAGCTTTAAGAAAATTCACAATTTTGGGCCTTTTTTTTATTTCTTTTTGTGGCCTAGTAAAAGAAATCCTTCAAATTTAATCGATGTTACTCTCGTTCATTAACATGTCATTTACACTTATATTTATATTTATTATAAAAAAATAATAAATTAAATAATTAATCATATATTTTTATTAAATATAAAATTATATATTATTAATAATTTATTTTAACAAAATTTAATAAAAATTTGATAAACTCGTGTGATTTTATTTTTTAATTTACTTTCTACTTATATTTTTTTTTTTAAATAAATGTGTCAATAATAATAATAAATAAGATATGTATTATTTTTTTCAACATAATGATAGTCATTGATTAATAGTTATAACCTTAACTCTAAAAGTTAAACTTTTACAATGAAAAATAAAAAATTGTATATTAATTATAATTTATAAAATTATTTTTAATTAATTTTATTAAAAATTAAATTTAATAATAAATTTTAAAAATAAAAAAATAAATTTAAATTTATTTAATTTTTAATTTTAAAATATTATTATTATTTTTTTATTTAAGTTATTTATTAATAATTATTTATAAATTTAATTTTTAAAATAATTATAATAAATTAATTAATAAATAATAATAATATTATTATTATTATTAAATTATAAATTATATAATAAAATTTTTTATTTTCATAAATTTTATATAATTTTTAAAAAAATTCTCATTACCTAAATTAAGACTTTAAAAATAAAAATTTAAAATTTTTTTTATCAGAAACTATTGGTCATATTTGATGGCATAACGGGAACTTGCTCTCTTTATCTTTTTTTTTTTTTTTTTAATATATTTTTTATTTATTTATCTGTATATCTCATTTATTGAATGTAATAAAGATCTTTAAGGCCCGGCCCGAACTACTCCTTAATTGAGCATCACCCGTGCTCTTCTTTTTGGGCCAAGCCGACAAAAGCAACGATGAGTCTCCCCAAGAATTTTAGTAGTTAAAATCTTCGGCTCATATTTTAAAATTTTGCATTCTATTTTTAAGAAAAAAATTATGAAATTTATGAGAATACGTAATAAGAAAAAAGACAAAAAAAAAACAGACAAAATCTGAAAAACTTACAACTGTTGCGCCATCTTCAAAAACTAGCAAAATCAAAATTCTTATATCATCTCTATAGATTCAAAAATTACAAAAATTAATAAAAATAACTTGTTTTAAATTAATACCTACTACATCATATTAGAAAATTATTTAAATTAAGAACTTAAATTTTTATACAAACATTAAAAAAATTATATGCTAAATTTTAATAATAATAAATTCAAACTTTATTTTTATATTTATTTTTTTTATGTTCAAACTCTTAAAAACAATTTTAACATCAATAAATCAAAATTTATTAACAATTAATTTGTTTATTTTCACAAAAATATGATTACATACAAGAATGCCTTATCATTTCAAAACCATAATGCAAAGAAGAAATGCAAAATAAAATGAAATCACCACCAAATCCAAGTTCTCTTTTGTTAATCTTACTCTACTCACTTTTGACTAGAAACGTGACAAACGCAAGCAATAATAATAAGACCCCAATTTGAACTCAACTTCTTTGGAAGTCCTAAGTCCACCTAACTTTTTTTTTTTTTTGTTTTTTTGTTTTTTAAAATACCGTTAGGGTGAATACTTGTTTTCATTATTAGTGGGGTTGAAATTAAAATTCTAAATTTTAAATTTTAAATTTTAAAATTTTAAAATTTTAAAATTTACCTTATTAAATCATATTTAGTGGTTTAATATTTTTTTTATTATAATAGTATTAATACACGTGAGTCATAATTTGCACACTGTTTCTTGTGGTCCGGACGGTAAAAGACAAACAATTATACGTGAAAAAGTTGCAACAATGTGCCCTTCACTTTTTCCAAAGACAAAGCCAACGTGGCACACTTTCAGTTGCAGTCTATCCAATGCGACACCGTTTGCATTCGTTTGTCGCCTCCCGATCCCACCCATTCCTTTCCTTGGGAAATGGGATGGCGTCAGCCTTCCTAACCAAAACAAACATACAAGATTTTTGTGATACTGAGTAAATATTTTATTTTTAAGAGATTTTTTTTATTTTTAAATATAATTTATTTATATTTTTATATTATTAAAATAAAAAATAATAAAATAAATTTATATAAAATAAAATTATGAATAATATATATATTTTAAAAATAAATATTTTATATTTAATAGGATGATAATTTAAATTTTTAAAAATTCAAATCCCCAATCCATATACTCTAAGAATGAAAATAATAATTTTTACTAATTCATCAATTATAAACTAAAACCATTACCATAAAAATTAACACATAAATTGATGATTAAGCCAAACTAAAACCAATACCATAAAAATTAACACATGAATTGATGATTAAGCCAAAGACTTTTTAGTCATGCTGATTGGGATTTCACTCATTATTATGACATCAATTATCATGAAGCTTTGAATTTGCCTGAGTCACTCCACCACTAAAAAAAAAAAAAAACCCCTTTCAATAAATATGAGCAATAATAAAAAAAAAACTATAAAAACTCTCCATAAAAAAGATGAGAGCAAAAAGGTAGTGAAACGCTAGGCTCAAAAAGCACTCACATAACATGGTGGTCCAGGTGGCATGGATACATTGATGATACTGACATGGTGGTGGACGTTGGCTTTTTCCCTCCCTAAACTCCAAATCCGAGACAAAAAACAACTCCCGAGTCCCAAGAGGACAGCAGCCAGTTGGCCTTTGTTTCGGTCTTGTAATGTCAGAACTCAACGAAGAGACCATAAAATCCATCTGGGGTTGCTGTTCTGTTTCTCTATCCTCTCTCCTACACAAAAAAGGGGGCCTTGAATTTTTTGTTTGTGAATAAACGGATTTGGAAGATTGGATTGCCAAGGGAAAGGAAGTTGATTGCCAAGGGAAAGAAAGCTGTCTCTTTTGGAAAGTTTATTTTAATTCATTGTATCATAACCCTGAGTTCAGGGGTCAAAGAAAAAGAAAGAGATTTTTGCAGTTATAATTACGTAAAAGCAAGAAAGACTGTAAGTATTGATCAGTTGTTATTGGTTTCGATTGTTTAAGAGAGAGAAGCAAGGATTGGGTTGCCGTCAATAAATAAGAAAGACACAAACTTGGAGCCAAAGATTGAAACTTTTTGGGTGTTCGTGTGGGGGGTGAGAGTGAGACCCCATAATGGATTTTTGGCCAGAGTTTCTTGCTAATAGTTGGGGTAGAGAATTTGTTGCTGGTGGTTGTGGTGGCATTGCTGGTATAGTTTCTGGTTATCCACTGGACACACTGCGAGTCCGGCAACAGCAATCCAATTCTGGTTCTGCTTTGCGCATCCTGCGTGGGGTTGTCAGCAGAGAAGGGCTTGGTGCACTCTACAGAGGCATGGGTGCACCCCTTGCATCAGTCACCGTTCAGGTATTTTCAGCTTCAAAAAATTTGGTTTCTCTGCATTGTTCACAGGTTTGGTATGGCCTTTTCTGCCTTGATCTTTAGTATTTCTTGGAATTGTTTGGTGGGTGTGTTAAATTTTAATGGTCACATGGAGGGTTAGATTTTATCATGATTATGATAATCTTGTTTAGAGTTCTGTTTTGATCTGGGTTCTGGTATATCATGGTAGATGCTGCATCTTGATGATACGTATGCAAGTGGAAATAAAAGTGTCTAAAGTCTCATGGATTAAAATGTCCTATCAAATAATGTTTCTTTGACCATCAAATTTAATACTTGATGTGAGATCTGCAATCTAACAATCTAGTAGGCCTCCGCTGTGAATTGTAAGTAGATATAAGACTCATGTCTCATAAGCCTGACGGGTACAAAATAAACTGTTGGCCCTGTAAAGCTTTACCAATTTATCTCCAATCCGGAGTTTCAATTTGACAGAATCATGGCTACACTGTGACAGGCAGATCGTAAAGATTAGCCTACCAAACTGTGTGCTCTTCAACCCTTGTAACCAATCCATGCATTTACAGTTGATTGCATCATCATTCATGTTCCAATAGACATTTAATTCCACAAAAGTGGAGTAGATTATGTACCAAAAAAAGAGAAAAACAGTGGACTTGATCACGATTATATATTTGCTGGATTTCCTCTTATGCACATTTATTTCCAAGCAACAGGCTTTCAGACTTGTAGCATCTGGTTTCCTATGCCGTCATAATCCATGCTGACAATATTTTTCTGTATTGCAGAATGCAATGGTTTTCCAGATCTATGCCATCCTCTCTCGAGCATTTGATTCGTCCATTTCAGCCAATGACCCTCCCTCCTACAAGGGCGTTGCTCTAGGAGGAGTTGGTACTGGGGCTTTGCAGAGCCTTCTGCTTTCTCCAGTAGAACTGATAAAGATCCGCCTTCAGTTGCAGGACAAAAGTCAAGTAACACACCATCAGATGTATAGTCACAAAGGTCCAGTAAGCCTGGCAAAGAACATACTTAGAACGGAAGGAATGAGAGGAATGTACCGAGGCTTCACCATCACTGCTTTAAGAGATGCACCCTCACATGGATTCTACTTCTGGACGTATGAGTACATCAGAGAGAAGCTTCACCCTGGATGCAGAAAGAATGGTCAAGAAAGCTTAAGAACTATGCTGATAGCAGGAGGACTGGCAGGCGTTGCTAGCTGGGTCTGCTGCTATCCATTAGATGTTGTAAAAACCAGGCTACAAGCTCAAACACCATCCTCCCCGCAAAAGTATAAGGGTATGCTGGATTGCTTTAGGAGAAGTGTCAAAGAGGAAGGTTATGGTGTGCTCTGGCGAGGTCTTGGAACTGCTGTCGCGAGAGCTTTTGTAGTCAATGGGGCTATATTTTCAGCTTATGAAATTGCTTTGAGGTGCTTATTCAACAATGGAAGCCTTCAAACGGAGAGTGTGATCTAAGAAAAGTTGACCTTTTCAATTAAGATGAGCATCTATGTATATGAGCATTGATAAATAAATAATAATATCAAGAGAACATGAAGGAATAACATAGACAAGCTGTCTTTTACCAGAAATCCTTGTGTCTAGGCACGAAAGCAATAGAATGAATTAGCCGCTTTATTTTTCTCCTGAAACACCTCACTAATCAATAATTATCATGTACTTGTGTGCCCCCCATCCCCTGCCCCTCAAAAAGTACACGTACAGGCTTCAATATGAACTATAGTGCCTCTCCAATTTGCCATGTTTATTTCAAAGACTCATACATTTTCTTAAATTTATTTTATATTATTTACCAACCATTCTTTCTTTTATTGTCTCAACCATCTCAATCTATCTGACAACCCTCACTTAGAAAGGTGCCAGTGGATCCAAATTATGATTGTCGTTGGTCTTGTTAACAATCCCTTGAAATTGGGCAAAAGTAGTTGAAATTTCATGGCCATTAATGTCTCAGCCATGAAGTTCCTCTTATAATTACAAATCTCAGATTCCTACCTTTTCAAAATATCGTTATCTGTTTATATTTGTTAATCTTGTAGCAAAGTGCAATGATGACAAGAGAAATATCAATCCAATTACTTATAACCATGATAACAGTATTATCATTGTTTTAATTCCACATCTATGGACTGGCTCAACTCTGCTGGAAGATTTTTTGCAGAGCATATTATCCTGATTGTGTTATCATAAGAGATAACAGGAGCAATCAAATCAATTATTTTCATGTGCATCTGTGAGCCTCTTTGGGGACATCAGCAAAAGAGTTCGTGAAACAAAGATTACTCATTACAAGGCTCAGTTACTTAAGTTAATCATGCACTACCTCAAACAAGGGATAAAATGATTGCGCAACTCAGTTGGATCATAATGCATGATGGGGCTACTTTGAGAAGTAAGGAGTAACAAAATGACTATGCACTTCAGCTTAAATTTGACAACCACTATAAATGTATGGCTTTAAAGAAGCTATATTGTTACCCACAGAAAAACACAACACAAAACTCAAAAACTGGTTAATCAGTTTGTTCTAATTCATATGTGTGCTTCCAGATGAAGATATGCAGCATATGAAACACTTGAATTCGTGTTCATAGCAGACAACACAACATATTGAGACAAATGAAACCCTTATGATAGCCTAAACTCATAAACCACATTCTCATAAGCATACAAGATAAGATACATTACTTCTTGTGTATAAATTCTCTATGTGCCACTATGAGAAAATTGTTCAATTCTGTCCTCACTGAGGTTAAGTTCAGCGATTGGATCCTCCAACCCACAGCTGCTCTCCACCAACACATGAGGATCATTATAATGCCTAACAGCCTGCATTATAGCTGTCACCCGCTTATAAGGATCCGCACAATTGAAAACCTCATTCCCCACAAAGAGGCCATCACACCCCAATTGCATCATCAATGCTGCATCAGCAGGAATCACTATACCCCCAGCAGCAAACTGCACCACAGGCAGCCTCCCCATTTGCTTAGTCTGCGCCACGAGATCATAAGGGGCAGCAATATTTTTGGCGAAAGCAAACACCTCATCTTCATCCATGTTATTCAACATCCTCACTTCCTTCATCACATTTCTCACACTCTTAACAGTATCAGCAACATTTCCACTACCCAACACCTCTCCCTGTATTCTTATCATCGCCCCGCCTTCCCTCACTCTCCTCAAGGCTTCCCCAAGATTTCTACACCCACAAACAAAAGGGGTCCCAAAATTATGCTTATTTATAAAATTATCCTCATCAGCTATAGCAAGAACCTCACTTTCATCAATATAATCAACCCCAATTGCTTCCAGCACCTGAGCCTCCACGAAATGCCCGACCCGAGCTCGAGCCATTACAGGGACCGAAACTGAGTGTTTAATCTCCTTAACTACAGACGGATCCACCATTCTTCGGATCCCCCGTCCAGCTGCCTCATTAACTAAAACAGCACAAGCGCCAGCTTCTTCAGCAATTCTGGCTTGATTTGCATCCGATACTTCGAGAATTGCCCCGCCGCGGAGCACTTGAGCTAAACCAACCTTGATGGAAAATGGGTTTTTCTTTGCATCGGTAATGGCGCTGTTGTTGTAGATTGTCACGGCTCCGCCTTCTTCCATCGCCAACCGTTTGTGAAAATGCCTCACAGAAGCAAGATTTCAATAGCTTAATCGAGCGCAATAATTAACGTTGGGGTTTGTCGAAGTTGCTGTTGTTGTCGTCGCAATGCGAGGTTAGGGATCGTAGGGTTGATATATTTGAAGATAGGTTGAGTTCGAGAAGCTTCGGGGTTGAGGAGTCGGTGGGAGAATGGGAAGTGTATAGAAGCTTCTGCTTCATTCTCTCCTTGGCTTTATGTCCTGACTTTTGTTTTTTGAAACACAGGGGTAAACGTATTTTTTAAATAAAATATTTGATTTTATTTAAATATTTATTAAAAAAATTTAAGATTCACGTTAAAAATAATAATTTTTATTTTTTATATTAATTAAGTTAATATTTAAATTATATAAATAATACAAAAAATTTAAACTTAATTAATGATTAAAATAAAAATAAAATTATTTAAGATTATTAATTTTTTTATATAAATATAATTTATTTTTTAATTTAAAATAATATTATATTAAAATTTTAAAAAATAAAAATTTAAATTTAAATAATATTTTAATTAATTTAATTATTTATTAAAATTTTGATATATGTATTAAAAAATATTATTTTTTATTTTTTATAAATTTATAATTAAAATTTAATAATTTATATTTATATTTAATATATATATATATATATGTAATAAATTTATTTTATAAATATTTATATAATAATATGACTTGATTTGAACACTTTATGGTGCTTTTTTTTTTTCTTATTATAATTAAATTTACAAGGTTAGTTTAAATTTAAATTAATTGATTTAATTATTTGACATTAATTATAGTAAGTATATAAAAAATATTACAATAATAATTATATAAAAACTTAAAAATAAAAAATAAAAAATAAAAATAATATACGCTCAATTAAAAATTATAATAAAATTATATAAATACAATAATATCAAATTAATAATTAATTTTGTAGATAACAAAACACTTCACATAAATATTAATGGTACTTTGATTTGACTTAATTATAAATTTAAAATTTCAAATCCATCATCGTTAAATTACAAGTCCCAATTTTGTTAAATTATTATTTGTATCCAATTCATTTTCAATGATTTTTTGATATCAATTTAAATTGGGTTAGTTTGCTGAATTGATGCAATTAAGGAAAATCATAAGTATTTATACTTTGATTTTCTGTTTTTAATGCAAACTATTGATACCTTGTTGCCAACAACAACAACATTGATACTTTTGACTTAATAATAAATATGAAAAAGATGACTACATTATATGAGTATAATTTATATAATTTTATATTATATAAATTTATTTTATTATTTTTTATTTTAGTTAGATTATATATAAATATTATATTTTTATTTACATTTAATATTTTATCTTAACTTACCATATTAGTAAATCAAATTAGAAAATCTCTAATGTTAGGTAATAAATGGTCCAAGAAATTTAGCAAATGCCAACAACAAAAAGAGCATTGACATCTTAAGTAGTCTTATTTGGGAGGTGTCTTAAGCTTTCTTACTAACATTATTAAGATGAGTTTAGTAACAATTAAATTTTAATTTTTATTTAGGAGATATAGATAATAATTAATTTATTATTTTAATTCTCCTTTTTTCCCCAAAAATATAAAATAACATTGTTAAATTTTATTTTTTCTTTTTAATTTTTTTTGGGCCAATTGAAATTGAGATAAGAGAATTAATTATCATTGAGTTGTAAGAGTTGAACTTTGGATCTCACCATTAAATTTAAGTTTTGTGATTGTTAAGTTATAATATCTAAAAATTATATTGTTAAATTATTTTTGTTGGGTCACCGTGTAATTGAATTACCTACATGTTTTGTAAGAAAAAATTATTAATAGAATTTAAGCTTTTTTTTTTTAAACTTAAAAAAAAAAAAAAATATATATATATATATATATATATATATATATATATATATATATATATATATAAATTAGTTCAATTCACTAGAGAATTCCAAATAATTCATCATTGACATTAGAATTTTCTTGTTTAGGTTAACATGAAATTTTTCATAAACAATTTTTTGATTGTGATTAATTATTTTTGTATGATAATTAATTCAAATGCAACCAAATTGCAAATTAAATTGAGTTCACATCACAACCAAGAGATGAAAAAATAATAATAATCAAAAAATGAAATCAAGGCTCTGGTGGGACCCAGAGAACTTTTCTGATGTTAAGTAACGAAATCTAGCCACAAGATCTTGGTGTTGTTCACCCAACGTTGTACCTTTTCGCTCTTTGCATTTAAAAGTCATCCGTACGATTACGGTCAGTGGGGCTAATCCAACACGTGTCAAAATCTGGGCAGATCCCTCCAATCTACGAAATTCAAATCCAAAACGCTGGCCAGTTAGAAAATAAAACCCGGTAGGCCCCACTACGTGGATGGCGGAATGATGTCGAAGCTCCCAAAATACCCCTCCACCCGGACATGCCACAACCAACATGATACGTCGTCGTGTCGTCGGTAAATATTTCCCATGCACGTGCCACACATGTCATCCCTCAGAAAAAGACAAGACAAAACCTGTTTTTCTGGTCCATTTCTCCACTCTCCACCAGTCTCCAACTTTTGAGCTCCAATTTGAATTCAGAGACAGAGAGAGGGGGAGAGCGATAGAGAGAGAGAGAGTTAGAGGGAGAGAGAGTTAGAGTATGAACGGAATGGGGAGGCAGAGATCTGGGGCGGCGGGGGGAGCGGCGGTGCATCACCAGAGGCAGTATTCCGATAACTTCCTGGAAGCTTCTTCCAACGGAAGATGGCTCCAATCAGCTGGCCTTCAGCACCTCCACAACTCTTCTTCCTCTATCCCTCCTCTTCAGGTATATGCTAGATCCTTCCCAAATTTCACACTATTTATTTTTTTGTTTGGTTCCCGAGAAAATGCAGCAAAAAGCAAATGATCCTACTGGTAAAGATACTGTCTTTTCTTTTCTTTTTAGTGTTTAAAACTAAGAAGGCATAAACTTTAGTGTAGTGGAGTGTGGTGGGGCTTTTCTTTTTCCCTGTTCTTCTTTTTTTGGTGTTGGGGTGGGGGCTTTGGTTTGGAGTGATTGATTAAGTACTTTTTGATCTGTTTTGAAATTTGATTGTTGATAGAAATGGAATTACAGATCTGGGTTTTCTTTTTTAAATCAAAAGGAATTCACTTTAAGCAACTCCATGTTTTGCAACATTGTGATTATGCTGAAAATTGGTTGTAAAGGTTATTGCAGATCTGATTTTGTTATTTCTTTCATCCGATTGTGGTAGTTTTATGGTTTGGACTCAATTCAGGACTATAATTTCTATGGCGTTGGTGGAGGAGGGCAGGCACTGAGAATGTTTCACAATACCCAGAAGAGTTTTAATGGAGGAAATGAGTTTTATGGGGAGCCTACAACACCTCCTGTTAGTTCAGTGCAGTCTGGCCGGAGGAAGAATGGGGAGGACTCTCCAAGTGACTTCAGTCCTGGGCTCTTGGATCTGCATTCTTGTGATACTGAGTTACTTCCAGAGGTGGGTCTACTGGAATTTCTTGTGAATGAATTACATGTTGGATTCTGGCAGTATCTTGCTTGTCAATTGTTCACTTGGTCATTGTGCGCATTTTCACAATCACAATTGATATTTGATTTTGCTTGGTAAAACTGCGGTCTTGTGAACTCCTCAGAAGTTCCTCAGGATCTGGCAAATTGTACGGTATGTGCTATAATTTGGACTTGAATTTAAATAATAGAGGTTCATGCTGGACAACTTGTTGAGTCAAGCAAAGCTGTATAAATCTTTAGTGTTTTAATAAAGGCAAGATTTTTTGCATATTCAAGAAAACTTCTAATTTCTAATCACACAACTATATATGCACTTAAGTGTTATGTTTTCACCTATGGGCAATACTACAGGGACAGGAATTGCTTTCCTTACAGATAAACGGGGCCAATCTTCTTTATTTTTACAATTTCCTGTTTTACCAAAATGGGCATTCATTTACTAAAATGAGTTGGTTGGTACCATTTATGTTACAGACACTTCAAGAAAGTTCAGATAGTGTGAGATGGTATTGTCACTTGAAAAGTCTATTGCATTGTAGTAAACTAGCATTTTCTTTATGATAGTGGTTGTGCCATAAGATAACTGAGACATCAGATTTGAAATGAAGATTGTTACTTTGTCATTCTATATGTATGCTTAACCTTTGATGTATTTCTTGGGTAGCTGCCAGTTCCTGGTCTGCATGATGGTTCATCCTTGTTTCATCCTATTCGAGGAAGGAGCTTTGATGACTCTGAACCCTATGTTGCAAATAACAAGCAAACTGCAAGAGCAGCTGCTTTGCAAGATAACAATCTCCTGACAAGCTTTGCCATGGACAAAGAAAAGTCCAGCTCTGTTGCAAAGATCAAAGTTGTGGTATGTTGCAATTTTTTCCTCTCTCTCTCTCTCTCTCTCTCTCTCTCTATATCTGTCTCTCCTCCCCTCCTTCCCTCTCTCTTCCTTTTCTTTTCTCTCCCTGGCTGTTTACTGTTCCATTCTTTTCACTAAATCAAGATTAAATGCTACCTGATGAGGTGTTTTTGACAGATTAAGAACCTTTATATTTTACTATATGCTGGCTGTAGATAGTTTGGTTGCTAGAGAAAACGTTTCTCATTTCAGTTGCATTTAAGTACCTGTATTATTTTTCACTCCAGGTGCGCAAGAGACCATTGAACAAAAAGGAGCTGGCAAAAAATGAAGAAGATATAATAGAGACACATTCCAACTCTGTAACAGTTCATGAGACCAAACTTAAGGTAACCATCAATGATGATTTAACCTTTTTTATCTGAGGTTCTCAGCATATTGAATGACTGTATGAAAAACAATCAAATCAAAGAGTGATTGGGATGACAAAACAAAGCCCTGGATTTTCTCCCTTGTCTGGTTACCAGATTGTTTTTTTTTTTTCTTTCTTTCTTTTACCTTACTATCATTTTGAGCCCTATTGGTATGTCCCTCCAATTTTTCTTCTTGCTCAATATTATATAATTCTGTAAATCTGCAATATAATGCTATAATATCCTGTTTGCCTAAATTACGTGTTCTGCTTTTGCCTCATTTTGAATTAATATCCCATCTAGATACTATTTGTGATAAGTTTAGATATCAATCTTTTGCAGGTTGACCTAACTGAATATGTTGAGAAGCATGAATTTTTCTTCGATGCAGTGCTGAATGAAGAGGTCTCAAATGATGAAGTGAGTACATGATCAGAAGTAATTTGATAAGGAAACAAATAATTTTTCTCGTCTTTGAGACCCCAGCATTTGTTTAGCACATGTTTATGTCCTTGTTTTCATTAGGTGTACCGTGAGACAGTGGAGCCAATTGTTCCAATAATTTTTCAACGCACAAAAGCAACTTGCTTTGCATATGGGCAAACAGGTACATTGCTGCCACTTGAATTTTACACAGTTCCTTGTCTAATCTTACAATATCTTCTTGTCTCCTTCAGGGAGTGGAAAAACCTATACTATGAAGCCATTACCTCTCAAAGCATCTCAAGATATCTTGAGGTTGATGCATCATACTTACAGGAATCAAGGGTTTCAACTATTTGTGAGCTTCTTTGAAATATATGGAGGGAAACTATTTGACCTCCTTGGTGATCGGAAGTAAGTTGGCATAGTCTTCATCTTCTGGTCTTATGAGTGTGCTCCCCCACTGAAGTTTCTAAATGTTTGACTGTTTGCATGCACAGAAAACTTTGCATGAGAGAGGATGGTAAACAGCAAGTTTGCATTGTGGGGTTGCAAGAGCACAAAGTATCGGATTTGGAAATGATTAAGAACCTTATTGAGATAGGAAGTGCCACAAGAAGTACTGGCATGACAGGTGCAAATGAGGAGTCCTCCCGTTCACATGCTATACTTCAGCTTGCTATCAAGAGATTGGTTGATGGCAATGACTCGAAGCCTCCACGTCTTGTTGGCAAACTCTCCTTTATAGATCTTGCTGGAAGTGAACGTGGTGCTGATACCACCGATAATGATAAGCAAACTAGGTATAATTGACTTATATATCTTTATGTTATTTCTTGGCCAAATGTTGATTGAACCACTTGGGGCAAGATTTTTATCTCATAGTGTGATGATCATATGAGAAGATTGACATGCATAGGCATCCCAACCATTCGACATAGAATGTTAGATATGGGATATTGATCTACCTGCACTGACAATTGATCTCCTTGGTCCACAGAAGATACTTTACATGATTGATTGGGTTTTTGGGAAAAATGCAAACTGGATTGCTTTAATTCTTGAAAGATTTAAATGCTTAAGCTTAGGTTACAATGTATTCTGAATTGCTAGACCTCTTGAATTTTTGACTTGCCTTGTGGGAAGATCAAAGACTTATCATTGGTGAATTGCTCAATAAAACTGGAGTAAACTAATTTAATGAAATAAATGTAATAGAAGGTAATCAGTCACTTCACATAGTTTTGTTATACCTTGTTTTGCTAGTCTATGCTTTTTAACCTTTTTATTTTCCTTTCCTGCAATGATCAAGTTGAATATAATGAAAGTAGAATTATCTGTGGTTTAAGAGTGCTGAAATTTGTAAGAGTGGATGGTAATTGCATTTTTAATTTATGAATTTTTCATCTCTAGCATTTACTTCATAGATGAAAAGATTGCTATATCTGTACTCTTCTAATTGGGATTCTCTGTTTAATTTTCTGTTTCTTGCTGATTGGCTTAGGCTGGAGGGTGCTGAGATCAACAAGAGTTTACTTGCACTGAAGGAGTGTATAAGGGCTCTTGACAATGACAAGAGTCATATTCCTTTCAGGGGCAGTAAATTGACTGAGGTTTTAAGGGATTCCTTTGTCGGTAATTCACGCACTGTTATGATATCATGCATTTCACCAAGTACAGGATCATGTGAACATACTCTGAACACCTTAAGATATGCTGACAGGTGAATGCAAATGATTTTAATTACAGAAGATAGCAGTTATAACCTATACTTTTTTATTGATCTTTTCCCATCTGAAATAATCCTTTTTACTGAAATACCATGCCAGAGTGAAGAGCCTTTCAAAAGGGAACACTTCTAAGAAGGATATATTATCTTCAACATTGAATCTAAAGGAATCAACAACTTTGCCCTTATCCTCTGTTTTACCTGCTGGAACCACCTTTGAGGATGATGGAAATGACGAGTGGGCTGAAAAAGATGAGAGGGTTGATTCAGAAGACTCTGATGAACAGGAGAAACCAATGTGGAAGGAGAATGTTAAGCTAGAACCATACAGTTCACCTATTTTGGAGGAGAAAACTTGGAAAACTAATGGCCAGGAAAAATGGAAGAACCAACCAAAATCTGATCTCAGGAACTCACATTCAGATGATGATATGAATGCCCTGCTGCAGGTACTTTCAATGGGAACGAACACCTTTGTACTTTTATGGAAAATGTAGGATCGTTAGTTGACTAGTGGACTTTTGCATATTGCTAGGAAGAGGAGGATTTAGTAAATGCTCACAGGAAGCAGGTCGAGGAGACTATGCACATTGTTAGAGAGGTATGCAATTTTACAATATCATCCATTGGTGTTTATGTGTCATTTTACACCTCAGTTTCTTTCTAATGCATGGCACATTTTCTTGATGGTCCTTGTGTGTTGTTGCCATAGATACAACACGGATGATGAGTAAATGGAGTGGTATGTGATTGGTTGATGGTATAGATATACTTTCAAAGATTTTTTGGCATGGAAAATTTGTATACGTCACATCTAATGCATTCTGTTACGAAGACTGATATTCTTATAAATTTGGGGAACTCAAATGAAGTAGTTTCTTTGTCAAGCCAATCTTTTTATCTTTTGGCCCTGGCTTTGTTGTGCCTTATTGAGGATTTTGGTGTCTGGAATTTGAGTTTTTAAGAGAATTTATGTTTGAAATGTTACTATGAGCATATTTGTGATTTATTTTTTGGATTTGCAGGAGATGAACCTGTTGGTTGAAGCGGACCAACCAGGGAATCAGCTGGATGATTATATTACTAGATTGAATGCCATTCTTTCTCAGAAGGCAGCTGGTATACTACAACTGCAAAATCGTTTGGCACATTTCCAAAAGCGCCTCAAGGAGTATAATGTTTTAGTATCTTCATCTGGCTACTGAGTCCAAAAAATGGAAAAATTCATTCAGCTATCAATCTCATGCAGCGATACAGATGCAAGTCACTATGGTTGGTTGCCTTATTTTCTGATTGCTCTCACAAATACTGGCCAAGTGCTGGAATTATTAATGCCATTTTCTGATTCTCGTGGCATTGTTTAAGACTCGGCATGGAATGCAGCAACTTACTGTGTGATTCACTAGCCATTATGTTATCTGTTGTATTCTTTCCCATCTGTCAATTGACATCAATGGTTTTATTCTTTTCACATTTGTTTTTTCATTTCAAATTTGATTTCAACAAATTATAGGCAAGCATTGGATTTGGCCAACCTTTTTGTAAAGAGACACAATGCTCTATACTTTGGTCTATTGGTTGAATACTTCTTGTTTGCCTTGTGATGCAAGCAATGAAACTTGTAAGTTTGTTTTTGTTGGCTTTCCTCCGGTCAGGTGTTGTTAATGCCAATATGGGGTTGCATGGTAAGTTGTCATGGTTCGATGTTTCCCTATGCCATGATTGAGATAGCATTCAAACTTCTTCCACATTTGTTTAGCCTCTTGTTTTTCCAACATCATTTCTAGAACTTAATAGGCAAGCAGTGAATTTACATGTCATTGGACACGATTGTGTAGAGTGATTGAAAACACCCCAGATCCCAATTGGATCAAACCCCGGCTGCAAGCCCATTTTGAGAGACCCTCTTGTGTCTCCAGCCCATCGTGTGGCCCTAGTGCTACTTTGATCATGTATTAGTTTATGTTGTTTGTACAGAAGCGAAGTCACTGCCGTCATGTGGACCTCCGCATCATTAAGTCAACGATTCCAGAAATCATAGATTTTCCCCATCTTCTAACGGTCTTGATGGATCATTCATGTTAGACCAAATGGTTGAATGGCCTCATCAGGGAAGCAAGTAATCAACGGCTGTTATCAAAGCAAGATTTGCCAATAAATTCAAGGGCATTATCGTCCCATCAAAAGCCATCCAACCCAAGCCCGCCTCACAAATTTTCCGTTACAAAAAGAGCATTATGGTCATTTCAACTCTCATTCTCCGCGCCATTTCCAACATTCTTCCATTAACGAACTCTGCAGAACCCATCCAAAAAATCCCCACAAAAGCCTTCAGAAAAAGCGAAAATTTGGAGAAAGAAAAATGCCAACTCCAATTCTTGAAATGGGAATCGTAAAGAAGCTGACTTTTCTGATCTTCATCATCTGCATTTTGATCTCTGTGAAGAACCAGAACTTAGAGACCAGGAAATGGCCGTGGAGAAAGACTCCTTCTTCCACGTCCTTTCCTTCTCCATTTCCCTGGTCCTCTGGCTCCATGCTTTTGTCAGTTGAAACTGAGGACACCCATGAAGAATTTGATTCTGAGAAAGAGGAATTTGCCGGTGGTTCTGGCTCAGTTCGCTCTCTTGAGTATGATTTCTACCGTGATTCGTGTCCACAAGCCGAGAGTGTTATTCGAGAGGTGGTTCGGGATCTTTATAAAGCCCGGTCCAGCGTTGCTCCAGCTCTCCTCAGGCTTGCTTTCCATGACTGTTTCATTGAGGTATAATGGTGTTCGATTGTTGACCTTGTTGATTTCATAGATATGGTGCTTTTATTGTTCTGAGTCTTTGAATAATTTTCATGTTCTTGTTTGTTTTATTGACATTCATGTGGGTTTCTTGATAAATTTGATATGGGTTTTTCTAAGATTGGAGGTTTACTTATTCTTCTGGCCATGGCAATTGTTCATTATAGAGGGTTTTGTTTCGTTGTTGATTTCATCAGTGTTGCACTTCAGTTGTTCAGGTTCTTGAGTGATTTTGCATGTTGTTGCCTGTTTTTATTAATTCTGTTGTGGGTTTCTTCATAAATTTGATGTGGGTTTTCCTAAGATTGGAGGTTTCTTATTGTTTCTGGCTTTAAAAATTGTTTATTATGATGGTTTTTGTTCACAGCCTTGCTTTTAAGGTTACTGCTCTTGATGCTGAACCATTTTCTAATTTATTGTCCAGTATGATACGGGTTTGGCTGCACCTTTCTGTTATGTAAAGTTTTCTTTGTCGAAGTGAATTTTGACCCCATTTTAGTCTGACCCATGTAGTGAGTAGTGAGTTTATTTTTGAGCACTTGATTCAGGTACTGATAACCCAACTCTGATTTTCTTACTAATAATATTTTGATCGCTTTGGAATTGCGACTTGTGCAGGGATGTGATGCTTCAATTCTTCTTGATGCTACTGAAGAAATGGATTCTGAGAAAGATTCTCCTCCCAATAATGGTTTGAGGGGTTTTGATATAATTGACATTATCAAGTCAGAGATTGAAGAAACATGCCCAGGAATTGTTTCTTGTGCTGATATTGTTGTGTTAGCAGCCAGAGAAGGTGTTGTTCAGGTATATCCCTCTCTCAATCCCCCCTGCTTGTATAATCTCTTCATGTTCCCATTGTAATGTTTTTACAATTTGTGCATTTCAGGCTGGTGGTCCATTTTATCCACTGTATACAGGCAGGAAAGATGGCACTTTTTCTTTCCAGGATGAAGCGACATATGAGCTTCCTTCACCTCATTCTGGCCTCTCTGAAGCCCTTGCTGCTTTTGCTTCAAGGGGTTTTGATGAAAAAGAAACTGTTACTCTTTTAGGTACTTACTTTTTTGGCTTGTTATGATCATTCCTTAAACCTTTTGGTTAAGTCTCTTGATTGAGCTTTTCACATTTGACCTCAAATGGTCTGGCGGTCTTCACCATCTACATGGAATTCTTGTGATTGGTCCTTTGTAAATACAAAGTTTGACAACCTGTATATTGATGATTTCACTTATCTTGCTAGTGTGACGGAGTCCCACATCGGAAAGGGGATCCTTGGGCCTTATAAGCGTGGGCGCTGCACACCCCAATAGGTTAGCCTTTTGGGGAGAGGGTAATGGCCCCGTGACAAGTGGTATCAGAGCCGACCCGTCCCGATCCGATGTCCACCGCCGAATGCTCTAGGCCCAAGAGTAGGGGGAGTAGGCAGGGGGGGCCCCGGTCCACGACGAGGACGTCGATGGAATCGGTGGGGGAGAATGTGACGGAGTCCCACATCGGAAAGGGGATCCTTGGGCCTTATAAGCGTGGGCGCTGCACACCCCAATAGGTTAGCCTTTTGGGGAGAGGGTAATGGCCCCGTGACACTAGTCTGTTGGCTATCAATATGTTCTATATCATACCAAGCTATGTTTAGTTGACTGCTTTCTGGCATAGATACCATCTAACTATTGCTTGTGTCAATTTGGTTAGACCTCAATTTAACCTGCTTCTGCTGATTCTTCAGTTTGATTTGATTGCCTAACATCCCAGAATCTGAATGTAACTGGCTGCATCTTATTCTGTACCAGGTGGTCATAGCATTGGAGTAGTCCACTGCAAATTCTTCAAAGACCGTCTCTACAACTTTGGTGGCACCAATAAGCCTGATCCATCTATTGATGCTGCATTCGTTAATGAAATGAGATTGAGATGCAACAACAAAACACCTGGAGCAGCACCCCCTTTTCATGCAACACAGCCATCAACATCAGCACCATTACCATCTTTTCAAGCCTCTCCTGCATCATCACCAGCACCAACAACATCGTTTGAAGGACCTAAGTCATCCACTTCACCATCATCTTCCTTTAATAGACCACCATCTTTATCATCTGATATGCCAAGAAGGAACTGCTCACCGCCGTCATTAGCAGGAACACCTCCTTACAAGGGATATAGATACCCCTCATTATCATCATCAAAAGCACCGTCATCTTCCTTCCAAGGATCCCTGGTATCCACACAGGAGGAGGCAGGAGTGGAAATGGCATATGAGGGACCTGGGGTTGGTTTTGGCACAGTTTATTACCGGAGTCTTTTGCAAGGTAGGGGAATCCTATATTCTGACCAGCAGCTGATGGCTAGGGAAGAAACTCAGACTTGGATCAGAGCATATGCTTCCGATGCTGCCTTGTTCCGTCGTGACTTTGCCCTAGCAATGATGAAACTATCTAATCTTCAAGTTTTGACAGGATCAATGGGTCAGGTACGGCTGAATTGTTCCAGGGTGGTGTGAGATGCTACTGAGAAGAATGGAGGAAACCTCTTTACATGGTCAGCACACCTTATGTTAGTTTTTGGCTTACTGCTCTTTTTGATGACTGATAACCTCCAATGCAATTTGAACTTCTCGTATATTGGATGAATTTGTTTTGTAAACTGCTAGAGTTAGCATTCAGATTACATGCAAAGTCAAAATGTGTTGACCAAATGCTATAAATGGAAATTATTGTTTCTAGGTTGTTGGTAATCTGATTCATCAGTGAATGTCTTCAGACCTTCAACTTTTTGTCATAAATGATGCATGTTGCAGCCAAAGTGTGTAATTTGGAGAGCTTGATTGATTAGTTGGCCGGTTTGATAGAGGCAATACCAAATAATTTTGCAAAGAAGATATCAAATCCTCTTCTGGTGTCTCAAAATGAATGTATATCACACATATCTGATTTCTCTATTCATTCAATCCATCAATGAATAACGTTCATAGAAAAACATTCAAGTTAACAATTGAAAATATAGCCCTTCGAGGCAGGGGCAATTTTCAATTCCTTGTGTCTGAAATTTGCATGCACTTTCCAGACAACAGCACAGGTTCAAATGCAGCAATCCAATGAAGAAAAAATCTACAAAGCTGAATATCAAACTAGATGATATAAGCACACTCAGACACCTATAGGGAGAAGAATTGAATACAACGAAATAAATCTGTACTAACAAACAAGAACTCGGAAAGATGGGCATTTACAGCCTAATTGACCTGCGTCTTCTCTTTGAATTGCTGATGCTCACTGCAGTGGTCTGTGACACAGCAAACTCAGTGTACATATCTGTGAAAAACTTGTCAACAATGTCACGGTAAACTGGGCTATTGAGACGAGAATAATAGTGGAGGGCTTCTTCTACATCCAAAACATGTTCCACATCACTGGCATTGCTCATCTCCAATTCCTTCATCTTTTTGGCTAATGCGCAATCCCCTTCATTCATGTTCTTTGATGATTTTTCTTCTGCTCTTCTGAAAGGAGAAATTTTCTTGTTCTTCTCTTCCTTGCGTCCCTCTTCTTTGTCTTTCAATGGACTCCTTGCAGCCTTCATTGAACTTATATTGCATGCATCTTCTTCTTCTTCTTCTTCTTCCTCTTCTTCTTCTTCTTCTTCTTCTTCTCCTGTTGGCTGTTTTGATGCCTTGTCACTATTGTTCTTTCTGTTCATTGCCTTTTCCAAAACACACTCCCATTCATTACAAAACTCCATATAATATCGATCTGTTAAATGATCTTTCATGTTGCTGCTGCCACATGAAAAGGGGTTTAAGGAATGGGCCTTAGGTAGCTTTTGGTACTCTCCAAACAATAGAGACTTGAGGCTCTGAAGAGTTTTCTGGAAGAACTTCTTAGTCTTCTGAATGGATTCTATTAGCTGCATTTGGGGCTTTAGTACCATTGAACAGAGACAATTCTTAAATCTCTTTGTTTTCTTTTCTTCCTCAAATGCTGTTGTTTCTGATAGACGAATAAGAGAGATGGAGACAGGTTAAGGGTTCTTAAGGTTTCCTAAAGAACAGGGCAGCTAATTCTAAAGGGTTGGCTTCTACTGCCTTTCTTTTTGTCCACATCATTTCACATTATCCCATCTCTATTAATCTCTCTTGAAGAAAGTTGGTGTGTCCTAATGACCATTAGATGCTGAGATCAAAATAGATCAGAAGGCTATTCTTTGAATCATTAAAGGCTGATAATCATTAGGGACTTGCCTTGTTTAGTGAAAAGAAATCCAAGTCTGTGGCTTTAGTACTAAAAAAGATTCTCCATCTTTGCCAAAGGTGTGTAAAGGTCAAGATTGGAAGGACTTAAGGAATCCTGTCATCATGGATGTCTTTTGACTCCTTGTTGTCTAAAGTGCAGTTGTATTGATTAAGATGCAAAGCTAAAGGTGGTAGTTATGGAGCCAAAAAAAGGCTTATTTCAATTCATGTACTCTACACTACGTAATTACCGCTAGTGGCATTATGAATTTTTGGCCCCCATCCATTAAACGGTCCAAATGCTTCCTTGGGAAGCCTGTGCTACAGTTTGGGGTGACCCCAGTTTAGGTTCGAACAGGAACCGGCTGCCCGGTTCCAATTAGAACCGTAATCAGGAGGGGGCTGGCAAAAGAATTGGACTGGCAAGAACCTAACCATGGCAGTTCGACAAAGTCAAATGACGAAAAAAAAACCTACAATATCTTTTTTTTTTTTTGGGAAAAAGAGTTAACTACACCTAACCAAACTGAATCAGAACTTAAATCTTAATTGGACCAAAACCGGACTGGGTCAGACCTTGCTAGAGCAGTAAAACCATTAAATTCTTGATGAACCACACTGGCAGGCCTTCTATGTCAGAAGGAAAAATCCAATCCTGCTAAGAAAATATCCTTCAAGATAAGTTCGTTTGCTGGGGCCGAATCAGGTTGTTGGGCTTTATTCTCATTGATTGGCACATGAATATTAGGTGAGAACCCTCCATCTCATTCACATTGTAAAAGATGCTGGACCCAATTGTGCTGTCACCATGACACCTAAAGGAACAAGAACAACAACCATATTAATTCGTATAGCGCAGTCATTTTCTCGCAGCTGCCAAAATTCTGCTGAGACTCAGAAGCCTTCTTTGTAGCCTGAACCTCCAGGTAATTGTTCTTTAAGCATATGCAATCTAATGCAAGGGAAAGTCTTTTAGTGAAATATGCCATGGTAATATGAATTTTTCCATTTTTAAAGAGACTCTTGAATTGGAAACTCAATAACCATGGCCTCTAAAAGAGATATAACCTTTCAATTTATCTTTATTGTACCCTTCCACAATCCTGTCCAGCAAAGTCAAAACCTAAAATCTATAAATTATAGAACTTTCAATCAAACTGAGACCACAAAATGTCCCCAACGGACTTTGATGCAATCTATGAAATTGTTAGGAGACCCATTTCACACCAAACAGCAGTACTTTCTATGGACAATGTTTCTTCTTGTTGAATTTGAAGAATTGATGCAGCAGCCTGTGGACTTCACCATAGTTATTGGTTGCAGAAACAAGGGAATCTTTTATCCACTGTGGAAGCTTGCTGGTTGGATGAGATCCTCTTCTGGAGGAATCAGATGCATACCGATTGTCAACCAACAAAATTGCTGCATAGTCATTTATGTGACGTATTGCTCTACCTAAACCAGAGAAGAGAAAGAAAAAGGGTATAAGTGGACATCATTGGCAATTTAGTGTAAAAGACTTAGGTACACAATTTGACTATAACAAATTGACTCCAATGACACAAACAAACAGATAAACACATTAGGAAGGCAGGCCAAGGTTTTCAAGTTACTAAAGTATAAAGTGTCTGTGTCCACTGAGGTCTCAGTGAATCATGACCTCTTGGAATAGTAATGATAAGCCTTTCCTCTAGTAAATCCAAATTGAATAATCTGATAATGCAGAAAATAGCACTAACCAATTGATTGATTTACAGCTTTCATGCAGAGGTTTTCATAATATTCTTTTCCTCTGTGCCGGCAATTTTTTAGTATGCTGAATGCAGCCTGAACATCTCCACCATTGTATTCATCACTGATGGAAATTTTGGCAGTTTTAGCAGAATTTGACTCTCCCAAACTCTCAATATACTTGACCCTCTCCATCAGCTCAATATCTGATGGGCTTGGGTATGGAAGTCCAACCATAACTATACATCTACCCATCCCATCACTGAAGTTGATGCCTTCTGATATCTTCCCACCAACAACTGCTAGGAGTATTGCACCCTTACGATGAGCTGCATCCTCTTCTGGGCCCATGCTCAGTCTATCAATTGTTTCTTTGTATCCCTTGAGAACAACTTCAACATCAGTGTTTCCTCTAGGCTCCCTAAAAAGATGTTTTTTCTTCATTATTCTTTCAAGAATGCCTGATGTCTTCCAAGCATCATACACCCGCCCTTCATATTCAAAGGAAGAGAAGAATACAACAATTCCTTCAGGAACAATTGTTGCCAGATTGCAAAGTAAAAGACCAAGCTCTTCTATCTGCAAACTCAAGCCCATTAAAGCATTTTAGTTGGCTGTATTTCCTGGGAAAAGACTTTAGAGAATATAGTCAAACCAATTAGTGGTACAAAGTATTTCTACGGAACCTACCAGTTTAATCTAATGAAGGTAACACAACTGAACAACAATAAGATAAGAAACAAAACTAGCACTCTGGTATGAAGAATCACCTCAAATTTACACAAACAATTATCCAGTATGGTAATATCAAAAAAGGGAAACAATTATCAATTAGAGTACTGGTGTTAACAAATATCATGGCAGAAACTTCTGAGAATTTCATAGCCTAAGGCTGCATAAACTTACCATAGTTAAAGAGCTTCTAGAGCTGTAGCTAAAATCAAAAGACTGACAAGAAGGGCCGCGAGAAACCACAACTGGCAAGATACTCTCCTTGGGAACGATATGACTACAAGAGAAGAAATTCAGCTCATCCTGAGGCAGCCAAGGGAAGAGTCGCTCCCTTGTCTCTTCGATGGGTTGCAAGGTTCCTCCAGCCAGTATAACAGCACGTGCTTCATTTACAACCTACAAAAAATTAGATAAATTATCACAAGGGGGGCGAGAATACTTAACTAGTGTACATGGAGAAATAAGCAAAAGGAAACTTGCACAAACTGCCAACTGTGTATTGGAAAACGATTGTTAAAATCTGATTTCTTGTAGTTTCACAATCACCTCAATATCATACACATCTTCACATGATCAGTCTAGTTATTTGTGCCTATTTGTTATACTTATGGGATAAAAAAAATGAAGCCAGAGAAAAAAATAAACAAACCTCCGAGAAAATCTTTTCTGCTGTAAGCATTACGTATTTTAAGAATCCTCCCTGTTTTCCAGAGTGTGATGAATTCATTTTTGAGATTATTATGCGCCCATCACCATTGGTATGTGTCAATGATGTCAAAATATCTACCAATGCCTGAAAACTGGAGAGGGAACTCTCCTCAGCCAAGCTTCCTCTATTGTCCAGTGCCAAAGCTTTCTGTGAGCTGGCTATCTTCTCTCCATACCCACTGATCTGGGGAATTAAACTGAAGTTACCTTATACTGAGCAGAAGTGCAAAAAGATGGTACTATAGCATTTGTTGTCAACATACTACAAGATGCTGGAAGTGCACAGGGATATTCACCTTATGAACAAAATTGCTCTCCTTTATATACAATAGTAACTTGAACAAGTTAATGTTGTCTATATTGAGAGAAAACAGAAACTCATTGATGGCCATAGAAGTATTTGAGACAATTTTTGCTTCAGGAGCTTTTTCTTCAACTTGGCAAGTGTGTACCAAGCACAAATCCTTCTCACTGTGCAAAGCATCCAGGAAAGCCTTAGTCAGGACTACCAGAGTTTGAATATATCTTCGGTTGCCAGGTCCCAGGAGATTGCGAAACCTTGTAAAGTACTTCTCTATGTGGGAATGCACAAGGACTAGCTGAATAACAAAGCAGAAAATGTTCTTAGGAGATTTAGGTTTTGAGAAAATTGGGAGCAAATGTCTCAATTTTTCCCTTTTTTTGGGGGGAGGCCGGGTGGGGGGAGGTAAATTCTAATCTCAAGCATAGTTCAAAAAGATAGCATTTGCTACACAAAATGGAGATGACTATTTATGCACCTGGGAAAAGGTAATTTTGGCATCATACATGCTGATCAGAGAATCAGCTAGATTATGTGCCTCATCTATTATAACAATATTGTTCTTCAACTTCAGTCCAAGAGATTCACGAGATGATTTTGATAGAAGAGACTGGTAGGGAAGTACAACAAGATCAGCTCCTGGGACAGCGCTTCTAGAGCCATAATATGGACAAGTTCCCATGCTTTTTCCAAGGTGAACAAGATCTTCAATATCCAAAGCCCCTTGTTGAGTGAGCTCAACTCTAAATTGCTTTTGCACTTTGTGTTTTCTGAGCATTGGACATCCACTATATGCCTTGGTTCGATGTATTCTTCCCTCTGAACCTAAGTTCTGAAAATATACAAACATCAGTCAAGAAAAACCCTTGCATACCTGCAAAGCAGTCAATGCCTGGGTTATCTTAATAGATTAATATCTGAACTGTTCTAAATGTCATTTTAGTGGCTAAAACCTATGAACTAGCCACTTCAGCTATGAATTCTTATTATGATATTGAAAATTATCTTCTTTTCCTGGGCTTACTTTTCAAAGCTTACTGTAGCAACAAAGAACTGAAGAATTTTTTTTTGATGGACAACTTAAGAACTTTTTGATACCTTGATCTTTGAGATTTCACTCTTCCTGTTCTTTTGAAGCTCTAAGCATCGTTCATTAATGTGTGTGGAGTTCGCAAGTTTCAGGACATCTGCTAACAAGAACAGAAAACTGAGTCAACAAATACACAAAATAGAGACTGGGTGATCAAATTACATGATTGTTTTTACCTTTATTAATGCAGAAATTCTTCCTGGAACCCAAACACACAACCTTCATTTCATCAGTAAAAACAGTTTTTCTCAACTCTTTAATGAACTGTGAGAGCTGGGAATGTGTCCGACTACAGAAATAAATCTTCAACTCCTTCTCCTCTTCCTCCTCTTCATCAGTCCCGTCTTCTTCCCCTTCTTCATCACTTGATGAGCTAACAGAACCCCCACCAACCTTCCTCTTTGATTTCACACCACCAAGAGCCCCTTCCCCTTCACTTTCATATTCCTCCAACAAAAAATCATCATCACTCAAATCCACCCCATGATTCTTGTTTTGCAAACTCTCAACCCGCTTGTTCACATGACAATCTCTGCCCTCCAAATTGTACAAAAATGAACCTCTACAAATTTCCCCACTTCTTTGATTGTCCAATCTTCCAAACCCAATTTTTTTCTTGCTTTTCTTCTCTCGTGCCTCATCTTGCTTGTTCACAACAAAGTTTCTCATCCATGCAGGTTCATCATCCAAGCCAACCTGCCCATCTTCTCCCTGATTCTGCTCAGATTCACCCTTTGCTTTTAACTCCTGTTTCCTCCTCTGATCAATCACCCATTGCAATGCACTACATATAATACTTAGAGTTTTGCCAGTCCCTGTAGTAACCCAATAATAATTTGAAAAATTTTCCAAAAAAAACTCCATTCTCATATAAGAATGGAGACTCCAAATTGAGATATCAAATTTATGAGGTAGATATAAGGCCTTAATCCAATCATGTGTCCAGCAGGATCTATATTCAAGCAACCAACATTACTACAAAAGGGGGAAAAAAAAACCCAAATAACAACAATGTACATTTCCATATCTTTCTTCTCTGATAAATCTCTACCATTCCAATTTCATCTTATTAGAACAAAACAACAATAACAATAAGTCTTAATCTCAAATTTAGTTAAAATCAGCTACATAAATCTTTTCTCGTCATTCCATTTTATCAAAACAAAATGAAACATTCTTATAATAAAAAAGGGGGCTCAAAACACCCATCTTAGCATAATGTGCCATTTGAGCTTAAACCCATAAAAAATTTTCCAATATCTTAAAAACCCAGATTCCCTTTTTGGCCATTACACCCAAAATATGAGCAACTCTGTTAGTTTAATCACATAGGAATCTCCAACAATCCAATTACATCTTATTAGAACGAGATAACAACAGCAACAGAGCCTTAATCCCAAACGTAATTGGGATAGGCTACCTGAATATTTTCTGTCATTCCGTTCTATTAAACCCAAGCATAACATTCTTTTAAAAATTAGCACAAAACACCCATATTAGCACAATTTAACATTTCAGCTTAAACCCTTCAAAATCTTTTCAACATCTTGAAAACCCAGATTCCCTTTTTGGCTATTACACCCAAAAGATGAGCAATTCTGTCAATTTAATCAGATAAAGACCGAGACCGGGAGAGAGAGAGGGAGAGAAAGAGAAGACTACCGGTGGGGCTCTCGAGCATGGAAACGCCTCCTTTATCCAAAGAGCGATAAAGTGCATTCATGAAATCGATTTGAATCGAATACGGCTTGTATGGAAATCCTCTGAATTTCATCTCCTCCTTCTCCTTCTCCTTCTCCTTCTCCATCATCATCTCTCCCAATACAACCGAAATTAGCTCGGTTTTTTATTTTTTAATTTTTGGTTTGTTTCCTGTTTTGCTTTTGAATTTCGATAGATTTTCTCAGTAATTTTGGTTGTTTCTTTTTCTTTTTCTTCATGAAAAGCCTCCTTTTTTTTTTAAGGTTTTTTCTCAGTTCGCGGGTGGACTTTCCCGCCAAAATTGAACCAAAATAAATGGACTTTTCTTTTTTTTCTTTTTTCATTTTCATTTTCTTTTCTAATTTCTTTAAATTTTAAAAACGACTTGAGATGCCTCCCCTCTCTCTCTCTCTCTCTCTCTCTCTCGACTTGAGATGCCTCCCCCTCCCTCTCTCTCTCTCTCTCTCTCTCTCTCTCTCTCTCTCTTTTAAGAATAATTTGAAGGGTTAACTTATTTAAAAATAAGAAATTTTTAATGTATTGATTAAAAAAATAAAATATTTATTTTTAATAATTATTAATTTTATAAAATTAAAATTAAAATTATTTATTAATATTTTAATTTTTTTATAAAATATATATTATTTGAATAATAATTACTTAATTTATAACTTAATGTTATTTTTTTTATAATTTTTTATTTTTTTTTTTATTAACACCCATCTCATGAATATAAAATAATAAATAATATATAATTTAATAAAAAATAAAAAATAAATTTTTTTTTCTTACATTTTTATTAATTTATTAATTAAATTTAAGTTTAAAAAATTATAAAATATTGTAAATTTTTATATTTTATTAAAAAAAAATAACATAAAAATAATTTTTCTAAATATTAAGTTATGTATCGTTACTTTTCACAAGATTTAGACATTTGTATAGTATAAATTATTGTTTTTAATATAAATAAATGATATATTTTAATTAATATATCAAAATAATTATTTAATATAATTTTTAAATTAAATTTAATTTTAAATTTATTTATTATAATTTATTATTTTTTATAAAATAATATTAAAATAAATATAATAAAATTTATTTAAAATTAATAATATTTAATAATAAATTTTATTTATATAAAAAAATTAAATAAATAAAATTTTTAACTTAAATTTAAATATAATAATTAAATTTTATTTTTTTAAGTAAATTTGAATTAAAAAATTTAAAATAATATATAAGTCAAAAAAAATTTAAAAATAAAAAAAATTAAAATTTTTTAATTATTTTTTTTAATTAAAGAGAGAAAAATTTAATTATTAATAATATATGTCAACTAATTTTAATAATTAATGATATTTTATTTTATTTTTAATTTTTTTAATATTTTAATATATTAATATATTTTTAAAAAAAATTTAAAAAATAAAAATTTTTATTTTTAATTATAAAATAAATTAAATTTTTTATTATATAATTAAAAAAAAAAAAAGTAAGTGATGATTTTAAAATATAGTGGGCTTCACTACAATGACTTGGCGAGGCCCAATCAAAACCCGTCATCCAATACTCCTAACCGCACACAATCTCCCCCTCTCTCATTTCACGTTTAACCCTAGAAAACAAAACCCTAGTATAAATTTGTCTCTCTAAAGCCGCTGCTTTCTTCTCCAAACTCTCCAGAAACCTTTCACAACTCAAATCATCCTCTGCATCGGCTGCCATGGTAATATTCCAATTCCCTTTCTCTCTCTCTCTCTCTCTCTCTCTCTCTCTCTCTCTCTCTCTCCCTCTCCCTGCTTTCGTGCGTGTGTTTATTGTGCAGATTGATGTGCAAGTTTTATGTGAAACTGATAATGGGGTTGTGGTAAATTTTTCTGCAGGGAAAGGGAACAGGGAGTTTTGGAAAGAGGAGGAACAAGACCCACACACTCTGTGTTAGGTGTGGCCGCCGTAGCTTCCACCTCCAGAAGAGCCGCTGCGCTGCTTGTGCCTTTCCCGCCGCTCGCAAGAGAACTTGTAATCCCTCACTTTAGTGTTTATCTGCAGATCTTGTTGATTAGTAATGTCTTTTTTTTTAATATGTTTTTAAGGCTTTTTTTCATCTGGGGTTTTGGTTATTTTGCCGTTTGTACAAAATGGTTTTCTTTTTGCTTCCAGTTTCTGCATATTTGCTTTCTAGCTATGTGGGAATGAATGCGTTTATATTTGAAAATGTTTGTTTTTTTAATGTTTTTGTTTAGATCTTGGTGATCTGTTTGTACGTCAGTTTATTTCTGTTTATGGGTATTTGACTAATTCTTATTAGTTGGTAACTTAGTTTATGTTAGAATGGAATGGCGGGAAAAGATCCATATAGCTGAACCAATCAAATTTGGAATTAAGGCTTTGTTGTTGTTGTTGTTTTATCCGAGTGGGTTTGTAGCGATACTAAGGATTTGTGTGGGTATTAGTAGCTGTATCTTATTGAGTGAATGGGTATGCTGATTTTAGTTTTTGACATTGTGCAGAAGTGCTTCTTTGTAGGCTGAAGTTCATAGTCAACTGCATTAATTGCTTCTTTGTTGGGATATTGTTATCTGAGTATCATTCAATGTGATCATGGAACTTTTATATATGGATTTGCAGATTACATATTCTGCTTATTTTTGTATTTGGACTTGTTGGAAGGCATATCTGTTCTAGTATAGGAATCTTGGTAGGTGTAGCATGACATCTTTTTAATGATTATAAGAATTTATCTCCCACGTTTTCCTCTTGTCATGGACCTATGTGTGTGTTAACATAGATGTGAGTCTATAGATGTGTGAATTAGACAGTCTTGCTTTTCAATTTAAGCATGTAACTTCTTGTGTGGTTTGTGGGTTGATGGTGATGCATGTTTTATAATTGTTTTGCTTTTAGATAACTGGAGTGTGAAGGCAATCCGGAGGAAGACAACAGGAACTGGAAGGATGAGGTATCTCCGCCATGTTCCTCGCAGGTTCAAGAGTGGTTTCAGAGAAGGTGAAAATAGTCATAGTCATATTCCTTCTATTTTTGATCATATTCCTTCTATTTTTGATCTTAATTTCACCTTCTTTTCCTACTAGTTTGTAGTTCATTTATCTATGGATTTTCTTCTCTAATGTTAATTCGGCTTTGTTGCTGTTGCTTCTGATCAGGGACTCAAGCAGCACCAAGGAGGAAGGGGGTTGCAGCAACTGCATAAGGTGAGATGATCAATTGGGGCAAGTGTGCGCATTTATAGATTTAGTTCGAAATTATGTATTCAAACAAATTTCTGCTAGAGTGGTGACTATTTACTCCTATGCAACTCAGTCAATTTTGCTTTTCCATTTGATGTTGTTGCTTTGGTTTTGAGCAAGGATAACATGATGCTATTGTTATTTGACACCTTGATATTTCTATGAAGTACTCAACCGTTTTTTATCAATGCCATTTGGAAGTTTAAACTGTCCAATCAGAGAAAGATGACACAATGTGAAGATCAATGCATTATTTTGCCATTTTTTTTTTTCTAACGTCTGGATTGGTCTTCTGCCAAACGAACAAATTGTAAAGGTGGTCTTACCATGATTTGGGATGGGTTAGGCTCAGTGTAGACATGTTGGAGAACTTACGATGTTTTCTGTACAATTGATATCGGGGAGTGAATGTGTCTAGGACCTTGTGTTCGTTCAACCCAATGTCCTAGGTACCAGCCTGGTTTTGCTTTTAGATCAAACTGTGCCCTTGATGATTGTCCAAGTGTAAAATTTTCAAAAGGGTTGCAAATGGCGTCATTTCCAATTGTACCATCAGACAGCAAACTTGTAACTGACGTACATAGCCTCAAGTTTTATTTCACAAAATACCAGGCATCCCAAGTCCTTGTTATCTTACTGGGAGTTTTCCAATTAATTCTGGTTGGTGATGGTGGCACTAGTTTAATTTAAAATCTCAAGAGTTAGCAGCAATTACTTGCTTCATGGAGTGCGCAGAGGGAATGAAACTAGAGACAGCCGAAGGAATAAGGAGGTTCAATTGGCCAAAAACAGCTTTATATTCCGGCGAATACTTGATGCCAGGTTTACACATGCAATTTCCTCAACACTTTAACTGAAAGAAAATTTACATCCCGACCAATGTACATCTCGGCTTATGTATCAACTGGTAACCTTGACATTAACGATCAAACCGCAGTAACACCCTCAGAGAATACGCCCAATATTTCCACTCAAAAACTGAGCTCAATTTGCTACAAGCTTGTTTTGAATTCACCAAGTTTGTGTTTTTCTTCGTGCAACTGCCTGAAGGTGTGTTCCATCTCTGAAAATGAAGATGAGAAATAGCAGTTTAAGGAGGTCAAAAGCCAGTTGCTTCAAACAGACTGGCGACTACTTGCCCAGAAGAAAAGAGAAGACTGGTGGCTACCCAAGGGGAAAGAAAGAAGCAATTGCAACCAAAGTCGCATTTTTTGCCCACTTGACATCCAGTACTGTCCACTAGATATCCAGCACAGAATGTCATCAATAAGATGAACTTAGAACCGGAATTGTATTGTTCTAGTTCTACTCCAGCCAGTGTGCCAGGAATTCTAGTTTCTGATCTGGAGACCATTCTCTGAGGCCTCAAATTGCAAAAGTCATTAGAAGCATCATCTAAATTCCCTTTTAGCTAGAAGGACAGAATGGATTCAAGCACAATTTCCTGTCAATAGGCAATTGCTATCCATGAATAACAATGTCTTGCATTCGTTCAACAGCATTGCAAATTACTTGCATGAGCATATGAATTCTCCAAACCGAGCTAAGATCCTGAAACAGTTTTGACCCTTTGAGCATTTACTGGCAACTGGGCGACAGGCAAGTATCAAATAGCATTTTTTTCCAAAATAGAAGTAGAAAAAGAGTTTCCTGATTCCTTGCTATTGCTTGTAGCAACTTTTCCTTCCCCTTGAATGCTGATAGAGAGTTCTAAAAGTAATCAATGGTAGGTTTAATTTTTGGGGAATAAATAAAAATTACCTTTTTTTAAAAATAAAAAAATACCCCATCACACGATCAAGATTGACAACTAAAATCACACAAGTATAGAAGCCAGTTACACTGGTTAAGTAGAAATACCAATTAGCACCAATTCATTTGTCAACGTGAGTATTGTACACCTTGGAGATACGAACTTGAAAAAAATTTATTTAGAATATAAATAATATATTATGTTTTAATAAAAATTATTTATTGTATAATTTATAATAATATAATTTTTAAATAACTCAGGACTTTTTTCTTTTTTTTTTTTTGTAGCTAACGGCCCTGGCGAGAAAAATCAAAGCCTATAAATCATGCAAACTCCAATGCTAGATTCTATCTAAAAGCGCTGTTTCCCTGTTAACACACACAAAAACACATGACTAACCCAACCATTTGCACTCTCGTAATCCCTTATTTCTTGCTCATTTCCCTCGCCGGCGACCTCCTCTTGTCCCCGGTGGCCGGATCCAAGCGAAGAATCCACATCTCCGACGACCTCGACGACGTTGCTGACGACGAGGAGGACGAGGCATGGAAGCAATGGGGCAAGAAATCCACCCCATCTCCCGACGAGTTCGATCCTCCGCCGTCTGATTTTTCCAACATGGATCTCGCTGACATCCAGGAGATGATGATAAAGCGGCATTTCGGGCCGGTTTTCGGGTTCGTCAAGCTCCAATTGGGCGGCGTCCGCCGGACTTCGGTCTGTAGCAATTTTAGAACACCCATTATGGTTTTCTGCTCTTTTTTTTTTTTCATCATTATCAGTAAAATTACAATGGTTCCCATTAATGCATTTAATTTAATTTAATTTAATGTGACATAATAATATTTTTTGTGAAGCCCAATTGTTCTGATTCTCACTTTTTTTCTTTTTTTTCTTTTTTTTTAATATGAATTACAAATTATTACTTTGTGTTTGGTGGGTCCTAAGCTCGGATGAAATGAAAGAAAAAGGGTGTAATAGGATAACGACTAGTGTAAAATTAGTCAACCTTATGATATGAATATTTAAGTAATCTCCATGTTCTGGGAGTAGGATTGTTTGAATTTTTTTTTGGGTGGGTATTATTTTCAGGATGGTGTAGCAGAGATTGCAATGAAATGGACAAAAGTTCTGAGAACTGGGGGAATTGAAGTGAAGTTTATGGCTGTTGATTTGAGCACAATCATGTTCACCATGGAACAAGGCAGAGACACGATGGAGGTACAAAGTTTTTTTTTTTTTTTTAAAGAATTAAAAAGGAGTAATTTTTATGGGTCCATTGTAGCTCATTCATTTACTACCAATATTTTTAGAGAATTATTCAGCTGTTTGAATCTTTTAACCTCGATGGGTTTGCTGATTTGGCAATGTGTTGAAACCAAGTTGTTTGATTGAAGTGATTGTGAATGGTTTGAAGCCTAAAGGCTGTGTTGCAAATGCTCTTGTGTTTGGGTTACCTGCTAACAGTTCATAGTTTAGCCCTTAGCAGAAAATTATGAATCTATGGTTCATTAGGATCACGGAAACAATCTCTCTGTGAAAACTTCAAATGCTACAAATGTAGAAGTCTTGTGCACTGCGACACCCTTTTTATACAGTTTATTAGGGTTTAATGATTGTCATCATTCTACTCAGCATAGGTAAAGTCTATTCTTTTACCACTTTGCAGCAACAGCAATGCCATGTTTGAACTATTTTGATCAGTGCCACTGCCATGGAAGCATTAGACTCCATCATTTTTGTGCCTATCCTCTTGGCTCAACTGCCTTTATGAACCAGGATAATTGATATTTTTATTTTTTTGGATCAGATTGGTGTTGTGTTGTTTGCAGACATTGAACATCCAATTCTGCTATGTCCTGGAATTTTAATTCTCATATTTGCCATCTTTCCAATCCAGCTGAAGGAGTTCATATTGAAAGAACCAGAGGCTTATGAGATCAAATTGGGGGATCAAGTGTTCCGGAGGCCTGGAGATCCTCCGCTGGAAGAGGTTATTGAGAAGCTTAGAAGCCAGAAAGACAAAGATCAGGATACGCCGAACATCAAGAATGATTGGCATGTGAGAGAAGAATTGTAGTTCAATGGGGATTCATCTCACATGGAACTTGTTTTATGCGACTAATGCCAAATCAATTTTGTTGTGGGTCTGATATCATAGGTTCTGATTGTTCCACTTGCATAATTGCAGTCCTCAGGTTTCCGTCTGCCAATCTTTTGTTCAATAAGATTCTCATATACAAGTTGTGCATAGATACACATGACATTAACTAAGAAGTAAACACCATGTTCGTTTGATTAAAGAAACCAGTTCACAGTCAAATTAATTTTTTCAGGCAAGGCGTGTTGAGTAAGAATATGAACTGATCCAATAAATGTCTGTATTATTGTGCTTCAAGAAGATGAGGTTCTAGAGATGGAAAAGAATCGTACCATTCCAGTCACCTTCAATGGAAGGATTGAGGTATGAAATCCAAAATATGAAATAATAAATTCCAATCATCTTATTAGCGAAGAAAATGCTTCGTGCTTAATGCAATAATAAATTTTAATGGATCACAGATACAAGATTGAATACAGGTGAACTCTATAAAAATGGAAATGAAAAATCCTAAATCGAGCCCCATATGGAAATGAATATGATACAGAACAAAAACTTTGACAACCTTGCCTGATTCCAACTTCCACCTATGATTACTGCTGATCTAGTTGAAGAACGTAAAAATGGAAGCCATCTCCAACAGAAAGATAGAGATTGGCAGCTGGGAATTCCTTTTGGCGTTTACAGCCTGTAGATCTTTGCTGCTGTCCTCCACCAAGATCAATAGTGTCAGGAAGGTATCTTCAATTACAAATGAACAAAAAGTCAAGAAAAATCAGTTATTACATAGAACAGACAAGTCAATGAAAGCTGGAGTCTAGTTCCTTCAAAGTCTCCCCAATGTGACGGCAATGTGCTAGGACTCGGGCACCCAACTCCGAGTTTCCTATATCCTGTCTCTTCAGGAATATGCTTTGGAGATGCTATTATTCTAATTTCCCTTTTTCTGTCCTAATTGCCTCGTACAATCCACTTTTCTGGCTAATTTAAAATTGGGTTGTAAGGATGCAAGAAAAAAAAGAAAAAGATGTGTAAAAGTGGAGTTTTTAAATCAATTTAGCTAAAAGATACATACTTTTGGCTATATGAAATTAAAAAAAAAAAAAAAAAAAGAAAAGGAACTATACAGACACAAAAGAACAAACACAAAATATAAACACAACTAAATATTAATAAAATAAAATAAATTATTTTATTAATTATATTTAATTGTGTCCATCCTTTTTGAATACTTTTTGGTTAAAAAAAAAAAAAAAGTTTTTTCTGCATGTGCAAAAGATGACCATATGTAGTTATCTGCATTGTCTCCATTCTCCTGTGACCACATGGAGGAAAAAGGCCGCCATGAACATTTTACGTGGTGCTCTCGTTAAGGAGACGATGGAGTTGCATGTGTACCAATCCTTTTTTTTTTTGTAAGGATTCAGAATTGAATTATAGACTCAGAACTAAGAGTTGAACTAATAAGTTGAGTTAAATTGAAGATATTTTTGCTGAAGGGACTTGTAGGAAACGCTATAGGAAGGTGAATATGAAGTACAAGAATTGGCAGTAAGGGTGATGTGTTGGTGATGGTACCTTAAAGATTTGTCTTTTGCTGACTCCTAAGATTTTATTGCTTGTTTCTTCATACCCCAACTCTTTTTTTTTTTTTTTAGTCCAAAGTTGAATAATTTTATTCAATCAGAAAAAAAGTGTTGCATCTTCCTGGATAAGAGCATACACAGAATTCAAACAAAAATTATGATCGAGTTGCGTGGGTCCCCTAGTCAGGGACAGTTGAACCAGCACATGGACAGAGGAGCAACTGGTGAAAGTCGAAGACAATTCTTGGATGTCTGCTGCAAGTCGCCCGCTATGGAACTTGCTTGTTGCGACTTCTGAATTAAACACTACAGAAACCAAAAAAAAAAACAAAAGTTAGCAAGACAAGCTAGAAATTTATAAATTGACAGGATTCATCTTAATTGTAATTAATTGTTACGTATAAAAAAGCTTATTAATGATAATTATAAACAACAATGAATAGATGTTCAATTTGCCTGTCCTTAGGCAGAAAATGAAAGGTCAAAAGAGAAAAAAAAAAAAGCAAAAAAGACTACAGTGAAGGGCAGCCTTGATGTAACGTTTGGACTGTCTCTTTGTGAAAAATAAAGATAAAGCATGTGTAGCATGGGGCCGTGTGCTGAGGCTTCAGGGGAACTCTTCATCAGGACTGTCCCTTTTTTTTTCCCTCTTTCCTACGAAGGTTACAAATTCAGTTTCAGCTACTGGTGATAGGAGGTGTGTAGCTTTTGCGTTTCTTGTACTTGAAGCACATCAGAACTCTGCTCAAAATCTTGGTTTCAGGTTGTGAAGTTCATGTCCAAAGAAAGTGGAGAAGGAAACTGATGGATGGGATTGGGTTGAAATGGCAGAGTTTGAGACTGCTAGCAGTTACTATTGGCTCTATTATTCTGGCTTCAATACTTGTTTTAGCAGAACCAGGTTTGGAACTAGATGGCTCCAGTTCTAGCAGAAGTCAAGAAGTTGAGTCCCCAGATTTAATGGAAGTATTGAGTTTCTTTAACCAGAATGGTCTACGGGGTTACATGCATGTTTGGCCGGTAAATACAGGACTTCATCATCTTTATAGTTGAACATAATTTTGTGTGGTTCTTTCTATATGATTCCTTGTACCATGTCCTTTTGGTCCCTTGCAAAACCATATAATGATTCTTTCGATGTGCAGCCTACGTCTGACCCTTCCCCACACCCCATAGCATGGGAGCCTCGAGCAGTGAGAATGCCCTTTTTGTTAATCATATTTGACAATGATGGAGGAAGTTACTTTTGCAGGATTTGAAATTTGGGTGGAAAATTGTGGTGGGCACCATACTTGGATTCTTTGGAGCAGCATGTGGCAGTGTGGGAGGCGTTGGAGGGGGTGGCATTTTTGTTCCCATGCTTACCTTGATTATTGGTTTTGATGCTAAGTCATCGACAGCACTATCAAAATGTAATGAGTTGATTCATAGTTTCACTGGTTCAAACTTTTCACTCTGTATCCTCAAAGCTGCTTTGGGTTGCGTTTGCGTTTGCCTTTGCAGGTATGATTACCGGTGCAGCAGGTGCAACAGTTTACTACAATTTGAAGCTGAGGCATCCTACACTTGAACAACCCATCATAGACTATGACTTGGCACTTCTATTTCAACCAATGTTGGTCCTGGGAGTCAGTATTGGAGTTGCACTTAATGTGGTTTTGGCTGATTGGATGATCACAATTTTGCTAATTATTCTCTTCACAGGTGTTGATATTGCTAGAGTTGCAATTGCCCTTCTGTCAGCTTTTTTGACAACTTTCTTCATTGTACATTTGATGTGCAGTCACTTCAACCAAAGCATTCTTCAAAGGGGTTGCAACCTGGAAAAAAGAGACCAGATCAAAAGAGGTTGTCTGTAAATCCTGTTTTATTACAAGCATTCTCTATTTGTACCCTGATTCAACTTAAGTTTCTCTTCTCCGTGAATTTCACTTGTTATTCTGACTTTTCAGGAAGCTGCTATAGCTCGGCTGTCAGAATCTAACGGTCAGCTGGCTCAAGAACTTGGATGTTTGATATCTCATTTTTCATAATCTTTTTCTTTCCTGTAACGTCAAAATGTTCCTTTAATCAGATAACAGAGATGAAGTAGTGGAAGATAAACCTCCCCCTGGAGACCCTGACAATGATGCTCATAAAGAAACAAATGAGGCAAAAAGGGAGAAGGCAAGGGTCCTTAAAATGTCTACGTTTCCTTAATCTCTCTGATTTTGTGACTTATTTCCATAACCCTTGCAGGTCTCCATTATTAAGAATGTTTACTGGAAAGAACTTGGACTTCTTGTTGGTGTCTGGTTGGTTATTCTCGGATTACAGATTGGCAAGGTCTCACCACTTTTTGTTGTTTTTCAATTTTCTGAGTCTCTCTCTTTGCTTTGGTGAGTCCTGGCTCCTGAGCAAAATAATGGAAAGCTTGTTTTGTGCAGAATTTCTCAACAACCTGTTCAGTTGCATATTGGGTCTTGAACATCCTGCAGGTTTCTTTCACAACAATGATTAGAGATTTCAGAGAGTTCCATCATTCCTAGTATTCTTCAAGCGTTGTAGCACCAGAACTATCACTGCATTTGTTCCTTTTTCCCTTCAGATTCCAGTCGCTATTGGGGTAACATTGTATGAGGCAGTAAGCTTGTTCAATGGGCAGAGAAAGATTACATCGATTGGAGAAGCAAGCAAAAACTGGCAGGTACACCAGCTTGTTCTTTATTGCGGGGTTGGTCTGTTAGCAGGTGTAGTTGGTGGGATGCTTGGACTTGGCGGAGGATTCATTTTGTGTCCTCTTTTCCTGGAAATGGGAGTCCCTCCACAGGTGATATTTCGTATTTCTCATCGATGTCCACAGGCAAAACATTATGTCCCTGGAGTGACAAATCGAGAGCTTGTCTGCAGGTGTCAACTGCTACTGTAACCTTTGCCATGACATTTTCTGCATCCATGTCAGCCATAGAATACTACCTGCTAAAGCGTTTCCCAGTTCCTTACGGTAACTTGTAGCAAACATGACTCAAGCAGGTAGCAAGGAATCTATTTTCTTTTAAAACTTAATTGATCAATCCTTCGAAATTCTATTGCAGCTCTCTACTTCTTTGCTGTGGCTACTGTTGCTGCCTTTGTGGGGCAACATGTGGTAAGAAAACTTATCAGGATACTGGGGAGAGCATCTATAATCATCTTTGTCCTAGCCTTCACAATTCTTGTGAGTGCAATATCACTAGGTATGCGTCTATAAAGACATACATTTCTGTTTCTCATATGAATCTCAGATGTTTTAATCTCCACAATAAGAGTCTTTTCTTTATTTCAAACAGGTGTAGTTGGCATAGTACACATGGTCAAACAGATTGAGAGGAAGGCATACATGGGATTCGAGAACATTTGCTCACAAGAAGCTTAAATTCTTCACTCTCTCTTTCCTTCATCTGGGGATCCTAGACTCTTCCCGTGCTCACTCTGAGCTCTAACATTCTACTAATTGTCAGTCCTTTTTACACCCTCTGCAGCATTGCAGTAACTACATTAAAGTAGTTCAATTTCACTCAGCCTTAATCCACATGACCTAGCATTATAGATCAGTGTATACTTGCAAATTGTATAACATTTTACCATGTCTCACATGCACTGCTTGCCTTCCTGCACCAACTGTTCATTTTCAGAGACTAGTACTCAAGATACATACTTTATTCTCTTCTTTTCTGGCTGGACATGGCCTTCAAATGACATTCCCTGCAATGGTTTCCTTAAAAAGCTCAAGGCAGTTTTATCTCTCGTCTTGATTTGGCAGTAAAATATAACTCTTGTTATGTGTATATTCAAAAAAATGGTCAAATTAAAAGGAGTCCACTTCTCTTCACATCAATTATCAGCATGTAATGATAATTAAATAGCAGAGGCATGCCAAGCTGCCCAGCCGAGTCCTGCACGAGATACCCAAAAATCTAGCAAGACCAGTGATCACATGTCGCTCTATGGTATGTGCTACATCAACTGAGTATCTTGACAACCAAAAAGGTTAGAAGATTAAAGGATGGTATCTTCATTTTCAAGGAAAAATGTCAACTGGGAATTTTTTATATAATTGCTAGAAGAAAACTGAAGGATGAGCTTCGATGTGGGGAAGAGGTTACTTCATTGTGATTTGGAGGTCACAGTTTCGAATAAAAAAAAAACAACCTACTTGTGGAAAAACAGAGATAAAACTGTGTATATTTGACCTTTCCTCATACCTTATGAGAGTTTGGAATGCCCCTTAATTGCTAGAAGAGAACTCTGGTCATAGTTTCTAACTAATCATTTTGAGGATAAACACGAATGCCACCAATGTGTTCCCAGGTTGTAAATAACCAAAATGAGCAGTCAAGGATTTGAAGATAGTCCAAAACAATTATGTAGGGTAAATTTGTATGGATGTGTTTTTGTCCTTGAGAAGACATCATTCAAATTGCAAGTCTCATATTAGAATCTACTGTGGATGGGAGGAGATGAATTTTTGGACAGTGGAGCCGAAATTCTGCTTTAAAATGGACTAATTCTCCATACAATCAGTGTCATAGATTCATTCATAGTTACATTTTGGTAATTATTGAATCCATACCTCGTCCCATGGGCTATTATGGCAAAATAATACATACAATGTAGATACAATAAAATTATACAAAGGTAATTTATATCTGCACAAATCTTATCCAAGTGAAACTGAAACAAAACCAAACATCATGTGACTGCAAATCTTGAAATGCTATCAATTTCCTATTCATTGCAGGAAAGGTTTTGGCAACTCAAACTGCTGTCAATTTACTGCCATGGCACAACGACAAGAACAACATATGGGGTTCACCAAAGGGATGTTAGTCATATGTGCATGTGCCTTTCTTGAACTTAATAGGTTTGGAGCTGGTGGAATCAATGACCAAAGGGCAGGAAATTCGCTTTCGATGATTAGTCCTCACCAGCTTCCCCACCACATTACCCCGTGACCGGATTTCAAACTCTAATGTCATTGGCACTACAATACCAGTTGGTGAAACTGTCAGGCTTGATCCAGCTCCATATAGGGGGACCTTATTTCCTTCCACAATGACAGATACAATACGATGACTTTTTCTGGGCTGATAGTATTTCTTCAGCTGCATTATGCAGTAGGAACATCATGTGAACGTTTTATGTTAAGAACTGAAAAGATCTGAAGTGACAGCTACAAAGATATTTTTCCATTACATGTTTGAAGTCCATACTGCATACTATATGAGCAGTGATATTTGATGCAATTACTTAATTGGTAATCTAATTTTTAGCCTTTTCCCTTTTGCTTTAGAGGGTCAAATATGAGTTCAACCAATGAGTCAAGACCTTCACTAAGCTGGATTAGTTTGCAGTGGAAATGGGTTCTTGGAAAGGACTTATACCTGACCAGTTGCAACAGAAATCTCTGAGTATAAGAGATTGATTGGGGTGGAGCTGACATGAATGCCAAATAATGTAGCTGGGTTGTATATACTCATCCTCAATGAGCCATTCAGTGTGAGCATCTTTGTTGGTACACCAGAGAAATCTGAACCTTCCCCAACATAGAAGTTATTTACTGCCAAGCTCTGCAATTTCACATCTTTCATTAGAAATTAATTTCTAAAGATCAAAACCAGTACTCATGGCACAATTGGTTTGTCATTCTGCGACATCTCAACGTAATGGATCATATATTAGACACCTGTTTTAGACAGTTGAAGGTTCATGAGAACAGTATGAAGCCTTAAATGATTGATTTCTCCTCAACAGATTTTATTTAACAATGCAAACTGCATACTTGTTCAAAAACTCCCCTTAAACCTTCTCAAAAGTCCAATGGAAGCTGAATGTTACTCCATGCTCCAGAGACATACAACATATACACAACACAATATGGGGGAAGAAGTTACATGGCAGAAGGAATCAAGGGATAATTACATGCATTCACTAAACGATATTCACCTAACGAACACATGCATGTATTCGCCTGGCGACATTCTCTAGACGCTGATAATTCTTGAAAGATTCCAACTCTCAGTTTGCCTCTCATTTTCATAGACTAAAGAAGGAGAATGATGGAAAAATATTGAGAACAATATCGTAAGGACCTGGAGTAGCATACCAAGTAAAATTACATTCCTAGTGGAAATTGACAGTTGCTTACACTTTGGCTAATTAGTCATACTCTCATACTTTTCCTCGTCATACAATAAAAACAAATCCATAAGCAAATTAGTGATAAGGGCACAATCCCAGCAAAATTTTAAACAATATTAACAACAATGTCCTGTTCAAGCATTGGAACCCAAAATTGGAGGAAAACAAGAAAATTAAACAACCTATAAAGCTTATAACACAACAAAACATCATTAAGGTCCAGTTTAGCCACTCTCCTGGTTAAATTTCTCCCATGTAAGATATGTACCAATGAACATAATAACCAATAGGAAATCAACATTGAGACCAAGTTCTGGCATACCTTGACAGTAATCTTTGCTTTATAAGGCCGGCTAGCACCCCATATAATCAGGCAAAACACAGTGAACAAAACCAGGAAACTACACATGGCAATCAAGGCCTGAAACCGCCTTGTAAATGCCGTATCCTCCACCTCATCATACTTTCCCTCTTCCATTATGACATTACATTCAGGCCACCCTTTGTCATTCCATCCTTTTTCATTTCTTTTCCCGCCATTCTTTGTCCCTGAGGACGACCTAAAGATTCCTGAAAACCTGCTAGCAGATGAGTTCCTTGAGTGGCGGCCAAAAGAGGGATGTGAAGGCGATTCTATTGGGCTTGGTTGCATGGAAGAAGACTTGTCCCCATCATGTGAGTCCCTTGAAGGGCTCTGCACATAGTATACAGGGCGCTTGGGAGACCGTGACGGTGATGATGGGGCTGAACTTGTGATATCGGATTCAGACTTTGCGGAATGCATTGTATAGAATAGTACCCTCAAATAGTTGTTTTTACACAATAAGCACACTCAAAGGAAAAGGTACAACCTTCAGTGCATTTGCTCGTACCCAATTCCACAAGCACAAATCAATTCATATTCAAAGGCCTGAAACAGTACAATTCATTACAAGTTATTGAAAGAAAATCTTCTTTGGTTTACTACAAGCACTAGAAATGGCCAAAAGCCACAAATTAAACAAGGGTTCTAGTACCCTGAAGTGGGACATTGAACGTAAAGCCTACAACTTTGACAAAAAGAAACATTCAATAGCTCAGGGAATTTTGCCTGAAGACTAAGGTAGTGCTACCAAGCTAATGGATACCAAAAGAAAATTTAAGCAACCCCACCTTTCCCTCTAAAAAGAACCTGAAACTGGAAACCCCCAACAAGTTCTTGAAACAAAACAGTACTTACCAAGCGAACAACTGATGTGTAATGTCTGTAACTATAAAGACAAAGATATATAGTGTCAGAAACCGCAAAGTTCAGTTCTGTTTCACTCTATATACACTGTATCTATCAGTCTCTCCTTTTCCTGTTTCTCTGCATGAACTGAAAAACAGTTCGTAGAGAGATCTTTCCTTATCAAACAACCAATGAGTGAGCCCTGCATGTCTCATTTGGAAGCAAGACAGCAAACTATACTGAAGCTTTGGCAACAAGGCTTGGGGGAGGAGCCTATGACCGAACCTCAGGCTTGGGGTTGTGTCGGCAGGCCTACAGCAATATTTAGTAAAAAAATTAGGTGGTACTAATCTTGAACGTCCTGTTGTTGGGATTTTGACAAAGCACCTAATTCAGATTTCTTTTGCTAATTCTTTTTGTTTGCTCCTTCAGGCTCAAGTTTCTTGGTGGATTATGCTTGCTGACAAGAATCCTTGGCTATTGCGTTTAAAATTCGTTTGTTGAGTACAAGCAAGAATATATTCAGTCCACTTTCTAGCAACTATTATATGTTAATTACTATGTTAGAATAGCAATTTTATTATGTCATTATCATCCAGAAATTATTCTACTCAAATTTTAACCTGTTGATTGACCCACAAAAATAAATTGAATATTAAACACTAATATTTACTTTCATATGCAAAATTATTAAGATAAAATTGTAACGAAAATTTTTTCTATTTATAAACATTCATTATTAAATATAAAAAATTAAGATAATATAATTTAAATTTATAATTTTTTTAATTATAAAAACTTTGATATTATATTAAAAAATTATATATAATTTATAAATTTATATATTAATTGTTTCTAATAATAAATAAAAATAAGTAAATAAACATTACATACGTGTGTGTATGTGTGCCACATATGTACTTTAGCCGGTAGCCACCCATTTAGGTTACTTTTTTTATCTTTTCCTTTTTTTTTTTTTTTTACTGTTTTATTTGGAAATTAAAGGAATGACGAGAGAAAAGTAGTTTAAGCCCCTCAATAATAAGATTGCCGATTTACTGTACAGAACTGAAGTTGTTGGAATGAGGGTTAACGTAAATTAAATTAAATTTATGGTGTAAATACAACATGAAGTGAAAATTGGGGCTTTAAAGCAAAAAAAAAAAAAAAAATTTCTAATTTTTGGCGCACCATTTGTTCAAGTCTTCAGCAACTAAATATCCCCCAAACTACAAAAATTATACTTGTAACTTGATTAGATTAAGCATAATCAAAGAAGAAATACTGCATGCAAAATTTTCATTGCATTTAGGGAAAAATTAGCATTTTCTTCCCGTTTGTGATAATAAAAATTTAATTATCTTGAAATTACAAACAGAAATCACCATAAGGGTGATGATCCAGTCACCACAAGTTTTGACTAGCAACCTTACCTTGTTTTCACAGAAACATTGTTTATACACCTAACTTCCAAATCATAACAGACTAATATTATTGATATATCAAAGCTTAGTACCTACAACTAAAAAAGAAAAGAAAAAAACTGCAGTGTCTAGTCCTCCCCTGTGACCAATTTGCTTGATGTTAATTAACAAATGACAAAATCAACATCGTTTAGGCTGGCCTTTGGCTGGATGAGGCATGACACAATAAGAAAAGCACTACAAATCAGTAATTATATTGAAGGGAAAAGAAGAAGAGCAACATGGTGAACTGTGGACCATTTTGTGTTAGCGGTGAAAGGCACCACACTAGCCATGAGAAGATGATACACCAAATATTGAAAGTATGGTGGATAGTATCTGTGTGTTTTGGGGTCAGCTCCAAAATCATTAATCAAAGAGGTTGCTAGAGAGGCTGCCGCTGGATTATCCAATAATTGAAAACCCCATGTTGGGTCAGGTGCAGAAAGTTGCTGAGGACCCCCTGCCCCATCAGAACTTTGTTAAAGTTGGTAACTTTGTCTGGTCTAAAAACCCTCGTATTATCCTTCCCTTTTAAAATGGAACAATTCCAATTAACATAAACTTCTATTCAGAAAACAGAAATATTACAAAGGTGAGCTCATATATTGCATCATTTTTACTGTAAATTTTTTTTGGATGTATAATTGTAATTATCAATTAAAATTACAAATTGCAACTAATAATTATTATACTATAATATAAATTTATATCTATTTTATGTGCATTTGCTTTCATTTTTGTAATAAAAACTCAAGAAAAACATAAATCAATAAAGATCATGAATTGTGGGTGTCAAAACCTGTCGGAATTGTTCTACAAAAGTTAGAATTAAGTTGTTTTTACACACTGTAAAAGGGTAAGAGTTGTACAAATATATGCAAATATATATATATATATATATATATTTCGGCTAGTGGGAATATCTACTATTTTTTGTAAATCAATGAGTCAGTTAACGAGTTTTAGCGAGGGCTATGATGTGATTTGCTGTGTGGGCGATACAAGTGAGATGATAGTGATGTGCTAAAGGAACCAGTCAAAATATGATATATTTTATTTTGGATCAATAAAATGGGTAGTCAGTGATGACATATTTCACAATTGTAGGATGAAAATTATATTTGGGCTACGGATGATGTGAATGTGGCCTGATAATTGAGTCCATATTGAAGACTTGCATTACACATGGTTTGAAAGGGTTATAAGTGAGGAAAACCTTTAATTTTTGGTGCTTTATTACGTAAGTGCAGTATCTTCATGTGGGACAAATACGAGTGAAATGAGTTGTTTAAGAATCTTTTATTGCATATTTGTAGTAATCATAGTTAGTGATAATCATATATCAAACTACTACAAATATATAATCAATAGTCATTATAAAAATGTCACCTTACATTTTATGTGAGTATGCAAATACTCAGTCCAACTAGAATTTTTGTGATGATGTATAATTCATAGATTTGGACTTTCAGTTAATTGGTAAGAAAATGGAGGCTGTAAACTCAAAAAATGTGCAATGCTGTTGGTAGTGTGTTCAGAATGCATTTTTTCTGAAGTTTCAAAATGTTACTGAAACATGAGAATTACCTCCGAAGGTAAGGTTACCACTTTGATATGAATTGGAGTCTCACCAAGCTCATAAGACATGAGAATTACCTCAAATAGCTCAAACAAAAAGAGCATTACCTCCGAAGGTAATATTGTTATTTTGTCATATTGATCAATATGACATTTTTCTCTAAAAAAAAAAGATAGTTATATTTATTATTATTTTTTTTATATTTCTCTTAAATTTTTATTTATTTTTATCTATTAACAAATATATTAAATTATGAATTATATAATAAAATAAATTTTATTATTTTTATAAATCTTATGTCATCTTATTAAAATTAAAATTTAAAATTTTTGAATAAAATTTAAAATTTTTAATCATTAAAATATTTTTTTAACAGACTTTTAATATTTTATTTAAGATTTATTTATTTCTTAAAGATAATTTATTATAAAAAATATTTACTTAAAAAATTTTTATAAGAAAAATAAATTATTTACTATTTAGTTGTATTATTGAAAAATATTTTTATGATTTTGATTATTGCAAAATAAAATTTAAATAATAGAATTGATAATTTTAACATAAATTAATAATTATTATTATATATAAAAATTAAAAAAAGGTATTAATTCCTTGCAAAGACTAATAAATTTTGATACTAAATGGCAAAATGATAATGACCAGATTCACTTGCAATTGACTACCAGGGACGGGTTAGAATAATAATAAAATTAATTAATAATAAGTAAAATCAATGATAACATAAAATGTAATTCTCTTTTTTTCTAATTTACTTTCTCTCTCCCTACCCATTCCAGTAGTTACAAAAAATAATTTTGTAAAATTTATTTATTTTTTATTTTATAATTATTTTTTTATACTACCCACTTTAAGTTTGCTAGATGAAGAAAAAAAATAAAAAAAAATTGACAAGAAACAAATGGCTAACAACAAAAAGAAAAAAATAATACTTTTATTTTTCTTTCCCCGCAATCTAAGAATGAAAAAGTAAGTAAAATTTACTTGTTACACTATTCCATTTTTTTGGAATGCATTTTGATGAGCGAGTGAATATTGAATATCTTATTAAAAAGAAAGAAAGAAAGAAAGACAAGGAAATGAGGAAAGCAAACGAATATAATGCCATAACAACACAATTTCTCAATCCTTAATTAATACTATTATGACTAAAACCCTAAATTATAAACCCTGAACTTTCAATTCTTTTTCTCCAAAGCTAGAAACTTTCAAACCCCAATGACTTCCTTAGACCAAGAAACCTACACAAAATTTCTCCATCAAGTCCAAAAGTCTTCCCCAATTCCCTTCTCCTTGCCCCTTAAAAATAAAAATAAAAAAAATACAAAATTTCCATTATTTTTCTATTTGATTAATATCTAACATAATTTTCCCATTAATTTTTCAAGTGGAATTCTATTTCAGTGACAATAACTTACCCAAAGATAATTTCCTTGAGGAAGACAGTCTCTTAAAACAAAGATGGCAATATCCTTCACTACCTTAATCAATTCTTATGTGCATGCAATAGGGTATGGTATTGGTGCTTTTATGGTCATTGTATTGATGTTAACACAAATGGATTTTATGGATTATGCCTATTGAAGTTGACTTTTGAATGTTTTAGTGGTTAGCTTGACCCTCATTTGTTCATTCTTTAGAATTAAAGGTTATCTGGGGTTAGGTAAAATCCAATGTGATGATATCTCAGTTCATATGCTAAAATCAGTAGCAGTGATTCTACAAAAATCTGGCTTTCTCAAAGTTTCTAATTATGGTACAACATCTGAATTTTTTGTAGATGTTAATTCACACTTAGAAATAGTTATATTTTGTGTATTTAGATATTATTCATAAATTATTTTGATTAAATTTGCTGCTTTAGTTAGTTGGACGTATGTAAAATGAATATGTTGTTTTGGTTCTTTTTTCCTTTTCTTTTCCCCTCTTTTCCATTCTTTTTAGTTGTGAAGGGAAGAATGTGGGTAGGGCTAAGGAGCTTTCAAAGCTTGAAGAAGATTTAGAGTAAGTGGATGCAAGGATAGTTGCAGTCATACCTTTTGAGTATGACATCAAGATTTAAAATGTTGAGTCCTTATTTGCCAAGTTTGGCAAGGTACGTTGTGATCAAGCTCTTGTTTGATCTATATGCATTTATGTTATTTGTTTATGGATATCAACATACTATTTTTAGAGATGAATAGTCATGGCGATGATATGGAGGTTTGCTAACCTTACAATTTAAATAAATCATGAGAAATTATTAGTTCTGTTGTTTTGGGTATATTGAAGTAATCTTATGGTCATAATATTAGTGCACATTGATTTGCAATGTGTCTAAATTTTTTATTTTATATTAAATGGCTTACAGGTTAATAATGTGAGGTTACTTTGTCATGTGATTTACAAATTTTTTTTTGTGGCACTACATTGATTAAGTTTGCTACATATGAAAAAGCTCAAGAGATTTGGAAGAAAACTTTGGTTTATGCTGGTGTGATTTTAGAGTTAAAACTTAAGTAAGTCATGACCTTTAATTCTATCTTTTTTGGTGTTCATGGTGGTTTTGTTTTTTCCTAATTGCTTATGATAAATATCTAACAATTACTTTTCTTTCCTCAATGCTACTTTTATTCTCTCCTACATATGTACTTGAATGAATGACAAAGATGTAAAAAGTTTTTGAACAAGTTTAACATTTAATAAGAGAAAATATTTTTTTTTCAAACATGTAATAGTGATATATAGATGAAAAGATCATGGATTAGAGTCATGGGTTACATATTTTAAGATTTTTCCCTTAGAATATAAGAAGAATATGAGTATAGTGATATTTATATATTTGTAAATCATTATCTAGACATTACCATATTTGTATGCATCATTCAAAATTGATCTCTGCTGTTAACTGCTAAGAAAAAAGAAGAAAAATAAAAAATTAAAAAGATCAATCAATTGCAAAAATTTAGAATAACAGTTATATTAATATTTTCTCCTTATTTGGCTGTCTCAGGAAGAATTTGACTTTGAGAGAGAAAATGTCATGGAGCAAACTGAAAAATATCATTCCTCCATAAGCTTAAATCATAAGATCATTGCCAGCATTACTTCCAAGTTACTTCTTGCTCCATTCTTTGAGTTATTAAAGTCCTTTTCTTTTCCCAATAGTTATGCTTGATCTAAATTGTTTCAATAGTTACAGCTATTTAAAGGGTTTGATTATTGCATTTTCATTGAAGAAAAGGCTAGTTGGAAAATCTGTAAAAGACAATAGCACTGTTGAGTCAATTATAAATAATAAAAAGCTTTTGGTCTCCAAGGAAAATGATGTCAATGATGATGAAAACATATATGAAGATCTTTTAAAAATTGTTGAGAAGAAGAAAACTTGCAGAAATAAACATGAGGTGTTACAAGAAGTTGTTTATATGGAAATAGATTTTAAAAATGCAGGAAAAAGTAATGAAGAGATTATTATTAATGATAGTAAGAAAAATAAATCACAAGATGCTATTGGGAAGAATAAAGATAACTCTCTATGTATAGTATATGAAGAGAGTAATGACAAGGCTACAATTGTCCTCAAAGAAAAGGATGTTGTCTTATGTGAGGAGTTGAGGTGTGTCTTCCAAGGATTTGGTGTTATCAAGGTACATTGATACATCTCATATTGATTACCTTATGTTCCATGTGATTATCTTTCTTTATTTTCTTACACCACTTAATATTTGGCCTCTGAACATTTGGTTAATGTGGAATCCTGAATTAATTTTGATTGGTTTAAAATGTAATGAGGATTTTAAGGTGTAGTTTTTGTATATGTGAAATTTTGAATCATAATGCTATTTTTCTTTTATTTATTTATTTATAAATTTGGTTTGATGATTGTATACTCTAGGAAATTTGTTTGGTGTCATATGTCATTTTTTTCTTTAGATTTGTTTATTTATCATGTTTGTTCTTTCCTGTAACATGTTAATCACAAAAAAGAGGGAAGATTCAAGTTACATTCAATTCAAAAAACCAAAAGTAGCTACTAGAGTCCATGCTGCTATAGACTTTATTGGGGAAACTCTGATGGTGAAAAGGGTTGGTGAGAATTTTAGTGTGAAAGTTTTCAAAGTTTCATGAGATGCGATTACTGGTTAATAGAAATTTTTATATAGTGGAGTAATAATAAAAGCTTTACAAAGGCATGTACGTATTATGTTTATTGGCTACTGGGACTTGAATTAACATACATACCTTACCTTGATTAGAAGACATTGAGTACCACATTGTCAAAGTTCTTCAGTGTTCCATGTCTTTTGAGTTGAGTTGTTAAAGCTTGGCCAGCTTGATACCATATGTTGTTTGTGTTTTTTGGATGTTGTGTGAGCTTCCAAACAACTGATGTCAACATTGAGTAGTCTTTATGTTTGCTTATTGTCCATCCTACTTCTCATATAAGCATCTATGATTTTCGTTTTGATTACAGTTCCTTAGCTTGTTATGTATGTAGTTCTTAATTTGCTAATGAAATGATATTTTTCTTTCAAAAATCAAAGATCTGATGACAGATTTGCCATATGTACAATTATTTTAAAAGACCATTCGTTGGAACTTATAATCTGTTTGTCTTTTAAGCAAGACTGAAAAGGAGTATTGGGATATACTCCATCATAATGAGGAAGAATGTAAAGAAAGTGGACATAATAGAAAAAAGCTTATTTATATATTTTCCTATGCTAAAACTTTTTACGCAGTGGTTTTCTTTATCTTTCCTTTTTTTTATCCTCCTTTTTATGGGGGGTAATAGAACAAAATGACAAGAAAAGATTTATACAACCAACTCTAATTAAAGTTGAGATTAAGGCTTTGTTGTTATTGCTTTTGTCATTGATATTGCTTCACTTCATAGATTATTTCCAAGCCTTTAGCTTGGAGAAGTACACTTTTGTTCAATATGGTAAGCAAATATTATGTTAATAAATCCTGAATTACTATGCAATTGGCGTATGCCTTGTATAGAGAAAAAATGTAATAAAAGAAGTCGACATTGAAAAGTAGGAGCTACTACACCAGGGGAAAAATTTTTGCAACCCAGTTGCTAATAAACTTTCAAAGGGTCAAAATTGTGCTAAAATTTTTAACTATTTTAAGTTCAAAAAATCATATACTCATGTATGTAGTAATTTGGAAGAGTTACTAAAACTTGATCATGGAACCAAAAGGTTCGAATAAGTGCGTTCCAACTAGTTATGTTAAAAAAAATGAGATGACATTTGTGTTTTTTGGGGGATTTAATGCATCATAAATTTAAATAATACTATTGATCTATCCTTTTCAATTTTATTTTTATTAATCCTTCAATGTATTGTTTGTGTTTTTGTGGTGCTCTCTACCTGTGTGGATTTCTAAAGAGCTAATGAGGAAATTACATTGTCAAACTAATTTTCTTGAGTGTGTATTCTTTTTGTTTTAATTGCAGTTTCTTAACTTGCTTTGGATTCAGTTTTTAATCTGCTGATGAAATGATACTTGCATTTTAACAAACTAAACATCTAATGATAGATTTGCCATAGGTTCATGGATGTAATTTTCATTACTGTGAAATCAATGCAAGACATTATTACTCATTGATTACAATTTTTTGGGAATAAATATTAATAATATTGCACATGCTAGTGGAGTTGTCTCTACCACTTAAAGGTCCAAAATTTTTTGTTACAGCATGGAATCCTTGTTATCTGTGTGCCCTTGTCAACTCTTTCCTTCTAATTGTTTGCTTATTTATGTTGTACCCACTTTGGATTATGTTATTATTGTATGTTTTCTTTTTATTTCCCAGGAAAGTTTATATCTTTATGCTCATACTTGATCTGTCCTTTTTTCTTTTTTTTTTCACTTTATTTGTGTTTTTTACTCTTTTTCAACTTCAGAAAACTTGAAAAATTGACAATTCTGAGTTGTTAGTGTGAACTGGAAAAGGAGTAGAAATTCTTTGTCTATGCAATGTGGGCAAGAATAATGGAATTTGTGTACTCAGATTGTTTGTGAGCATGATCCATAAGGAGGCAATGTAGAAATTTTCTGCCCTCATTTCTCTTCTGCTGGAAAAATAGGTCCTGCATCTAAGGGAAGTGTAGGGGCAGAGTTGGTCGATGGCCTCGTGATCAAAGAAGAAGGTTATGAGATAGTCAAGACTCGTTCTAATGCATTCTTTGTCAACTATCTTCATTCATTCTTTCAGACTAAGAGAATTAAGAATTTAGTAATTGTTGGTAAATGCAAATTCAAGAGTCAACGAAACTTCTATCCACAGAATATGATAAGGGATTGCAATATTCAGTAATTGCTGACAGTTTGTGATTCTTGCTCATTTTGGTGTTTAAACTCTAAACTGCACAAGGCAGAGAGTATTTGATGCAGTAGCACTTGATTATCTTTCCGTCACTGTTATTGTTGATGCCACAGTTGCTGCTACAGCTGACATATATCTTTGTTGATGCAGTAGCACTAAAAGACATCCATTTACTGTCATCTAACAAGCAAGAATTTTAAAGCTTAGTTCTTCCATGTTTCTGAAAAATAAACAATGTTAACTTATCTTGACTAGTTCTTTTATCTAGATGATGGCTAAATGTGAACATTATTGACTCTTAAAGTTAAAGCTTCCATAATGAATCACACATTCAACTCTTCCAACATTTCGGAAAACTGAAATGATGGCTCAGTAATCTTTATGCCTCTGTCTCGCATCATGAAACTGTGTCGTGCAACATTTCAGACAAAGTTATGATTCAAAGACTGCGTCGTCCAACAAGACCATGAAGAGGATTGGGGTTGGCAATAGTATGTCCTAGAATTCAGGTCATTGCTCAATTCCTGTTCTTATGATGGGCAAGTTATCATATGACATGTTTTTGATGATCACAAGACTTTGGTTCATTCGGATGCTTGAAAGCCTCACAAATAGGGTCTTTGTTTGGCCTGTGGTTCGTCATATGGGAATATATATGTTTTTATTGCACGAGATGATGCTTGGGACTTGGGACATGTCCAAAGATTACATCTTTAGTACATGAGGAGGATTAACTGCATGAGCAACAAGTAGGAATCTTTAGCAAACTTCAATCTCATTGCAATTGTTGTTGAATGAGAAAGAGGAAAACAAGATGATGTTTGCCAACATTGCAAAATTGTGACTTTTACAATGATAAGTTATGATATCCTAAGCCAAAATTTTTTTGTTACAGAGTAAATTGAGAGATGAAAATAAAATGTAATAAATTCTAGTGATACTATGCATAAGCTTCCAATTGGTTCTTTCTGACTTTTCTTTGTAATGGAAAATTTTCAGGTAGGATAGATGGTCCCTTCTTCTGTTGATTCAAATTTCCTCCCAGTGTTGTGCTTCATTTCATGATAGCATATCTATCAAAGCAGTGGCTACAAAGTTTCCTGACAAATCCAAACGACAAAAAATTAGACTTTTCAGATCAAAAACTCAATGTAAAAATTCAATTTCAAATTCATATATATAAGAATTCTTTAAATCATTGAATGCTATAAGTAAATAACATACTTATAAAAATAACCAAATAAATCTTTCCAATGCTTTTCCAACTTATTTTATGCAATTCTTATTTTATCTCTGAAAATAACAAGGGTATAATCAAATAGTTGGATGAAAAGAAAAGGAAAAAGAAAAAGAAAGGAGAATAAGAAAGGAATATCAAACAAGTGCAGCTACAAGCAATTAGTTTTAAAGGAGGTCATTCTGCATCAAATCGAAATGAGCTGAACCTTACTTAGCTAACTCTTTTGTAGCAAACCTTGTGCATTGTGCATGAAATATAATTGAATTCTAAAAAATTATGATCTAATTAGAGAACAACCTCCATAATAATTTTTAGTTTAAAATAATTTTAAAAATTAAACTCAATTCTTCCTCTTTTCTGAAGTTGTGCTTAAATTGTGAGTAAATGTGTGAGATAAAGAATGTAATAATATTTGTAAATAAATATTTTAATATAAAAATTAGTTTTAAAAAATTTGTAAAAAAATGGAATTGCTGTGAGAGATTTTCATTGTATGAAGCTCTGTATTCTGCAGAATATAATCTGGTGGTATCTTTGCTAGTCCCATCATAATAATCATCCCACTCTTCCCAGCTATCCATCCCATCCAATTCCAGCCTTGTCAGTTCGGGGAAAGGAACAACTACTGGTGAAGAAGAAGATGATGATGCTGCTGCTGATATGCAAGTGGTTAACTAGTTGTAAACAAGACAAATCGTGCAGGTGTAAAGATTAGGAAACAAGTAGTGAAAATAAGACCTCACAGTTGCTTGGATCCAAACCCTTACACGGATTCACAATGGAGACTGGACTAGACTTCGACAAAGAGAACAATGCTTTGATCTTCGAAGAAAAGGACGCCACCCCAATTCAAGCCAAAAGCCCTAAAGTTCACCATCGAATGAAGTTTGACGTGGAGAGAGAAGGGGAGAGAGAGTAAGTTCAGATTCAGCAGCCCCAATTTCTCTGATTTCCTGGAGCTCTGTGTTCGTTCCTCCGATTGAAAAGTTGAATTCCGCCTTACCTCTTTTCACCTTATTTCACCAAAATGCCCTTCTCCATCCCGTGATCACTTTCTACCAGCACGTGCCAGGAAGTCACAAGTTCTTAGATGAACTATAATAAGTGAAGAAGGGGGGAGGTGAGAGATTTAATCTGGCAGCGGTAATTTTCAATTTAGTATTTTGCAGAATATAATCTGGCAGTGTCTTCAACCGTGGGCAGGTAATAAAATGCAAAGAGAGAAGGGATGGCATTATAATAATAATAGGAGGAGGTTTGGTAGTGCCATCATAATTATCATTATAATAATCCTCCCACTCTTCCCAGTCAGGCATTTCCATGAATCTGAGTTTTTTCAGTTTGGGGAAAGCAACAACTACCGGTGAAGAAGAAGACGATGATGCTGATGATGCTGATATCTCACTTTTACTCTCACCAATTTGAGTTTCTATTCCTAAAAGCTCCTTCCCCACTTTTTTAACCCCGTTCATTCCACTTATGTAAAGAGTCTCAAGAGACGGCAGCTTACCCAATGAAGGCAAGTGCTCACAGCTATCTAACTCAATTTCCCTCAGATTCTCTGACAAAATCATCCAACTAGGAAAGCTAGTACCTCTGTAGCAATTTAGGCGAAGCAATTCCAAGTTTGGAGATGGCTCCAAGGCTTCCAGCAACAGCAATTCTTCATTCCCTGTTGTATGCGGCTCCACGCTAAACAGAAGAGTCAATTCAATGATGCGTTCCTTTTGCTTGAGCTCTGCTTGCCTAGCCTCGCCCACTTGACGCTTATATGCACCCAATCCACTTATTTTAAGACTTCCCCGAAGTTGGTTGAGGTTCTTCAGATCGCCAAGAGAAAATGCATCATCATCACCACAGCCAACATCGACCTCCTCCAATGTCCTCAGACCAATTAATTGTCCAATTCCTTTGGGCAACCTAATGGGGCCACATAAATTATGAAGATGCCTCAAGTTAATTAGTTTTCCAATCCCAAGAGGCCACTGCTCCAATTGACGGCACCAAGAAACGTCTATGGTCTGCAAACTATGCAGTTCACATAGTGTTTCAGGCAACTGCTTCAATTTCCCGTTCCAAGACAGATCAAGCCACCTCAACTGTACCAATGTACCGATGGAGGCAGGGATCTCTGCAAAGTCACAGTATCTGAGGCTCAACGATCTTACATGTGTTGATTCACTGAATAATCTTGATAACTCTTCTGTTGTGGTATTTGACCACATAAAAAGGCTTCGACATTTTTTAAGACTCTGAGAGGGATTAAGATATGACCCAAAATCTAAAAATAAATGACGCACTCCACATTCATTCCGTGCAACTATTTGGGCAAAATCATGCACTATATCATGCATCTTACATTCGACTATATCATCCTTCAGATAATCACGGACAAAATCTTGAAAAAAAAAACGCATGGCTAAATTTTGAAAATAACATTCCCCATCAATCTCTCCCTCAAGATAACCCTGAGCCATCCACAATTCTATCAACTCGCTCTTCCTAATCTCATAATCTTTCGGGAAAATAGCACAGTAAGAGAAACATCGTTTCAGTTCAGGGGTCAGATCAAAATAGCTCAACCATAGAGCCGGAAAAACTTCTTTTTGAGCTTCTTCTACTTCCCACATCTCACTATGCAAGATTTGTTGCCATTGTTCTATAGTATGTCTAAACTGCAAAGTGCCCCCCAGAGCCTTTGCAGCAAGAGGCAAACCCTTACACTTCTTGGATATTTCCCTACCAATAGCTTCTAAATTATTGTGTTGTGCATCCCTCCTACCAGAGAATGCTATTTTACCGACAATTGACCAACATTCATCATCAGACAAAATTCCTACCTTCAAAATATCATCATTGTTACAACCCATGACACCTGCAACTTTCTCATTGCGGGTGGTCACCAAAACTTTACTTTTTGGTGAAGCAGACCTTAGAGATTGTTTCAACTTATTCCACTTTGTAGAGTCCTCTTCCCACACATCGTCCATAACAAGAAGTATATTTTTTTTCTCAGCAGATTGTCTTATTTTTTGCAACAAGCTTTCCAATTCTGTGAGGTTTGGAGTATAGCCTAAAAGAGATTCAAGAATTGCCTTAGCAACCCTTGTCTCGTTGAAAGGATCTGAGACACACACCCAGATTTTCTCATCAAAGTACGTCTTTATATTGTCATGGTTAAATGCAAACTGGGCAAGAGTTGTCTTGCCAATCCCCCCCATCCCTACAATAGAGATAACAGGGAGGTATGGCCTGTAAACAACAGTAGGCTGACTCAGTAACATATTTACTAAGTTACTCTTAACATCATCCCGGCCCTTCACCTCTGTTGTGTCAATCATAGAGATGGTCATAGATCTCTCGATTTGTTGGGTTTCCTTTGTAAGAGCAAATTGATAGCGTTCTTTCTGTTGGTCCAAAAAGTCTAAACTTTCGTTGAGCTCTTTTATCTTCTTAGCAAGGTCAAGACGCGTACCAACTTGTTTAACATGAGACACAACGGAGTGGACGGAGTAGCGTACCTTCTTCTGAGGCCTCTGCGGATCCTGTTCATCTCCGGGTTTGCCCTGTGAGTCGAGAATTGCAGCGTCCCAATCGTCCAACACGTCCTCAATGTCATAAGCGACGTCTTTGAGCTTCTCTAGCCAATCTCTGACGGTGGCCTCCTTCGCTTGTCTTGTCTCTGCATCATCGAGCCCAGCTTGGACAGCAGAGAGATTGCTTTTCAGCTTCTGTACTTCTTCTTCAACACCCCCTATAAGCCTCACCTTTTGTTCTAGCCCACCAAACATGATCGAGCGCAACTGCTCCATCACTAGAGAAACAAGTGCCCCAGCCATTAATATAGTAACGCAAGGCAGGAAACTGATGGATCAAAGGAAGTGAAAACTGAGATCTTAAGGAATACTTCTGCTTAGGTTGATGCCTGAGGAGCCTGTTTGTGTTTCTTTATATAGGATAATGATGCTTAAGTCTTCGTACGAAGAGGAGGTGTTATACGGGTTTTGTTTTGGTCATGTCATAATAATGTGGCCGCCGGCCTTTTTGGACAATTAAGCCATATGGTATTTGTTAGTCGTCAAACGTCTCCCTTTTACTCCATTGAACTTTGATCGATTTCTGATGTTGTTCTGTCCCTCTTTGTATTTTTATTTTTTGCCACGATCACTTGCGCTTTTGTCTTTTCTTCTTTTTTTTTTAACTGACTCGAGCCAATCAACAATCCATCTCCGTCATTTTTGACCTAGGGATTCCACAAATAGGAATTGTGAAGCGTTGTGGTTGACGGTAATTAGAATTATGTTGTAGAAATTTCTCAATTAACTATTACTTGGCGTGTGGTGTCCGTGGATGGTAGATTTCAATGTGACCGAAGCAGTTTCGTTTGGGTTACAACCTAGCAATTTCCACAGCCACAGGCTTGACTCGGAATTCCACAACCACATGCGGTCGAAGTCGTGGGGGAATTTCTGGGTTGGTCCGTCGTGAGTGATTCGGATGGAATTGGAAATCTTGGCACGCGGATATGTCGGGGCCCACCCCAAATTTCCTCGTTCCATCGCCACCGCACTACCCATTATTACATAACATTATTGATAAAGATACACCCACGCGCACAGTTGACTCAAACGCCCACCGCCCGCTCTGTTGGCCTGAAAAACCGTGTGAAAAATTAAACATTAATCATTTTTAAAATTTTAGTAGTAGTTAATTTGATTATGAGAGTTAAATTAGAAATTTCCTAAATGCGATGATTTATTTGTCAGTGATGTTGACGGTTGAACTTTGGGCATTATGCATGTAAAAAATAGGATAACATTTGAACCATCATTTAATTGGGTAAAGCATTGGGGTTAAGACATTTCTAAATCTTCCAGATTAGAGATAAGCACAGGGGATCTTATGAGTTAAAAATTGATAAGGAAAAATAAAGAATAAGACAATGGGAGGGTTGTTGACGGCATGGCGAAGATTCAAGATATGTCAGCTTTGTGTTTATGCTGCTGCTTAATTATATGTATGTGCAACTACCATAACTTGATTATTATACTTCTTAACTATCCACTTTACATTTGTGTTGATTTTGGAAGATACTCTAATTAATTTGTCCATAACTAAAAAAAGAATTGACAAGAAAAAGAGTTTTATAATTTAAATAAAATGTTATTGTATTGATAAAATTATATTATATTAATTTTTATATAATATAATTGTCTTATAATTATTATATATATATAATAAAAATAAAATTATATCTTCACACAAATTTATAAATTTTTTTTTTTTAATTGAACCCATCTTCAAGTATCAAGTAGTTTTAGACATACGAGATAAATCTTACCATGTATTTACAATAATTTTTTTGATGAAATAATTGAGTGGACCATCGACCATGTGAGGGTTATTAAAGGGGTCCTCGATCATAAAGGTGGGCAGGGCCACGTTGCCGCAACCGAGGCCTTTTTAACATTAAAATTTTTTTTTTAATTTGATTGAATTAAATGAAAATAAATTTTTATTATTTTTAATTTATTATTTTTTAAATATTTAATTTAATTAAAATTTATATATATTTAAAATTAATTATTTAAAAAATATATTATTAATAAAATTATATAAATAATAAAATATTTAATATGTTATTAATTTTTAAAAATATTTAAAATATAATTTTTTATTTATTAAAATTAATTAATTATCCATTTATTTGAAAAAAAATATTTAATAAATTATTTGATAAATATAAAAAAATATAAATAGATAAAAATAATAAATTTAAATAAATATAAATAATTTTGTGTAATATAATATATATTAGATGGTATAAAAATATTTATATTTATTTTAATTTAAGTGAATTAATTAATTAATTTTTATTTTAATAATAACTCCTCTTTTTTGTTTGAAATTTAATAGTAAGGAGGCACGGGGGATATTGTCGGATATAATTGTCAAGTGGGCGTGATTAATACAAAAGAAAAAGGAAAAAATAGAAGACATCAAGTGGATAATAGTGTCAGTCAAGGCCTCTGGCCCCACAAGCATTGCAGAAATTTGATAGTAACGGCACACACGACATTGTCATATATAATTGTCAAGTGGTGGTGGGGCAAGCGATTAATATAAAAGAAAGAGCAAAAAGACACCAGATATGACGTGGATGACAGAGTGAGTCAAGCTCTGTCATCCAAGAAGTCCAAGAAAACCGGGAATCGATTGAATGTCCGGTCCGATTAAAATCCTGAAACTAGAGAATTTAAAATCGGTGAACTGGCCAAGGTCCAACCGGCAGTCCAGGTCCAGAGAAAATGTTGATTGTAGTAAAATCCAAACAATCCTTGACATCATCTGAGCCCCTTTATCCTAGGAGATTTTAGCATATAGCAATATACTAAAAGGAATTAATATAAAAATATTACTTTTCTGAATGATATATCCAATTTCATAAAAAAAAATTGTTGCCTTTGTTAGCCCATCAAATGGATGGCTAAAGAAATGTAGAAGTACTGCGTATCTATGTGTCTATATTCTATTTTTCACGAAAAAATAGTAATAATTCTTGAAGTCCCTGAAAGTGAGGATGGATAATTATAGAAAAGCTGGACCAGGTGTCAGTCTCAGATTGATGTATTTTACATCTCACCCCCTTACAATTTGGAAAACTGAAAGAGAGAGAAAGAGATGGGGAGGGAGAGTGAGAGAGAGAGAAGAGGGGGGGACCACTTGGGTTGTCATCAGAAGGCTTTGTGTATCTTCCACATTGGTTCTTGGACTTGGGAAACTTTGAAATTTTTGGTGAATCAGTTTGTTCCTGGAGGTGTTTTTTTGTTTCATTTTGTTTTTTTTTTTTTTTTTTAAGACAAGAGCTAAAATTGTAACTGGATGGTGAGTATCTTTTCCTTCACAACCACCTACACAAAAGAGACAGAGAAAGAGAGGATGTTGGAAGGGAAGGCATTGATGAAGGATACAGACATGCCAGTGAAGATGCAAATCCAAGCCATGGCATGTGCTTCTCATGCCTTGGATCTCTATGATGTCTTTGACTGCAAATCCATTGCTGCCCACATCAAAAAGGTAATTTCTTTCACACACCCACACAAACATACACATACAGAGACAGAGATAGAGAAGGGAGCACTTTTCGTTCTATTTTTGTTGATTTTTTTATCTTGTATGCCTCATAAGTCATAGCAAACACATATAAAGATATTCTCTTTGGTTTAAGTTTTACAGTGTTTGGTCCAAATTTCCAGTTTATTTGCAGTATTACCCAAAAACAGAATGAAATCTGTAAAGATGAGCAAAAGTAAATGGTCAAAACTTTTTCTGTTGCTGATTTTTTTATTCGTAAAAACTGACAGGATCTGGACAAGAGACATGGAGGTGGCTGGCAATGTGTGGTTGGTTCAAATTTTGGGTGTTTCTTCACTCATTCCAAGGGTACTTTTATCTACTTCACATTGGAGACTCTCAATTTCCTCATCTTCAAGGGAGCTTCTTCTCCTCCATCCTCTCCATGAAAGCCTGAATGATGGGGAATGGGATCATCATTGCTTTTCAATAAAGTTAGAGAGGCAAGAAAATGTGAAAAAGGCTCCTATCTTTAGATGGTCTAATCTAATTTTTGGAGAGAAAGAGAGAGGCAAGAGAGAGCCAAAAAAGAGGCAATTCATGTCCACATGGGGTCTTTTTAGATTTTCCTAGGTGATAGTGAGACTTGCAATGCAATGATTTCCAGGGGCATTTGTAATTATCCCTTTTTCTGTATAAATACAGCAGCCCATAGCTAGTTGCTACGGTCTCTCTGTCCTCACATACGCTGTATACTCATTTATGGGCTTTTGGCCTTATTTAGGATTGCTTAACAAAGCTAAGCTGGCAATGAGAAGAAGCTCTAGAGCCTTTATTAAGAATTGAAATGTATTCTGAGAAAGAAAATGTACAAATGGACCCATTAGGCCATTAACACTATAAATTTGTAGTGTTTTGGTTCTATATGCAAATGATTGTATCATAAAAAGGTTGTGTTCAAATATCATCATAGTGACTCCTAACTTGCAATGGGAAAAAACATTGAAACCAAATGAAAAGCATACAGGAAGGTCATTTGGAGTATTTCAGGTTTGAAAAGTCATCATACTGAAAATGAAGCAGTTCGTTGCATAAATTGGGAATGAATGATTCACAGATGATGATTTATATGCCTTCAGTTTCTGCTACGGTTGCTCCTTTAGTCAGGCAAACAAATTAATTCAAAGTTTCAACAACTGTAGGAAATGTCCAGAAAAGGACCCAACATTGTTATCATTGAATAATTCTTCCAATGTGCAAGAAAATTATCTTAAGTGCTTATAATGATGCTTTTACATAAAGATGAAAATGGATATCAGAGCATCTAGTGGAGCTCTCCAACTAATTCAGGTTACTGGAGTCAAAAGCAACTTCTTGCTAAAGCGTGTTTCTAAGTTTGCCATCACAAGGCCTGCCATTGCTTTGCTGGTCTCTGTAGTTTCACTTCCCACATGAGGCAATAGTACAACGTTGTCAAGCTGAAATAATTCGTCAGGCACCTCAGGCTCATTTTCATATACATCCAGCCCTGCACCAGCAAGGGAGCCATCCGGCCATGCAGATACAAGCTCGGATTGATTAACATAAGCACCCAAACAATGTTGATGAGGACACCCTTTGGGCCTAATGCATCTATAACCATATGATCAATAATGTGGCAGGGTTCCTCCATCAAAGAGCATGCCACAATCAGGATGGCCAAGCCGATGATGTCTGGATAGTATTTGTAATTTGCAATGGTTTTTGAGATCTTGAGTGGTAACTTATGGAGCAACAGAGTGCTTCGGCTCTCCTGGCAATTGCTGTTCCAATCCTTCCTAATCCAAGAATTCCAACTGACTTAGATGAATCACGATAGCCATTCTGCGGAAGGAAAAAAAGAAGGGAAGCAAAGTGAGAAATGTAAGTATGTTCTGCTTATGCCAATTCACTGTATCTAGATTGCCTCAATACACATAACATTGACAAAATGGCATACATGCATTATGCCTTCTGCAATTCAGTACCAGCAGTTCCAAAGCAGATTGTTGAGTATCCTAGATCCAAATTATGGATGATCAGCATTCAGGACACTGAAAAGCTTGTTATAGCTTTGCCTAAAAGCCATCATGTCAAACTCTCCAAAATAAGTAAGTAGCATGAAAGTTAAACAATGGATAATCCTTGCTTGATTATAAAACCAAGTAACATGGATATAAACTAATATCCAATGGGTAGACCCAGAAAAAAAAAAAAACAAAAAGAGATTATCAATTGGGAAACAAACCTGATGGTCTATAAATGAATTGATTTACTGGTACAAACTGAAACTTTGAAAACTTTCTGGTTTTGGTTCTAAGGTTTCAGGAAAACTAACGGAAATGAGTAAGAAAGGCTGATAATTGCTGGAACTTCCGAGAAGCAGAGAGAATCCAAAGAAAGATAGTGTCAAACAAATCCAAGAACCAAAAAAAGCACCAAATTTTCAATGACAAAATAAAATAGGACACAAACAAACACGAACATTTGGAGAGAGAAAGTATCAAAGCACAAACCTTTGTTGCAAACAAAGGTTACCATCTTTCCACTCTCCTTCCTCACAAACGCATCACCAGCACAAAAGTGCGAGGAATTGAGAGAGGCGCATCAAGGTGAAGCAAACAAGAAGCCAAATCTCCACTCAAATATGACCTTCATTTCAATTTCCATAGTTGTAAACATATTTCGCTATTTAAGTTTCTAAAAAAAAGATCAAATTTTTTTAAAATGTGTTATAAATCTTTCAAAATTTACGTATATTTGCTAATAGAAGATCAAGTTTCCAACATTTAATTTAGAAAAATATGCAAATATGCAAATAAGACAATTTCATTTATTTCCTTCAGAAGCAGACACAATTGCCGTATACAAAGTGATCTGTTTTCTTGTTCTCTGCTGTAGCCTCACCTAATAAAGCATAGTATAGGGACACGGCATAATAGGAAAAGAAGTGCTCTTATCACTTGGATTTTCAATGTATAATGTACAATGTACAGTGTTGGTCGCTGGAAACAAGGTAAAAACATGAGTAAGGCTGCACACGTATAATCTTTCTTTAGACTTTAGAGTGTTGGGGTTGAGTGCACTGGGATGCCCTTCTTATGGTATTGGAAAATAAGATAACAGCACAAAAAACTAGAAACAGTAGTTTAGCCATCGGTCTGTTGCAGCATAAAATTTTCTCCTCCAGTTTTTACTGAAGCAGAGAGGTCCTATGACACTCCAAAATCCAATAGAATATGACACGAACACAATGCAATAGAACACTAAAATATTATCACTAATTCCTTTTTCCTCCTTGTAGTTTTCTTCTTGATGGGGTTGATTGCCATTGTCTGAGCATTTCCTTGGCAAGGGTTCTCCACAGAGCTTTGGATTGCCAATAAAGTAACTCTCACAGAAAGTTGAAAATTGAGCAGAAGATGGGATCCTGCCTGATAGGTCATTGAAGGCAACATCAAAAGTTGAGACTTCGCTCATATGAACAAATTCCTGAGGGATGGATCCAGTTAACTTGTTGTGAGAGAGGTCCAAGCTCTCCAAGCTAACAAGGTTGCCAAAAGATGTTGGAATTCCACCAATCAAAAGATTACGGGACAAATTCAAAGAATGGAGTTGCCTTAATTCTCCGAGTTGGATCGGAATTGGACCTGTTAATCTGTTGGCAGAAAGATCAATCCCACTCATTAAAGTCAGTGGAATACCTTGGTAAGAATATAAGTTCCCCTTGGTGGTAAAATCCGTTGGCACCCACGAGTTTGCTTGAGACTGGTTTGTCCAAAACAAATTGTTTTTGAGGCAAGAAGGAATGGTACCAGAGAAGTCATTATTGGAAAGATCTAAGAATTGCAGCTTCTGCATTTGACATAAGTAACCTGGAATGTTTCCAAAAAATTGATTGAATCCCAAGAGAAAGGCTCCTAATTCAGAGAAAACTGCCACTTGTTTTGAAAGCACTGCAAAATGAGAAATGGACTGCAGTTGTGCTGAAAGATCTCCAGATAGATTGTTATGTTTGACATTCAGCATGAATAGAAAAGGACTATTTGACAAGCAAGCAGGAATGTTCCCATCAAATTGATTTCTTTTAAGTAGCAACCACCTCAATTGAGTCATGTTGCAATCTTTTGGAAGCAACTCACCAGCTAAGCTATTGTTTGACAGATTTAAGTACCATAACTGGGGGTTCCTTGTTAGACCACTTGGAATAAATCCACTAAGGTTGTTGTGGGACAAGTCCAAGTGCTGTAGATTTTGTAGTTCCCCTAGCAAGGGGGGAATGGTGCCAGTAAATCTATTGGAAGATGCATTGAATCGGAACAAATTTGGGAAAAGGATGCTTATGTTTGAGGGCAGTGATCCATTGAGAAGGTTGCTAGATATGTCTAACTCAGAAAGTGTCATCTGTACATTCTGGTAATCATTAGGAATCTCGCCAGCAAATGAATTACCTTCCAGCCTCAGGACAGAAGACACATTAGGAAGCAACCAAGTAGGGAAAGATCCTTCCAGGAGATTGTTGGACAAATCTAATATTTGCAGCTTGTATTGAGTGGAAATGAAGGGAGGGACGCGGCGACTACTCTGCAGGGTGATGATCTAGTCACCACAAGTTTTGACTTGCAACCTTACCTTGTTTTTACAGAAACATTGTTTATACACCTAACTTCCAAATCATAACAGACTAATATTATTGATATATCAAAGCTTAGTACCTACAACTAAAAAAGAAAAGAAAAAAACTGCAGTGTCTAGTCCTCCCCTGTGACCAATTTGCTTGATGTTAATTAACAAATGAAAAAATCAACATCGTTTAGGCAGGCCTTTGGCTGGATGGGGCATGACACAATAAGAAAAGCACTACAAATCAGTAATTATATTAAAGGGAAAAGAAGAAGAGCAACATGGTGAACTGTGGACCATTTTGTGTTAGCGGTGAAAGGCACCACACTAGCCATGAGAAGATGATACACCAAATATTGAAGTATGGTGGATAGTATCTGTGTGTTTTGGGGTCAGCTCCAAAATCATTAATCAAAGAGGTTGCTAGAGAGGCTGCCGCTGGATTATCCAATAATTGAAAACCCCATGTTGGGTCAGGTGCAGAAAGTTGCTGAGGACCCCCCGCCCCATCAGAACTTTGTTAAAGTTGGTAACTTTGTCTGGTCTAAAAACCCTCGTATTATCCTTCCCTTTGAAAATAGAACAATTCCAATTTGCATAAACTTCTATTCGGAAAATAGAAATATTACAAAGGTGAGCTCATATATTACATCATTTTTACTGTTAATCACACATCGTAAATTTTTTTTGGATGTATTATCATAATTATCAATTAAAATTACAAATTGCAACTAATAATTATTATACTATAATATAAATTTATATCTATTTTATATGCATTTGTTTTCATTTTTTGTAATAAAAACTCAAGAAAAACATAAATCAATAAAGATCATGAATTGTGGGTGTCAAAACCTGTCGGAATTGTTCTACAAAAGTTAGAATTAAGTTGTTTTTACACACTGTAAAAGGGTAGAAGTTGTACAAATATATGTATATATATATATATATATTTTTTTTTTTTTTCAACTAGTGGGAATATCTACTATTTTATGTAAATCAATGAGTCAGTTAATGAGTTTTAATGAGGGCTTTGATGTGATTTGCTGTGTGGGCGATGCAAGTGAGATGATAGTGATGTGCCAAAGGCACCAGTCAATATATTTTATTTTGAATCAATAAAATAGGTAGGCAGTGGTGACATATTTCACAACTGTAGGATAAAAATTATATTTGGGCTACAGATGGTGTGGATGGACCCTGATAATTGAGTCCGTTTTGAAGACTTGCATTACACATGGTTTGAAAGGGTTATAAGTGAGGAAAACCTTTAATTTTTGGTGCTTTATTACGTAAGTGCAGTATCTTCATGTGGGACAAAGACGAGTGAAATGAGTTGTTTAAGAATCTTTTATTGCATATTTGTAGTAATCATAGTTAGTGATAATCATATATCAAACTACTACAAATATATAATCAATAGTCATTATAAAAATGTCACCTTACATTTTATGTGAGTATGCAAATACTTGGTCTGACTAAAATTTTTGTGATGATCTATAATTCATAGATTTGGACTTTCAGTTAATTGGTAACAAAATGGAGGCTGTAAATTAAAAAATGTGCAATGCTGTTGGTAGTAGGTTCAGAATGCATTTTTTTCTAAAGTCTCAAAATGTTACTGAAACATGAGAATTACCTCCGAAGGTAAGGTTGCCACTTTGATATGAATTGGAGTCTCACTAGGTTCATAAGACATGAGAATTACCTCAAACAGCTCAAACAAAAAGAGCATTACCTCCGAAGGTAATATTGCCATTTTGTGATGCTGATCAATATAATATTTTTCTCTAAGAAGAAAATAATAGTTATATTTGTTACTTTTTTTTTTTTTATGTTTCTCTCAAATTTTTATTTATTTTTATCTATTAACAAATACATTAAATTATGAACTATATGATAAAATAAATTTTATCATTTTTATAAATCTTATGTCATTTTCTTAAAATTAGAATTTAAGATTTTTAAATAAAATTTAAAATTTTTAATCATTGAAATGTTCTTTTAATAGATTTTTAATATTTTATTTAAGATTTATTTATTTCTTAAAGATAATTTATTATAAAAAATATTTATTTAAAAAATTTTTATAAGAAAAATAAATTATTTACTATTTAGTTGTATTATTAAAAAATATTTTTATGATTTTGATTATTGCAAAATAAAATTCAAATAATAGAATTAATAATTTTAACATAAATTAATAATTATTATTATATATAAAAATAAAAAAAGGTACTAATTCCTTGCAAAAACTAATAAATTTTGATAATAAATGGCAAAATGATAGTGACGAGATTGACTTGCAATTGGCTACCAAGGACGGGTTAGAATAATAATAAAATTAATTAATAATAAGTAAAATTAATGATAACATAAAATATAATTCTCTCTTTTTCTAATTTACTTTCTTTCTTCCCACCTATTCTAATAGTTACAAAAAATAATTTTATAAAATTTATTTTATTTTTTTTATTTTATAATTATTTTTTATACTACCCACTTTAAGTTTGCTAGGTGAAGAAAAAAAAATAAAAAAAAATAAAAAAAAATTTACAAGAAACAAATGGCTAACAACAAAAAGAAAAAAAATATTTTTATTTTTTTTTCCCCATAGTCTAAGAATGAAAAAGCAAGTAAAATCTCCTTGTTACATTATATAAAAAGTTTTGTAATAATTCAAACTAATTGATTTTAGTATTAACCATTTTTTTGGAATACATTTTGATGAGCAAGTGAATATTGAATATTTTATTAAAAAAAAAAGAAAGACAAGGAAATGAGGAAGTCAAATGAATATAATGCTATGACAACACAATTTCTCAATTCTTAGTTAATACTATTACGACTAAAACCCTAAATTATAAACCCTGAACTTCTTTCAATTCTCTTTCTCCAAAGCTAGAAACTTTTAAACCCCAATGGCTTCCTTAGATCAAGAAATCTGCACAAAAATTCTCCATCAAGTCCAAAAGTCTCCCCCAATTCCCTTCTCCTTGCCCCCTTAAAAAAAAAAAAAAAGAAAGAAAAATGCAAACTTTCCATTATTTTTCTATTTGATTAATATCTAACATAACTTTCCCATTAATTTTTCAGGTGGAATTCTATTTTAGTGACAGCAACTTGCCCAAAGATGATTTCCTTGAGGAAAACAGTCTCTCAAAACAAAGATGACAGTATCCTTCACTACCTCAATCAATTCTTATGTGCATACAATGAGGTATGGTATTGGTGTTTTTATGGCTATTGTATTGATGTTAACACAAATGAGTTTTATAGATTATGGTTATTGAAGTTGACTTTTGAATGTTTTAATGGTTAGCTTGACCCTCATTTGTTCATTCTTTAGAATCAGAGGTTATCTGGGGTTAGGTAAAATCCTATGCGATGATATCCCAGTTCATATGTTGAAATCAATAGCAGTAAGTTTAGAAAAATCTGGTTTTCTCAAAGTTTCTAATTATGGTGCAATATCTAAATTTTTTGTAGATGTTAATTCACACTTAGAAATAGTTATATTTTGTGTATTTAAATATTATTCATAAATTATTTTGCTTAAATTTGCTGCTTTAGTTAGATTTCTGTAAAGTGAATATATTGTTTTGATTCTTTTTTCCTTTTCTTTTCCCCTCTTTTCCTTTCTTCTTGGTTGTGAAGGGAAAAATGTGGGTAAGGTTAAAGAGCTTTCAAAGCTTGAAGAAGATTTAAAGCAAGTGGATGCAAGGACAGTTGCAGACATACCTTTTGAGTATGACATCAAGATTCAAAATGTTGAGTCCTTCTTTGCCAAGTTTTGCAAGGTACGTTGTGATCAAGCTCTTGTCTGATCCATATGCATTTATGTTATTTGTTTGTGGATATCAACATACTATTTTTTGAGATGAATGGTCATGACGATGATATGGAGGTTTGCTAATCTTACAATTGAAATAAATCATGAGAAATTATTAGTTCTATTGTTTTAGGTATAGTGAAGTAATCCTATGGTCATAATATTAGTGCACATTGATTTGCAATGTGTCTAAATTTTTTATTTTATATTAAATGTTTTACAGGTTAACAATGTGAGGTTACTTTGTCATGTGATGTACAAATTTTTTTTTATAGCACTACATTGATTAAGTTTGCTACATATGAAGAAGATAAAGAGATCTTGAAGAAAACTTTGGTTTATACTGGTGTGAGCTTAGAGTTAAAACTCAAGTAAGTCATCACCTTTAATTCTATCCTTTTTGGTGTTCATGGTGGTTTTGTTTTTTCTTAATTGCTTATGATAAATATCTAACAATTATTTTTCTTTCCTCAATGCTACTTTTATTCTCTCCTACATATGTACTTGAATGAATGACAAAGATGTAAAAAGCTTTTGAACAAGTTTAACATTTAATAAAAGAAAACATTTTTTTTTTCAAACATGTAGTAATGATATATAGATGAAAAAAGTCATGGATTTGAGTCATGGGTTACATATTTTAAGATTTTTCCCTTGGAATATAAGAGGAATATGAGTACAGTGATAGTTATGTATTTGTAAATCATTATCTAGACATTGTCATATTTGTATACATCATTCAAAATTAGTCTCTGCTGTTAATTGCCAAGAAAAAAGAAGAAAAATAAAAAGTTAAAAAGATCAATCAATTACAAAAATTTAGAATAGCAGTTATATTAATATTTTCTCCTTATTTGGCTGTTTCAGGAAGAATTTGACTTTGAGAGAGAAAATGTCATGGAGCAAATTGAAAAATATCATTCCTCTATAAGCTTAAATCATGAGATCATTGTCAGCATTACCTCCAAGTTACTTCCTACTCCATTCTTTGGGTTGTTAAAGTCCTTTTCCTTTCCCAATAAATGTGCTTGATCTAAATTGTTTCAATAGTTACAGCTATCTAAAGGGTTTGATTATTACATTTTCATTGAAGAAAAGGCTAGTTGGAAAATTCGTAAAAGACAATAGCATTGTTAAGTGAATTACAAATAATAAAAAGCTTTTGGTCTCCAAGGAAAATGATGTTAATGATGATGAAAACATATATGAAGATCTTTTAAAAATTGTTGAGAAGAAGGAAACTTACAGAAGTAGACATGAGGTGTTGCAAGAAGTTGTTTACATGGAAATAGATTTTAAAAATGCAAGAAAAAGTAATAAAGATATTATTATCAATAATAGCAAGAAAAATAAATCACAAGATGTTATTAGGAAGAATAAAGATAACTCTCTATATATAGCATGTGAAGAGAGTAATGAAAAGGCTATAATTATCCTTAAAGAAAAGGATGTTGTCTCATATGAGGAGTTGAGGCGTGTCTTCCAAGGATTTGGTGTTATCAAGGTACATTGATACATCTCATACTGATTACCTTATGTTCCATGTGATTATCGTTCTTTATTTTCTTACATCACTTAATATTTGGCCTCTGAACATTTGGTTAACGTGGAATCCTGAATTTATTTTGATTGGTTTAAAATGCAATGAGGATTTTAAGGTATAATTTTTATATATGTGAAATTTTGAATTCTAATGCTATTTTTTTTATTATTTTTAAATTTGGTTTGATGATTGTATACTCTAAGAAATTTTTCTGGTGTCATGTGTCATTTTTTTCTTTAAATTTATTTGTTTATCATGTGTGTTCTTTCTTGTAACATGTTAACCACAAAAAAGAGGGAAGATTCAAGTTACATTTAATTCAAAAAACCAAAAGTAGCTACTAGAGTCCATACTGCTACAGAGTTTATTGGGGGAACTCGGATGGTGAAAAGAGTTGGTGAGAATTTTAGTATGGAAGTTTTCAAAGTTTCGTGGGATATGGTTACTGGTCAATAGAAATTTTTATATAGTGAAGTAATAATAAAAACTTTGCAAAGGCATATACGTATTATGTCTGTTGGCTGTTGGGACTTGAATTAACATACATGCCTTACCTTGATTATAAGACATTGAGTACCACATTGTCAAAGTTCTTTAGTGTTCCATGTCTTTTGAGCTGAGTTGTTAGAGTTTGGCCAGCTTGATAACATATGCTGTTTGTGCTTTTTGGATGTTGTGTGGGTTTCCAAACAGCTGATGTCAACATTAAGTAGTTTTTATGTTTGTTTATTGTCCATCCTACTTCTCGTATGAGTATCTATGATTTTTGTTTTGATTACAGTTCCTTAACTTGTTATGTATGTAGTTTTTAATTTGCTAATGAAATGATATTTTTCTTTCAAAAATCAAAGATCTGATGACAGATTTGTCATATGTACAATTATTTAAAAAAACCATTTATTGGAACTCATAATCTGTTTGTCTTTCAAGCAAGACCGAAAAGGAGTATTGGGATATACTCCATCATAATGAGGAAGAATGCAAAGAAAGTGGACACAACAGAAAAAAAGTTTATCTATATATTTTCCTATGTTAAAGCTTTTTATGTAGTGGTTTTCTTTATCTTTCCTTTTTTTTTTTATTTTCCTTTCTATGGGGGTAATAGAACAAAATGACAAGAAAAGATTTATACAGCCAACTCTAATTAAAGTTGAGATTAAGCCTTTGTTGTTGTTGTTTTTGTCATTGCTATTGCTCCACTCCATAGATCATTTCCAAGCCTTTAGCTTGGAAAAGTACACTTCTGTTCAGTATGGTAAGCAAATATTATGTCAATGAGTCCTAAATTATTATGCAATTAACGTATGTCTTGTATGGAAAAAAAATGTAATAAAAGAAGTCGATATTGAAAAGTAGGAGCTATTACACCAGGGGAAAAATTTTTGCAACCTAATTGTTAATAAATGTTTAAAGGGTCAAAATTGCGCTAGAATTTTTAATTATTTTAAACTTAGAAAATCATATACTCATGTATATAGTAATTTGGAAGAGTTACTAAGACTTGATCATGGAACCAAAAGATTCGAACAAATGCGTTTCAACTAGTTGTGTTAAAAAAATGAGATGACATTTGTGTTTCTCAGGGGATTCAATGCACCATAAATTTAAGTAATACTATTGATCTATCTTTTTCAATTTTATTTTTATTAATCCTTCAATGTATTGTTTGTGTTTTTGTGATGCTCTGCCCGTGTGGATTTCTAAAGTGCTGGTGAGGAAATTACATTGTCAAACTAATTTTCTTGAGTGTATATTCTTTTTGTTTTAATTGCAATTTCTTAGCTTGTTTTGGATTCAATTTTCAATCTGCTGATGAAATGATACTTGCATTTTAACAAACTAAACATCTAATGATAGATTTGCCATAGGTTCATGGATATAATTTTCATTACTGTTGAATCAATGCAAGACATTATTACTTAGCGATTACAATTTTTTGGGAATAAATATTAATAATATTGCACATACTAGTGGAGTTGTCTTTACCACTTAAAGGTCCAAAATTTTTTGTTACAGCATGGAATCCTTGTTGTCTAGGTGCCCTTCTCAACTCTTTCCTCCTAATTGTTTGCTTATTTATGTTGCACCCACTTTGGATTATGTTATTATTGTATGTTTTCTTTTTATTTCCCAGGAAAGTTTATTTCTTTATGCTCATACTTGATCTGTCCTTTTTTTTTTTCACTTTGTTTGTGTTTTTTACTCTTTTTCAACTTTAGAAAACTTGAAAAATTGACAATTCTGAGCTGTTAGTGTGAACTGGAAAAGGAGTAGAAATTCTTTGTCTATGCAATGTGGGCAAGAATAATGGAATTTGTGTACTTAAGTTGTTTGTGAGCATGGTCCACAAGGAGGCAATGTAGAAATTTTCTGCCCTCCTTTCTCTTCTGCTGGAAAAATAGGTCCTGCATCTAAGGGAAGTGTAGGGGCAAAGTTGGTCGATGGTCTCGTGATCAAAGAAGGTGGTTATGAGATAGTCAAGACTCGTTCTAGTGCATTCTTTGTCAACCATCTTCATTCATTCTTTCAGACTAAGGGAATTAAGAATTTAGTAATTGTTGGTAAATGCAAATTCAAGAGTCAATGAAACTTCTATCCACAGAATATGATAAGGGATTGCAATATTCAGTAATTGCTGACAGTTTGTGATTCTTGCTCATGTTAGTGTTCAAACTCTAAACTGCACAAGGCAGAGAGTCTTTGATGCAGTAGCACTTGATTATCTTTCCGTCACTGTTATTGTTGATGCCACAGTTGCTGCTACACCTGACATATATCTTTATTGATGCAGTAGCACTAAAAGACATCCATTTACTGTCATCTAATAGGCAAGAATTTTAAAGCTTAGTTCTTCCATGTTTCTAAAAAATAAACAATGTTAACTTATCTTGACTAATTCTTTTATCTAGATGATAGCTACATATATCTTTATTGATGCAATAGCACTAAAAGAGATCCATTTACTATCATCTAACAGGCAAGAATTTTAAAGCTTAGTTCTTCCATATTTCTGAAAAATAAACAATATTAACTTATCTTGACTAGTTCTTTTATCTAGATGATGGCTAAATGTGAACATTATTGACTCTTAAAGTTAAAACTTCCATAATGAATCACATATTCAACTCTTCCAACATTTCGAAAAACTGAAATGATGGCTCAATAATCTTTATGCCTCTGTCTCGCATCATGAAACCATGCCGTGCAACATTTCAGACAAAGTTATGATTCAAAGACTGTGTCATCGAACGAGACCATGAAGAGAATTTGGGTTGGCAATAGTATGTCCTAGAATTCAGGTCATTGCTCAATTCCTGTTCTTATGATGGGCAAGTTATCATATGGCATGTTTTTTATGATCATAAGACTTTGGTTCATTCGGATGCTTGAAAGCCTCACAAATAGGGTCTTTGTTTGGCCTGTGGTTCGTCATATGGGAATATATATGTTTTTATTGCACGAGATGATGATGCTTGGGACTTGGGACATGTCCAAAGATTACATCTTTAGTACATGAGGAGGATTAACCGTATGAGCAACAAGTAGGAATCTTTAGCAAACGTCAATCTCATTGCAATTGTTGTTGAATGAGAAAGAGGAAAACAAGATGATCTTTGCCAACATTGCAAAATTGTGACTTTTACAATGACAATGATAAGCTATGATATCCCAAGCCAAAATTTTTTTTGTTACAGAGTAAATTGAGAGATGAAAATAAAATGTAATAAATTCCAGTGATGTCATGCATAAGCTTCCAATTGGTTCTTTCTGACTTTTCTTTGTAATGGAAAATTTTCAAGAAGGATAGATGGTCCCTTCTTCTGTTGATTCAAATTTCCTGCCAGTGTTGTGCTTCATTTTATGATAGCATATCTATCAAAGAAGTGCCTACAAAGTTTCCTGAAATCCAAACAACAAAAAACTAGACTTTTCAGATCAAAGGCTCAATGTAAAAATTCAATTTCAAATTCATATATATAAGAATTCTTTAAATCATTGAATGCTACAAGTAAATGACATACTTATGAATAACATAATCTTTTCATGCTTTTCACTTATTTTATGCAATTTATTCTATCTCTGAATAAACAAGGTATAACAATAGCTGGATGAGAAGAAAAAGAAAGAAAGGGGAATAAGAAGGAATATCAAACAAGTGCAGCTACAAGCAATTAGTTTTAAAAGGGCCATTTTGCATCAAATCGAAATGAGCTGAATCTACTTAGTTTCTAACTCTTTGTAGCAAAACCCTCGCAGTAGATAAATTGAATTCTAAAAATTAGATCTATGGCCTCCTAAATTGTGACTAAAACTGCTGTAGTTGAGAATGCAATAAATAGTTTATATATATTATTTAATATAAAAATGTTGAAATTTTGTAAAAAATAAAAAAAATGCCAAATGACATTGTAATAATGAATGCGTGGAGATTACGTATGAAGCTCTGTATTCTGCAGAATATAATCTGGTTGGTATACTTTTGCATCCCATTAATCACCCATTCCAGCGATCATCCCATACGAATCCACCTTTCAGTTCGGAAAGGAACAACTAACTGGTGAAGAAGAAAGATGAGATGAGCCTGCTGATGCAANCAAAGAGAGAGATCATTTTTGACAAACATTTAAACAAAAGAAAGAAGAAAATCGGTAAGAAAAATCGAACAAAGAAGGAGAAATAATATCATGAAAGAAATAAATACATCTACCTTGTTTGCTTACGTAACTGAACTCGGCGTACCTAGACATAGAATCGCCATAAAGACAGAGGATGTGAGAGATTTTGGACCAATCTTCTCCTGTCCTCCTTGTTGTAAGCGTTTGTTTAGAAGATCGCTTCTTTTAATTTCCACTGGTACGAAGCGTTGTATTTTGGCAGAATATATCTTGCACGTGCTTCAACCGGGGCATTGCGTGATTTCCAAAGAGTGAAGGAATGGCATTATACATAATAGAAGGAGATTTTGGCTCGTGCTATCATATTATATCTAAACATAATAATCCTCCACTCTTCCCGTTCTCCATATACTTGAAAAGAAGTTTTGTCAGTTTGGGGAAAGCAAAAATACCGGTGGAAAGAAGAGAAGATGATGCTGTGATGCTGAATCTCACTTTTACTCTCATAATTTGAGTTTCTTATTCCTAAAAGCTCCTTCCCACTTTTTTAACTCCCCTGCATTCCCCGCACCAAGATTTCAAGACACGGCAGCTTACCCATGAAGAGCAAGTGTCACACGATGTACAATACTCTAAAAAAGAAGCTCAGATTCCATCTAATGAAATCATCCATCAGGAAAGTAGTACTCGTAAGTACTATTATCAAGCATTTTCCAATTGGAGATGGCTCAAGGCTTCCAGCAAACAGCAATTGTTCATTCCTGTTGTATGCGGCTCTTGGGTAACAAAGACGTCAATTGGTGATGTGTATTTTTCTTGAGAGCTTATGCTTGCCTTACCTCGCCCACAGTGACAATATATGCACCATCCATATATTAGAAGACTTGCGAAGTGTTGAGGTTCTTCACAGATCGCCAGAGAAATGCATCATCATCACCACGTCAACATAAAACCTCTTCAATGTCTCAGACCAATAATTGCCCAATTCCTTTGGGGCAACCTAGTAAGCCTTGTGAATTAATGAGATGCTCAAGTTAAATAGATTTCCCATCCAAAGAGGCAACCTGCCCAATTGATAGCCAATACAGAAACGTCTATGGTCTCAAACTAGTGATGCATTCACATAGTGTTTCAAGGCAAACTGATTCATTCTTATTCTCAGACAGATCAAGCCACCCAACTGTACCTAATTTTACGGATGGAGGCAGGATCCGGCATATTATTCACGTTACTGAGACTCAACGATCTTACATGTGTTGATATCACTGGGAATAATCTATGAATAAACGCTTCTGTTGTGGAAGCTCCCGCAACCTCAGGTTGGTATTCGTTAATTAAAAAGGTTCGCAAGTTTTCTAGGGTACCACCTCCAAAGGAACATGATGGATGACGTACATCCATCCGGAAGGTGGAAGATGTGTTTTGGCACTCTAAACTTAATTGAGCGGAGCATTTCTGAACAGGAAACTCATGAATTGACTCCACCTGACGTTGACCTGCAGTGACAAGAACAATTCAAATCCCTCTGGCAACGCAACTGGCGAAAAATCATGCACCATGTTCAAATGCATACTTAACAGGACAGAACATGATGTCTCTTGACAATAATCACGTGTGTATACCTGAAACAAAGATCGCGTTACTAAATTTTGAAAATAATTTTCTCCGATCACCTCCAAGTCATCCCTGCATCCTTGCTTCAGATAGCCTTGAGCTATCCACAATCCTATCAACCTGCTCTTCTCAATTTCAGAATCCTTTGGAAAGAGAGCACAGTAAGAAAAACATTGTTTCAATGCTGGGGACAGATCATAATAACTCAACAATAGAGGGGCGATAATTTTTTCTCCATCCTCAACTTCTTCTAATTTGTCTAATTCCCACACCTTACTGTTTAAAATATTTTGCCATTCCTCTCTGGTTGTTCTAAATCGCAAGATGCCTCCTATAGCCTTTGCTGCAAGAGGCAAACCCCTGCACTTTTTTGACATTCCTTCAGCAAAACTCTCTTCTAAATTTTTGGATTCTGATTCACTCATACCCGAGAATGCTATTTTACTTACAATTGACCAGCATTCCTGGTCAGACAATTTCCCTAACTTTAAAATATCATTTTTGGAACAACCCATGACCGATGCGGTTTTCTCATTACGTGTGGTCACCAAAACTTTACTTTCGGGTGAAGCAGACCTTAGAGATTGTTTTAACTCATCCCACTTTTTTGAGTTCTTTTCCCACACATCGTCAAGAATAAGAAGTATTTTTATTTTCTTAACAGATTCTCCTATTTTTTGCAACAAACTTTGCAATTCTGTGACGTTTGGAGTAGTGCCTAAAAGAGATTCAAGAATTGCTTTGGCAACCCTTGTCTGATCAAAAGGATCTGAGACACAGACCCAAATCTTCTTCTCAAAATAGTGCTTTACCCTATCATTATTCAAGGCAAATTGGGCAAGAGTTGTCTTACCAATGCCCCCCATCCCTACCACAGAGAGAATGCGGAGATCTGACCCATCACCACCACTTGGCTCGCTCAACAACATGTTTACTAGATCACTTTTATCGTTCTCCCTGCCCTTCACTATTGTTGTGTCAATAAAAGAGGTGGTCATAGGTCGCTCAATTGGTGGGTTGCCCTCTCGACGGACAAATTGGTAGCGATCTTTCTCTTGGGCAAGTCTGTCTAACCTTTCATTCAGCTCTTTTATCTGCTTAGCAATGTCATGACGCAGAACAATTTGTTTACAACAAAAGCAAGAGGACCGTAAGAAGGAGCATACCTTCTCCTCATGCTTCTTTGGATCCTGTTGATCCCCAGGTTTGCTTTGTGAGCTGAGAATTGCAGCTTCCCAATCGTCCAACACGTCCTCAATGTCGTAAGTGACGTCTTTGAGCTTCCCCAGCCAATCTCTGATGGTGGCCTCCTTCAATTGCTTTGTCTCTGCATCAGCTAGCACTGCTTGGATGGCAGTGAAATTGCTTTCCAGCTTCTCAACTTCTTTTTCAACACCCACCACAAGCCTCACCTCTTGTTCTAGCTCATGAACCATGACGGAGCCCAGCTTCTCCACCGCTAAAGAAACAAGTGCCTCAGCCATTGGTAAGCAACACAAGAAAGAAATTGATGGATTAAAGGAACTAAAAGCTGAAATACGAAGGACTAGTATTTCTTCTGCTTAGGTTGATGTCTGGGAGGCTATTTGTAATATAAGTGCTACGCAACGGATCACTAGAAGGGCAATATGGTTCCTTACCTCCACAATTACTATGGAATGTGCTGCGCAAAGTATGGTTCCTTAACATCTACAATTATTGTGGGTCCCTTATTATTTATTGTAAATTAATTGTTATTTTTAATAAATTATTTTATAAAATATTTTATTTTATAATATACGAACTTGTATATTATTTTTTTAATTAATTTTTTTATTTAATATATCATATATCAATATAATTTTTAAAAATTTGAACTTAGAGTTAAATTTAAATAATATATACATTACAATAATTAATATATAAAAAATAATAAATAATAATATTGATATATTTTTATAATGTATATAAATTTATAATTAACTTAGAATTAAATTTAAGTAATAAAAAATAAATTTAAAAATAAATAATTTTATATTTTTAATACAAATAATAATTTATTAATATGTTATTATAAATTAATTTAAATAAAATTTAATTTAAAATATTTAAATATTAATAAAATATTGTTATATAGATAAAATTATTTTATTTTAAAAAGTAAAAAATATCCAAATATAATCTTTGCAAAGAACTTATATCGGACTAAACCCTCAGGGTGTGACATTATTTTCAAAAATTTGAAATCAGTCTTCCGATGTAATTACTATAAGGTTTCGTCGAAAAAATAATTTAATGGATCCATCTACTATCTATCCTGGGAAAGTTGCAGAAGGGTCGGATGGAAGCCTTACTGCTGTGACCAAAATTTAACCAAAGTTGATTTTTTTCTTTTTTCTTTTTTTTTTTTAAACTTTTTGATTTTTTTTTTTTAAATTTAATTTGACTAATTTTTTATTTATTTTAAATTAATTATATAAAAATATATTATTAACAAATTATATGAATAATAAAAATACTTAATATATATTTTTTTAGATATCTTAAATGAAATTTTTTTTATTTTGATTATCAAAATTAACTAAAAAAATTTTTTCCCTTTTGTGAAAAGGAAATGTATAAAAAGTTAAATGATATAAAAGTAAAAATGTCTAAAGAGAAATCCCTACCTTCTTCGGGGTGTGGCCGCCGGCCTTTTTGGACAATTAAGACATATGGTATTTGTTAGTCGTCAAGCGTCTCCCTTTTGCTCCATTGAACTTTGGTCGATTTCTGATGTTGTTTTGTCCTTCTTTGTGTTTTTTTTTTTGCCACGATCACTTGCGCTTTTGTCTTTTCTTTTTTTTTTTTTAACTGACTCGAGCCAATCAACAATCCATCTCCGTCATTTTTGAGTTAGGGATTCCACAAATAGGAATTGTGAAGCGTTGTGGTTGACGGTAATTAGAATTATGCTGTAGAAATTTCTCAATTAACTATTGCTTGGCGTGTGGTGTCCGTGGATGGTAGATTTCAATGTTACCGAAGCAGTTTCGTTTGGGTTACAACCTAACAATTTCCACAGCCACAGGCTTCCGATGACTTGGAATTCCACAACCACATGCGGTCGAAGTCGTGGGGGAATTTCTGGTTGGTCGGTCGTGATTAGATTCGGATGGAATTGGAAATCTTGGCACGCGGATATGTCGGGGCCCACCCCGAACCAAGAAATTTCCTCGTTCCATCGCCACGCACTACCCTTTATTACACAACATTATTGATAAAGATACACCCACGCGCACAGTTGACTCAAACGCCCACCGCCGCTCTGTTGGCCTGAAAAACTGTGAAATTAAACATTAATCATTTTTAAAATTTTAGTAGTAGTTGAGTTAAATTAGAAATTTCCTAAATGCATAGGTTGATGATTTATTTGTCAGTGATGTTGAGGGTTGAACTTTGGGCATTATGCATGTAAAAAATAGGATAACATTTGAACCATCATTTAATTGGGTAAAGCATTGGGGTTAAGACATTTCTAAATCTTCCAGATTAGAGATAAGCACAGGGGATCTTATGAGTTAAAAATTGATAAGGAAAAATAAAGAATAAGACAATGGGAGGGTTGTTGACGGCATGGCGAAGATTCAAGATATGTCAGCGTTGTGTTTATGCTGCTGCTTAATTATATGTATGTGCAACTACCATAACTTGATTATTATACTTATTAACTACCCACTTTACATTTGTGTTGATTTTGGAAGATACTCTAATTAATTTGTTCATAACTAAAAAAAGAATTGACAAGAAAAAGAGTTTTATAATTTGGATGAAATGTTATTGTATTGATAAAATTATATTATATTAATTTTTATATAATATAATTATCTTATAATAATTATATATATATATATATATATATATAATAAGAATAAAATTATATCTTCACATAAATTTATAAATTTTTTTTTTATTGAACCCATCTTCAAGTATGAAGTAGTTTTAGACATACGAGATAAATCTTACCATGTATTTACAAGAATTTTTTTGATGAAATAATTGAGTGGATCATTAATCAAAGGGGTCCTCGATCATAAAGGTGGGCAGGGCCACGTTGCCGCAACCGAGGCCTTTGTTAACATTAAAAAAAAAAATTTTAATTTGATTGAACTAAATGAAAATAAATTTTTATTATTTTTAATTTATTATTTTTTAAATATTGAATTTAATTAAAATTTATATATATTTAAAATTAATTATTTAAAAAATATATTATTAATAAAATTATATAAATAATAAAATATTTAATATGTCATTAATTTTTAAAAATATTTAAAATATAATTTTTTATTTATTGAAATTAATTAATTTTCTATTTATTTGAAAAAAAAATATTTAACAAATTATTTGATAAATATAAAAAAATATAAGTAGATAAAAAAATAATAAATTTAAATAAATATAAATAATTTTTATATTATATATAAATAATTTGATGTAATATAATATATATTAGATGGTATAAAAATATTTATATTTATTTTAATTTAAGTGAATTAATTAATTAATTTTTATTTTAATAATAACTCATCTTTTCGTTTGAAATTTAATAGTAAGGAGGCACGGGATATTGTCGGATATAATTGCCAAGTGGGCGTGATTAATACAAAAGAAAAAGGAAAAAATAGAAGACATCAAGTGGATAATAGTGTCAGTCAAGGCCTCTGCCCCCACAAGCATTGCCGAAATTTGATGGTAACGGCACATCATATTGTCATATATAATTGTCAAAGTGGTGGCTGTGCAAGTGACTAATACAAAAGAAAGAGCAAGAAGACACCATATATGACGTGGACGACAGAGTGAGTCGAGCTCATTGCCCCCACAAGCCTTGGCCAAATTTGCCAGTAACGGCACATGGCATTGTCGGATATAATTGCCAGGGCAAGTGATTAATACAGAAAAAAGAGCAAAAAGACACAAGACATAAAGTGGACGACAGAGTGAGTCAAGGTCACGGACCCCACAAGCCTCGGCGAAATTTGCTAGTAACGGCACATGGCATTGTCGGATATAATTGGCAGGGCAAGTGATTAATACAGAAAAAAAAGAGCAAAAAGACACAAGACATAAAGTGGATGACAGACTGAGTCAGGGTCTCTGGCCCGAGAAGCCTTGGCGGACTTGATTTTGGACTTGGTGTGTTGGCCAGCGTCGGCAGCGTCAGCCCTTATGCCATCTGGCTAATACTCATATGCCATTTGACTCATGTAATTTTCATTAAATTAAAATAAAATTATAGTTACAAATACTATTAATTTTGTTTCAAACTAATAAAAAAAATCTTATTAGAAGTTTACTAAGAACTATTTTTATAATTAGATGATAAATATATTTCAATTATTTTTTTTGATAATGGCAGTGACAATTTTGTTTATTTTTGAATTAAATATAAATTTAGATTTTAAATTTTTTATATTTAGTCATTTAAAATAAAATTTTAAAAATAGTATCAATTATTAAATTAAAAAATTTAAAATTTATTCAATTAAATAGATTTAATTAGAATTATAAAATTAAAATTAATATTTAATATTTAATATATAAAAATTTAATATTTATATATAATATAAAAATATTAATAAATAAATATAATTATATATAAAATATAAATATTAAATAAATTTATTAGTCAATTTTTGTTTTAATAATAATTCATCCTTTTCGTTTGAAATATGATAGTAATGGCCATGTCATTGTTGAATATCATTGCCTAGTGGTAGGGGCAAGGTGATTAATACAAAAGAAAAAGCTAAAAAGCACAAAACATGGAGTGGATGATACAGTGAGTGTAGGCGTCTGGCTTCACATGCTTTGAATGGTCTTGGTTTATAAATATTATATATATATATATATAATTATATACAAAATATAAATATTAGGTAAATTTATTGGTGAATTTTTGTCTTAACAGTAATCCATCTTTTTTGTTTGAAATCTGATAGTAATGGCCATGCCATTGTTGAAAAAACAAAAATTCATTGCAATTTTACTATAAATTTATTTTTTTAAAATTATTTTTATAATTAACTAGTGAAGGTATAGAATTTTGTTATGATAATTATATTTTTATTTTTTTTTTGTAAATTAGATATAAATTTTTTTAAAATTTTTTATACTTAATTATTTTAAATAACATGTTTTTATTTTTATTTATTAAAATTATTAATTTTTAAAATGTAATTAATTAAAATCAAGATAATTTTTATTTAAATGACCAAAATACTTATATTGATAACAAATGTTTGATAGTCTCTTATATTTATAAAAGACTATAGTTTAAAAATTATAAAGTGTTTCACTATTTTATAATAAGAACAAATTCGAACACAAAATTAAGAGGTATCAACAAAGTGTTTCAATTAATTATATTAAATATATGATATAACTGTTATGGTTTCTTTTCAATTTAAAACTTAATAAGATTTAGAAGTTTATTGTGTACTAAAAAACTAAATTAAAACAAGTTTTTAGGCACTAAACATCATTTTTACACCTACCAAATATACGTTAACATTGCATTTTTTAATTTGAGAGAGTAAAATATAAAGTAACTTGTTTTGTCAATCAAGTTGATTTACTGAATTTGAATTTGGGCTATTGATTTATGCCCACTCTTATTTTTATTTAAAAAGAGCATTCTTTGTTAGACGAAAATTGGATGATTAAAATGTATGTATATGATTTAAGTTTTTTTGTGAAGGCAAGCCTTGTCTAAAATTATGTTTGGATTCAATTTTAATAATATGAAATAGTTTGTAACAATGTTTAGATGTGGGTGGTGGCGGCGACGACTTCTTTAAAGGACACTGGGCCACGACTTTAAGATCCTCTGTTGTTGCTCATCAATTTTGTTGGACTTGTAGATTAAATTTTATTTTTGTTGGACATATGTAAACTATGTGGATTTGGTCTTCCAAGCCCAGGCCTGGTTCCTCTCTCTGGCTCTTAAGTTTTTGAGAAAAATAAATAAATAACTTTAAACTTGTTTAGAACAGTTGATCTATAAATCTTATGTCAAGAGAAGAAAAAACTAATGCAAGATGCTTGTTTTTATTTTATTTTATTTTTTATTTTTTTAAAAATCCTTTTTATTTTTAGTCTTCTATTTCTTTTTTTTTTTTTTTTTTTTTTGAGGTGTGAGTGACAAAGCCAAATAAAATTTTCAGAAGAGGTGAAAAAAATAATAAAAAAAAAAACAAGAGGTTAGACAAACTTAAAAATGAGATGTAGCACGCTTGATGGAAATCGTTAACAAGGCCTACCACTAAACCAAGTCAGAGCTTTGTATAATTTCCCACAAAACAATATCTGGACAATTCCTCCTCACCTAGATCTGTCACGTGGCGTAATCTCTAACACGACACTAGAAATTTACGTAAGTGTTTTAATAATTTCTGCTGCAATTTATTAACGAAATATTAAATTTAATTTTAAATATAAATTTTGTGATATATTTATAATAAAAAAAATTATGTTAGATTTAGGAAAGTTTACATTTTCTTTTTGGTTGTTATTTCTAACGAGAAGTCCAAGAAAACTGGGAATCGATTGAATGTCCGGTCCGATTAAAATCCTGAAACTAGAGAATTTAAAATCGGTGAACAGGTCCAACCGTACAGGCAGTACAGATCCAGAGAAAATGTTGATTGTAGTAAAATCCAAACAATCCTTGACATCATCTGAGCCCCTTTATCCTAGGAGATTTTAGCATATAGCAATATACTAAAAGGAATTAATATAAAAATATTACTTTTCTGAATGATATATCCAATTTCATAAAAAAAAATTGTTGCCTTTGTTAGCCCATCAAATGGATGGCTAAAGAAATGTAGAAGTACTGCGTGTCTTTGTGTCTATATTCTATTTTTCATGAAAAAATAGTAATAATATCTTGAAGGCCCTGAAAGTGAGGATGGATAATTATAGAAAAGCTGGACCAGGTGTCAGTCTCAGATTGATGTATTTTACATCTCACCCCCTTACAATTTGGAAAACTGAAAGAGAGAGAAAGAGATGGGGAGGGAGAGCGAGAGAGAGAGAAGGGGGGACCACTTGGGTTGTCATCAGAAGGCTTTGTGTATCTGAAATTTGTGGTGAGTCAGTTTGATCCTGGAGGTGTTTTTTTGTTTTATTTTGTTTTTTTTTTTTTAAGACAAGAGCTAAAATTGTAACTGGATGGTGAGTATCTTTTCCTTCACACCCACCTACACAAAAGAGACAGAGAAAGAGAGGATGTTGGAAGGGAAGGCATTGATTGAGGATACAGACATGCCTGTGAAGATGCAAATCCAAGCCATGGCATGTGCTTCTCATGCCTTGGATCTCTATGATGTCTTTGAGTGCAAATCCATTGCTGCCCACATCAAAAAGGTAATTTCTTTCACACACCCACACACACACACATACAGAGACAGAGATAGAGAAGGGAGCACTTTTCGTTCTATTTTTGTTGATTTTTTTATCTTCTATGCCTCATAAGTCATAGCAAACACATATAAAGATATTCTCTTTGGTTTAAGTTTTACAGTGTTTGGTCCAAATTTCCAGTTTATTTGCAGTATTACCCAAAAACAGAATGAAATCTGTAAAGATGAGCAAAAGTAAATGGTCAAAACTTTTTCTGTTGCTGATTTTTTTATTCGTAAAAACTGACAGGATTTGGACAAGAGATATGGAGGTGGCTGGCAATGTGTGGTTGGTTCAAATTTTGGGTGTTTCTTCACTCATTCGAAGGGTACTTTTATCTACTTCACATTGGAGACTCTCAATTTCCTCGTCTTCAAGGGAGCTTCTTCTCCTCCATCCTCTCCATGAAAGCCTGAATGATAGGGAATGGGATCATCATTGCTTTTCAATAAAGTTAGAGAGGCAAGAAAATGTGAAAAAGGCTCCTATCTTTAGATGGTCTAATCTAATTTTTGGAGAGAAAGAGAGAGGCAAGAGAGAGCCAAAAAAGAGGCGATTCATGTCCACATGGGGTCTTTTTAGATTTTCGTAGGTGATAATGAGACTTGCAATGCAATGATTTCCAGGGGCATTTGTAATTATCCCTTTTTCTGTATAAATACAGCAGCCCATAGCTAGTTGCTACGGTCTCTCTGTCCTCACATACGCTGTATACTCATTTATGGGCTTTTGGCCTTATTTAGGATTGCTTAACAAAGCTAAGCTGGCAATGAGAAGAAGCTCTAGAACCTTTATTAAGAATTGAAATGTATTCTGAGAAAGAAAATGTACAAATGGACCCATTAGGCCATTAACACTATAAATTTGTAGTGTTTTGGTTCTATATGCAAATGATTGTATCATAAAAAGGTTGTGTTCAAATATCATCATAGTGACTCCTAACTTGCAATGGGAAAAAACATTGAAACCAAATGAAAAGCATACAGGAAGGTCATTTGGAGTATTTCAGGTTTGAAAAGTCATCATACTGAAAATGAAGCAGTTCGTTGAATAAATTGGGAATGAATGATTCACAGATGATGATTTATATGCCTTCAGTTTCTGCTACGGTTGCTCCTTTAGTCAGGCAACCAAATTAATTCAAAGTTTCAACAACTGTAGGAAATGTCCAGAAAAGGACCCAACATTGTTATCATTGAATAATTCTTCCAATGTGCAAGAAAATTATCTTAAGTGCTTATAATGATGCTTTTACATAAAGATGAAAATGGATATGAGAGCATCTAGTGGAGCTCTCCAACTAATTCAGGTTACTGGAGTCAAAAGCAACTTCTTGCTAAAGCGTGTTTCTAAGTTTGCCATCACAAGGCCTGCCATTGCTTTGCTGGTCTCTGTAGTTTCACTTCCCACATGAGGCAATAGTACAACGTTGTCAAGCTGAAATAATTCGTCAGGCACCTCAGGCTCATTTTCATATACATCCAGCCCTGCACCAGCAAGAGAGCCATCCAGCCATGCAGTTACAAGCTTGGATTGATTAACATAAGCACCCAAACAATGTTGATGAGGACACCCTTTGGGCCTAATGCATCTATAACCATATGATCAATAATGTGGCAGGGTTCCTCCATCAAAGAGCATGCCACAATCAGGATGGCCAAGCCGATGATGTCTGGATAGTATTTGTAATTTGCAATGCTTTTTGAGATCTTGAGTGGTAACTTATGGAGCAACAGAATGCTTCGGCTCTCCTGGCAACTGCAGTTCCAATCCTTCCTAACCCAAGAATTCCAACTGACTTGGATGAATCACGATAGCCATTTTGCGGAAGGAAAAAAAGAAGGGAAGCAAAGTGAGAAATGTAAGTATGTTCTGCTTCCAGTCAAGAGTGAGACTCATTCGAGCATCCTAGATATAGTAAATGAAACAAGATATTAGAATGGCATCAAAGCAAGAGGTGTTCAATCTAAGCATAAGCATTGCTGTGACCATGTATGGACTACTTATGCCAATTCACTGTATCTAGATTGTCTCAATACACATAACATTGAAAAAATGGCATACATGCATTATGCCTTCTGCAATTCAGTACCAGCAATTCCAAAGCAGATTGTTGAGTATCCTAGATCCAAATTATGGATGATCAGCATTCAGGACACTGAAAAGCTTGTTATAGCTTTGCCTAAAAGCCATCATGTCAAACTCTCCAAAATAAGTAGTAGCATGAAAGTTAAACAATGGATAATCCTTGCTTGATTATAAAACCAAGTAACATGGATATAAACTAATATCCATTGGGTAGACCCAGAAAAAAAAAAAAACAAAAAGAGATTATCAATTGGGAAACAAACCTGATGGTCTATAAATGAATTGATTTACTGGTACAAACTGAAACTTTGAAAACCTTCTGGTTTTGGTTCCAAGGTTGCAGGAAAACTAACGGAAATGAGTAAGAGAGGCTGATAATTGCTGGAACTTCCGAGAAGCAGAGAGAATCCAAAGAAAGATAGTGTCAAACAAATCAAGAACCAAAAAAAGCACCAAAATTTCAATGACAAAATAAAATAGGACACAAACAAACACGAACATTTGGAGAGAGAAAGTATCAAAGCACAAACCTTTGTTGCAAACAAAGGTTACCATCTTTCCACTCTCCTTCCTCACAAACGCATCACCAGCACAAAAGTGCGAGGATTTGAGAGAGACGCATCAAGGTGAAGCAAACAAGAAGCCGAATCTCCACTCAAATATGACCTTCATTTCAATTTCCATAGTTGTAAACATATTTCGCTATTTAAGTTTCTAAAAAAAAGATCAAATTTTTTAAAAATGTGTTATAAATCTTTCAAAATTTACGTATATTTGCTAATAGAAGATCAAGTTTCCAACATTTAATTTAGAAAAATATGCAAATATGCAAATAAGACAATTTCATTTATTTCCTTCAGAAGCAGACACAATTGCCGTATACAAAGTGATCTGTTTTCTTGTTCTCTGCTGTAGCCTCACCTAATAAAGCATAGTATAGGGACACGGCATAATAGGAAAAGAAGTGCTCTTATCACTTGGATTTTCAATGTATAATGTACAATGTACAGTGTTGGTCGCTGGAAACAAGGTAAAAACATGAGTAAGGCTGCACACGTATAATCTTTCTTTAGACTTTAGAGTGTTGGGGTTGAGTGCACTGGGATGCCCTTCTTATGGTATTGGAAAATAAGATAACAGCACAAAAAACTAGAAACAGTAGTTTAGCCATCGGTCTGTTGCAGCATAAAATTTTCTCCTCCAGTTTTTACTGAAGCAGAGAGGTCCTATGACACTCCAAAATCCAATAGAATATGACACGAACACAATGCAATAGAACACTAAAATATTATCACTAATTCCTTTTTCCTCCTTGTAGTTTTCTTCTTGATGGGGTTGATTGCCATTGTCTGAGCATTTCCTTGGCAAGGGTTCTCCACAGAGCTTTGGATTGCCAATAAAGTAACTCTCACAGAAAGTTGAAAATTGACCAGAAGATGGGATCCTGCCTGATAGGTCATTGAAGGCAACATCAAAAGTTGAGACTTCGCTCATATGAACAAATTCCTGAGGGATGGATCCAGTTAACTTGTTGTGAGAGAGGTCCAAGCTCTCCAAGCTAACAAGGTTGCCAAAAGATGTTGGAATTCCACCAATCAAAAGATTACGGGACAAATTCAAAGAATGGAGTTGCCTTAATTCTCCGAGTTGGATTGGAATTGGACCTGTTAATCTGTTGGCAGAAAGATCAATCCCACTCATTAAAGTCAGTGGAATACCTTGGTAAGAATATAAGTTCCCCTTGGTGGTAAAATCCGTTGGCACCCACGAGTTTGCTTGAGACTGGTTTGTCCAAAACAAATTGTTTTTGAGGCAAGAAGGAATGGTACCAGAGAAGTCATTATTGGAAAGATCTAAGAATTGCAGCTTCTGCATTTGACATAAGTAACCTGGAATGTTTCCAAAAAATTGATTGAATCCCAAGAGAAAGGCTCCTAATTCAGAGAAAACTGCCACTTGTTTTGAAAGCACTGCAAAATGAGAAATGGACTGCAGTTGTGCTGAAAGATCTCCAGATAGATAGTTATGTTTGACATTCAGCATGAATAGAAAAGGACTATTTGACAAGCAAGCAGGAATGTTCCCATCAAATTGATTTCTTTTAAGTAGCAACCACCTCAATTGAGTCATGTTGCAATCTTTTGGAAGCAACTCACCAGCTAAGCTATTGTTTGACAGATTTAAGTACCATAACTGGGGGTTCCTTGTTAGACCACTTGGAATAAATCCACTAAGGTTGTTGTGGGACAAGTCCAAGTGCTGTAGATTTTGTAGTTCCCCTAGCAAGGGGGGAATGGTGCCAGTAAATCTATTGGAAGATGCATTGAATCGGAACAAATTTGGGAAAAGGACGCTTATGTTTGAGGGCAGTGATCCATTGAGAACGTTGCTAGATATGTCTAACTCAGAAAGTTTCATCTGTACATTCTGGTAATCATTAGGAATCTGACCAGCAAATGAATTACCTCCCAGCCTCAGGACAGAAGACACATTAGGAAGCAACCAAGTAGGGAAAGATCCTTCCAGGAGATTGTTGGACAAATCTAATATTTGCAGCTTGTATTGAGTGGAAATGAAGGGAGGGACGCGGTGACTACTCTGCAGGTTGAGATTACATCCAGCAAGAAGCAATTGTTGTAGTTGGAAAGAAGGATGCCAGCTTGGAGACTCAGATTCAACATCCAACTGATTGTTGTAAGAAAGGTCTAAATGAGACAGTTTTGAGAGGTTTGCAAAATCTGAAAGTGGAAGAAGGCCTTTGAAGGAATTGTGAGAAACATCAATGTGCTCAATGTTAGATAGGTTACTGAGAATGGAAAGGTCTCCTTGAAATTGGTTATTTGACAGGCTCAGTCTCCTGAGGAATGACATGCTTGCTAAACACGGATGAATGTCATCTTCAATTGAATTGTACGAAAGATCCAACTGCTGCAAATTGGTAAGCCTGCACAATGCTGCATCAAAAGTCAATAAGATGAATTAGTACACTATTTGCTTTTGTGAAGAAAAGGAATGTATTTGAAGCAAGAAGTGACCTTCAGGATTAGCTAGTCCACCAATATGATTTCCTCTGAGATTTAATTCCTGCAATCCTTTGATTTGGGCAAACAGATTCATATCAGGATACCATGGCAGCCCTTGTTCCCCAGGGAGCCCGCCAGGCTGCAAATCTTCCTCTTTCCAAGTATAATAAAAGGAAATTCTCACTACATAGGGGCTTGAGGGACTGCAAGTAATGCCATCCCACAAGCAACAGTCATCAGAGTAACTCCCTGAGTGTTCAGGCTGGTATCCCATAGAGTTTATGATCTCTTTGAGGACCCTCTTCTCATTATCCAGGCAACCTGCACAACAGCCAAAGCAGCAGCAAACACTTAGCACCACAAGCAAGCACCTGGCACCATATGCTTGAGTCCTTTCCATTGCACACGGGTAAAAGTACAATTCTCTGGATCTCAAACAGGGAATTGCAATAAAATTTAGTTTAGAGATTAAAGGAAATGCAATAGTGATATTCGTGTTATACTTATTAACTAATGATAAAAATGTATCTCTTTGTTAGTTGCATATAACTTTATGATATAAAACTCAGCAGGTTTTTAAATGCAACAAAGTGACTCTAATGCATTTGAGGAAAATGGATTGGAGCAAACAACAAAAAAAATAAAAAAAAGGGACCCATTGTCCAAAATTATTATAATCTATGTAATCCCCACTTCAATGTTAGAAACCTCTCTGTACGTTTTTTCATAGTCAAATATGATGTCCTCCTATTGCTACTAGGGCATGAAATTCCTCATTGGCATTTTGTTTACGATTGTCTTATACGAAGTCTTGGTCTTCTTAAGAAATAACTATGATAATGGTAGCTCGAAGGGGACGTACTCCAGATGTTGACCACATATTTTTCTTTGACTTCCGTTCAAAAAAATATTATACCATGACTATGCATACTTTTAGTCTTTCGATCATGGGTCCCTTTGATTTGGAGACGAAAATTTGAATCTAAAACATTTTACTTGATCCCAAAGTTTCATTTTTCTTGCAGGAGGTATTGACAATAGCAGTGAAATTCCAATGTACGTATGAACGGACACATAATTTATAGTTTCATTGCGTGCTAAAATGACAACAGAACGAGATTTCCATGTACCAGCGTTTACACGACTTAAAAATGGCCGTATTGATCATGGCTAATGCAATTTTAGTACATCTGGAAAATAGACTGCAATTTTGATGCTTAGAGGACTGAAGTTTTGTGTTTTCAAGGATCCAAGTCTTCTAAAAGGCAATTTAGACTAGGCCTCAGGAATATCCTGCATCTGCCACACTTTTCATTTGATGTCTATTGAAATTCTAATTTTAGGCTGAGTAGATCTAGATATCTTGGTGACCATAACAGCAATAAACTAAAATTTTTGAGAATGTCCTGGACCAAAATATGAAGGATGTTGGGTTTGACCTTTTGTAGGCTAGTTCCAAAAGGTCTCTAATCCTGAGCTGTGCTCTCTGATTGTTGTCTTGTTCCAATGCGTTTAGGTCTCAACTAATGAACTTTCTCTCTCCAGTACCGAAGATTTTGCGTTCTGTGTCTTAATCGAAACCAATTCATAAGGAAAGAACTTGTCTATGAGATTTACTTTCAAAACCCACGTCAAAAATAAATGAATATCGTCAAGTTTGATTATAGCGCAACATATTGCATTTTTTGACTAACATTACATGCACCAAACAACAACATTTAAACAAACTACCAACTCACGACCTATAACACAAAAAAAAAAAAGTAATAAAACCACTGGTAGCACAACCACCAACTTGCTAAGAGTATTCAGACAATGAATTACAAACAACAAACTATTCAAAACACTGCCTCAACAGTCAATAGAATGATGTTTACAACAATGGAAGTTGAAATGAAGACTGTATTTGAGTGAAGTTTTGGTTTCTTGTTACTTTCTCCTGTTTGCTTGTCTCCCACTTGCTCGCAGTTCTTCTCTAAAGGCCTACCACAGAGACCAGGATTTCCCAGATAGCTGGAACTGCCAAACGTGCTGAACTGTTTCCCTTCTGGTATGGGGCCTGACAGATTATTGAAAGAGACATTGAAAACAACAAGAAACTGGAGATTAGTTAGCTTGTCTGGAAATGGCCCGAATAGCTTGTTATTGGAAAGATCTAGGCTCTCCAATTCTCGTAAATCTGATAAAGATGCAGGAAGTTGACCAGTGAGAAAGTTATTGGACATGTTTAGACTAAGGAGTCTTTCCAATTTTGTCACCTCGAAGGGAATTGTACCAGTCAAATTGTTGTGAGAAACATCCATTCTGCAGAAAATCCTCTTAGTATATGCCAGAAGGTTTGGAGGATAAGAATCTGTAGCAAAGGAAAGAGATGGTGCAACGTCATTGTCATCAGATTCCTCAGTCCATGAAGTAATGTTGTCAAGGCAAGAGGGAATGTCTCCTGAGAGTGCGTTCATTGAAAGGTCTAAAACATGCAAGTTCTGCATTTGGCAAACTTGAAGAGGGATCTGCCCATTGAAGCGATTTCCTTGCAGAGTTAGTGATCTTAACTGGGGGAAGAACGGCAAGTTTGTTGAAAGATTACCTGACAAGTCATTGTAATCAAGACTAAGATAGAGTAGGGATGGATATGTTGAGAGGCTATCTGGGAGCGATCCGGATAAATTATTTCTGTCTAGGACTAGCCATCTCAGCATGGGCAAACTGGAATTCCAAGGGAGTGGTTCACCTTGCAACTTGTTGTTGGATAGACTCAAGTATTCCAGAGAAGTCAGATTGGTTAATATGCCATGGGGTATCTCTCCATTGAATTTGTTGTTTGAAAAGTCCAGAAGTACAAGTTGCTTCATTTCCTCAAATGATTGAGGAATGCTGCCATTGAACGCATTTGTGGAAACATTCAGCTGGGATAGCCTTGGAAAAAGGAATCTGATGTCTTCAGGCAATGGACCACTCAGCTCGTTGTCAGAGATGTCAAGAAGAGACAGCGTCGAGCTCTTGTTTACTGGACTTATGGGAAACAAGCCCGTGAATTTGTTGCCCCTTATCACCAATTGTGAAGAAACATTGTAAATGAGCCAAGCAGGAATGCTGCCAACAAGTGAATTGTAAGACAAGTCCAAGGATTGCAGACCGTATTGTGTAGACAAGAAGCTCGGAAAGACTTTGCCTCTTCGGGTGTTGAGATAGCAAGCAGCTAGCTTAAGTTCATTTAGACTGAAGGATGGAGACCAAGTTGGGAATTCAGTTTCAACTTCTAGCTTATCATTGAAGGAAATGTCAAAGGAAGTGAGTTTTGACAGATTTCCAAAAATGGAAAACGAGATAACATCTTTGAACTTATTGCCCGAGACACAAAATGACTCAATATTTATCAGCTTCTTGAACAATAAAGAAGGAAACTTGCCACCAAAATCATTATCGGCAAGAAATAAATGCCTGAGAGAAGTCATGTTGCTGAAGCATTCATAAAGGCTTCCATTCAGCTGGTTGTAAGACAGAATAAGTCGGCTATAGTAATGATTTTCACAAATGCACTTTGGGATAGGACCTTGTAATCGGTTCCATGCAAGATCTAAAATTTGAAGATTAGGCATATCCCCCCAACATAGGTTAGAACCATCTGCGATGGAATTGTCACGTAGATCCAACTTTTGCAGGTGCTTCAGCTTTGGCAGTGCTGCAGCAGTGCTAAGATTTGTGTTAGAAAATTATGTGCAAGTTATCACATGATTCCAGTGTAATATTAGGAGCAATTATAAGGCTAAATATCTCCAATTGATCAATTTTACTAGCAAATTATGATCCTTTTTTCCACCTGCGCATGCTATGAATTGAATTTGTTATTTACACAGAATTCGTGTGAAAATAGGCTGAGCACTTTACCTGTTGGTGATATGAATCCTGCGATATGATTTCCTGATAGGGAAAGCTCCTGCAGGTACTTAAACGGAGCAAACAACGTGGCATTCGGATACCAGGGCTGGTTAGAGCTGCTCTGATCAGTCCTTATGTATCTCAACATGATTCTGACCACATTAGAAGTTGACATGTCACAATTAACACCCTTCCATTGGCAACAATCCTGGCCATACCAGTTTGAGAAAACACTTGCTTCTGACTTGTTTATTGAGCTTTTCACTTGCAGGAGAGCTTCCCTTTCTTCCTCCAAGCACCCTTTACAACTAAAGAACAAGAGCAACAGCTGCAAGGCGGAGCAGAGAATAACAAGCCTCATGTTCAGATAATTTGGCTGTTTAACTTACACTTTAATCTCTCAGTTTTCAATCTATGCGAGGTAATCATCGATATTTATAATATTGCCAAGTTGGTCTATGCAGGCAAACATTCTCCTCAGAATATGGGGTTTTTGCATACTGGGTTTTGCTCGAAGAATTTGACGGTACTCAGCAAGTTCCATTTTCTAATATAAACAATCTATCAATTCAATGCCACTATTTTGTAAGCGCTACTGTTCCTGTGGGGGATAGTAACGACCAATAATTCTCTGAAAGTGAAAAAAATAATGCTGGTTGACTAGCACAGAGGACTAAGTTGCCACATTAACGCGGCTAGCAGCTTTAGGCATTACAAAACGTTGGGATTATGGAAGAAAATTATTTTTTTGAATACAAAATTCTTGACATAATCAAGGACGGGGACATTGGTGGGTTGTTATTGTTTCTTGCGTTCCCTCTTGAATTTCCCCTGGTTCAAATAGGGAATTGTTACTGAAAATTCAGAATTGTTTATAACTATGTTATCAAAGCAGAACTCATCCTTAATTGTACAAACGAGGATTAGCAATTCTAGGATAAAATAAAGTTGCTTGATTGTAAGAAAACTGAAACCGTTGATATCATTCAGTAACAGAAGGGGAAAGTGGGAGCTATAGATACGCTTCAAATGTACCTATGTGCCACGCAGGTGTGATGTCCCTTTAATGCCATTTAAACATTTGCTTCGCTTTTATTCTCTCTCTCTTTGGCCACTTGAATATTAATGTTCTTTTGATGTAGCAGTCTGATTGCTGCATTATTTAAATTCCTACCATGTTTTTCCTTGTTTTTTTTTCTGTAAATTTCTTGGGCAGACATTTTGCTTATTGGTATTATGTGCAACTTTTCTTTTGTGGACAATACTTCCTTGTTTCTTTCTTTAGTTTCTTTTGCCGACTTGCTTAAGCAACTAGATTGAAATTTCATGACAAAATCTTTAACAAATTTTGAAAAGACATGCAAAATATAAAAAAGAAGATGTCATTTTCATCTACATTTATAGAACATTTTATTAGACAGTGTAAAAAAAAAATTCTCTTTCATATATTTCACCTAAAAAATTAAGATTAAATTATTTAATTAAAAAATAGTTGATTACTATCTTACCATTGATTAATTTTTAAAAATACAATTATGTTTCTAAATAAAATTAATAAATATTAATTCAATCAGAATAATCTGATTTTAAATGTATAAATTTTAATTTAATTTAATTTAATATTAATATTTTATTTAATTATTATGATTTAAAATATTTAAAAATTAAAAAAAAAATAAAAAATAAAATAATTCAAAATATAATATATTTAAAATTCGATCAAAATTTAAAATATATAAAATTAATAAACTAAAAAATTAATTTCCATAACTAAAACTCTTTGTACCTTCTCTCATAGTCAAATATGATGTCCTCCTATTGCTACTTGGGCATGAAATTCCTCATTGGCATTTTGTTTACGATTGTCTTATATGAAGTCATGGTCTTCTTAAGAAATAACTCTGTTAATGGTAGCTTGAAGGGGACGTGTTCCAGGTGTTGACCACATGTTATTCTATAACTTTGGTTCAAAAAAATATTATACAATGAGTGTGCATATTGTTAGTCTTTCGATCGTGGGTCCCTTTGATTTGGATATGAAAATTTGAATCTAAAACATTTTACTTGATCCCAAAGTTTTATTTTTCCTGCACGAGGTATTGACAATAGCAGTGAAATTCCAATGCACATATGAACGGACACATAATTTATAGTTTCATTGCGTGCTGAAATGACAGCAGAACGAGATTTCCATGTACCAGCATTTGCATGACTTAAAAATGGCCGTATTGATCATGGCTAATGCAATTTTAGTACTGTCACTCGCCTAATTCGAAGTTCATTGTGTCAATGCTGTTACACTCTACACGGGAAATCAACTCGTGGTTTGTTTTGTTGACCATTAATAACCCCACAAATATTCCATCGATATCTATGCAATAAACAACACAGAAATGTTTATTTGACATTGGCAACGAGAAGACTATAGATGATGGGATGTTAAATCTAGTGGATAGAATTGGAGTTCTTACTGCTAAAGTCAATACCTTGCGTATGGATTTTCTTATGCACGCTTGGTCCGCCAGAAAGTCTATGACCACACCAAATGAAACCATGACATTTATACTAAAAATTTTGAGTCACAAAAATGAACCGAAAACAAACTAAAAAAAAAAAAAAAAAGGGGGTCACGACCACAGAAAACTGAGATTGAAATGTTAAGAATAAGATGGAAAAAAAATAATAAAATGTCTGAGTGCACAAGATTCCCGCGGTTAAGGGGAGTAACAAGAAATTTCATTGCAAAAGAGTGTTTAGGAGGACAATGGAATTGACCAATGAAAAATGCAGAACGATATTGTCAACATTGAGCTCATTGTGGGGCAGTAACGATGATGTTTGCAATAGCTTAGCCCAATTCATTTGATCAATCTGGTCGGTTATGTTGTCCTCAAGCACTTTCTCGGAGCATCAATAGAATAACCATGTTTTTCTTTTTGTTTTGTTTTTTTTTTTCGGGGAACGCCACCAGGATAACACTGTTTACTTGTTACATCTGCTTGAAAGGATAAATTCACCAAACAATTGAAATTGATGGATTGCCATTCAATTTCTAGTGTTGTAAAGGACGAGAATCTGGCTGAATTCAGACACCATGTCTCCACCAAAGATTTTGTTGCCCCAACATACAAGACTTGTGTATAGTTAAGTAAAGAAAATATTATTTTCTTGGGAACATAGAGAGGTAAAATGGCGGCATGTCGTGACTTTCTCCGTGCAGAATATCCGACCATCAGGGTGCTGCGATGGACCATGTCGATTACAATGTTGGGGCGTCTATGAATTTTTCTTTTGTTGGTTAATTATAGAAGTTGTGAAGAATCGTAGTGGCATTCTCTGGACAATTTGGTGGTCATGGTCTTTGCAAGCGAGGCTAATTTCCATTGATTGGAGGACATCAGCAATGGTCGGCCACGGGGCTTTCCGTCGACTCCTTGTTGACTCCGGCGCCGGTCTTACTGGGGACGGACTCGCCAAGTGCTCTTAGAATATGGAATGGGATAGCCGACTTCAACACGTTCGTTAGAGAACAAAACTTGTGTGCCGACCATCTTACAAAAGTCGAATCGTAGCTTGAAATTAGATTTCCACAAATGGGCATATCTCATTTGACTAGGAACAGAACCACTAGACGAAGAGTTGCAGAATTTTTAATGTAAATCACTGTTGTTGACGTTAGACTTTTAGTAACTAACAGCATTAGCACAACAAAGTAAAAACATATAATGTGTCGATGAATACTATATATATTTGCAAATTTCATTTTTATTTTTCTTGATTTCAATTCTTCAATAGACACAGTTCATTTAACGCTCTTTGTGCTAACAGCCACTGTCGTGACTATTGTAAGTATATTTGTAATTTTTATCGTTGAATGTGATTATGAATCATCCATTAAAAGACAAAAGGGGCAGCAGCCAACGAACATGATGTGCAATGCATGGACCTGTTTCTGAAACACTCTAAATTGACCTCAGTCATGTAACTTCAGTCATATTAAAAGGATGCTTGAGTGAAATTTCATTCTATTCTGATTCTCCTCTGATCTGGTTCTAATCTCAGAACACAAAGCAAATGCACCCCTTAATCGGCAGCCAGTTTACTTCTGGAGGATAGAATGCAAATTATTTATTTAGTATGCCAGCCAGAAAATAACTTTAAATGATCAACTCCAAAAACTAGAAACTTTCTCTTGGTTGGACGTACTTGTCAAGTCCAGGAAACAATGATTCTGAAGAAGAAGTTATGTGACAGAAGGAAGATAGAATCTCCAGTGAACCCTGGATTCACGCATCTTCACGTCACAATCAAACCACAGGGGTCAATAATGGCTTGTTCAGAAAATGAGCTTCCAGGTTGCCAACAACAAGGTCTGCCATGGCTTGCCTGGTCTCCACGGTACCAGATCCTACGTGAGGCAAGAGGACCACATTTTCGAGTGCAAATAGCTGCTCAGGTACATGAGGTTCATTTTCAAACACATCAAGCCCAGCACCGCCTAACCGGCCTTCAACCAGTGCAGATACTAGCTCAGGTTCATCAACATGTGGACCTCTACCAATGTTGATCAGGACACCCTTTGGGCCCAGAGCATCAATAACTTCACGATTGACAATGTGTCGGGTTTCTTCTGTTAATGGACAAGCAACAACAAGGATGTGACAGTTGGCAGCCAATTCAACAACACTGGGGTAGTACTTGTAGTTTACATCCGGTTTCTTTGTTCGGGTGTAGTAATTTATGGGGCAGCTAAATGCTCCAGCTCTCTTAGCAATTGCCATTCCTATCCTGCCCAGCCCAATAATACCGACTGTCTTCCCAGAAAACTGAAAGGAGTGAACAAAAGCAAAAGGTCAGAGAACTTTCAAGAACAAGATGCCAAACCAAGGGCCAACCATGCAATCCAATTAAGCCTGAAGAAAAGTTGAATTGTCAATGAAACTAGCCACAAAAATTATTGCCGAATGGTCATGAAAACTATCAAAGTTTCCCTAAAACACATCTCTACAAATTACTGCACTTTCATACATTGGAAAACTATTAAGACATACAACTAAGAGATCTTTTCAAGAGAAACAAGTATGTAACTGGCACTACAGTGCTACAACACTCAGCATAGGTTTTACGAAAAAGAAAAAACAAAAATCAGTATACAGTGAATGGGTTAAATAGCTTCTGATTGTTCTTACAAAGTGTAGGGCTGATGGGATTAGCATTTTCCTATATCAACCTAAACAACAGCAATAGGCATGCTTGAACTTAATGGTACCAGTACCAGATGCACATACCAGAATTACAAATATGCAAAGCAAGCAACTATAATTCCTGCAAAAAAAAGTGCATATGTAGCAAACTGTCACACCACCTTTAGCCCAAGTAACATAGTGAATCCAAATAATTACAAGCAAACCACACCCAACAATTTAAGATCTAGCAGTAACAAGTATCCATATAGACATAATTTTGACTGCACACAAACCATTCATCCCTTTGATTTTCACCCTTCATATTTGACATGCGTTGCCCCCACTTTAAGTCTCCATTTGTTCTCCTTATTCACTAATGCATGACCCTTCTCATTCATCATCAATCATTACATTCATCCTGTTTACAAATTTACACCTCTTCTCAGATTAACAGCAACCAAGAGAAAGAACCATACTTTAAACCCAGGCTGTTCTCCCTTTTCTTTTCATTTTCCTTTTTTGGTATTAAACTTAATAATTAGAAGGTGATCTGTAGTTTGAACTTAACACAGCATGCAACACGCCACAAGTCCAATTCCTAACAGTCAGTCCAAATTTGTTTTACTGATGCTGTTAATGTTAATACCTCATCAATGTCAAAAGGGACAAGGAATACAATTTATGTACAAAAAACAGAACGAGCAATGCAAGAACAACAAACAATCTGCCACAAGCCCACTTTATTCAAGAATTCACTCTTCAAAAAGTGGCATCACAAGACCAAATACTTTCTTTGAAAATACGATATCATACAAAAGAACAATCATTGTGATGACTATACACTACTGGAAGGGATCACCTTAGCATTAGGTACAAACAACAGACCAAGAAGTACACAAGAGCAACAAACAGTTTGCCACAAGCCCACTTCATTCAAGAATTTACTCTTCAAAAAGCAGCATTGCAAGACCAAGTACTTTATTTGAAGATCTGATGTCGTACAAAAGAGCAACAATTGTGATGAGTATAATCTGCTGGATGGGATCACCTTAGCATTTTGTTAGTCAAACTTGAACCTAAAATTTCACACATAACTCTTCAACCAAAACCCAAAACCAATAACTAGAGAGCAGAATTTAAGGAATCTAGCACAAAGAAATCCACCTAATGTCCATACATCATAGCATCAAAATATAAGCTACTGCCAAAACAAGCTCACAGAATTAACTTACATATTCCCCTTCAAAGATCATTTGTCTGTAATTCAAGTCTTCACCTTTTACACATTCTGCTTAGTTAAAGTGCAAAGCTTTCCTAATAACCGTAAAACCCACCAATTCTAATCCAACAATAAATTTAAACCCTTTTACTAAAACTGCAAAACAAGACCAAAAACCAGACAAACAAACACCCACACTAAAACCATCAAAACAAACACAACCCAGAAGCTAAAACCAAGCAAAGGTGCAATCTTTAAACCTTTTTGGTCAACTTATAGTCACCCTTCCTCCTTTTACACAACACATTCTGTTTCTGCTTAGTTAAAGCACAAAGCTTTCCCAATAACCATAAAACCCACCAATTCTAATCGACAAAAAAAATTAAAACCCTTTTCTCAAAACTAAAAGACGAGATAAACAAACACCCACATTAAAACCATCAAAATAAACACAACCCACAAGCTAAAACAAGGAAAAGTTGCAATCTTTAAACCTTAGTGGTCAACTTATAGTCACCCCTCTTCCATTTCCCACTCCTCACATACCGATCACTCTCACAGAGACGCCTCAACACCGCCAGCATCAACCCAATTGCCAAGTCGGCCACGTCTTCAGTCAACACATCAGGAGTATTCGTCACTCTTATCTTTCTCTCTTTACACTTGGGCAAGTCAACCTTGTCCAGGCCCACGCTGAAGCTGGACACGATCTCCAAATTGGGCAGCATATCGATGAGCTCGGCGTCAGCGCCGAAGCCGGAGTTGCCGACGACGGCGCGGATGGCAGCCTTGTGGGTGTTCAAGAAGTGGGCCTTGTCTTGAATGGCTTGGAACTTATACAGAGTGAACCGCTTCTCGAGTTCTTCGACCAAGTACGGGTAGGTCGGAGGGCATGTCATCAGAACGCCGATCGACTCCATTCCCCGGGTCGTGGGTCGGGCCGATTCGGAGTCAAGGTTGTTCTGTTGGAGTCTCTCCGATGCGTTTGCAGATGTTCTTTCTGTGGAGTTCTGCGTGTCTGCGTCGCCTTTGAACCGACAAAAGGACCCCAAATGTCTCACATTCAACAATTTTTGTTACGTAGGAGTATCAGGATGCAAATTGCATATTTGCTTCCAATACCGAGAAGGCCACCAGCACATAATTAAGAATGATAATAGCATTATTAACTATATATAGTAATAATCCTTTGATTTGTTATCATAATTATAGATATACGAAAATTAATTTGGATTGGTTTGATTTTTATATTGAGATTAAATTGCTAATAACAATTTGAAAATTTTGGATCTAACCAACGTATTATTTTTACTTTTATTAATGATTGACAATTTCAATCATACCTCTTTTTTAAAGTTTTGAAATATATTTATTTGAATTAAAGTTATCATGCTGTTTATTTGTCAAGGTATTCAGTAAAAAATATCTTGGATATATAAATATTACTATTTTAATTAAAAATAAAATAAAATAAGAGACTTTTAAAAAGAGATAAAGAATAAATAATAAAAAATATATGTGATAAACAAAATTATATGAATAATATATATATATATATATATTCAATTTATTACAATTTAATTTCTATAAAGCTATTCGTATATATTCTGTTGCATTTGAAATTGTATATATTCAGTTTTTAAAAACCTTTTAGAGTATAAAACTCTCACATTGTAAAATTTTAGAAAAATATGTTTTTGCAATTTTATAAATTATAAGCTTTAGGTGATTTTGGGGTCTAGTTTAATGTGGAAATTTAAGGATTCATAAAATGAAATTACCTCACCTAATGCGATGCTCAACCCAAATTTTGTAACACTCACTCGCTCAAGCACACGTTTTCAAGTGTTTTTCCGGGAAATTCAGGTCTGATTTTTGGTAGGTATGTGTAAACCTAGCCAATTGATTGATATTTTTGAACCAAGTTACATCCAGATACAGATCAGGGACAGATGGATGAAGAAAGAGAGAAGATGGTTGGCCGTGGATGTAGGTCAAGAGTTTTGTCTTTTCAAGAACAAAGGGCAACCATTCAATCTTAACAACACAAAATGATCATAAAACTTTGTTGTTAATCTGTTTGTATGCTCCGCTTACCCCACCTCACAACTCAAAACATGCACCCCACATTCGACCAACAGCACTACAATACACAAAAATGGCAAAACCAACCCCAAAACCACAAGCACCGCCACATTTTTGCCAAAGTCATGATATTTCTCTAAAGTCATTTTTGGAAGTTTTGGCTGTCTCAACCCCTTTTTCCCTTTCCCTTCTCCATCATCGCCACCTTTGTCTATCACCTGCAATAAGGTGTTGACAAATAATTAATGTACTTTTCTTGTTCTTGGTTCCTATAGTTTCTTCTTTTTCATTGGTACAGGAAACCTTTTCCTTTGAGCATTTGAAAATGGTTCGTGCTCTTGAACAAGAACAAGAAAGTTATAGGTCTAGATTGTTTCATTTCCAAGGAATGCATGAAAATGCAGGAGGCCGACACGCAAAGAGTACAAGCATGGATGGTTGTTTCGGAACCAATGAGTCTTCCATGAATGATAGGGTAATATTTAGAAGCCAAGGGGCAACAACGGCAAATGATCAACCATTGGAGAAACAACAAATTGGTAGCACACTTAATCGAAACGATAATGGCCCTAAGTCCAGATTAAGTAAAGATGAAGCTGGAGCTGCTCCTCCGGTTAAAGAAAATAAAAATTCAGGTAAGTCCATGTTCAATGTTCAATAGATATTTGGAATATAATCAAATCCATTATATGCATAAAATTTACAATGGTTTAGCCAAAGAATGTAACACATGGAACATCATATTTATATTGACAGAAAACTACCTTGCAGATCATATATTTCATTCACATTATCATATGATTTAGGAACAAGTATTTGTTTTTTTTGAAATAGATTTTTCAATGTTTGGTTTTGTTCAGATATGGAACAGATGAAGGAAAGATTTGCTAAACTGCTTTTGGGGGAGGATATGTCAGGTGGAGGGAAGGGCGTGTCTTCGGCTCTGGCTTTGTCGAATGCAATCACAAACCTTGCTGGTATGTTGACCTGTGCCTGTACATACTAAGATGCTCAAGTAGAATACTATGATGAACCTGACAGATATTCAATCCATTCTATTTTGAGTTCTGTCATTAAGCTTTTCCTTCTGTATGCAGCTTCTGTATTTGGTGAAATATTGCGTCTAGAGCCTATGTCAGCAGAAAGGAAAGCAAGGTGGAGAAAAGAGGTCGATTGGCTCTTGTCGGTAACAGATTATGTCGTTGAATTTGTTCCTTCCCAACAGAAATCCAAGGATGGATCCAATATGGAGGTGAAGTTCCCTCAAAGATTTTATCAGAACGCATTTCTGTTTCTGTTCTAGTCTCTTACTCAAAGTTTGTGTTTTTTGATGTAACAGATAATGACAACATGTCAAAGGAAAGACCTTCACATGAACATCCCTGCCTTGCGCAAGCTCGATGCAATGCTCATTGTAAGAAAGATGCTTTTTTTTTTTTTTTTTTCTTTTCCCATCTTCTAGTCCGTTTGAACATTTTTATATGAACATTGATTGCTGATGCATCCCTAATTGCACTAATGCAGGACTGCCTGGATAACTTCAAAGACCAAAGTGAGTTCTCTTATGTGTCTAAAGATGCCCCAGATTCAGAAAAAGGGAGCAAAAGAAAAGATGATAAATGGTGGCTACCTACTGCTAAAGTTCCTTCAGATGGTCTATCAGACATGACAAGGAAATTTCTGCAGTACCAAAAAGATTGTGTTAACCAAGTGCTAAAAGCAGCTATGGCAATAAATGCTCAAGTACTTTCAGAAATGGATGTTCCTGAGAACTACATTGAATCCCTTCCTAAGGTAATGGCAAAATTCAACAATTCCTGCCAAACTTGTGGCACAAAAAAGTTTCAAGTTTCAACCATTGCCTGATCACATTTTCTTCTGGAACTTTGGTAGAATGGGAGAGCAAGCCTTGGGGACTCAATTTATAAAAGTATTACGGTTGACTTCTTTGATCCAGACCAATTTCTTTGCACCATGGACTTATCATCAGAGCACAAAATCCTAGACCTTAAGAACAGAATTGAGGCTTCTATAGTGATTTGGAAGAGGAAGATGAACCAAAAAGATAATAAATCATCTTGGGGTTCTGCTGTCAGTTTGGAGAAAAGAGAACTCTTTGAAGAGAGAGCAGAAACCATCCTACTCATCCTCAAACACCGATTCCCTGGAATTCCTCAATCGGCACTAGATATTAGTAAAATTCAGTACAACAGGGTAAGAATACTTTGCCTTTGATGTTGAGCTCTTCTATTTGAGATCACAATTGTGGCTGGAGGATCACCTTAACCCAAATTAATGATCAAGAAGCAAGGTCAGATAGGAAGTGTTGCATTCAGTTTTCAGTGTTTGAAAGTTTACTACTTGGCTGCTATTCTGTTCATGCTTGTGAGGCTGAAACTGGTGTTGTTCTTAATTGGCCTAACAGGATGTAGGGCAGGCTATTCTGGAAAGCTATTCAAGGATTTTGGAAAGCTTGGCCTTCACAGTTATGTCCCGAATCGAAGATGTATTATATGCCGATTATGTGACTAGAAATCCAACACAAGCAGGGAAAAAGAGGAATACCTTAGAAGAGACACCAATGACATCTCCTGGTGAAGACACCATGGAGGCGAACTCAAGGACATTGTTGGATTTTATGGGTTGGGGCTCAGACCAAAATGATAGTGAGCTCAAGAAGGATATAGCCACAGATGACCCACTCAAAGATGATGGAATGTTTCTGCAGAAACCTGGTAACATAGTGACAAACAAGAAAACTTCCTATCTTGACAACTTAGGAGGATTAAGAAGCCCAACAGCACGACATTGACAGCATATGTGGGAAGAAAGAGAAGAAGAAATATGGATCCAATACATAAAAATCCATAAGAGTGACAAAGCTGGATTTCAAAAATGCCAATGCCAACTTCTAGACCCCTAAGCCTAAAGGGAGGGGGGACTTTGGAGTTGTGGAACATTTATCTTCAGTCTGTCCTGCAATTTGTAAAATGGAAGGATGAAACTAATGGATTTGGAGCATCTCAATCATTCTATCCCTTGTAAGCAAAATGGTCATGCAGTTTCTTAGTCACTGAAATGTGATTTTGGTCGACTTTAATCCTTTTATTTGTGTTTTCTCCAAAGAGTTTGTGAGTATTCTTGGTCACCTGCAATTCCTATAGTGATAACAGAATTCATGAAATAACAGGCATCACACTCAAAAACCAGAAATTAATGAAATTGGAAAAATCATACTAAAAATTGAATATATTCTGCACTGATAAACAAGGGGCCTGAGTATGCTTTAAACAAACCTACAATCTTCAGACTGAAAAGCAGACATACAATGAAAACAAAATGAGGATCCCACAGTTAAATTTTCTCTTGCCACATGGCCCGAGCTTTGGTGGAAGTTGTGGGCCCTTCTTAATTGGTAGAATGTTATTAGAGGCTGTAGCACTGAAATAAGCTGAGGTGGAACCACCACCCACGATCAAGAACTTAAGTAACAATCCTCTCTTGGTGAATGGGGCTGCAAAAGTCTCAAAGAACTTGCTCTGCAGTTCCATGGACATGCAGGATGTGAGTCACTATGGTCAAGTGTATTGCAAACCAACTCCTGTTCTGTAACTTAGGTTATGCAAGTTGTTCATGGAATTCATGCTTGCAAAGCTTATCTACAATTTTTGTTCAACCCCTCCCTGAGCCTTTCCTTTTAACCAGTAAACAGCAAAGACCATTCCCAGCTACAAGATTCCCACACTGTGAGCTCTAGAGAAGGGTAAGATGTACAGAGTCTTATCACTAAAAAGGCTATTTTTGTAACTCAGAGCTTGTGACATTCAAGTGAAACAACAGAGCAACGTTTACTCACCCTTCAGCCACTAAACAACAAGCATATCAAATTATGCCATTTATGATCACAATAAATTTCCTCTTGACCTTGTCTCAGCAATTCATTCTACTTGGACCATATGACTCAATCATGCTTGTAAATTAGACCACTTAATCCTATACTTTACTTGCTAATGTACATATCTGAATTCTAGTAGATGAGAAGTACGCCTAGAACGAAAACTGAATTGATAAGCAACATCATTGACAGCCTAAATTATGTGTTTCAGGTGAAATGCAGCCTTTGTGTAGCAGTAAAGGTTATTTGAGTCACAAAACAGCCTCTTCCTGATAAACAAAGGTAAACTTGGTTGCATTTGACCCTTCTCAAACTCCACATGATATGAGTTTCGTGTACTGGAAATGTCCTTTTTGTTTTTCAAGGTGAAATACAGTTGTGAACCTGGAGAGGGTTGTATGGAGAAGGAGCATCGGACCCATACAAGTCCCACTGCCCAATGGTGTTGCCCAAACACTATATGTGACTTCTAAGATTCTGATGGTAAGGTAAATTTGGTACCCAAAGCTTTTGACTCTCATGCTTCGGCCAGGTGGCTTGACATGGAGCTTTGTTCGGTGGAGAGAGCTGCCACCAAGGCCCTTGATGGTGGCAGGTTGCACCGTTGCAAAGTTTGCCACAGATGCCAGGGCCTTCGCTGCATAGGCTCCTAACAGACTTCTGTTTTCAGTTGGTAAGACAGTTAACAAGAGGGAGTTCGGTTTTTGGTTTTCTGCATGGATCTTAGCAGGACACGTGGCAAAATGGGTTTTATTGAGAGAGATTTGAAGAGTCATGGAAACAATGCCGTGTAGATCGCCGATGTATAGGCCTATCCTCTTAAATCCCAAGCCCACCTGGTCGAAACTCCAGAAAGAAAACTGAGAAAATTGTCGCCCTTGAATTTTTGAGTAATTTCAATTTTAAATTTTTAAGTTTTTGAATATTTCAGTACGAGTATTTTAAACTACTAGTCATTAATTTTTCATTCAATGTAGATAAAAAATATCAAAATTTTAAATACATTAAATTAAATTATTTTAATTCGATCAATTTTTACAACATATATTCAGTTAAAATGAACTCACTGATTTATGAGCAAATGAATTCAGTTATCTTCCCAAAGCCAAAGCCCAACCCCAGAAAAACTCTTGGAATTGACGGCCCAGAGGCCGCTGCATTACTCAAGCTCAATAATACGTCCAAGTTGTAGTGCTGAGATAACCATCCTAAATTATAGGTTATTTCATATCCGAATATTATAATCTAGAAAAAAAAAATCATTTTGCCATATCAAAAATTATAAATTTAAATTTTTGTTAAAGTTATTTAATAGAATTAGAACGTATGTTCTCAAAATCTACTCTTTTAATAAAATATAATCTTTTATTACAAAACTACAAAGTGTTATTCTTATTTTTTTTCATTTCATTTATTGAATTATAAGCTATTTCAAAATCAATAGTTTCCATAAGAATTTAAAACTAATTTGGTTAGGAAAAAAAAAAGAAAGAAGTAAATGGAATAGATAGATAGAAATAGGAAATCCTATAAACATTTGGTGATCCCAATATGCCAAATTGTAGAATCATAGCCCAATGATTAATATGCAATCACTTCTTTTATTTTTTTTTTTCTTTAAATGTCAATGTATTGTTTCATTCATGACATAGCAGCAAGTGAATAACTCATTACAAACAAATCAAAAGCTAACATCCCTATCATTGATGGAGGATCACCACTCTGAATATACACATATGTTTTTGGTATTCTATACTTTCTAGAACCATTTAGGATAGACAAATTCTATGAAATACAAATTGAAACAATTTATACAACTGCTACAAAATAATTTGCCCCTCCCATGCCTTCCAAAGTCCCAATTAGTGAGTTGCCTGAGCACCAAGCCTTCATTCTGACAGCAAACAAATGAAGCAAACCCACATAAAATCACCACCTGCTTGAAAATCTATAATTTGTTAATGACACCCGGAAACAAAAATAGTACTAGAAACCTATGGGTTTGACAATTAAAGTCTAACCAACTGATAAAGGCTAAGGTAATTAACTGTCTTCACATTGAAGGCTTGTCTTAATATTTTGTAATGTACATGATATAAGAGTGTTAACAGAGTCCACAGATTCCACTGTTAGTTTGGCTGCAGGGGAGGTATTAGTTAAGATTTGGAATGCTATTGTTAGCAAAGACCCTCCTTCTGTGCCCTTCTCCTCTTGCCTAGAAGTGATCACTAGTGGCCTCGATTCAAGTCCATCAGGAAGAATTGAGAATCCTGAAGGTAATATTGCCATGTTGCTTGAATCACATCCTGTAATCACAGATTGCATTCCTGTTATGTCCACAGGAGCATAGACTACCGTGGATTCATAAGCATTGGTGCAGCTATCTTGAAGTACCCACTTGCTGTCCTCCTTTGATTTCATTGTCTGCAATATTGAAAATTTAGTTCAACTTTGGAGATGCCAAAAAGGGAAGTCACGTTTCCAAAATTTCACTTCTTTGGAATGGGGATCAGAAGTCAGATCAATTCACCTGAATAGTTACTGCATTGCCTCTATCTTGTCCTTTGGCTAAGTTGGCAATGGATTGTACAGGACCCCCATTGGACATGATATCCCACTAAATTTCACGCAAAAGATATAATCAGATAGTAGTGCTTAACAATTTAGAATTCATGTTACGGTTCAGACAAGTAAGCAACCTCATTTCTACGTGTTTCGTCTCTCAGGAAATTGAACAGGACATGAGGAGAGATGGGTAACCATACTGAAGAAACCGCACACAAGATCACTCCAAGTGGTTCACCAGGGTCATTCAAGTTCTTCCTCGATGAAACCCTTACATCCTCCCCTGTTTTGCTTGACACCTTATTCCATGTGTTGTGGCTTGATGCTCCTATTGAACGGCAGAAGCTCCATGTCATTCTTTGTGCCAACTTCAGAGTACTTTTCCTGCCAGCTAGTGTTGCCACTCCTATGTAATTAAGCAGTGGTCAAATTAGATTGCTATCTGATAAGTAACCAATTTGATAATAAGAAATTCTGTCTCTAGGCCATTTTGTTTTACAACTAGGCCTTACTGCATCTGTAACACATGAAGTTCAATATTTGCAGATCATTGTAGTTATCGTTACACAACTTCAGATGGAAAACAAATTACAGGCTTACCGCTTGAATCTTTAGTGGGAACATTGGTTGCCATGAAGAACACAAACTGTTCGCATTGGAGCTGCAATGTTGCCATCCAATGTCTGGCACCAAAAGCTAGGCCACTATTAACAATAGTTCGGTACATGGTATGAACTGTGCTTTTCTGGCATTCCAAATGTTCTACCCAGATCACCTGAAATCAAGCTTATGTCACACAGTTTACATTCATGTCTCTCAGCAATTTCACAGCTAGGCAAGTTGGTCTCATTATTGTGTTTATTTGCCTTCGCCTTTCTTTTAGCAGAATATAATGGTATTGAACCCAAACAATTTCAAAATACTGACAAATCTATGTATATACCTTGCAATGGCCATTAGACTTGTCCTCTATAATGCATCCAGACGGGCGTCTTCTGCACTTCATGAGTGAAGCATCAATGTTGTCTTCAACCTTTTCAATGGAAACATCAACAATTGCCCATTGCTCTGCACTAAGTTGCTTGCAGTAGCGGACAAAATACACTTCTCTGGTCGGCACCAGGGGTGTCATCATTTGCATCTCTGCAAACATCTGCAACCCATGCAAAATGGTAAATTTATTTCCCTATAGAACTTGCAAGTGCAGAATAGATGACAAAAAGTTTAGTGTTTTTTGTATTACTAACCAGCTGGACTGCACCATTTTTATTGGGGCCTTCACCATTGCATATAACATAAACTGTGGCTGCCTTTGAGATTAAACTTGGAAACATTTCCTTCCATTGTTTCTGCAAGAAGCCAAATCAACATTGTATTATTGCTAAAGTTAGCTCACTATCAGTTTGATTGCTGATTATAGCACTAGAAAATAGAGTATAAAATTTGAAGGCACCATTGTCTCACCACATCCATGAAACTTCGAACTAGCTGCGGTAGATCCACAAAAACAACTCCATTGTCTCTTGAGGCCTCGATAGACACCTTGGGGGGCCTATTATTGCTTGAACTGTCCACACCAAACCCTTTAGTGTACTCATCGTAGTTAAGAATTTCTCGACCGGTCTCAACACTTCTAATCCAAAGTGGTTCTCCAGCAGTAGCCATTACTTTGAGCTCTTCCATTGCTTGATCACCAATCTCCATAATCCTTGATTTCTCAAGACCGAAAATTCCAGTGTAAAAGTCTAATGAACTTCTGTTCTCTTGGTCATTTCCAGCCGAGCACGAGGATGTTCCCCCTGGAGGATGCCTTTCCAATGCAGCTCGAAGTTTTTCTATCTATACAACAATATCATAACATGTTTCACTGATAGACATATAATTTCCACAAAGGAAAAGTTCCAAAGCATCATAATTTGCAGAGAACTATTGTTCAAATTACCTCAGCTTTGAGCTTGGCATTTTCAATACGCAACTGTTGTTCCTCAGCTGTTAAAGCAGAGTCTCTGCTAGTTGTGGCAACTCCACAGTTGGGGCAACAAGATTTGTTAATGGTCTCCCTCAAGGACTTGTTTTCCTCCCTGAGTTTATCAATTTCTCCCTTCAACAAAGAATTCTCGTGGCGCTCTTGTATAGCCTGCAATATAGCCATAGAACATCATATTCAAATGCTCATTGCACATCAAGAGACACTTGAAACTAGAAAAGATTCATCATAGTTTGTATGTAACCTTGATTTGAGTACGTCTATTTTGGAACCAAAACTTGACTTGTCTAGGAGCAAGGCCTAATTGCTTGCTTAACTGTTGCCTTTGCTTCTCATCTGGATGTGGGTGCTCCTTAAATAGCCTGCAATAACAATAAGTTAAACATCCTTTTATATCCATAGGTAATATGCTCTGACTACTACCAGAAAAAAAAAAAAAAAAAACAAAAACAAAAACAAAAAAAGAAAAAGACTTCTTAATGTTCATTGACATGAAAAGTGAGCTTCACTGTAATGGTATGGTTACTCTATTGAGATAAAGGCCACAGGTTCCATTTGTGCAATTTTTTTTAATAAAAAAAAAAAGAAAAAGAAAATGAGGTTGTATGCATCCAACTCTTCTCCATTCATTGACATGTGAAACAGCACAGAAGCAAACTTGACCATTACATTCCTGAGTCATTTTTCACTCTACAATATTCTTATGAATTTCTTTTCTAATTATCATGTTATTACTAACATTTTGTCAACTTTTGTGATAATTATATATGCATGCAATACTAAAATGTTTCACAAGCATGTACATCCCAAAAAATATATATTGAAAATATTAAATTGTGCATGCTATTTGGTTAGTTTAATGAAAGAAAAGCTGCGTCAAAGGACCAACTAGCAACCATGCACATGCTTAGCTACATTTACCTACCAAAAGTATAAATATATATATATATGTGTGTGTGTGTGTGTGTGTGTGTGTGTGTGTGTGTGTATGTCTACATGTGAAGGTGTATGTATCTATGCATGTGGTATATGCATATAGATAAATATATAAAACTCAACTCAATTAATTCTTAATCTTAAATTTAATTAGAGTCGGTTTGTCAATTTTTTTACATACGCTTCCATTTCTCTGATTTGCTCAGCTGTATGCCTATGATATTTCTTTCTCTTTTTCCTTTTGTTCTTGTCACCACCATCGCCATCATCATCTTCATCATCGTCATGTTCTCCTTCACCTTCAAAATCATCATCTGATCTTGTTCTCATGGGCCCTGAATTTTCGCTACTGATCTCCACTGTTTCTTCTCTTCTTCCTCCTCCACCTCCACTTCCCTCATCTCCCTCCTCCACCTCCACGCTCGCAGCCTCTCCGGGCACCACATTGGCTGCTCGGAATATTCCAGCCTTCACCAACAAAAGAAAACACAAACATTAAGGGCAAAAAAATTTAAAGCTGATAAAAACTATTGAAATATCAATTGAACAGGTAAAAATGAAAACATTGGTTGTTGAATATGGTAGCTAAAACAATCAAAGAAAACAAAGACAACCCAAGTTATGAATATATATATATATAAAGAAATACTAATTGTGCATGTAAAATGAGAAATTGAACTGACTGAAAATATAAACAAAGAAAAATAATTCGTGGGGTTAGAGGGAAATTATTACAAGACTGAGAGAGAGAGCAGGAGAAGCAAAGAAGTCTTTGGTACGAGAAGTTGGTGGATTATTAGACATGTCCACGCCCATGGGACGGCACTGTAAACCTTTGGAGGTTTCTTTCCCCCCTTGGGTTTGTTCATAACATTGGTTGCTTTAAGGTGCAAGGCCAACAATGGTAGTTTAGGCCTTTGTGTGTGTGTGTGAGAGAGAGAGAGAGAGAGGGAGAGGTGGGGCCTTGTGGATTTAAGGATGTCAAACAAAATGAAGTCTGGAGAGATCTTCAGGGAGAGAGAGAGGGAGGGAGAGAGATACGGGGAAAGGGCATGGTAAAAAGGGCTGGTAGGAGTTGACTGTTAGATATTCTAAGTGGAAAATGTGATGCTCCAACTAACTTTTAAAGAAGTTGAAAACCACGCTCTCCAACGGTATTTTTCAGCCTCCATTTGCAGGCTTTGAGGTTTGAGTTCTGTTACATGCACTAAAAAATTTAGACACAAAAGTAACCATGATTTAAGTACAATTATTGATTTCCCTTTTTTTTTATTAGTCAAAAGATGGAATCTTTCATCCAACTGCTCAATTTTTGTACATCATTTTCAATGGCTAAAGCATGAGTAATCCCTGCAATTAACAGTCATAATTGAGCTTTTACATTGTGGCTGGCTCCAGCTAGCTACTTGGCTAACAAAATGTATATTTGCTTTCCTGAAAATATGGCTTTAGAAAATGTGTTGGCTTAAAGCAGATTGCTTTAGGACAATGTCACTTGTTATTTGGAAAAAAGAGTCTTGTTACTGTGTCAGAAGAGACTTCGATTCCGCATAAATTAGCTGAGCCATAGAGCAACAGCTCAGTGTTGGCTAAGCCCAGGAGTGCACCATACGGTCATTGGTCAAGGCCAACTGCCATTGTGAGCTCCATGAAATGTGTGCCAATTTGTGTACAGTTCTTTTGCTGTTGTCACCATTATTTTATTTCTCTGTGTCTGCTTATCATTTAGAGAGTTGCGAGGAGTCGGTGCAATTAATGAATTTGGCTCCAACTTCTCCAAAAAAAAAAGTCATTTTGGAATTCCCTCTCTCGAGGATGGGTTAGTCAACACAGCATCTTACAATTAGAGCCAAGTGTTTGTCGACATGTTGTAAATCTAATTATTTCGTAAACCTCTTAAGAATTTTATCAGATTTAAAACAAAGTTATTATAATTTTTTTCAGCTAAGACTTTAATTAACCATTAGTGACTTGATTTTAGGTCAATTTTAAAGATTTTTTATTAATAATTTTATAAGATATCTTCAAGTAAATTTTATTATATGAATATAGTCAATTTGATATTTTTTTAAATACATAGACTTATATTATATGACTATTTAATGTATATTTGCGGCTCTTAATTTTGATTATGTATAAAATAAACAATTATAATAATATAATGTGTGTATTTAAATGGGAATTCACCGTGTGGGATCCCATTAAACTTGTCAACCATGGCCTCGAGGTACGAGGGTTTTAGTTTTTGGTGCATCAGAAAGAAGGGGTTATGGGGTTAGGAAGCAGTATGAAGCTCAAGTTCAAGAATTTATTTTAAATTGAATCCCCATATTCATCTTTCAACAACAATAATACAAGGTATTAATAAACATAAATAGATAAACAAAATAAATGACAAAATTGAAGTAAAATTTACCGCTAGATGCATCCTTTTTTTTTTTTTTTCCCTTTTTCCTTCAAAGAATGTTACATCCTGATATGTTCATATCCATAAAAATCTTGATATCTTGTGGTTATAATACTCGAGAACTCATACCTGAGCTTCTTTTTGGGTTTTAGCTTTGTTAGATGGATAAAATTAATTTGAGTATCTAGTTGTTGACTTGCAATACACTATTATGAGTATTGAGTATATATTTATAATGTTTATTATTAATTGTAATCATATATTAGAAGATTAAACAAAATAGTACAATGTAACTCTTCCAGTTATGTTTTTCTCTTGTCCTTTGTTAGTGATTGAAAGTACACTTTGATGTTTTGTCTTTTTGTCTGCACCTCTTCCACCATCAACTAGCCTTTTGGATCTTTGTATTGCTGGTTTCTGGATGCCCATATACGTAGGAGTCTTGAATTGCAGTTAATGCTGAAGACAAGGAGGGGGAAGAAAAATTCATGGCTGCCATTATTAACCATCCCCTAGCATAATTAAAGTTTTGGTGCCATGTAACTTATGATTGTGACGATTCGCAATTGAAGTTAAAGGATAACTTCTTTATTATTTTTCTTGTATTTTATTCTTTCAATGCACATTTTTTTGGTGTGCTGTTAGTTAGGAATGGTAGATAATGTGAAGCAATCACATGATTTCTAACAAACATGGCACGAAATGGTACTAATTGATCTGAACTCCCTTTTGGACCCCATCTCTACTTTACAAACATTTTCCCCTCACTTTCTCTACACTCCCTCTTCTTTTTCAACGTATACTAAATGGTGAGCTGGATGATAAATTTATTCTATTATGATATGAATATTATAGATTTTGCCACAACAATAGCTTTTGTGAAAGAGAAGGCAAAATTGCACACATCCAACCATGTCGTTTAACATGTATTGATGAACAAAAGCAAAAGGGAGAACCTTGAAATTTTACAAGCATGAAGACATATACTATAAATTTAAATAAAGATCAAAACTTATTCTTGTTAAGATGAAGAACTTGCCATCAAATCAAAAACTTGAGTCACTGATAGAAAAATAATTTTATTAAAGATTGAATGTTAAATATAAAATTAAAAAATTTTAGATAACTCTACTATTAAATCTTGTCCCAACCACAACTCAACTTTAAACCACATAAACATGCTTACATGCATAAAGAAAGATGACAAACAAAGTAAATGTGCATGCTATGAATGACTTGTAAGCCAATTGCTCGTTTTTAATAGCAACAAGGTCGGATGTAATGGGACGAAGATAAACTTTCTTAATTCTTAAGAAAGCTCGTTCCATTTTATTTCATTATTTCTAAGCCATTTACATGAATTATAAGCTTATTATATTTGGTTCGATTCATATCACAATATCAGAACAAAGTCAAGCGGTTTAACTTAACATTAACCTTGGTTTCACGAAGTGGTTGTTTTTAGACGCGAAACCATCACCTCCAAGTCGCAAAGAGGTTCTTCTCTTGGCACCTCTATCCCCCCCCCCCCCCACCAATTAACAATTATGAGTCCAAATGTTCGATCTAACTATTCCCAATTGTGTTGTTATTGTTATATCTTTGGTGCTATCTCATACCAACGAGGATTGAGCCATTTTTCCAATTGTGTAGCTACTGTTAGATCTTTGAAGCTATCTCACACCAACAAGGATTAAGCCTTTTTCATTTTTTAATAAGAGTCTTAGACTCCTACGCTTTGTAGGTTAGGGAATTGTCAGCAGTTTTACCTCTATTTTCATAGGCCACAACTCAGACTAGGCATGATCTCCATATCACAATGGAGTAAAATAATGTAGTAATCTAACTATTACACCAAAGCTCCTTGCCCTTAGATTAAGCCATTTTTAGAACGCCATAAACGAAGAATGGCTTAAGTTTTTGCATATCCAACTTCAGGAGAGACTGTTAGATGTTGAAGAGTAGAGCATGGCTTCAGAAGTCAGGTGAGAAGCTATCAAATTATGTCAGGGAATAATGAACAGAATGCAATGAAATGCAAATAAATGCTATCAAAATTTTATGGAGTAGGTTTCTTAGAAAGCATCTATGTCACTCATTCAAGAATGCCCCATAGCCCTTTTTCTTTTTTTTTTTTTTTGGGTCTTTGAGTGTATGACACTGAAAATGGAACTCATTTTCATGTCACGAGTGACAACCCTTAGTACCATTCGTTCTTCAGCAGATTGATATAACATTAAGTTTTAGGCCGTGCCAGCTTCAAAAGGGTTATCATTGTTCCGTCCTGCTTGTCCATTTTTCGCAATTCAGCTATTTAATTTGAGAAACACCAACCCACTGGCTGCCCCCTCCCCCAATCTGTCAGCAGAAAATTAAATGGAAAATGCAGTTAAATGGCTGAAGCGGAAAATTACAATAGAATTACTTCAAACCAATCTGTCAGCAAAGAAGACTTACAACACTACAGCATGTAGAACAGTCTGCAAATCAAACCATAATAATAACCTATATTAGGTGTGCTTCATATTAAATGTAAGCAAGCATAACCAGAGCTCAGAGTTTCATAAATACTAATGTTAGGTCAAATTAAAGTACATAAGAATACAAAGGATAATTCAATAATACTTGTATAGTTGTATAAGCATTCTTTTCACACCAAACTGCATGTATTTCCATTGAGTAGTTCGACTTCACAGCCATAAAGAGTGAAAAATATAACTACCAGTCTACAACTAACAGAAATATGAAGGCTCCAGAAGTCCATTCTGTCACTTTTACGAAGCAATGCCAGTTGGATCTTCACAAGATAAGAAGTTTTTGATAAGAAGGATGAAAACATATTTTAACCACTTTTTTTAATACTAATGACAGCCAGTCATTCCATGTTCTTAGCCACATTAGGCCTGCCTAACTAGACCATTCTTTTAAGTAAAAGACAAGATTTTTGTGGAAATTGTAGCCAAATAAAGGTGAATAAAGTAAAATAATTTTGCTATTTTGTCATGGGGGAAGTGACAATTGTTAAGCAGTCAAAGTATAGATTGCGCAGGAAAAAGCATTAAACCATTCATGCATGAAAGATATTCAACAAAGTGTAGACACAAGATACCAGGAAAAGAGCCCCTTGTTTCATGGCATGGATGTCTACAAGAATCACAGATATGTAATCCATTCTTAGAAATCACCTTACAACTTAAGCTTTTGAATGAAATAGTTTTTTGATATGGTCTCAAGTCTTAATGACTAAAGGGTCTTAAACTCAAATTAGGCTGTCTTTATTTTTTTATTGATCATGAATTTCTATAAGAAAGACATGTTTTGTGTTTATGCTTTTAGTCCAAAGGGGCTTAACAACATGTTATGGACTACAATGCATTACGTATCACGATCAATATTAGCATGGTCCCCTATTTTTTAACAAAGAAGCAACTTGACATTAAAAAAAATAAAAATAAAAATAAGAAGAATAACAGCTTCATAGCATCTAAGAAAGAAGGGAAAAAACAGGAGATCATGGCCTGCAATCAACAGCAATTGAATTTTTGTTAAGTTTCCGGAGAAAATATTCTCACAGGATTAGGCTCTATCTGCGGGTGCAAGAAGCTTATTTCAGTGTCTGATCTATCAGTAAGTGGTCAGGATTGTGGTTACCTAATGAATCATCTTCACCAAAGAATGACTTCAGAAACTTGTGGCATCTCAAGAGCATTTCCACCTTAGAGGACTGAATGATGAAACGACTACAGCAAATGGGGACAAAACATTATAAAGTATTAGGCCAGTTTCTCTGGCCTTAAATATACTTCAAGTAGAATGGCAAATTTCTTCAGTATTATTTGGATTCAAGTTTTCTGTCCCATTTCTACAATAATCCAAAAATGTTAATCAAAGAAATTACAGTATTTGTGCGTGCGGGGTGTTCAAAAGAAACAAAATTTCACATTCTTATACAGGCATCACAGCAGAAGAACCCCTTTGCAAAGATAAAGGTAACCCTGCATGCATCTGACACCTCTCCAAACCCCACAGTCTAGCGGTCTCGTGCAATGTGACCTCATAAAAGTATCACAGTGTATTCTCATAGAGTCATTCATGATGGGCATTAATCTTCAAACCAAGGCTAAAGGTATAATAAAGGGAGACCAGTGGCATTGGAGGACAAGTTCGATCAGAGGAGTTTGCTAGCATTTGTGGGATTTTTGAACCTAATTAGTGCAGTGAAGATCGAAGTTGAATGGTTGCTGGCTGAAAATGGCAAATTTACTACCATAAGTGCACTCGAGGTAATTAGACCCAAAGATGGAAAGTTGAATTGGTTTAAGCTGATATGGGGCACTGACTCAACACCAAAACACATCTTTATCTACTAATGGATGGTAAGGAATATGTGAATACCAAACAAAAAAAACATTTTAATCCCGGTAGTTGATACCTCTTATTGACTTTGAAGTTAGGAACAGAGTAATTAACTGATTAAGATAGCCATGGCTATCTCCTACAATCTGGAAATAAGATTTGGTCTCTAGTGCACTAGTGTTTTAACTGATTAAGATGGCTTGAAGCAGTGCTGCCACCCTGCTTAGTTAATTGTCACTATGTTTTGAAACAAAATTTATTTGTTTGAAAAAAAAAGGTATTCAAAAGAATCCCTTTCGACATTTGGATTCAGATTGCCTCTCCAGCAGGTGTGCTTCGTGATCCCATTGCTGCTCAATGTATGATGCAGCAGTAATAGGCTCAGTTTAATAGTGAATTATCCACTCTTCCAATGAACTGCCTTTCTCCGAAAGAAGTGAAAACTGATAATATATTGGAAAATATAGAAATAAACTTCAGCACCCTGGTAAAATGGAGTGATTGAAGGTACCATATTCTGCGAAGGAACAATGTGTATCTTTCTCAAAGCAGGCTTCTTTTTTCCTTTTCAGGTAGAGGGGGACACACATTGAAAGAAAATCAAACAATGTATCAAAGAAATCAAAGAATAGTGACATAAATTGAAAATTGTTATGGTCACTCGGATTTTGAGACATATTTAGCTTAGTTTGATGTGACTGAATACATTGCTGTGGGGAGTAGTACAAAAAAAACATTGACGCAGCTTACTTCTGGCAACAATGAGGTGGACTTGGTGTCAAAGAACAGTGCTTCAGTTCGAGAACTAGCTAAGCAAAGTTGTTCACTTGATAGTTTGGAGCCTTTTGCAGTATGGTTGGACTTGAAGATACTGATGTTGCTGAAAAATAACCTCGGAAATGCACAAATGAAAAATAGCAGGCTCATTCAAGAGGCCAAGCGGTGATGTCTATTCGTCCTACGCCACGATCAGTGAATATATATATATATATACATCCCGAAAGTTTCGCATGGCTTGAATGTTTTTTCATGTAAAAAGACAAGCCAACAAGATTATCTCCATCTCAATCAGAAGGACGAGGAGGAAGGATGACACAGATATAAGAACATGCCAAAAACATAATTACCAATACATAATTGCCATCTAGAGATATTAAATGTTCTCATTTGCTGATGGAGTTTATAGTTTATACAATTCTTAGCAGTCTGAACAAATTGAAAAGCCATTAGCAACATTAACATCATTGGTATGTCTTCAAGCTAAGCAACAGTGGAGATTATTCAATGTCTTCAAGCTAAGTGACAAAGTGTGCAAGGCTACCATGAACCTTGAAATGTTTATGTTGTAGCGCTTATAAAAGGTTGGAAACAAAAAATAGATGTTTCAAAAACTGAAAAAGTTACCTTCATTTCTTCATCTTGGTCCTGATAAAGTTGAAGCTGGTTGTGGAGACGAAGGAACTACGACTACATCTGCAGGAGCTTCCACCACTGTAGATGTCAAAAAGCCGAAATCAGATATAGGTTCCAGCATTCTAACACCTTCCAAGACCTTCAATACCATTGACATTGAAGGCCTCCTAGCTGGATCATTATGCAGGCACCAAATTGCAACATTTATCAACTTGACAGCCTCTTCTACTTGCTGGTGTTGCATTTCTTTACCACCTTTATCAATCAAGTCAATCAGAAGATTCTCTTCTGCCTTCTGTTTCACTATTGGTAGAAGCAAGTAATCGTCTTCCTCTTGCTGAGTGAGGTCCAGATTTTTTCGCCCACAAACAATTTCCAAGATGACGATACCAAAGCTATACACATCAACTTTTTCTGTTATCCTTCTGCTCAACCATTCAGGGGCCATGTACCCCCGTGTTCCCCGCATTTGCGTTATCACTTGGCTTTGGTTCCTGTCTATCAGCCTTGCCAAACCAAAATCAGATAACTTGGCATTAAATTTTTCATCAAGGAGAATGTTTTGAGGCTTCACATCCAAATGGGCTATTTTCATTTCACAATCTTCATGAAGATATACCAGTCCCTTTGCTACACTCAAAATGACCTTTTTCCTGGACTCCCATTCAAGTGCATTTTCTGAAGTTGTGTTGAATATCCATTTATCTAATGATCCGTTGCTCATATACTCATAGACTAAAAGCCTATGGGAATTTTCAGCGCAGAACCCCAAAAGTGTCACCAAGTTGATGTGGTGTATGCTGCCTGCTGACTTCACCTCTGCTAAAAACTCTTTTCTTCCCTGGCCACACTGATCCAGTCGCTTTACAGCAAGTTTTGTGCCATCACTCAAAGTCCCTTCAAAAACTGTTCCAAATCCTCCTCCGCCAAGCTTTTTACTGAAATTGTCTGTTGCGGATTTCAACTCTTGATAAGTGAATCTTCTGGGCAAGTTTCTTACACGAAGTAATTCTGTATGCACATTGTTTTCTCTACCTTCCTCCTCAAGTTTTCTTGCTCTCGCGGATTTAATGCGGATCCAAATGAAGATTGCAATCATTGCAATAACAAAACCCACTGCCAGGATGATCACAATTATTCTTGTTCTGAAAGCTCTGTTTGGAGGTTCAGGAATGAAATTGTGTGGGCTTGGTGCGACTGATGGTGGCCTTGGAGCAACTAATGATTTTTGGACTTTTATGAATGAAGTAGAGCTGTAAGAAGCAAGACCTTGTAGAATGCGCATCAGTGAAAATATCTGTGATGGCAAGGAACAATTTCCACTAGGAGAATTGATATTGTATCGGAAAAGGGCAGCCTTGCAAGAGCAATTACTGAGGCAGGCTTCCTTGCAGCTCTCTACATCTACGTTAGACAAATTTGTGACAAAATTGAAGTAAGAAACTTGTTCGAGCTCTATGAAAGTGTGCAGATGGGAAGACTGGCAGGACAATTGGGTTGTTTCCTGACACCCAAGGGTCATATTTAGCCTCATGAAGTAGCTAGCATCACCATCTTTTCCAACTGGGCAGCTGCAGTTTCCATTAGAGCAAATACCATAGTTTCCACAAATTGTGGGATAAGCACAGTTGCCTAAATTATCAGTTAAGATGTCATCAACAGGTGACACAATTCCTTGATCCCACTGGTAGGATCTCAAGTGCCCATCAGTGTCTAATCGTAGATAATAAAATTTGTCTGCTTCAGTTACATAACGAACTGAAGTTGAAGTTCCACCGACGAAAGCATCAAGGCTCCCAGTTCTGAATTGCTTGACTTTTTCCCCGTTAAGTGGTATCTCATGATACAGCTGAGGGGGATTAGACTCTATGAAAGCACTCAAACTGTTTTCACTGAGAGACAAGTAAAATGGACCTGGATTCAAATTTGAAGCTGATATGTTGGCTACTAGCTTTTGCCCCGACACTAGTCTTTCACCTGAAAGCCACGTATCTGTTGGGAAATTTGAAGATTCCCAAATGATGTCGCTAAATGAGTCTAACTCATAATGATGAACAAGCTGAAGAGTCCCATTTCCACTTACATTCATTTGATTGATTGAGTTATTTGCTGTCCCAGAGGACCAAACGCGCGTACCATTGGCATCATTCAGCAACAAATCACCATCCTCGGTGAACTCAAGAGTGGCATTCTCTCTAACAGGATTGGCTCTGTTAGCTGCCCAAAGAATCTGTGGGAATATAGTTTGGACAATTGTTGAATCACTTGTTGCCTGGACTGCGAAGACAGCAAAGAAGAAAGAATTGGCGGTTTTGTTGCCAAAGAATCCACAACCAATGGCAGGAAAGTTGGCAGGGTTGCTATTATTGAGAAGGACAAGCCTGATAATAGAACCATCAACAAAGTCTCTGCTTCTGTTGAAAATCAAGTCATTGTTGATCCACTTTCTAGAGACTTTTGCAAAAGGGTAATCAGTTTCAACTGCATGAACAATGGAAGGAAAGCAAATAATAAACTGAATCAGAAAACCCCATTTCATCTCCATAACCTTTGTTCCGCAGGAAACAGAAATTGATTGTTTGTGATGCAAATTTGCCAGAGACAATGGAATGCAATAAGAAAACCATCAAAAGCTACAAGCGTGGAGTTGGTGGCAGATTGATTAAAAGAAAGCAGCTTTCCAGAAGTTCTATGATTTTGTCCATCTAAAAACACAAAAAGAATCAGTAGGCTATGATTCCATGGGTCAGTCTTAAACAACTTTCCCTGGAGCAAAGAACAGAAAAGGAAAGAGTAAGGCGATTGCGTGAAGAATAAGTCCATAGACAGTTGAGAAGATGACCACATAAGTCAATCTTACACTTTAAAGTTGAGACCTACCAAGCATCTGAAGGTTATTAATATAGAGTCAACAAAACTTAAATGCCAGGACTTTTGGGTGCCTCCCAAAATTTCCTTAATATTTAACATTTCCTTTAACATTTTTCCTCTTCCAAATGCACATCCGGGTGAGTGGGTGAGTGATAGATTGAATCAAGTGTAATACTAATTATTCAACCTTGGATTGAAAATACAAAAACTTGATTCCAATTTTGGCAGGCGGGTTAGGGCGGGATTCGCGGATAGCTGTATTGCATGAAGTCTAATGAAAACCGTCCTTGACTTTGTCTTACTAGACCAGCCACTGAAGTGAAGAATTCGGACAAATTTTCTTGGCAAAAGTCCTTTTGAAGCAACCAATAAATCGTACCTTATTAATACTTGAGTCGTTTCTAATATTGAAAATTTCAAAGTTAAATAGATTGTTAATTGAGAAAAAAAAAAAAAAAAAAAAAAACAATGACCAGATGACACGGGCACTGAAAAAAAGTGACAAATCTCACTTGCTACACTAGGCTCGGCCGTGTTCGAGTAGGCCTCATGTAAGTTGTCTTGCTCTCGGTCTACTCCCCAAGAAATCAAGAGATTTCTGTGGTGTCTAAGCCCCCCTCTGTTTCTCTCACATCACACAGATAAAAATTATTGAAACCCAATATTCTTCCTTTTGAGCTGACGTTGAAAAACGCATTTCTAAAGGTTTGATCTTTTTGCCTCATTTTGTTCTGTTTTCCATTTTTCTTCTATTTTCTTTCAGCTGGAGGCATGGCTTCCTTTATTGCAAACTTGCCCCTTCCACCATTGCTGGTCCATGGCAGAAAAACCCTCTTCAGGACTCTTCCTAAACTTCCAGTTTCTCCCATTAGAGGTAAGTAGGTCCCCATGGATTTTGAAGCATTCATATGGAGTACCAATCCAACTTAAATAGATAAAGGTTTATAGTCCACTTATAGTGCCTCCTGAAGCAAAATTTAGTTGGTTGCTTGATCGTTTTGGCTGGATTTAGACGTGGCTGTATTGGCAATTTGAACCATGTTTACTAAGGTATGATATAGCTGATTTTATGGGAAGTTTAGAATGAGATTGGCAAAAGCAATCATCTACAGTCACTCCATGAAAATTGATGATCAAGAAGACTTATGGTAACTATTTTCTGTCTACGAACAGTGGTGTATTTGGACAAGTCCTAGGTTTTGTCTCAATGATAAGTACCTTGAAGTTAATTTCTAGCATGCAAGAACTGATTGATGTGTTCTTAAAGGTTCGTCACTGCTCATGTCCGGGGATATATGAAAACCTTGTTTCAAGGGATGGTACCATGTGCAAAAACATGGTGTTGTCTGTGATCTGCGAGGATAATCTTGATAGTTGATATTCTCTTTCATTTCAGATAAAAGGGACCGGGTAGCTGTTGTTGTTAAGGCCAGTGGGGAGACCTCTGAATCATCGACTTCCCTCACTATTGTCAAGTCTGTTCAAAGTTTTGTGAGTATTCCCTACTTGACCCCAACCTTTCTTCCTTTACCTGTGCTTGTTTGGTTAAAATGTGGTATATGCTTGGGTGGATTTACCTGTTGAGTGGACAAAGATGATCTGCTTGTTTACAGTCATAGATGACTAATTAATTTAAGCACATTTTGCTTTCTTGTGGTAAATTATAAGACTAAATTACTTCTTCGCACTTAGATTTTATGTTATCGTGATGTATCTCTGATTGTTCCGTGTCAGTGGAGTAAATCTGAAGACCGGCTGGCTCTTGTTGGTTTGGGGTTTGCTGCTATAGCAGCATTTTGGGCATCAGCAAATCTCATATCGGTAATCATCATGGTTTTTTATTATGAGATGATAGGAGAATGGTTTTACTGAATTTTCTTTTAGATGACAAACTGTAGAATGAGTTACTTATAGTCAAACCATACATTTGTTGACTAGTCTTTTCATGCATCAACTTTTAATTTCTTTGAGTCAAGGACAACCGAAGGTTTTCATAATCTCCCGATTTCAGAAATGTCTTATAATTGAATCAAGAAATCTGACTTCCGAAGTGGTTAGAGGGATATATTTTATAACTAAAATGTCCCTATAGACTCTCAATCTCATGACAGGCTTTCCTTACATCCACTGATACAACCAGAAAAATGAAGTTTGACACTTATTTTGGATTCTTCACCAATTTTATGCTGCAAAACATATGCCTGTGTGCACAGCTTATCATTTCTACTGTCTTTGACAAGTAACAAAATTCTGATATTTTAACTTTCTGCATTTCCTTTCTTTGTGCAGGCCATTGACAAGTTGCCAGTTATTCCAACTTTCCTAGAACTTATTGGGATACTATTTTCTTCAGTAAGTATACAGATGCATTGCTAAGCATGTGAGTGGAGAAGAAATGAAATTTTAACTTTCTGAAGGTCAAACTTTTCAGAAAAACATTAAGCTTTTCATATTTTCTGTCCTGTTATTCCCACATCAAAGCACTATGTAGCCCCTTAACAACTGTATTATTTAGATCTCTACTTCTGTTGATACTGATGCAAACTTCTCCGTTCATTTCAGTGGTTCGTATATCGATACCTCTTGTTCAAACCTGATCGGTGAGTACAGCACCTGCAGTTTTTTATTTTTATTTTTATTATTTTAAATTTTTTATAATTACTATGAAAGATATGAAGGATGAGCTTTAATATAACGGTAAGATTATTCTATTGTGACTTAGAGTTTGCATACATTTGTCTTCCCCTGATTTCATAACATGGAAGTCTCGTGCACTGAGACACTCTTCTTCTTAATTAGCATGAAAGATATCCAGTGCTGCCTGGTGCATGGCTTTATTACGCTTCGGTGAAAGATTGTGTAGTTAAAACCGGACCAATATATTATAAGCTACCTTACTTTTCATTGCACTCATTTCCTCTCACAGGGAAGAACTAATCCAGATCGTGAACAAGTCAGTATCGGATGTCTTGGGCCAGTGAATCATGCTGCAAATGCCATAATTGTGTAATTTGAGTGAATATCCCTTTGGTTTTGTCAATGCACCATATATCTGCATTGAGTAACAACAAATGCATGTGTTCCAATTTGGTAGTGTGAATTTTTGAGTTTCGTCGAATTAAATCAATGTTGTGTTCTTCGTTCCAATGCACCGCATCACTGGCTTGTTGGATTTTTACGAAATGACTGCTAATTGCTAGGATATGGTATGGTTTGTCACAAGTTGAATTGGGATACTTAGTTGTTAGATTTTAAGTGTGAGTTGTGTGATTAAAGAATCTTATATTAAAAGTAAAAATAGGAGTAAATATTATAGACGAAAGTAACTTATGAATTTAATCTCTTATGAATTTTGTGTTTGTTTGTTCACGATGACAACAAAGGTTAAGACTTTCACTGTTTTAGTACATCAGACGATGGTAAGTCATCATCAAATCCGCAGCAAGAAGCAAGTGAATGCCTTAAAGGTCATAATTCAATCACTCTCAGTGATAGTGTTGGTGGTTTCATAGAGTCTGCTTTGCACATGAGACGATGCCAAAATTGCATCCAACACAATAGTTTGACTTTTTTCCAAAGTCAACCATCCAAAACGATAAATCAGGTGAACCATGTCATTTTGCAAACAAGAACTAGTAGATACCCAAAACATTAATAGCACTTCAAAAATTTGGTTTCCTAATTAAAAAGCAATTTCGTGAAGTGCATGTGTCACAGGAGTTTCCAACAGAGTTTTTATTTTCGTTTTTTCTCAAAAAAAAAAAAGAGTTTATGTAAGTCATAGATTTTTCTATGTTAAATCTTCCAAGAAAAAAAAACAAAAAGTGGCAAGCGGCGGACGATGCACGAGCTTGCACACTCCGCAAACCTCCCACGTTACAATACCATTTTATCGACCGTACAGTCGTGCTTCACACATTTCTTGCCCTTTGGACACCAATACTTTTAACTGCTTCCCATGAAACGATTCAGATAGATTCCATCACTACAAAACTCCCATTATTCATTAGTTTTTAGTCAAATTTAATGGTAACTCTAATCAGTAAAATTAGACTATACTCGTAAAAAAATTAATATATAAATCAATAGTTATTTAAAATTTTATTATATAAAAATAATGTATTTGATGCATTTTAAAACTCTTATTTATATTATATTAATTAATTATATATTATAATTTTTATTATTAATTATAATTATATATTAAGAGAGTAAAAATATATAATTAATAATTATAATAATTTTAAATTTATATCTATATTTTTATATTTTATTTATTTTAAATATATAATAATATATTATATCATATTCACTGAATTTTAATAAATTTTAATAATAAAAAATAATTGCAACTATACTAAAGTGAGTCAACATTTGCAATACTGGTGCATACATCTCCAAAAATATGTGAATCCTCTTTACATGAGCTACAAAACATCAAGATCAACAAGCTTTGAGCTGCCAATCCTACCCAGTCAATCCCAACACCTCAATCCTGACACCAAGCCAACACATAAGCCCATTGTTCAAAGCTTCCAAAATTGACACAAAACAGATATTGAATGACCCATGGCCCATTGAGCATCTACTCACGGTAGCATGCTATGAGAGGATGCATGTGCCATGGACCCCTCTCGCATACGATACGGCACCATGACTGTGCCGTTTTTTAACATTCTCCCTGACAAAAAGTATAAAATAGAATAGCCCGGGTGCTCCATCAGCCGTTTACATGTGAGCAGGGACTCATGGCTGTGTCACACGCAACACAATGGCCCCTCCTCTCTCAACGTGGGGGACTGACGAGCTATAATTGTAAGATTTTTTGAGATGGTTTTTTGAAACTTGTAGTCACAGGGTGGTGGGGTGGTTCCTAGAAAAAAGTACTGGCTTGGCTATAGCTAGTTGGCTTGGACCAACCCATGAAGAGAGCTACATGGCACAGTTCCGGCACTTTTGGAGTTGCAAGAACACTCCCAGCCAAAAAAAAAAAAAAAAAATCGCAATAATTTAAAAAAATATTGAAATTATATAAATATTTTTTATTTTATTAACTCTAAGTTATGCAGTTTAAAATATTAAATATGTTGTATACAATCCCAAACACTCTTTAACATGTTCTTGTTATTTTAAAATCAAGTTATGGAGTTATTCCTCGTTACTAAAACAAGAATTTAATTAATTTATTTTGAAATTCATTATTTTATTTCATCAGGATTCTCCATGCTTCGCTTCTCTTACTGCTTTGTGTGAGATATCAAAACATAGAGGGTAATTGTATTTATTAAAAATGCAGGAAAAGGTAAAGATTATACCTGTTCATTTGACTTTGCAGTAATTAAAAGAATTTATTATATAGACAGGCTCAATTCAATGTAATTATTAGGAGATATATTAATAATCAAAAATTAAAAATTTTAATTTTCTCCTAAAAATAGTTTATCACCAACAAATTCTTTAATAGACTAAAAATAAGTTTAAAATATACCATTAATTGTCTTAATAATTTTGTTTGTTAAAAAAAATTATAAATATATCATATCAATCAATCATGTGAACTAAATTTTATATTTATTTAATTTAAATAATTTTTTAAAATATATATTAAATTTTTAATTTTTAATTTTGTATTTTTATATTTTTATTTTATTATACGAGATAAAAATATAAAGTAATATAAACTAAAATTTCATTCTGGCGTGGCTCGAACCGTAGAAGAAACCTTTATTATTATTATTATTGTGTGTGCTTTCCATCTTCTTTATTAAATTGTGCAGGGCACAGTCCAAGAGACTTGGCACAGCCCCTGTAAGTGTATGCCAGTTTCAGTTTTTGCAGCTGTGGATGTACTTGTTTACACAATGTGACGCCAAGGCCACCGTTGGATTAGGCAAGTGGCCATACCAGGACAAGAACAAGCTGGTTAAAATAGAGATGCACTGCTGGAATTTTGTTTGAACCTCAATTTCTTATTAAGTTCAAAGAAATAAATTTATGAACAAGAATCAGGTCAACGATTTTGTTATTATGGAAATGTTGGGCTGTCAAGAAATAATATATTCAAGAATTGGGTGTAGCAGAGATGAAAATATTTAGATAAATTTGCAACTGGTTGGTCAAAATTTAGCACGAGGACATTGTACCAAAGTGTCAGACCTATTGCAATTAAGTTTGTGTTTTATGCACGTTTACACATAAATATTTTAATTAAGAAAAAAAATGTTAAATATTAGTTAATTGTAGTGAGAGAAAACGTGCTATATAATTTTAATAATTTATGATAAAATAATGTGCTTAAAAAATATTTTACCTATCTAATCTCAATTAAATTTAGACTACTTGATGATTGTCTTTTAATGTAATTATTATGCTTTCTCTTGGATTTTTTTTTAGTTCTTTTTGTAACTCGTGGTTAGATGAGAAGATGAGTAAAATATTATATTTTGAAACTATAATTAATAGAGAAATTCTTTTTTACTCAATTCAAGATAAAATTTGTAAGAATCATTCCAATTCAAATTTATAACAAGATTAAGAAGGAAGAAATTTACTGAGATTTTATAAATATTTAGTATTTTTCATTTTACTAACCATAAGTTATGTAATCTTAAAGGTTGACAAATAAAAAAAAAATTACTAAATCAAGCATTTAATTTAGTTTGTTTTGAAATTCATTCTATGCTTTGCTTCTCATACTACTTATTGTAAGATATTTAAATTTAAGAAAATAAAATATAGAACATTAACAGTGGTTTTTCACTTGAAAACCATTTGTGATTTGAAGTGCCAACGGATAAACAAAACGACATGTCGTCTGATCTAATCTCTTCGACAGCCCCAAGCACCGACAATATGGGCAAGTGGTAAGTACAACTACGAAGACTGTTCAATGCACCTGACACAAGGAGGAACACTATTCAATGCAGCTACAACGGCAATGTGACCGGGGGCAGTGAACTTTAATTTTATAGTACTGGGGTTGATTGAAATTAAAGGTGTTTAATTTGAATGTGATTTGACGCAAATGAAGCAGTGAGGTGACTGGCTGCTAATCTCTGTCTACGTGGTTGGCTCCTAAGAAAAAATGTCTTGACTTTTCAATCAAGGTACAATCTTTTTCTATATGTCTCTTCCTCACTCTTAACTCCAATAATTCACTTAAGGGTTTGGCTTGCTCAAAATTTAAGAATGAATGTGATGAGCAGCAAAATGGCCATATAATTAGACTATTTGCTTTGATTTTGTGAGAATCTGTATGTTTTCGCAGCAGACAAGTGCCATAAGGTCATTGCTGGGAGTCTTCTCCAGAAAACAAAAAGGTAATTGTTGGCAGGGCCCAACTGTTACTGTTCATGCTGAAGGCCTGTGTAATGATCTGCCAATTCTGTCTCTGTGTCTCACCCTTCTTTACTTTCTTCTCTGTTCTGTTGGGACTGTTGTTTAACCTGCATGAAAAGGTAAATTTGTCATTTGATTAAACCCCATTTGGACCATTGTCCTTATTTTTCAATTCAAAGTGAGCATCTTTCTCTTTTGTCAAAACAAGCCAAATACATTTTTGTGTTCTTGATCCCTTCTTGTGCCAGGGCCCTGTAATGTTAGTATATTATACAATGTAAAAACTCTAGCAATGTTTTGGCCATTTATTTTGCTACTTATGTCCCAATTTCAGCAATGATGTTCATGGAATTTTCCTTTTTTTCCTGACTAATAAGAGTGGATTATCTTTGTAATTTTGGGTTCGGTTGCCAGTATTGAGCCATTCCTCTACAGTTTTGAACTTTTAGTGTTGCAGTTGACAGTCGTGTGTTTTGAGTTCCAGTGACTTTGCCAACTTTCTTCACTTTTAGTGGATCCATAATAGATCTAATTCTTGATGCTCATCTACTAACTGGTTGCTGATAATTTGATGAGACGTGATTGTTTGCTCGAAAGGGAACTTCAACTCCAAAAAGGATCAGGTTTCATTGTTTTCACATCTTGTCTTCTTAACATGCAGATTGGAAGAACTTCAACTCCGTTGGTGATAAGATGGAAGCCATTGATCTGATCTCGGGATTGCCTCCATACATAATCCATCATATCATGTCGTTTCTAGAGCTGAAGCAGGTAGTTCAAACTAGTGTATTGTCCAAGACATGGTACCGATTGTGGGAATGTTACCCTATTTTAGTTTTTAATCGATCCCTTTTCTCACCTCCAAGATCTCCCAGGTCTACCATTCAGCATCAACCCTTTGATGAATCTACACGAAAATTTGCAATATATATTGACAATTCCCTGAGGCGATTTTGTGAGCTGAAGCTTCAAATACAGAAATTTAGGCTTGCAATCAGTGCCATTGATGTTGAATTGTGTTCCATGGTTGACAAATGGATAGAATTGGCCGTAGAGACTGGTGTTAGAGAGATTGATCTCTGTGTTCTTAAATATGGTGACACAAGTTACACTTTGCCTCAAACAATCCTTTCTGCCAGATGCATTAAGGCCTTAAAGATATATGGCTGTAGTTGGATGCAGCCCTTTGCTAGTTATAACTTGCAGTTACGTTTTCTTGAAAAATTGTTTCTAGGTGGTGTCTATGTAAGTGAGGAGATGATCCTGAAGCTTACTAGTGAATGCCCTTTACTTGAGGATTTTTCTTTGAAAAATTGCTGGGGTTTGAAGTGCTTTGATGTTTCTAAATCTTCCAAAGTGAAGGTTGTTCTGTTGGAGGATGTTAAAGATCTTAAAATCATCAAGATGGCAGCGCTAACCATTCGCTCTTTCACTCTTTGCTGCTGTAGAACCCCATCATGTTTGATTAACGTGGAAGGCTGCAAAAACTTGAAAATACTATCTTTGTTGTATGTTGATATTTCTGACCTAGAGTTTCATAACCTTATTTCAACCTTGCCCTTGCTTGAGGATTTGACTCTGCATTCCTGTGCATCCCCAAAAGGGGTTAAGATTTCAAGTGAACGGCTCAAGAGATTGGACTTTGTAAGGGACACTCGGTGGGAGGTATTTGAAATTGGTACTCCAAACTTACAAGAATTTCGTTACAGGGGAAATGAAGTGCCTTGTTCTTACTCCATAAGTGCGCCATGTCGATGGTTTATTGATTTTAGATATTTGTGCACTTATGACATTTTTGACTGCCTTAAGTTAAAAAAATTTCTTGGAACGGGTAACCGAATTGCGGAGTTGGCTTTATGCTTTGGAAAGGTATGCCTGGTGACTGCGTAGTATATAAACAGCATGAAATGTTAACTTGTTCATTTAACCATTTCTTGTGATTCTCTTGTTTTCTTTACAGAATCTACTTAAGCTTCCTCAATTGAGGGAGAACATGCCTTGCCTACCTCTTGAAATTGGGAATTTGCATTTGTATGTGAGTTTGTCAGAGTCACACTATACAACTTTATTGGAGAATCTTCTTTGTGTTTGTTATCCCAAGACTGTTTCCGTGGAGGTGGATCCTGCGGCCAAGGTCCATTTTTATAAGGTACCATCATTTTTTCTCATAGCCTTTTACTTTTGATTGTTCGTTTTATATAGATATGCTATCTGCAAAAACTATCTTGCAAAGTTTTCTGAATGTTCATGCCTTAGAAATGATTCTGTGTTTTACTGGAATCTCAGTGGTTCTATGATGAGCTCACGGAGAGGGATGTCAGCTGTTGCAACTCAAGCAATGTCAAGTGCTGGCGGCATTACTTGAAAGCTATCAGCAGCAAAGATACTCTGACGGATGCGGATGCAGTACCCCCAAATGGAGAAGTCCGCTTTAGTCTGGAGTGGCATCCCCATACACTTGATACGATTGCTTGAGCTACTTTCTCCCAGATAAATAACATTCCCTCTATTACTGGTCATGCTATGGATTCTGGAGGATGAATTGATTTCTTTATGCATTTCAAATTGCAAGGCTTTGGTATCTTATTAGAACATAAAACTTCTTACAACAATGATTAGGTCTCTATGTGTCCCGACTTTGTATTAAGGCAGCACTCTTTGAGAGTGATTATGACAATGATGATGAGTTGATACTCAGAGAGATTGTAAGCCCATGTCCCATTTTATGAGCAGATTTAATGCCCTGCGTAGTAGCACGATCGGTAGAGCGCAGGACTGGTTTTCATGTTTTCTGATCTTTGGTGTTAGTTGTTCTGCAGGGTATGAATCCAAGAAGTTACTAAACATGTCACTGATATTAGGCAGTTGGCACAACCCCTTTCTAGATGTATGTATGTTTCAGTGTTTGTTACTGTGGGATTTACTTGTTCACATAATGTCATTACAAACTCATGATGTGATAAGGCCAATTTGTTTCTAACACATCTGCATTGGTGTCTTGAGTAACTGCAATATTCCCATTATGGTAAAGAATAAATTCAAAATGTTTTTCACTTGAATAAATATTACAAACTAATTAAGGTAAATTTGAATTTTAACGTATTAAAATTTAACTGATTTATTAATTAAGTTGAAATTAAATTTTAATATTTTAAAATTTAATTTGTATAATAAACGAATTTAAATATAAATTTTGGTGTTAACTCAACTTTTTTATCTAATTGAATGTATAAATTGTTATGAATAATTAAAATTATAAAAATATATTATGATAATAAGATCAAAGTGATAAAAGTTGAATTTAATATTTGAAAACAAATCAAACCCACCAAAAGGCGCTTGGCGGCCTAGGCGTCTCTCCCACCGCCAGCCGTTAATTCTCAATTCTCGTACCACTAATTCTAAAACTCTCACAATATTCTTCATTTGTTAATTCTTTGTTTAGTTTCAGTTTTTCTTCTTCTTAAGATTTTGGTTGAGTTAAACCAAATGAGTCTTGACTCCATTAGAAAGCTCAAAAGAAACTATTTTTCTCACTTTCAATATCCACTCCCATCATCTCTTGTTCATTACATAAAGCCCTTTCCTTTACTATTTTTTCTGCAATCCCGGTTCCAATTTCACTCACTTTCTTCGCAAACAAGATCTAATTCTGAAAACCCCGAACTCCACAAGACTGTGCCAGTCTCTTCAAGTCAAAGGTTTGCCTTTTATGGGTCAATCCTCCAATCTTGCATTACCCAGAAGGCTTTAGCCCCTGGAAAACAACTCCATGCCCACTTATGCCAAATGGGTATTGGTTATAATACAGTTTTAGCAACCAAGTTAGTCAATTTTTATTGTGTTTGCAATGTCTTGAGGGATGCTCACCTTTTGTTTGAGAAAATTCCTAAGAGAAACTTGTTTCTTTGGAATGTGTTGATTAGGGGTTATGCCTGGAATGGCCCTTTCGAGATTGCTATTGAGCTTTATCGTAGGTTGATTGGTTGTGGTTTATTGCCTGATAACTTTACTTTTACTTTTGTGCTGAAAGCGTGTTCTGCTCTTTTGGCTATTGATGAAGGGAGAGAGATTCATGAGCGTGTGATAAGAAATGGGTGGGAGAGTGATGTGTTTGTTGGTGCAGCATTGATTGACATGTATGCAAAGTGTGGTCGTGTGGATGATGCACATGATGTCTTTGATGAGATTGCTGTAAAGGATGCTGTTTTGTGGAATTCTATGCTTGCCGCTTATTCACAAAATGGTAAACCTAATGAGACACTTGCCTTGTGTAGTGAAATGGTGTTGGCGGGCTTAAGGCCAACTGAGGCGACTCTTGTGACTGTTATCTCCGCTGCAGCTGACATTGCAGTGGTCTCTCAAGGGAGGGAGCTTCATGGTCTTGCTTGGAGGCTGAGGTTTGAGTCTAATGACAGGGTGAAGACCACATTGCTAGATATGTATGCCAAGTGTGGCTCATTGAAGGTTGCACAGAATTTGTTTGAGCTACTAAGGGAAAAGAGAATTGTGTCTTGGAATGCAATGATTACTGGGTATGCAATGCATGGACATACCATCGAGGCCCTTGGATTGTTTGATAAGATGAAGGACGAGATGAAACCGGATCATGTAACATTTGTGGGTGTTTTGTCAGCTTGCAGCCATGGGGGTCTGCTTGATGAAGGTTGGCTGTTTTTTGAGTCAATGCTGAGAGATTACACTATTGAACCAAAAGTACAACATTATACGTGCATGGTTGATCTTCTTGGTCATTCAGGTCGGTTGACTGAGGCTTATGATCTCATAAGGCAGATGAGAGTAATGCCAGATTCTGGCGTATGGGGTGCTTTCCTGACTTCATGTAAAATCCACAGGAATATGGAATTGGGAGAACTAGCATTAGAGAGGCTGATTGAGCTTGAACCTGAGGATGCCGGCAATTATGTGATCTTATCGAACATCTATGCTCAATCTGGGAAGTGGGAAAGAGTTGCAAAACTAAGAAAAATAATGACAGATAGAGGGCTGAAGAAAACAATTGCTTGTAGCTGGATTGATGTGAAAAACAAAGTTCATGCATTTCTTTCTGGAGACACTTTGCATCCTGATTCTGAGGCAATATATGCTGAATTAAAGAGGCTGGAAGATCGAATGAAAGCTTCTGGATATGTACCTAATACTGATTCGGTTTTCCATGATGTGGACGATCATGAGAAAACTAGCATGATATGCAGTCACAGTGAAAGACTGGCAATTGCATTTGGACTGATTAACACTCCCCCTGGAACTAGGCTTTTGATAACAAAGAACCTGAAAATTTGTCAGGATTGTCACGTCGCGATAAAGTTCATCTCAAAAATCACGGAGCGGGAAATCGTGGTTAGAGATGTTAATCGCTACCATCATTTTAGAGAAGGATCTTGTTCGTGTGGCGATTATTGGTGACTTGAGTTGGTGTTTACCTTCTGATAGCTCAGACGTTACACGTGCTGTTCCCACATTTGGGGTCCTCAGAGCTGTCATTGCAATGGATCTTGAACTACAATTCTACTATGGGGATATCATTCAAAATTGAAATTCCAAACCCAACATGAACAAAATGCAATGCTAAGGTCTGGTCCTATGCCAGCTCAAAACAAAAGCTAATTTGTTGCAAAAATTTTACTTACATAATATTCAATTTTATTGTGTCAGCTATTTATAAGCCTCCTAAGAATAAAACTGGATGAAATTAATAAGGTACAAAGGTGCTACAAGATTCAGATATAACCTGTAGAAAAATGATGAAATTTTCAACTTGTCTCAGTTGTTTTAATTTTACCAACTAGAAGAATAGAACTATGTGAAATTGATAATTTATTGGGACCAAAAAAGAAAAATGATAATTTATGCAAGTGCGGTACTTTAGTAATTGTCAAGGAAAAAAAGAAGAAAATAAATTAATAATATGACGCCCTAAACGTAAACGACTTGCCGTTTAAAATGGATCCAGAAATTCTCTCCCTCCATCAACAATTTCCACCGTCGCCAGCACCCTCCGAGTGTGTGGATTTGCTAGAGAAGTCTTAAAACTTCAAGCTTTTATATAGAAAATTTTCATTATATATATATATAATGTTTTATAGTTTTTTTTTTTATTTAAATAATAATATACATCAAAACTTTAAATGTGTTAGAGACGGTTGATTGTCTTGAAAAAATTAATCATTTTTTTTAAATTTATTTTTGTAATTTTCTATTTGTCTATTTTTGTTCTCATCAAATCAAGGTATAATCTTTTTGCTCGATATGCATTGTGATTCAATGCATGCATCTCTATGTTTTTTCTTTGGGGGGTCAAAACAGGCCAAATATAATAAATTGCAGTCTCCTTGATCCCTGGAATGTGTATGATGTTGTGTTTTGTAATGTTAGGACATGACATTGATGCCCAGAATATCCATTTTTAACTGTGTTTAATCATTTATTTTACAACCTGTTGGTCACTACGTCCCTTGCAAGAATAGAATGTGTATTGGTATTTTATCTTGTAGGTTTACTACTTTTGGGCTACTTGCGCATAGTTTCAGTGTGCATGGTTTCAGTTTTGTTGACATTTATGTTTTCTTCAGTTTAGGATTCATGGTGGTGCTGTAGTAGTTGATAGCTTAATAGGATATGATCACTTGAATATATGCCCAAAAGGAAATGCTGTTTCTTGATCACTTTTATGTAAATCATCGGGTTTCAACATTTTTGCATCTGGCCTCTTGACCACGCAGCTTGAAAGAATTGCAACTCATGGATGACAAGGTTGAAGCTGTTGATCGGATCTCGGGGTTGCCTCCATTCATAGTCCATGACATCCTGTCTCAGCCCCCGACCAAGGAGATGTTTCAAATAATTCCATGCGACGTTTTTGTGAGCCGAAGCTTCGAATGCAGAAATTTAGGCTTTTCGTTAGCCTCATTGATGTTGAATCATGTTCTATGGTTGACAAATGGATGGCATTGGCCATAGAGAATGGTGTGAAAGAGTTTGAAACAGTGTCAAAACAGATGAACATGAATATGAAGGTGTAAATTACACTTTGCCTCCTGAAGTCCTTTCCGCTGGATTAAGCACTTTAAAAGGATAGAAGGCTGTAGTTGGATGCAGCCCTTTGCTGAGTATGACTTACAGCTGCATTATCTTCAAAAGTTGGTTCTAGGTAGGTTCCAGGCAGGGATTTGCAATGCTTTGATGCTTCTACACTTCCCAAGGTTAAGACTATTGGGTTGCGTCTTGGGCTTGATATCCTCAAAATTTCTGCCCAGGTTCTTCAATATTTATATTTTTCCAGTTACAGAAACCCAAGCGGGATTAACGTGGAAGGCTGTAAACATTTGAAAACATTAATTTTGTTACATTTTTCCATTGCTGATGAAGAGTTTAACAACCTTATTTCAACCCTGCCCTTGCTTGAGGATTTGGCCGTGCATTTCTGGGATGGATTAAAGAGGGTTCAGATCTCAAGTGAACAACTCACAACCTTGGACTACATATGAAGCAGTGCTTTGGAAGAATTTGACGTCGATACTCCAAACCTACAGAAATTTTTTAACATGGCTAGTAGAGTGCCTCGTAGTTATTCTGTTGCCAATTTTGCATTTCTTCATGGGTCTACCAAGCAAAAGCAAGTGCAGTCTAGATGATAACCAACAACTGACAATTCAAACTGATATCTGGTGAAACAAATATGTACGGCACATCTTGAAATGTTGAACACGAAACATGGGGTCTCTTGTGCTCTCACATTTCTTCCAGTTTGTTAATTCTTTGTTTGATGTTTCAGATGCATCAAAAGGAGAGTCTACTTGCATGAGCTAAACTGATAACAAGCCCCAGCTCTCTTCTGGCATTCTGAAATGATTAACAAGCATTCTTGTTGACTGAGCCTACCAAGCAAAAACCAGTACAGTCTAGATGATAACCAACAACTGACAACTAAAATTGGTATCTAGTGAAACAGCATCTTGATATGGAACATGGGTCTTTTTAGCTCCTACATTTATCCTAAGCTTTTTTTTTTTTTTTTCGGTTTTTTGACCAATGCAGAAATTGATGCAGCATTGCTTCCAGTGCCGAGCATTAGTTTTACTGGAGGAAGGGGATTTCATGATAATGGTGCAGGTAGTAAAGATGAACAGAACCAACTGTTGGAAAGTTCACAATCTTGTTTGACAGAAACGCATGGCTGGAAATTTTACTAAACATCAGATTTTTTTTTTTTTTCAAATTGTTTTGATTTTCCTACAAAATCATGAATGTTAATAAAAATTAACCAAACTATAATTCTAACATTAAACTTTTATTTTGATTCAATTAATATTTATAAAATAAATAATAGGATACTTATCTTTCATAATTTTTTCAGTAAACAAATAGGTAGTAAGAAGGGGAGACATTTTATTGTCTAAATTTGTTTTTTTTTTTAAAATTATTTTAAAATTAATTAAATTAAAAGAAAAAAAATTTCAATTCATTTTAAAAATAAATATATAATTTATATTTTTAAATTTAATTTTATATACTTAAAATTAAAAAATTATAAAAATTAATTTAATTTTTTATTTTTTACAATTATTTTATATTTAACAATTAAAAAATTTTTAAAATTAAATAAATATTAGATAAATTTTATTATATGATATAATTTTAAATTTTTATTATAATTTATTTTTTATATGATATTAAAAAATTAATATTAAATTAATTTTTTATTTATATTAATTTTTTTAAAATTTATGAGATTTAAATTAATAATATTTTTTTTATATTTTAAAAAATAAATTTAAATATTTGATTAAAAAATTTAATGAAGTGTAATTTGAAATTTTATAAAAAAATAAAAATAAAATAATTTTTTAATAAATATAAAAAAATAATTTTAAATAATTTAATAATTTAAAAATATTTAATTGTTAAAATTAAAAATTAATTAAAAAAAAAAAAAGAGGAGGAAGAATAAAGGACAAATGTTAAGTTTCCATCAAGCAGCAGCAGGCAATGGAAGCCTCTCTCTAAAACGCTTTGGAGAAGAGAAAAAAAGGAGCAATGATTTGAATCTGCAAATAAGATTAACCAAAAAAAAAAAAAGAAAAAAAAAAGGGAAAAGGTAAATCCAATTCTTGAATTTCTCTGGCATGCAAAGATTGGATTGATTGATTCTCATTCCGATTATTGCCACGATCTGCGATTTTGATTCCGGGAAAACAAAGTAAAACGCATTGGAATTCGTGCAGATTCTTCGGGATTTCTTGGAATGGCGTGGTTCGGCGGGAAGGTGTCGCTGGGGAACTTCCCGGATCTAGCTGGTGCGGTCAATAAGATCAGCGAGAGCGTCAAGAATCTCGAGAAGAATTTCGATGGCGCTTTTGGCCTTGAAGACAAGCCCTCCGATTCCACCTCCACCGCCACTGCCACCGCCGACGGTTCTCTCTCTCTTTCTCTCTTATTTTTCTTTTATTGTTATTATTTATTTATTTTTTTAAGCTGCAATGTGCACTTGTTTAATTCGGAGAGCTTTTGGTTTTGGCTTATTGTTGTGCAATATTGCTCCGTTGATGAATAATATTGTTGATAGTAGTTGACTTGATTCAGCCAAACAATAGCTTTAGGGTGCGCTTTTATTTGGTTTGAAATTTGGATTTGTCCAAAGTAAATGAATAAATGCTCTTTGTGCTTTATTTTGGATTCGAGCTGCTTCAGGATTATGGCCTGTCATGACCTTTATGGGGCAGAAAAGTGAGGATCATAATGCGGAGTCTTCGTGGAAAAGCGAGTCTCCGCAGAAGTTAGATAAGGTCGAGGAGAAACAGCCAGATATTTCTGCTGCACAACAAACTTCGGTTGAAGAGAAGATAAAAGTTGAAGAAAAAAGTGAAAATGTTAAAGAAGAGAACGATGATGGACACTCAGAGATTGTGGAGAAAAAGGATGACGAGATTCCGGAGGCTGACAAAGATGAATCAGAACTTGAATCAAAACCTGTGCCCGTTGAACCTCCTGAATTTATTGTTGACAATGTTAAGACGTCGGACTTGATCGACAATTTACAGGAGAAAGAGATATCTGATGTGGCGTCCACCAAAAATTTAGAACCAGTGGAGCACGAGTTGCGAGCTAATGCAGTGGATGATGTTGAGGATGATACTATTGTGGATGGCAAGCCCAAAGTTCATGATAATACTAATGTGCGTGATCAGTCCTCTATTGAGGTTGATGTGCATGAGAGCAAAGTGGAGCTTGAGACACAACCAGAAAAGCCTATGGAAGAAAGTTCTTTGGTTCAAGCTGAAGTGTCAAGTAATGACCAAATGAAAGCATCAAGTGATTCCCACATTGAGGCATCAAGTGATAGCCAAGCTGAAGCTGCAACAGATCCTTCTGTTTCACAGCCCAGCAGCGCCAAAGAGCCTAAGATGGATCATGATTTCTCTTTGCCTCTTGCTCTTCCTTCAGATGAGGTTTTGGAGACGATTTCTTCTTCAGTTTCTCATGAAAGTGATGCCAATACGATGGTAGTTGAACAGAATGAGCAAATCCTTGATCAAGAGACTGATACTAAAGAGCATTGCTTAAGCTCAGGATCTAGTGCTTCTGATGCTACGGACTCTATGCTTGAATTAAACAAGGTGAAGCTTGAGATGAAAATGATGGAAACTGCATTGCAAGGCGCTGCAAAGCAGGCTCAGGTACTTTGTGCACACTATTTTAATTAATTTTCCATTATCATTTCTTCCTCTTATATGCTCCAAATCAGGTTTCATCATGGAGTGGTGGACAATCTCCTCTATTTCAGTGACCTAAAATGCATTTCAAATCCTATTGTGTACCCTTCTCATTTGCCTACTGAAGAAAATGCTGCAACCACCATCACCAAATTTGACAGCCAAGTGTCATTTCTTTTATTTGAACTGAAATGTGGTGGATGGAGCTTTTCAATTCAATCAATAAATTTGAATATTTTGTTTATGGTTTATTATACAATAGAAACAATGCTATAAATTTTGCATCCTATGATTGCACAACGCATCATGGAGACAACAGAACTACCACTGAAATTTCGTGGTGATTTATAACTCAAATCTTTAGGTGATCTTAACTTGACAGAATTTCGGAATCCTATTATTTTCAAATTTTCTTGCAGTCGCTGGTAGGCCTGTTAAGACATTTTCTGTCTGGTTATTGACATTTCCTCAGTAGTTTCTGCTTTGGGTCAAATTTAACCTTTTCCTTTTCTTTGCCAGGCAAAAGCTGATGAGATTGCAAAGTTGATGAATGAAAATGAGCACCTGAAAGCTGTGATTGAGGATTTGAAGGTCTGTGGATTTTTCTTTTCCCTTCTGATAACCTTGGGGTGGGTGCAACATGCCTGACCTACCTATTGTGATATATGATCATTGATGTGTTGTTTACTCGTGTAAATCCACTCTATTAGATAAAGCAAAACTAGGGGTTTGTAGGCTACACCTATACGTGTGTATGTGGATATTGAGTTGTGGATACTTGATAAGCAAATATTTGCTGCACTAATACGTATTGTGTTAGTTTGCTGGAAAGGTTTTCTGTTTTTTCTTCCTCCTGCATGCAATTTACTGGTTGCCTCATCTTTCTTTCAGAAACTTGTCCAAGCCTCCAAATTTGTGCAATCAGTGTGATTCCCATGCATTCCATGTGCTGGCTACTGTTGCTATCTGTCTTGTTTTGCATTGATGAGAAGCTTAATTAGACATGTATTACAATAAAATTTAAATGCTACTGTCCAATTTCCTTCTCCTTTGCCTGAGTATGACATCAAATGTTATGCAACAGAGAAAATCCCCTGATGCTGAAATCGAGTCTTTGAGAGAGGAATACCATCAAAGGGTTGCAGCCATTGAAAGAAAGGCATGCTCTTGATTTCTTTCCTTTTCTCTTTCTCTCTTAAATTCAATTTTGATACTTAAGCAGTGAACTAATCAGCATTTTGCTGTCTGTCCAATGAATGGAGAACATAAACTACTGGCAAGATTTGGAATTTGAACATGTGCTTTGTGTTCTCTTTACATAATTTTGCAGCAACATGCTTACAGCTGCTTTATATAGTCCAAAAAGACAGTCTCTTTTCTTTTTTATCTGTTTGACTTCTGTCTATCCCAAAGGCTGATAAAATGATGTAATCAACTTTCTGCTATGCATTTTAAATTTACATAACATATCAAGTGAATAAATTAAACTCATGTCAGGTACATGGGTGGATTTTACTTCCAGAATGTTCTAGAAGAGAGCAGAGTAAGAGAAGCAATGTTATTGAACCTGTACCTGACATGCCTTTAATTTAGTGTGAAAAGACTTTTCTGCAGAGCCCATGCCTTTGAACTTATTCTAAAGGCATTTAGGATTGATAAACGAATTACAATTTCTTTTAGTCAAATTAACTTATTGCAAATATCTTCACTGCTATTTGACTTAATAACACCCTGGCAGTTTTGTTCAGGTTTATGCTCTTACGAAGGAAAGGGATACACTTCGGAGAGAGCAGAGTAAAAAAAGTGATGCAGCTGTTCTTCTTAAGGAAAAAGATGAAATTATTAATCAGGTCATGGCTGAAGGTAGAGCTTTGAAATGTTTTTCTTTCAATGTTTAGATTTACTATGCTTTCTTCTAGACAACAAATTTATAGTGCATGTTAAGCTTTATGTTGCACTTCGGTGGATAGTATTGTCTAGTTAAGCTAAAGCTTTTGGTACATAGGATTGCTTGGCTGTTCTGAACTGGGGTCTGGGGAGCAAGAACTGGGAAATCACCAATTGATAAATGCATCTATTATCCAGCTTAGTTTTTCATGGAATGGAAAATGCTTGGAAAGGAAACGCTCTATTTCTTCTTAAGAGGACAATGTCCTTTTTTTTTAAAAAAATTTTCAAATTGTTGAGAATATTATTTATACATTCATATATTTGAACATGTTTGGGTATGATTCCAGGTGAAGAGCTTTCAAAAAAGCAGGCTGCTCAAGAAGCTACAATGAGAAAACTAAGAGCTCAGGTATGTTGTGGGGCTTCTGTAAAGGGTTGAACTAGTAATGCCTTATTCTACCCATGGTGCCTTTCTGACAACATTTTGCCTGTTTTCAAACTTTCTGTGAAAGCTTAGATTAGAGAGCTTGAAGAAGAGAAGAAAGGTTTGACAACCAAACTTCAGGTGATTTTATTCAAAAATGAAATTTGGATGGTTTCCTGATTGTTTACTTTTCTCCATTAAGTGAGACCCTGAATTTGTACAATTGGGTTATATCCATTTGCTGTTGTTTGTGTTATAAACTGTCTGTCTCCACAGAATATTTGAAAGGCAATCTAGTGTTGATATCAAACATCTGTCTGCTAAGGATGAATCTGATTCACTTGTTCAGATTGTCAACATTGTCTCTGAGGGATTTAGCAAGATCTACTAATGTTATTTATATTGGAATGCTGACTTACAATACCTAGTTTTCCTGTGCTCAACCAGAAGAAATTAAAATATGCAGTCTTTTCATACAATCTCTTCTAAAAGATGTTTTCTGGCATAAATACTTGTTTTGTCTATGCATGAGGCTTAGTTTATTCCTTCCAGGTTGAAGAAAACAAAGTAGAGAGTATCAAGAAGGACAAGACGGCTACAGAGAAGTTGCTTCAAGAAACCATGGAAAAGCATCAAGCAGATCTTGCTGCACAGAAAGAGTATTATGCAAATGCTTTGACTGCGGCTAAGGAGGCTGAAGCATTGGCTGAGGCACGTGCTAATAAAGAAGCTAGAACTGAATTAGATAGTCGTCTGAGAGAGGCTGAGGAACGTGAGTCTATGCTAGTTCAGACCCTTGAAGAATTAAGACAAACCCTGAGTAGAACAGAGCAACAGGTCTTTTGTTTATTATACTAAAATTTCTGTTTTGACCTGCTTTTAGTTATGATTTAGCTTACATTTATATTGATTTGAATTTACAGGCTGTTTTTAGAGAAGATATGCTTCAGAGGGACATTGAGGATCTTCAAAAACGTTATCAAGTCTGTTGAGTTTCCTGGATAGTGCTGTAGTAAATTCAAATCGATATTTCTATATTTGTATATATATATATATATATATATATATATATATATTGTGATTTTTCAGTTCATCTTAATTGTTGTAACTATGCATTTCTCCTTAGGCAAGTGAACGCCGTTGCGAAGAGTTGGTTACTCAAGTTCCTGAATCTACAAGGCCTCTTATGAGGCAGATTAATGCCTTGCAGGTGGGGCCCTAACTTGCAATTTAAGGGTTTTCGTTGAAATTTTTTCATAGCAAATTGTGGTTAGTTTCTTGCATTACTCTCGATTGGTTGCAGGAAACAATGGCCAGAAGGACAGAAGCATGGAATGCTGTGGAAAGAACTCTAAATTCTCGACTTCAGGTTCCTGATTGCAATTTCTAGTCCTTCTGTGAATTATGGACAACTTGTAAATATGTTTTGTCTTTGGTATGAACTGCTGCTTCTACAGGAAGCGGAGGCCAAAGCTGCTGCTGCTGAAGAAAAAGAGCGATCTGTTAATGAACGCTTGTCACAAACCTTATCTCGAATCAATGTTCTTGAAGCTCAGGTTTTTTTTTTTTTCTAGCACAGGGTTGTTTTTTGTTGGTACTGAAGCTTTATGATGATTCTTAGCTGAATTTAGGAGCATATTTTTCAGATTTCTTGTCTTAGGGCAGAGCAGACACAATTAAGCAGGTCCCTTGAAAAGGAGAGACAGAGAGCAGCTGAAAATAGGCAGGAGTATCTTGCAGCCAAGGAGGAAGCTGACACTCAAGAAGGTCGTGCAAACCAACTTGAAGAAGAAATTAAGGAACTCAAGCAAAAACACAAGGAAGAGCTACAAGCTTCATTAATGCACAGGGAACTTCTTCAGCAGGTTCTTCCCTTTTTTTTTTTCCCTCCTTATATTTGTCGGCTTTGGTTGTTTGTTAAATTGTGTTTTAACTTTTAAGTATAGTTAGCTTGTGCTACCTATTAAATAATGATTCAACAAAGACATTCGGTTTTTTCCCATATATTGTCACTCTTTTTATCTCATTTTGTCATTTCCTTGTTTGAAAATTTGAGACACGATAAAGAATGGCTTCACCTTGACATTCCTTTAAGGTCTGCTTTGATGTTCATTGTGTCATACTTGGAATCCATATTAAGGGAATGGTTATGCAGATGAGAAACCTTTTTGAGATTTATGAAAGAATTTCGGAGATGGAACTATCTCCCATTTATTTTTTTGGTTCCTGGCATCTAATCTCATATGCAGAATTGTTGAATTGAAGCCTTCATCTATTATAGGAAATTGAAAGGGAGAAAACTGCTCGGTTAGAATTGGAAAGGGCAGCTCGTGTCCCTTCTAGTACTATGTCTGAGAAAGCTTCCATCCATCGGAGCAATTCTGCTCTTGAGAACGGTATTGAGCTTATACTTTGAAACTTCTTTTTGACCTTTTCTATATTTTTCTTAATATTTTAGTGATTTTTCAGGAAACTTGTCCCGTAAACTATCAAGTGCTAGTAGCCTAGCCAGCATGGAGGAGAGCTATTTCCTCCAAGCCTCTTTGGATGCATCCAGTGATAGTTTTTCAGAGAGGAGAAATACTGGAGAGCCAACCATGAGCCCCTACTTTATGAAGAGCATGACACCTAGCACTTTTGAATCTGCCCTTCGTCAGAAAGAGGGTGAACTTGCATCGTATGCGTCTCGCTTGGTATGCCTTACCCTTTTAATCCATTATGGTTAAAATCTTATCTACAGCTGTTATCTTTCCACCATTAGATGTGTTGTGCACTGTGAACTTGAACCTCCGCAGCTCTTTTACATGTGAACAATTATGTGTTTTCTTATACTATAAAATATTGGTTGTTGTATGTTATCTGTGATTCCATTGTTTACATATATTATATGCTTCAGGCATCCATGGAATCTATACGTGACTCTCTTGCAGAGGAATTGGTTAAAATGACTGCACAGGTTAGTCTCCATGTGAAATCCAGTGTCGTGCAAAGAAGTGCTACAAGTTTCCTCCTTTTCATTTTTTTTTTCCCTTTTTCTCTTGACAAATGTTTACTTGTTGCAGTGTGAAAAGTTGCAGGCAGAGTCTGCCTTGTTGCCTGGCATAAGGGCAGAGCTAGAGGCGCTGAGGCGGAGGCACTCTGCAGCACTAGAGTTGATGGGTGAACGTGATGAAGAGGTACATATAATTACCCATCTTAGTAACCATGGGTTCAATCAAAACAAATTTGTTAACCTAAATTGGTGTGGAAAGATCGGTGTATGTTAATGGTCTTGGATCACTATATCCCATTACACTGATGAACTAGACTATTAGTGGAGCAGGGCCCTATCAGTTTGCAAGTCAGGGTCCACCATTGTGAAGTAGTTTTCTTTATTTTTCCTTTTTTCTAATTTAGGAGTTGTTGAGATAAAATTAATCCTCTCTTGGGCTGTATACTTAGCAGTCATTATGAGATTAAGCCCTGGATTTAGATCCCGTGACAACAATCAGGAAGTATACTTGAGCGGCATACTGCAAGATTTTCATATTTTTTCTGATCGATAAATTTATTGAGATATTATTTTCTTCAATGGAATGCATACTGTATATTTTGTTAGTCTCATTATTTGTCATGTCCTGACATTTGAAACCGACTGCATATGTCTAGCTGGAGGAACTTCGGGCCGATATTGTAGACCTAAAAGAAATGTACAGAGAGCAAGTAAACTTACTTGTAAATAAGGTACATTATTTCCCACTTCTTTTTCTTCCTCTAACAATTCCCCAAGATTGACGATCCTTTTTGCCTTCTTTACCTTCCGCTTTTGGTGTTTTTGATTTTCTCATTCTTTCTGGCAGATCCAAATAATGAGTTCATCAACATAATGCTCTCCATCAACCCGTCCTGAAGGTGATGGTATATTTTACAGTACATTTTGAAGTGATTCATTATTCTTGAGCTTTCCTTCCCCTTTCTCGTCATCTGAAACTAGCGACGTGCAAAAATCTTGCAGGAGTTAAACTCACATCTTATTTTTGTCAAACTTGAGCTGAACGTAATGTAATTTCAGTGACATTGTTGTATAGAAGAGATCTGAACGTGACAACTCTTTTTTTTTTGTTTTTTTGACAAGTTGAATTTGATGGGTAAGTCTTGAACATAGGATTTCTGCTCTTTATTGTATTAAGTTACAGGTTTACAATTACAAGTGTGAGGGAAGGGTTCATTCTCATATGTGAATTAAGGCTGATTCTTGACATTTAATGGCACACTCCCTATCCATTTGAACTTCCATTCTGTTCCTCTCAAACATTCTCTACCCATATTACTCCTTATTTCTCGATGTTCAATTAGTAGACGGTCTACCAATGAGTTCTGACTCAAAAGAGTTTTCAAGAATAAAAATTTCGAGTTCCATCTCCACAGAGCAAACGGAGGCCATTGCTACCATTCAAGTTTTGTGTATGGCCAATTGCTAAGAACATTTGTTATTGATTATATATTATAATTTTTATTATTACCTATAATTATATATTAAGAAGTTAAGAATGTGTAATGAATAATTATAATAATTTAACGTGTAAATTTACATTTATATCATTATATTTTATTTATTATATTATAAGTGCATGATTATAAATTATTTCATGTTCACGGGAATTTTCCTAACGGAAGATGGTTTTATTAACTACGTCACAGTGAGTAAACGTTTGAAATACTACTAGGCGCGTACCTCTCCAGAATATGGGAACCATCTTTACATGGGCTACAAAACATCACAAGGACATGGCAGCAAGCATCAAGATCATCAATCTCTGAGCTACCAATCGTCCCGAGTGGATCCCATCACCTCAATCCTGACACCAAGCAGATTCATAAAGCAATTATTCAAAGCTTCCAAATTGACACGAAGCAACAGATATTGAATGACCCATGCCCCATTAAGCATCTACCGACAGCAGCATGCTATGAGAGGGATGCATGTGCCATAGAGCTCTCTCCCATGCCACACGGCTTGGACCAACCTATGAAGAGAGTTATATGGCACGGCTCACTGTTGGAGTTGCAACAGCTGCTCGTCCAACCCTCCCAGCAAATAAAAAAAAAAAAAAAGAAAATTCACATGGTGTCAATAAATAAATGCATATAAATGTGGACCCCTTGAAACGCGGAAGGAATGACCCTATTGTATAATTGACTTAATCCCTTAACCACAATCCAGTGATTAAAAACTTGCATACAATTTTACTCATTTTTACATTGTGATTCTTTCTGCTACTTGAACTGTAGAGTAGAATAAAGAAAACAATGCAATAATTGTACTATTACATTCTTTTTCTTTAAAAAAAAAATAATAGTTTCCGTGTCACTTAAACTATGACTTACACGATTAACCAACCCTACTGTGTTTGCTTGTTGCAACTAGAATATAAGGCAGGTGGAGAAGTTGAATGCTTCCACGGTCGCGGTTGCCCAATTTCTTTATTTAATTCACCCAGATGTAGGTTGTTTTTCCACTTCATTAATGACCAACCTCCGTACAGCAAAATGCATCCACATGACAGGCTAGCCTATGCACAATATAATATGGGTCACCATCACATATCTTCTCCCATGCAACTGTATTTACTTCACTTCCTCCTCAAATCAGGCATAGATCATCTATGCTGCGATTAGCAATACTTTTCATGGTTCTTATGTCAGTTTGTTTATCAACCCCAATTAAGTTATCCTTTGGACGAGTTCAAGAATGCATTCTCGTACGAAGATTTTAAAAATCTCAACTGCTCGTTCCATCTAAAAATTTAAAAGTTATTCAATTAATTTAATTAATAAAATTAGTATTTAATAGTAAATATAAAAAAATTAATAATATAAATTTTGTTTTTTAAAAAATAAAAAATATATATTTTTTAATTTTTTACAAATTTTTTAAACTAACTATTCAGAAAAAATTATAATTAATTTATTAATTTATAATTTGACTAACTGATTTATCAATTTAATTATTAATTTTTAAAATTAATAAATTTTAAAATAAATTAAATAAAATTATAATTTAATTTTTAAATTTATCGATTTGATCTATCAATATAGTTTAATTTTTTAAATTTTGTCTCATACTCTATTTAAAAATTCAAGAATTAATAGTGTTAATTTGTTAAGAAATATTATATCAAATGAATAAAAAAATAATAAAAAAATAAAAATATTTAAATAAACTTATAAAATAATAAGAATTATTAAATAATACTTAAATATAAGTATGTATAATTTTAATTAAAAATAAATTAATTAATATGTTTAATTTAAATTATTAATATTTTAATTAAAAAGATAATTAAATAAAAAAATATATATTGACATTGATAATTTATAATAAACATTAAATTTTGTTTATAATAAAATAAAATAAAGTGAAAAAAATTGATTAATTCCAATTAAATTGAAAATTAAAGTTTTCTTATTGTTGATGTTGATGTCGACCATAAGGTTAGGTAGGTACCCTGAAAAATTTGCACAACTAATAACTCAAACTAAACTCTTATTTATGTTTGCAAGTAGATGAATTTATGAAATTATTTATTGAAAACAAATTTATGGAAAAAAAAAAATATATATATATATAACGCGCGCGCTGAGCACACCATTTGACTAGGATGTTACACCTCTACAGCCAGACAAATGTGCAAACATAATTAAACATTAAACAGAGAAAGAAAAACAGAACAGGAAGAACCCAACTGTAATTTTGCAGCTCATGAAGGATCCTCCCAAGCTGCATGATCCACATGCAGTGCCAAAGTTAGCTAGAGCTACCACCAACCATCCGGCCCCCAAGAATTTAATTAAACACTGACCTAAAAATTGTGGCAAACGGCCATTCAATTAAGCTTCCCATAAAACCCACCTGGCCTTCCATAATGGGTCGAGTGGCCTCCTTGAAAGTGACCTGCCCATTTAAAGCCTTGCACCATGGACATTTCAGGAACCATTTCAGTTTCTCTCTCTTGTCCTATCCCTCTAATTTTTTCTCTCTTGCAGGCCAAAGTTCTTGTCTTTGTCCTTCTTTCTGTCGTTTACACTCGTGTAAGGCTCGTTTCTGGATTTCGGAGTTGTGGGGTTCCTTTGTCTTTGGCTTGTTCGATGGAATGCGTAGCTGGGAATGATGATACTCTTTTTTTTTTTTTTTCTTGGTGGTTCTTGGTTGTTTCAATGAAAGAAAGGTTGATTTGATCATGTTTTAGTGAACCTTTTTTTTTTTTAAGTATCTTGATAGCGAGCCATTATGTGCACAAATGTTGGTTCTTGGTTATTTTGATCGGGGTTTTCAATGAAAGAAAATCATTGTTTGATCGCTTTTAATAGAAGAGCGAGCCTTGATGAAAGGTTAAGGATATTGGGTTTTTCTTTGTTATGACATTGAGCTATTGTGTGCTTGAATGATGGTTGTTGATTCTTTTTGTATTGGTTTTTGGATGAAAAAAGACTGCTTTGATCCCATTTTAGTGAACCCAGTTTTACAGTGTTGGAACAGTGAGCTGTTGGGTGGTTAAATGTTTGGTTTTTGGTTATTTGGATTGATTGTTTTGAATGAAAAAAATAATGCTTTGATCCCCTTTAAGTGAAAATGATTTTGATTTGATTTAGTGCTCTGCTTTTTTATGCATTATTGCAGCATCTAGTTCTGGTACAGTTATGGAGGTAGTCAAGGCGGTTTACAGGGAAGCTAAGGCTGGTGATAGAGTGGCTATCAGAGCTGATAAGAGGAGTTACACACATGGGCAACTCATCTCCTCTGCTTGGAAAATTTATGATCTGTTGCATAGCAGTACTTCAAAGACTGTGAGTTTACATTCTTCTGCATTCTGATCCATTTGCCAACTTTGAAGCATTGTGAAATTATTTTTGGATCCTTGGTGCTTCGTTGCTTTGGGATCTATTAACCACCTATTACCTTGGCAATGGGATTGTGACCCAAACATAAGGTAGAAAAAGGGAATTGGTACTTTTCCTCTTATTGCGGCAGTTTTATGAACGCTATAAGTAGGATCTAAATTCAATGCGAGAGAGAGAACTGCACCCTTATTCCATCTTACTCAATCGTGTCTCCGAGGTCATATGATGTAAATGATTGTTGATAATTCACACAGTGAGCTCAACCTATTGTAGCAGGCATTTCTTCTGTTGGTTCTCTTGACCACTGAATGATTTTAAACTTTTCTGATTCTTGAGAATTTAGTTGATCTTGTCGCATGTTCTTTATAATTCTTAAGCCAGCAATCAACCATCATTTTGTAGGTTGGTGGCACTGGTGGACATAGAGATCTTGGTGGTGCTCGAGTAGGAATTGTGGCAAAACCTTCAGCTGAGTTTGTTGCTAGTGTTCTGGCAACTTGGTTTAGTGGAGGTGTTGCTGTTCCTCTTGCCATTAGCTATCCAGAGACTGAGCTCCTGCATGTGATGAATGATTCAGTATGCCCTGAACTATTCTCCAGTTCTCCCCCTTGTCTGATTCTGGTGTCAATACGCTTACTATTTGGCACTTTTACCTCATTTCAGTAATTGACTTTTGCATATGGCTAGTGGCAACTATTCTTTGGAGATTCACCATGCTTGACTGGAGATCGGGATTCCAGCATTTTATATATGTTAAAGACATCCTTGTTCTGTTGTTCACCACAATGATACTGTTTCTTTCACACAATAATATGATAGCTTGATATGAATTAATTACTATAAAGTTTATTTATGTGGCTTCTTTCTTCTTAAACAATGTCTTCTGCTAGCTGATGGAGAATTTAGGTACTTTGTGTACAAACTCAATGGCATAAAGTTATGTTTGATGGCATGTGCTGGCTGAGAGCCTTGTTTGCAGAAAGTAGTTTTCTTTGCCACTGTCCTGCAAAAGCCACATTAAATATGTTTAGTATTTTATGAATTAGTTCCCACAGATCCCTTATTTACATTTGATTGTAGGAGATATCAATGGTGCTAAGTACTGAAGATCATCGTGAGGTGATGCAACCTGTTGTTGCAAAATGTGCTGCAGGATTTTCCCTGATCCCTTCTGTGACTAGTGCTTCTTCACAGACAAATTCACTTGATAATTCACAAGTTGAACAAATAACAGCAGATAGAGGTTTGTTGAGGAAAACTGAAAACTAAAGAAGATATGTGGTGCATATAGTTGCAAAAATTGGATTATATATTGGCTTAGTTTCAATTTCAATGACACAGGTGAGAATCCAGCACTTATTGTGTACACAAGTGGTACAACAGGTAAACCCAAAGGCGTTGTTCACACTCACAAAAGCATTAATGCACAGGTAAATATTTGAACAAACTAATGACCAATAAGTATCTTTTTTGTTTTAATACCCCTGTGACCTGTACTTAGGTTGGACATTATCACTACTGATTTTTTATTTAATGATTGTAATGCGGAGGAAGCAAATGTTATGGACAGAATTGTTTGCATACATGTAACAATGTTTTGGTATCAATATTTAGCAGAAATGAAAACCATAGCCTAATCGCATCTCATGCTTGCTGCTAAATCAATGCTTTTGAAACCTGATGCCACATGCTGAATGTAGTGCTTAAAATGATGTAAAAATTTTCCTTGGTTTATCCACTCTTTTTCTTTTTTTTTTCAATTACCTGAATGTTCATAATCTTAATATTAGCTTTGCCTCAATTTTCTCAATTGCAGGTGCAGACCTTGGCAGAAGCCTGGGAGTATACATCTACTGATCAATTTCTCCATTGCCTACCGCTACATCATATCCATTTAGTAACCAATATTTTAGATTTAAGTTGCCCATTTGTTTGCTTCTGCTGTCATTTTCTTTTTGGTATGCCCATGCAGGTACACTAATTCAAATTTTGTGTCAGATTGATCCTTAACTGAAAATATACATGTACATGGGCTTTTCAATGCTCTATTTTCCCCTATCTATGCTGGTTCCTCGGTAATTTTATATTTTCTTTCTTTCGATACACACATCCACACAAGCAAGATTTTTTTTCTTAGCATATCAAAAAATGAATTTTGTTTTAACCTGTATGATCATGTTTTGAAGGTTGAATTTATGCCAAAATTTAGTGTAAGGGGTATCTGGCAAAGATGGCAAGAATCATATCCATCAGATGGGAATAAAACTGATGATGCTATAACAGTGTTTACAGGAGTAAGTCTGATTTTTTTGATAAGCATGTCAGCACATGTATGATCAAATTTTGATTAATTAAAACCTTTTAGGTTTTATGTATCTAATTATGCACCAACCCATCTGGCATAGTGCACTGAATCTCTAAGAAATTACTGGACATTTTCTTATTCTTCAAGTTGTCACAGTTTTTTTGCAACTCTTAACTAGCTAAATTGTCTTTTAAGGTTTTATTACAGCTCTGGTTTCTGCACTAAGCAATTTGTTTGAGTTTATCTGTTTGGCCTCAAGAGGAGGCAGATTAAATTTTCCAATTGATCATTGAGGTTATATTACTTTTAGGCATGGGTAGAGTCAAATTAGTTGAACCAGCATTTACCAGCCAACAGTGCACCTTGCATTATTGTGATGTGTCTAAAATCAAAATTTAGGAATATTTTGCTTGTGTTATTGAGACTGTCCACGTAGAGTTGTTATAACAGTCATATGAAATTTTAACATATAGGTTCCAACTATGTACACTCGATTGATACAAGGTTATGAAGCAATGGAACCAGAGCTACAAGCAGCTTCCACCTCTGCTGCTAGACAGTTGCGATTGATGGTAATATTTTGGGGAATTTTTGTTTGATTATGTGTTGCTTTAAAATGTCAAGGAACATTGTCTTTATGTAATTAAAACATTAATTAATTGGAAACTTTGTCCAATATTGTCTGCAGTCTGTCATGTAAATTGTCCTCAGTAATCATGCTTGCCACTTTATTTTTACAAACTCCCTGTGTTGATCCTGAGCTGAATGTCTTCTTGCTTATTTAGATGTGTGGCTCCTCTGCACTGCCCCTTCCTGTCATGGCACAATGGGAAAGTATTACAGGACATCGCCTCTTGGAAAGATATGGCATGACTGAGGCAAGGGATCAATAAATTCATGGAGAAATGCCCATCTTAGTTTTTATATGTTAGGTAATCTTACTTGTGAGAGTTTTGATTGCTCTAGTTTGTTATGGCAATATCAAATCCCTTAAGAGGTGTGCGTAAGGCAGGCACTGTCGGCAAACCTTTTCCTCGAGTGAAGGTATAGTTGCTCATTAAGTATTTATTCTTATCTTTTGTTATTTTCACATGTTGACTTTTTCTGAGCCTTATCACTTGTGCATTTATAGGTCAAGATTGTTGAAGATGAGAAGGGAGAAGAAACAGGGATGGGCGAACTCTGTGTTAAAAGCCCCTCTCTGTTCAAGGGATATTGGAAACTTCCTCAGGTACTCCCCACTATCATTTCTCAAATTTTCTTCTTCTTGTGAATGTGAAATGTTTGTCCCTGTCAGAGATTGCTAAATGCTCAGCTTCAATGAGTATTTATCCTTTGTCTTTCTCTAATTAGATAACATTTGTCCGAACTTTTTGTGATCTGCAGGTAACTAAGGATTCATTTACTGATGATGGCTTCTTCAAGACTGGGGATGCTGTCAAAATAGATGATGATGGATACCATGTCATTTTGGGACGTAAGGAGATTTAGTTTCCATATCTAGCAGTATAGCTGTTGGCTTTCTTTTTTTCATTTTTTAGTTTCTTCAGCAAGGGACACCCTTTGAATTAGGAAAAACTTATATCTTGCTTCTTCTCTTTATTTTCCACTACATACATGTAATACATGACGTGAATTTATTTGTGCTCATAGTATTTGATGGCTAGTAAGCTCACAATTTGATCCTGCTGCTTGCAACAAATGGTGCTTAAAGCAACCTAATTTACAATGAAATAAGCTTTGTTTGCTTGTGTATAAGAATCTATCAAAAGTGTCGCCTGAACTTTTTAGGGGTATAATGTATGAATATTATTGCTACCACCTCCAAAAGGAAAAGGACTTTAAATTGGGGGTCAAAAATACACCATTGGTTCATTTTTTATGTCAGTATTTAGCTTTTGATGTCCCTGACTTCTCTCAGGATGCCATTCCTTGTTGATTTTTGTGGCAACGTGGAAGAGGAAATTATATGATTGAGTCATGGCTTTGAAATTGTATTTCCATTTCTTCTGGTGCTAATCCTTCTCTCTGAAGCTAAAAGTGTTTTTGATATCATATTTCAGGTACTAGTGCCGATATAATGAAAGTAGGAGGTTACAAATTGTCGGCACTAGAAATTGAATCTGTTCTTTTGGAGGTAATTATTTTCATCCTCTTCATCACGATTTTTTTCATTCTCCACCATGATATATATGCTCGTATTCTTCATTGGAGATAGCAGAGGAAAAAGAAAAAAAATTGCTTCATTAGATCAGAATGATGAATTTCCCTGTCCTGCAGCACCCAATTGTCAAAGAATGCTGTGTTCTGGGTTTGCCAGACAAAGATTATGGAGATGCAGTCTGTGCCATCATTGTGCCAGATGAGGAAGCAAAGAGAAAAGGCAAGGAAGAGTTGAAGCCTGTACTAAGCTTGGAAGAACTCTCCAAGTGGGCCAAAGACAAACTTGCCCCATACAAGGTATTGCTGCTGGGAACTTCCAATTTTCCTATTCCCTATCATTCCATACATTGATGAAATACTGGATGATCCCCATTAGCTTTTAAGCTGGTTACAAAACCTGGTTTGTAGGGTTATTTATTGCGTTTGGAATCATTTTTGTTCTAGAACTGGCACTGCATTTTCCATGCTTTGAAGCTTTAAAAGGGGCTTGGTTGAGCTTTGCCTTGAATACAATAACTGCAATTAACTAGTAGATTTCTGTTCATGAATATTTTACCTTGATAACCTTTGGGTTGCCCAATAGAATGTGAAACTTACATGTGGCATTCACTCCTGTCTGCCTTCTTCTTCCAGCTGCCTACAAGATTGTTCCTGTGGGACTCGCTGCCTCGTAATGCCATGGGAAAGGTTCTTTGCCTTGATTGCTCAATATTTGAATGAAGTCACCATACCAATTTGCTTTCAGACCATTAAACTTGAAGAAAAGAAACATGCAGGTATAATATTATCACCTTTCATGTCCATTTCAGGTGAATAAAAAGGACCTGAAGAAAAAGCTCTCTGGTGTACCATAAGTTTATTTGGTTGCAAAATCGAACGGTGCAAGTTTCCGGTGGTTTCAGAATGGGAGGAAATGCTTACAGAATCACCAAAATAAGTAAAGGGTGTCCAATGCACCAGGCTTTTGCATTGCGGGGTATGGATATGCACATTTGTGCAGCCCTCCACCAAGATGGTCATAATGTTTAGATTCCTTATAGCTATACCAGATTCCTGGCACGCAAAGTGTACAATGTATATCGTGAAAACTCCCCGTTAGGCCACAATTGGGGCTCCGCCAGTAAAATAAGCAAATGCCTCTTCTCTCTAGGATGCCCTTTCATTTAAGTTTGTACGGGGCCATTGTTTAGCAATCTATAGTCATAATATTTGTATCTTCAAATTATATTCACTATTTAAAATTTTGATGAAAGACCAATGACAAATCATTCCCTGACAGGAGTATCCTTTTTTGGGGATTGATGTGAATAGTCGTAGGAACTGAGAAGACCCCATTAAGTTCCTTTTCTTTTCTTTCACCCCCTGGACGCATCAAAAACTTTTTGGCTTTGCCTGGGAGGAGGGAAAAGGAGGTGGATGAGAGTAAAAGCAAGTGAAAAGAGTAGTCCCCTTGTATCACTCCAAAATTTAAACTAAATGATTTTTAAGTGGAGTAAATAATTTCCTATTTTTCACTGAATACGGAAGGCTTGTCTTCTGGTCTGTGTCATACATAGAATGCTAATCACTGAAAACCGCGATCATCAGACATAGAAACGGAGGAGGACTCCCCCAGGTCCAAAATTCAAACAAATGGCTTGAAAGTCTGTCCAAAGGCTCATGCAGCCAACTGGAGAGGCCTTAAGCATGGAGGGTCTACAAGTTGTGGAGGCACACAAGGGCTTTGTACGATGCTGTGTCATGGTTTCAGACCGCATCACAGTTAACTAACCTTAACGTACTTTAATGTTATATCATGTTTATAACATGACCAAGGTTAAGCAATTAATGTGTTGTATTACTTGCATGGGTGGACTTTTGTTACATGGCATTGTCATCTGGCAGGAAGAAGTGGAGATAGAGGCAAAGGTTGCAGGAGACAAAGAAAGGACAACATCAGTGGTGATAAAGGCAAGGAGAAAAGAAAATGGAGAATTAATTGATCTTGGTAAGCCATGGAAATCTCCACACAATAATGCAAGGCTTGCAAGCAAACTTTGAGCTTAAAACTGTTCTTTCAAGTTAATATGAATAACAAAAACAGAGATAAAAAGAAATTTGTCTAACAAAATTATAACTATTTATAATTTGAATGATATTTATTATATATATTATCCGTTTTAAAGAAATTAAAAGTGTATTTTTATCCCATATTAACTATTATAATTATATATAAAAAAAACTCCAATTTAATCTTTTATAGATTTTTTTAATTTTCACTTACACTAAAATTTTTTAATAATTTGAAATTATATTTTTACTTTATATTTTTTATATTTATTTTAACTAATACATTTTAAAAATATGATTTAAAAATAGAAAACTTCTCATCTTAATTGAATATCGCATCTCATCTTATTTTCTCTTTTCTTACTCCACAACAATTACAAGAGATTGAAAGTAGCTAAAGATTTGTAATTTTTGCTCGTTCAATTTATCCTTCTTACATACTTGAAGACGTAATCCTCGTGGGCATCCAATCATTTTTCATTCTAGATGTAGTTTTCAATCCGGCCCAACAGGCCCATGGTTCTAGAGAAAGGGCTTTCATGGGCTTATTTCTATGAATATTCAAATTTTATTGGCCACGAGATGGTCCAATACGGAAAATACTTTGAGCCCACCAGGATGCGTCAAATATTATTTTACATTTTTATGGCCGGCCACCTGCCCCTTGAACCCTGAGGTGGTCCCCACTTCTCCCTTGGCAAAGCTCTTCCAAAAGACTCAAAGAAAAAAAAAATATATATATATATATAATTATTTGTAATTTTTATTAAAAATAAATATCATTTTAATTAAGTTTGATTCGATTCTAATCCAAAACAACGAGGGTGGTTGGATCCATCGAGCACATCGTCGCCATTGCTCAAGGACACGCAAGCGTGGGGGAGGAGAAGAGCATCAAAGAAAAGCCTCGGACACATAGAATTTAGGCCGCCCGCCATTCTGGCTTTGCCATTTAAAAAAAAAAAAAAAAAAAGGAAATAAAAATAATGAGCTCACATGATTGCTGAGACCACTACCCACCTTTGTCACGTGCTCTTTGGACCACCCCACGCCAACTCCTTTAGTAAATTTTAGCAGCCTGGTCTGCTAATCGGCAAGAAGGGATTAAAATAATTATTTTAAAACAGAACGAAAGTCCAAAAAAATAAAAAATAAAATTAAAATATAGTGTATTTATCTTAACCTAGGGATTAGCGCCTGATGTCTCTGACCCAGCTGACTTTGCCTGTGTGAACTTTCAAAATAATTAGTATTTAAATGTTTTATATTTTTTAATTGTAAATTTTTTTATTTTAATTTTTATTATCTTTTGAATTGGATAAGGACAACATTTAATAAATATATATTGCTCTCTCCGTATATTTATAATTTATTGTTTTAAAGTTAAAAATACTACAAAGGAAACTTTGCCCATCAGTCGATTCAATGTAATTATTGCTCATGTTGGCTTATGTGTAAATTATAATTGATATTTTGATTAAATAATTAAAATTAAAATAAATCAAATAATATTACATAACTTAAAATTTTTGATATAAAATAAATATATATTTATAAAATTTATCAAATTATATAATTTTTATAATCATTCAATACATATCTTTAACTAAAAAATAGAAATAATAAAAATCGATTGCAATAATATCACTCTCTATGTATTTAGGCAGTCCGCATCTCTTTAAAGAAAGTTCAAATAATTAATTATGTGCAATTAACCTCCAATGTGGAAAGTGGAGAAAATAAAAATCTAAAGGGAAGCCACGTGGCTGAGATCATGGCCGTTGCTGGGTCAGGTCGAGCTGTAACCATCGTGCTTAAACGTGCATAGGGAATATGGCAGCAGGTTATGATAGGCCAAATTGCAGTAGAAAGTACAATTATTAGTGTTAAATAAAATTATCAGGGGGAAGAAAGAAATAAAATAAAGGGTTAAAAATTTAAATAAAAAAAAGAGCACAATTCCCAAGAATGAAATGAAAAAAAATTATTCGAAGCAGAGGAATCCGGCAACAAAAACTTGGACTCTACTGGAGGAATTTACACGTTATAATATCATAAAAAAATGATTATATTTTTTTAATTTTTTAATAAATAATTATAATTAAAAATAAAATTCTAAATATATATTTAATATTTAGGATAATTTTATATAATATTACATAATGAGTTAAGTCGACTACACACAAAATAACAATGTTTCATATCATAACCTTGAGAGAAAAATTGATGGCCTTCCAAAAAAAAAAAAAAAAACAGGAATTAGAGTAAAATTTTAATTGGAAATAAAATGCAATACATACCTCTGTTTATGATTTGAATTGTGGAAGAATGGTTTCATCAATGGAGAATTCTTTTAGACTTTTGGTGATTTATATCCTCTAAACAAAATGGATGACTCTAAAAAGAGTTAGTATCACAATTGGACAAGGAAGCAACATGGGCTTTTTTTTATTATTTTTTTTTATTTTTTTTTGGTGCTTAAGAATTACAATCAATAATTAATATATTAATTGGTGACAAAATTGGCTGTAAGTAACATGGAAATGCAATTTTTTTATTTTTTATTTTTAATCTTCTAAGTTTGTTGAAATGATAGGAAAGCAGCAAGTACATTTCTTAGAGGCCTAATTGCTGCTGCCCTTTTAAGTGACAGCTTTACTGTTTATCATGCTGGTTACATTTGATTAATATTATCTTCATGTGCAGTTAAATGACACATAAGCCCACTTCTCTCATCATGTAAGTCTCTCTCTCTCTCTCTCTCTCTCTCTCTTTTTTTTTCATTTTTTTTGGTGCAAAGTTCTTTGATTTGATGTATAAAAAAAGAACTTTGCTTAGAGGTTCAAGACAATTTTAATTAATTTTAGTTACTAACCTTATAACCACTCGTACTTCAAGTGGAAGACTAGAATTCAAGTTTAATTTTTAAATAAAATGCAAATTGATCATTAAATAGAATACATAAAATAAAATTAAAACTAAGTAATAGACACATGGTCATCAAAATTAATCTATAAGCAATTATCTTTTCTTTTGTGTTTCTTTTCTCTTAGTAAAAAAAAAATAAAATTTATTTTAATTTAATTTATTAATTAATTTATTTAATTATTAAAAATTAATATAAATAATATAACTTACATAATATTTTATACAATATAATAAATAATATTTACTTACAATAAAAAAATAATAAAAAATTTATATAATAAAAGTTATATATATATATATATTATATTAATAATATAAATAAATAAATAAATATAATAAAAAAATCTTTTTTTTTTTTTTTTCACATTAGCCCTTAATATATTAATCAAAATCCACCCTAAGGCCACCACCTTCACGCTTAAATTCGCTCGACCACATCCAAACTCTTAGCATCACCCGTCCCCCCCTCTCTCTAAACCCTCGAGGCATAGATTTTCTCTCTCCCAATCTCCCCCATACCCATCTCTTTCTCTCTCTACATCATTCAATGTACCTATTGCTCTCTCTACATGCATGTACTTTCTGGATATAAACGTACACATCACCTACTCCAAAAGCCTAGCTTTCTCTCTCTATCTCTCTCTTTTTTTCCTTTCTTAAAAGGGTCCACACTGCCCTACCAATATAAGAAACACATCACTCCACTCTTCTCAATTACTTTACTTCAAATTATCTCACACCCCTTGAAGTTATTGTACTTCTCTCTTCCTAATCAACACCCTCCAACATATATACACAAATATAGAATTAACAAACATATAAAATATTGCATAAATGGAGGCACCGGAAGTCTTCATCAATAGCTACTATGGCGCCACCCCCGGAGCCGCCGAGTTTTTGGCAGACAAGAGGGTCTCCGACCAGAAACCTGGCGACCTGTTCATGGTCGATGATCTCCTGGATTTCTCTAAAGATGATAATGATGCCATGGCGACTGATGGGTTCTTTGAGAATTCTTCCAACTTCAATTCCAATGATAGTTGCAACTCCTTCGGCTCCACCGCCGGCAGTAATGTCCGGTATCAAAGCTTCAGCACCGATTCTCATCAGTTCTCCAGCGAGCTCTGCGTTCCGGTAAATACATATCTGATCAGTGTGAAACTACGCGTGGATTCATTTTCTGTGATTTTTGTAAAAAAAAAAAAAGAAGAAAATTTTAACCTTTATTTTTGTACATTTCTTTATTTTGTTTTTATACCCTGATTTTGATTCTATTTATTTATTTATTTTTATTTATTTGATTAATTTTCAATAATCTTTTCATTTGAGGGATATCTACAATTTTCGTCATTTTATTTTATTATAAATAAGTTAAATTTAAAATATTATTAAATTTTAAATAAGTTATATATATATATATTTTTTTATTATTGTAATTATTTATTTTATAATTAAAATTTTTGAACACATTTTGAGTATTGCAGTGCGACGACTTGGCCGAGCTAGAGTGGCTCTCCAATTTTGTGGAAGACTCATTTTCAAACGAGCAAAACCTCCAAACAAATCTCCACTTCTTATGCGGATCCAAACCGGGCACACCCGCTTCATCCTCATCTAAAACTCACCCGGAAACCATAACCCGTAACCCCAACAACCCGATTTTCCAAACTGAAAGCCCATTACCAGGCAAGGCTCGGTCCAAGCGCTCACGGGTTGGCCCCGGTGATTGGTCCACACGTCTCCTCCACATCTCACCTATAACCAAACTTGTGTCGAAGGAACATAGAAGCCCGAACCCGAAACCCCGTTTGGATACTACGATCCGGAAATGCCTTCATTGTGCAGCAGAGCAGACCCCACAATGGAGGACAGGGCCAATGGGCCCAAAAACTTTGTGTAATGCGTGTGGGGTCCGGTACAAATCGGGTCGGTTGGTTCCCGAATACCGACCCGCAGCTAGTCCAACTTTTGTATCCACAAAGCATTCAAATTCGCATAGGAAAGTTTTGGAGCTTAGGAGAATGAAGGACTTGCAAAGACAACAGCAGGGACAGTTTCTAAGTCAATGTTCAATTTTTGGCGTATCGAACGGTGGGGATGATTTCTTGATCCATCATCACGGTGGGCCCAACTATAGGCAAATGCTCTAGTGGGTCCAGAGTAGAATGTTGGTTTCTTAATTTTGTGCCCCAAAATTTGAAATTCCAGTGGTTTTTTGTTTTTTCTTGGCAAGATTTTAGAATTAAGTGGAAAATAAGTAGAAGAAGAGAAGAGAATGGCTTATTTGTAGACTTTAGTCTATGCTGTACTCCTGATTAGATTTTGTTTTGCCAAAATTGGAAAGAAAAGTTTAGAACTGCTTTTCCATTTTTAATGGGATGCTTTATTTCTCAATAATAATAAATAAATAAACAATTTGAAATTGCTAAATATGTAATCTAGGGAAATGGAAATATCAGATATCTAGTTTATAGAATCAATAAAATGATACAACCAATCGGATGGTGTGTTTTTTTTGGCTGCAAAAAGGAAGTTTGTGTGGGTTAGCAATTCAAACCCATGCAGTTCCATTAAATTTTCACATAATGTAGACTTTAATTTCAATGTAAAAAATAAAAATAAATATTAAAATGTTATGTCACAATTGTGAAACCTATGGGCCATATAAAGTATGGTGTCTCTATACCTCATATATATTTGCACATGAAAAGTTAGTGGGCAAGTTCGTGGAATTTGATTGGCCAATTTGCTTCTTCTTTTTTTTTTTTAAAAAAAAAATGATTTCGCTGATTCAAAGATAAGTTAACTGATTTGATTACAAAATGGAGTCTTGAAGAACTCTGCTTTGAAGGCATTTTGCCATTTTGTTTCCAAATTCATATATATATATATATATATATATTTGAGTAAGGATAAAAATATATTTGATTACTTCTACAGTTTTTGCATGGTCATCATACATTTACGTTGCATTTTCTTTTATTTTCATTTTTTTTTCTATAAAAAGGAGGGCCAAAAATAGTGGGCATGCATGGGTTTCAACAAAGAATAATGAAATGGGAAATATCGTCTTTTGCACGTACCATCCACATAGAAGTGAGGTCAAAATATTATGGAATTCAGGGCACGATAAGATCGAGGAAGTGAAAGAAGGCCAATAAATTTAACACCCCCTCCCCCCCCTCCTCAAAAAAAGCAATTATTTTAAAGGGAAATCCATTTGGCAACTGCCTACCTTGCACAATGGTGCACATGGCCATGTGGGGTTCGTTAGCTATGGACATTAAGAATTCGATAATTGCATTCTGATTAACTGTCCACTTGATCCTAGACATTTGCTCTCCCATGGGGTCCCACACAGCCTCTAATGTTTGATGAGTTCCAGCAAATTCCAGCTCCTGTAGCGAAAGATGAGGGAGGTGCTGTGCTTTGTAAGTGTACAATTTGATCTCTCCCACTAGATTATCCATAGAGTAGTTGATGAAGCTTATCAGGTTTAATTATTTGAGGGGTCTCAGTTCATAAAAAAAATAATAATAATAACATTTCATTATACTAAACTCTCACATTATAAATCTCATATGTGATTTGAATTTGTAATATTGATGTCACTGTGGATTAATCCTGAATCATAGAAAAAAAAAAAAAAAGGAAAATTATTGAGTCTTCTTTGGTCAATTTACAGTAATCTTATAATAAAAACTAGCTCGTTATTGGCAAAAGCGGCTCTGTGCTTCTGCTCTCAGTTTCAGTTTCACCACTCTCAACTTGGAATTAAACATTTTGGTGTGGTGTGTGCACACAGAATTTGCTAGCTAGTTCTTGGGTTGATTATTAATTTATTTAACGTCAGAGATATTTCTCAAAGGTATGCTGCCAATATGAATTACCAAAATATTACCAACCAAGTCAAGACTATTAATAAATGTTCATTATTTATGTAATTTTCAGTATTCTATACTACATTCATGCATTAACATACACGTGGTAAGAATAGACAAGCATGTTAGCAACAAAGGGTAGCACATGCATGCACTTCTCCATGACGTGCATGGCTGTTTGCTCTCTCTCTCTCTCTCTCTCTCTCTCGCTGTCTCTTTCTGTGTGGGTTGTGCTGTTTTGGATAATATCTACAAAATTCCACGATGGCTTTGTGGCTCTTCTCATTGTCTAGGGATCTTTCCATGTTATATTGGCCAAGATGGTGACAGGCTTCTTGTGCCCTTTCCAGCACCCCAAGCATCAAGCATTTTATTTAATCCCACAATTCTTAATAATTTGGCAACCCTTTTATAATTAATGAGCCTCTCTGAATTGCCTTTTTTTTTTTTGTTTTTTTCCCCGGGGGGGGGGGGGCAAGGGATTACTTCTATGTTCTTGGTACAATTTTTCATTTTGGCACGTCCAAAATTTGGAACTTCTTTTTTTTTTTTGTTGGATGGTTCCTTGAATTGCTTATAATTGAACTAGGGCATGGGTTTTATCCTAAATTATGTTTTTCTTGTACAATAGATGTATATAGTTGAATTTTTAAATTTTTAGTGTTTCCCTTTTGAAGAACAATATGATAATCATTGATTAATTCAGCGCATATTTCAAAAAATAACCACTAAATATAATTTAGTTGTTCGCCATGTATACCTCTTAACTTACCCTCCTTAATTTAACTAGAAAATGGCCTTTTTTTTTTCTTTTTTCTTTTTTTTTTTTACTAAAGCCAATATGAAAGATTAAAAAAAAAAAATCTCTTTAAGTTTTTCAAAAGATATTTTAGTAATTAAAATTTTAAATTTTATTTAAAAGCCTTATATTCTAATTATAAAAAGAAGGTGTTAAACTTATGAGAATAAAATAAATTATTTTTGTTGTATAACTTATCACCTCCCAATAAAAAAAATAAAAATTGGATTAAGTAGACTTTGACCAATTGACCACCATACACATCACATGGCTGACCCCCAAATTAATAAAACTTACTATACCTAAGAGGGTGAGTATGTGTTTCTTTGCAGAATAAAGCAAAACTTGGGGCTTGGGGCTTGCAATAATTTGAGTTGGGTTGCAGGTTGCAATCACCAGTCAGGTCACACGTTGTGGGTTTTTGATAGGCTATCGTCGCAGTGGGTTGACAATATTTATCAATTGCTTGTCTCAATGGAAACGGTGGGTTGTCAATTTTAGTGATTCCGCTCCAACCAGCATCCGCAATGTGAAAGTATTGAAACCAAAGATAGTTCCCATGTGATTTTTAAGTTATAATATAATAACTTTCACGTTACACTTGTTCTCCAGACTTCGTTTCAAAATCCTGAAATTCTTTAGGAGGCAATGTTGATTAGGTTAGCTAGCCCACCAAGCTGAGGTGCTGTATCCGTGGACCAAAATTGAAAAAAAAAAAAAAAACAAGAAGAAGAAGAAATGTGAGGAGTGAAGAACCCAGATGGATTGCACTATTAGTTGATGAGTCAATATGGATGTATACTCAAGCAGATGAGTACTTCAATGGTGATGGGCAGTGACATGGACTCAGTCACTGGTCAATGTTCCACTTCCTAATGGGTTAGGTTGTGTACACATTTAAATATAAACTTCTAAAAGGTGATATTCGTATGACCACAATTTCTTTTTTCTTCACATGGTTGAGTGAAAATTAAAATAAAATAAAATAAAATAAAAAAAGTTCAACCAGCATTAGGTTCTTCAGCAGACGAGAGAGGGTAGGCTAGCCAGATGGAAGCATATGCCATAGACCCATGTAGAACAAAAGTTTAAACACATGAAAATCAACAAAAGTGTAAAGGTATGCATTTAACTAGTTAAATAAAGGAAAAAAAAACCCTAATCAGGTAAAGTTCTCATATTATGAAAAATGAAAAAAAAAGTTAAATATATATAATTTTTAAGTCTTAATAAAATAATTTTATCGCTGTATTAAGACTCACATGTGATTAAAAAAAATTAAAACTCTATAGCGGGGGGTAAAAAAGGCTGTCTATAGAACACGAAAAAGGCTTTCTTTGTTTTTTTTTTTTTTTTTTAAATTTTTAATCTCTTTTGTCTAGTACTTAGCTCGTTGGACATTTCTTATAAATCTCGTATCCATAAAAATAAAAACCCAAAATTCTGAATATAAAAATATTAATCTTTAATTACTCTAGCGTCTAATGAGACCTATTGAGATGGGGGACGTCTCCTATATAGGCATACCTAGTCGGGTTCGGAGCTTGTGATGGACTGGAACCGCCGGCCCACATTTGGCAGCTCAATTCAATCTGAGTTCAAAACTGTTCTTTTCCACTCTGGCTTCGGGTTGGTGGATCCAAAATGATTTGGGCTCTTTCTGCGGCTCATAAATCACTTTGGATGCATTAAAAATAGAAGTCAAAAGAAGAAAAAAAGGGAAAGGATGCACGGGGTGTGAGTGAGTAGATGTGTGCTTGCTTTTAATTAAGAACCCCAGTTCATAGCCAATTGTGTGCTTGAAAATCCGTGATTTCCATCACAACTTTTGACATAAAATCCGTGATTTTATATGTATGGACACAAGTACATGTAAGGAACAAGCAACTGTTGTAAGAACATTGTTTTCTTTTTGTCTCCAATGGCCAACGTGTGTTGCTCCATTGAAATGGAACCCAAGACCTTGAGAGAAGGGCAGCTTAACCAGGCCAGGGTAATAATCCCTTCATTGTCACTTTAATATGCGTTAGTTTATTGTCATTACTGCTAATTTTTCTTGAATTAAGAACCACTCGAGCCTGTGTTCATGAGCTAATAATTGCATGTCTTTCATTCCCCATTTTTTATTAAAAATTGCGAAATAATTAGTTCTTCGTAAACAATTATTTTTATTAAAATTTTGTATACTAAGATATTTTTGTATGTAATTAATTAATTAATTAATTTTTTTATATAAAATATAGACATGATATGTGTGAAAATTCTACATTTATTTTCTATAGGTTCTGGCTGCGGATGTAGCTGAAACAATGGAACCGAAAATGGCTTATGCAATATTCATTGAAGTAAGCCTCGTACTTTGTAATTTCAAAAGAAATTAAATTTTACACAATTGAGATGTTGAGAACTACAGATTAATTATTTTCCCTTTTTTTTTGTTTTTTCGTTTTTTTTTGGTTCATAGGGATTGAGACCGAGCGATCGAGCAGAGGAAATGGGTCAATGGGAGCAAAATGGGCATAATCAACAATGTGGCAAGAAGCTTGCTGAAGCTAAAGCGAAGGCTCAGGTTACTGAAGTACCTTGCCAACGTTCTTGTGTCGATAGGAATGCAGAATCCCCAAATGAAATGAAGCTTAAGGAGCCCCTTTCTGCTCCATTTTGATCCCACTTTTTTCTTTTTTCTTTTTCCTTTTCCTTTTCTTTTTCCTTTTTCAAAAAGAAAAAAAAAAAAAAAAACCACTTTTGTACGTCAATGTAGTTTGAGGATTTGTACGTTATTGTTTAGCGTTGGCTTTGTTGCCTCAACTTTTTTCTTTTTCCTTGCCTTCTCAACTCTACTCTGTGTGTGTGTGTGTTTTATGTTATTTTTAATAAAAATGATAATTTTTTAATTTAAATTCATTATTTCTAAATTTTAATGTAATATTATTTTTATTAGAGCAAAATTTATCCTCCACTTAAATATTAATAGTTAAAAAAATTGGTCACTGTGAAATGTTACTCTCAATAATCAGCAAAGAATTTGTAATTTAATAAATTAAGAATTTAAAAATAATAAAAAAATTATACATTATAAAATATTTTATAATTATTAAAATAAGTATAAAAATAAAATAATTAGTAAATAATTAATTCTTAACTTACATTTTGAAATATAATAGTGTAATGATTTAATGTGTTTTTTCTTTTTATTATCTTTACTTTTAATTTTTTAATTATTATTTATTTTAAATATAAAATAAAAATTTATGTAAAATGTAATATTAAATTTTATATTTTTAATATTATAATTAAATTTTAATAATATTTAATAATAATTTTTTTACTTAATTTTTAATTAAAAGTTTAAAGTCTAAAATATATGATTTTTTTTTTTAATAAAAAAAAATTATGTTTAACTTGTTTATTAATGTCCCGGCCCCGTTCAACGGGTATTTATCCGGTTCTCAATACAAAAAGGCATTTTCGTCAATTCAATTATCTTTAGGGACCGAAAAAAAATGAGATTAGGGTTTCTAAAAATTTGAATTAAAACCCTTTAGAAACCTTTTCTCCCTCTATTTAAGCCAAAATTCCAACGGAGCTCTCTGCCTTCTGGAAGGAAAATTCACAAAACCCTCAATTCTCATTGGTAACTCTCTCTCTCTCTCTTTCTCTCTCTCTGTGTGGTGGTAGGCTTTTTGGATGTCAAGTAATCAGGGGAAATTTCTGTTTGGTTCCTGAGAAAATGAGAGGAGAAAAGGAAGGAAACGGAAATTTCTTTTGTGATTTGGTTGCCAAGAGAGAAAAGGAAAGAATTTTTTTTTTTTTTTCTTTTGTATGTCGGGACATCATTTTCCGTTTTCCTTCATTTATTTTTCTCGGAAACTAACACAAGTTTAGCTATTTTCGCTGAGTTTGACGGGGTTAGCGTTGGAGCCATCCGTATTCAAAATGCTTTAGTGTTAAATTTTCTAGAGATAAAGGTTTAAAACTTTCTTTGCTTATTTCTCAGCAACCAAACAGAAATTTTCTTGGAATTTCAGTACTTTCGTAATATCATGAGCTGGGAGCTGGCTTTATTTATATATACGTTATCCTGTCAAAGATGAAAAAATAGGATTGAATTTAGTTGGATTTTTTCATTTTTGCAATTTCCATTTGTCTTTGAAGGCTAATTGTTCTTGTTATTGGATTTTATAGATTGGTTTTCCTTTCCCTCCGAAAAAGGGTGTTATATAGATGAACAGTACAATGCACAGAACTCCCAAATCGTCAGGGAGGCCACAGTCATTGTTTTTCCAAGATTTGGCATCACCAATCTCTGCTCGAAAAGGGAGGTTTGCAAGCCCCGGTCAGGCAGCAGCAGTGTCTGCCTTATGGCGCGAGAATTTTGGTGGTTCGGATCTTCCACCTCCTCCTATGTACACACTGGAGGACCGTTCAGATTTTTCGCCTGAGTCTGGAATTCTAGATTACCCTTTATCCCCTGAAGTGAAATCAGACACTAGATCCCCATTCCAAAGTTCTGCGAGGGAATTTGTGACTCCAGGGAAAGGTAAAGCAGAGGCTAGCACTTCCTTTGCTTTGATGAATGCTCAGCAGAGTCAGCCAGGCTCGGGGAGTTCAAGTTGGTGGTCACCAGCTAAGGCTAGTGGCAGTGAGCAAGAAGAGAAGGGAAAGAGTTCCCCAGTAGAAGGTGTTGTCCAGCCTGGTGCTCTGATCACCCTTCCAACCCCTCAGCAAGTTGCAAGGCCAGAAAGGCAAAAGAGCTGCTTGCCTGCAGGGAATCTCGATGAGGAAGTGTGGGTTACAGTTTATGGGTATGATTTCTTTCCCTCAACCACACATAAGGACGTCTTTGATTTCATCATTCACTCATTCTTTTAGTGTTTTCTTGTCTTGTTTACATTGCTTTCCAATGTTTTGGTTGCCCCTTCTTGTTGTAACTCATGTGAACTATTTAGTGTAGCAACTTAAGGTGATAGATTCAAGATGGTGATTCAATTGAACTGATAAGGTTCAAATAGTGTTAGAATTTTGAGAATGGCTGGGATAATAATCATTTGCATCTTTTAAGTAACTACCATACTTTCTGCAAGGTGCAATACATCTGCCCCTCAATGGTTTCACAGTTCCTTGATTTGAGCTTAAGTGTTGACTAGGATTTTACTGTTTAGGATTATTTTGCCTTATTTATCAGTCATGCCAGGTTACCCTTTTCTTTCTTGTCTTGTAACATTGGATATATTTCACTGATCCTAAGTATATGTTTCCAGGTTTTCTCCTGGTGATACCAACTTAGTTTTGCGGGAGTTTGAGAAGTGTGGTGTGATCTTGAAACATGTTCCTGGTCCAAGGGAAGCTAACTGGATACACATTCTTTATCAGGTTCTAGTCATTGCTATATTCATAAGCTTGAAGTAGGGAGTTTATCGTTAATTTATTAATGTTATATCATTGCTCATAATGTTTTCATTGCACCTATTTCCTTGGCTTATGATATTGTTTTTTTATCTTCAAATCTTATTGTCAGAACACGTCAAATGGGTTTGAAATTCGACAGTATAGGGGTAAATGTGAAATACAAGGAACTACAAATTCCGGGAGGCTAAACAAATAATTATGTCTGGTTAATTATTCTGAGATCCAACTTCACTCTCTCTTGATATTTCGTCATCTTGGTGATTATCATGAGAAGTACAGATTCTTTTGCTCTATATCATTCTTCTAACTAATGGTTCCATAGGTTCTTGGGTTGTAGATTTCATAAATATGCTAGATTATTTACCATACACAGGCTATGCAATTTGAAACAAGTATGCCTCCTTTGTCAGCCATCTTATGTGTTTTTAGCCAGGGCTTCTTAGTAAATGATTTGACCCTGGTTGTCACATTTTACTTCAATTAATGGCTTGGGTTTGTGTTAACAATGTTATCCTATTTGTGCTTCATGAGCCATTTACTGCCTGAAGTAAGTGGAATGGTAATGCTACACAAGGGTGTGCGTGTATTATTATCTGTAGTAGTTTTGTGCATCAGAATGCAGGTAAGACCAGCACAATACATTGTTACTGATTTCATCTTCCTTGAATTTTTCTTTTTTCTTCAATTGTCTACAGAGTGTGTGAATGCTTATTTTACATTTGACAATCATAATTTGTGAATATCTAATCTGTCCATGTTTTAATCATAGTTCTTTATCCTTGTATAGTTTATTAATGTAGTTTTTAGAACTTGTCTTTGGGACCTATTAGATCTTGCTTTGTCCTTGTGGGTTATCGAGCATCTGCTATTTTCTTGGCCAAGTCCTGATGTATGATATGATTGTATGCTTGCTGTGTCTATGTTGTTAACACTAGCAAATTGTCATAACCTGGTTTGTCTTGTTTTGGCTGTAGAATCGGTCTGATGCTCAGAAGGGTCTTAACAAGAATGGGATGCAAATCAATGGAGTACTAATAATCGGTGTGAAGCCAGTGGATCCAATCCAACGACAGGCCCTGAATGAAAGACTTAATGATCAGGGTTTTATGCCCCTACCTCCGCCACTATCTACTAGAACCTCAGAGTTCAGCACATCAAAAGCCTCACAGCGCCCATACTATCTTCAAAATGGCAGTACCAGTGTGCAGCAGTCAGGGGGTGCCATTGCTTCCCCTGCAAAATCAATAGTGTCCAAAATTTTTGATGTAATGTTTGGTATATAGATTAATTGTGTTGGCCATTTCCATAGCTTACGGCAATCCCCGTGTTACAGCCAAAGTTCTCATTGTTTTCATTCTCAGGGGAGTGAGATGTCGAATTCCTTAATGAAACTGAATTTTCGTCAAAGGGTGAGAAATGTATTTGAATAAATTTTGCTGGAGAACGAAAAACCCTCTTCTGGGACTCCTTGAATCATGTTGGCCTTTATAGCTACCAATATGCATTTGCCATAGTGGTCACATTTTCTGGCAAATTGGTTTTGACTATGACTTAAACTGGAGACCTACAATCTTGTGAAGGACTTTAGGAACATCGAGTTACAATTATTGGCTTACGGGGGTCACTTTGTGGGAGCAAGTTTTGAGTGGGATGCCGACATTTTCGTTGTGGTTCGATTTGCTTCTGCTCTTGCTTTTGCTCTTGCTCTTGCTCTTGCTTTTGCTCTTGGTTTTCTTTAGGAAAGCGGGGACTGCGGACTTTAATTTGTCTTATGTTGCATCATCCCAAGCCTCTGCTGAGAAAGTCTCCAAGAAAGGAGGCTTTGCTAAGAAAGGATGTGTGTAACGACTTATGAATGAAGGAATCATTTTTGTGCTATGCTGGCAATCTGGTTTAAACATCTGGCATCCGTGGCTTTTGAGATTTAATTAAGAAAGCATAAATAAAGCAATTCCCACCACCCCAGAAAAATAAATAAATAAATAAAAAGAAAAGACAGAGGCAGCCAAGTAACCACAATACAAAACTCTTCATGTTTGGAGCCCCAAAAAATCCTTGTCGTAGGCGCCAATTCTAGTAAAAATGAATCTTTGGTTGAACCCTTGTGTAGTTTTATTTTTAGAAAAAAAAAAAATATATTTTCGTAATTCGAATTTTTTATACTTATATAATATCAAAATAAATTTAAGTGGGGATAATTGAAGTAAGGTTTCCGTGACGATTAAGCATAGTCTTTAATAAAATAAATCGACACCCCTCCACGCTCTTAGTGGCTATTTCTCATTTATCACTGAAAATTGTTGCATGGACAGAATATTCAGAGAGAAATATGGATAGGATGGCGTCATGCAAATGTAATCATGATATCGTCTTTGTTACATTATTTTTTTAATATAAATTTAAATTTTTGGCCAATGTATAATAAAAATGGAAAAAGATTCAACAATTCTGTATTTTTATTATTCATTTTATCAAGTTGATTTGTACGTTGAAAACTTAAATTTAAATTAAAAAAAATTCATTAATTCAGAAAAAAAAAAAAAAAAAAAAGGGTGTCAATGCAAGGTCAAAATGCGTTTACCAAGATTTAGCGTCATGAAAATTCCGATGCATAGCCCAGACATTGACACGTGATGTTGTGGGTCCACTAGTTGATAGTTGCTGTGGTCCAATCTGACGTGGCGACATCTGAAGCCATTGGAGACAGCTTCACAAGTCACAGGAGCAAATGCATCGTCTAAGGTTAGGCTTAGGTAATGGAGGACATTGTCGGATGGGTCAATTCCAAAATCCAAAACCATCCAGCAAAAGCAAAAGGGACAAGCCAGAGACACAAGGCACCCAACAAAACAAAAAAAAAGAAAAGAAAAAAAGAAAACGACGTCAGTTCAAACCAACCGTGCTATGCTCAGTCACGGGTTCTCAGTCACGGGTCGTTTTCTGGCTAACCATTTTGAGCCACCTGACGCTCCCATGCTCTCACATGGTGCAAACCCCCACTTCTGCCTGTTAGAGTAGAGCCCGGTTTGGCACGATCGAGCAGAAATTTTAATGGAAAACATTAATTAACTTGACTTTGAGGCGGTTTAGGGAATCAAAAAATAATCTTATTTACATTAAATATCAATAAATTATAATTTATTAATACTAAAGTTGTATCTAATAAAATTAAAAATTTCAAATTCTAATTCTAATATGAATCAATTAACTCAAAAAAAGAAAAGTTCATTTGGCACATGATGCAAGATAAAATAATAAAAAAAAAGTTAATCTAATTTTATTTTACATAAACGGGATAAGTCTATCATATCTTAAAAATATGAACCAAGAATGAACCCTTTTTTCTAAAATTTGGAATATATATTAAAAGTCTGATTACACATTTATGTTATATAACCTTATATGCAGAAGTATTCTGAGTTTCACCTTCAAGATATCTCTAAATATATATCTACAAGCGTATAGTGATAATGAACGTAACGTTTTCAGTCTTGCATGCAAGATTGCTTCTTTACTTCTCATATGTATTGGAACAAGAAATTTTTTTTTTTTTTTTTTAAATATTGTAGATTTTAGTATATTTAATAGGCTATCTACATTAGAGTCATTACTTACAACATTCATATCTTTATACTTAGCTAGAAATTCTATACAGAGTAATTATGTGATGGTTTGGCTCTAAAATCCTACAATTTTTTTTTTTTTTTCTAGCTATTATAAGACCCTAAATTTATGGGACTATCACACATCTGAATATACATTCAAAACATTGGATTTCTTAAACATGCAATAGTGCTGCTATTTAATCTAACAGCTGATCGGATGCATGTTCATGAACTATTAATATTGATCCAAAGCAAACATTGGTTAAAATGATCTTGTGTTGGTTAAACTTCATGTACGTCAATTCTTCCTGTTGGTGCTGATTCTCTTAGTTGTTTCTTTCCCAGGAGAAACATTTAAACTTGCTGATTCCCATCCCTGAATGATGCAAAGTGCCTTCAGCATCTAGAACTTCGTTCTTCTTTTTAATTGAGGCAGGCTTCAGCATCTTGGAGCCTGTTTCTGCCGGGCAATATTTACCAAACATTGAATCTATTTCCTATTCATTTATAATAATCAACCCCATGTGGACCAAGATAACTATTTTGTGAAGCAGCCACATGCATGCGCATGAACTTCAAATAATCCTATAATTACAGAGGTTGGTTCAACTAATCTGATTCCTATAGTTTTAGTCAATGTCATTGTGGTCTTGAAGCCAAATGCCATGCCCACAATCATAAACACCAATTCGAGAATGGTTATTGAATCCTTGGTAGTGAAGTTTCAGTTATGGTAGCACCCAACCTTAACACCTCACAAGGAAAGAGTGTTGTGCTGAAAGTAGGAATTGATCACTGCCATTCTCACCATCTTTATGTACACAATTTATGATGTACAACATGAATGATCAGTTTTAGTTTCACCCTTTTCACAACTTTCTCATCTCACATGGATGCTAGCTTCAATTTCAATTTTCTTGGAGCAGCATTAAAAATTGTACTTGCTTGCTCTTTTTGGTCTTACCACCAAAGCTGAAGGGTAGATACTGACACCCTTTTTAAGTTAATGGGGAAAACATGATTGATGGTAAGTAATAACTAAGATTCCATATCATCTATATCTTAAATATATAATAATCAAGATATTAATTTAAAATATCAACCCCTTTTAATTTAATATTTTTTATAAAAAATTTATAATTTAAATAATGATAATTTTTAACAAATATTCTCTATATCTAACCATAACATATTAAATTTAAAATTTACCAATATTTTTACTTTTAAATTCTATAAATTTATACTTAGAATAATATGAAAAAAAAAAGTATTTCGAATTACTTCTTTAGTGCAATTAAAGTCGTCCATAAGCAATGTTGAATTCGACTTGCCCTCGTAGCAAATTGATCGAATTAAAAAAAAAAAAAAAAGGAAATTGTTTTGTGATTTTTAAGATAAAAGAAATAAAGACAAATATTCAACTATATATAGCTTATCCCTACCGTGCTTTTCTGATAGCAAGTCCTCAGTGCAAACTTAATTACTACTAGCATTCCATAAAGAAAGAAAGAGAGGAAGAGAAAAAAAAAGAAAGGCATGATGACGAATGGCCAAAAGATGACACCACTGCCGGAGGTGGCGGTGCAGCTGCCGGAGTCCAAGGTGGCAATGGCGGAGAACGGTGGCAAAATGAGTGGACCCCAGGTGGGGCCTGCGGCAGTGAGGCCTCTTGGCTGGAAAGCTGACATGTTGCACGTGATGTTGAGGTTGCTGTGCATGGTGAGCTCGGTGACAGCACTTTCATTCATGGTCACAGCCAATCAGTCTGGCACTGTCTCCATCTATGGTTTCATGTTTCCACTTTACTCCAAGTGGTCCTTTTCTCACTCTTTTCAGTAAGTAATTAACATTTATAAAGCTCCAACCTTTGTCATGTTATGTCTTTTGAAGTTTGTGTTATGATAGGTAATGTTTGATTGTTTGGTTGATAGGAAAAATTGGAAGAAAGTGAGATTCTAAGTGGTCAATGGCCACACAGAAATGTGTAAATTAGATGCATAGGATGTTGAGAGTGACAAAAAAGTAAAAAAAAAAAACTGGGGAGATGAGTGAAATGGATGTTGAGAGCTTAATTGATTGTGAATTAATGGAGGGGTTTGTTTATAGTTCCAGACTCAAAATGGGGCTGGGCTAATTGGCTCTTAATGAGACCCCAATTTGAGCACGATTCAAGTAAGATTGTGCTGAAGTTGTTTTTCACTATGTTATGTAAAATGTAATAATGGGTTCAAAGTTCTTGTGCATTTATGAATTTTTTTCTTACTTTTTCTTTCACTTACATTAATTTTCTTGACAACCCAAGAAAGAAAATAGCACTTAGGGAGATCAAAACCTTGGTCTTTTTCTCTGGCCGTCATTTTCTTGCATTTTCTTTGGGACCAAACATTCCATAGTGAACGGACGCATCTTCTGGGTCTGCTTTCTTTCCCTACTTCTTCTCTTGTTTTTCCTTTCCCTTCTATCTCTTTTTCTCTTTCTCTAGTTAGGGGTTTGGCCAATAGAACCGGGTTGTTGTCTTTGATTGCTTGTCATCTTGTGTGGAAAGTACACATTCGATTGTGATTTGAGGGAACAGAATCAATCCCGTGACCCTTTTTCGTTTATTTCTTTCTTTTCTTTTCTTTTCTTTTCATTTTTCTACTTTTTTTTTTTTTTGTTTTTGTTTTTCTTTTTTTTTTTCAGCCTCTGCATTTAGACCATTTTGATTCTTAATTCTAACAAAGGAAGGAAAATGGAAGGGCAAAGGGTATTTATCTTTGTTTGTTTCATGTCTTGTAACAAGGTATGCGAGAGAGGAAAGTTTCAAAAATTTTCTCTCTGATTTACCACTATCATTCCTTCTAACTTTGGAGGAAAGTTGGACAAGTGATTAAAAAAAAAAAATTTGCTTGGAACCTGTTTTAAGTAATAACATAACATTAACAAGAAGATTTATGCCCTTAAATGTGTGATCAAAAGTTATTTATTGAGTACTGTTATTAATGATGAGCAGGTATTTGGTTGGAGTCTCCACAGCCGTTGCAGCACACTCCTTGCTGCAATTGCTGCTTAGCATGTCAAGGCTGCTCAGAAAATTTCCTGTGGTGGCATCGAGAAATCATGCATGGATTCTTTTTGCAGGGGATCAGGTATAGATGTTTGTATATATATCAAATTGTGAAGTTAACTAGTCCGCAGACCTCTCAATGTGGGAGTCTCGCACACTAAAACGCCCTTCTTTTTTTTTTAATCCAATTGCGAAGTTATGTATGTTGCTAGATGTAATTTTTTGTCTGTTCATGTGTGATGACAATGGATGATTTTGACAAATTGGTTGTTGGTAACTGGCTATAGTGAGCAAACTGATACCTCTAATATGAGAAATGTATGTTTTGTATTGAAATTTATAGCCAATTACTCAGATACATTGTTATGTGTTTTCATAATTATGTTATATGCCAAAACATAAAACCTTGTTTTATTAGATGCTCAAACTTGCAACTTACATTTTTTAGTCTGTTTATTGATTAGCGTTCAATTACACTGTAGAAGTTGTTACATGATTCTTGGGGATTGGCAGACATGATGAATAAATTTTTTAGATTGACAACTTCCATGTTTAGCATTATTCTGACTCCTTTTCCGAATGGTTGAGACGCACAAGTGGGATAGCCTTGATGATGCGATTTTGCTTTACCGGTTAAGTTGGCTGACGGTAACAAACTACAGGCCTGGTTGATGTTCCTAGTGTTTGGCCAATGATTTTGCACTTCAATAATGCCATCTTTTGAGAACTCAGCTGCTACTGCATTTGTATTCTGTCCCTGATAAGGTGTGATTAAGCTTTTATGTTGCAGATGTTTGCGTATGCAATGATGAGTGCTGGATCCGCTGCATTGGGTGTCAGCAACCTGAATCACACAGGAATCCAACATATACCTATGCCAGATTTTTGCAAGCCTTTGAACAACTTCTGTGGCCATGTTGCTGTCTCTATAGCCTTCACTTTCTTCAGTTGCTTCCTGCTTGCTGCATCTGCTATCCAGGAGGTCTTGTGGCTTTCCAAGTCCAAATACTGATATTGGCTGTCTCCAAACATGCCTTATATTTGTGTTTATGAATCATTGGTAAGCACATTACTTCTGGAAACTTGTGCATCATCCTTCAGCAAGTTCCAGTAATCTTTACTTCCTGAAAATAAAAAAAAAATGTTTCCAGTGCATGACACTCCCAATAGGGTCTGGGGAAGGGTCACTTACTGGAAATGTTCTAGTTCAAGGCAATCAGGTGCCGTGTGTAAAGAGGATCCTGCTTTCATATGATGCTATTTGGTAATTTAGTGCAAGTTATTGAAACTCCTGCTCATGTTATTAGGGATGGAATGCGTTCACAGTTTCCATCATTTCTTTTCTCTCTGTTTTTATTTTTTATTTTATTCTTTTACTTTTTATTTTTGGGTTTTCAAGATTTTTGGAGGTACTGAGTCTCAAACACTCACAAGAGCAAAGTCTTGTGCCACCATGCTAATCAGGGTTGTTGGCTCCATCCCAGGGGAGTTGTGTTCTTGCAATTCTTAGTAAATAACAAAAACCCAATTTAGGTGTGCAAATTTTCTCTACCATTAAAAACTTATAGTAGTTGTTACTTATTAAAATACTTAAGAAAAATATAAAAAAAAATACTGTCATATTACTGTCTTTATATAAATGCCAACAAAAAAGAACTCAGGCTTACTCTACTAATACCTAAAAAAAGAATAAAATAAAAAATCCCAGTAAAAAGTCTCTGGAAAAAGTCAATTCTCAAGTCTACAGTCAAAAAAACTTCTTTCCAACTTTAACCAAACTGCCACTAGTCCAGCACACACGTCCTGGCTAATGATCCATCTAGTAACTACCAATTAACCACTAATTCCCACCACGTTTTTTTTTTACTTTGATCAAAGAAAAAACCGCCCACTACTCATTTGGAGCTATATAGCTCTCTCCCTGGAATGAAATAGTCACTACTCACATTGTAATTTTGCACTCCAAACATTGATTTTGAGGAAAAAATAAAATGAAGTTCAACAACTACAACAACAATATGGCTTCCCTGAAGGGTCTGTTGTTTTGCACTTGTTTTGTTACTCAAGCATTCATGAGGGGTGGTGGAGTGGTCAATGCAACAAGGGTGTTTAGAGTGGGTGATGAGTTTGGTTGGCAGCGGCCTGGAGCTAATGACACTTCTTTGTATAGCCTGTGGGCTGGCAGGAACAGATTCCAAGTTGGAGATTCTCTCTGTGAGTTATTTCTGTTCTTGTTTTTATTTCTTTGTTAAAATAGTTCAAATTCAATATTTTTTTTTGTTTTTTTCTTACAGTTATCAATTATGTATCTACTTAAAGAAGATATGATTTAGTGCATACATCTTCCTGGTCAACGTCCAACCTTCTTTCTTTCCATTTTTTTTCAAGTCTTATGGTGTTCTCAACATTTTTTTTTTTTTTCTCTTTTTAACAGCAGTAAAAACTGTTGTTTGCTAAAAGCCCAATTCAGTATAAAGGGTGAAAAAAAAAAAAAAAACAAGTGGAGGTTGCCAAACTGCATCTTCCAACAACCAAAAGGGGGAAATGCTAGTCTGTCTTTCAACACTATATGATCAATTATCCATTCCCAATGCAACTAGTAGGTCCATAAAAATTATGAATAAGTTACACATAATAGGTTTTCAAATAAATTGTACACTCCACAATAGAATGACATGCAACATTAGAAATAGTTTGAAGTTAATATTTGATATTTTGCAAATAACTTGAAGTCTAATCAGTTCATTGATGATAAAAATGGAAATGTGCAACCTTTTCAGGTTACAAACTGTAAAGCTAGTGATTTACAAAGATCTGTTCTCATCATGTAATGAAAATTAGACAGAAATAATGCTCCTGAAATTCAGAAGGATTTATAAATGAGGGTGACATTACAGAGCAAATAAGTACATTCTAAACACATTTTACTATGAACCTCAAAACAAAAAGCATTTTACCTTTTTTTTTTTATAAAATTTTTGTATTTGCTGTCCTTACATTCTCTCACTTCTGATATCTACCACCGTTTCCTATCTTCTGACTCAGCTTTTGAGTACAAAAATGATTCAGTAATTGAAGTGGACAAATGGGGTTATTACCACTGTAACAGTAGCAGTCCTGTTGCTGCCTTCAACAATGGAAAGGGTCTTTTCCAGCTTGACAGGCCAGGACCATTCTACTTCATTAGTGGGACACCTGAGCACTGCAGGAATGGCCAACGGTTGCTTGTTGAAGTGATGGGTCTCCACCACTATGGCTCACATCCTTCACCCTCATTTGCTGCTCCACCTGACTTGGCACCATCCCTCCAACCAAGTTCAGGAGGAGTACTCCTGATTACTCTTAGTTCAATCTTTGTGGTTCTCATTACCACATTTGTAGCTTTGGTGTGGTGTGCACCATGACCAAATGTCTCTTTGGTTTGTTATTTATTTATTTATTTAATTTTGTGTCGGTTGGTGTCAGATTCCTTCTATCGGAGTCTTTGTGTTTGAGTCATTGATTACATATTGGACATTATTTTTTTTAGCATGGTAGGAGTTTAGTTGGATTATTCTTGAAGCATGTTATTGACTATTATTTGTAATGGTACAATGAAGTTCTTCTTGTATTACTGGCTTATTTCAGTTAACTATGTAACTCCTTGTTTCTATTCACTACTGAGCATTCTGCATCACTCGGATTATTTGAGTGTATCTGATAATTTGGAGAAACTGAGGCATTGGTGAACTAAGAGTGTCCGCAGCTTGGAGATGCCCTGAAAAAATGGCAGGAAACTGATGGTGAAAGAGAAAGAGGCCCAGCAAAGAAATAACCCCAGTCTGTAAAATCATTTTCAAATACAACACAAGTAATTCAAATAAGCTTTGTCATTTTCTATATGTAAATTTTGGAGAATGAAGTTCAAGTCTGGAATTTTTGTTGAGAATTTTTTATGCCCCTTCCATCACAATGCTTTGTAGATTTTGCAACTACATACTTGTGAATGTAAAAGCTTAAACAATTGGTGAGTGCCTCCTCCCATTCTATATATACTGTTTGCATATGCAAACTAAATGATATTACATCCGAAGAGCTTGCTCAACTAATTACTAGAAAAATTCTATTCTACTGTGCTTTGTACTAACCTTGAAGCCATAGAAAAACACATCTAATACAGATGATATCCATAGGAATATGTAAGTATAAATGTCAGGGTGGTGAGATCAGTTTACTTATTTCTTGCTGTGCAAATTGCTGTACCTTATTTATAGCTTTTTGAATGAATAACTTCTAAGAAAAAATAATCAGTCTGGTAAATTAAAAGAAAAATGTCACTTCTTCTAATTTATGCTCTTTGATACACTCCACAAAGATCTACGATTAATGGAGTCCAAATAAAATGAACTTCCCGACCGAAGAACTTACAAGAAAACATCCTCCCCTGATGGAATTTGGGGCATATTATAACACTTACAGCCACTAAATGATGCAATTAGTACAGATGATATCCTACAGAAATGCAGCTATTGACATCGGAACTGGTTGATTCAGAGTGTTCACTCTTGCCACTGGACTTAGGGTGCTCTGGTTGGATTCTGCCTTTAACAGCATTCTTCTTTCTACCATTGTTTTCCTTCCACTTCGGCTTTCTCAAACAACATCTAGCCATTAAAATTCCGAGAAAAAGAAACACAAGTCCCAGCATCCCTGAACTGACGGCCAATAATGCACCAAGCACCATTCTGTCCCTCCCCCATTCGGCATGATTACCCATTCGGCAGCAACATAACCAGCTGCCATGAATGATACGGCAACCCACAGAATCTTGTGACTCATTGCCAATGGCTTTATCAGTTGTTTTATCTGAAAAGGGGCAATGCCGATCAACACAATAACAATGGATAAAGATGTAAACAATGCAATGTTGTTGATTATTGCAATGACTTTGAATGCTATAGTTCTTCCGACTGTTGATTTTCCCTTTAAGGGTCCTTCTTGGTATACGCCACCAGGACTTATGCCTAAGGCAAATGTCACATTAGCAGTCAACACAGCAACAAGTGTGATTGTGTTCCTGGCATTTTCTAGTGCCTCCTTTTGTATCTCATATTGCTTCTTGCAACAACTTTGGTGAAGTTCCCGCAATTCTTTCCCATGTCTATCATGGTTATTCCGTTGTAGATTACTTTGTGAATACTTGTGAATCTAATTTTCATTAGAAAGAAGGCCAAAAGGCAACTCTTTGTTAGCCGTTTCTCTTTTCAGTTTCTGCAAGTTGTGATATGTTGGCGTGTACGTGCTGCATAGGAATCACAAATCAGTACAAATACTTTCAGAGAGAAGGGAAAGGACTTTACTCTGTAGTTCTGTCGAGATGCTGCAAGATGCAATATGGTGAAGATCAGAGATATCGGAACGCATTATTAGAGATGAGAACATTTCATACTGATCATATTGTACTGCAAGATGAAAGACTGTTTCTCCGTTGTGCGTGAGACACTGAAAAGTGTTTGGAGAAAACATGAATGATGAAGTTGCTATTCACCACGAGGTGGAATGTCGTGTAGCCATCCTTATTGTATTGTACAGACAGATCGGGAGCTTGGCCCAATAACAACTTCATCATTGGCACGTTACCTATGCCACAAGCACAATGCAATAGAGAATTTCCCATCTTGTTTGCTTTTCTAGCAAGTTTGGGGCAAATTGCCAAAATCTTTTTTGCCATAACCACAGATTTCCATTAAACATATCAAACATCCATATGATGATATGAATTCAGGAAATTTCTTTATCAAAACTGTTGAGAAAGAAACCATTCAACCTGAAAGCCCTAGTGGGTGAGGTTCAGAAATGAATCACATATCAAACTCTAGCACGCCTTTTACCTTTAACAATTAATAGAAGAAGACTTAGTTATAAAAGTTCTGATACAATGTTAAGAAACCATTCGACCTGAGAGCATCAGGCTTTGTTGACTCTTAAAAGTAGATCACATATTAAACTCTAACAAGAATATATGAATTGTGAAAAGGTTGCCTTAATATTTAGTAGGATTAGATTTTGACAAGACATGAACTGGCTTAGGGAAATTTGTACATAACCATTGTAGCCTTTTAAAATCGCCTCATCTAAAGGACTTGAATCAACAGCATCATCTTCAAGTTCCATCAACTGGGGTTGTTACCACAGGAGTGTTTGGAGTGTCACCACTTTGAGACACCATTCTCTGCAGGCAAGTGAAAATGCAGTCAGGTCTTCGTTGTTGTGCTTAGCACCCACCAAACGGCTGGCTTCCAATAGCAGCCTCACAGCCTCAACATTCCCACCATGGCAAGCTCATGCATTGCAGTGTCCAACTGCTTATTCATCTCAGCAACCATGTTAGGCCACAGCCTCAAAATTTCTGCAGCCAGTTCAGTGTTCCCGTACCGTATAGCCAGATGTAGGGATGTGCCTGAGAAAATACAAAATTTTGTTTCCAGGACTCTTTTATCTTCACAAACCAATCTTTCAATCTTTCCACATAGCCTCACCAATCTTTGTGTCATCAACTCTATAAAATAATGTGATGCTTCCAGGAATGAATGCGCCAATTTCTTAGCATCATCCTTGAGGATTTCTATTCTTGGGTCAGCCCTGAAAGACAAAACTAGTTAGCCTATCCCGTGCACAAAATGTAACCCTTCTTTTTTTTTTCTTTTTTGAAAATTATAAAATGTGCAACAAATAATATAAAATGTGTCACAACTATTATACAATGTAAATGTGTAATAACCATCGTACAATGCAATATGATACTCCTTTTTATTATTATTATTTTTTATTTTGTTGCGCATCAAAAGTTTTATTTTTCCAAAAAAAAAAAAAAAAAACTTCTGAAGGGATCCACGGGGCTGGTATGCTTCCCCGAAATGCTTCCAGCCGCCTAATTGGACTCACTCTCGAATGACCTTGTCAGTTCAGCATATGTTAAGAAGTTTCTGTCGGTTTTCACTCACATGTTAAGAAATCCTTCCAGTTACCTACGTGGACCCAGTCTCAAAACTTTTTGAAAGATAAGAAAGTAAAGAAACTAGGGACTGCATTTTCCAAAACAGCAACTAAATGTCACCAAAAAAAAAAAAATCATTGAAAATTTATGAGGTTGAAGGAATGTCTTTGGTTTCTCAGGTTCATGGATTTTGTGGGAACTGGAGTGAGATTTTTCTTTATGGATATGGGAAGTTGATTTTGTGTGCTTCAGATAAATGCAGAATTGTAGATATTGGGTGTGAAGCTCCTGCAACTGAAGTGGTGAGTTATGTAAAGAGTCTAACTTTGTTGGTCGGAAACAGTGATTTTGTAATAACAGAATAACGTTTAGTACATTTAACCTTTATTTAGATCTCATAGCGTGGAAGCCTCTGCAGACCTTTTGTCTGTTAACGACAGATCATGATGGAGACAAATGATGAAGAGGTTAGAAAAGATGGTGTCTTAATCTATGCCTATCCATCCTTTGGTCTTTAAGCGAAGCTTACCCATGTACTATTCTTGGATAGATAAAGGAAATGAAATTGGGCCTATTATTATGAACATGTTTTGCAGTGAATTCTTGGTACAGGTCAACTTCTCTCTGAACATATCATCCTGCTCTGTGATCCGACTATAAAATTTGTAATGCTCAAAAATCATGCTTGATTTACTCTTAGTTTGCTCCATTTACATGCCCTCTTTTCGTTGTGGATTTTTAATCTGGGCTTGGTGTCATGCTTTGATGTACTGGATTGAAGTTACTTATCCTACCAGATTTACTGATTCTTTTTGTCTCTTGAGGATGATAAGGTCACTCCAATGTCCTTTCAAAAAATAGGGGGAAGTCAGCAGACATCTGAAGCCAATAGTTGATACCGAGTCATACTACCAGGTTGAGCTACACTTTCTGTTCCACCAATGAACTGAGTCATACTACCAATCAGTCTTTGGTCGAATGATACTGAGGGTCGTCATTCGGGGCAAGCGGGCATGACTTTGAATCTCAGTGTTGTAGCCTCAAATACCTAACAAAATAAAACAGTACAGAGTCATAATGTTGTCATGCTTTAATTACTTCATTTCTGATATATCTTTCTTCATTCCATTTCTGATTTGGTGTGTTGAACTCTGAATCACATCTATGTGTTTGTAACTTTTTTCTCCAATGATTCGATGATCAGCGTTTTGGTTTTCCTGCATCTTGGTTGTTCAAAGGAATTATGATATTATGGCCACTCGCAAGGCACCACCTGCAAATTTAACTGTATCCCTTTGTATGTTATGCTCACATGTACTTTCTTCCCCTTGTAGGATAGGCATGTGTCGGAGTATTTTGGAGATTATAGGCATTTGACATTGAATGTTCTTGATTATAAATCCAAGAGGAGTTAATGTTCGGATTGAGCATCCAAAGCCCAAATGTGCAGCCTGCCGGCCTAAATGGGATTTTGATTTGGGAGCAATTTCATGGACCATGGTGTAATGGTGGAGATTTTGGAGCTAAAAGTTGGGGCTAATGATCAAAGTTGAGGAATGGGACTAAACTCACACTTTCTTATGTACTTGCGAAGTTATATAGTTTAGTTCTCGATTCATTTCCTCGTCTGCTCGAAACTCTCTGTTACTATGTCATTCTCTTTTGAAATCTGACAGGAAACTTCTTGTCCTCTAATTACTTCTGATTTACTCTTATTGCACATTGCATTTATACTCAAAACAGACATGGATGTTCATAAATTTAAGCTACAATTTGAGAGAAAGAAATTATAAATAAATCCTTCATGATGCTTGTACATATATACAGGTGGTGAATGAAGCACAGTTTTGCTCACGAACAGAGTGAGTTCTAATAGGATACAATCAGTAGGAGTGATAGCCTTCCTGGAAAGAGCTCTCAAAATCGGGATTCTGGCTTTCTGTTTCCTCGTTTCTGTCTGTGTCTTTTGTTCCTTTCCTCGAGTTCTGCCACTTGGTTTTGCGCAGCCAATGTCTGGCCAACATCATGCTTAGACCAATGAAGACCATTCCAATTGTGCTACCACCAACTGCTATTAATGACACAAGTACCCAATCTGACCCCTTGCCGTGTGGCATGATCACCCATGTAGCAGCAACATAACTTGTTGCCATGAATGACACTGCTACCCACATCACCTTGTGAGCTACCATGAGTATGTTCATCTGTGGTCTTCTTCTGAAAGGGATGATACTGACAAGAACAATGACAATAGAAAGTGATAAAAATAATGCAACATTGTTACTTAGGGAAAAAACTTTGAAAGCTATAGTTCTGCCTGCCAATGCTTTCCCTTTCAATATTCCTTCCTGATAAACACCACCAGGTGGACTAATACCTGCAGCAAAGGTCACTGTTGCAATCAAAATGGCAACCAGAGTGATGGTGTTTCTTGCATTTAGCACTGCCTCTGTGTGTGCATCATGGAGCTTCATTTGACTGCGAATGCTAAGCTCAGGTGCTCCTTCCAGTTTTTGTTCGCTAAGATGGTTGCGTTGATGCATATCCACCGGGGCAAAAGGATTTTGGCCAGTTCTTTCAATTTCAGTTTTGTCCACATTTTGACATTTTCCTGTTGACATCCTGTTGTTTTTTCTTGTGCCGGCTGTAGGAAGATTCAAAATTTTTAAACTATCTGGAGAATGATGAGGATAAAAGCTCCATGACTGTGTTATTTCCTTCTCATTTCTTTCTGTTGCTTGGTAATGAGGTGATGAAATATTACTGCTGCTTGGCGAGCTCTGGGAACTTGTAGAACTGAAGCTTGTGCATGGAGAACTAGGAGGTAAAGATCTGAAAGATTCTATAATCCCTTGAGGATGCAGTGTTCTTCTGACGCTTCCCAGTGGTTGTGGAGTGGTTCTCAGTCTTTCTGCAATGCCTGATGACCCTTCAGTGCCCCTTTTTCCACCTGCTCCTATTAGTAATGCCTCTAGAGACCGCCTTTGTTCACTGTCTTCAATCTTGTCAAGCATGTCTAGTGCTGTGAGCCTCTCTATATTCTTTGCATTAACCTTCAATGCTGTTTTCTTGATCAAGTACTCTGCAATCTGAAGAAAAATTTGCATGAATGGTCTAGTTGAAAACTTGCGTATACTACTTGGTGTTCAAGATGACTGTTAACATTTCCGTTTAGCAAGACTCACAGGGATCAATAATTATTTTCCCATTTCAGAGGGCTCTCTTGTCATTTGTGTGAAGCACCATACTATTAGTCATCAAGAATAGATGTCCATATCATTGATGTTATAGAATAAAGCATGCCATTAGGAAACTTCATAAAAATCACAATAAACTACCGCAATTATAAGAATGTCAAATATTGGAACTGAAACACATAGCTAAGAAATCTTAGTTTCTTACCTCATACTGTCTTTCATTAACTGCAAGATGCAAGATGCTGTTACCATATCGATCCTGACAATTTAAGAGATCAGTTATATTGAATTTCTGTGCTAAGAATGAGAAGGCTTGGTGTTGCCTATGTTTTACAGCCAGGTGAATAACTGTCTCCCCGTCTTTTGTGAGCTGTTGATAAGAGGACGGTGCCTTCAGCAAAAATTCTGCAAGAATTGATTCTTTTCCATGAATCACTGCCCAGTGCAGGGGTGTGTAGCCATTGTAGTTGTAGTGAGGAGCAACACTTGCATCATGCTCTAAAAGCAGCTGAGTAATTTCTTGGTGCCCTTCAATACAAGCATAGTGCAAGGGTAAATTCCCTCTTCTGTCTCTCTTGTGAGTGAAGCTTGGGAAAACAGTAAGCAACTCTTTAACCAAACCTACACATCAGTAAATAGAACGGATGGATGAGAAAAGGTTTACGTAGGCAATCCCAATTTAAATGTTATGAATACCATGAAATAAGCTGTTGCATACCTGTGTGACCTTGGAATGCTGCAATGTGCATGCAAGTTTGGTCAGAGCCATCTTCCTCCAATTTTACCAATTCAGGATGTTTCAAAAGTAGCTTCACCACATCAAGATACCCATAACTGCAAGCCACAAAAAGCACACTCTGATTCTCAGAATTGAGCTTACAGGTAGACCTCGGACTCGCCTCTAAGAGCAGAGATGACACCTTCCAATTCCCTCGGCGACAGGCTTCATGAAGTGGGGTGTCCATCTTTTTGTTCCCAGCAGCAGCCATTTCAGGACACAACGAGACGATTTCTTTCACCAATTCAAAGTGTCCAAACCTTGAAGCAAGGTGCAACACTGTGTCCAATGTCTTTGCTGTTCTTTGCTCAAGCATTCCTGTATTTTCTCTAACCATTTTGAGGAATGTGGTGGTGTCATTCTCCATAATTGCATCAAAAAGTGCTGGATCCATCTCCTTATCTTTTTGCAGGCTTCAAGATACTAAACCAAGTATATTTTGTACAACACTGAAGGAAAGTATGGTAAGTGGAAGGGATGCAGTTTTCCTTCGTGGGGGGGGTCTGATTATTATAGTTTCTTATGTTCTTCTCGATCCTTCCTGCTTATCTTTGTCCACGGTTTTCACAAGGATTCCCCCAAAATTTCTTTGCAAATTCAGGGGGACCCGATATGCTGATTTCCTCTTAGTTTCAGGGAAACTCACTTCTCCTCCTTAATGTCTTATTTTCACATTGAGAAAGCAACGCTCGTTTTAGAGGTGACTCTATTTTCTTCTGATATGGACGTGGATTATGCATGTCATCTCCTTGCTTTTGTCCTCGGACCAAAAAAAATTGTCCAACACCTTTTTCCACGAAGTTACAAATCATGCAAAAAAAAAAAAAAAAAAGTCAATGTTTGAGTGCTTGGCTTCCTCACCGTAGGGTGGGGTCTGGGGAAGAAATTGTACACAATATTACTCTCAGGGTCCGTTTTGTTTCGGTGCTTGTTTCGCGGAAAATGCAAAACGGAAGATCAATCGGTTCTTCATAGAATATTTTACGAAATCAAACGGATTGAAAATATTTTCCTGAAGCAAAGCCAACAGACCATTGTGGTATTTTGCCATTAAAACATACTAAGCTAATATCATTTGTTCTAACAAGTAAAATGTAGCTTCAGCAGACCAAAGAGAAAAGGGTAGTAGTGCAATATTTGTTTTATTTTTCTAAAATTTACATTTTTCCAAATATATGAACCAAACACAAAAAAAAAAAAAAAAAAAAAAATCATATTTCCGTATCTCAACTAAACACCCCATGTAAAAATATTTTATACAAATATATATATATATATATATATTAGCAAACAAACCAACCCTTAATTTTACATGTAATTTACTTTTGTCCCCTCAAAACATTGACTTTCGGACATAACAGGGCAAGTGATCTCATGGTAACATCAGGCTCGATGTATTCATTTGTCATGCAAATTCCCAAGAAGCAGGCTTCTTAAACCTTGTTATCATTTACATTCAAAGATGAGGATAAGGATTGCTTCCGTACTTTAGTTGTTGAAAGGGGTGATTCGCGGTGATTTAGAATTCAAGACTTTTAGCCACTGCAGGAGCAATCTTGGGCGGTTGGTTTGTGCTTGCAAGCTAGCTTTTCGTTTTCGAGAAGCTTTCATTGACTTTGCTTTTCAGGTCAATGACCAGACTTGTTCCCCATATCATTTTTCCTCAATTACGCGGAATGGGTTTCACTGGCTGGCTTGTCTGGATCTGTCCACAGTATGGAATGCTTGGAGGAATTCGCCAATTTTCTTAGCCATGTGATCGGATTTTGGACTTTTAGTCTTACAAAACTTCTAAGTCGACAAATCAAGAAAGAGACAAGGCTAAGTTAAAAGAACTAAGTATAAAATGTGATGCAATGTATCATTTCATATATTTTCCTTTAGAACGTAAATAAGTACATGAGATTTGAAAACTTTTTCCAAGTGATGGGGTCAATGATTTTCCACAAACAAAACAAAAAAAGAAAGAAAAAAAGAAAGAAAATGAAGAAACAATGTAAATTTTGCTATCATCATTTGGCCGCTGAATGGCTTCAGGGGACTCGAAAAAATGTCATGGAAAGATGCTGCTCTTCCAATCCTCCTCCTAATTTTTGTGCAATATTTTGAGGGACATACTCTCTTTTAATCATACAAATCGAAAAAATTATAATTAATTCAATAATTTATATGTTTAAATAGACTATTTCACTAGTTTTTTTCTTAAACTAGTTTTTTTCATAACTTATTATTAGAATTTGTGATTTTAGAGGCTAAATCAAGCCAAATCTTGGATTGATTCGTAGTTTTTCTTTTTGAAAGTGACCAGCCTGGTTCCATCAATCCTGGTTTGGAGAAGAACCTCTGTAATAACCCCTGAATCTGCATCAATGGCAGCAAAGCCCATGAGTAGTCTCACAAAAAAGTGAGAAGAAGCGGAGTAGCATTGGGCCACACGAGGCCCTACACTTAGTACTTTGAACCTGAATCCAAACTGTCTAGGGGCCCTTCGTTTGAACTGGGCCAATCTTGGGTCATCAAATTTTCATAGTGATCAACTTAAGATGGTACGAGGTGGGCTGCTTCATGCACTTTTTAACACCTCAGAATTCGTACCTATTTGTCACTAACTATATATAGATTGTTGATAGAATCATTTGAATTCTTAATTTTTAGTATAAGGTTTATACAAAAAAGGTAAGGGTACGACTCTCCTAGTCCAATTAAATTTTATAAATATATGAACCATATTTTGAGTAATTTTGAACTTATCTCAAATTGGGTTCACCTTTGTTTGTTAATTTGATATTGAAATGTTCGTATGGTTTTGCATGAACATTAACACTGTCAATCAAAGCTTTACTTAATTTGGTTAGCTATCTTCTTAAGAACAATCATTTTCCACTCTACAGTAGGGTTGAATTTGAACGAGATTAATATTAAATTAGTCGTTATAAACATTTGATAAGCGAATCAAATTTAAATATGTCATGAAGAGAGTCCTAGACATATAAAAAAATTCACACGAATCATGTTGAACAAGCTAATCAAATTTAAATACGTTGTGGCAGAAGATGATTATGAGAGTTCCTTCATTCATTGGGGGTGTGTGGAATCCTTGCACTGAAGCTTCACATGACTCAAAAGTCAATACTGAACCAAAGAAGAAAATCACATGATTTGGGGATACTTAATTCACCATTATTGTTATCATTACAAAAATTGAAATGACAAGATGTTTAACAATCATTTACAGTGTGTGTGGGTGTGTGTTCCATTACAATTATGGCTAAAGAGAAACACTCTCCTAATAATTAAAGCTTGTTTGTTGGCCTTACCGTAAACTTTATAAAGCAAAATAAGATTACCTATCACAAAGAAATTAAGGTTTCAAATCAATAAAAAAAAATTGTAGAGAATTAATATTTTTATGTTTTTTTAATTGACGTTGTTACGAGGCACAAATAAAATATAACATCACGGTGGCTTATTGCAACTCATGGGCCATTTCGTCTATCAATAAACAATTATTGGTGGAGTATCTTGATAATATTCCTAGCTATTATGATGCACTTTCGTGACTCATTAAGTTGCAAACTTCACATTTGTTTACAAGAAAGCTTCTCATTCTGTACCAAACCCTACTTTGGGTTTAGCTTGAGTGGAAAATCACAATGCCGGGCCAATAAGATAACCCCAAATAGATTAAGCAACCATTGGCATTAAACCTTACTAATTTATTACTTGATTTAGTAGGCACTAACGCATGCCTAGGGAAGGTTGAAGCCGAGAAAAGCAATTAATGGCAGGAGCCATAATGGAAAAGAAATTTGGGTTAGATTAATGCAACTATGCCAAGTGGACAGCTGATTAATGGAACTTATGCCAAGTTGACAGCTGTAATCCCATACGAATTGACACCTTGAGAGATTGAGATTGATTTAGTAAGAATGGGTCAAGAGTGGAAAGTTGCAGCATAGAGTCTCATTGGAAGAGCTTGGAAATAACAAAGTGCCCTACAGTGTGTGTGTGTGTGTGTGGGTGTGTGTGTGTGTTTTTTTTTTTTTTTTTGTGTGTGTGTGTGTAGGACCAAACATGATGGAACTAAGCCAATATACTCAATAACATTGTCACAAATGGTGCCATGAAGTGCTATGAAAGTTTTAAGTTGTTGAATTTGTTAAAACAATGTTCCACATTGACTAAAGAAAATACACAGTGGTTTTCCTACATCATTGAGGTCTATAACATGATCCCCAGAGCTTGATTTATCAACTTAATCTTCACGCAACTTTTTCATTTCAATTATTTCAAAACATTAGCTCAAACCTTGTAAATTGAGTTTAATTGTGCTAGGTGATAATTGAACTTGACAGATGTCAACAAGGTGTGCAAGGTGTTTCGGTATTTGCATTAAATAGAATTGAAAATTACAAAACTTGTGTAAGGTCAGGCAAATTTCAAGATCTGATGTTAGGAGACACATGGGTTTTCTAAAAGAAGAGAGAATATCCCATCACTCATCCAAGTGGAACATGCAGGGTGCCTAAAAGCTCTCGTTAATTAACCAAAGACTATTTTGAGCAAGTCAGCAACCCCACTTCCGTGTATGATTTATCTTCCCATTCCCCAATTCAGGAACATGTATCATAACTAAGGGCAACATACTAAAATTGACATGAGATAGGTTTTTGAGTTTGATAAGAGAAGGAAGAAGTTTCCAAAATTATGATATATAAGCGAGAATGTAATTTTATGATTATTGATTATATATTTGTTATTTCTTATTATTATTATTAGTTTGTGATGGGATATTTAACGACCAATGCACACATTTGTAATAGTTGTTAAATGCATTATTACAACCAATAATAAGAATCGACAAATGCAACCTACTATTGATTTGGTGGCCGCGCATGGCACTAAATGCCTCTTATAAAATATGAGTATTAGGAGGCATAATCCGGTGGGCGACACTTTTTAGTGACATGAAGCTGCCGACTCTCTTTTGTTTAATTATCCTAATCCAAATCAAGCACGGAAAATGAAGAAAAATCAAAGGGTATGCTCAAGAATGAAAAGCAAGAGTACTTCCACGGAAAAAACGGATTCCCACCATATTTGCTTGGAGCAATACTACTAAACTTGGAGGAGGAAGAATGTCCCGAAAGTTGAGCTTCACTTCCCTGACAACTCCAATTATTAGTCACAGACAATCAAGTGTAGTAGGTCGATAAAGATCATATTCCCGGCTACCCTTTGTCCATCTACATTCTGTCAGGCTAGAAGTTCCGTCGGCCATGAAATGAACTGACCAACGGATACTCAAGCCTTAATTAATTGGAAAATTGAAGCAAGAGCCAAAAAAAAAAGAAAAAGAAAAAAAAGAAAAATTGGGAAGCACATGAATCACTGTTGGTTCACATAGTAGAACACTGCTACACTCGTTTATGAACCCATTAAATAATTTTTTGATTCCAACTATCATATTCCATAGTCAGCCTTATTTCATTGGATTCTAGCACAATTAGAGAGAAGTTGCCAGGAGCCAATGAGGGATCAAAATGGAAGATAAGGATTGTGGGGGTAGAATTTGAGAGCTTTTGAGTCCAAATCTTTTGCTTATGCTTAATAACAAGCATGATAGTTTAGTTCCCAGCACAAGGGTAGATGTGTAGATCTCTCCACCACATTCAAAGCGACAAATAGGTACTAGCCAGAGGAGCATTTTCCTTGCTTTAATTCATGGGTCACCCAAAGTTTTGGGGACTGTACAAACCCTCAAGATCGGAGGTCATGTGGGCCAACCACCAAGGAGAGTGTAAAGCCGTAGATGACTAAACAACCCAATGAGCTTCTTCATTGGGAACCGGTAGTACTTGATTTGGTGTCAGAAGGTCAATCTTGTTAAAGGCATTTCCACAAGATTAGACACAACCTGCAGCACAAATGCCAAAGTAAGCCAAAAAGAAAATCGCATCCGTTGTCCATTCCACCATTAAAGAATACTCGTTGCCCTACTAAACCGTGCCATTAAAGTCCGTGTCCGGTGCTTGTCCTCCATGACTAGCCATCGTGGTGACCCCTCTTGGGACATTGCCCTCTAAGTACATGGGTCTCACGTTGCATGTTCTCTTGTAAAAGAAATGTACTACATCAAATCACTACAACCACCGTGAAAGCATAGGTGGCTTGATTGTGCATAATTTAAATCAACAAGTAACTTCAAGTTTGCAATACATCATCTAATGTTGAATTACAGCCCTGCTAATTCAAATTATATAATGGCAATAACGTGGATCTCTAGATTGATATAAGAGGTGCAAATAATGGAGGATGCCTATTTTTTATGTTAAAAAAAAAAAAAAAAAAAACAACCCACAGACTTTATAGGTTGATCCTTGGCCAATAAGAACCTGTTTCACTCTTATTGTAAATCCTTTTGCCAGCTCCCACACTTTCTGTTGGCATCCCAAGCAATTGTCTTCTTTTCATGAGCATGAGGCCACGTCCCTTTGATGTATAATTTAATCTTATTTTATGAAATATTTATCAAAGATTCAATTGGGAACTTCATTTCCCCAAAACAATAGTATGAGAACTAGGTGCTCTCCTGATGGATGGCCTTCGGATCACAAGCTTTGATTAATCGTGCAGTAATTCAATAACTTTCTGAAACCTTCTTTTTCAATGTCTTTTTATAAATTGGCATGACAATGACAATGGATCTTTCACTTCTTAAGAAAGATTGGAAGCTTAGGACATGTTGTGTTTTTGGAGAAAGTCTTGATTATCAAGCCATGAGATCTTGTTTTGTGTCAAACCAGTAAAATTGATGGATCCACTTGATTTTATTTAATAATGGAATTGAGTTATTTTCATTTAATTTATGAAATTTCATATTTAACATGTCTTGTAAAATAAAAGCCATTAAATTAAATTTTATTGCTTAGCATAAAACTTTTTATGTTATATAGAATTTAATTGATTTTGTTAAAATTACCATGTTATTTATGTCATAAATATTCAGGACACATATCAAAATGAATTAACATATTTCAATAAAATAATCAAAATTTTAACTCATACAACTCGTTCTATTTATCTAAATAATGGATTAATTAAATAAAATTTAAAAGTATTTTTATATGAAAATTGAATGAATTTAATTGAATAAAAATTTCTCAAATACTAAACTCGTCAAATAAATTTTAAACAGTTGAACAAGTTATTTTTATATAATTCTTTTATTATTATTTTTTTCATTAAAAAAAAAAAATAGAAAGACCTTAAAATAATGCAATAATGGAATCAATATTCAGACAAGAGAACAGACTAACGTGAAAGGCACACATCAACTGTTGTTTAACAATTAAATAATTGCAAGTGTACTTAAAACATGATCAATTCCAAGTTAAAGAACAAAAAGGGACACTGTAACGTAAAGATGTCTCTTTCCTCCGGCCAACAATGTACAGACGTTGATTGGCCAACAATGTCTCAGTGTCTCCCTAAAGTAAAACCCATATCTTAGGTTCACGGCTCTCGATCTTGATGTATGATCTATCAAAACTCCAGCTAGCTCACAATGTGGTTGTGGTTGTGCCATTGTTGCAGGTTTTTCTATTGGTCAATTGGCCCCTGAAGCTCGAATCCTAGATCTACATCTAGATTCGACTCCCACGCCATTGATCTGTAGTTCATTGGTTCACCAATCTACTTTAATTCAGTTGGAAGGTCTCAGTTGAAATTTTTTGGTTGGTATCGAATTTTTCATTTTCGTTTCTGTCTTGCCGTCACATTACTCTTCTTTTAAATAAAAATAAAAATGAAATGATCAACACAAACATAGGCAATTGTGCAAATAAACCCTAGGAATTCTCTTTTTTTTTTTTTAATTTGCAATTAGATGGTATTACAAGCAACTTATGCATGCATATCATTGTATGTTAGTTTTTGCAATTTAGTATGAAGAAAGTTGTTCGGACTAAAATTAATAAATTTGTGAATATAAATTACTTCAAATGGTAAATATTAAAAACGAGTACAAAAATTCCTTCACTAAATTATAGAAAATGCAATAAAGTTAATATCAAATTGAAATTTTCCCCATCTAAAAAATATCAATTTGGTGATATCTTCATCTTTTATTTGACAATACTCTAATTTGCTTATCCTTCTTGAAGCATTACATTGGTGAAACTCCCACTTATGAAATTGGAATTTCCGACTACTTTTGTATATAGTTGAGAAAGTGATAATAACACTCTCCTCGTACGTGTAAGTTTATTTCTAAATTAAATCTCCTTAACCCATAACCGAGATGAAAATTCAGTTCTTTAAGATGTGTAATTTTACAGAGCATAATTATATAAAAAATATATTTTCTTTTTTTTTTTTTTTTTTGAGAGAAGCGTATAAAAAAATAAATTTTGAGTTCAACCATATTTATTATAAATATTTTTCAGTTCATATGGATGGGAGGTGTACTTTGCCCCCAACCACCCACTGTTTACCTCCTTAATAGCAGAGGTGGTAGAATCGGGTCCAAACTTAAAACTCGAATCACCCAAATTTTGAAAATAATAATAATAATACAATATAACTTGAATTTAAACGATTTAATATTTAAATAATTCAATACTCAAATAATTTAAATTTGATTTAATTTTAAAATAAATTTAAAATAATATATGATTTAATTGAAATACTTAAAAAAATTTAAAATTTAAATGATTCTGAATGATTTTTATTTGTAAAATGACTCAAACTCAACCCGTCCAAACCCACCCGTATGCCACCTAATCTCAATGGTATGACTCGGGCCCTGATTAATCTGGATTTATTTGTTGAATAAAATAACAGTAACATATGGTCATTCAACAAGTAGGTAAGGGCGACCTTCGATGAAGTCTCTTCATTGGGCAATGACATTACCACATGTTTCATACGTGTACTTTGGCGGCACGGAATCCCCCCTAGTCGACGTGGTAACTGAATGTGAATGATGTTCATTTGGCAATCAACTCAATTGTAGGAAAACTAAGAAAGTCAATGTTTAAAGTCTACAACGATAGGTTGCTAAACTAGGATGATTAGACTTTTCACCCTGATTTCACGTCTAAATGTCAAAGTGAATATGCCGAACAATTAAGATTTTAAATACTGTTTCTTAAACGTTTTCTTTGTTTTGTTTATGGTAAGCTATCAACACCAGGACTCAAAGTTGCAAAGGGAATTAATCTCCGTGGGTCTCGGCTCAGAATTCCAACTTACGAAATAATTTAGGGAGATCCGAGATCGACCCCCGTAAAGTTAAACTATATTTTTGTGTGAAATGAAGGCATGGTTTCAATTCAGGACATGGGCGCCACTAGAGACTTTTAATGGTATAGTCACGCTTGAGTGGCTACTAATTTCTTGTGAACCTCATGGTTTAAGCATGGATGATCTATTCTCAATGGAATTGAGAAGGTGGGTTTTGATGCCTATGCATTGAGTTAGTCCACGACACTCCAACTACAATGCTTAAAAAAAACAAAAAAAAAGAGGGGGGGGGGGGGGGGAGGGGGATGACCTAACCTTTGAGCTCTTACTCGTTGATTGATACGAGAGGCAATTCGGTGGGTCGACTTCATACTTTTGGAACTTTTGTATTTTAGTTATTATTGTGTTTTACATGATTCATTCCTACTTGATGACAAAGTGCTAAGCCTTTTTTCTTCTAACACAATCCCTTGTTCTTCTGTTGTCCTTTCTGGGTATGACTTAAAGTGTCATTGTTGAAGATGAAGAGAAACTTTATTATTATTATTATTATTTTATTTGGTTAATTTTGTGTTTACATACCAAAAAAAAAAAAAATAAAAGGCTAAGGTAGCCACTCTTTTACCCAATTCAACCATAATAGCTTAAAAAGTTTTTGGGTATTATTCACTAGGGTTCCAAAAACAACTTGAATGCCCAAATCTCTTTGTAAAACATTTTGACCTAAAAATTTAAACTATTATATAACCGTAATCATGGTAAAAAAAATAAAAATAAAAATTGTGATTTATTATTAATCATTTAAGAGATAAGCTTAGTAAAAATGGTGTTTTAGTACAAGTGACCTTTCATTTTGTAAGAAGCTTCATTGAATAATAATCAAAGAGGCCAACGCACAGACATGGTAACAGGCAAAATTAAATTAATTCCCAGTTTTACAATATGGTCGTCAGAAAGCATGTGTGCATTCCCAATTCCTAACAAACTGTTTTAAGACAATTGATTAAGGCTCGTGACTATATCTGCTTGTGGTGGTTTTGAGTGGTTGAATGATTATGATGTAATTCTATTTTATTTTTCACTTTTATTTTATTTTTATTTTTTGCTTAGGTCTCTCCTAAGAACCCGTGAATCAATTCTTGATTTCAAGCTTATTATCAATAAGCAAAATTAAAAATTTTAGCCTAATAAATAAGCAAAACGTTTTTAATATACAATCACTTTGTGCCCCCCCCCCCAAAAAAAAAATGTCATTAAGATAGACTAATAGGACTAAACCTATACTTAGATATATACAATTATAAAAATAATTGAGTTCCTTTTATCGATATTATAAAATTTATTCTTTCATAAATTCTGTTTGTAGTCTAATTCATTGTATATTAGAAAAGTATATAGTATATATAATTCTTTTTAATTAAACTATAAATTGTCATTCTTATTTTTTATTTTTATTTTTTTCGATTTTTTGGAAGCTTTAATTATAATTCTTTATAATTATTAAATATGTGATTACAACTTTAAACACATACCATCACATGTCACAAGTATCATTCTTCTTGCTAATTTGGACATTTCTAGTGGGGATTTGTGTGTAGTTGGTGAGTGCCCTCCTCCAGGCACACACAACCCTTTTTATAAGAAATTGGTTGGTGTTGTTATTCCCCCCAGTGGCCGGTGGGGCTGGCTGAGTTTCTTTCCTTTTTTTTTTTTTTTAATATCTTTATTTATTTTGTTCTCTTATCAGTAGGGAAAGAGAAAAAAAAAAAAAAAAAGCATGCATATACCATTTTAATAAAAGCTAAGAAAAGTGATAAGCCATCAAAATGTCTGTATCCCATGCAAGTAAAATTGGATTTTTCTTCGTTTTTCCTTTTCTTAAAAAAAAAAAAAAAAAATCAATTCCAACGGGCCATTCTGCACATGTAATCTTCCGCAAGTTCCAAAACTTTCCAACGGTACGCTTTGAATTTGCCCCCCCCCCCCACCAATCACAATCCAACTGAGAGAGAGACAGAGAGAATGGTGATGACCACTCATTGATGATGCACTTTTGCCACCGGCAAAATTTCCAGTTTTCCTGAATTTGTTATCGAGAATATTATTATGGGTAATTAAAATTTTTACCACTAACCCCTTCCTAACTTGTCTGAGTTCATACGCCATCCTAGCCACTTGGGTTTTCCGCAATATCCAAAAGGAGAAACAGTCCATGTAAAAATTTGAACTTTCTAACCTAACTTATTGACAACACTCAAGGTTGATTCACAGCTGTCTACGAGTAACCATTGTAATAAACATACAAGAAAAAGATATTGACTTGACTATTAGTAAAACCTGAAGTTTTAAGAGAAAAAAAAAAAAGAAAAACTCCTATAAATTGTACTTGACTAGGAACCAATAACAAATTAAAACATATATTCTCTAAAGTTACATGATTCGGTAAAAAAAAAAAAATACAGCTTGTGTTTTTCATACTTCTGCCATCATTCTTCTGCGTCTGGTTGCAGTGATGGAATCCAAAGAAGGGTTCAAAACACGACAACAAAAATCATAGAAGTAATCATGGAGTATCGTGTGGTCTATTTTCTATTGGTATGCTCGTGATCCATGTGATTCTCAATCCATTTTGAGATCAGACGGTGGACGGCCCACTGAAGCCAAAATGGTAAGTTACACACACGCCCCCAAAAGCTTTTAACCGTGGATAAATGGGCAAACACTAGTTTTGTGAAAAATGGAAAATGTTTTGCAAGTAAATTTCCATAATTAGCCTACAAAGCCAGACCCATCTACCTATTAATGATTCCCCACAAAAAAAAAAAAAAAAGAAATAAGCTAGAATATTAATATAACCACTTTTACTTACACTAATTAACTTTTGATTATGTAAGCCTAAAAGTCATTTTTTATAATATGTCAACATCTTTGAAATTGGACAACCCCACCAAAGGATTTTGATCAGAAAAAACAATCTACCAGGAATCCAACCTATGAAACTGACCAAAACAACTCAAATTTGACACCAAAATTATACATTACTACACATACTCACTGAAAATGTGTAAAGTTCAAACAAAATACCTTGGAATGTATACAACTACTAGAATTACTGAATAAAGGAAAAAAAAGAAAAAACACAAAATGGAAAAACAGCTGTTTGTAAACAGTAAACAACAAACAGTATGATCAACCACACCTTGATGATCATGATCATGTTAAAATTAGAGCCAATATGCCCTCGGAAATTGCTGCTGCCCTGCCAGACTTTATTCACTGTTACATTATTCTCGCACATGGACATTTTTATTCCGAGCTAACCCATCTTGAATTCCAAACATAAGAATTCTTTGGAGCCATTGATTATGCACTTTTTTCTTTTCTTTTTTTCAGAATTGTAATTTTTTTTTTCTTCTTCAATTTCACACTGGAGCTCCAAAGCTGGTTGAGGTCAAACTTTCCAACCCCAGAAGCTGATCACAGAATTCTCCACTCAAGTCCGGCAATAGCGGCGGATAAACCCACCCATCGACCGAGTCAAAGAGTAGAAACTCGGTCTTTGACTCGGACGACTCAAAGCTCCCGTCTATATTCGGCAACTCCACAATTTCACTCAATTCCTCGGATTCCCTGACATCATCGGAAACAGAGATTGACGACAAGGAATCGGAGGAGGACGTGGAGGAGAATTGCGTTGACGAGGAGGTCCTGTCCAACTCGACCATTGCAGCAGCTTTAGCAGCAGCAGCCTGGACATCACGTGGCATTGACGACAAAGGCCGAGGCAAAAGCTCCACGAGTTCTGGAAAATTGAGAATTGCGGAGTCGCCCTTGATGGTCAACGCCGCAACGTCGTGGGCACGAGCCGCCATTTCCGCCGTGGGGAAGGTCCCTAGCCAAATGCGAGATTTCTTCCGGGGCTCTCGGATTTCAGACACCCATTTTCCCCAAGCACGCAATCTCACTCCCCTGTATATCGAGTTCTTCTCATCCTTTGCCTTGGTGGCTACTTTGGATGATGAAGCTTTCACCTTCGTATCTACCTCTTGAGCATTATGATGAGTTTTCTTCACCTTCTTTGCCACATGGGTGGTGGCCGCGGTGGTGGTACCTAAAGATGGCGGAGGTGGAGAGGATGACGGCGACAAAGATGGGGAGAAGGAGAAGGATGAGGATGAGGAGTTACAACTTGTGCTTTCTTCTGTAGCCATTTATTGTTTAATGGGGTCTGAGTGCCGACTTCCACTGGCTTTACTATAATGGCGTCTAATTCTTGAAGCTTCAGAGCATATACTTTAAGCACATAAAAAGATGGTGATAATGAACAAACAATTCATGAGAGAGATTTTGAGAGAGAGAGAGAGAGAGAGAGAGGGAGAGAGGGGGGCTGGTGTGTGGGGGATATGGAGGAAGAGTAGACAATATAATGAGAAGGGTTTTGTGTGGAAAAATTTTAATGGTGGAATACGCTCTCTTAAAGTGACCCTTAACCAACCAATTGTTTCATTATTTTATTAAAAAAAAGATTTACAGACGGAGAGAAAGAAGAAAAGGCCAAAGAAATCATAAAAAATATTGGCAATGTTTTTAGTCAATTTATTTTGTTTGTTTGGTTTTGGGTGATATTTTGGGTGTGTATGGCGGAATGGAATCAAATACTTTTTTTTACAAAATTTTTTTTTTTAAAAGTTTGATACTCATTAGCTTAATTATAACATAATAGGTACTTGATTGATTAGAGATTGTGTGTGGTGTTGAAATCTCTTTTCAACAATTATTTAATTAGATAAATGGGTGCAAATTTTTGTATTATGAATAAATATATATATATATATAAATATACACTAAAAAAATATAACCATGGTCGACCCAAAGGAGAATTGGGCAATCCCAGTTGTGGGGTAACATTGCTAGTGCACCAAACGACGATCAATTAAACTTTCTTCCTTCCTCCCTCTGTTCCTTTGTCCACTTCTCCATAACTTTGTCCCCTTGCCTATTTTTCTTTTATTTATTTATTTATTTATTCACTATCTCTTTGCAATTTGCATGTATGGCATACTAATAATGATCATTTTAGCCCCTATTTGTTGATTACAATTCCATTGCCTTTCTGCAAATGGTAAACTGGAAACAAGGGCGCAATCTCTTTAGTTTCTACACAAAAAGTTGTAGGCCAAGCCAAGAGAGGAAAATAGATGAAGTTATTGACAAGTTCATCCTTCTTTTGTTTTGCATTTCAGTCAAAATGATGTCATTAGGTGCAGTTAAAAACAACTCATCCACTTCATCAATAGAATTTTTCAAACTTTAATAGGAAATACATACGTGATCTCCTATTCAAATGTAAAAATAAAAATAAAAATATTATTAAAAAATATAATTTATTGTATAATATAATTCACAATTTAATAAATTAATCGATCAATATTATAATAATAATAATAATAATAATAATTAACCAATATCAATATCAAGAATTCGTGTGAATTATGTTCATTGGATTATGATCTCAATAATCAAACCTTAATCACAAGAACTTTTCGTAATGAGTAGTTAGTAGGTTATATTTAAAAATTTATTGTAATGGTTGTCATTAAAATATTCATGGAACGTAAAACTGAAAAAAAAAAAAGAAAAAAAAAGGAGGGTGTGTGTATCTCGTGTACGTCGGTTATTATCTTAAGACAATATAGCCATTTTTCTTACCAATTGGACTTGACACCTCCCTCCATCGTATAAAAATGTTTCTAGCACGTGCATATCGAGACTTCAACTCCAAAATGCATCCTCGTTTGATGACAAATTACAAGATATTGCATATCTTCCTTTTTGTTTCTTTTTTTCGTTTTCCTTTTTTTTTTTTTTTTTTTTTAACTTTTGGGGTTCGCTTTATATATGTGTATAAAGCCAACTTCCCGTAGAAAAAAATACAAAGAAAGAAATTGTTGTGATGCATATGAGTTTGAGGTGAGGAGACTTTGGGTGCCACCTGAGTGCCATAAAGAACAATAATCATGTTAGTTCAATTGATTTCTCTAGCCAGCCATTGGTTTGACGAAGGTTCCACAGTAACAGCCACCGCCACCATCGTCACCACCATAAAAGACATCGCTCGTCAGCATCAGTATTGTTATCAGTCCAAAGTGCCCCAAACCACAGGGCGTTCACACGTGCATCAATATCCCTTATTTCCAAGTATAGCTGGTGAATGGTTATCATCAACTAGCTAACACCTTAAATTTTTGGAAAAAAAAAAAAAAAACGTTGAAAAAAGAAGAGAAAAAAAAATCAAATCACACTTATAGTTACAAAACAATATAATATTTAACAAATATAAAACTAATACTCGATTAAATTTTAAAAAATAATTTTTTAAAAAAAATAAAATAATTTTTTTTATTAGGTTATGAATATAATATTTATATATAATAATTTTTAACTTTATAAGGCGTTGACTAATAAAAAAATAAGAAATTCTTAATATTAAAATTTTGAAACTTAAATATAAAGTTAAATTATTAAAAATTTTAATTAAATTAAAATATTATAAATAAATAAATAAATTATTAAATAAAAATAATAAAAATTATAATATAACTTATAAGATACTTAAAAAAAAAAAAAAGTTTTGGTGGCTTATTTTGTATGACTAGGCAAAGAAAAATTGATATTTTTCAAGCTACAGGCACAAGTATTTTAAACATGCTTGTGTTTCCAATTTTGTTGACTTGTACTTGCTTCGTTCCAAATAAATCTTATGATATCAACAATTGTCATTGACTTAGGACTAAATTTTATTCATCTCAATAATTAATAAGCTTTTAGGACCCGTGAATTATGAGTTCATCTTACGAGTTGGTAGATTCCACCATTAATAGAATAATCACTTGGTGTTCACGACCTACACAAAAATTTAATTTGCTCAATTATAACATTATCAATAATCAAGAGACAAGTTAATATATCTTTATATTTGAATCAAATATTTGTATTTATAATTTTAACAAGTAGAAAATAAGAATTGAATTGTTTTTTAACACTTTCTAAAATTTTATCAAATTTATCATTACCGTAAAATTTAAACAAAAATTAATTTTCTTTATGTATCGATGATCAAATTTTTGGTTTACCATATCTACATCAATAACGTTGAATATTATTCTACCCATAAGTCAATAGCATTGTTTTGAAGTTTGAAATATACAAATTTCATCTTTTGTTTCCTTTGAAATGTCATTGCATTTGAAGTAAACATCAATTTCTTCTAACTACCTCGCAATATCATCAACGAAGAAATCTCCACCAAAGAAAAAAATAATTTTGAAATTAGAAAGATTCTATAAATAAAATGACAATGGGATACATCTCTAGTATAAGATCTATCATCTTCACAATCTCAACACAATACTATGAATAGAGTGTTTTTCCCTTTACGATCATCCTTGTTGAAGATGTTACTTCAAACTCTAATATTAATACAAATTAATTCTAATATTAATTGAAAAATAAAAATAAGATAATTTGAATTTAAAATTTTTTAATTATAAGAATTTTAATTTTATATCAAAAAAATAATCAACTAAAATCTTAAATTATTAAATAAAAATTATGCGTAAATTATAGATTAAATTTAAATTTTATTTTTAAAAAAATACTTTTGTGATAAAAATTAAAATATCAAGTTTAAGTTTTTTATAAATGATAAAAAGTTTTATGATCTGAATTATACTATATAGTCTATTGAATTTGTACGGTGGAATAAAAGAGAAATAATACATATATTTCATCTTTCATGTGCATTCATAATGCAATTTTTAACTTGTCCGCAAATGGTGGCATAGGTCAGTTTCTTCAAGCAGATGCAACTGAGATAACATTTCTTGGGGATGTTTTAACGTCATTGTAGTTTTTTTTTCTTTTCTTTTCTTTTCTTTTACCATACGGTTTCTTTGAATCAAAGATTGGAACTTGATGATAGTCTATTTAGTTAGTTATTAACAGCCTGTTTGGAGTGTTAGAAAAACATGTGAAAGAAAAGAATGGGAAAGAAAATAATAATGATAATAATAATCATAAAGAAAATAATCTCTTGGGGGAGTGGAAGGGAAAGAAAGTCAAGTGAAAATTCGTGTAGGGCCTACGAGAAAACTTTCTTACCGCGGCAAAAGCGGTCGAGAGCCGGAATAAGTGCAGTTAAATTACATACTTGCCCTCGGTTATTGGTGTATACCAACCAAAGCAGATTGTGAGAACCTTCTTGTGTAATGTTGTGGTAAACCAATTAAATTGTACTTTCCATTTATACATATATATATTATATATATATATATATATATTTACTTTAATTATTTTTTATTATTCCAAAATAATTGGGGTTATAAACAAAAAGAAATTGTGGAATTCTTCTTAATTAATGATGATTAGTTAACCTTAAATACCCAAAAAAAAAATGCCTATTAATTAAATTGTTTCTAAGGGTTAATTTGATTGTAATTATTTTTATATAAACAAAAAAAAAAAACTTATATTTTCAATATACACTTTCTTTCTAACTTATTTCTAATCAATCCAAATAATTAATACATTTTTTTCACAATTTTTTTTTTTAGTATATTTCTTTAACAACAACTCACTTTAAATCTGAACCCACCAAAAGAAAAATGGAGAACTAACTTTACACATGGCTATTAAAATGGGGCTTTCCCAGCTAGCTCGTAGGTGCAGCTGGTCTGTCCTCGTACCAGACTGGAATCGATTGGATTGGATTTATTTTTCAAACATTCTAAACAAATCTCACTTTCCCATTGAACTTCCACGTTAGTTTGCTTGAAGAAGTACATTGTTTTGAGCATGCCGGGCGCCGCCATCCATGACCGACGTAAAGCGTTTCAACCCATCGTGCAATACGACTAACGTTATTGTTTTTTAATGAGATTGTATGATATTATTTTTATTTTTTTATTTTTTATATAAAAATAAAAAGGAAAAAAAAAAAACTGTTTATTAATAAGAAAATGACGTTATTGGCAGACAAATGCTTCAAAAAAAAAAAAAAAAAAAAACTCACATTTTGATTGGAGATTGAATAAGTTGTGAGTTGTATAAATGTACCTAGTCCACAGCTCTCTTGTTCATGGTGTATGAGAGAAATGTTGACAATCAATGCTAATCAATACCACACAAATTGAAATTGATAATTAATTAATTATTGAATCTAAAATTAAAGGCTTCCTTTGGAGTTTTATGTATAGGGCTCAGTCTTTGAGTTTTATATTGATAAACTAGCAGTTCAATTCCTCTCTCTCTCTCTCTCTCTATATATATAAGTTAAAATCAAGTATAATTAGGAATAAAACAAAATTTTAATTTTTTGAACTATGGTAGAATTCAAGATTAAGGTTTAATTGATGAATGTGAGTATGGTATATACCTTTTAAACTAATGTTAAAATTAAAAAATAAATTTTTATAAACATTTTTTTCTTTAAATTTATTTATAATATAAGTGATCTAATTTTCAAAATAATTTTTTTTCAATCTCTAAATTCATATTAATTATAATTGTGGACGCTGTGGGCGAGTTTGAATTGGCAAAGAGCCCTGATTGGAGCTCTTGTTCCTGTTGAGGAAAGATCCATTTGCAATGCAACCCTTTTGACACGCCCAAAAGGAAAGAAAAAAAAGTCATGTCATTTTTTTTTTCTTTTTTTTCTTTTTTTTAAAAATTATCGCTTTATATCTTGCTTGGTAACTAATAAAATTTTTAAATTTATCACTGTCAACGAAAGAAAAGAAAAAATAGATTTCAATATTGTTTGTTAAAATTTTCTTTCATACCCGTGTCACCAATGATGAGTGTCATGACGTAATTAGTGAAAAAAATGTGTTTTATTGATTTTTTTTTTTAATTTGTTTGTAATAATAGCCTTTTTTTTTTTTTCATATTAAAAATTGTGAAATCATGGCAAGAAATGAATTTTTAAAATTCTCTTTTAAGTTGCTCTCACAAAAAGGAATTCTCATTTTGGTTATTCTAAGTCTCCCTGCTTTTTTTTTTTTTTTTGGTGGTTTGTAGGAAATAAGATTCAAATCTTAAATTCAAAATTAAAAATTTAAGTAATTTTATTTCTAAATTTTAAAATTAGTGGCTCTTAATTATTATTATTATTATTAAACTTTTATGGTAGATTGGGCTACTAAAACCCATTTGGGCTGGTTCAGTTGAGACCATATTGTTTGTCTATTGAGTATTTAATTCTATACCAATTTTACAGTCAACCTATTCACTTTTTACCTAATACTTAATTTAGGCAATAACACTAATTGAAACATATGGTAAATATAAAATAATAATAAAATAAATTTTTATTTTAAATTTTATTTATTTATAAAAATTAAAAAAATATATAATTAATTCTTTTTTTTTTGTATTTTTAATTTATATTGTTAATTTATATTTTTCTTTCAAAAATTTTTATTTGTTAACTTATCACAACTCTCCTTCCTCCTTGTTTTATTTAGATTAGATAAGACATAACTCTTAATTATATTTGTGATTAATTTTTTTTCTTCTTGTAATATAAGCTAATTTGTCTAGTCAAATTGTTCAAAAAACAAAAAAAAAAAAAAGTCGATTTGAAGAATTTTATTTGGGAACTTGCTGATGTGACACTGGCACGAGTGATGACATGTCGATATCTGATTGGCTTAGCATAGGAATGATGTCGACCTTGTAATTTTTTCTTGTTCATGGGTCACCATTTGACCCGACCCGGAAGCATGGGACCAAAATCCCCAAATGCAAAACAGAACCCTCTCTGTAAGAAACAGAGCAGCACAGACGAACAGAGCCTAGAATGAGTGCAGGTAACATTTTCTGTTATGGTTTTTTTTTTTTTTTTAATTTTGTTTTCCTTAAATTCTTCAATTTAGACAACTTAACTCTTATTCTTCTTAGTCTTTAATTGCTGGCTTTTGTAGTTTCAAGACCCAATATTAGCACAATCTCTCCTGAACTCACTTGAACACATGAAGCATGTCTTGTTATGTGTGTTTTTTCATGTCTGTGCAAGTGGGTTATCTTTATGTTTACATATTGCTTCCTTAATGTATGATGGGTATGTAAAAAGATTGAACCTTTATGTTTCTAATGGTGATGGGTTATTGATTTTAAGTGTAAGATGAAGTCAAGTTTAGATTTTGAGCATTTGGGTTTTTTTTTTTTTTTTTTTTCTGAGATTAATTTTTTAGTTCCCGTGTAATGTCAATTGGCGAAAAGAACAAGGAGTTATTGTTTTGGGTCAGTGTCTGGGGGTATAATATCAGTTTTATGGTGTGAAAAGCCAAATATTCTAGTGGCTTTAAATTACCTTACTGGTGTTTATGAGTTGTCTTCATGCACTTTTCTCTTCAATCTATCGAAGCATTAATGATGAACCATCATTGCGTCTCCTTACAGACGTGAATATTTTGTTCTTTTAAAAATTTAAAGAGTTGAGCATATGGGGGTAACTTTAGGATGCACCGTTTCATGGGTTCTTTCCATTTTCTGGCAGGTGGTGCATTTGGTGGAAATAGAGGACTGCGACCAGTACCCCCAGAAAAAGGAATCTTTCCTTTGGACTACATGCATGAATGTGATTTGGTAGTGTTTCCTTGAAGTCTCCATTAGGTGACTGATTAGAAGTTTCATATGCAGTAGGAGAAAATTTCTTTGAATTGTTTAAATACTGGCTTGTGATTTGCTCTATCTGTTCTTCAACGCCCCCCCTCCCCCCAACACCTTCCTTTTTTGAATTTTTCTTTTTCTCAGGAGAAAAAAGACTATATCAATTGTCTCAAATCTTCTGGCCACAAATCTGAAAGATGTAAACACTTATCGAAAAAGTACTTGCAATGTCGTATGGAAAAGTAAGTTTTTCAATGCTCTTTATTGTCCCTGTTGGTTATTTTTGTTTTTTGTACACCAAGATGCATTTAGATTGTGGTCAAATTCTAAAATCAAAGAAAGGATTGTCATGAAATTGGGAGACTCACCTAGTTATTGCTGAACACTAGCTGTAGAAGTTCTTATCCTTCTGCTCAACATACATTTATACGTATTTGTGTTTACACATTGTACCAGGTTGTGAAGTGCACTTTTACTTGATTTTTGTCCTACTAAAAGATTGTAAAACAACCTTGGGATACCGTTGTAGAGAATAAAGAAACCAGAAAATATTTGTATCCAAAATCATAAATTTACAACAGCATGAAATAAGAAAGGGGAAGGTTAAAAGCAGCATAATCTGAATAGATAGAAAAATTTGTGTCATATGTTAATTCAATCTTAAATTTGCTGTATGCGTAGTTTCCGTGGATTCTCTATAAACTGTGAAAGGTATATGAGAGCCTGATAGTATGTAGTTGGTCATGCATTACAGCTGCTAGAGGGTAATTGATGAACAGTGTGGCAACTATGTGTAGCCATGGATTTGATAAAATCAAGTGGCATTATGTTGTCAGCTATATGTTTGTTCCCATTTTCAGTCGCCAGTCTCTTTAAATCTCATGGACATAAAGAGGTGTCTTACCGACAGATTTCTCACTTGTATTTGGCAGAAACTTGATGGCAAAGCAAGACATGTCAGAACTTGGGTTTGGAAAGGAATCTGAAATGCAAACCACTAAAAAAATGAAGAATGAAGAATGACGAATGAGAGGATCAACTACAGAATTTTAGCCGGCCACTAAGATGTTTAGAAGCAAGGACCAAAAATTCAAGTAGTTGGAATTATGCTTCACGAGAGTTGAGGGGGGATTTTCTTTTTCATTATACTGGTACACATTTCATTCTGATCAAAGATTACAAGAAAGAAAGATAATTGAGGGCATTGCAAGGTCTAATACAAACTGCTATGACATTTGCCAAGAGAATGCCCACATGCACTTTGTTTGTGTACTACAAGCCAAATATGTAAAGGGGCTACTTTGCTCAAGAATGTAAGGGCTTAACTTTGAATCACTTTACTCATGTTCTCAAGTCCACCAATTATTCATCATCATTGCAACTATTTGGAGGAGAAAGCCAAAAAATAGCAACTATTAGTTAAACAAGTGTGGTTATTTGATGCATAATTCATTTGTCTACATTCGATTTTTATCTTACAATTCAAAAGGTAGCTAATCAATCAAATCTGGCCATTCAAGCCAAGGTACATCACTTGAGTTGATGAGTTCATACAAAAGCTTCCTTATAACTAATTTCTATTTCCCTTTGCCCTGCAACTCATGAGTACAGTTCCCCCTAATGCTCCCCAAGGATAAGGTCAGGAGGGCCTTTTCTTGTTCTTTGCTTTTTGCCAAAAACAAGAAATCACCACCTGCCTTATCTTCTTCTAATGATGGGGACTCCAAACGTATCTGCAATCCTCCCTTTCAAGATCTAATGAGACAGCATTCATTTTAAGCTCCACATTAAAAAGTAAAAAGGATTTGAGCTGCTTAAATATGGTGTCTGACATCCAAACTAGGCCCCTTGCGCTCCTGACAACTTCAAGAGCAAGACAGCTGGTGGGAGATGAATCCAAAGACACAAACTAAGGGATCAGGACACAACTGGAATAGATTTGCTTTTCTTTCTCTTCTCTCGTTGTCTCTCTCCCTTTCTTGCTCTTTGGCCCTCTTCATCCATGGCTTCCCATTTGTCTCTGCAACTCGCCAAGCCAATCTACTTGACGTAAATGCTGTCTGTTGTCAAAAAGTTTAAAGCACAAGCACACTTACACAAGCTAAGAATCATATATTTTTGTTGTCACAGGAAGTCTTCTGGATCAGACAGCAAAACAAAGACCATATGTGAAGCCCCCAACTTGTCAAAATTAAAGGAAATGATGCTTGGGAATTCTCTCCTTACTGAAAACAATATTTCATTTGGATATTTATTTGCACAGTCAGCTTCTTCGCATTGCTTTTCTTTGAGAGCATTTATCATCGACAGCTTTTTTTGAGCAAATCGATGGTAAGAACGGAACTGCTGTGGCACAGTCAGTTTGATCGTATAAATTGTCTAGTATGGGCATTGCATGAAGCTGCTGAGAGCTTTTCATTTTCTGTGAAATCACTTGGTCTAGCAGAAAGTGGGGTGCGGAGGTTGCAGTTGCCTGGAAAGGGAAGAATGTCCATGAATAGCATAAACGTACTGTTTGTCAGGTACGGACCATGTCTTAAGTGCTACACAAATTGTGATTTGTCTTCTAGGTTCATTTTCACATGCAATGCATCAGTCATGTTTTGTCCATCTTTTCCTTTTGCAAATATTAGCTTAGATTATCATTAGAATACAGGTGGAGCATTTGCTTGAATCATTTGAAGATTAAGAATCTTGGAACAAAATTTACTCATGGATATCACTGTTTAGGTAGCTGCTTGTGCCATTGTTGAGAACAACAATTGAAGTAGAGATATTGCTTTCGCATGATCGTCACGACAAGCAATCTCAGTTACAAAGATAGAAGTGATGCTTTCATTCAAACAGATTTAATCCTGGCAGGCAAAACAGTTTAATACGCGGACCTAGGGAAACTGACAATTCCGGGCAGGCAGGGACATGCAAGAGCACGAAATATGAGCACTTCATAAATATAGGGGACACATACAATTTCAACTTGCATCAACTAGGCAAATCGAAAAAAGATAGGTGCAACACTTTTTCTCACCATCTAAAATACAGAATCTCTAGTTCCCGTTCTAAACACAAATTCCTCAAGATCACAATTGTATTTCAAGGAAAATGTAGTCAAAATGAGACCACATTATTCGTAAAGAATGTATAACCTAGTTCAGTGTGCAAGTCTCAGATAAACATGTCTCATGACTAAACACCCAGGGGATCCTTAAGCTCAATCATGTCACTGCATAGATTTAAACCACTCTTTTTGGATCACGGTTTGCTGAGATATGATCCTGCAAGAATGAGGGACAGTACTGATACAGTTATCAAGGAAACAATCCAGAAATAATCATCAAATCACTTTAGCATTGAAAAGAACCAACCAGAAAAAAAAAAAAGCAAAGGCCACATAACAAAATCCACAAGTATGTTGCAGAGATCAGTTTTGGGGGCAATGTGTAAACTTGTTGCAGAAAAAATAGACTTCAAAAGCCGGGTTAAGAATTAAGATATTATGGGGCCAAAAATAAAATAACCCGTAAGATGATGCATAAGAAGAAAGATTATGTATGGTGAAGTCTGGGGGCAGAGATGAATACCATGGAATGTTAAATTAAAGAGCACGGCCATAGAATGCACAATAAAAGGAGGACTAAAAGCATTTTAGCAAGATAGACCTTGTGGCAACTGATGTGGCTTATATTGTACAAATACACTTCTCCAAAAGATTATAATAGGATTTAGGAGACAAGAGGGCTAATCTGAAAAGAGGAAACAGGGAAAAAGAAAATTTAGCCAAATTCTTCAAATTGCATCGCAGGGGTCACTTCTGTAAAAGCCTACCATGAGCAAAAACAAACTAAGGATCCTCTGGTCCTCACAACACTGAACACAAAGAGTTATAATGATGTGGAGCTTTTCTGATATCTTCAAAAGAAATCCTCAAATATAAGACATAATGAGAGCTAAAGATGTAGTGCAAGAGCTAAAAACTCACTGATATAAAATCAAATGCTTTGGTCTCCTCTTTCTTTGAGCTGTTCATCATTGAAGCTGGAGCTTGATTTGGAAAATTTGATTGGAAAACATCTGGCAATGGTAAAGAATATCCATCCACATTAACCCCAGCAGCATGATTAGTGCTGGCATTTTGGGCATTCGGGTTACTTAGGTGTTGGAAGTTAGACATTGCAGCAAGATATTGCTGATGAGCAAGAAAGTTTCCCATTGCAGCATAATTTATTGGTTGAGAATGAAATGCTGAATTCAGTATCATGCCAGGTGGCATATTATATGGCACGGTCCCAGAGGAAAAAATTTGGTTTGCATTCCCTCCAGACAGCTGAGAGCCAAGTACGCCACTCAAAGCATCAGTTGAGACCTGATTAGGGTGACTGCTGGAATTTGAGAAGATACTTTCTAAAAGACCAGGAGAGCTTTCCTGCTGCTTAATGCTTGAGACTTTTTCATCAATAGATAGACCAGACATTAAACCATGAATTTCATTTTTATGATTATCCTGCTTCTCTGGAAGTTCAGAACTGGACCCAAAAACATCAAATAGCTCAGGTTCAATTTTATGTGTTGCTACATGATTCCCATTAGCAACTAGATTATCATCAGAAGCCATCCCAGAGAAGAGATCACCTACTTGCACTGTAGCCTCACTAGTGTGAAATGAGACGTCTACAAAGGGGTCATCATCACTTTTTTGCTCCTGAGTGCTTGCACTAGAACCAAAACTATCTCCAAATAAATCATCAATCAAAGGCCTTGATGGTGTCGTCTGACTCGGTATCTTCTGATCATTCGAATTCTCTATAGATTCATCATTTCCAAATAAATCATTTGCATCTCCAGTGTCTATTAAATCAGGTAACTGAACAGATGTGGTCTCCACCTTTACTGTTGTTTTTGAATAACCCACTGCATCACTAACCCATTCCCCATCCAAAAGCCTTAAAACCTGTTCATCAAACACCAAAGTCTAAGTCATCAAGAGAATGCATCCCTCCAAACCCAAAGAAAATGGAAATCATGTCACCCATATGTTAATATTAAGCTTTTCTTATGCTAGAAATATGAGTTAATGACAGATGTTGTGAAAGCTTGTCAAAACAGTAGAATTGTCGCATGCCAAGGTTGAAGGTTTGAAAGGAAGGCTTTGATGAAAACACAAAAGCAAATTTATTCTTTATTAAATGTTGAATTGAGGAAGAATAGAGCAAAATTACAAAATGAAACATGAAGGAGATGAAAAAAGAAAGAAGCTAAAAAATTGTTATAAGCAGCGTAGATACCTTGTTAGCCTTTTCCCTGAGAGACGATTGGGGAGACTCAGAACATTGTACCACAACATCTCTATTATTGCAAAAATAAGAAGTTATGATTGAAAAATGTTCATCATCTTTTTTCCTCAAGATTGACTCCAGTACACAAACAGCTTTCATTCGTACCTAACCAATAATAATTCCCAACAAGCACAAAATAAGCCACACAGTACCTATTTCAAATAAACAATACACTAAAGCCAAATTGTTCTAGCAAATGAATAATGTTCACCAGTTAAAAAAAACCCACAACACAATGAACTTCGTATGTGCATGTATCTGTGTGGAAAAGTGAGGGAATTAAGTGACATTAGAGTTAGAACAGCCAAAAGACCATGCCTGCCACACGGGATGTTGGAGCTTGGATTCAAGGGCATCACTTAAAGCCAATGCATCCAACTTTGCAGCCTCCAGTAAAAAGGCTTGAATGGCATCTCGAGTGGGTTGTAAACGTACACCACCAGTTGTTACAATTGTCTCCAACAGCCTCTCCTCACGAGTCTTAATTTCTGCAAAACTTGAACTGGATTCCCTATTGTTTATTTCTGTATCCATTCCTCTAGAGCCCTGACCCCAAGGACCACCAGAAATATTTTTAGAAGCCCCAAGACTGCCCTGCCTCTCATTTGGTAACCGAACTGGTTGATACCCATCTGAATATTCATTTCCTATCGTCAATGATCTATGAAGATTGGGGCTCTTGTAGCTTCCATTATCATTTTTCCTCAGTGAATGTCCTTGCGCGAAACTATTCAGCCCCTGCTTGATGGATGCACTCCCAAGACCGACTACCTCACTAAGAAATGATTTCCTATCTTCTGATGGTGGTTCATAGTTTGTGCTCCCAAATCCTTGTATTCTTCTGTTAATATTCCCTGCTGGGGCTGGCTTATTTTCCTCCGAAAAAATGGCAGAGATAGCCTCTTGGGCCGTGTCTCTAACCGCCTTATTAAGGGCCTCACCCTTCAAGGGGTCAGGCTGCCCTCTGTAGTGAAACAATTGACGCACAACTGCAGAGTGCCTTTGCATCTCTCTCCTGAACTCCGCACCAGACTTTCCAACCGCATACTTTATCAACCTCAGAGCCTGCACAACGTCAAAGGCCAAGGCCGGTGAGAGCATCATCAAGTTATAATTCAGGAAAACAATCCACAAAAACTTGAATGCAACCTCTAATTCACCCATCTCACCACAATTTCCCAAGTCAAATAAGAAGCAAAAGTTTCAATTTCCTTCAACATTTTCAGCTTATGCATCATTCAAACTAACATGAAAGCAAACCGAAAAAACTAAAAATTAAATTAATTTTTTTTAAATAAAAAGAAAAACCTTCTGTTTGACTATGGGGCTCTTGTGATCGAGGCGCTTAAGGATAAATTCGGAAACTTCCTTGACGATGCTGACATGAGATGACCTCAAGAGCTCGCAAATCTCCTCTAGCTTGTAAACCGGCGCCACCTCGTCCTTGTTGGCCGTCACCGCGTCGATCATCCTCGATCTCAAGTACGACTCCACCGCTCTCCTGCTCGAATCCATCTTAGTTTTCGCGGCAACAAGTCGGGTTCGATTCGGGTCGCGGTCCAAGTCCCCAATCCGATATCGATTGAGAATTAGGGTTTCCAGATAGGAGCCTGGTGGGCGGGTGAGTCACCGACGCGTGTGCTCTGTTTTTACCTTTTTCGCTTTTCGGGTTGCTTGGTGATGCCTGATGATTAAGTACACAAATATAATAGGTGACGCGCGTAAAATGCACAGTCTATATTTATAGATATTTTTTTAAAAAAATTAAATTAATTTTTCTTCACACTAACAACAATTTTTTTTTTCCCTTTAATTAACGTGTGAATTTATTTGCCTTCCAAAAAAAAGAAATTACTGAAGATATTTTATATTTTTTTTATATATTTTATCTATATTTTTAAAAATTATGAATAATGAAATTGTGTATTCTTATAATTAGGTCTTTATTATAAAAGTAAAAGGAATCCCATGGTGTGATTTTAAAAAAAAAAAAAAAAAAAAAAACTCAAAATGTACATACTTTGTTCATTCTTGTAAATACAAATATCCCCATCTCTAATTATGTAATATTAATAAATCATTTGCTAACTAGTAGAAAAATGAAATCAAATAAATAAAGAAAGAATTTCATAATAATGTATTAAGAGACTGCACTTATAGCACCTAAGACATCATCCAATTCATCCACTGTCATCTCATTCTTAAAAAGCAGTTTAAGGTATGGAAGCACTCTGGGAAGAACAGGCAAATCTGCAATGTTGACACTCATCAGATCAAAAGCAATGCATGTTTTATGCATGTGGGTATCATCAAAAACAGGAATTTTTGGGTATCTTTGACTGAAATGAGTAAGGATGATTCGGTATGCACCGGCGGAGTTTCCTACTTCAATGGCTTCTTTCGTCGTGCTGTGGTTTCTGGCTATGGCTTCCTCAACCAAGTCATCCTCAAAAGTTGCCTGCAATTGCATGAACAAGTCAATCATGGCCATCCTGATCTCTTTTGAACAAAGGATTTTGTTACACGTTATGTTATCTGAGGCTACTTGACTAGAAATCATTTACAAAACATATTTCTCAAACCCATGAAAGGCGAAGCTTTGAGTTTCGGTAAAGCTAACGAGGGAAACAGTCTCTTTGTGGAAACACAAGAGTAAGGTTGCATATATTTGATCCTTCTCCAAATCTCACAATGTGTAGGAGTCTTGTGCATTGAGTACGCCTTTTATTTTTTAGTTTCTGAAACCCATTTTGCAGACCACAAGACTTCAGGGATATTTGGTTAAGACAAGATAATAGGAACTCATTCACTCAAGCCAAATGCTAAAAAACTCAATGGTTCTCATGCAAGCATTGCAAATCAATTTCAAGATGTTGATGCATGATGCACAATCATTAAGTTTGAATCAAAGTTTGTAAAAGGACACCCCAATACACGAGGTTCCTATACTTGTGGGGTCTGAGGAATGGTTAAATGCATGCAGTCTTACCTTTGTTTACACAAAAAGACTGTTTTTATGACTCCAACCCATGACCACCAGGTCCCAGTGTGGAGTGCAAAAAAGTAACCAGAATCAAGTTTGATGACTTGCCTCGTGGATGAGAACTGTAGCATCACGAGATGCTTCTTCGAGTTCTGGACAAGGTCTGGTATCACCTGAGTACACAAGCTTCCATCCTGGTATCACTTTTCCAACACTGTTGATTCTCTCTGATGCCTTCAAGACAATACCAAAAGCCTGAGGGCAATGGACAACGGGAAAACTGATTAAATCATCTAAGCATGCTTCTCTGAGAACTCTCTTCAAGATGTTTAGTAGTGGCAAAGCCGTGCCATTGTCAATTGGGCTGCTGGGTCTCTTCCAATGGCTCTGCATAGGCCTTCCTCTAGCAAATAGTGTTGACTCTGTATTCAGGGCAGATTTGCTTGTATCCTCCATATCACTTGGATTCCCTGGGGACAAGTTATCCTTCTTTGATTCACTATTGCTCCTAAAAGCATCCCATGAGGCCTCAGTAGTGCTCCTACAATCAATGAACTGCATGTCTAAATCTTCAAGTCTTTGATACGCATCTAGAAATCTCTTAAGTTGCCTTGGTCCCAGAACAAGTAATGGTTCATGGAATGTGCCCTTCAATAAATCACGTCGCAGAGCAAGTATTCTTGCTAATCCAGTGTGGTGATCAGCATGAATATGAGAAATCCAAACGCATCTTAGATTTTTCACAGCATTATCAGCGCCCTCCACACCATATCTATTCCAACCAACAACCAATAAAACTTGTGTTAGAAAAATATAAGGTCACCTATGATAACAGTAACATCTAATTGTATCACATGGTTTACCTTCTTTTCAGTTGTCCAAGTGTTCCTTCACCACAATCTAGGAGCAAACCTCCTTTGGAAAAGAGGTTAACATAGACAGAACTAACGTTTCGATACTTAGAAGGTTGGGAAGAACCAGTTCCCAAAAGGACAATCTCAAGGTCATCTCTTCTTATGTTTTCCAAACAACTAGGAAGAGAATTCCCTTCTAACCACGGCTCTTCAATAACACCCTTATTATATTGGACATTGGTTATATTTCCTTTTGTTTCTCCAGTCCCATGCCAAAACTGGTGAATTTGTTGGACCGCATTTTTAATTTCTGGAATCTCCACAAGTAGCTCATCAATGACACTTGAGGGAGATATCAAACTTGGAACATTGGATTTGTCCAACCCAAGATGAGAATGAGGACGCAGAGTGAACTGCTCAACATTCACATAAGAAGCAACTGTGGTATTCATAAAAAGGGAAAAATGGAACTGGACAGAAGCATGATGCATTCCATAACACAATATTCTCACATACATAGTAAAAGATGTCATGATACACAGACCCCCACTCTGGAGGTACGAGAGAGAAGGGAGGGCAGAATTGAAAAATTCATAAGTGGAATCAAGTCCTCAAGCTTTTATTCAGAGTTTGCAGAAGAAAACTTGGACATGCATTTCATATTATGAATCAAGCATCATGTGGGAACCAAGGTGTTTCAAATTAGAAAATTTAAACTGCAAGTATATGGCGTTTTCCAGCATAAACTTGAATTTTTGAAGAGTTGAAAAGTTCCTCTCATAAGGCACTTTCATAATGATGTTATGAACTAGGGAAAATGTAAGGCATGCTATTGTTCTGAAGATTGGAAGAATGTGATAGAGCAAGAAAGGGAAAGGAGAAGCAGTTTGCACTTGTCAAAATAAAATTATTAAGTTTGGCCAAATGTGTAGGGTTATCATACCTTAAGGAGATTTTCTGCCGATATACTTGCATCAAACTTTGAGACAGGATCCTGGTTAGAGAAAACCAAATAAACAATTCAGTTGCATAAACATTTTCAGACAAACTTCATAAACTCTAAAGAATCTAGAATTTCCACTAGGGATGTCAAGACAAACCTCAACTAATAGACTGGAGGCTGGTCTTGAGTTGTTCAGATGCTTTAGGGACCAAAAACCAGGAGCGGGGAAGAACTGGGGGCAAAGGTAATTAAGTCGTGCTGCAATTCTTGCACTGGATTTTAGAACAGGAATCTCCATATTCTCCCTGCAAAAGGCATGAGCACCTAAGGTATCCAACAAGTATACAAAAAGAGAGTATCCTAGTGCACAAGGCTCCCACAGGCCACACTATGAGTTCTGTGGAAGGGACACATGTACACAAACAAACAAACATACAAATAAACAATATATTTCCTTCAGGTTAAAAACATACTCACATTTCATGCCCAGCCATAATATGTTGGGCTGAACTAAACTTCTTCATCCATTTCTGGTAACTGGGACTGCATATTACAGATGTAGGACTTAAATGAATTATGCATGTCACAGTCTTCACATTCTCCAGCGGGCTGTCTGAAACATCTGTGTAATAACCATTGAGAGATTGTAAGGATATCAATTCTTGTGCATGATCATCTGTTGGGCAGTCAACAAGAAGTACAACGGGGCCAGGAACAGAAGGACCCATCACATCACTTGGATGAACCTAAACGATGCCAAAAATAAATTTACATGTCAGAAGGCAAAGCTAGCATCAGTACAGGTAGGTATAGAAGAACCATTTCTGCTCCCTTTTGACGCACCATAATATCCTGGAGATCTGACTTCACTGATTTTCCTGATTGCAGTTCACTGTATTTTGGCCCAGGTTTCAGACCGAGAGCCTTAGCTTTTGCTGGGTCAAACTTGCCCATAATGTCAGGCAATTCACAAAGATATACCACAGACATATCACCAGGTTTTACTATAGATCCTTCTAGGCAGTTTGGTCGCAGGAGAATGGCCAATATTTTGACAACCTCATTGCTTAAAAGAACAATTGGATCAGAAAACCTAATTGCATCCATTAAAGCAGCAGCATCAGAACCAAAGCTCTGGGTATAAACCATAGCAGCATGTGGGATGAAGGACTTCATTGCATCAACCAAATACTGGAGATCAGAAGGACCCCATATCTTGACCTTTACAAAAGCAGAACTAGATTTTAAATAACAAACAGCCCACTTCTTGAAAAGTAGACAACAAATTACAAGAGAGGGAGCCATAAAATGTGCAAAGTCAATTTGGTACTCACTGACATTCCTTCTTCTCCCATGCCAGCTAAAGTCAACAGCAAACCTGTCAAACAAAGCAAGAACTCAGTAGTTAAGGAACTCTAATGGCCAAAAGTTGACAATGGCTGATCCTGATATATTGAAAACAAACCTGGAATTCCTCCTGCTGTTTCTGAGCAGACACGGGAGAGAAATATGTGATCTATCTGAAAAAGATCCATAAGATTAATATTCCTTCTCAATTCAAAAGTTTTTATAAATGAAACCAAATAGAAAAAATTATGAGGAATAAATTAACATCTACAAAAGAAGGATCTATATAAATGCATATACTGGCATATCTATATCTTTTGGACCATAATATAACTTTTTAAGGTATTTCATACCTTTGATAGCTTGATCTTATGTTCTGTACAGAATCGCTGCAGTCCCTGCAAATAATGTAATTTAAGGAATGATAAATACGTAGTAGTATTTATCCAAACCCTCTGAACCACAAATACAATATTTGATAGAAAGCATGTTTTGACATTCAAATTACCTCGCCAGCATTGAAAATAAACCTTTGCTTGTCAAAGAACAGCAAAACTGAGGGTGAAGTATCCTGAGTGTCCATTCCAGTCCCCAGAATCTACATAAGAATAATCAATGTAATTAACCCACTATAACATTTCCAGAAATCCAACATCGAGTTAAGTTATCTATTCCTAAAAGCAGTTCAATTGGATTAAGGCTCAAAAAAAGATTTAACACACTGTCTGTTGAGCTTCAATGGAAATCCAGACCTTCATATCACAAAAACCAAAGCCCCAAAAGAGTACTGTGCACAATTCTTGATATCTCCAAAGCAAAAATCCATTATTTTGAAAATTTTAGCATGATGTTAGGTACCTTACGATTAAACATATTATGGTTTAAATTTGACAACTGAATCTCTATTTGCAACAAAATAAATAAATAAATAAAAGTTAGAAACTTGATCGACCAAAATCATAATTAACAAAAAAAAAAAAAGACTTATTCAAATCCCTAGAACATAACGATTGAAAATGTTGAGCCGAAAGAAAAGAAATATGGAGCCTTCTCCAATAGTTGTCGATTTAAATGAGGGAAAGAAAAACATGAACAAATGCCATTGACAACAATTGCCAATCCCCATAAAACCAAAAATTAAGAACAATGTACTGTAAATTTCCAGTCACCTTCCCAATTGTAAACTACAGAATATCATGAACAAATATTCACAACTCCCTGGTATGGCAACTAAAGACTTGCCACTTCCCATACAGCCAGCATCAGGTGCGCGGATAAACTTAATCCATCAATCAAAAAATGGGGCATTCCCAGTGCACAAGTCCTACAGCGCAGGGTCTAAGCAAGAGTCCAATGTACACAATTTATCTTATTTTACAAAAAGGCTGCTTCAAAAAGAAAAGGAAAAAAAAAAAAAAAAGTCAACACAATACATCCTTCTTCTGCAATCCAATTCTCCACTTACACATCTCAAACCCAAAAACCAAAACATACCCAGTTCACAAAAAGACAAGAAAAAATGACCCCAGTACCTGAACATAAGAGATTGTATTGGTAGGATTGAGTTTTCTGACTTTGAGCTGCAGATTCCTCTTGGATGTATCATTCTTATCTCTGCCCTCAGCCCTTCTTTTGTTAAACCTCACTTCAGCACTCTCATTTCCACTCTCCTCCATTAAACCCACTTGACCTCTATCCTTATCCTTCTCTCTGCTGCTCCTTTTGATCTCTCTGGTATTACCACTACTGCTATTATTGCTTCTGTTTCTGAAACTGAGAAGCCGGGGATTGGGTGGTGCAGAACGGTGTCGTTTAGAGGAAGAGATTGTGGTGAGTAGAGAATAGGATTTGGGTTTGGAGAAGGCCAATGGAGGTGGGCAAGAGGGTTTCAGAGGACAAAACAGGAGGAGGGAACGGAGACTTGAGACCTGTGGCATTTGTAGAGGTTTTAGGAGAGGTTTTGTTGTGGTGCCAAGATGGGAAAGGGAAAAATAGGCGCTTGTTGCAAGTTTGTGATTTTATTTATTTTTTTATTTTTTTATCTTTACAAATTTTTATAAAAAAACATATATATATATATATATATATATACATTGACAATATTTTATAGAATATGTAAGAAAATTTGTATTATAAATATATTGTATATAATATAAAATTTTTTTCGTCTACATCAAAAGACTTTTTTTTCTTTTTCATTATTAATACCAAATCCCATTATTACAAAATAATAATAATAATATATGTATATATAAATTTTTTCTTGAACATAAATTTAATGAATTCATTTCAATAAATAAAAATTTATATTACTTAAAAATATTATATAAAAATTACATTTTATACAATATAAAAAAAATTCAGTAATATAATATATATTTATATAAAATTATTTATATTAATAAAATGTTATGCATAAAATATAAAATTTTATTATATCCAAATGAATTTATAAGATAGTATGTTTAAAAATACAAAATAAAATCTAAATTGTTGCAAGTTTTTCCATGAGATTGTTCAGAATTAATATATACCTCTATATATATACAACCTGCTGTTTGCTTTAAGTGTCCAAAATACAATAATAAAAAGAGTGGTATTTACATTGCTTTAACTTTGAAAATCTCTCTCTCTCTCTCTCTCTCTCTCTCTCTCTATCTATCTATATATATATATATATATAGAGGGTAATTCAGTCTGATCCATGAACTGAACTAAGATAATTCTACAACATAACAAACATCTCTATATCTAGAGTGGTTATTCCACAATGATTTCAAAGAAGCAATGGAGTAGAAAATGGGCCAGTCTAGGATCTATGGACTACTCCAACCCATTAGTTTCTTTGTGTTTTTTTTTTTGGGTCCACATGTTTCTTTCACTCTTCTCTTTTATATATATATATATATATATATATATATATATATATTAAATAAAAAAAAAAAAAAAAAAGAGCCCATGGTTTTTGAGATCTCTATGTGTACAAAAAACAAAAAGTTACTGTGGCTTTAACTCGTGTTGTGGTCAAAACAATCTCATTACCATGGTTTACTTTCCCTTGGGTGGTTGGCATGTGGACTTCTGTCGTTTGAGTGATGTCATTATTCACTCTTGTCAATCAGCATGCGATCCACCGATATGGGTTGACCATGAGCGACAACGAGCAGTCATGTCATTTGTGTAATGTTCAATTGTTCTTCTCTCACAACTGTCCTATTCTCTTGGCTGCAATCTTGGAACTCTATGCCTATGACTACTCTCCTTGTCAATGAAGTTACATGAATATTGTATTATTATTATTATTATTATAACTGATAATTACATATTTTAATCTTTTTTTTTTTGTGAATAATTATAATTAATAATAAAAATTATAAATATAAATTTAGTAGTTATGATAGTGCAAAATACACTTGATCATTACAAAAATGCAAGTTAGAGAGTATGCATTACTTGCCTTTTGCGATGATGTTATTCTTATCGATCAGAAAACACTGCACTAACCAAGGCAAGATAGAATTCAAAAGGAAGCTAAAGGAAAAAAGAGGTGAAGGAGAAAAGAAAGAAGAGCATCATCTTCTTCCCTTTCTTTTATTATGGACAATGGGCAACAAAGACACAATAATTGATCCTCACAATTTAGTACTCATGGGGCAAGGGCGTGTGGTCAGAACACATGTACAAGTTTCCATAAATGAGGCCAGCTAGCCCACCTCCAATTAGCGGCCCAACCCAGTAGATCCAGTTATCCGTAAAGTCGCCGCTAGCCACGGCAGGCCCAAATGAACGCGCCGGGTTCATGGATCCGCCGGAGAACGGGCCTGCGGCCAGGATGTTGGCACCAACTATGAAGCCTATGGCAATGGGAGCTATGGTGCCCAATGATCCCTTCTTGGGGTCAGCTGCAGTTGCATAGACAGTGTAAACCAAGGCAAATGTGATGATTATCTCCATAACCACTCCTTCAATGGCTCCCACTCCAGCTGCCAGACTGTGGATTGGGGTTGACTGCCCAACAAGCAACAATAACACTTGATAATTAATTATACATAAGGGTGTCCGCAGGGCACCTGATAATTTTACTTGCAAACTAAGAGAAAATAATTTTCTATAACCTGAATTTGAAAAAAGGAAGACAAGAAAATGAAAAAGATGTCTTTCTATCTTGCATGAACATTTTCATATTGGGAGGTCAGGTAAGCCATTATCAGACCGAAAAAAAGAACCTACCAAGCCTCCCGTGACAGCTTTGAGAAGGAAGCATGCAACAATGGATCCAAGCAGCTGAGCAATCCAATAGAGGATACCAGTGAGGATGGTAATTTGGCCACCAAGTGCCAAGCCAAAGGTGACGGCAGGGTTGACATGGCCGCCGGAGATATTGGCACCAACGGAGACCGCAACAAAGAGAGCAAATCCATGGCAAATAGCAATTGCTACTAGCCCGGCAGGATCTAGGGCTGCATTGGCCGTCAACTTATCTGTACAAGAACCCAAAAAACAAAGCAAAGGAAAGGGAAAAACAATTATTTAACCCCACTTGAAGTTACACGTTCATACTAGTAAAACTTGAAGTTGATCACTATTTTCACTTTATGAATAGCGAAGAAGGAAGTTTAACCTCAAATTCTAAATGTAAACTACTAATTTCTATATTAATTTTTTTCAAATATCCTCCAATATAGATCAATAATCACATAATTTGCTATGAAGTTTATGATACTAAATCTAGAAATCATCTGCTCGAGAAGGTGTAAAGTATTGTGAATGACTCGTGTGTTAATCTCTAACAATAATCTAATTAGCTGAGCAACAAAATATTAAAATAAAGTTGAGTTTTTTAGCTTATAATCCGGGTGAAAAAGGGCTTGTAATTGGTGATACTATGTGGAAGAGAAGTAACTGTAAGCAATGGCTGAACCAACGCCTGCAAAAACGAAGAGCAAAGTGGAAATAAACTCAGCAAGATAGGCTTTGAAAGACCCTAAACTAAAGGAATCATCAAAGCGACCGAAGGCTATTTTGGCCATTGTTGAGGGAAGAATAGCTCAAGGGGAGGTGTTAATGGAGTTGAAGAAGATAAGGATGAAAAAAAGTTCAGACAGCTGGAACGTCATTATGGTGTCACATATAAATATACTGGTGGTAGGGAAACAAAGGACTGTGAGTTTAATGTGACCATATGAAATGGGATTTAATTCAATTAAGTCGTAAGCTAATTTCCATATTATTTGTGTAGAGTTTATACTTATATAATAGTGAATTTTACTGAAACAAAAAAAAAATATATTTTATTATAACTTAAATATAACATTTTCATATTTTATAGTATAAAAATCTTACATACATCTATAATGAGACCTTATATGTTTGTGTGTGTGTGTGTGTGTGTTTATAGATGTGAGGAACTCTCAAATTTTCTATACATAAATTGGACTCAAGATTGTTGTGTTAAGGTATGAAATTCTAAAATATGGAGTTATTCTTACTCACAATTACAGGATCTAAACATATTCTAACATTAGACTTGAGCAAATACCATCTTCCAACTCGTATACATGATGTGTATGTATAATGTTTTAAAAGGATGAAAGGAATATTTAGTGTTTGCAATAATTCCAGGCATGCCCAGATAGATTTTTGGACATTTCCTAGCTGTCATTGGCTATCTTTATTGGACATGTCTTGATGCTCCTAATAGAAATGTCTGGATCCTCATTAATGATTCTTCCATGTGACCAAACCTCTCCATGAGTGTGTGTGTGTGTGTGTGAGAGAGAGAGAGAGGGAGAGAGAGAGTTGTGTATGGTGATGTGGGCCGTGTGCGAGAAAAATATCACACAGAAAAGGCAGGTGATGGGGGAATGACTAACTTTGGGCCACATATTGCACCGACCATGTTCCAAAATGGGCCATGACTTTTGTAGGATTTGAAAAATGAGGGATTAAGAGTGATGGGGTTGCTTTTGTCTTTGTGGTGCTTAACTTATTATAATTGTGTCTTGGTTTGATCAATTATTATGTCTTACCAGCAAATTTAGTTTTTATTATTGTAATGAGTTTGTCGGCCCACTGACATGGATTGAAAGGAATCTCTATGCAAATGTCAAATATAAAGTAAAATATCCGCCCCCCCCCCCCACCAACCACACCCACCACCAAGAAAAAGTTATTGTTGATCTTTGTTTTGTTTCCCTGATTTTTTTATTTTTTTATTTTTATTTTTTTTGTGTTTCGTGTTGTTATAATCATCTTTATTTTTCCCTTTCAACGTGTAGGAAAAGGGTTTTGGGATATCCCACTTTGTGATTCTTTTGTCCCATGGCAATTTCTCAAATGCCAGTGGGCACACTTCCTTGGAGAAATTCACAAGGTTTTGTCAACATGCGGTACAATTGGTGGCAGTTTGATCATTAAACAAGGGCCTAAAAACATATTTAAGTTTCTAAATTTAATACAATCCTCCATTCATATGTATTTGTGCTTCAATTGAGCTTTGTACTTGCAACATCACAATAATTAAATTCGTTTAGAGATGTCTATGGTAAATCAAAGGATAGAAATTGATCTCAAATGTCTAATTATGATCTCTCATTGGTCTCCTACACAACATAGTTATTTTTTGTGTTAATTATAAAATATATATATGTATTTATGCATACAAATAGTACAAAAAGATTTTATTTCTGAAATGTTTAAATGACAATTCCCATATAATATTTTACGTCTCTAATTGAACATCATTGCTTCAATTATGTAACAAAGCTTGCCAAAGTTAGGATCTTGGGTGTCTTTTTCCAAAAGGGGGTTGAAGATGGGTTTTTTTTTTTTAAAATAGGAGATGATAGCATAGATCTCCGGAGCTAAGCATTAAAAGTGATTAATAATATAATCTTCATTACACGAACATAATTAATTTAATATATTATAAACAATTTCAGATTATAGTATTATAATTAATTTAATACTTTTCAGACATCATTGCAATAATGACTTGAAAGCAATACAAGCATGTGGGAAACACCATTGTGAATTCAGTCGGTTTACGTGCATTCTCGTTAATATAACAGCATGCTATCAATGACACAGACACAAACATTTCACTTAAAAAGACTTTTGTCGATCGCAAAGGGGCTCAGCTCAGTTTAGTTACGTATAGTTTTACCCAAGATTACTGACAAGGATTGGACCCAGCTAACCATTGGGCCTAGCAGGCCTCCGAAGACCATCCATGGAAGCTCACTTACTGGTGCTCGCCGCTCTAGTTGTAACAAGTTGCCATTAATCTCGAGATGGATGCACGAAAAAACACCAAAAGCACTAGAAGCAAGCATTTCAATTGCTTCATTTCCTTTTAGTTTCTTCATGGTCGAAATGCATATTCACTTCCATTCATAACCCTTTGAATTACCTATAAATTAACCAAAATTCCCCTTTTATCTTAAAGTTTCAAATACTCAATGCAATGAACGAAGCAGAAGAGTGCATGGAGTATAAGACTATTCTTTGCTTGAATACAAAAATTTAATAATAATAAAATAAAATAAAAAAGATAATTGCTTTAAATGGAATTCACATCAAAAATAAACAAAAATCAAAGACAAGAGAAAGAAAATTTGCAATGGAGTAATGGGTAGTTTTTTTTTTTTTTTTTTTTTGCATCTTTTTCTCTTTCTTTTTCCTTGTAAATTTTCTCTTTTAATAAACAAAGTTTGGAATGTCAAAGATAATCATCCCTTGGTCCCCACCCACCACATGGAGCACTTGAATATGGAGCACAATTTTGGGAGCAAGGTACTTTTCTAGACAACTAAGCCATGAAACTATATAATCCATTAAGACCTGATTGATTTGGGAAAATTCTTCATATGGCTTTTTTTTTTTTTTTGTTATTGGGTTCCTAAGAATCTAGGGATAAGAAGTTATAAAGTAACCAGAACCCCACTAATAGTTTAGTGTGAAGCTGTGAGCTCTTCTCAAAAAGTGAGACTTATGGTTTGATCCTGTTTTAGTGCTTGCAGTAACTCCCATCATACCAAACTTGAAATGCAAGTGATCAAGCAATACATTTCAAGGCAAGAATACAGCAAGAATCCTTCTAAAGAGTTTCAATGATTTCCACTTCACCTAAGCAAAGAACCTAAGAAAGATAAAGTATAAAATGCCTTTAATATTCCAAGAACTTTGTCACCTGCTTAGCCATGCTGTGCCTTAGATTTCTGTTTGATTGCAAACATATCGTCAAAGACTATGTCCTAACAGCTTTGATGATCATAGCCATTGTAATTTGTTTATGTATACTTTGTTATGCGGTTCACCGGTTGATGAGGGAGGCACAACCACCGCGTTTGTGGCGTGGGGGATGACTGGGATGGTGCGTTGGAACAGATGACAGGAGGGACAGGCCATGTTGTTCATGTACATAGGATTTGTCCAGCAAGACCTTTGGCACCAGAGAAAAGGTTTCTGTTGTTGGCAGGGGAGGCCTCTTCTGTTGCTCAACATTATAACCTATCTTAAACTAGCTAGCTTGCGTGATATGGTATGTGGTTTTTATTCTCTGTATGCAAACTTCAGTGGACAACAATTTGTGTAGATTATTGTTTAGGCATTGAACATTTACAGCTTTTATCTTTTACCATTGAAGTTGAAGGAATTTTTTGTTATGATCATCAATTCAAGTACAAGTTGCATCATAATAGCCTCCAAAATATCAGGAAAATCTGAAAAGTAATCCTAAAAGAAATGCTTCTAGTAAATGAAAAGACAGGATTCAAAGGGTCTCGATCAACTTAATTTTCAGCAGAAGTTTGTATGGTAGAATAATTATACCACTACACTTGGTCAATTTAACTGCAATAACACTAGTTTATCTGGCTAAAATTAACTGCAAACTAAAACTGAAATCCCTATTGCAGCTCAAAATATTCACAGCCACTTTGCAAAAGATGATCACTGTCTTTTTTGGTCTTCTGCATCACACGCCACATCTTTAGCACTCCATCAAGACTCCCACTGCAAATTGTGCAACCATCTTCGTTACCCTCCCCTGATTGCACTGAAAATGCAGCAACACATCTTATAGGTCCTCTATGTCCTACTAGAATTGCCAGGCATATATGCTGACCATCAGTTTCTCTTGCCCAAACTCTGCAAGTTGAGTCAGCTGAGCCACTGATCACATAATTGGCCACATTGGCTAAGCTCATTACTGCATGTGTGTGGCCTTGGAGTGCACCACCATGCTGTAGTAGGACTGAGAACCGGGCTCTAAGCCAATAGTGAACATAACCATCACTGCAACCACCATATAAGACCCCATTAACAGTAGTAAGAGTCAGGGTCTTTACAGGTGAGTTCTTGGTAGGTAAGGTTACAGTTAGAGAATGGGGTCTGTCTCCACTGCCAAAGTTGCGCTGCCAAGCTCTCACTGTGGAATCATCGGAGGCAGTATAGAGTACTCCATCGTCGGACACCAGAATGGAATTGACTGGCTGTGAATGTGCTTGGATGGTCTCAATGCATTTGAGGTCTGATATTCTCCAAGCTTTCACTGTTTTATCAAGGGAAGCTGAGTACAGGATGTCGTCAGAATTGTTGAATGCCAGTGATGTTATTGGCCCCACATGCTTCAACTGTCCAATTAATTTCAATCACAGATTATTATGTTCTAGTCATCTACATAATGGCAACAAACACTCAACTGTTTCCCATAACCTAGTCAATTAAAAAACCAGTAAACAGTAAGCCAATGGAAAATTTTGTCTAGAAAAAATTTACTTGAATGACCCCAAGAAAGACAGAAAATTTGGGTAATGTGTAACATTACTTCTTTATTTGTCTCCGTAGGTCTAAGTGCCCCTAGAAAAGTCCCAACTTCAGTTACTCTACTATCTTCTGCAGAGCCCATAACCACATTTCACATCACATGGTTGGAAAACCAGAAGGAATTATAGTTGATTAAGATCAATATCTGATATGTTATAAAAATCAACATTCATTAATGAACCCCACCAAGAAAATGGAAGTTTATCTTGTAGGGCAGTTTTAATTTTAGCAACTACTTTACAGACAGAATTGATCATGTGGATTTCTAATGACACACGCTTAAACTGTATTTAATTCTCACATTTATGTATGATCTGCTTGGAGTTTGTGACATAAATGGGGGCTGGTGTGCCTCATCATACAGCTAAATGAAAATTCTTTTATGCAAAGCCAGTAAGGTCAGGCAGATGCTTAGGCAAATCAATAAGTACAGTTTGATGTTGTCTCAAATCACATTTATCAATGAATCTTCCGGTGGATATGGAGGTCGGAGTTCAAACTTTCCATAGAGCATAAACAGTGCAGGAAACTAAGGTTTTAAATTGCAGGTAGAAGGCAATCGCACTCATAGCAAATACAGTGTCATGGTAACCGTTGCTATCATCGTAAGGTTGTGGTCATAACTGCAGTCATCAGCCACAAAGTTAAAACCTTGATCTAGTTAGATTTCCAAGACTAGGTAAGGGCATTCCACTGCACAAAGCTTCACACCATGGAGTCTGTTGAAGGGTCAAATATAGACAATTTCATCCTAGCTTTTTCATAAAGAGAATCCTATCGATCTCACCAAGATTCAGCACTTCTTCTTAGACCAGTAATGACACAAAATTCTTGGTTATGCAAGTAACACCGTATCGTATAGCAAAGTTGATAATCATATTAAATGAAACTATAAATGTAGCAGTTGTCAATCCCACCAGCACCAAGAACATAGTAAATGAAACCATAAATACAAAGCCAAAGTCACATTAAATCCTACTTACCCTCTTATCTCTTCCGGCAATGTAGCTCCAGACATAGCCACTGCTCTTGGGGATTGTTGCCAACCTATCATGCCTGAAAGAACGATCCCATGTTCTTTGCCACACCCTGATCTTACCATCACCATAGCCAGCATAGACCCTATCATTTGACACTTCTAGTGCAACAACCATGCGTGCCTTGGTCTTGAGTTGACCGCATTCTGTGAACTCAGGCAATTTCCATAACCGTATCAAATTAGTATCAGAGCCAGTATAAATAAGACCATTTGACACGGCTATACAAAGTATTTGACCGTCCTTCTTGAGGACCGAAGATACACACCGATATGTGGTCTCGGGGCTGGTAGAGACGTCAGATTGGATGCAAGGGCGTGGAGGAGAGAGGAAAGAGTGGTGGGCTGGATTGCTCAGACGAGGAGGTGAATAGGCAAACTGTGAGAATGAGGGTGTTTCTTTTGTGGAAATGCTTCTCAAGAACTTGTCGGTTGTTCCTCTTATTGCAAAACATGGATTTGGCTGTGAGTTTGTGTAGTCTAATGAAGCCATTTCCTTCCTATTTCTCTCACTTTCTCTCCCAAACGCAATGCGATATGCAAATGCAAATTTGCCAGGAAACCATTGTTGGCGTTTGACATGCCAGGCCAAGGTATCAAACATGTTCAGCTACCACCCCAGATAGATACGTATATTGAAAACACTGTAATAGTTAATTGCTGGACTGTTAGTGGTTGATGGGATACACAACACTCCAGAGAAAATCAGACCTCTAAATCCCATAATTGTGAGTATTTCCCAAGGCCAGTGGCCCTTTGAGCAAGCCAAGGAATTACCATCGTTCTTAGGCTTTCCAATTTTAATATGCACGTCAACTTGTTCTAAGTCACCAACAAAAAAAAAAAAAAAAATTCAAACTAACTATTGGAGTAATAGATTTTTTTTTTCTTTTTATAAAAAAAATGGTTCAAAAACAAATAAGTGATTTTTAAATTAAATCTAATAAAGATAAAAATTACTCATCTCCTAAATTTTAACTTGATAAAATAGATAAAAAATTAATAATATAATTTTAACTCATTTAAATATAATATAATAAAAAAATTATGAATTGTAACTTGAAACAAAAATGGATTAAAAATTCAAAAATAAAATGTTTCACTATTTTGAATGATATAAATTTTTTATAAAATGATCAATCAAAATATTAATAAATAATTTTTAACTTCAACTTAATAGAAATAATAACTACATTTTTTTTATATTTTATCAAGATAAAAGGGATAAAATTTAACTTTATTCGATAAATTTGATTTATATGATTCAACTAAAAAATTAATTAAATATAATTTAAAATAGAAATAAATTAACAAATTAAATATAAAATAATTTAAAATTTTAATAATTTAAAATTAAGATAAAAAATAATTAAAATTTGATAAATTTAAAGTCAAATAAATATAAAATTTTAATATACTTCAAAATAAAAATTATTTAAAATCTAAATAATTTTAATTTTTTTAACATAAAAATATAAAATATAAAATATTAAATTTGAATCAAAAGTCATTTATTAATAATTTAATATAATTTTTTTATTAAAAAAATTATTATTACAACGGTATAATTCTGATCACACTTTTTGCATGTGAAGGACGTACGCATTGAATTGTCAACGCTTAGGCATAGTTACCAAGTCGAGCGAAAAATGACACTCTAAAATTCGCTATGCCTACGCTAAAGCACCCGCACAGCCCAAAATCTCCACCGTCGGCCACCGGCTCCGCCGCCACCAAAATGCTCGATGGCGTCATCTCTTCCCGGCGCGTGGCTCTCTACTCCGATGACGATGACGGCACTGCCGTCTCTGACACTGATGAGTCTAAGAACAAGAGGCAGAGTCCTTATTTAATGGCCTCCAATTACTTGTCCCGTTTCTCTCAATTTTGCTGCCTCTGTCCTGCCCCATTGGCCTGCCTTCTCCTCTGCCTCATCTTGGCTTTCGTGTCCCTCGCGTCTCTTCTTTTTCATTCTCGGAGCATTGCCTGCGTCTCGCCCGCATCACGGGTCGGGTTCTTTGGTCTTGATGGGCTTGATTCCGATTTCGGTTCCCTCGGTGTTCCCTGGTGTAAGTCTTGTTTTTCTCATCGGTGATGGATATCTTTAGAGTTTTGAGAAAATGGGTTTGGGACAGATCTGGGTTTGGTTACGTTATTGTGTTTGATTCAGGGTCTGAACTTTTTGTTGATTACATTCTGTTTGGTTGCTAAGAAAATGCCTCCCTGGTGCAAGTTTCCTTTTTCTCATCGGTGATGGATATCTTTCGGGTTATGGGAAAATGTGTTCTGGGTTTGGTTTCGTTAATGGGTGGCAATTGATAAAAGTTTGAACTTCATGTCAATTACATTCTGTTTGGTTGCCAAGAAAATTTGGGAAAAAAAGGCAGATTGTGTTTTTTCGGAAAGAAGGTGCAATTTTATTATTTGGTGAAGAAGGAAAAAGTAGTACCACCTCTTAACCTGCCTAATTGGAACGCTTGTTTTTTCCTGTTTTGGTTTGCTTTAGTGATAGGATATTGAAAAATGGTTGGTGAAAATGAAAATTTTCTTTCTTGTGTTTGCTATCTAAGCTCTGCTCAAGTGGGATGTTGAGAAATTGTGGAAGGTGGATCAACAACATGAGTTTATCTGGTGAACTATTCTTTGATTTGGCTTTTGAGTTTGTTAATGTTGGTTTAGCATATATGTCCGGCGTTTATTTCCCTAAATGTTTTGATCAAGAATCATGATTGTCTTTTGGAGTTACAAATGAGTATAATTTCCAGTTTAACTGTAGTCACACTCACAGACTGGTAGAGAGCAAGAGGGTGTGGGTGGGGATAATGGTGATAATTGAATAGATGAACGACTAAACACCATTATCTCTGATAATTAATGATCTGGCATATTTGGAAAAATTCAAAAGTTTTCTTTTCCTCAAAGCATTTCTTTGTAATGATGTACTTTTCGATCTCAAACATCTGTATGGTTGATTGAGTTACTTTAGTCAATCTTCTAAGTGCATAGTTCCCTAAGCTTTTGCTGGCATTCTTCCTTTTGCATTCAACTTCGCTGCTGCTTGAGATAAGTCATACTACTAAAGATATGCAATACTACTAAGAACTAGAGTTTGTTTCCGAAATATGGTTTCTTACTTCCCATTTTAATCTTGTCCTTGGCAAAAGGCAGATCAAAAGATGGAAGAACAGTTCAGTGGACATCTAAGGATTTAATCAAAGGTTTAGAAGAGTTTGTACCAATATATGAAACTCGGCCAATAAAAAATAACATGCATGGAATGGGTTTTGACCACAGCTTTGGGCTTTGGTTCATTGCTAGTTGGCTGAAGCCAGATCTGATGATTGAGAGCGGTGCTTTCAAGGGGCATTCCACTTGGGTGCTTCGGCAAGCCATGCCACACACTTCAATTATTTCTCTTTCACCCAGGCATCCTGAGAAATACCTAAAGAAGGGGCCTGCTTATGTTGATGGAAACTGCACATACTTTGCAGGAAAAGATTTTGTGGATTTTGGAAGTGTTGATTGGAAAAGTGTAATGAAGAAGCATGGGATCCATGATATCAGTAGAGTTCTCATCTTTTTTGATGACCATCAGAATGAATTAAAAAGGTATATGAGATATATCTCGTAATATTTATGCATATGTCATTTCCTAAATTTGTGGATGATTTGTTCTTAATTAATGGTGCTGTGGCCAGGGTAAAGGAGGCACTGAATGCTGGGTTTCGACATCTTGTTTTTGAAGATAATTATGATACTGGAACTGGAGATCATTACTCCTTGAGGCAGATATGTGATCAGTCCTACGTAAGAGGTGAGTGCCTTCCCTTTTTTGTTATAATAATTTTTATGCTCTTTTTCTTTGGAATCCATAATGTCCTTCAGTCTAGCATTCTATTGGAAATCTTTCATTTCTGTCCTCAAGCAACTTTCAGCTCTGTTATGGAAGGAATTCTGGTGCTTGTCAATGAAGTGAAGGTTTACAAAGCATACTATGAATGGTTTTGATGCCAAATGTCTGGCACTAAAAATTTGTAATGTATAATATTGTACTGCTTTGTAATATTAGTGGGTTTCAGTTGATTGATCCATTAGAGCTGTTCTTGTTTGATTATATGATTGGTAACGTTTCAAAGCTTTTATTTTGGACTATTTTGGTCGCAGAATATTTCAGCAGTATTGTCTTTACAGCTTAAACTTGGAAAAACTTTGATGTACAAGAGTTACAGGACACAGAGTCTTTTGTTCACATTTTGCTTTAAAAGGGCCTATTCTCCAATTTAATAATGCTGATGGTGTCTTAAGTGAAAGACTGGCCTTAATGTATCTGTAAGGTCACTTCATGACCTGGAGATCAGAGGTTTGAGTGGAAACATCCTCTTTGTATAAACTAAGGTAAGGTTGTATTTGACCCTTTCCTATTCTAGACCCCATAGTGTGGAAACCTTATGCCTTAGGACACCCTTTCTCATCCTAGATCCCACAGTGTGGGAGCCTTTTTGCCTTGGGAACTCTTTGATTAGTGGTATCTCAAGCCTCAGAGCTCATCTTTGGCTTTAAGAATGCAACCTCATTAATGATAGTGGTTTTTCCGTTATTAACACCCATCTTGAGCTTCCAATGTAATTAATATTTTATGTCAATGTTACTACCTTTTTTTGCATGATATTGTAATTTGATGTACAGGTTCAGAATCAAATGTTCCATTTCAGATTGATATTTAACTCATTTCAACCTTCTGTTTGGCCTCTTCTTTTTCTTTTTTTTTGAACAAAGTATAGGAGGGGGTCATAGCTGCTTTGCAGAGAGTGATGAAGCAAGGATTAGATTGAAAAGGAAGAAATTCTGGGAGAAGGCAGTTGATACAGATGAACTATGCGGATCAAATGAAGAATGGTGGGGTGTTAGAGGTTGGATGCGTGATAACTTTAATCATAGCAATAGGCCAATTTCTTATGAGGAACATTTTCAGAATAGCCGGTTTATCGAATCAATACTTGACGCGTATTGGGAGCTTCCTCCTGTGGCTGGTCCTTCCCTCACTCATCAAACACGATACGATCCTGCCCGTGCCACCAGTCCCATTGTTGAAGACATTCAGTATGGCTTGTTTCAGCAGTTGGGTTTAGGTAGACTAGAGGCTTCTGTTTTTAATGGTTACACCCAGATGGTATATCTTCAAATCTCCCAACAAGAATCTTAAAATCTCTCCCGAATGAATGACATAGCCATAGCTCTTAATATGAATACTTTATCCCATAGCTATTTGGATCCGATATTGCTATCTGTGTTTGCCTCGTCCTTCTATTAATCCATCAATTTTTGATGTTGCTCATAAAACCTGCCATTTAATTTTAGCTCTTTGTTGTCATCTTTTGTGTGTTGGCTGTTGTCAACAGCAGCAACAACAAATTGAGGTTAATTATATGAAATTTTACATGTTATTCTATTATATTATGAGTGTTCGCTATTGTCAGACTTCTTAAAATGGTTTGTAGTTTGTAAAGAGGACCAAGCACCTGCAACCTAGATGGGTTTTCTGTTTAGTTAAAGAGTCGGGCTTAACCGGTAGCTTCATGTCTGTATAAACCCATAGATGTGATTTCATGCATCCCTTGCTTTAATGAGATAGGGATGGAGGTGGTGGCCTTAATGGTGGGGTGGCAGTTGATCCATGGGATTATGGACCAATAATCTGTAGAGTTGAAAGCAGGGACGCTGGAGTCAAGATTGACATGCGTATTTGGGTGCATGTTCCTCCCAGCATCAATCACATGAAGCTAACTTGCAATTGTGTGTGTAGCTTGCATGCATTGCATTGTCTCTGGAGAGAGAAGGACAAAGAGGTCAATCAATTACAAGCAATCCATACGTTTACACAATTGCTAGGTACACATGATCAGAGAGTTTAAACATATTAAGTAAACTACAACAAATTTAAAACAGTTCTGGATACGTATCTCATGACATTCTGTCCACTAGAAACTTGTGCAATTCAACAAATTACAATACATTTTTAAGACATCTGCAAGCATATATAGCTCGAGAGTAAGCACTCAATCCATCGAGCTTTTTAAGGCTTCTGGTATATTTAGAAAACTCCTTTTGGAGCTTCATGACTTGGCAACAACTCTGATGCTAATCACGGTTCTTGCATTTCTCCATGGCTCTTGGAGCTGCAAACAGGAAGGAAGACCAGAATCAATTGGAGGAAGGAGCGAAAGAGTTCGAATAAGGGCATGCAAACAAGAGGCAATTAGACTTGATCCAATATGGTTTCTGCTTTGCAAATGTCTGTAATGGTTCATGGAAGTTACCTCCCTGAGATAACAATGCTCAAAATCAAAAGATGACCCCTTCTAGTATATTGAAACACCTACCAAGCCCAATTGCCTCTGAACCTTTCATGATTCTCAGTCTTCTGCACGAGTCTGTAAACATCCTGTCATTACACAAAAGAACATACCATCAGAAGAAGTAATGGGTAATGCTAGACACTAATTTCACGGTAGCAAATCACAAAAAAGGAAAATTCAACGACTGCAAACTCAATGGAAGTTTTGCTGCAAAGTCTCACATCAACAAATACCAAAGCAACTTATGAAGATTAAACAGACAATAGTTATGCTTGAAAAATATTAAGGTTGCTTCCAACCTTTTGTAAATATTTAATGCGTAAATTATGACATCTCAGAAGAATGAAAAAAAGGAAAGGTAAATGGACTGCATCACATAAGGTGGGAAGCTCAACACAATGGCATTGCACTTACTCCCAGGGGACATCACCAACAAGCATCCAGTCACCATCCTTGTCTTCGAAAGTGAGAACATATTCAGAACCATGGAGAAGATCCTTCAGATGATTCTCATTCAAGCAATCCTTCCCTGGAAGTCCATGAGAACTGCACTGACCTGAATTACAGCCACTCATGCATACAAAGCAAAATAAGCAGAAAGAAAAGAAAAAAAAAAAAAAAATCAGCAGCCGTTTCTTAAGTTTGGAAATAAATTTAATGCTGAAGGGGAACAGTTGAGATTTGTAATCAGTGATCGGACCAAAAATTATATTATTTACCAAAGGTTGGTCTCACTGTAGCTTAAGGTTGCCATAATGCATTTTGCACAAGGAAAATATTCATTAAGCATTTCTACTTCCTGGACCAGAACAAAAGGGATGTTGGCAATTTTGAATGCAGCGATTTGCATACAATTTCTCTCTGTGCATGTGACAGTGGGTGCACAGACAAAAAAGAGTGAAAGAGTACCGATGGTAAAGCAGCTGAACATCTTCTCAAGAGCAGATGAGAGTTCCACATAATTGTTGTAGGTTTTGAGATCCACCTTCCTCAAATAAGGAGCACTATCCATGCTAACCTTCACATATAGGCACCCAATTCCTGACTTGCCTTCAGCATCTCCATTGTTCTTTCCTGAGTTAGATGCCATGGTGTTCTTCCGAAATGATCGGATTGGTGGCCATCCTACTACCTGTGCCCTGTTACCAGAAGGAATCTATTTAAGCTACCCCGGAGAAGAGGAAATTTAAGCCAGAAGTGACAATTCATACATCGCACAAAAACTACCAGAAAACTTCCACAATCAAAATTCTGTTCATAAAATTAAATCTGCTGATTCTTTGCATAGCAAATCACTTTCTCAGGAACGTAGTAAGGAAAAAGATGTGAACATTGTGTTACTGAAGAGATAAATATCAATTTATCACAATAGAGAGGCTAAAACTATCAAAATTATAAGAAAATAGACTCTAAAAAGCTGTAAACACTAAACGATGTGTGCAAATATTAACCAAAATATGCAAGTGCATGTAAAACAGAAAATTGGACTAAAGGGGCAACAAGCAAGCCAACTGGAAATTAACTTTATGGATGATATAAGAAATTAATACCAGAAAAAAAAAAAAAAAATGAAAGAAGACTTTCATTTAGCAGTCTCCAAGACTCTGAACACAATTAATACACTCAATCTTTCAGAAGTTATTTCATTTATTTTCCACAAACCCAAGCAGCATCAAACATAAAATTAACACTCTGACCTGCTCACAGTGGAATCTGCTTGAAACTAAAACTGTGGACAATTTTGCTCTTTTCCATGATTTCTACAGCAGTCAGAACTTAACAACAACAACCAACACAGAATAATAGAGCAAAATAACCAAACCGAGACAATATATTAAAGCAGAAAGGCAAGCTTAGCTTACTTTGCAGCAGGAGAACTATTGTTCACATGTCCACCAGACACCTGATTATTCTTCTCTTGAATTGTCTTTGGAGATCGAGCGCTAGCAACACCAACAACCTCTTTCTTTGCAGCTACAGGCACATTAGATTTCTGGGTACTACCATTTTCACCTCCTGGGGAGAAAAAGGCAGCACCTTTACTCAAATCAACCTCAGAACCATTACTCACAGAAAAATTCCACTCTCCTGAAGGCCCATCAATGGCATCTGAGAAAACCCTTTTGGCTCCTGAGACTGAATTCTTCAATGGGCAAACAGAGTACCCTTTGGTGTCAATATCTTTGCCAAAAAGAGACACCCCAGGTTGTGGTTTTCTCTCTGGAGAATGAGACCCAGGCAAGCCAAGCCTTAGCTCAGTTGCTTTCAGGTTCAGAGAAGTGGTGTTATTCTTCTTGTTATTGTTGTTGCTGTTGCTCTCTTCGGGTGAGAGAATTGAGGAGGAAGAGGAAGAAGAAGAGGAGAACTTGTCAGAGCTTCTCTCCATTGCAGGAGTCTCTGACAAGCCTATGTAATCATGTTCTTGTGGTATGGACATCAAAGTTGGCCACACACTGCAAGAAGTTGGAAGAGATATAATCCAAGCAAAAGATTGAAAGCTGAGACAACACAGAGAGAGAGAGAGAGAGAGAGAGAGAGAGAGAGGGGCAAGGGCAGTCTGGTTAGCCTGCAATGGCTGGTCTGGTTTTTGTTGGTGCAGAAAAGAAGCTTCTTTGAGCCTTTCTGTAGCAACAATGGCTTTAAAATGATTAAGTAATGTTAATATTGCTTCAAATGAATTAATTAGACAGATCTCCCGCTCGTTGATCTGTTTAAAACTTCTCAGACAGCACTTCTCTCTATATAAACCAAAATTTAAAGAAAAGTGTATAGATAAACGAGTTTTAAATTTGATAAAAAATTTATAAAAAAGTTTTAATTTAGGTTTATTATTTTTTAGTGTTAGTGAAATTTACTCTAAATTATTAATATTTAAGTGATTTAATTTTTTATAAAAAGATATTATTAAGTAATGTTTAATTTAAAACCGTAAAATTGATTAATTAATATTTTTACATCTCTTTCTAACTGAAAAAAACACAAAAAAAAAAAAAAAGAGTTACAGCCCCCCCCACCCTTTTTTCTCACTCAAGCAAACCCTTTATATTTTCAGCCTCTGTACAATTTACAATTCATTCTTGATAATAATAATAATAATTTCAGCACACGGATAGAGAGAATTAACGCCATTAAAGACATAAAAAATAATTAATAATTCAAATAGAATTCAATTGTGGCATTTATACGTTAAATGAGTTAATAATTTGATTCTGCCTCATATTTTCTTCATTCTTATGTTTTGCCTATCTATTCTTTTTTTTTTTTTATCAATTAAAAAATCTCACAAATACATATATTAAATGCAAAAATTCGCGACAATTGTTTAGTTAATGGCATGAGCTTTGAGTCACCGGAAAAAAAACAGCTAAAGATTGGTCTTCTATTCCACTTCCAACCTTCAGTTAAAGTTTTATATCCTAAAAAAATTGAGTAAAGTCGATCTATTATAATTTTTATAAATAAAATATAATATATTTTTAATTTTAATAATATTTATTTTTATTTTTACTTATAAATCATATTATTGAAATATTTTTTTATTTTTATTATTATTATTAAATAATATAATTTAAAATTTATTGTAATTAAAAGATATAAACTTTATCCGTATAAAATAGCTTATGTTATATCCAGTGCAATGGGATCCCTAATTTTGGATTGAGCTTTCCACTGAACAATATATTCCACAGCTTAAACTTAAACTAAAGTAAATTTCGTTGAAAATTTCAAAATTGATAAATGGGTTGAAAATCCACCAATTATTATAATTATTAATTATATATTTATAAAAATTTAAATATATAGCTATAAATAATAATAAAAATCATCAATTATCGTGCTCGCGTAAAAAATCAGCAGATCCTTAATGTAGGGAATCCCGTTGTGGGTTGTGATTTTCCCATTAATTGTAGGGTACATATTCGGACACGGGCATGGCCATCGACAGCTCACTGAGCATCCCGGCAGCCTTTTGCATGCATCATGTCTCTTGTCTTACTTCAGGAGTATTATTATTATTTTCCATAATTCTTGCCACACTGTCGGCAGAAAAAAAAAAAAAAAATTAGAATTGCAATTAAAATTCAAAGAAATTATCATGATTTTTTTTTTATCCGTTTGCAATAATTTATCTTGATGTAGTAGATTTTGGAATTATTTAAGAGAACACTAAATTTATTTTAAAAAATAAGTTTATTTAATAAAAAATAATATTTTTAAATATAAAATTAATTAAAAATATGTGAAAATGGATTAAAAAATATTTATACCTTCAACACATATATCATATTTTAATTATTTATAATTAATAAAATAATAAAAATAAAATTAAAAATATGTAAATTAAATAAATAATTTTAAATTCGAAATTTGTAAATATATTTTATATTATAAGCCAAAAGTCGCATCTCACCATAAAAATTAAAAGAGATAAAAAAAAAAAATCTTGCACGTCTTGGTGGGGTTGAATCAGTGAATCTTCTGTTAGACCACGGGCGTATCTATGGAAATTATTTTACGGCGAGGCGTAATTTAAAAATAAAAATAAAAATAAAAAGTGTGGATTACACGGGACAGATCCGACGGTGAAGGACGACGGAGATAAATGGACTGGTTTTGATTCTCCCACGTAATGATATCCGTTTAGTGGGGGCATAAACGGCGTCTTGTTGTTGGAAAGTGGACGGAAGTAAACCCCGTCTTGACTGGAACGTTGACCTGTTACGTTGACTCTCAGGTGGTAAACGGTCAATTAAAGCGGTAACCTATTTTACCTTTGTTTTCAGAGGAGAGTGAGAATGTAAAAATAACTTTTACTTATTTTAATGCGACTTGAAATAAATTATCAAATAATTAGAGTTTTTTCTATTCATTGTTTTACCGCATTTTTTTAAGGTGACAAGAATAAAGGAAAACAAAGGTTTTTTTTTTTTTTCTTTTTCATAATGAAAATTCAGGAATGCACAAGAGACCATTATATGGAATTTTATTTTATTTTTAATATGCTCCAATTTATCTTTCTAATGAAATATAGAAACCACAAACACCCAAATCTCATTAAATTACAAGCAAAAAAAAAAAAAAAAGTTAAGTTTCAGATTTTCAACCAAGAAATATATTAGTGGATAATATTATTATTAAGGATTAATCTAGATATTTAAAATTTTCGGGGTTCAAATCGTTCCTTTTATTTATTTATTTAAATATATGGTCTTTGATTCTTTAAAATTAAGTTAAATTTCAACAAAACAAATCTTTGCTTATTGTTCTAATGGGAAATTTATGGAAAATAATTAGGAATAGTCCTCCCTAAATTCATAAATCTCATAAGAATATCAAAATGTAAGCAGAATTGCATGCGTTGAACTTGAATCCAACATTTCTACATGTGTGGGAAAGTTGGGTAACTAAAATATATTCAACCTTCAATGTTTTTTTTTTTTTTTTTTTTAATATCATGGGGTCCAACCTGGAGATTTGAAGGATCAGATTTAGAGAAAGGGACTGTCAGGAGTTGCACAAATCAAAAGGGTCATTCCAAGCCCCCCCCCCCCCCCCCCCCAAAAAGCCAAAACCAATTCTTTGCAATAGATGGGTCAAGATACATTGCACCCCGCGGAGCCGCCACCCACATGCCGTTTTTGATTGAAATTGGTGCCTATGCATCATTACTGGACACTACTGCTCATTTTACTTTACATTATACAATATCTGTATATAATAATAATAATAAGAGTCCTAATCCAATTGTTCTTACAAAGCTAACCAACAACCCGATGTCTCCCTCACGAATAAGAAATAGCCTGTACGAACGTTGGTCTCACATGGTTGAATGTTGAAGCTCAATTAAATAATATGGATAACAAGTTTTTAAACATTTAATTTGAGGTTTAGAAAGTGATTAAGCTATACATAATCTGGATACACTAGATGCTGTCTCACCCAACAAATCTTAAGCACTCAATCCACTGTTGGGGAAAATCCCATGTTGAGCATGCCTGGAATTGAGACATTGGTCTTTTTTTTTTTTTTTTTTTTTTTTTTTTTTTTTTTTGGGGTTGGTGAATAGACTGGATCAATACAGATTACATAGCCCATGTGTGCCAATAAGAAGGCCTCTAATTTTTTCTCATCGGCTTAAAATACCTTGCAAGTGTACTGCTTTTTTGACTCCTTCAATTATCGATGATCTAGCATATCAATTAATATATCCGTGACAAATCATCCAAAGATATTGCATGCATCTTTATTCTTTACACCCCGCCTACACATGGATGGGTTCACTTGATTTTAAGTGTAAATTTATAAATTATATAATTAAAAAATTTCGTATTATAAAAAATTAAAAAAAGTAAGGAATATATAAATAAAAGATACTTTTTACTCATATTTCTCCTTAAGTTTAGACTTTGGTTGACGGGTCCTAATTCTCAAGCAACTTGTTAACCAAAACGTATTTTGGCTTTCCTATCGACTTCGCCTCTTGAATTTCACACATTTCATGGTCCATTCTCAATGACCTTTTTACCTTTAACTTGCCAAGATGTGCCTGAATCTATGGCTTTCGGTATCTTTGCACCTCTTAAGAGAAAGGTTTTCCGAATATTTTCTTTATTCCCTTCTTGTAACACAAGGTGATGCCATTTTCGGAATCCTTGAAATATCTTAAAACGAGTCTCTAAAGAAAAAAGAAAGAAAAAAAAGGAACCCCTTTTTGTTAATTTTTCCGACAACAAATTGCAAGCAGACTTCTTCTTTAAGTTCATGCCTCTAGTTCCGTTTGTCGTGCCATTTTATATCTCTATGTTCGAGAAAATTTTAATTTCACAATGTAATTGAGGTGACACACACACACACACATACATGTGATAGGTTTATCTTACTTCATTATTTTTGTGTCACCATAAATTAGCTCTCATAATTGGGGGTGACAAAATAGATAAATCAAGTTATTATCTTTTGAGATATTAAATTTTGAATTCTAAATATAATATATTTTAGATATATTAAATTGATCGAATTTTAAATATATTAAATTTAAATTTTTTAAATATTAATTTTAAGTTTTAAATTTTTTAAAATTTAAAATATAAATTAATTGAGTGTTAAATTAATTAGAGTTTAAGTTATTTAAAGTTTAGATTACGGATTATTGATTTTTTCTAGTCAATATAAATTCAATCAAATTGGGTTTCACATGACTTAAAAATCAAATTATTTAGGAGGAGTCATCTATTGTTGTAATCTTAGTAGCATATTTGAAAATGTAATTCATCCCTTCTGTTTAAAAAAGGCAGCCTTTTTTTTTTTTTTTCTTTAGTCTTTTAATTTTGATAATATGCTAAAGGAACTTACTTGAACGAGAATGGGGACCCAAATGTTTCCCACGCCACAATAAAAGTTACACATTGGAGTATCACTTTAACTAGTAACACGGTCCCTTCCGGGATAGCTACTGAGGGTTCCAGCTAGTGCATTCTACATGCAATGCACAAAACCTCATCTCAACCTTTTTCTTTTTTTTTTTTTTGGGTGGGATGAAGACACAAGAAGAATAAATCAACTGATGTAACTATCAAAATATTCCATTTGATCAATTTTTTCCCCAATTACCTTGCCGTGTTTGTTTTTCATGGAAAATGAGAAAAGTTTCATTTAATGATAATCATTTGAAAATCCCATCTCAAATAATGTTTAGATCATTACAAACTCGTAACATGTCAAGATTATCTCACATCCCTTACCACTTGACCATACTTCTTGTAATATTGACATTTTGAGCTTACTTAAGATCTTCAAAACGACATTGGCAATGTAACGAAACACATTTTCACGTTATGGCAACTTTCTCGTTATGATCAATAACTGATAAGATTCTCCACAATGGTAGAGCTTTAACAATAGAATGTGCCTTTTTTTTTTTTTTTTTTCTATTTTAAATTTCAATATGGGGTAGAGCTCCTGAATTTTTCCTGCAATAATGAATGGCCAGCTTTGCATCTTTCGTACCTTATTGAGTAACAATCGTTGGATTAAATCAGATCACTGCACTTTAGCTTATGGTTAAATTGCACGGACGTAGGAAAAGTGACGCAAGAAATAACGAAACCGATGAAAGATTTTATATAACAATATAGATTTATAATCGTTTAATATGTAATATAACAACGACAGAAAATTTTAATAGAACACAGTTAAAATAATGAATGTGAATTGATGTGATATAATTTAATTAAAAAAATTATTAAATTAAAAAAAATATTAATCTGAATAAATTGTACATCCCTGAGCACCTTCCATTAGGTTGATTCCATGTAATTAAATTTAATTACAAATAATGTCACATCACGTAGATAATCCTTCTCTCCTTCTATAAATTCATTTACTTCATTTTTTTTTCTTTTTTTTTTTAATTTATAAGAACTAAAAATTAAATTTTAAAATTAAGTTAAAAATTTAAATAATTCTATAATTAAACTTTGTAATTAATGACTTCTTATCTTTATAATTTATGTACGTAAATCATAATCAATCACATTATTAATCTATCCTGCCCAAAAGCAGGAGGGCCCTACGCATTACAGCTTTGTTGGACTAGCAGCATGGGCAAGGATTAGAGGGTTGCTTTATTTATTGCAAGCCAGGTCCCACGTGCCGACATGCATCAACTAAATTTATGTGCTTGCTTCCTTGGTTTTGTTTTTAATCTTAAAAACCATGAAATGAAATGTAAGTTTTTTTTTTTTTTTTTTCTCGTAGACTCAAGTTGAGAGTTATTCATCGACATCTTGATTTATTTTTTTAAAAATTAATAATATAGTCAAGTCTTGTATATATATTTTTAATATAATAATAATAATAATAATTAATAATTAGTTAGGTTAAATGTTAGAAAGGAAGGAGAATGTCAGTTCCAAGATTAACCCATATTTCCTTGAACAATGCTTAAGGCAAAGGGCATGGAACCTGAGGCCACTAGACAATAATCTATCTTTTTTTTTTTTTTTTTTTTTTCTAGAAACAAAGAGTCTATCTTAAATATGTGGGCTATTACGCACAAGAAGGTCTAAACCCTTGAGTATAACAATATATGTCCTTTGAGTAAGCAAAATTAACTGAATGGTTGGTTCATATGCCAGGAATTAACGAAATTGCGAGTCATTTTCAAAAGATAGAAAAGGGAATTTAAAAAAAAAAAAAAAAAAAACAGAGAGATGCCACGGGGCCACAATTTTATAGCTTTCCCTGAATTGGGTCTATCAAAGAACATTGGAAAATCCATGCCGTTTCAAAACATATGGAATTTGCTTGAAATTTCCAAGTGTTGCTGTTTACTTCCTCTATTAACAGCTACTTTTTAGCTAGCACATTTGGAGCAAAGATGCAATAGCCGCAATCTTAAAAAGCCATTGCATTTTCCTCAGTCTATCAGGACATTTCAGTTGCCGCACTTCCCTGTATTCCTTTGTCAAGTATTTATCAATAGCTTAGGATAAAGAACAATTAGTTAACCCAAGCTTTCAGGAACTTCCACTTATATTGCCATGAAGTAATCCAAATTTTATCAATTTTTTATTTTATTTTCTAATTTCAGTCTATTGGAAATTTAATATCTCTTTTTTCTTAAATACCACAATCCTAATTATTTTATCACTTATAAGAAAGAAGTTAAAATTGTCAACTAATTATATATTAATACTCTAATATTTAAATTAGAAAAAAAGAAAGAAATAAAAAGAGAATAAGAGAGGAAATAATTTTTATAATTAAATTATTATTAAAAATATTCTGAATTAAGTCTTATCTAATAATTGATCTTATTATAAAGATTTATATTACCAATTATTCGTGAAATTTAATTTCAAATCTCTTTGAGACAAAAATTATAGGATACTTTAACAATGAAAATGAGTTATCTCAACAAATTAGTGAGAGTGATATGATCATGTTTAGTCACTGTAGGGATTCCATATTAGTAAAAATAAATAAACCATTTAATAGTAAACACAATTGGCCACAATTCTTGACTGTACTATAGTACTGAAGCTAGGGTTTTCATATGCCCAAAAACGCTATCAAAATAACAGAATGAGTCAAATCATGGATTTGAACTTTGGAACCACAAGAAGCAATGGTGGAGCTTGTGGGGGGATGTGGCCAGTGAAAAGAGAGAAGTCATCAAACCCTAATGCGTGTAAAAATTTAAAAAAAGAAAAAAAAGAAAAATCAAAAAGCAATGCTAGACTCATAGGCTTTATAAGTTCAAACTTTACAGCCATTCATGCATCTTTGAAAGCCAACAAATTATGGCACTGAAAAGGACTGTCATTATTATACATACATTTGATGTATGTAACAAGAGATACTGGTCAACAAGGCATTGTATGGAATTGTTCTCACACCAGTTTGTGTAGATAGATGAATCAAGACGTAAAGGCCACATCCTTGCCCAACTCGTGTTAGAAAGCTTTGGCAAATTCTTTGCTTTAGCCTTTGTTTTTCATTCCTTGATGATGAGTGCCTCAGCTTTTAGTGCTTGAATTCCAATTGCATTAGACTCCTAACAATTCATTGACTGCTTGAATTGTGAACCAGAAGTATGAGCAAATGACCCAGAAATTGTAAGAGCTCGATTTCATGGATTTAGAAATGAGAGGCACAACAAACAACTGTTGGTTGCACATTTATGATTTTTATCAATAAACTAAAAACGTGTAATCAATATCCATGATAATGTAACAACCATTCACTTCCTTCCATGTAACATTTCCCAAATTGGAAGAGCTGTTTGCAATCTAGTGCTAGGATTTGAACCCTTGACTTCTACTTCAACCGAATATCTTACAATCATCTCGTTTTTTAACTGATATGCTTTAGCATTTCACCTAGCCTTTTGGTTTCCTAACAGTGAAGCACCCTCAAAGCACACGGGATTGATGATAATCCATTTGCTTTAAATTGGGTTGGCATTTTTAAGATAAAATGAATTATTGGTGAGGCCCCAAAATGGCACATTCTAGGCATCATTCAATTAATGCTGCACGTCCTGGGGTCACTAGCAAGTCCTCCAATAGACAGTGATAATGGTAGGGTCCCCAGAGAGACCAGCTGGTAAAGGTAGATTCCAACACTATTTCTAGCATAGTTCAAAACAATAAGTGAAGCCCAGATAACGTTAATGGGGTTTTGGAACATGGCACCGCTATTAGTTAAGTAAGCATTTTTAGGTTTTGTAGACTGTACAATCTTGGTACAAAGTTGTTCCTCATCTTGAATCAAAGGAGCTGCCGCTAGTTAACAACATCAGCATCAGTATCAAAGTTGTTCAACCTTTTTTCAGACTTCACATTATAGAAATTTTGTGCACTATGGTGTATTTTTTTTAGTTAATTATTGACTTATTTTGCAATCTTGTGTGACCATCAATAGTTTATGACAAGTGTGAACTGAACGTGTAGTCAATAATATTCAAACTTCAAAGAAAATGACGGAAACCTAATACCACTGCACTGATTGCTGAATACAATGGAATGCACTAGCAAACCTAGACCAAAGAAACAAAAAACATAGCCGCAGTGTCTAACTTAGCTACAGCTCTACAAAGAGATGTCTTTGACATTATCATTTAATTAAATGATTGCTCAAATGGGATCAAGAAGAATGTTTTAGAGATTTTGATGCTAAGATAATGCCTATCTGCATTAATTAATTCACTATGAGTTGTTCCCCAGCCACAAATGCACTGTCCAGTGTAACCCACAAGAGTTTTAACCTTCTGGGGTGATTGCACATATAAGCTTGTAGTCTTCTCCTTTTATTGGTGTAAGCAAGCTGGCCGTTTGTCTTTCCTAAGAACTCTAGGCATGGTCTTTTTCCACCAATTTTTAGGCTATAAAGATAAAATTGTTTTTTCACAAATTAGAAGGTATAAGATAAAGTTGTAAGAATAATTTTTTAATGAAAATATGATAAGACTATTTACATCTCGTCCTTCATTGTTGAATTAGGATGTTTTTATCTTTTTTTTTTTTTTTTTTCAAATGCATTGTCTGATGGATTGCAAATATCAGAAGTCACTTGGACAATTCAACTCAAATTGCTTGACCAGGATGTCTTATGTTCAAACACAAGGAGAGGTAAAAAAACAGAAAAAGATGGCTATGCTAGCTATAGAGTATAGACTACTGATGGGAAACCGTTTTGGAGAAGAAAGCAGGACAACATTCTTGAAAGACCGTTGCTATCCAAGTGTTTGAAGTATCTGCAAAAAGTCCAAAATTGTGACTGGATATTCCTGTCATAAGCCTCTCTCTCTCTCTCTCTCTCTCTCTATATATATATATATATATCCAGAAACATTGAACATCAATCAGGACATAACAGCACTAGTGACTGGAAGTCAACAATCAAACTTAGACACCAACCTGCAGACCACCGGTTGGCCTCCAAGAACTGCAAAATTAACTCGGGAATGTGCAAGGGAAACTTTTAATGTGCTGGTTATCTGGCATTCAACATGACAAATCAATCATCATCAGATGATCTTGTCAGGGAATATTGTAAGTCGTTCAGATTTAATGGGTGGTTAAGTTTATTCCTTTGAAGCTTCAACTGATAGTGATACAAACCTAATCATAGCGAATAGAGAATGGAAGTTCTGGCACATGTTCATTTGCGCAACTAAAACCACAAATCCTGATTACGGTGTCAAATCACCATAAATGTAAGCATATAGCCTCTTTAATATGTTGTGATCAACGCAAAGGTTACACATGCCCCAAGTCTTCTAATGCATGATAGATGAAGAATTTATAAAAGGGTCATATCATATTATAATAATTATTAGTTACATAATTATAATTATTAATAAAAATTATAAATATATAATTAATAATTATTACAGTGTCATTTCACTTACTTCTGTGTCAAAGAGTTATGTCCATTAAATAAATCCTGTCAAAGAGAAGAATGTACCAGTCTATAGGTCATCAACTGTACCTGCTTAATTACATGTGGTCCTAATCAATAAACCAGCGACATCTAAGAAATGCCATTTGCCACTGTGCTTTCATTGGCGGTAATCTAGCATATTAAGGAGAAGGCACATCTTGGTATTGGAGAACCTCTCTTGAATCTTTCAGGTTAAATCAGTTCAAACTTTCTCTAAAAAGAGTTCATGGTGGGACTTAAAAGGGTGGAAATTTTTTGTTGGAAAGTACCACTTTTGCATAATGGAAAAAAAAAAAAAAAAACTCAAAGAATGTTCAAAATTGCATAGTGTCAGTGAATAATTTAATCTAAAACTTGAACTATTATCAGCGTGATTTATGCTTGGGAGTTTTCCCACAGGACAATCAATATACGGTTTGATCCCCTCAACTTTGATGAGTAAATTTCATTAAAAAAATGTAATTACAAACAATCAAAAGAATTGTTCAATCTCGATACACTAAGGTAGTGCACGAAGATATACACACAAGTAAGAATTGTAGGCACAAAAGTCCAAGGAAATAAGAAACTATGGATTGTCCCTTCAATCACTGAACCTTGGTAACCCTCCAAGGCAGAGGTCCCAGTTAACATGGGTAGTAACTATGGATTTATTTATATTTAATAGATGATAAATCTTTGAAATTTGCACAATGTGTTACTAAGTTTAATTGATGTTAATTGAGATTCAAATTCAAGAATTTCAGCCAAATAAACGAATTGAGATTAATGGGTTGCACAATGTGTTACTCAAGGCCAGGTTTTTGCCAATGTAAGCCGTCACTTCATGACATGGTTGCGGTTGCCAACAATTGTGGACCTGGGTTTGAACATGCATTCTCTATGGAGCCCATTTACGGGTCCAATTACTTCTACTCAGCATGTCACCCTTTAATTGAAAAAGACTTTGAGTTTGATTTTTTGGTTTCAATAACGTGATTTCAAAATTTACTATAGGCCAAGCGTGACATGGCTTGGGCTCAACCGATTCCATGGTTGTATCCAGTACAATATGACATGGGGTGCCACTTTTTTTTTTTCTTTGTTTTTTTTTTTTTTAATGTATAGAAAGAAAGGATATTGTCGAAATATAAATCATTTTTCCTAATATATGTGGGCATCATTAATTCAACTAATTTTAGTTGGTTTTGCTGTCAGGAAACTTATAAGAATTCAACTGTATATTGATTTCCTATACATTGTGATCAAATTTATGAACATATATTCATTCTATATATATAATTTTTTTTTTTTTTAAGATATCTGTTTGTGTATGATTGATGTTAAATATCTGCTAATATTCAGTATTTTGTATTGTTCAAAAAGAAATTCAGTTTATTATCTTTTGTTGTCAGATAGCTACCTGCCATTCACTTTGAGCTTCAATTGTGAGTTCATACGACAAAAAATGAGATCTTTTGTTAAATATAACACCCATCACTTTTTAATTGTGAACAGTGCTAACCCAAGCTTTTAACTCTTCTTCCCACACAGCCCTCTACTTGGCTTTCCTTTCTTCCCACACACCCATACATTGTTACACATAAAGAAGATAAACCCTAGAGAGAGCAAGCAACCCCATAACTATAATCGTATCAGATATCACCAAAGATCAAAGCTTTCAGATAAATGGATAGTACTAGTGTTTCTCCATCACTACAATCCCCACCACCAGAAGATGCGTGGGTTCAAGCTTACCTTAAATTGCTTCCTCACTGGCAATCTCTCACTGTTTCACACCAGGTAACCCCACCATCTTGCCCTTCTTTCTTTCTCCTTTGGATGAAAGTTTAAGCTTTTCTGTTTAATTTTCATTTTTTGAGTTACACCTTGTATACCCTGAATTAGGGCTTCCCCTCTTCTTTTTCTTTTTTTCCTTTTAAGTTCCTTCAAAGGTTCATGCTTGACAGCTTGAGTCTCATTTACCTGATTACTTTTCGTTTTTTTTTTTTCTTAGTTTTAATTTTCTCGCTTTTTCCCAATTTATGCTTTAAAGAAAAAGGGGTCAAGATATAAGCTTTCTCTGGATGAATAAGAGTTCAGTTTCTTAAGTTTTTACCCAACTTTTGTGCAGATAAAAGGGTGTTGCTGATGAAACTGGATAGTTGGAGGACTTATTTTCCTAGACAATCCTTGTGCTTTTCCATTGAAAAAAGAAAAAAAAAAAGAGAATCTTTTTGCCCATGTATTATTATTATTATTATTATTATTTTGGTTCCCAAAAAGCTGGATTGAACTTGAATGTCAATGGGTTCTATTTATGTCCTGATTATATATCTTTCAAACAGTGTTACTATGTCTGTCAGTCTAACTGGAAAGATTGAATCTTTTCATTTGGGCATGTATTAGTGAAGAATTTGACACCAGATTATGAGCAAAAAAGTTTCTTTGTTACTCTTTTTTTTTTTAATTTAGTTTTAATGCTTTATTGCAGTTAAAAATTCCAATTTCGATATCTAGAGTTAATCAATTTGATGCTGCAAGATTGGACATTGAAATGTCAGCCATGTTAAAAGAACAGTTGGTTAAGGTCTTCTCTTTAATGAAGGTATTTCTGCCAAATCTTCCCATTTGTTTGAGTTGTTTTACAATAATTATATCCAATACTTCCTTGGGCAATTTGTTGAATTTTATTGTTTTTATTCATTTGTTGGGGTTAGCCAGGAATGTTATTTCAATATGAGCCAGAACTTGATGCTTTCCTTGAGTTTCTCATTTGGAGATTCTCTATTTGGGTAGATAAGCCCACACCAGGAAATGCGCTCATGAATCTGAGGTACAGAGATGATCGTGCAGTGCTACCAAGAGGAAAAGGTAGGCAGGTCTGCACATTTCTTGCCTGTGCAGTTGCAGTAGAATTATCTCTCAGATGTATTTGAATCTTTTGTTTGAGTATTTTTCCAAAGTTTGAGATGAAATACTTGGTTACTTGAGAGTGACAAATGGTAAATGGATTTTTGAAGCTTCTATGATAACTTCTAGGTAGAATAACCAATCTAATGACTGGTTGGATGGGAGCTTTTTGTTTCAATGTTTTCTCTAGCTGATTTTAAATTGATTTTTATTGACTGCCTTCAAGTTTGATAACTAATGTTCCGGAAACTTGAATGGACAGAGCCTTTCCTTTTGTGCCTAGTTTCCCTAGGGTCCCATTAAGAAAGGTTTTAGACTTGTTGCAATTGCATTCTGTCTTATTTGCAGGTACATTTAACTGGGGACTGTATGCAAAAAAGAGGTTTATCACAGTTGGAAATTTATATTTTCCCTGCACATGAAACCCGCATTCATATATATCTAAACAATTTGATCACACGTGAATTCTAGATGTAGAGGTTAAAACTTCTAGCTAAGAAAGCCTTATTTACAAGTTCCATGAGAGTTCTTTATTATAGCTTACTTTGCCTTTACAACTGAAGACCACCTATAGTCAAACACATACTGATTTGTGCTTCTTTTTCTATGTTCCCTACAGTTAGAACAGGTCTGGAAGGGCCGGGGCTTACTGTTCGACAAAAGATTTGGTATTGCATTGCCAGTGTTGGTGGTCAGTACATCTGGGCGCGTTTACAGTCTTTCTCTGCTTTTCGTCGATGGGGTGATTCTGAGCAAGTACTATTTTTTTAAAAAGAACCTTTATTTCAACTTTACTGGGAAATTGGGAAGGATGTTAGGGTTGAAAATAATACTTGCTTTCTCTGTATATGCTTCAGAGGCCATTGGCACGACGAGCATGGACTTTAATACAACATATTGAGGGTCTTTATAAGGCTGCTTCATTTGGCAACCTACTGATATTTCTGTACACAGGAAGGTATGTCTTGAGCTTGGCTTTTTAAATTTACTATTCTAGAAGATCTGCTAGTGAAAAAGTGAAATTGTCTGTAGCTTTCGTCTTAGCATGCAAGATAAAAAATGGCACATGAGCTGAGGATATTCTAGAAAAATGCTATGAGGAAACTTATGTATATTGTGTAGAACACAATTGGGCAAAAGTTTTCTTTCAGGCATTTTCAATTCTAACTAGCTGATGATGTCTCCTGGATATTCTTATGCATGGCTTCTTATCAATTTAGTGTGACTCTTATTGCCTTTGTGTTGCCTCTCTTTTATGTTATAATAATTTGACAGAAGAATCACAGTGTGTTACATGCCGTGAAATTCATGGATATTTCAATTTCATTATTATTGGTCCTAAAAATGGGGTCATCTCAATAGCCATACTTCATTATAATTATGATCTGGTTGTGCAATGATGGAATGCAATCACTGTATTGATGAATGTGGATACCTATAGTCATCTTTGAACATATAGACACTTCTTAGCTAATAAGATTGATATGTTATTTGCATCCCTACCTTTTGCCCTCCTGGCCTCCTCTCCCTGCTTCAGAGTCTTAATATGGCAGTGTAATATGAAGACCCATATGAAGACAAGAGGCTAATGGTCAATTATTTGGGCTAAAGTGTGCAGTCCTTTTTTCTTTCTACAATTGATTTTATCATTCATTGATCCCAGAGTTAGAACTGAAGCTTTTATTAAGATCATAGTGCTTTCTGATACGGGGAGAGAATTTTTCTAGCAGAAATTGAGGAGTGATCTTTTGCAGATACTTGCTCCTTGATATATATGGAATTAATCATGGAATGTGATTCCATTATCTGATGCAGGTATAGGAACCTGATTGAAAGAGTTTTAAGAGCAAGACTCGTCTATGGAAGCCCACATATGAACCGTGCTGTTAGCTTTGAGTATATGAATCGTCAGTTGGTGTGGAATGAATTTTCGGTAATTGATTTTCCCTTTGGCAAACTTATTGGTTTTCCTTGAGATTCACATGCCATGGGTTATATGTTAATATAAACCTTGATTTGAGGAATGCTTTGTCATGTCATGTTCTCTTTGATTTAGTTTCAAGGATTTCTGTCTTAACTGTTCCAACAAGTTGGTTTTTTAAACTTGAATTTTTTCTGCAATTTAATTAAAACTGATTGGCAAAGTTGATGATGTGTGTTTATTATGAAATGGCCTGTAAAATATCTTTCTTTTTAAGTGTGTGGACTTAATTAAGTTGATCTGTGGAAGCTGCTTATGCGAGGGCACGGCTTTGATCCATTGTTAAGGCCTAATTATGGAAAAACAACTGTTTTTTACCTAGTTTCTTTAATTTGGGTTCTTTGCTTTGAGAACTTCTAAGATAAAAATATTTGATGGAACTGGAATCTTATAACATATTGTCAAGTTTGTCTGTTGGCCAAATTTGACGTTTTGGTCTTTTGGCCACTCTTCGAACTGACAAATTTACTATCCCTCATAATCTGTCTTAATGTGTTCATTCTGGTACTAACTTGCATGATTTGCAGGAGATGTTGTTGTTACTTCTCCCTCTTCTCAACTCTGCATCCATTAAAAGTTTACTCAACCCATTCTCGAAGGACAAATCTTCAAGTTCCACTATGGATGATGGTACTTGTCCTGTTTGCCTGGCAACCCCAACCATTCCATTCCTTGCTCTCCCTTGTCAGCACAGGTTCAGTTATTACTTCTCCCTTTTATTTTGATTAGTTTAACCTCGCGAATGCTATTTCCTCATTTGTGCACAAAATGTGCAGCTTTGACTTTCATCATCTCTCTCCATATCACACAGCATCTTTTAGGCATAATTTGATCTGATGCCATTGTTTACTGCTTTTGGAAATGACTAGTGGCTGCAAAATTTCAAGACTATGGTATTGCCTATGGGACATATTCAGCAAAATGCTTTATGCGCATGGGCCAACGCAAACCATAAGGGACATTTTTTCATATTTTTCTGCATTTTTTGGGTCAGATTTACAATCTAAAGCAGGCAACCTAAGTCATAAGGCGTTTCCTGATGGTCACTTTTGTGTAGGGTTAGCATTCCTCTACCTATGATAAACTCGCAATTCCTAGCAACTGGTGCTTGAAGTTGCACAAAGCGTCAATATCACCTGTCCTGGAACTCCTGCCATACATTGGCTGTAGTGACTAACCACTCGTTACCAAGCTCAAACAAAAGAAGTCTGTCACTCTTGAAATAATCTTAATGGGATCCTTTTCATTATTCTCCATGCTGGTTGCTTAAAGTTGGAATTTTTCTTGTTGGCAGGTACTGTTACTACTGCCTTAGAACACGCTGCGCTGCAGCTTCATCGTTCCGATGTCCCAGGTGCAGCGAGCCAGTGCTTGCAATGCAGAGGCATGGTGGCTTGGGAAGTCATACGAATCCCAAACAACCACAGCCATAGAATGGTAGAAAGAAAATCATTGCAGTTGATTACTGCATAAAGAACATACCTAAATTAGGAACACAATATCATTGATGGGGGTTATGTTTTTTCTCTATAAGCATTTATTCCCCCAATTGAGTTGGGGAATCATTCTTTCTCATCTTTCTTTCAGCTGTTAGGAAATTGTTCCCCTTAATGCATAAACTCTTCAAAAGCTTGAACTTTTTTTTTTTTCCTTATTTGTCATTTGATTTTATGCTATGAGATAAAATAAGTTTATTTTATATTATTTTATCGTGTTTCGTGTACGAAGTTCATGGGCTTGGCATGAAGTGAAAGCACAGCCTCACATAACCAACTGGAGGCCCGGTTTGGCCCAATGGATGTCAACTTATTCAACTTCAGTGAAGTTGAAGCCTAAGTCTAAGTCCAAGTTCAAAATGTGTAACCCATCAGTTTAAAATTATGGGTTTTTGGTGAAGTCGCCTAATTACACTGTGAAGATGAAGTCCTTCCACTTGTAAGAGAGGCAATGGCTACCCCTTCTACGATGGCTTGCCATTTCTTTTACAAACCTAAATTTTTTTTTTTATATATGTGAACAATTTAAATAAATTTTTGGATTACCATAACTCTTTATGGTAGTCAACAATAAACCATTTAGCATACATAGATGACACATTGACAAGGCTAAGTTGACATAAAATAGATACAAAATCATTTTATTTATGTTAAGACTTTTAATCTATAATTACAAGTTATTGATGAGATTACAAATATGTAACTAATAAAACTTGATGGTACAATGTTTTTAAAGTCAAGTTTTTAGTGTTAGTGTAAGGCATTATTTAAGTACTATTTCCAGCTAGATCTGAAATGAAATAGCCAACGTGCCATCAACCCGACATGGCCTTGTCTCCAGTGGAATATTCTCAAATCAAACTTGTTTTTTTCTATTTGTCAAAGCATTGATGTTTCAACATTTCATGCACAAACAGGCTTGATAAACCAACTGATCATGAAGAATTTGTAATCCAATCTTCCCAACAAAGCAAACTCACACAAAAAAAACAAAAAAGAATTGAATGGAACAATATTCTGTACCCATATTTTTTGGTAATCTAATATTCTTGAATGCAACTGCCATTGCGATTGCCATTTTATTACATCAAAGTCATCATGAAGCAATGTACAGTAGTGTTTAGACATTATTCCTACATAGACTAGAGTTTTGTTGTACTTTATTTTTTCAGTCCCCACCTCTATATATATATATATTTTTTATTTATTTATTTATTTATTTATTTTGTGGTATTCAGATTGTATCACGTGTCAGGTTTTTTTTTTTTTTTTTTTTTGTTCTCTTTTTTTATGCATCGTATTAAGTCTATCCCTCTCAAAAATAAGGATAATGTTGCGAGTATTTGATTATTTTTTTTTAATTTTTTTTCTGATTATACAATGTGAGAGTCATTGTGCAATGTGATGTCTTTTTTTAGTAAGTCAGTCTCCCTAATCCAAGGCTTTCTGTGTGTTTGGATTCATAGAATCCATCATTTTGCATTCAAAGAGTGGACCTACCGATATTGGATGCAATATAAGTTTTCCTTAGTCAAAGGATATTGTTTATCCCATGATCTTTGCCATCGCGTCACCTGAAAATACTTGATCCTCCTACTGAAAAAATAAGAAATGTAAATCAAATATTACATGCCACTGTCCTTCATGCTTTTTCTTGTTGCAGCAAAGTAGTATTCACAATTTCTACTGTGGCAAGATGGGATTTTTTTATCAGACCAATTTTTCTTGTAGAAAGAGGGCATTTGTAATTCGTAAATCACCATGGAAAAGTTTTCCAGGGACTCTCAAAAGTGGAGCTTCAAGACCCATGGCTAAAAAATTGCTGTGACAACCAGAATTTCCCTTCTCCTCCCCAATGATAGGCTACTAGTCAAGCTTCATAATTGATTTTTATGCTAATTTCAATAGCATAGAATTATAAGTTTGGATGAATTAGCATAAGTATAACCAATTAAGTTGCAACGTATGCAATGTGAATTTTTAAATTGTTTTGTCCAAAAAAAAAAAAGAAGAAGAAGAAAAAAAGATCATCAGTTCAAAATTATAACACCTCTGAGGTGAAATTTTAGAATTGAGTGCACAACAAATTTTAACAAAGAAAACTTTGAAATGGCTTGCACTACCTTTTTGACTTGGAAGCATGTGAAATAAGTGGAAATTGGCCTACAACAATAAGATATTAGAGTGAAGTACCACTACACAATGGTTTGAGTGTAAAAAAGATTGTGCCAACAATCCTTTGCTGTAATACTGAGAATGTTGGGCTACTTATATTCAGTACTTTTTGCCACATGGAATTTCACACAAAAAGAGAAAGCATCATAATATCAAATACAATAAAAAAATGCCATTATGTAATCCTAATCCTACCCTAACCCTAAGGCCAAAAACAATCCCAATGTACCAACCCAAATAATGGAAGCTATAGTTTTATAAGCTCCCCATAGAACCATTATTTATTAACTGAAAACTCTGGCCAGCAGCTTTATGATGAGAAAGAAAGTGAAAGAAAAAGGAGAAGCCAAAAATAAAAAATCTTTTTCTTGTTTTTCTGTATTGTACATTTTTTGTTTTTTGTTTTTTTTTTTTTTTTTTTGTGTGTGAAGGCATGAATTGAAGTGTCCGCTCATCAGTGCATCAAAGTTAATGATGGCAGGAAACCCTAGCTGGTGGAGTATGGTTCCACCATCACATCAGCCTTCTACTTTGCTATCTTCATCTCCATCTCCACATCTCTTTCCTCCCCAATATTTACTTGGATCTTCTTCACTTCCTTTGAATTCTTTGCCTGATAATCAAGAACTTCCTCAGTCATGGAGCCAGTTGCTTTTGTAACTCTCTTTTTCTCAAGTTCAATTTATTATTGTTCAACTTCAACATGCTACACTTGATTCATATAGTTGACCTTTACTTTTAACATCTGCAAGATGTATCTGTTTCATCTTCTTACACTTTATTAAAGCACTCACCATTTCCCTTTAGATACTCGATTGATTTTTTTTTTCTTTATTTTTCTAAAATTCTAAAGCCTTTGACAAATTACACATACTCTCTTTTTCTCTCTCTCTGGACTATTTATCCTTTATATACAGCTCACAAATGATTTGAATTTCAGGGGGGGTGATGAAGATAGGTTTGGTGGTCTCAGTCATAATCTTCAGCCTAAAAAATTAGAAAATTGGGAAGACCAAATCTTGACCCCATCTCCAACTCCAACTCCAAGGTTTCCTGTAGCTGCTGAAGTAAAGCAAGATGTTTCAGCATGTAGCAACTTCTACAGTCATGGGAATGAAGAATTTCAGGCCCCCAGCAGCAGACCTCCAGCAGCTTGGTCTCCAGCAGCCATGGTTATTTCTTCTCCTAAGTCTTGTGTTACAAGTTTAAGCAGCAGCAATGTATTGGAGTTTTCCAACAAAAACAATCCAGATGGAAGAAATCAACATCCTGACCAATCACCAGATATAAGAAAGAAATAATGATTATTTTCTCTCTCTCTCTCTCTCTCTCTCTCTCTCTCTCTTTTGAGATCAAGGCTTCATCTTTCATGTTGCATACATACGTACATACGTACGTACGTACGTTCATCTGTATGTATGTATGTATGCATTTCCATGCACATAAAGATATGTTCATGGTGATATGATGTTCAATCATAATCTCCCAAGTTCTTGCTTATCATGTGTTTTTCTTCTTCCTTGTGAATTTTTGTTCCAGTGTAATAGCACAGCCACTGGTGGGGCGTCAAAAAAGGCAAGGGTTCAGCCCACCTCAAGCCAACCACCTATCAAGGTATACAGAGAACACACATGCCTTCTCTCCCTCTCTCTCTCTCTCACCGTCGTTGTTAGTTTTGTGTGTGTGCGTGCGTGCCTGACTGCCTGTCTAAGTCTGTAGGCAGTTAATGTCTTTCTTGATTGTCTATTGCTTGGAGCATGTGTGATTCTTCTGCTATGTTTCCTATATTAAAGTTGTAACCAAAAAACCTGACATGATGTAGTTTGGGATTAGACGATATTATTGCATATTATTTCTGTGCCAGGTGAGGAAGGAGAAGCTAGGTGATAGAATCACAGCCCTTCACCAGCTAGTTTCTCCATTTGGAAAGGTGAATTTAATACATTTAAGCATTGAACTCCCCAAACTCAACCCCATAAGGCAATAAAACTACTTTAATTATGTTTAGACAAAGCTAAAAATCTTCCAACCCAAAAGCTTAATCTATTCACATATAAAACTTTAATACGTAAGTCTCCATTTTGTTTTCCTTACGCGTAAGCCCATAAGTGAGGACAGTATAATTTGAATTCAACATCTTTTAGTCATAAGCATTTGATATAATGTGAAGAAACTGTTCAACCTAAAAATTTTAACTTTTGGGTGAGATCAAGCTATGCATCAGGTACTAAGCTCCAACAGATAAAATACTTATCAAAAGCCACTTAGAATTGTTTACTTTTCCTTTATCCTTTAGTCCTTTGGCTCTTTCTTTTGAACCTTTTAAAGAAGATAAAAAAGATGACTTGGGGTGTGGTGATGATGGGGTGTATTGCTCTTTTTGGCAGACTGACACTGCTTCTGTCTTGTTAGAAGCTATTGGGTATATCAGATTCCTTGAGGGTCAAATTCAGGTAATGTTTCTTCACATTTTATACCCTCTACAAGCTACTTAGAATCAGTGAGAAGCATGAAGCTAAAGTTTCTCAATTATTCATGCTTTTTTGCTCATCACCCCAGCTGCACATCTCCAAAACATCTGTCCTGACGTCGTGGAACTTCCTAAACTACATCCAGGGCAGCAGGTCTTGTTGTCTCGCCACCCCCACTTAACGCCACCATGCACTGCCCCTCCAAATTGCTAAATAAGCTGTTAAAAATTGTGTCCATGGCCTTAAATCAGGCTTCGTATGCCAAGAAGTCATAGCTTCACTTTCAATAGCAACTTTGTCCATTCCCCTCATTGCTACCTCGCCCAACGGTAAAACAGCCTCATGGATTGCTAATAGCTCTGCCAAGTTCAACTCAACTATTCCCACACATTTTGAAAATAATTGAGCACTTCACTCTCCCTTCACTGTCACTATGCACCTTCCAAGCCCAATTGGAGACAATCCATTTGTATTGAATTGTAAATGTTTATTATGTTTACTCCATTGAATGCAGGCTCTTAGCTCCCCCTACATGGGCACTGCATCATCAAACATGAGAAAACAACAGTCTGTAAGTACCCACATGTACCCATTTCTCATCTCCCAATGCAAGACCAAGATCCTCTCACTCACTCTCTTCTCTCTGAAAGAAAAGTATGCGCATGTATTAAATAACTGAGTGTGGCTGCTTACATCAAACAAGTAATGTCCTTGCATGACAGCAGAGAATTTTGTTTTCTTTTTAGCTTCAAGGAGAAAGGAGCAGTGTATTTCCTGAAGACCCAAGTCAGGTAATATGCTTTATTGGATCCATCACCTCCATAAAAGCATTTAAGAAAGTTTTTGAATATAAAAAGCATCCAATTAACTATTATATTATCCATAAAGGAAAGAACAAGAATCCCAGCTTTATGCATCTTTATCTAAATGAAAGGCTATTAGGACCCTAGGTCCATAATTGGCGAATACTTAAAAACTATTTGGAATCTAAGAAGAAGAGTTTGGAAAGATGGAGATTACACTAATATTTTTCCCCCCTTATTTTATTTTATAATTTTATTTTAGTTCTCTCTTAAATGACATAAAAGGAGCTCCCAACCGGGTACTCGCTTTGTGGTGCTGGGTTTAATACTGTAACCATGGGGGCTTGCTCACACACCCAAGTTTTTGAGGCTATTTAATATTTCCCTTATAATTAAGGTGGACTTTTCATTTGACTTATGTTTCATTAAATAAACCTGGGGTTCTTGCATGTATTACTTTACAACCATCACTGTTATTCTCATCATCATTGTTCTTCACTGGGTCACTGCGCTAGCTAGTTGGAGAATTATTTGGAAATATAGTGTACCAATTATTTGTAGAAGTTGGTCATGAGCACGAAATTGGCATTGCTATGCACTTTTCTTTCATTTTTAAAAAGTTTGGCTTGTTAATTTGAACATGAAATTTATGGACTTTGTATGGGAACGTAACATTTGCAATCACTATGGCCAGGACGAGCCAAGGGACTTGAGAAGTAGAGGGTTGTGCTTGGTTCCCGTGTCTTGCACCCCCCGTGTTGGGAGTGAGAATGGTGCCGATTATTGGGCTCCGGCAGCAATCGGCGGTGGGTTTTAGTCAATCACATACGGGTTTTAATCAAGCTTCTATGCTAGCTGGGTAATTTTCTTTGAATGACATAACATCATGAGCAGCCATTCTGCAGCAATCTAAAGGCTGATTGCTCATGATGCTATGCATTTCATTTCAAGTTCAGAAATATGACCATATTAATCCTTGTATCCTCTAATTTAAGACATAAAATTTGTGTTCTTAATCCCTCTTTATCAGTCTTATATTATTGAGGCTTCATGCTTATGAAGTTCAATTACTTTTCCTCTCATCTAAAAAAATTCTTTATTTATTGACTAAAAAACACTTTATTTAGGGATTAGAATCAGCTCCCTGTTTTCTTAATAAGGTAGACTGAAAGGTGAAAAAAAAAAATAAAAACAATGAATTACTAAAATTTTTTAAAAAATAAAATAGAATAATATTAATTTTAATTTACTGTAAATAAATAATGTATTTATCATTTTTTTTAGTCTCAAATATAAAAAAAAATTATAACAAAAAAAAGGTCTCCATCAATGTTACTAAAAGTGGGGGACAGCCTCTGGGCTTTCTATCCTGTCTAAATAGATCCTTTATAATGGACACTAATTATATGGCAAATAAACAGTTTTGATCCCTCCTCCTTTTGCCATGTTCCCAGACTGCAACCCCATGCCGTGCCAGGCGACTATGGCTTTTGCCTGACCCAAATGCGCCCGTATGGACCCCATTTCTCCCCTTTAGAGACTGCACTCGACTGACATTGGGCCGCACCCTCGTGACAAGTGTTGCCACCATAATCGCGACGCCTATCCCTTGCATCGCAGCCGGTGCCCATGTTATAGTACTAACCGAGATGATCAAAAGGCTATAATCCTCGAAAAAAAAAAATGAGATTTCGATTCCCATTTCACTTCTCCCTAATTCTCAGAGAATATAATATACGTTTGTTCATAAAAATTTGGGTTTAGATGGAAAGTTTTTTTTTAATATTAAATTAATTACTAATAATTATTGTGTCATATAAAAAATATATTAAAAGAAAAATAAAAGTTATAGAATATAAAATAGGTGGATTAAATAAATATATTTAAATTAAAATAATATACATTTATTTAATAATAATAAGAAAAATTTGATTCTCATCAAAACAAATATAATCCATTAGATTAAAAAAAATAATAATAAATGGCTCATTATTATATATAATTGCTTTCTTTTTTTTTTTATTCTATTCCATTTCCATGCCTTTTGGTTTTTTTGTAAGTTATCAACCAAGTTGGTTGGCAATTTCCATTTTATTGAAAAGCTATAAAACAAGAAATAAAATAAGAGGCCACTGATTTGGTATGGGCATCCGCATATGTGAACTTGGGTGTCAGTTGCTTAGATCAAATAATCCTACAATGTGGTTTCAATTAGTAGCTGGGATGCATTTCACATGTATGAACGAAAGCACAGAATCACAATTCTAAACCAATAGCCTACTATCCTTTGAAAAATCGCACAAGTATTGTCCCCATTTCACAACTAGTTATGTGTATCACGGAGAATTCTAGCTATCCAAGTTTATTCGATGTTACAACTTTGTCCTTTCTATTTTTTATAAATTTCATACTCATATTTTGAGGATTAAAATTCGAAATTTCAAAAATAAAAATATAAAATTTTAGTTATTGATATATTTCTTAAGAGATAAAATATTTAAAATAAATTATATATAAAAAAAATTATTAGGTATAATTTGATATTATGAAGTATATAACTTTGAGTGTAAAATTTAAAATTTAAAATTAATATCTTATTTATAATTAACTCTTTTTTCTTAATTCATTTGTATAAAAAAAGAAAAAAAATAATTGCATGTCATGTGTGTCCAATTAAAATTGTTGAATTTATTGTTAGACATCTTAAAATACCATCATGCCGTAGGCACCACATAAAAAATTTGGGTTCCTATTCTTAGAGAACTTATGACAATTCCATTTGCCCAAGGAGTAGGTTATTGCCTTTTATGTGTGGCCATATAGTTTTTATCAATATCCAAAAGGTATTTTAATAAATAAAAATTTAAATTTTTATTTAAAAATATCAAATTTTAATCTTATAAAAAAAGTGTAAATATTATAAAAATAAAAAAAAGGTATATTGTACATAATTTATAATTAAATAAATTTTTAATAAAAAAAAAGATGTTGTGTGCGTTTGAATATATTTAACATTGGTCTACAAATATTGTAATAAAAAAAAAAGTGAACATGGCATAAGATAGGAGATTAAAAGGGTAACTTAAATTTACTTAAATATTTTTATTTGGATAAAATTTAAAATAATTATAAAGATTTTTACTTTCTATCTTTGTTTGTTTTTTTTTTTTCAATTTGTATAAATCAATATTGAATTCTTTCCTTGTGCAATATTTTCTTTCCTTTTTAACCTATCAAACAAACACTTATTTTTTTTTTTTTTTCTTTTTCCATTCAAGAAAAATCACAGAATTAGCAGTGAAAACAAGCTCCATTACAGACAGACAAGTGCTGCATCCAAAGAGGAGACAGACAAGTGCCACTTCACTATAAAAACCCAGAACAATGGTGCAAATCTTTAACAAACTACAGGCAGCAAGACATCTAACTAGTTCATTCAACAAAAAAATAAAATAAAATAAAATAAAATAAAAAAATCATCAATGCTAGAGGTAGACAAATGGAAGCAAACTGTTCTATCCGTTATTGACATGCAGGTCTCCTTTTCCCTCTGCTTTTGGCTGTCTCTTAAATTTAACAAATATGCACATTGTTCGTTAGCTGAAGAGCGAGACTGGCGAAAAGATAACATGCTACTTCATCGTGAGCTGCTGATCATAGGCTTTACCTACATATGACCTTCTCTAGATTCCACTGCACTGGATGCCTTTTTTCATTGTTCATTGGATAGATGATACTCAAAATGATATTATTTTGGGCTTTTTATTTTTATTTTTATTATTTATGAATTGCAGAAGGATTTCATACTCGAGGATTCAGAGATTAGAGTGAAAGGAGGCAAAGCTATTGTCCCAAATGTTGTTGAAGCTGTTGAGTTTGCTAGACAGCATGGAATCCCTGTTGTCTGGGTACCCTTGTCAACTCTTTCCTTCTAATTGTTAGTTTATTTATGTTGTACCCACTTCGGATTATATTATTATTTTATGTTTTCTTTTTATTTCCCCGGAAAGTTTATTTCTTTATTCTCATATTTCAGACTTGATCTGTCTTTATTATTAGTTTTCACTTTATTTGTGTTTTTACTCTTTTTCAACTTCAGAAAACTTGAAAAATTGACAATTCTGAGCTGTTAGTGTGAACTGGAAAAGGAGTTGAAATTCTTTGTCTATGCAATGTGGGCAAGAATAATGGAATTTGTGTACTCAGGTTGCTCCTGAGCATGATCCACAAGGAAGAAATATTGAAATTTTCTGCCTGCATTTCTATTCTGTTGGGAAAATAGGTCCTGCTTCTAAGGGAAGTGTAGGGCCAGAGTTGGTCGATGGCCTCGTGATCAAAGAAGAAGGTTATGAGATAGTCAAGGCTCGTTTTAGTGCATTCTTTGTCAACCATCTTCATTCATTCTTGCAGACTGAGGGAATTAAGAGTTTAGTAATAGTTGGTAAATGCAAATTCAAGAGTCAGTGAAACTGCAATCTGCAGAATATGATAAGGGATTGCAATATTCAGTAATTGCTGACAGTTTCTGATTCTTGCTCATTTCGGTGTTCAAACTCCAAACTGCATGAGGCAGAGGGTATTTGATGTAGTAGCACTGGATTATCTTTCTGTTACTATTATTGTTGATGCCACAGTTGCTGCTACACCTGACATATATCTTTGTTGATGCAGTAGTACTAAAAGACATCCATTTACTGTCATCTAACAGGAAAGAATTTTAAAGCTTAGATCTTCCATGTTTCTGAAAAATAAAAAATGTTTAACTTATTTCGACTAGTTCTTTTATCTAAATGATGCCTAAATGTGAACATTATAGGCCATTAAAGTTGTTGAAAGAGACTCGATGATGTTAAACTCTTCCAACATTTTAGAAAACTGAAATGTTGGCTCAAAGATCTTCATGCCTCTGTCCACGCATCGTAAAACTGTGTTGCGTAACATTTCAGACAAGGTTATGATTCAAAGACTCTGTCATCGGACAAGACCACGAAGAGGAGTGAGGTTGGCAATAGTGTGTCCTAGAATTTGAGTCATTGCTCAATTCCTGTTCTTATGATAGGCGAGTTATCATATGCCATGTTTTTAATGATCATAAGACTTCGGTTAATTCAAATGCTTGCACACCTCATGAATAGGGTGTTTGTTTGGCTCGTGGTTAGTCGGATGAGAATATATCTGTTTTTTTTTCACAAGTTGATGATGGTTGGGACTTGGTACACCCCCAAAGATTACATCTTTAGTATGTGAAGGAGGATTAACTGTATGAGCAACAAATAGGAATCTTTAACAAACTGCAATCTCTTGCAATTGTTGTTGAATGAGTAAGGGGAAAACAAGATGATGTTTGCCAACAATGCAAAGCTGAGACTTTTACAATGACAATGGTCTGCTACAATATCCCAAGCCAAAATTCTTTGTTACAGAGTAAATTGAGGATGAAAATAAAATATAATAAATTTCAATAATGTTATGCATGCACTTCCAATTAGTTCTTTCTTGGTTTTTTTTTTTCTTTTCGAAATGGAAAATTTTCAAGTAGGATAGATATTCCCTTCTTCTATTGATTCAAATTTTTTGCCAGTGTTGTGCTGTATTTCATGATAGCATATCCATCAGAAGTGCAGAAACTAGGGACAACAGGAACAAAGTTTTTTGGCAAAATCCAAGCACTAGAAAACAAATCTCAGATCAAAGGCTCGATGTAAAAATTCATTCTCAAATTCATACCTCAGAAATTCTTTAAATCCTTGAATGCTATAACAAAATGACATTCCTCTAAAAATAACCAAACAAATCTATTCAATACTTTCCCAACTTATTTTATCTAGGAAAATAACAATGGTATTAGACGTGTGCATGTTGCGTCGAGCAGGTGATCATCCATCTGTGAGAAGAAGGGGGCCTGTAGACAAGAAAAGTAAGAGGTTATTATGCTAAAAAAGAAATAAACTAACTACTTATCAACATATATCTTTAAGATGCATCAACATGGAAGACTTTAATTATCCTTTTGGATCAGATAGCATTCACAATATATTAGGCAGGGGCATCAGGAGTCACTCCGTGGGTGCAGCAAAGCTATAAAGTTGATTAGTTTGTGCAGCACAACTACTGAGGAACAAGTTGGATTCCTTACATCAACAAAGTCACCTCAAGTAAAACTCCAAATGCTTTCCCTAGAACCAAATGTGTAAGAGGAAACTTAGGCATCCATCAAGGTCCAAGCATAGGTGGCATTGAATATCATGCCAAAGATTAGCAAGCAATCCTTGCAATGTAGCTACTTCATCCACTCTAGAGTAGCAATTCACCTGTATTGAACAAAATGTCGAACATGCTATCTTAGATCTTTAGGAAGTTGGTGATGCCTCATCCACACCTCAGTATCCCTTCATTTGAGTCTCTATTCCTTCAGTGCTAGTGTTGTGCTGCAGTTCATGATAGTATATCCATCAAAGGAGTCGTAGCTTAATAGTTTCCTGGCAAATAAAACCAATAGAAAATTAGACCTTTCATATCAAATGCTCAATGTAAAACTTCAGTCTCAAATTTATGTATAAAAGAATTCTTTAAATCTTTGAATACTATAACTAAATGACATACCTATTAAAATAAACAAACAAATATTTCTTATTTTCCCAATTTATCTTATCTAATTATTATTCTATCTTTGAAATTGACGAGGGTATAATCAAACAGTTGTGATTAGAAGAAGAAGAAAGGGGAATAAGAAAGGAATTGCAAACCAGCGTAGCTACAAGTAATTAGTTTTAATGGAGATCATTCATTCTGTATCAAATTGAAATGAACCAAACTTCACTCAGCTAATTCTTTTATAGCAGACCCTGTGCATGAGATGTAATTGACTTTCGGAAAACTACAATTCAATCAGAGAATAGCCTCCGTAAGAACTTTTAGTTTAAAACCATCCAAATAAAAAAAAAAACTCAATTCTTCTTCCATGTGCTTGAATTATGAGTAAATATGTGAGTAACCAAGTATAATAATATATATAAATAAATATTTTAATGTGAAAATTAATTTTAAAAAATTTGTAAAATTTAAAAAAAAAAAAAAAAAGGCAAAATGGATTGGAATGGAATGGAATTGCTGTGAAAGATTTTCATTGTACGAAGCTCTGTGTTCTGCAGAATATAATTTGGCAGTACCTTTGGTGGTGCCATTGTAATTATCATTATAATAATCATCCCACTCTTCCTAGTTACGCATGCTCAAGAATATGAGTGTTGTCAGTTTGGGGAAAGCAACAACTACTGGCGAAGAAGAAGAAGATAATGACACCAATTTGAGTTTCTATTGCTAAAAAGCTCCTGCCCCACTGTTTTTGATGGCAATAGTCGGACAGAGAAAGATCGTCATACAATGCAAGTGGTTAACTAATTGTAAACAAGACAAGATGTGCAGATGTAAAGATTAGGACACAAGTAGTCAAAGTAAGACCTCACAGTTGCTTGCTTGGATCCAAACCCTTACACGGATTCACAACGGAGACTGGACTAGACTTCGACAAAGAGAACAATGCTTTGATCTTCGAAGAAGAGGTCGCCACCCCAATACAAGCAAAAAGACCTAAATTTCACCATCCAATGAAGTGTGACGTGGAGAGAGAAGGAGAGAGAGTAAGTTCAGATTCAGCAGCCCCAATTTCTCTGATTTCCTGGAGCTCTGTGTTCGTTCCTCCGATTGAAAAGTTGAATTCCGCCTTACCTCTTTTCACCTTATTTCACCAAAAAGCCCTTCTCCATCCCGTGACCACTCGCTACCAGCACGTACCGGGAAGTTCCAAGTTCTTACAGGAACTATAATAAGTGAAGAAGAGGCAGTAATCAATTCTTTGACAAAACATTTAAACAAAAAGAAAGAAAGAAAATGCCGTGTAAGAAAAATCGAACAAAGAAGGAGAAATAAATATCATGAAAGAAATAAATAATTTCCTCTTTGTTTTGCTTACTAAGTGAACTGCGTACCTTGACACGAGGGATGTGAGAGATTTTGGACCAATCTTCTCCTGTCTCCTTGTTGTAGCGTTCTTTTAGAAGACGGCTTCCAATTTCCAGTGTACGAAGCTTTCTATTTTGCAGAATATAATCTGGCAGTGCCTTCAACCGTGACCATCCATAAATTTTCAAAGAGAGAAGGGATGGCATTATAATAATAGGAGGAGGTTTGGCAGTGCCATCATAATTATCATTATAATAATCCTCCCACTCTTCCCAGTCATGCATTGTATGGAATGTGAGTTCTTTCAGTTTGGGGAAAGCAACAACTACCGGTGAAGAAGAAGATGATGATGATATCTCACTTTTACTCTCACCCATTTGAGTTTCTATTCCTAAAAGCTCCTTCCCCACTTTTTTAACCCCCTGCATATCAGCCAAACTAAGTTCCTCAAGAAACGGCAGCTTACCCAATGAAGGCAAGTGCTCACACGATGCACAATACTCTAAAGAAAGAAACCTCAGATTCGTTAATGAAATCATCCATCCAGGAAAGCTAATACCTCCGTAGTAACATATGTAAAGTATTTTCAAGTGTGGAGATGGCTCCAAGGCTTCCAGCAAGTCTTCATTCCCTGTTGTAAGCGGCTCCTCGGCAAACACAAGAATCAATTGAGTGATGCGTTCCTTTTTCTTGAGCTCTGCTTGCTTAGCCTCGCCCACGTGACGATTATATGCACCCAATCCATATATTTGAAGACTTCCCCGAAGTTGGTTGAGGTTCTTCAGATCGCCAAGAGAAAATGCATCATCATCATCACAGCCAGCACAGACCTCCTCCAATGTCCTCAGACCAATTAATTGCCCAATTCCTTTGGGCAACCTACCAGGGCCTCCTGTATTATGAAGATGCCTCAAGTTAGTTAGTTTTTCAATCCCAAGAGGCAACTGCCTCAATTGACCGCACTGAGAAACGTCTATGGTCTGCAAACTATGCAGTTCACATAGTGGTTCAGGCAACTGCTTCAATGTATAATTGTGAGACAGATCAAGCCACCTCAACTGTACCAATTTACGGATGGAGGCAGGGATCTCTGCAAAGTCACAGTTTCTGAGGCTCAACGATCTTACATGTGTTGATTCACTGAATAATCTTGATAACTCTTCTGTTGTGAGTGGCAATCTATTAAACCCTGATTCCCTAATTAGAAGGCTTCGCAATTTTTTAGTATAGTCAAAGGAATTGAAGGATGACGTACTACCATCTGATGATGATGGTGTGCACTCTAAACTTAGATGACGCACTTTTCTGGATACAGAACCCATGATTGACTCCACCTGACCGTTGACCTGCACACCACGACATTCATCTGTACAACCAAATGGGCCAAATCATGCACCATATCATGCATCTTACAGGTTCTTATCATCTGATAATCATCTGGATATTTTTGGAAATCCTGAAAGAAAGAACGCATTGCTAAATTTTGAAAATAATCTTCTCCAGTTATTTCTAAGTCGTCACTTTGTCCTTCCTTGAGATAGCCTTGAGCCATCCACAATTCTATCAACGTGCTCTTCACAATCACAGAATCCTTGGGGAAGATAGCACAGTAAGAGAAGCATCGTTTTAATACTGGAGGCAGATCATGATAACTCAACCATAGAGGGGCAATAATCTTTTCTTGGGCTTCTTTTAATTCCCACAACTCACTGCGTAAAATACTTTGCCACTCCTCTCTACTCTTTTTGAACTGCAAAATGCCTCCCAAAGTCTTTGCAGCGAGGGGCAAACCTCTACATTTTTTTGATATTTCTCTGCCAACACTCTCTAAATTTTTGCATTCTGTATCGCTCCTATCAAAAAATGCTTTTTCACGTACAATTAACCAGCAATCCTCGTCGACCAATTCTTTTAGATCCAAAATATCATCTCTTAAACAGCCCATGACCGATGCAACATTCCTTTTACGTGTGGTCACCAAAATTTTACTTCCTGACAAACCAAACTTTAGATATTGTTTCAGTTGATCCCACTCTCTAGAGTCTTCTTCCCACACATCGTCCAAAACTAGCAGAAATTTTTTCTCCTTAATAGATTCCTTTATTTTTTCTAACAAGCTTGGCAATTGCCTGACATCTGGAGCACGACCCAAAATGGATTCAAGAATTGTCTCTGCAATTTTTATCTCATCAAAAGGATCTGAAACACAGACCCAGATTTTCTCATCAAAGCAAGTCTGTATACTGTTATAATTAAAGGCAAATTGGGCAAGTGTTGTCTTGCCAATCCCACCTGTCCCTACTATAGAGAGAACACGGAGGTCTGACCCTTCACTCAACAACTTCTCTACTAAGACATTTTTATACCCCTCCCTACCCTTCACCTCTGTTATGTGAATCATAGAGGTGGTCATAGATCGCTCAATTGGTGGGTTGCCCTCTCGACGTACAAGTTGATAGCGATCTTTCTCCTGGGAAATTTGGTCTAACCTTTCAACCAACTCTTTTATTTTCTTAGCAATGTCATGACGCAGACCAACTTGTTTACAACAAAAGCAAGAGGACCGTAAGAAGAAGCATACCTTCCTCTCATGCTTCTTTGGATCCTGTTGATCCCCAGGTTTGCTTTGTGAGCTGAGAATTGCAGCTTCCCAATCGTCCAACACGTCCTCAATGTCATAAGTGACGTCTTTGAGCTTCCCCAGCCAATCTCTGACGGTGGTGGCCTCCTTCAATTGCTTTGTCTCTGCATCAGCTAGCACTGCTTGGATGGCAGTGAAATTGCTTTTCAGCTTCTTAACTTCTTTTTCAACACCCACCACAAGCCTCACCTCTTGTTCTAGCTCATGAAACATGATGGAGCCCAGCTTCTCCACCACTAAAGAAACAAGTGTCTCAGCCATTGGTAAGCAACACAGGAAAGAAATTGATGGATTAAAGGAACTAAAAGCTGAAATACGAAGGACTAGTATTTCTTCTGCTCAGGTTGATGTCTGGGAGGCTATTTGTGTTTCCTTAAATAGGATAATGATGCTTACCAATGAAGTGAAATCATCAATCATCAAGAATTGTGTATGCGAGGTTGTAATAAAAGTGCTACAGCAAAGGATCACTAGAAGGGCAATATGGTTCCTTACCTCCACAATTACCATGGAATGTGCTACGCAAAGTATCAATAAAAGGGAAATATTGTTCCTTGACATCCACAATTATTGTGGGTCCGATCATTTGCTTTGTCAAAAAACAAAAGCGTGATTCGACCATGCTTAGTACTTTTAGCATATATGTTATTATCATATACCTGTCTTAGGGTAACTGCAGAGAATATTTAAAATTCTACTACTAACAAATAAACCGCATAATAAAAGATTCATTATTATTTATTGTAAGTTAATTGTTATTTTTAATGAATTATTTTATAAAGTACTTATTTTATAATATACGAGCTTCGTACATTATTTTTTTAATTAATTTCTTTATTAATATATTATATATCAACATAATTTTTAGGAATTTGAACTTAAAATTTGTCTATATTAATGTAAGGATATATGAAAAAAATAAAAGGAAGAAATGCATAATAAATTTTTTGAATGAAATAGTTATGTGAACTTTATAACTACTATTTTTTTTTTTTAACAAGAAAAATGTACGGCCGTGGAAGAGTTACTCGTTGAAGGAAATCTTCTAATTTTATTGGATTAAATATAGTTACTTATACTTCACGTCTAGTAACGTGGCACAACACATTGCCACGGTGTCTTTTTAAACAGGTTACGTTTCTTTCAAAAGTTGCTCTCCGATTCCAATTTGGAGCAATCACTCAAAGCAATTTCTCCATTGTCAAAGGACCATGAGAATCAAATCATATGCATCAAGCTTTGGCAAAACAAGAAGCGTGATTTGATGATGTTGGTTCCTTACCGAGGTCGAAACGCATATTTCACTTTAAACTCTAAATGAGTATTTTCTACGTACTGTCATTTTTTTTTTTTCTTTTAATAAGTAAAGAAGATTTATTTATATAAAATAATAGTGCCTGGTACAAGTTAGGGATAGAAAAAGCACTCCCTATATACAAAGATAATCTTAAATAGTATATTGAGGTAGTGTACATAAGGAGCAAATAAAAATAGATCTAAATTGAAAGGAATACTAGAATCAACATGCTGTCTAGAGAAATTCACAATTATCTCATTGTAAAAAATATTGAAAGTCTTTCCCAGGCACGCTGTGTATTCTCTCGCAATATCCGAATCAACTTAATGTCTAATCTTGAGCTCACTGTAAGTCCAGTATCTCTTCTTGGTGAACTTCTTATTGGGACCCATTCCAAGAAATTTGCCTACATGTAGCATATTTTGCAACGCAGTCCAACTTCACAGTGCAGAGGTGATCAAGGAACCAGTCACCAATACTGCAAAGGCAAGATATTTCCTATATCGTTTCATTTCAAGTCACACGATTCATTATGGAGCTATACCAAGCATGCTGTTACCATATATGCCGCACCACTTCTGAGTAATAAAATTGAGGGCTGTGAAAGCACTTTTTCGAGCAACCCAATTGGATGTGCTAGCATTATCACTCACGTCGCGCACCGTAGAGCCATACAATGAACCAAGCCACTAGTGATCACATATCCATGTAATTAATATAAAGTTCGGGTCATTACAAGGGAAAAGCAAACATCATGTCAACTAAGAAGCCTTACTTTTTAAAATTAAAGGCCTCTCATAATTTCTTTTGTGTTTGAAGATAATTGTGACTTCATAAAGACTTTTGTTTAGTTGCTTGCTACCCTTTTGGAGGACTTAACCTTACATGACATACATCGTCTCATATGGGTCATTTGTATTGCTCGTGAGTATCCAAGTGGTTATGGTCTGTGGGGCTAATGTGCTATGTGGGTAAGTCGTTTTTGTTCGATTAAAATTCGCCGTGAGTGGTTGAATTGGAGCCACGCGTGAGTGCAAAGTCTACACTTCAATGGTTGGAAATAATTAGTGAAAGAAAATGGGAAAAAGAGACAGTGACTTTATGTTTTGAGTAGGAAAAACAATTTTTAATTTTTGCAAATAAATCTTATAAATAAACCTTACAAAGTCTATGAAATCTTATTATATAAATATTGTGATTGTATGGTTATTTATAATATTTGTTGGTATGAACTTAATTGTCTTTTTAATAATTGACATAATAAAGTCTCGTCAATTTTACATATACTCACAACCTCAGTTTGACTTCCCCTAAAATTTGACCCCTAACTCGTTCTAGTTGAATCCCTCCCACCCTTTATTAAGGAGTTGTCGAATGAGATTCCCTTTACCTTCATCTACCTTCCTAAAATTATAGCAAGCTAATTTGTCTCTCTACAATTACTTATCTCGCATAATCTTATCGGCAATTATTGACTAAAACATTAGGGTGTTACCCGAGCTCTAGTTCCAGACCCTACAGTCTTCCTTCGTGAATAACCAACCCTTCCTTACGTTAGCCCAACACTCATCAAGTAAACATTAAGCAATGGTAGACAATGCATCCACGCCTCCCATCAAACCAAATAAAGGCAAAAGGACAGTTGAACAAGCTATTGCAAAATATCGTCAAATCTACACGAAAATTAATGATTATTTTTTTTTTTCTAACATCAACAATCCAGTTATTACAAACATAAAAAGTTGCTTTTTCATTGATAACAGTTTCACGCCCTTTCACGTTGCATTGATAACTGACAAGTGAATCTCCAATATCCACATAACTCAAGTGTTGGGATTGATGGCAGAAGGGAAGTGAACTCCTATAAATATGGTGTTTTGTGCTTGGTTACCCCAGTGACTCAAAACAAGAGCAATAATAATATTCAAATTTCCAATTTCTTCTGCAGAGTTCTATGTTCCTTCTGAGAGTATCATTATGGCACCCCATGGAGAGGCAATTCCCAGCACTTACACTAGGACTAACCACTTCTGCAAGCCACCAAAGCTGTCCAGTGACAATCTGCACCGAACGATATCCGATATCTCATTCGAATTAAGCAAAGAAGGGATGGATGATATCGTGAAACTCCCACCAATATCTGAGGTAGAAGATGCAAAATGTGAGTGCTGTGGGCTGAGCGAAGAGTGCACTCCTGAATACATGGATCGCGTTCGTGAGAGGTTCTTGGGGAAGTGGATTTGTGGGCTTTGTGCTGAGGCTGTGAAGGAGGAGATAGAGAAAAATAAAGGAAAGACCATGGAGGATGCATTGAGTGCACATATCAGTACATGTGCAAGGTTCAACCAGCTTGGCAGGGCTTATCGAGTCTTGTTGCAAGCTGAGGCCATGAGGGAGATTTTGAAGAAAAGCACAAGGAGGAGTAAATCAACGAGTCATAAAGGTGCTGAAAGGAAGGTTGGTGGGACTGCTAGGAGTTCAAGCTGCATGCCAGCCATTGCCAGGGAGATGCAAGGTCTTACCTTGGCAAATTGAGTTGCCAATAATTTGCTTCCAACAAAGATGGGGTCACAGATAAGTTAAAGAGCCTTGTTTCTGTAGCTCCCCTAGTTAAACCCTCTTACCATAGAATTTTGTTTTGGAACGATTTTTCCAGTCTCCTTTCCTGTTAAAATTGACCCCGGCTTGATCAGTCAATTCCATGGAGCAACCTGTTGGTCACCTTACAAGGGTCTTTTGAGTTGGTCCAAAACATTCAACTTAAGGGTGTTTTTATCTTCTCTTTACCTGATTTAATTGATCTCCGCCTTCATATGTGCAACCTATAGGGCTTTTTTAGGTGGGTGCTCATTATCTTTTGTCAAATCATGATCAGCTGGGTGTCTTTTTTTAGTTATTCTGGGAATTAGTCCAAAAACATCCCTATTCTTCTTGTCACCTCAACTTCTCCTAATATATAAATATCGTCCCCAGAAAACAGTTTATGAAGCTAATGTGCGTCATCAAAATTTGGCTGAGCGAACTGATGAAGTTCCATATGCCTGCTAAGTATGTTGTTGTTTTACATTTGTCACCACATTGCTTTTAACTTTGTGAACACAACAGATTCAGTAATTTTGTTAGCAAGGACAAAACATGAACTTAGTTCGTAAAAATGTAGTATTTATCTGGGTGTGTATATAGTTTGGATGGATTATGTGGTTACTCTACAAACAGACCGAACAAGAAACGAGGTACTCATAATTGGCATTAATTGAATATACATGTCACATATACATTTGTGTTTGTTTAAATATATTCAACGACAACTTATAAATGTTCTAACAGAAATACCTGTCCTTATTCTTATTTTGATAAACCCCACTTTTTCTAAAAGATGTCACCTATTTGTCCTGAAGGGTACATGGATCCGTCCGTGCAAGTTGTTCAGTTGTCACTTGCCGAAATTGTGGAACTACGAAAGAAAGGGCATCGAGGACACGGGTTAATAAGATGAGACAACATGCGCAGATCAACTTATAATTTTCACTATTAATTGCTATCATTCCTTAAAAACTGAAAATGTACAAACGAGTTATCATAGTTTTATGATCTGCATATCTGAGGCTGTCCCGAGCCTGTTTACCCGTACCGTATTCATCTGTCTTTTCCCAAAAGGAAACGTTTTCGCTTCCTATTTTGCTTCTTTCTTCTTTTCAATTTAGTGTGATAATAAGATATACAATTAAGTAGGCCTACTAAAAGCAAAAAAGACATCCAATGAAGTTGCTATGTTAGTGAGTTGTCCCAAATAGTAGTCGTTTTTACTTTATGTCCCAAAAAAAATTTTACATTTAGCCCTTCAGGTCTTGTCTCTGATAACTTGGGCATTCATCAGTGGCACGGGCGGACAAACGGAAGCAAACTACTCTCTCTTGGTCGTAGACATGCAGGTCCGCTTCTCTTTCTATTTTTGGGTGTTTCATAAATTTTATTTATAGACACGTCCGGGATTACATCTTCAGCACGAAAGGGATGATTAATTATACGAGCAAGAAGCAAGAATCTTTTGCCAACTTCAATCTCTTACAATTGTTGTTGAATGAGTAAAGGGGAAAGCAGATGATGTTTGCCAACATTGCAATGTAGGGACTTTTACAATGTCAATAATCTGTTGGTGTTTGAAGAAGGAAAAAAACAGAACATTTGGATAGAAAATACTCATTATCTCCTCTCATTTTCACTGCTGCAAAATGCTCCTTTCATTTGTGTTCAATACATACTTGGTTATGATAACAAAAACATCTTTTGTACTTTGACAACTAATACGAGTTATCTACCATGCCTCCTTACTAACTAAGCTCTATATGTTCAACTGATCGCAGTACAGAACTGATACAAAAAAGCTAGATCTCCTCTTCTGCTGCACGTTCTGATTCTGTAGCTTCTATTATTTCTTTGTTTTCTTCCTTTCACTGACATTCTAATACAAACTCTGATGACTTTGGCCTCAAGGAAGTTGCTGTCACAAACAACTTTTCGTATTGAGACTGCTGCTTCTTTTCTGCATCTTCTTCTTTTCCTTTTGCTGGAAAATCTTTCTGTTACCTGAGTCTTGAGTCTCAAGCAAATGTCCCATTCAAATCAATAAATCGTACACAATTGGAAGCCAATTCCAGGGATGTTATGCATGAACTTCCAATTTGTTCCTCCATAAATTTTTTTTCAATAAGAATTCTTCAAGCAGGACAGATAGTCCCTTCTGTTGATTCAATTTCTGCCAGTGTTGTGCTGCATTTCATGATAGCACATCTTGATATCCATCAAAAAGGCAGAAGCCAGGGACAGCAGCGACAAAGTTCCCTATCAAATCCTAGCACCAAGAAAATTCTTTTCAGATCAAACGTTGAGTGTAAAAGTTCAGTTTCAAATTCATGCAACAGATTTGTGTAGGAACAGCTTTAATTTTTGAATACTTTCCATGAAACTCTGGTAGATACACAATCAAATAGCTATAATTAGCAAAAGAAGAAAAAAGGGGAATAAGAAAGAATTTTCAACCCGGTATGGCTAGAAGTGATTAGTTCTTGAACTCTTCTTTCCACGTCATGATCCAAAGTCTCATCAGCTAATTCATTTGGAGCAAACCTCATGTATGATATGTAATTGAACTCCAGAAAACTGAAAATGGCTTCAACATTTTCACAATGTTGTCCTGGAAAATCGAAACAACCACACAACTGTTGAATTTCTTCTGTTATGCATAACCTAGTCCACAAACAAACATAAAAAAAATACTGGAGTAAACTTAAGCAATGATCATGATATGAACAATAACCGACTACTGAGTAGACATGCATCTATGATCAGATTTTGAAATTTAAGTAGAACCTACAATTGAATTAAAGAATAGCCTCTATTAGAATCTTTAGTTTAAAACATGGAGAGAATCAAAGTCAATTCTTCCTTCTTGAGGGTGTGCCTAAGGTAGCAGTGAGTAAATGTGTGGATAAGAGTGTAATGATATATGTAAATAAATATCTTAATACAAAAATTAGTTTCAAAAAAAATCTAGGAAAAGAAATAAAAAGTGCAAATTTGATTCAAGGCAATAAGTAACAATGAAGAAGGAATTGAATGAAATAAAATGTTAGTAATAAGAGAAAAATGCACAATAAGTCATAACAAACATAGAAGGAAGAAGAAAATTAATAAAAGAAAATAAATAAAATTCTCTTATTGTCCTTACTTTTGTGGTCCCAGCACTAAGAAGATATTGCGACATGAGAGATGTGAGAGATTTTGGACCAGTCTTCTCCCTTCTCCTTGTTGTAGCGTTCTTCCAAAAGATGGCTGCCAAAGATTTCCAGTGTATGAAGCTTTCTATTTTGCAGAATATAATTTGGCAGTGCCTTCAACCGTCGGCAGAAACGAATTATCAAAGTACTAAGGGATGGCATTATGGAAGCAGGAGGTTTAGCACTGCCTTCATAATGATCATTATAATAATCATCCCACTCTTCCCAGGTAAACATGAAATGGAATTCGAGTTTTGTCAGTTTGGGGAAAGCAACAACTACAGGTAAAGAAGAAGAAGATGACGATGATGTTGATGCTGATATCTTACTTTTATCATCACCAGTTTGAGTTTCTATCCCTAGAAACTCCTGCCCCACTTTTTTAACACCTGACATGAGCCGGAAGTCAAGAGTTTCAAGAGACGGCAGCTTACCCAATGAAGGCAAGTGCTCACGGGATCCACAACCCCATAAATGAATAGACCTTAGATTCATTAATGAAATCATCCAACCAGGAAAGCTAGTACCTCCATATCCGCTTATCGAAAAAATTTCCAAGTTTGGAGATGGCTCCAAGGCTTCTAGCAATTGATGAACTTCTTCTTTGTCTCCTCTTGAAGAAAAATGAAGATCCAAATGAGTCATGTGTTTCTTCTTCTTTAGCTCTGCTTGCTTAGCCTCACCCACATGATGATTATATGCACCCAAATTTTTAATTCCAAGAGTTCCCCGAAGTTTGTTGAGGTTCTTCAAATCGCCAAGAGAAAATGCATTCTCATCACAGCCAACATCGACCTCCTCCAATGTCCTGAGACCAGTTAATTGTGCAATTGCTTTTGGCAATCTAGAAGGGCCTTCATTGTTACGAAGATGTCTCAAGTTAATTAGTTTTCCAATCCCAAGAGGCAATTGCTCCAAAAAAGAGCACGAAGAAACATCTATGGTCTGCAAACTATGCAGTTCACATAGTGTTTCACACAACTGCTTCAATTGCCGATTGCGAGACAGATCAAGCCACCTTAAATGAACCAATTTACTGATGGAGGGAGGGATCTCTGCAAAGCCACCATCTCTGAGGCTCAACGATCTTACATGTGTTAATTCATTGAATGAAGTTGATAACTCTTCTGTTGTGGGCTTCGACCACCAAAAAAGGCTTCGCTTTTTTTCAAAACCGTAAGAGGGATTAAGGTATGACCCATGTTCTGGAAGATCTAAACATAGATGACGCACTTTTCTAATTAACTCCACTGGATCATCCACCAACGCATTACAACATTCATTCTGTGCAACAATTTGGGCTAAATCATGCACCATATCATGCATCTTACAGCTGCTGATTCTCTTATCATCATATCGATCTTTCTCAAAATCTTGAAAGAAAGAGCGCATTACTAAACTTTGGAAATAATATTCTCCAATTACCTCCAAGTTATGGCTTTGTCCTTGCTTGATATAACCTTGGGCCATCCACAATTCGATCAACCTTCTCTTCCCAATCTTATGATCTTTTGGGAAGATAGCACAATAAGAAAAACATCGTTTTAGTGCTGGGGACAAATCATAATAGCTCAACCACAGAGGAGTAAGAACATCTCTTTGGGCTTCTTCTACTTCCCATATCTCACTATCTAGAATACTTTGCCATTCCTCTCTGGTTTTTCTAAACCGCAAAATTCCCCCTATAGCCTTTGCAGCAAGAGGCAATCCCTTACACTTTTTGGATATTTCCCTACCAATTTCTTTTAAATAATTGTGTTCTGCATCCCTCTTACCAAAGAATACTATTTTACTAACAATTAACCAACATTCTTCATCAGACAAAATTCCTACGTTCAAAATATTATCATTGTGACAACCCATGACATCTGCAACTTTCTCTTTGCGTGTGGTCACCAAAACTTTACTTTTTGGTGAAGCAGACCTTAGAGATTGTTTCAACTGATTCCACTTTTTAGGGTCCTCTTCCCACACATCGTCCATAACAAGGAGTATATTTCTTTTCTCAACAGATTGTCTTATGTTTTGCAACAAGCTTTCCAATTCTGTGAGGTTTGGAGCATTGCCTAAAAGAGATTCAAGAATTGCCTTGGCAATCCTTGTCTCGTTGAAAGGATCCGAGACACAGACCCAAATTTTCTTATCAAAATATTTATCGACCCTATCATCATTAAAGGCAAATTGGGCAAGAGTTGTCTTTCCAATTCCCCCTATCCCAACTAGAGAGACAACACGGAGTTCTGAGCCATCGCCATCACCAGGCTCACTAGTCAATTTTTTTATTAATACATTTTTATCCTCTTCCCTACCCTTCACCTCTGTTATGTCAATCATAGAGGTGGTGATAGATCGCTCAATTGGCTGGTTGCCCTCTGTTCGAGCAAATTGGTAGCGATCTTTTTCCATGGCAATTGTGTCTAACCTTTCATTCAGCTCTTGTATCTTCCTAGCAATGTCATGACGCAGACCAATTTGTTTACAACAAAAGCAAGAGGACCGTAAGAAGGAGCATACCTGCCTCTCAGGTTTGCTTTGTGACCGGAGAATTGCAGCTACCCAATCGTCCAACATGTCCTCAATGTCATAAGCGACGTCTTTGAGCTTCTCCAGCCAATCTCTGACGGTGGCCTCCTTCACTTGCCTTGTCTCTGCATCAGCGAGCACAGCTTGGATGGCAGTGAGATTGCTGGTCAGCTTCTCAACTTCTTTTTCTACACCCACTACAAGTCTTACCTCTTGTTCTAGCTCATGAAACATGGGGGAGCCCAGCTTCTCCACCACTAAAGAAACAAGTGCCTCAGCCATTAGTTTAGTAACACAGAGAAGGAAATTGATGGATTAAAGGAACTAAAAGCTGAAATATGAAGGACTAGCTAGTATTTCTCCTGCTTAGGTTGATGTGTGGGAGGCTATTTGTGTTTCCTTAAATAGGATAATGATATGCTTACTAAAGAAACAAAATCATCAAGACCTGTTCATGCGAGGTTGTAATAAAAGTGCTACGCAAAGTATCACTAAAAGGGCAATATGGGTCCCTACTTCCACAAATTACAGTGCAATCCCATACTTTGCTTTGGCAAAACAAAAGCGGTAATATTTGGTACTTTTAGTATATAGGTTGTTAATACCTACCTCCCTTAACGTGATATTCTAAATTTTGTGCCTAATAAATCAACCGCATAATAAAAAAATGCATTATTATTTATTGTAAGTCAATCGGTATTTTTAATGGATTATTTCTTAAATTACTTATTTTATAATATATGAAACTCATGTATCAAATAATTTTTCAATCAATCTCTCTTCAAGGTATGATATATTGACATTAATTTTAGAAATTTAATATCAAATTCTGTCTACATTGATATAAGGATATAGGCAAAAAGGAAGACATACATATTTTCTATAGTAATTTTGGATGAATTAATTATGTGAATCGGATACCTTGCTTTTATTCCATTTGCTTTTTACTAAAAAAAAATGGGAGAGTTATTTGTTGAGGGATTATGCCCTATTCCCACGCCAGGAATTTTTCATGGCCAAGTTAAGAGGAATCTTCTAATTTTATTGGATTAATCTGCTCATTAATTCAATGAAATATGGTTACTTATGTTTCAAGTTTCAAAACTTTTTTTTTTTTTTTTTGGTATTTCGGCTCTAGTACACGCGTCACAACACATTTCCAACGATGCTTTTTTGAACAGGTTGCATCTGATTCCAATTTGGAGCAATCACTCAAAGTAATTTCAGCGTGATCTGGTGCTGATGATGTTTGTACTTCTAGTCATACAAGCTATTGCAGATCCCTTCCGTACCTGGAGAGTAGGGGACGCAGATTTCACTCTGAAAAGAATTTGATCCAAAGTTACAAAAGAAAAAACAAAAAAAAAAAAGCATATCTCACTTTGAATTCTAAACGGAGATCTTTTGCATATCATTCTTTTCTTTGAGTGAAAAAGATTTATTTATGTAAAATAGCAGTGTCCAGTACAAGTTAGCGATGGAAAAAGCGCTCCCTAGATGCCAGAATCAAAACACTCTCGAGAGACATTCACAATTTATCTCATCGAACGTCTTTCCTCAGGCACACAGAGAAGCAATGATGCGATTGAAAACTTACGTCAAATGACTATTGTTTCTTTCTTGCTAATGATGCTAGCAGAGCATGAAAACTGAAACCTTAGGAGGGAATGCATTTCAACCAAATAATGTGAAAAAACGTGTCTGTTAAAAAAACATTTAACACAAAAAAAAAAAAGAACACACACACACACACATCATTCACATACTACATATGATACATAATGAGAACACTTGGAATAGTTTTGGAAATTAAAAAATATATATATTAAAATTAGTATATAATATAATACATACTAAAATAACATAATAAATATAAAAAATAAATAAATTATAAAAAAATTAAATTTATGATAATATATATATAAACTTATCGTAATTATATTTATATTTTTATTTTTTAAAAATTAATATATTATACTATTTATTTATATCATGTTATATTTATATTTATATTTTATAATTAATTATACATACTATCAATTTTATTATTTATTTTATTTCAGTTATATATTTTTTAAAAAAATTATCTTAATTAGACTATAACTATATGGCAATGATAATCATAATATTATACACTGTTAGGTATATAATAAAAGTGGATGGTCATGTTTAGCGTGCATTTATTGAACTCTCTCTCTCTCTCACCAAAGCTTGAATATAAAATCAAGAGGTTGTAACAAGAGTTTTACAACCAATTGTGCTAGAAGCGTGGAACCGCTTTGCACATATATTGCTTTTGCTTCTCACCAACTCAGTTTTTTCGTGGGTAAGCAAAGCTGTATCCATACTTGACTAGATTGAGCTCGAAACTTTACCCAAATTGGTAAATAAAGATCTAGTGATGCATCAAATACTTTTAGAAGTAAATTCGAATAAGAAAGTTTTTAGTTAGGTTAAATAATGATTTATAAATCTCAACTTAATTGAAAAATATTGTAAAAGTATAAATGATACAACTTAATTTGTAATACTATTTACTTCTAATAACTAAAAAGAAAAGAAAAGAAAAAAAAGACAAATGTTCATCTACAAATGGTTATCTAACTGTTTATTGCAATAAGAAATGATTAATATGTAAATTTTCAACCAACATGATGATATTAAAGTAAAAGATTAAGAAGTCAAATAAAATTGATCGAAGATTTCCAACCATGTTCAAGTGTTTCAAATTTTTATTTTATGTTTTTGTTTTAATATTCCCAAGATCAAAATTATTTTTAATATCTATTATTTATGAAAATTTTACTTTTAATATTCTAAACTTTGACTTTATTACAAAACACAAAATAAGTTATCAGCTATTATTAAAAAAAAAAATCATGTACTATAAATAACAAAAAAAAGTCAAA